>OZ007592.1:177711148-178976773 GCA_963931845.1 Maratus michaelseni | reverse complement strand
ATAAAATTATATAAAGCTGAAATAATTATTGGTCTGCTTTAACATAACATGTTTATATTATGTGCTTTTCGCATATTAAAAATAAGGTACCTAATAATAGGAATGAAGATCAGCAAATATCGCGATATTTATATAAAATTATATAAAGCTGAAATAATTATTGGTCTGCTTTAACATAACATGTTTATATTATGTGCTTTTCGCATATTAAAAATAAGGTACCTAATAATAGAAATGAAGATCAGCAAATATCGCGATATTGTGTATTTAGCCATGCATTTAATTATACGCATCCCATTTATAAATAAGTGAGATTATTAAGTCGTTAATTATTACGTAGACGACTTGAATTTAAAACTTGGAACTTAGATTTGCTAGGTCGTATTCACTGTTTCTGGACTCGTCAAATATAATTTGAACTTCCGATGTTTTTCATAGATATGACATTCAAACTTTAGCCCAAACTTTTGCTACAATGTCACATTTAAGAAATATATTTCGCGCCTTATATAAGTTAATTAAAATATCATTACATGGTTTTACAACAATAGATATTTCAATAAAAGGTTTCTGTAAAGCTGTGTTAATATTTTCAGAATATATTTCCAAATAACACACATGAAAATTGCCTGAGAGTATTCAAAATTTTTTATGAAAAGCTCTTGCTTTGTGCTTATTTACTTAGTGATGTACATTCATATTCAAGTATACTTATCATCACAAGATAAATTTTGTTAAAGTTTTCATTTATTCACTTAGTAATGGACTTTCATAGTCAATTATACTTATCAAAACATGATTTTTTTTTAAAGTTTTCATAAGAAACTTTAGCAGCAGCGTGTCTAGTTGATTATCTAGTTTTGGATAAATTGCGCAATACGTATGTATTATTATTTTTCTTTTTCAATTTTAGCCATCTATAAGATGGTTCAGCAAAAAAAAAAAAAAAAGTATACAATCTTTTCAAAATTCAAAAAAAGTTCAGAGTTTCAGTGCGATAACCTGAAGCAACTACGCCGATCAGATTATAAGCTTGATAAAGAATCCTTGTTGCCAAATTATTAATTTCTCCCATTTTCTTGCCTGTGTTATATAGTCCACTTTTACTGTTTGCATTGTCTTGACGTCTATATAATATGGTTCTGCATTCTTTTATGTATATGTCCTATGACCATTTTCGTTTACAATATTTCGAAGGATATTAAATATTTCTCATCATATTTTACAGTTGAAAATAAAATAAAAAGTTCTTTCGACACGTTGTCCAATTTTAAGAATGTAACTTACAATTAACACCAATAGATCAAAGTAAATTGTATCTAGTTTGCCTCAACACTGATTCCATAATATTTTTTAAAATATTTTTTCACTTCAGAAGCAAATTTGTTGTATTTATTTAGATATCACTATTAAGTACATAAACTTGCGCACTTGATGACATTAAGATCAAGCATTAAGATGGCAGGATTCGTGACACTTATCATCATCAGAAATCTAATCGTATGAAACAAAACAACTTCCCAACAGATCCTAATTCCTGAGATAACAGGACGCAACCACAGCTGATAACATACTATACACCCGCTTTCTATCATATTAATATAATTTATTTTTAAATTTAAAAACTGTTATTGTGTATTCCATATTGTGTTGTTATTTTAATTATAAAATGCATAGTAATTATATTGTTCCAACTGAAGTGCGTTAAATTATTTAGAAGATACTTGATTAATAGAAGATGCTATTTATTACATTTTAAAACTCAAATGCGCCTGGTACCTATATGAAACTTTTAACGTTTCTCCACCAGTACCCTGTTATTTTTTATAGCTAGGGGGAATGTTGATTACATAAAACTGCGAATAAAACAATAAAATAAATATACAAAACATAACTACATAATCTACATAGTTATGTTTTGTCTATTTATTTTGGGGGTAGGGGGGGAGGGGTAACTTACAAAATAAATGTGGATGACATAATTTCCGTTATTATTCTCGATCTCATGTTAATTTCGTGCTCTTTGACAAATAATTCAACCGAGATAATTATTGAACGCAGTGTTTACTTATTAGAAGTTTCAATTTTCATCAAACATCTCATCTATCATCATCAACATCAAACATCTAATGATACATTGACAAAAAAAAAAGAAAAAAAGGTCACCCACCCCCCCCCAAAAAAAAAAAAAAAAAAAAAAAAAAAAATAATAATAATAATAATAATAATAATAATAGTAATAATATATAACGTTTTATAAGGTTTCCGTGCGGTCATGAAAGTTTGGGAATTGTAGTTCTAGAGCAAAACATTCACACAAAAGATATAGAGATGAACTAAAAATCGTTCTTGGTGTGCCTTACTCAGATGAAATTCATAAAGATGCATATTGGTTAAAGAGCATGCAGCAAATAATACATGACTGCATGTATGGTTATTTGAAGCGTGTATATTTAGGAAATGGGAATTAAAGTCAAATTATAAAATAAACTTTAGATAATTAATAAATAATAGGGAATCCAAGCAGGGCTTTCTGGGTTACAGAATATACTACTCGATGTATAGAATATAAGAAACATTTTTTTTTTTTTTAGTTGAAAATACTAATAGATTTTTTTTACATGTAATATTTTTTTAGAATGCCCACTAACAACACTAAAAAGCCTTTTTATATTAAAAATATCACTTATGTATTCAAATAAAGTTTTGAAATTTATTAAAAGCGATACTTTCATATTAGTCGCATGCCAGAAGTTAGTAGCCGAAAAAATCGCCAGACTTCTCTACTTACAACAGACTTTCTGATTATGATAACTTCAGTGAAAGAAGTCAATACCGTCCTATAAATATCTATAGGATGGTGTTGCTTAAGTACGTAATTCATATGTATTAAATTTGTGTTTTATTTATATTATTTTATTATTTTATTTCTTTATTGATGAAGGGTTAATTTGGATATGGAATATTAGTCGGAAACAAATGCTGAACTATTTATATTGTTTATATATTAATCGTGCTTGAAAAATTTTTAAAAAACCATAAAAAACAGTAAACTAAAATATAGTTTTCAAACAAATTGCATTTGAAAACACATTTTGTTTTCCCTATTCGACGGTGTAAAAAT
The DNA here is from genome assembly GCA_963931845.1 of Maratus michaelseni. Lineage (NCBI taxonomy): Eukaryota > Metazoa > Arthropoda > Arachnida > Araneae > Salticidae > Maratus > Maratus michaelseni. Next base: position 178,973,649 of record OZ007592.1, on the reverse strand, counting down.
TAAAATTGTGCGATGTTAAGAAGTTAAAAAAAATTACAGTAAAAGACAAATATATTGGTCAGATGTTGTCACCGTAAATATAACGTCAGCGTTACTGACGGACATGTTTTTGCTTTATAATATATATGATATTCTACATCTAAAAGCAATAATCTGATTGAAATTGTGTACTGTGGAATTGCAGCAAAAACAAAACAATTCAGAACTTTTTTTTACTTTATTTTATTTATTTCAGACTTACAATCTTTAGACTATTCATTAAATTAGAAATTTTCCAAAATCTAACAGAATAATCTTATATCAGAAATGCGAAGTGGTCGAAATTTAACTCTCTTTCGGGTGAGATAACAAGCGCATGAACACCTTCTATTATCACTAAATAACCATTGGAACAAGAAAGCAAATTCTCACACTATGTTTACTTTATTCTATGGCACGTGTCGGATTATGAATTATCTAATCTAACCAATAGATCGTTAACATTTACTCTATCAATAAATCAGATGCAAGGGTAAACTAACGTTTAAGAAGATATTATGTGAGTTTCAAAACAAATGCATGATGTGAAAATCCACAAAATAAGGATTTTCGGAGAAACATTCTTCAAGTACTCAGTAAAAAGTACCATGTTTCCCCGAAAGTAAGACTTAATAGAAAAATAAACCCTTGCATGATTTTTTAGGATACTCATAATATAAAACTCTACAGCAAAAATAAACTCATTACCACTTTCTTTAGATGGTCGATATCTAAGATATTATTCTAGCTTTAAAATAAAAATCGCATGTAAAAGTTCATGTAAAATCAAAATTAGATGTATTATGATTCTCACATTATGTTTACTTTATTCTGTGGCACGTATCGGATTCTGAATTATCTAATCTAACCAATGGATTGTTAACATTTACTATATCAATAAATCAGATGCAAGGGTAACCTAACATTTAAGAAGATGTTGTGAGTTACAAAATAAATGCATGATGTAAAAATGTACAAAATATGGTTTTTCGGAGATAAATCCTTCAAGGGCTCAATAAAAATACCCTGTTTCCCAAAAATAAGACTTAATAGAAAAATAAACCCTTGCATGATTTTTCAAGATATTCGTAATATAAAACTCTACAGCAAAAATAAACTCGTACCACTTTCTTTAGATGACCGATATTTAAGATATGTTATTCTGGCTTTAAAATCAAAATCGAATAAAAGTTTTCATATGGGCAAAAATTTCATAAGTGTGATTTTTGGCTGCTGATTTTCTGTTGATATCTGATTTTTAAAAGTCTCATTATTATGCTCAATTTGAATTTTTAATAACCACTGATATAATGCAGAATAATAATTAGTGAATGGACACAAGCTTTATTAAAAAATAAATATGATATGGCAGTTTTCATCAGACAAAACACAAATTATACGGGACAGAAATGAGAGGGACAATAGTGACATTTTTTTTGCAATTTTGCCACTTTACTTAAAAGAGAACATTTTTAGAATGTTGTATGCACTATTTTCAAAGACATATCAAACGTACGATTAAATGGATAGATATTGGTTAATCTATAAATATCAATATTTAAATTAACAATGGGCACTGTAGTATGGTTAATAAAGGTACGCTTACCTTTTCCCCCATTCTTTTCAATCCAGAAAATTTTCTTTATCAACAAACAGCAAGCCATAGCAACATTTAAGAACAATATGTGTTCCCCTACTGGAAACAATACTGAAAATGGCTGCATACTGCCATCTGATGGAAATATGAGGAAATTCATACACTGGGACAGTAGTGACCAAAAAAGTGAGGGACACAACTTTAAACCTAACAAAAACAAATATTACACGTTTCACTTATATAAAAATTATATTGTTATGCTCCATGATATTCATATCTACTATATACAGTAAAACCTCCATAACGGACACTCCCGAATAGCGGACACCTCTATTTAACGGACACTTTTCAAATCCCCATTCCCAAAATCTAAATTTTTGTATGTTTAACCTCTGAATAGCGGACATTCCGAATAGCGGACAGTAGTTTTGGCGATGAAGGATCAAAAATGATATTTTATCGAGAAAGAAAATGGAAAATTAAAATTAAAAAGCCTAGAAATTTATCAAGGCAATGTGTCACAAATTTTTTGACCACAGATATAAATGTAGGGGTGGTCTCTAGAAAATCCCCAATGGCCTGGGGAATCTCCCCAATATCGTAATCGATTACTGTTTGATTCTTCAGTTTTAATTGACATACAATATTCAAAGCTTCAAAATATGTTAAAACCATTTTTATCGTTTTCTGAATGTATTGAGTTCTGCGTATTCTGAATTTAGTGCCTTGTTTGTGATTAATGTTTCGCGAATGACCGCAAAACGAAAGCGATTAACTTTAAAAGAAAAATTTGAAATTGTAAATGTAAGTGAATCTGAAAAAAAGAAATAGAGTTTACGGATACTTGCCGAATGTTTTAAAATAGGTAAAACACAAGTGGGAGAGATTTTACGAAATAAAGAATATGTGGATTATTAACTCTAACGAGAACATCAAAAATGTTAAATTGAGGTATACTGATTCCATTGAAATTACTTCTATATTCCTGAATTGGTTTACTTCACTTCGTTCAAAAAAAATCCTATCAGTGGGCCTTTGATTCAGGAAAAGGCTTTAAAAGTCGCCAAAGAACTCGGATTACATGGTTTTAAGGGTTTGGGTAGATGGCTGGAAAAGTTCCGGTCTTGGCACAACATCTCTTTCAAAACAATATGTGGAAAAGCAAAATCTGTAGCTCTGAAAAAAGTGGAGGATTGGCATGAATAACTGCTATCAATTTGTGAAGGTTATGATGAGAGAAACATTTTTAATGTCGAGGAAAGCGAACTCTTTTTCAGAATTTTTGTGCTTTAAAAAGGGTGGCTGTATCGGCGAAAAAATGAAAAAAGAGCGAAGCATATTTTATTATGTTGCAATGTATTAGGGGAATTTTAAATTTCTCTTATAGATCAAAAATCTCTAAAACCCATGTGTTTCTCAAAGAACATACAATTAAGAAGAATGGTGTTATAGAGCGAATAAAAAAAGCGTGGATAACTAGTTTTTTAGTGATTAAATGGTTAACTTCCTTTGATAATAGGATGAAAAAACAAAGAAAAGTTATCTTGTTTTTGGACAGTGCAACTTCTCATCCAAAACATTTTAAATTGGCCAATGTTAAAACTGTGCCCCCCCCCCCCCCAAAAAAAAAAGAAAAAAAAGAAAGACAACTTCCGAATGCAAGCCCCTTGGTCAAGGCGTTATACGCAATTGTAAAGCCTGGTAGAGAAAGCTTTTACTAAGCCATATTCTTTCGAAGTTTTATTCCATGAATACAGTTGAGAACAGCCTAAAATTAGTTAATGTTCCCGATGCTTTCAAATTCGGATTTCTTCAGCTGTAAAAAAAACATATAACCGGAATGCGTACGACAATGTTTCAGAAAAGCAGGCTTTATATTAAAAGAAAATGAAACACTTATTTCCGATAGAAAATGAAGAAGTATCGCAAAAAATAAATAAATGAAATGGATCAGGAGTGAAGAAATGCCGAAATGCCATCAACATTGATGATGACCTACTGAAAAAGAATAAGTTGACGTAGGCGATTATATTCCTTGAGAATCTTCGACAAAAGCTGACTCTATTAGGGATATGAATCAGATACTGAAACCAGGGGATGTTTCCTGTAATATCGAGAATTTCCAAGAAGCTGCAAAACACAGTGAGCACATTCACATATTTTTTTCTTTTTCCAAAAAAATATGATTCAGAAGGATTAAATCTACTGATAGCATTAAAATGTCGCATTGAAAAACTAACTACATGTAATCGCAAGCGAAAGCAAACTTTTGTAACAGATTTTTTTCCTTAAAATGTAATAAACAGTAGAAAAATGTATGTACAATTTCATTTCAGTTTTATTGCTTAAAAAAGTAATTTTAAATTCTGATTAATCATATAATAGAAGTTCTTGGACATATAAAAGCCCATTAATAAAACTTTAAGAATTTCTTAGCGATTTTGTGAATCTCTGAAGTTTTCCCAATAGCGGACACCTCCGAATAGCGGACAATTTCTGCGCTCCCGAGGTGTCTGTTATTTAGAGGTTTTACTGTATATAAAACACAAACGGAAATTTCGTTCCGTTCCTTTATAACTCGAATTCCACTGAATGGATTTTGTTGGAACTTGCGTTGTTCGATAGATAATTTTTCAGGGAAGGTTTTAGTATATAACATATTGTTCTACGTACATTAGTTACAGAATTGTGATAGAAAGTTCTGTTATTTTGGCCGAAAAGGTTACCATTACTAATTTTTTGGCGACCAGCAGAAAGAAATGAAAAGGCTATACATCTCGAAAAATAAAAGAAAAACTGTTGCTAATTTTATTTAAAAAAAAAGAAAGATAGAAAGAAAAAAGAAAGAAAAAGAAAAGAAAAAAAAGAAAAGTGTTCTGATGAAAGATAATATTATAAAACGAAAATATTTAATTTAAACATGATTAGGAATGTTCGTAATGCTTAAAAAATTATTCAAGAGGCAATATTGTTATTGAAACAAAATTTGGCGATTTATCTTTTGTTTTTGGAGATATTATTTTACTTTTGACCCCAAACAATTTGATTTTAAGCCAAAAGGTGTTTTTAGGGTTTCGTTCATCTCACGAAACCCTATTGCTCCCGCTCCGTTGTCTGTCTGTCACAGAGCCATTCTCGAAAACTGTGTAACTTACAGAGTTGAAACTTTGTGTATAAATCAGAATATCAGCTGCGAAGAGCTGAAAATATTAAAATTTGAAAAATTCGTGTTATTTTAATAAATAGAGACAAAAAGCCAAAATTCTAACAGCCTTTTCTTATTAAATTTGAACATTTTCCCTTATAGCAGATGCCAAAAATTAAAAATCCATGATGAAATTCTATCTACAATAATTAATTTTCTATCAGACGATTTCCACGTGAAAAATAAAAATGAAATAAAAAGTTTCACCAATTGAAAAAAAAGATTAATATGAAATAAAAAAGATTGGCGTCATAGGGGTAATAAAACAGACAGATTTCTCAATAATACAAGGAGTATGAGTATGTGTGCATGTACACAAAGCAGATGAATTACACGTCATTAGAGAATTAACTAGAAAATCTGACGTCATATCGCAAGTTTAACGGATTTTTCAAATGTTTCAGTATAATACAAAGCGAGTATGAATATGAGTAATAGAGAATAGTAAATATATGAGTTTGAGGAACGTATTGAATCATGATAAAAACTCGATTATGGAAATATTCGCATATTTTAACATTTTGAAGGTGTACAACATGTTTAATTTTGAAATTAATTTTTTTTAAAATATCGCATTTAGTCCACATGACAGATATTATTATGACAGAATATAATAGTGGGCTTCACCCGCTATCGGGCCGGTTCAGATATTCGAAAAACCGAGAAAAATAGACAGTTTTTTTTTTTAGAAAATGAAATTTATTTGGATTTTTTAAAGAAAGGATAAAGTGTTTTGAAAGGAATATTAAACGAAACCCTTTGTGCGAACTTGGATCATACTTACCCACTTGTTTTTTGTTGCAGAAAGAATTGAAATGGCTATACATCTGGAAAAATAAAAGAAATAACTGTTATTAATTTTATTTAAAAAAAGAAAGAAAAGAAAAAAAGAAAAACAGTTTTGATGAGAGATTTTAAGCCAAAAGGTGTTTTTTTCAAGTGTACGACAGCATTTTTGCAGTATTTTTTTTGGTACTTTTTGGTTGGCCGGGCGCCAGTGATAGATATATACATGTATATATACACACACACACATATATATATACACATATATCTACACAAATACATATATATACATACATATATATACACTTATATGTATGAATATATACATATATATATGTATATGCATATGTATTATAATGGTTCCATGGTGTTATAAAATAAAAAGGGGTAGCGTGGAACTTTTTAATATGAAACAACGTCAATATATTATTTCAGAACGAGTTTTATTTAACTTTCGTTCTCGAATTTCTTAATAATTCAACTCATTACAACAATTTTTTTCAGCGTGCGTCTTTCAACTTACAATCAATTAGCAAATAATGCATAGTCCAATCTTGTACAGTAATTGGAAATCTTAAAGTCTAACCAGAGTTCTTTTTCACTCTTTACGAAAAATTCAAATCCACGGCCTTGCCGTTGTCTTAAGAGAAATCCTCTCTCTTTCAAAATGTGTCAGCAAAACATTTACTTTCCCACTGGGTTGGGAATCCCTCCTGAGATGAGTGTTTTTCCACCAACACTCGTCTCTCGCCAAACTCTAACTGCCTCCCCTTGATTCTCTCCTCAGGTCCGTTCGCTCCAACAAAAGACTCTCCGTTCACCAATCAAAGAAGTTTCCGTTCACGTCATAGCATTCAGTTTTCCTGTGATTCGATCGGGATTCCTTTTTGGGAGGTCTTACTGAAATACTAAATGTTCACACGGGCAAGGTTCTCACGCTAAAGTTCCCACGAAAGAGACCTCACCTGAAGTTCGGATAGATCAGAGAAATATCTTGCTGTCTAAGCAATTTCAGTTCACAAGATTGATCGAAGCTTATCTTTTCCTATTTTAGTCGGCGACATTCTTATACCACAGCAGAGAAACGTGAGAGAAGTTTTTCCAACACCTGGGGACTTCTATCTTTGATTACTCTGCCTAATTAGCAGACTATGAGAGATTTAATGAATTCGTCACAACACCCCCCCCCCTTTTAAAACATTTTCCGGGTTAAAACACGGAAAATCTGCAAAAAAAGGGTTAGCTCAACATATGTGAGTGGCTCCAATAACATTACAATTTAACCTCACTATATACATAAGTGACCTGATTTCTTATACACTGTTTACCATTGCTTGAAAATCTAGTTTTAGAGACTTTTTTTTTTCAAAGATACTTCTTTTTTTTTTTTTTTTTTTTTTTTTTTTACATGCTGAAATAACAATAAAACTAAAAATAATCAGATATGTACAAAAGATTGAATTTTACTCAAAAACTTACTACTGAATTGCTCTACTTAAACAGTCAACGTGGGGTATATCTTTACCCGGTTTGTGTCGGATGGTATATTGAAAGGGTTGCAGGGCTAGCGCCCATCGAAGTAATCTGGGATTGTTACCTACATTATTTTTCAGAAACACCAAAGGGTTGTGGTCTGTTTCTATACGAAATTCTTGACCGTCAATGTAATGTCTTAGTTTCTTGATCGCAAAAATTATAGCAGCGCATTCCTTTTCCGTTGCGCTAAAACTTTTTTCTGGGTCAGTAAACTTCCGGCTGAGGTATATTATGGGATGTTCTTCTGAGCCCTGCCTCTGTGCTAACACTACTCCGATCCCTTTTTCGGAAGCATCCGTTTGCATAACGAATTCCAAATCATAATTCGGGGCGTATAGAATCGGTTCCCTGGTGAGTTTATCTTTTAGGAGATCGAACGCCTTACTCATTTCGTCACTCCATGCTATTTTTTCTTTTTTGTGTTTTCCCTTCAGCGCTCGCGTGAGAGGTTCAACTATAATGGCGTAATTTTCTATGTAACGCGAGTAATACCCTGCCATACCTAGGCATCTCCTAATTTCTGTTTTGGTTTTTGGCGCGGGCAATTCCGTGATGGCGTGGATTTTAGATTCGGTGGGTTTTCGTTGCCCTTCCCTCACTATGTGGCCTAGATATTTAACCGTCTTCTGTGCGAATTTGCACTTCGCTATTTTAACTTTTAATTTGGCGTCCCTTATTCTGACTAATACCTCTTCCAGATGTTTAATATGGTCCTCCCAATCGTCTGAAAATATTGCCATATCGTCTAGGTATGGTAAACAAAATTCTTCTAGACCATATAATAATTTTGCCATGAATTTAGAGAACCTATAAGACGCGTTGAGGAGCCCAAAAGGCATTGACAGAGGTAAATAACTTCCAAAATTAGTCACAAATGCGGCCAATTTCTGCGCCCTGGGAGTCATGGGTATCTGCCAATATCCTTTTGTCAAATCAAGCACCGTAATATACTTCGCGGCTGCCCCTTTTTCAACCCTTTCCTCTATATTCGGGAGTGGGAAAAACTCTGCCTTCGTAATTGCGTTCAGTTTTTTATAATCAATGCAGGGGCGCGGATCTTTTCCCGGGGCTTCCACCAATATCATCGGAGAATTAAAATTAGACTCCCCTTCCTTAATTATGTTGAGTTCTAACATGCGCTTAATCTCCTTTTTTAAAATTTCATTTTGTCTGGGCGATGTACGGTACGGCCTTATTCTCACCGGTTTTTCTTCTATAAGTTCTATATCGTGTTCCGTGAGATCCGTTAATCCTGGGTCGTTCGAGAACACTTCGCGGTATTCGTCCAATAAATTTTCCAACATATGCAATTGTTCGTTACTGCACCGATCCCTTAACCCACTATCCTCCACTACTTCGCTAAACTTGTAACTGCTGGAATCTGCTAAGGGGTACACAATCTCTAAGTCTTGGGATGCATCTGGCTCGTGAAATTCGCGGGTTAAAATATTTATTTTTCCCACCCTTTTTACATACGGTTTTAAGAGATTTACATGATAGATCTGCGATTTTTCCCGTCTGCCCGGAACACTCACTATATAATTTGTCGCGGAAATTTTGGATTCGATCTTTCCGGGACCTATCCACCCTACCGACATTTTATTCTTTTTGTTCGTTGCTAAGACTAACACTTCTTCCCCTGGCTCAAAGTGCCTTTCGACGGCATTTTTATCGTACCAGAATTTTCTTTTGTCTCTAGCTACCGTCATATTCTGGACTGCTAATTCCTGACAGCGCTTTAACCTATTCATAAGATTAAAAACATATTCAGTGACCAACTCTGGCTCTTGACTTTCCCCTGTCCATTGTTCGAACAATAAGGTTTTATTGGTCCGTAGATTTCTCCCATGAACTAACTCGGCCGGGCTAAAACCGGTCGATTCATGCGTTACCGTCCTCAAGGCTAACAATGCATGCGGTAGATTTTTTTCCCAGTCACTACCGTTTCCACACTCAATACCTTTAATAATCGTTTGACAGATCGGTGCCATCGTTCTATCAAATTTGATGAAGGTCTACACACACTCGAATGATTTAGTTGCACTCCAAATTTCTCCGGAAAAATGGTGGTTAAACTTGAAGTAAAAGATTTTCCTAGGTCTGTCTGTACTTCAAAGGGGTAGCCTAAACGACTAAAAATTGATGTTAGGGCCTCGACTACTGTTTCAGAAAGCATGTTTGGTATCGGTATAGCCTCAGGATATCGCGAATAACAACAAATTGCAGTTAGTAAATACCTATTTCCCTTGTTAGACACTGGCAAGGGGCCAACTAGATCTACCGAAAGTTTTGAAAACACCTCGGAAATTATAGGTACTAGCTTCAGCGGGGCCTTTTTCTGCTCCCTTGCCTTTCCCACTTTTTAACATGAGTCACAAGATTTTACGAAATTTTCCGTTTCTTTTATTATATTCGGCCAAAAAAAATACCTTAAAATTTTGTCTTTTGTTTTTAATTCGACCATGTGAGCCGCGATTCCCTCATGACATGCATTCAGAAGGCCTGCCCTATATTTTGCCGGAACCACTAGTTGAATTCGTTCAAACCCCCGATGGTCTTTAGTTTTTCGTATTATCAACGAGTCTTTTATTTCATAATGCGATTTTTTTTCCAACGCCTTTTTCCTGATAATTTCTAGAGAAGGGTCACTGCTTTGTTCCATTCTAAACTCACCCCTCCCTACTTTAGCCAGATCTAAGCATTGATCATTGAGAACTTCAGGGAGTAAATCTTTTTCCCAGGTTTCAACTGTCAACTCATCATCCGCCACTTTTTCGTTTTCCCCGGCTAGGGGAGAAAGAGTAACTTCCCTGTTCGGTTTGTTTTCTTTTTCTTTCGGATTCATTTTCGTTTGACTACGCGTTATTACAGCATGTAGGGTTTTAATTGTTCCGTTTTTAATATCGTCTATCAACTTCTGCGTTTCGTTACCCAAAATATAATATGACATATCTGCTTCGCTGTCGGCCACAATTGCTTTAGTTCTCACCTTTCCAATGTCTTTAATTTCGAGCATTACATCGGCCGTCGGCAAGCAATGCAAATCATTTATTAAAGGTTGCCTTACCCAAACGGTTCCCCCGTCTAATTGATCCGAATTAATGAATTTCCTAGACACCACGTCCGAACAGGAACCCGTATCTCTCAACACGGTAATTTCATTTCCCTTAATTAGAGCATGACTTAAATAGGGTTTAAAACCTTCTTCCAATTCAGGGCTGTTTCGGATGTGACTAATTTTAGAGATGGGTCTTTCTTTTTTTTTGTATTCTGGGCAATTAGCTTTCAAATGCTGGGTGGATCCGCACACGAAACATTTGTTCCACCTCTTTTGTTCAAATATACGCTCTTTGTCTTTGTTAATATCTTTGTCTCGCCAATTTGTTTTGGTTTCGGGAAATCTCTCACTTCGCGATTTTTCTTCGAACCTTGGTTTTTCGGTTCTTTTATCGGGAGGGGGCTTTACATTCCAAAGTTTTTTCGAAGGGCCTTTAATCGCTTCATATTCGTCGAGACAATTTGCCAAAACTAACGGGTCTTTGTAGTTTGCCCACGAATCAATGAAATGCTCTTTCAATTTACGTATTCAAAGTCATCCGTCTGATCTTGCGGTTCCCTTAAAATTAATTCTGCGATTTCGACCGGAACTAAAGCTAATAAATGCGTCACTAAGTCACCTGTCTCTATTTCTGCTTTGGTCGCCTGTCGTTCGAACAAATTTAAAAACAAAGTTATGTCCGAGCGTTCCGGATCAAAACGATGCATTATCGTTCGGAGCGGCAGTTTAGGTGGGCGTTCCGACCCACCACTGTTAGTTTAACTACGTCTATTTGCATCTTGTGTCAATCTAAGTTGTTCTAACGTAAATTCGCGTTCTTTTTGTTTTTCCTCTCTTTCTCTTTCTTCTTTCTCCCTCTCATATTCCCTTTGTTTTTCCTCTCTTTCTCTTTCTTCTTTCTCCCTCTCATATTCCCTTTGTTTTTCCTCATATTCCCTTTGTTTTTCAGCTTTTTCCCTTTCTTTATCCCCTTTTTCCCTTTCTTTATCGGCGGCTATCTTATCTTCTCGATCTTTTATGATATACGCAGCTTGCGTAAAGGCAAAATCTCTATCGTAATCATCAGCAGCTTCGATTTTTTGGATAATTACCGGGATCCTGTCATTTTTCCCTATCTCCACTCCCAATTCTTCCACTAAATTCTGCAAATCAATTTTCCTGCACTGTTTCAGATCAGTTACTTCTTGCATTTTAAAATTTTATGCAAATACAATATAAAGATGAAAATAATAGTTTCGCTCGCTAACTTATGCAAAAGGGATTCTAACACTTTATGGGAAAATCTTCTGCTACTACACACATAATACTACCAATTTTAAATACAATTCAATTTAGGAGTAATAAAAATAGTATACATATAAAAAATAAATTTTCAATAATTGTGAAATTTCCAATACACTGACACGTTTTAGCGTCGATCATACAAATTTAGAACAAATTTTGAATTTTGAAATTCTGTGCTCATAATTCAACCAATATTTGATACTTCTAACACCGCAGGTAACAATTTTCCCAGTTATAACAAAATGAGCACTTTTTGCAACTGCTAAAAAAATTTTCCTAACATCACATATGCAAAATATTTTAGTATCAAAAACATCTATTTCTTCATAAATAATATAAAAGTACAATCTTGAAATATTTCAATCAGGTATAATTAGACAATCGACTTATTTGAAAAATCGGAATTTTTACCTCTTTTTTTTTTTCAAGAAAAAAAGAAAAATTACACATTTAGCCTGAGAGTACCTCCTTGTATTATTTTACTGCCAAAAGAAAATCCACTCACTCAAATTTTATGCTGATAACAAATATACATATATTTTTCCAAATGTCTTAAAAGTTATTAGATTTAAAAATTTGTCATAATTTATCATATATCAATATTCAAATAAAAAATTTATCAGAAATGAATTTTCCTCACCAAAGAATATATAAACAAAATGAGAGGCACTCAAAAATGAATTGAGCTTACCTTTTCTACAGTCTTTGTCTGCATCATTTGTCGCCGGTTTCGGGTCTGGCCTAGACGTCGTCGATTTCACAGGTTATCTCGGTTGGTCGGCTCCTGATGTTTCCTAGCAAGGGCTTGCTTCGGGCCTGTTCTCTGTTAAACACGGGCTTGCTTCCAGGACGGAACTGCGGTCTGTCGTGCCAATGCGAGGGCTTGCTTCGGGCTCTGCTTTTGCGTTCGGATGACGGAACTGCGGTCTGTCGTGCCAGTGCAAGGGCTTGCTTCGGGCTCTGCTTCTACGTTCGGATGACGGAACTGCAACGTGTCACTGCAAAGGCTTGCTTCAGTCTCTGCTTTCCTCTCCTGAACTGGCGTCAGATCTTGCGCGCTTAGATGCGGGCGGGCGTCACTGCTACTGTCTGGGCTCGCTTCACTAATGCTAATCGATTTTTGTCGAAATATCCGACCCGCATGCCACCAGCTATAATGGTTCCATGGTGTTATAAAATAAAAAGGGGTAGCGTGGAACTTTTTAATATGAAACAACGTCAATATATTATTTCAGAACGAGTTTTATTTAACTTTCGTTCTCGAATTTCTTAATAATTCAACTCATTACAACAATTTTTTTCAGCGTGCGTCTTTCAACTTACAATCAATTAGCAAATAATGCATAGTCCAATCTTGTACAGTAATTGGAAATCTTAAAGTCTAACCAGAGTTCTTTTTCACTCTTTACGAAAAATTCAAATCGACGGCCTTGCCGTTGTCTTAAGAGAAATCCTCTCTCTTTCAAAATGTGTCAGCAAAACATTTACTTTCCCACTGGGTTGGGAATCCCTCCTGAGATGAGTGTTTTTCCAACAACACTCGTCTCTCGCCAAACTCTAACTGCCTCCCCTTGATTCTCTCCTCAGGTCCGTTCGCTCCAACAAAAGACTCTCCGTTCACCAATCAAAGAAGTTTCCGTTCACGTCATAGCATTCAGTTTTCCTGTGATTCGATCGGGATTCCTTTTTGGGAGGTCTTACTGAAATACTAAATATTCACACGGGCAAGGTTCTCACGCTAAAGTTCCCACGAAAGAGACCTCACCTGCAGTTCGGATAGATCAGAGAAATATCTTGCTGTCTAAGCAATTTCAGTTCACAAGATTGATCGAAGCTTATCTTTTCCTATTTTAGTCGGCTACATTCTTGTACCTCAGCAGAGAAACGTGAGAGAAGTTTTTCCAACACCTGGGGACTTCTATCTTTGATTACTCTGCCTAATTAGCAGACTGTGAGGGATTTAATGAATTCGTCACAATATTTATATATGTACATATATCACTGGTGCCCGGCTAACCGAAAAGTACCTTTTTTTTTCAAATGCAAACTATATTAATAGCAATATACTTCTATTTGCTTCTAACATACATGAAATTTCGTTCCGGCTGCTTATAACTCGAGTTCTGCTGAATGGATTTTCGTAGAACTTAAACTGTAAGATAATTTTTCAGGGAAGCTTTTAATATATTATTCTATATAATAATATAATAATAAGAAATGTAATATAATATTCTATAACATATCGTTTTACGTAGCTTAGTTGTAGAATTATTATGGGAAGTTCTACAATCAGATCAATCCGATTAGGAAATATTAGCCTTTTTAAAAGATTTTGCCGAATGGATTTCGATGGAACCTACACTGTTAGATAATTTTCTAGGGAAAGTTTTATTATATAACTTATAATTCTACGTTGCTTAGTTCTAGAATAATAGGGGGAAATTCAAAAATCGGGTGACCATTTTTTTTTATCAAATATTAGCCTTTTCAATATTTGATTCCGATTATGAAAGATTAGCCTTCTGAAAAAGTTCTACTGGAAGGATTTTGATGAGAATTGTATTGTTAGTTAGTTAGATGTTATTTCAGGAATGGTTATAGTGTACTACATATTGTTCTACGTTGCTTAGTCAAACAGTTATGTGTGAAGGTTATATAGTCAGGTGAACCCGATTCCGAAAGATTAGCCTTTTTTAAAGTTTTTACTGGGCGTATTTTTTGCGATTTGCATTGTTAAGTAGATAATTTGTAAGGATGGTTTTAGTATATTTCATATCGTTTTGTTAGTTTTAGAATTATGTGAAAAAGTTCTATAATCAGATGAACACGATTATCAGGGATTAGCTTTTATAAAACTTCTACTGAATGGATTGTGTTAGTTAATTTGTTTGCATTGTTAGTTCGATAATTTTTAGTGATGGTTTTAGAATATTGCACATAGTTTTATCATTCTTTAGCAAACCCTAACTGTAAATGACCAAATAAAAGAGTTGGTCCTTACCAGCTAAAATTTTGACTGCGCATTAGAAAATATAATAGCGGAATGACGTCATTTTTCAGTAATGTGGAAGGATATTCCAGATAAATATACAGATTGCTTTCAAATACAAGGTCAAATTAAACGATATATTTCGTATGATTCAAGGTTCATTTGTAGAAACCGACCAGCACAGCGGGCGTAGCTTCCTAGTATATATAAAACACAAACGAAAATTTCGTTCCGTTCCTTTATACCTCGAGTTCATCTAAATGGATTTTGATGTAACTTGCACTGTTCGATAGATAATTTTTCAGGGAAGGTTTTAGAATATAACACAACGTTCTACGTAGATTAGTTATAGAATTATGATGGAAAGTTCCGTTATTTTGGACGGAAAGGTTACCACTGGTTATTTTTTGGCGACCGTTGGTGAAAGTATAGTTGGTGAAAGAATTGATACGGCTATATCATTTAGAAAATATACAAACACCTCAAAAATAAAAGAAAAACTTACTAATTTTATGTGAAATAAAATAGAGAAAACAGTTTTGATGAAAAAGAATGTTATAAAACGAAAATATTTAATTTATACATGAAAGGGGATGTTCGCAATGCTTAAAAAAATATTCAATGTGAAATATTGCAATTGAAACCATATTTGGCAATTTATCGTTTGAGTCAAGTTAAGACAAATGCATCTGAAAATTGTTTTAGATAAAATCTGAGTAACAATTTTATTTTTGAGTTGTTCTTTATTTTTTAATTTAATTTTTATTTTTATCTAACTCTTGCATCATGTGACTTACAGAAGAAACTAGCAGATGTAATTATAAAAATTACTGTAATTTTGAGTCGCATGTTATTTGTTTATTTACGATTTTGATTTTACTTTTGTTGCCAAACAACTTGATTTCAAGCCAAAAAAGGCATAAGCATGACATCGGTCAAAATATTGGCACAATAATTCATATTCATAATAATGGTGTTTTTTCAAGTGTACAACAACATTTTTGGAGTAATATTTTATATTCAAATGTAAATTATATAAATAACAGTTAATATTATAAAAATAGAGTCAAATATTTAAATTTTAGTGTAAATGTCTGCGACACACTAATTATTATCACACATTACAAAACATTTTTCAAAATTCATTTTTTTTTAGTTTTCTTTGCATATCTTTTCTTCTTTTTGAAGGTTTTTGAACATATTGCACTAATCTTCTGTAATCGGGTCACCCGCCAATTAGAGTATTTACTATATTGTTGGAAATTTCTTTTATACTTGAAGGGGGCTGTTGGTGGTGAATCCGATTACAGCGAATTTGTACTCAACAATTAGTAAATTTGTGGTTTTTCATTATGAAGCAAACGGACTAAAGAATATTTACTATTACGTATTTTCCATCTACGGTTATTTTACTATCACCAAAAAAGCAATATTTGCAACGTACGAAAATTACTTTGAAATACCATTGGTGACCAAAGAACAATATTTGCTGATTTATCATTTTAACCTAGATAAGACAAAAAGTACCTGGAATTCAGATTAGATAAAATTTTGATTATTATAAAGCAATTTCGCCTTCCACACAGCCCTAGCCACTAAAGTTAGTGACAAAGTAACGGATTATGTACATTATGGGATTTATTTAGAAAACTGTCTGGAGAATAATGTAATCTTGAAAATAAAAGAAATACCAAGCCTATTTATTTCTCCGAGTCATTATGCTCATTAGAGAAAAGAAACAAAAATTTTCGGTTCAAGACTTCACAAAAAAGATTATTACTAAACATTTTGCATAACTAACTTTATTTATCATTCTCAAGAAATTTTATTGGTGAAATATTTATAATTCAGTAGACAGCAATTTAACATTATTTAATGGAACTTAGTTTGGCGCGTAATTAACATCGTTTTGTAGCTAACTCTGGTACATTTTTAACTATATAATTACAAAAACTTCTATTGTTTGACTTCAAACTCGGCTGTGGACCCTATTAAGGAAGATTAGGAATAATTATTTGATGCATATTAGAGGATTATTTTTATTTACCAGAATCAGTTATCCAGGTTTTTTTCCAGATTAATGGTAACATGATTGCAATTGGTATATAAACTGAAAAGGCAGTGAAAATAATGTTATTTTAGTTTTATTCAAATAATTCAGCTTTAAAAAAACCCACTTTTTTATGATTTACATTTCTTTTAAATATGAAAGTTAAGCACTGTTCTTTGTGTCCAAATAATTTATTACATTTTTCACTGTATTTATTTGTTGGAATCCAAAGATAGAAAACTGTAGCAGACGCCAGAAGATCAGTACATTCCGAAATATAACGTAACCTAGAGTGAGATTGTATTTAAGCTACCGGAACCACACATAGCACCAAACCCAGTGGCCCGGAGTTCAATAGCTAACAAATGAAAATGAATAACCCGAACATTATTTAAGTTCAATGGTCAATCTCTGCAATGATTGTAATGCACTCTTGTTTAGTAGTGTGGCGACTCAAAGAACATTTTAATTTCTGTTGGTCACAACGGCCACATTCCTCTACCAAACTCTAATATAAATCATCAAATTAAAGAGTTGCTTTTTAATAGCCAGAGTTTTGTATAACTAATAAAATAACATAATAACGCAATGGCATTCGCATTGTATTTAGCAATACGGAAGGATTTTCCAGATGAAAATCCATGTTATTTGAAAATACATATTCGAATTCACCATTTCGTTTGATTCAAGGTTCAATAGGAAAATGGACCAGCGCAGCGGGCATAGCCTGCTAGTTTGAAATAAATGCATTGGTTTTCCAAAATATTTTAATAATTATTGTTTGCTGATAGTTTTAATGATCAAGTTATGGGTTGAAGACAGGGGGACAGTAGTGACTTTTGAGATATTTAAATTACATTTTAAAGATTTAAATAAAAAAACAGATTTTCACATTAGAAGTAACATAATTTTGTAGACCAATCATAAAGAAACATTTTAACATTAAATGAGAATTTTTATTCCAAAGAAATGACGTTTGACGTTGACTTTTTTTTGAGAAATTCTCGCTCAATTTTCTTTATTGTTTCGGTTTACTTAGAATTACGCTACGCGCATAATTTAAAAATAAGTCACGTTCTGTTGAAGTACGTATGGCCATCGTAATAGTGAACGTGAGAAACAAATTTTCTTGATTCAGGAATTTCATAGAAAAACATCATAAGTTTAACAGAAATCAAGTTTTATAAATCTTTTTTACTATGTTAATCTTGTTCATCTGTTAATTTTTTTTTTTTTTTTTTTTTTTTTTTTGTGTGTGTGTGTGTGTGTGTAAAACAAAATGAGAGAAATAAATAAATCCCGCAGTAGTTTAAGGGATCTCATACCTTTTAAGAATTCACAAAGCGCACAAAAAGTGCACCTGTTTAGAGTGATCATATAAGTTTTTAAATATTTATTAACATTTCTTGGAAATTTATAAGGTATTCAAGGTCGATTTTAACTCATTAAAACGTTATAAAAGAAATATTCTTAATACAGCAATCTTTAAATGAAAAAAAAATTTTGCATGGTTAATATAATTAAAAAATATATATTTAAATGTTTTATCATGATCCGCAAGATAAATTAGTTCAGAATTAAGGTATTTACATACAGCTTGTATTAAAAATTATTTTAAAACTGTATTCTAAGGAATCAATTTTCTATCTCTAATCTATCTAATCGATAATAATTAGATAGATAGATGTTTGTCTGTGTGTGAGAGAGAGTTGTGTTCTCGAGAGACCGCTGCGGGCAAAGCTACAAGATTTACCAAAGGTTTTAGGTACCTATGTCTGAAGTTGTGCACCTAAAACAGGTTTTTGGAAAATATTTTATTATTATTTTTTTTAATTTAATGTTTTATGCGTTTTTTAGCGTTTTTTCACGTTTTGAAGCGATTTCCCCACATTAGTAAAAGGAATTCAATTGCAATCTTTTAGCCTTAACATTCTAAATTTTGTCCTATTTTCAATAAAGTTTATTCGGAATACGTATTGCGATTTTTGAATTTTTTGCGAAGTTTTTATGCGATTTCTAGAGTTTTTTCGCATTTTGTGGCGATTTTTTTTGATATTCGTAAAGTAATTCTGTTTCGATATCCGCGATTTTTTAATTTTAGCAACATTTAATGTAGTTTTTAGTGTTTCGCGATGTTTTTTGACATTCGTCAAAGAAATCCGGTTTCGATGTTTTAGCACACTACAGCCTTTTGAATAATTAGCGATTTTTTTAATGCGATTTTTAGCGGCTTTTTTTTCTTTTCGTTTACTTGCAATCTTTTTACATTAGTAAAATAAATTCAGTTTCAGTCTTTAGCCCAATATAGTAAGTTTTGTCCCTCTTTTCAATAGTTTATTTCAATTCGTACAGCAATTCTTTAATTTTTCGCAATTTTTTATGCAATTTTTCATGAGATTTTTAGTGTTTTTCTCCCGTTCTGCGGCAATTTTTTTGTCATTCTTAAAAGAATACGGTTTCAACCTCTTAGCCCAATATAATAAATTTTTGTTCTCTGAGATTTTTGAATGTTTAGCAATTTTTTATGCAATTTTCAACGGTTTGTTCACTTTTTTGCGGCAATTATTAATATTTAGAAAGGAGTCCGGTTTCAATCAAACGAACCCAATATAGTAAATTTTGTCCTTTGCGGTTTTTGAATTTTTTTCATTCGATTTTTAGCGTTTTTTGTAGCGTTACGCGGCGATTTTTTGACAAATATTTTCTGAATAGGAAATAATTCTCCGGGAAATTTTGTTAGTTACATGATTAAATTCAAGTATATGTAACAACATGAAAGACGATGCTATAATTTGATTTAAATCTGGATCGAAAAAAAAAAATCGAACTAATTCAAGTTTTGTTTAATTTAAATTTAATGACCGGTGCGGGCGTAGCTCACACGGGTATATACACTGCCGAAGGCATGGGGAACCCAAACGCAGGTTCGTTTAATTCCAAGTTTGTTTGGGGAAAACCGACCAGCGAAGCGGGCGAAGCTACGCTAGTTATACAGATGGAAATTTGTGTCTGTGTATGTCTGTCTATCTGTGTGTCTCTGTGATGTGTTCTGAAGAGACGACTGCGCGCAGAGCTAAATGATTTGCCAGTAAGGTATCTGTATGTCTGAAGTTTTGCGGTTCGAAGTTAGTTTTTGGATTTTTTGAGTAGATTTTTTTATTTAATTTTTGATACAATGTTTTAGCGTATTTTTCTTTTTTTTCATTTTGCAGCGATTT
Source organism: Maratus michaelseni (assembly GCA_963931845.1). Lineage (NCBI taxonomy): Eukaryota > Metazoa > Arthropoda > Arachnida > Araneae > Salticidae > Maratus > Maratus michaelseni. Next base: position 178,953,908 of record OZ007592.1, on the reverse strand, counting down.
TTCCACATTAGTAAAAGGAATCCATTTCAATCTTTTAGCCCAATATAGTCAATTTTGTCCTTTTTTTAAGCTTATTCGAAATTTGTACAGAGATTTTTGAATTTTTCGTGAATTTTTATGAGATTTTTAGCGTTTGTTCGCGTTATTCGGTGATTTAATTTTTCTCGTATTTTGTAGTTTTTCTAATTTTTAATTTTTCTCGTATTTTTAGTCCTTTTTCGCGTTCCGGCCTATTTTTTTCTGAAACGGAAAGAACTCTCCGGTATTTTTAATGCAAATTGGATGAATGCCAAATCGGTTCTTATAGCAACAATGAACAACGATGCTGGAAATTTTAATTTAATCTGGTTCTAAATAAAAAAAATCCCAATAATTCAGAGTTTGCTTGATTCGAGACCGGAGCGGACGAAGTCTGCATGTGTGTACGTTGCCGAAAGCAGTGGAGCCTCTAACCACAGATTCGTTTAATTGGAGGCTCATATGGGAAAAACAATCGAGAAAGCGGGTGAAGCTCCACTATAGCAAATTAATAAAACAGAAAGCCTTTGATAAAAAGTATTTTAAAAACTCAATCGTCTTTGAAAAATGCAAAAATATATTGAAATTATAATTAATTAATTATTAAAATTAATATGTATTTATCTCAATGATATCTCATTCCATAGAGAACACAATAATAAAAACATGGGGAAAACTTTAGAGCTATCCATTGAATAGATCGTTTTAATCTTACAGATCGCCGTGAAAATTATAGTTTTCAGAAATGAAGGTCAAAACAGTTATCTGCCTTATTTCTCAAGTGGAATCAAAATGTTTTGGTTATGTCATTAGTTCTATTGATATTCTATGATGTTTTATCTCTTTTTTTTTCTTTTTTTTTTACGTCTTTAGAATCTATTACAGAATAAAAATCAGTGTATTTTATTATTCGATTTTTAAAGGCATAAGACGCGAGAATTAAAATCATGCGCATGACATTTAATTCAAATCAATTCGACAGTTTGCGGAGGCATATGAGATAAATACAATATAAACGTAACAATCTATACATAATGTACACACGTACAGCTCAAAAAATGAGATTATGCAAAAAATATTTTTAAACACTTATTAAACACTTTTAAACACTTATTTTTTCCGTACTGAGCCGGCACTGGTTTCATTCTTCCTACTCTTCACGGGCCGAAATTTTAAGTCCCGGTTTTGACCCGGCCCGTATGAAAATCATTGTCTCGGCGTCCGTTAAAAAAAAAATAAATAAATAAATAAATAAATAAACAAAGCATACATTTCTAAATCGCCATTATTCTGTAATTAAACATTAAAATTTATTCTTTTCAAAGAATAGTGGATTTTTAGGCTTATTAAAATATAACTAAATTAAAATATAGTAAAACGTGTGAAAAAAGAACCTGCCTATGACGAAATCCTGTCTTAAACTGAAAACTGTGTTGATCCATGCAAAATGAATATACTAATACGTAAGAAAAGAATATATAATATATTTACACCTGCGAAGAAGGGAACTTGTCTATAACGCATTTTTTTTCTTTCCTGTGCAATTCCGTCTTAGAAGATTTTACTGTACAGCATTTTTCAGATTTTTAAATCTCCAATACATGGAATATGGATTAACAATATTAATGATAACTGGAACATTTACATACAACAAATAGAAATTCATTAAAAAAATAAATATCGCAGGTTACAACATTTCTATAAAAACGAAGATTATAAACATGAAAAGAAAAAAAAAAAGCTAGATAAGTGCTTTTGGTCAGAACTCCCCGTACGAGACAATTTTTTAACCAAGTCGACGTAAAAATTAACATTTAGTAGAAATTAGCTCGGGCCGGGCCGATGAAATTTTAACTTTTTTCTAGTCCAGCCGGTCTCGGGACGAATTTTTAGCTATTACACCGGGCCGAACCAATAATTTTTTCTACGGACCAGGCTGGGCACGAACCAAACTTAACTTTTATACTGGGCCGAACCGGGCTTCGTCCGAACTTTTAATTTTTATACCGTGAATATATATATATATATATTCTTTCTATGGGTCTGTTTGGCCCGTGCAGACCTTTATAACATATTATATAAATTAACATATAGTGAGATTTTGTTTTGTGTATACGATTTCAAAAAGATATTTAACTTGTTACTGATATCATTATTTTGCTATTTGAAATTCATACACAAATTTTAATTGATTTGATTGATAAAATGTTTGACATATTTTGGCTCAATACTGTTTATTAAATTTAGCCACAGCCCTCGCTAAGAGGGGGGGATAGCCCCCCCCCCCCCCCCCCGCAAACTTTCGCGATTGCTGTTACACTTGACAAATTTACAAACTTGAAATTTGTTTAAAACTTTAATAAAAACTATAATACACTTTCAATTTCTCATAGACTTGGCAAAAATTAGAAATATAATTGTGAACATTATTAAGCTTTCTACAAATAAAAACTGTTTATATTTTCTAATTGTGGTAACTTGGCAAAATTATAAAACTAATTGGCAAACGTCAAGAACTATCTATCTTTGTTTGCCAATGGGTTGGCAGATACTGAAATTTCACTTGTTAATTTAAGGTCCCCTCCCCCTCCATTAAAATCTCGTAGCGATGGCCCTGAAAGGGCCGTAGCGACCCCATGGGGGGGGGGGGGGGGAGAGTCGGGCAGAGTCAGGTCCGAAACAAGAGAGGGTCAGTTGGGGCTTGTGCCCCAGGCGCCAGAATTTCATTTTCACAGATAGTGAAAATGAAATTAGTCGAAAATGCTCCCACAGTTTTAACATTAGCTTGCCATTAACTGTCTTCGCTTAACATTATGTGTCCTCATTTAGATAGATAATGTTAAGCATGTAGATAATGTTTTATAATTAAGATGAAAATGTTTTATTTGTAATAATTAAAATTCTAGTTTCGGTTTAAGAAATAAAATGGAATTTTAGTCTTTTCTTGGACCCCCTAGAAAAGGGATTTTGAAGTGTAAGTTTTACTCTTTGTATGAGGCTTTCTTGTAAATACTAGTAGAATATGATTTATTCATTTAATGCCAAGTTAGCAGTATTAGTAGTATTTTTTTAATGCAAAATATCTTACGTAGTTTGATTTTTTTAAATTTCTTAAATGTAAACAAATTTTATACATAATTGTTTTCTATTAAAAAATATATAGTTATCATATTATTTACTTATTTTTAAAAAAAGTTTGAGTAATGGTGAAAAAACGATTGCGTCATAAGGGCGGAAAAATAATGTTCGCCTCAAGTAGAAAATTGTCTAGCAGTGGTCTTGGCTCTGGTGTTACAAAGATGTCAATCAAAGTTTGCATTAACAAAAAGCGGCCAGACATTTTAATTCTCAATAAAGCAAAAGAACGAAGATTATCACACGTGAAAAGGACTGTAGGCGGTTTCTGTTTATGTTTACACCGGAAGTTTGTACCGCAGTTCCCTAATCAGCCAATCATAAGGAAAAATTACGCAGTTTCCGGTTTTTTGCAGGGGAGGGGTTTTATGCTTGCGTTTGTAAATGGGTGCAAAATGAAAGCAGGAACGATAGCGGCATATTAACACGTCCTTTGAATCCGGTTTGATACCAAGTGATATTGTAAACGCTGCTTTAATTAAAAAAAATTGTAATATTGGAAAATTTTTGCAATATTTATTTTGTAATAAATATCAAAATCTATTTCGAAATAGAATTCCCTACTTACTTTTGATCTATAAAAAAGAGATTTTTCAACTACAAATATTTAATCGTTCAGCTGCAAATTTTGTAGAACATAATTAAAAAAAATTGTAATATTGGAAAATTTTTGCAATATTTATTTTGTAATAAATATCAAAATCTATTTCGAAATAGAATTCCCTACTTACTTTTGATCTATAAAAAAGAGATTTTTCAACTACAAATATTTAATCGTTCAGCTGCAAATTTTGTAGAACATATAGTAATAAACAGGGCTCTACAAATTGGAACAAAATCTGGTAGCCAGCAAATATTTTTTAGTCACCATTAAAAATAATTATCCCGCCTCCCTTCTCCCGTCACTGTCAAATTTGTTTTCTATTTTTTAATCTAATCGTGGAGTTTCAAAAAGCACAAAAGTTTTTTATGAATTGATTAAAAAATAATAATCATGATCATGATTATTTTTCCTTTTAAGAAAATTATTTTGAAAGAAATTAATTAGACAAAACATTTACCAGTAACTTTAAAGTATTACTTTACCTTAGATAAGAATTTTACAAATTCTTTTTCCGACATGGTTCTTCAAAATCTGCATTTTTCTTCTTTTTTCTTTTTGGTATCTGGCATACAAGATGTGACCGGTAAATAGGGTGACTGATCACAGAGAAATATTACAGTATTATATATTTGCAAAAAAGAACTTTATTGTCTTTCGAAGTATTCCCCGCCGGATGTTATACATTTCTGACAACGTTCATACAAGTGTTGGAAACTTCTGGAATAATCCACCTCCGGCACTGCTTTAAGTTCCCTGGTAACAGCAGCTTGGAAATCTGAAATATTTACAAATCTGTGTCTTTCCAGTGCTGATTTCAGTCTTGGGAAAAGAAAAAGTCTGGTGGCTAAAGATCAGGGCAGTATGGAGAATGGCCAACTCAATAATCCGATGCTGGGAGAGGAATCGTTTCACACACGTAGAAGTATGAGGCCGTGCATTATCTTGCAAAAATTACCACTTGCAATGATCCAGAAGCAACAAATTGAGGCTGCACACGATGAATACGCGCCTAGAGACGCTTGAGAAGAGTTTCATATTGATTCTCTGTTCCATGACGCAATGCTGTTTTTTGAGCAAAAGTGTTTTTTAAAACAATTTTTTATTAAATTTAAAGTGCACTAAAAAGTTTTAAAAAAAAATATTTTTCTCGGCCAGAATAAGAAAAGTATTTCGAGATATGACATATGACTGAAAATAAAAGCTTGGGATGCTCAGAATACATTTAACACGATGAATACACATCAATGAACAGAAGTTGCAACCAATTGATTGTACAATTTACCGTTCGGTTCACATTAGCCTGGTCAATGCATGAACAAATTTGTTACCAAGTAACTTCTTACAAAAATCTGCGTCAAGCAAATCAACTAATCGTGCAGGTTAATGTTTCCTGAGCGCCCCAAGCTTTTAATTTTAGTCACATGTCACATCCACAAATACTTTTTTCTTCTTTTGGCTAAGAAAAAATATGTTTTTACATTTCAATGCATTTTAAGTTTAATAAAACCTTGATATGTATATTACATACTGCAGGTGAACTGGTGAACAATAATATGCTGCACTGCTCTTCTCAGATTTCAAAAACAGAACAACGTGTTTTTAGTGCCAGAAAATGATGAAAATTCATAAAATTCAAAGTATCATAACTCGATTAGTTTTGGTTACACAATCATGAAATTTTTATTGTTTTACTTGTTAGAATATGAAGAAAGTTTATCTAACTATAACTTACAGGACTCAGGAGCCGTATTAAAAAAATATTTTGCAACTTAAATAAATAACTGTATTGTAGTAAATGGCTTTTAATGTGATGAAAAACAACATTAGGTGCATTTTTTACAATTGGAGCTATATTTCTATAAAGCTAACAGTTTAGCAATTAGACAACAAAACAGTGGACACTAAGTCAATTATTTCACAAGTTAAAAAAATTAACGCATTATAAAAAGTTAAGTTTTATCAAAATTATATAGGGTAGAAATCGGAAAAAGCACCCTAATTTAGACTGCCTAAACTTAAACTTCTTTGAAAAATGATAGAGGGAGTATTCAATCGTATCACCTCTGAATGAAAATGCGTAGGCAAACTAATCTCTCCACGAAACTATATCTTATAAATCTCCATTTTATATCTTATTCTGGGAATTTCACTGCATATGGTACCACGTGAATGACTTTCACTTAAATTACTGCACCTATTTAGTAAAATGATCACATATGTAGAATTCCACATTTAGATCATATAGGGCGAAAGGTAAAGTTCTGAAGGTCAGTTGTATCTAGATACCGAGATCGGAGCACGTCTGTTTAACATCTAAAGAATGTGATTTCGAAACTGCATGGGGCAAGACAGAATTAAATAAATAGTTTTAAAAAGTCTTTTAGTACGTTCCAACCTATTTCTTAGACTTTGATTGTTTATGCAAACGTTTCGAAACGTTTGTTCAAATTTTCGAAAAAATTGTTGAATCAGAGTAAACTTTAGATACTCTTTGAATTCTTTTTTTTTATATATATATTTAAGAATTTTATAATACCTTTTTAAAATATTATTAAATGTCTTTATGAAGAAAATTGAAATAATCAAGAAAAAATTCAATTCTTATGATAAACTTTTAAAAAGTTATTTAAAAAAAAAATTAAAACTACACTTCTTTTACAATTTTGAACATTTTACAGTATTTTTTTATACTTTTCTTACAGGTGTACTCTCTGTAATTGTAAGGTACAGATTTCCAAAAATAAATAAATTAAACGTCATAACATATGTAAAAATACATTACAAATGACTATTTGCATCACATTCTTTATTTAAGAAAAATATACTATTTATATTACTGATAATCCTATTTTTAATTTTATGAAATGGACCATAAGGATCACCATTAAAAAAATAGAGTCAATTGAAACATATATATTGAAGTTTTAGTATTTTGATCGTACTGATGTATTGAAAAAACACAAACTGAGAAAAATGAATGTAAGGATTGCAACTATGATTCATTTAAATAGAAACTGGTGCAGTAAAAAAAAACCTTGTTCGCATATTTTTCATTTCAGGTGCTTAACGAAACTTCGTCAGAATATACTAGGGATGTTTAAATGCATTTCAAAATATATATATTAATATTATTGTCATTTTTTGCAAAATGAAGAGTAACGAGTCTCTTTAAATAGATAACGTGGAGAATGACTACTACATATTGTTTCTTATAAACATTTTCAGAACAAAATGATTTTTAAATGGAGCAAGGATCTGCAACCTAGTCCATTTAAAAAATGATGAGTGTTTAATACTTTCAGATTATTGGTGAGTTTTTGAAAGATATTAAGAAAAAAACATAGATTACTCACTATAAATGCGGAATACGCCTATGCAGTTATTTTACACTGTTTCCATCTATTGACGTAAATATGAACTATTTTTAAATTTACTGATCCCATACCTTATAAACATGTCACGTATATGATCTTTATTATAATGGGAGAATTATTGCATACTAAAGTTCGGATTTCCTGATTTTTGGAATACTCTTATCTCTATGTATGTACTCCAAACATGGGATAAAACGGTTTTTAAAAAAGCCTACCTCATTATAGTTAATTGAATATATAAAATTATTTGCATGCATCTTACAGTCAAATTGTTTGAAACGTTCTTCATGTTTAGTTCACGGTAGGTCATAATTAAAGTGGGAGTGTGTTAATAATCTACTTATTCAGCAAACTTTGATAGCCATATCATTGGAATTCATTTGGAATGAATAAAAAAATTAACACAATAAGACCTCTTTAAACAGTTAAAATTCCTGGAAAACAATAAAGAAAGAGTGCTAAAATAATCTTAATAAACTGTCATTCAACAAATCGGAGACTCTATTAAATCGTCACTTTTGACTTACGATTTTACATTTTTATTACAAACCATAGCTTCAAAATGATAGAAGAAACAAAAAAAAAAAAATTGTTGTGAGCACTTTAGTGACAGTGACAACGAACTCGTTGTAGAGAACCCAACAACGCACAAATTCCAAGACGTTGCAGCTGCATTAAATACATTATGTACGTGCATTACTCATTACGCGGGAGGTGTTGGGTTCAAACCCCTGTCGCGCTCGTCGACCTAACTGTTCGGAGTTTTCCGTGGTTTTCTTCGAACCTTGTCGTAAATACCGGTTAGGATCCCTTAGAAAGACCCCCATGGAGGGCACTCCCCCCTACGGAATATATTCTTCGAGTAGATAATTGGCCGTCATAAATTAGCCAACTATTATTACATTACTTAGTTTTTCATTCTTTCTGAAAATATCAAAGAGGAATTTGCAATGCTAATGAAAATTAGACTATAAAATTGAATCAATGAAACCAAACAAAACGCTGACTTCTTCGACAGAATTTTTAGGTGATGTTTATTTATTTACTTAATTTTATATATTTTTTAATAATTTTCCATTTAGTAACCGTTGTAAAATTAATATTTTGTAGTGGTAATTTCAAAGCGAATTTTCTCCTTTTAATGTTTTTCATCTCATTAAATGTACTGTAAAAAATTACTTTTGCTATAAAGTAAACTATTACTATAGTTCATAACTTTCAGTATCATTCTAATTAAAAAATGAATATAATTTAACGATAATTATAATAGAAGTAATTCGCTTGTACTGTCAGCCCGCTGAAAGCGTCACATTTGTTTTTCTCTAATGCTAACGGTTCAATGAGGTTTCACTATAGTTTTAAAAATCACCCCTTTAGTATAATTAGCCTTGTGTAAGGAATAATATGAGTTTTGACTCTTTGATTTGACTAGCATACAGTAGGGAAATTGGGTATATTAATTTTTTTTTCATGTTTTTCGTCAGTTTTTGTAAGGTTTCTGTGGAATTGTTTTATATTAACACTTAACAACCTAGTTGAAAAGTGTTTATGACTTCGTTTTGTCTGCCGTCTGGCCGTGCTCTAACTCTCGTAAATATATTCGGATTGCTCTAAAATTTTTGAATGTTATTCTTGTTTACAATAACATATCCCTATTGAAAATAAAGTGTGTAGCACTTATAGATTTTTTTTTTTTTTTTTTTTTTTTTTTTTTTTTACAGGGACAGCCAAAAGTATTCTGTTGCATGCATTAAAGTCAATGTGGAAAAAATCGTTTCAAGTGCATTTTGATGATGCTACGCCATTTGAAACACGATGAAATTGATATACTATTATGAATCGCACCAAAACATGATTTTTGTAGAATATGAGCCGCAAAGCATTTATTATTCATTTACAGGGTCAAACAAAAGAATTCTCTTACGCATTGTTCTATGGGAAAAATCGTTTGCAGTGTAATTTAATGATGCTTCACTATTTCAAACATACAGAAATTTATATCCATTATTGAGGTGCACTCTAAATTGTTCACTCAAAAGTATGGTGTGCATTGCGTTTATCGTTTATTTACAGGGACACACAAAAGATATAGGTTACAGTAGTGCAATAATTACAGTCTATAAGTGTGTTTTGTTATATAAGTGTGTTTTCAACTTTCGTTCGCGTTTTTAAGTTTAACTAAATTTTTGCATTGAACGTGGTGTGTATAAATTCAGTTGATCATATCCTGGGCTACACAAGGAAATTTGTAAATATTACAGAATATGGAAGTGAATTGCTTAAGGGTTGTTCTTAAATGCGCTACATATTTTTCGGCTGAACTATATTTAGAAGACAAAAAGAAGTTTTTGGAATATAAATAAATCCATATTACAGGGCTACGCAAAGAACAAGATACATTCTCGTTTACGGTTGGTAATTGCTGGAAGTGAGTTTTATGTTGCCTTATGCGTTTTTTAACAAAAGTCTTTAGATAATGTACAGGGCTTTACAAAAAAATTCGAGTGCATTTAGATCGATTGGCGAAAAGTGCTAAATGTGAATTTTCTAACTGAACTAAATTTTATCTTGCGATGTAGTATGTACTCCAAACATATAGATCATATACAGGGCTGAACAAAATAATTCGACTACGTTTTTGACAATGGAAGGTAATTTCGAAAACTGGATTTTTCAATGTGTTATATGTTTTCTAAACTGTTTATTTACATATCTTCTTTCATCTTATTTAACGGTAAAGTTTAGTTCAATTTTATGGATGTGTTGGAAAGTGTTTCATAATCTATACTTGACGCATAATTTTTTTGTTCTTCTTTTTTCTGTTAAAGTTTTTATAACTTCTTAGGGTCTGTTATTAATAGTATATATGATAAAGATAAATTGATAACTAAAACAGAGAAGGTAATAAGTTACAAGAAGAAAAAACCTGCTTTCTTAAAACTATTGCAGGAGGTAAATATTTACCTTGTTGTTAATAAATGATTTATGTCTATCGTACGTAACTTATGTCTATAAAATTATTTGTATGTCTATGGTATATAGTTTGCTTTTGAAATGACCACCTGGAAATACTACCTTAAAACGGACCGCATGTTACTGGTTATTAACAGACACCCAAAATGTATAATAAAATAATAAGGTAATTCAGGATAGAGGTCTGCACAGGCCCGGGCCTAACTTTTTTCTGCAGACTCGGGACGAGCCGAGCCAGATTTCCCTTTTTCCGGGCCGAGCTGGGCCTGGACTTCATTTTTCCTAGAGGTCTGCATGTGCCGAAATTTTCAAACATGTGCAAAAATCAGCGGCACAACAATTTTTCCAAAAAATGCATACATTTTATGCGAGAAATTTTTTTAAAAAATACAACCAAATAGCATAGCATTAAGTAAAATTCGATTTCGTGACTTGACAGTAAAGCTTTTATTTTATAGATAATGAACGTTAATTTAAGAAGAGCAAGTGGCCTCCACTGATGATAAAACATTATTACTTTCCGGGCACATATAGTATAAGATAGAGGTCTGCTCGGGCTCGGGTCTGGCCAGACTTCTTTTTTACGGGCCAAGCTGGGTCTGGCCCGACTAGGCCCCTGGCACAACTGTTTTTGCAAAAGATGCATAGATTTTTTAAATGGCCATTATTCTACAATTAAAATTATTTTTAAGGAATAGTACATACATTTCTAAACAAAAAAAAATTGAAGTACAGCAATACATGTCAAATAGAACCTGTCTATGACGAAAACCTGTCTTAAATAGAAAAATATCTTGATCCGTGCTAAAAGAATAATACATATACAACAGACGATGTACCTGTCTATAACGTATATTTCTTCTCTTGCTGAATCTTCATGTTATTGTTTAAGTTAATTTTTCTAATCAGTGTTTATGTGTGTAATTGTCTTCTAAGTGGTCATTATAATTTTGTTGATATTTTCAATTCCATGCATTTCGAACATAATCTGAAAATAAAATATAGGCATAAGTAAGTGTGCTTTTTTGTAATAATTTTAATTTTAGGCTAATGTTTATTCAACAATATCGGCATGTTTTGTAGAAATTCAGTCGGGCCAGGCCGGGCTCAGGCCGAACTTTTATCTTTTATACCAGACCGGGCTCGGGCCGAGGTTGTAACTTTTATACCGTGCCGGAAACCTGGAAATTTCGGCCCGTGCAGTCCTCTAGTTCAGGAGTTTATGTAAAAAATACGTAATGGAAGGAAATATTATAACTACGTTTTACTGCACATCTGTACTCTCAAATAAAACACATTTCTAGTGCCTTTTGAAAATCAAAGTAAATGGGATTTAAAAAAGAAAAATGCTCCATTTAAGCTTTTTTTTTTTTTTTCTTTACAGGTTTCGATAATATATGGGTCAGTGGTCACCAAATGGCGGACCGCGGTCCGGATCCGGACCGCCGGCAAGTTTTGTACGGACCGCGGCTAAATTGTGAATAACATAAAGTAATAATGTTTCAAGTCATTTTAATGGTATTTTGATCAGAATGAAGAGAAAAATAAAAGTCGTGTTTATCTATTCTAGTACTAAAATGCTATTTTAAAAAAATATTTGAATTATTTGCAAACATTGATGGCGGCTACCTGTTGAGATGGCGCCAATATAGAGGAGCCGCCAAAGCCTTTGTACTGCTTTGGGCGCCATCGTGATTTTTCGTTTGTGACAAAAAAACAGTAGGATATTTTTTTAATTGGTTCACTAATTTTATTATTTAATTTAGAGATATAACGCGAAAATAATTTTTTTTTTCTGTTTTTAGTCAACTAGAATTAGCTTGAGGTTTGCAAATTTTAATATTGTGTACGAATCATGCTTCATAAGAAAATAACGTTAGTTGTTTATATACATTTTTTTCATTATGAACTCTGTCTTGCACATCCACGAAGTCACTTTCAATCGTAAGTAGATATAATTCGGATAGAAAGCAATCGAGAAGTGTTTTCTCTTTTCTTATGAAAGCATCGGATCTTTCAGATAGCGATGTCAAAGGTATGAGTTGATTTTCAAGGACATGACAATCCCCAAAGATTTGTTATGAGGAAGGAATTAATTATATTTTAAAATGTACTCTTGTTATAAGAAATGGAAAAACGTTGTTAGATTCTTCGTCATATAAATAGTAATTTCTGACAATTTCATGCTTACTATTCATAATACGTATTTCTTTAATGTGTTCATCAGACTTACTTGTTGCGGGAGAAAAAAATGAGAAATCTTTCAAGTATTATGTATATTTCATTTGATAACAAACTTCTCCTTTGATAAGATTGAATGTATATTTTCATAAAATTAATTGTGTAATAGGGATTAACAGTTATTTCCATGTAAGAAGTTGTTTAAAAATGATATATTACTTTTGAAACAATTTTTAAATATTATGCATTTTTTTTTCTATTTCATATTTTCGGTATCAGGCTCGGGCTCGAGCTCTGATGACCCAAAATCTTGCGGCCGGGCAGGTCCGGGCTCCAAAAAAGAGTCTGAACTCATCTCTATAACTTTCCCTAATACTACCCCTCCCCCCTCCAAAATAGTTCGGCTTTGATCTTAAAGTATGAACAACATCTGATTTTGCTCTATCCCCCTTCTTTTTCTTTTAGTCTGGTCCAGCTCTTGCATCAGCGTACGCGTTGTGTATTCACTTCGTTCTTATTCAGAGTTCTTTTTAACGTTTCGCTCCTTTGTTTCGGAGTTTGTGTTTGATTCGCATTACGATGGAAAAGAAAAAAAGGCACGTTGAATTGAAAAAAAACAGTTTTTACCAGAATGGATTGATTTATAGTGCTTCACGTTTCCAAACAGAGTTGGAGCAGGACCTGTTTGTATTATGTGTCAGCAAACTGTAGCTATAATTAAAAGTTTAAATATTAAATGAGATTATGAGACAAAACACAAAACATTTGGCGAAAAATACCCGATAGGAAGTAACCTCCGGAAAAGTAAAATTCAGAGTTTATGTTCGGATTACATACCATCGACAAAAAACATGAACCGATCTACGACTGAGCAAGAAAAATGTTCAGACGCTTCGTTATGCATTTCTTGGGTTCTAGCGAAAGATATGAAGCCATATAGTGATGCAGATATTCTAAAAGAGTGTATGCTGGATTCTGGAAATGCGTTATTTGAGAACAGAAAGGATATCGTTGACACTATTCGACATATTCCATTATCTGCTTCTTCAAGCACAAGGAATACACAAGTTTTGTCAGAGGAAAATTTTACAACTTTGAAACAAACTTTAGCTAACACAGATTGCTATGCATTGGCTTTGGACGAATCTTGCGATATTACAGATATAGCACAGCTAATTATTTTTGTACGCTATCTGGACAGAACCCGTGAACAATTTTTTGAACTATTGACTATTGTGCCTATGCCAGGAACTACTACAGGAGAAGATTTGTACAAGGCTGTTACAGAGTATTTCAACCAAGCTGGATTGCACATGAAAAATGTTATATCGGTAACAACAGACGGGGCACCGGCAATGCTTGGGTGTAGGAAGGGCTTGGTTCAGCGACTCAGCAGTGATCCAAAATGCAGTGAAAATTTGATATCCTACCACTGTATCATTCATCAAAGTGTGTTGGGTTGCATTCTGAATCCCAGTCTTCAAAATAGTGCAAACTGTGATACAAATAATTAACTTCATACGGTCAAAGTCATATCTTAAGCACCGTCAATTTAAATCATTTCGTGAAGAGACTGATGCTCAGTTTGACGACTTGCTTCTTCACAAGAACGTGAGATGGCTAAGTAAAGGCTTGGTGCTTGAAAGATTCTTCGCAGTACTGGAGGACATCAAAGAGTTTCTTTCAACTAGTGATCAAAAAGTAGCAAATAAGAATTTAGGTTTCTTCAATGACGTTGAAGAAAACGTGCATAGCATTTTTGACTGATCTATTTTGGCACCTGAATCTCTTAAACCTCAAACTACAAGACAAACTGAACTTGCATGTGAACTTCTCTCAGAATTAAAATGTTTTTCAAAATAGATTGACCTCTTCTCCGAAGATATTAGAGGAGAACGTTTACATTTTCCACACCTTAAGTCAGTTTGTGACAGTAATGAATGTATTGACATCAACCAGTTCGAAAATTTTTTGGGAAAACTTAAATCTGAATTTCAAAGCAGATTTTCTGATTTCGGAAAAATTGAGAACGTCGTGCAGCTGGTCAACAACTCTTTTTCACTTATGCCTAATTTCATATGGAGGAATGAAGCGGCGGATGTTTTCAAGAGCAACAAATCTGCCCTACAGTTGGAAATAATTGAGTTCCAAGAAGATATTGTTTTAAAGAACAGTTATGCTGAAGTTACAAAAACTCTTGGAAGTGACCAATTTTGGATTAAAAATGTGTGTGAAAAAAAGTATCCCGAACTAAAATCTTTAGCTATAAAATTGGGTACCATGTTTGGCTCAACTTATGTGTGTGAAGCAGCATTCTCAGAAATGAACTTCATTAAGCATCGGTACAGATCTCGACTCACTGATGACCACCTTAACACCTTGTTCAGAATCAGTTGCACCAACTTGACCCCAAATTCCAGGCAAGCTGTGCAAAATAAATCATGACATTTTTCTCATTGAACAGTAACCACAATGAACTTTAGTGATCAATCATTTTGAATGTATACCTACTTTGTATTGATCATCTTGATTTCTAAAAATCATAATGAAAAATTGATTTGGTATTAATGCACTTCATTTCACTGGTATGTATTGTGTTATGCATCAAATAACAAATGATTTCAAAGAAAAGCTTTACTAAGCAAAGTAGGTGGCCTAGGTTAATAAAAGGTTGAAATCGTGATAGATGGGGTGGGGGGAGGGGGAGTACGGGTTGACTTAAATGTTCCGGACCGCGTAAGTTTGACTATGTTTTGAAATGGACCCGTGGGAAAAATATTTGGTGACCACTGATATGGGTTAACCTTCTTCTCCATAATTTGAAACTGGATACACCCGATGAGTAGTACCGTGTGTTGCATTTCCTTCACGTTACTACTTTAGACAATTCTCATTTAGCCCGATCATACTTCACTCATAAACTTTAATTGCCAAAATAATATTTATGTTTCTGTATTTCTTCGGTCATTCAGTCAACCGAAACTTTACGCAATGATTCTACGACTATTGCTGGTTTTCAAAAATGATCTTAAGCTGCAGAAATAGAAAATATTTAACAATTACATACAATTAGATAAGAACGCGAAGCCATAGAAGAATCGATTTCAAGCCAATAATATTCAAATTTTGCTGGTGCATATTGTGATGGTATGGAGTAATGTAGACGGAAGGTAATTTTGTTCTCGGCTACCTCCTATATTCACAATTGTACCTAATGACATTTATATTAACACAAATCAAGAGACGGGTAGATATAGGTTTTTCGAAATCGGAAACAGCCGTAAAACAATCACCGTCCTTTAATCTCCTTCCGAAAACCTTGTTAAAACATTTGCTAAAGGATATTAAAATGGAAGTTTTCTTCCTAATTTTTTCAAGTGAGTACAAATATCTTGATTAATGTCCTTCAAACTGACATGGACTTCTTCATAATATGGAACACACCATATTCTACAGTAAGCATCTTGTAGTGCACCTCAGTGACGCATATCAATTTCAATATGTTTGAAATAGTGTAACATTAATAAAATACATTGCAAACGATTTTTCCCCACAGACCATAATGCAACAGATTTTTTTTTATGTTTCTGTACACCAACTATAAATGCTACACACTTCATTCTCAGTACCTAACATGCCATGGTAATTCTCCATAATATATATCAATTACATGGAAATCCGAGTACATTTACGTGAGTTAGAGTACGGTCAGATAGACGGACAGACAAACCGAATTCATAAACACTTTCAACTATATTGGAAAGTGTTAAAAGGGTAATTATATTTCAATATGTGCTGCACTTTAACAGCTTAACCTCTATAAGATTCTGGTTTTCTTCCTTATTGCCTATTTAGTTTCTCCCCTCACCCAAATTATTTCCTAAAACCAAAACCAAAAAGGAAACACATTGCAAAATTTTATTTTAAAAAAAACTTTCTGTCTCATATTTTAAGATAAATGTTGCCGTCAATGCCCTCCTGAACTGCACTTGACTCCTGTAGAATACAGCATCTTTTTTATTCAATAAAAAAATAAAACTGCATAACTTCATAATTAGGCTCTTTATCGGATGTGATCGAATGCATGTAATACAAAGGGCATCAATTGCCTAGGCATTAGATCTTTTCAACTCTTTTGGTGACCCGCTAAACCCTCCGCTAGCGATAACTCAATGTCTTCAGAAATCACTTCGGTATAGTAGCTTTTTTATGCAAGAAACGCTTACAACTCGTAGATTATCACGTTGTTACAAGCAAGCCTTCGCTGTCATCGGTCAGACGAAGATGAGCTTATCAATTCCTCGTATCAGATGCGTTAGACTCGGATTTGGTACGTGGATCTGCAGTGGTCGAAAGAAAAAATGGAAAAGAGAATACCGGAAAAAACGGAATAAAAACTAGCTGAAGCCAGCGTAGTATTACTTATTTTGACAAGGAACCTTTTTAAAATAAATTTTGTAAAAGATAAGATAGTGCTTCAAAAAAGTACAGAAAATTTATTTACCTCATTATAAAATGAAAACGAGTTATTTGGTGACGGGAATCGTGTTCTTAGGATCAGTATGTCGACAAGATTTAAAAAAAAAAGTATTGTTACAAAAATGATAAGAGGATGGCGATTGCATTTATTCCAAATAACACTGAAACCAAAAAGGAGGGTTTGTTTTCACATAAGTTGATCAGTCTGGATATTTTTGTCTGGTGTATTTTGTGATAAATGTGTTTTGAGTTTATTATTCTTTCTCTAGAACAAATAGCATTATATATGTGTGTGTGTGACATTTTGCCACAAATGGAAGACATATCTGGCACACTTGAATTTACTGCAGCCTTAAATAAATTTGTATCTTAGCAGCCGAGTATTTTGGTGATTGCAGAAAATAAAAACACGATGCAGTCGAATCCATTTTATTCAAACATAATCAATCTTCTTTAGATTCCAGGGAAATGCTATATTTATGAAATGATAGCTTAACAACTTGTTCATTAACAACTCTCCGATGACAACGTTCCATTGCATTCCAAATCCGTCCCGTTTTCTTTAGCAAACATCAACGTCAAAAATTCTGTCGTCTAAAAAAGCCAAAAAATCGAACAGCAGCTCATTTTAGTTAACGCCACACGTCAAAAATTCCACTCAAAATCGAGCCTGTTTCGAGTTTTAACTGCCTTCAAGCAAGATCACAACATAGTCACGTGACACGGATTCTTCGAATCATAAGGGCTTTAAAGGGATTTCATTCGCATTTCCGGAGAAATTATTTTGAGGAAATTTTACTTCCGCGCAGAAAAATTATTCTACAGGTTTCGAAAATCCCGTTACCAGATGAATGTATTATTTAGAATGTATTATAAAATTTTAGTATCAACAAATCAAAGTCTCTTCTTTGAGGCTGTGGTTAAAAAACTTCGAATATAATACGCAATACAAGAAAAAGAAAATGAATCTTTGACGTAGAAAAAAAAAAGAACGAAAGCATTTGGGAAATATTTTAATAGACATTTAATATTCAATAATAGAATGTTTTTTTTAAAAAAAGAACTAAGGTTTTTTGAGCGGAATAATTTAAGATATATGATATTTTAGCATTTAAATAAAGAATTTATAACAGTTTGATTAAACGGGAATAATAATAATGAATTTTAATAATGGATTAAAAATAAAGATGTTCTATTTAAAGAATAAATTAAAGTAGCTATCGCCATTTTTAGATCTAAATACTTTGGAATAAATATTATTAAGTGGAATAGGATACAATGACTTTACATATGGATACTAAAGGACTATTTTAAGAATAAGAATTATTTTAATAAGCTGGGATCATATACGGAACATTACTAAATGGAAAAATTTTACAGTATAATTTAGCAGATTGCGGAAAAAAATTAAATTTTGATATATATATATATATATATATACAGGGTGTTTCACAAAGGACCCCTAACTTTAAAAATCAATAACCCGGAAACGGTGATAGATAGAAGTATGAAACCAGTGGTATGTTTATTTAAAAAACCGTAAGAAATCTTATACATAAATCTCTAAATTTAGTTAAAAATAGCACTGATAGATGGCACTGAGAGCGTTAAGAATCCTTCTAAAGAGAGTTCAGAAGTATAGAAAGACTAGCCGTCGAAGATTTTGCCATTGAACTCTGACCGCTATTAGCGTATAGTAAAAATAAATCGCATCGGACACGTTGCTTGTCTGTTAAACTTTTTTGAAAAGCTCACGAATTTTTCCCCATCTGGGCCTTTTGCGACTTGAAATCGCGTTTGAAAACTCCTCCTTGTGTGGCAGTAGGACTCTGATTTAATCGGTGGTACTCCAACACAATAAACACACGTTCCACCACGGTATACATCACTTTCGGAATTATTTTCACTATACGCTAATAGCGGTCAGATTTCAATGGCAAAATCTTCAACGGCTAGTCTTTCTATGTTTCTGAACTCTCTTTAGAAGGATTCTTAACGCTCTCAGCGCCATCTATCGGTGCTATTTTAAACTAAATTTTGAGATTTAAGTATGAGATTCTTACGATTTTTTTAATAAACATACCACTGGTTTCATGCCTCTATCTATCACCGTTTCCGGGTTATTGATTTTTTAAGTTAGGGGTCCTTTGTGAAACACCCTGTATATATATATATTTAAATCTTCTTGATTTACTGTTGCAATATTTAACACAATCAGAATGAACCAATTTTAATGCGAAATTATTAACCCATTTTGCAAACATTGAAAATTTTTCAAAAATGCTAAAAGCTAATTGAGTTTAATAGTTATAAAAGTTATATAAGTTATAAAAGTTTATTTCAGAAAACACCTAAAAAATGATTTCCAAATAAAGTAGTATTTTGGCTGATAAAGACCTTGGCTGCAAGTTGATCAACACGATCAATACATTTCCCACCGCATCTTTATAAAAAATCACTAATGTAGGTTTTTGAATTTCTTCATTACTTTTTTCAACAGTCACCATTTTATGATTGTAAGTTCATAGCAAAGTTACCTTGCCATTTCTTGATATAGAGTTTGCCTCGTCTAAATTCTCTCTTTTCATATTTTATTTTTTAATTGACGGGATTATAGTTCCCTTTTAGATTTATACTTCCATAAGCCTTACTTTTATTAGATAGCAAAAACAGCAAGAGTAGGCAAAGAACAGTAATTATCTGAAGTGAGACAGTAGCCTTTTTTCAATATGAGCGTCAAAAGTTTCGTTGCTATTCTATCTGAAACATTTGATAGATCTTTCTAATCCCTTTGAAACTATGTCCTTTTTTCAGCTTTACCACATATATACAAATATCGACTTGCAAACCATGAAGATTTTTAACTTAAATCTTCCGAATTTTGAGAGAACATACTCAGTACCGGCCATTTATATAAAGGAACCCGGCTGTAAGTGCTCTTCGGGTTTCTAAAATGTGTTTTCAAAGGTAAAAAGTAAAAAAAAAAAATGAAATGGCTGACTTTTTGGCTAAGGAGGCTACTAAGTTAACGCAGAAAAAGTTCTTCCCAAATTCATACTCTCATCTTAAAAGATGTCTACCAATGCAATATCAACAAACATGGCAGGAGGAATGGTATAATGGTGAAACTGTACGGTACACATACCAACCCCTACTGTCGGTCTCTGAGAATTTATTACTACATCACAGAAACATCTACATCTTCGTGACAAATCATGGCCCATTTCCTTCGTACCTACATCTTTTTGAAAAATCTCTTTCTCCATTATGCGTATGTGGACATCGTGGAATATTATTACGTTATTTGCTGAACTGCACTCTAACGTCAACATATCATATTAGAAAGCCTACTACAATTCCCTTGTCCAATGGGTTCCAATACGTTATAACGCAAACCAATCTCCTTCATAATACAATAGACTGTGTTAAACTGGTAGAAAATAACTAGCTATTGTTTCAAAATGCAGCAGATGATGCTCCTATAGAAGCTTAGTGACTTTGGTGACTATCTGTACTTTAATTTAGACCTATATTGTACCTAATTTGATATTTTCATTTTGTTTCTGCTTTGTATTTGTTTATTTGTTTATTTTTGTAGAAATATTTTAAAGATGGTCCGCTTTCTTCGAGG
The DNA here is from genome assembly GCA_963931845.1 of Maratus michaelseni. Taxonomy (NCBI): domain Eukaryota; kingdom Metazoa; phylum Arthropoda; class Arachnida; order Araneae; family Salticidae; genus Maratus; species Maratus michaelseni. Next base: position 178,933,513 of record OZ007592.1, on the reverse strand, counting down.
GTTCGGCCGGGCCCTGCCTCTTGGCTAGAGTCCTCGGATAGTGGGTATCTCCGCTGAACGGGGCTTGTAGAACTTTAGCCAATCGGAATGCCACCCCACTCAACTGAACCTGAACCTGAACCGTTATATTGACCTTTTTTAAACAAAAGGCTCAAGCGCATAACACCCACAGAAACCGCCATAAAACTGTACTGGCCATTTGAGTACTACTATCATACTACATCCATGGGTTCTATAATCATACTACACATCCAGTACCAGATCAAGGGTAAAAGGTTCCTCTAGGAAATTTCTTTCACTTACGCCTCTTTACCCTTTTTATCCCTGAAAAATAATCGAATATATTGAATGTTTTATTAAAATGGCAGAGAGGCGCCTTTAATCAGAGCTATCTCAATAGATACTATTGAGATAACCCTGATTACAAGCTATATCCTTATAGGGTTGATCGAGATGGCTTTGCTCTAGTACAAAGGCGCGCCTAGGTCGTGCCTAAACCTACAGCTATCTCCGACAACATCCAACATAGTCTGTCTTTATATAAAAATAAACTTTCGTCAATACTCATGAAACGATTTAAATTGTAAAATATTTTTTTATTTTCTATTTATAATGAGATAAACATCAAACATATTATTTAGTCTTGCGTGAATTTGAGAATCTTAAGAACTTCTTGCTTGAAAACTGACCACATATTTGCACAGCTCAAAAATCATTTTATATGACATTACCTACCTAGACAAACGTTTTCCATGTAACGGCCTTTTTGCCCAATACTTCTACTGTTTTAATTTTCGACATCCTCTAAAATTATTGGGATAAAAAGTATTCGCAACATCGCAACTCTCGGAACTTGGAGTGGGGAGAGCATGCTTTGAGATCTGTAGCGGCAAGACTGTTGTCTAGAATGATCCACAAGTAAAGAAATACATACAGATAAAGGAGAAAAAGATTAAAAACAATTAATACAATAGAGAAAACGTAGAGTATAGACAACTTTTTGGAATTACAAACATTGTTTAAAAAATCAGTTGCTATCCAAAACAATCCAGTTTAAGCATAAACTACGCTGTTATTGATACTTCACACACGAAAATAGAATGTGTTCCAGAGAGTCATTAACTTGACAGCTGAGACATGTGTCATCATCCACAAGTCTAAAATGACATAAAATAGCGGGAATAATCATAATTTTGCATAACAAACGAGTAATAATAACAACTTTACATTTATTGGTAGATCGTGAATGAGTCTGTTTAATGGAGGGATATCATCGTTTGAAGAGAAATATTTGCTTTGTCAGTACTGCTGGTTAGAATACGATTTTGTTCCCTGTTTGTTGAAACGAATGAGGTCTTCAGGCGAGATCCAATCTACAAGACATCAGAATTTCTCACGCCTTTTGCAAGGCAATCCGCTTTTTCATTAAGAGGGATGTCCCAGAATAAGGAAAAATGTATAATAGGAGTGTGGAAAGAAACTTTCTGGATTTTGTTATGCAGCTACAGTACGATTCTGGGAGGTTTAATGTTGACCGATTGGAGAGTGGAAAGCACTCACAGACAGGGGTCAGAAAAACTACTTTTTTATTGTAGCGAGCTACAACTACATTTGCTTTATCGAAAATGTAGTTAACTACAACTACAACTACTTGTTTTAAAAAGTAGCGACTACAAACTACTTTTCAAAAGTAGTCGCTACTTCGCTACTTTCAGATTTTCTCAAATTGATCAATTTACACTCGAAATTTAAGACACGGATTAAATAATAAATTGACCCCTGATTATTTTGTGTCTTCCACGATACAATTAAATAAAGGTGACATAACTGAGGACATTAAAAAAAATTTTAAAAGATAAACTACAAGAAAATGTTTTGTGTTTGTTTCCAAAAAATGCCAGTTACACACACATTGCACATTTCTTAGCCAAATTAAGAGAGACATTGTAATCTAGAATATTACAGAAAACAACTCGAAATGCAAGCAATAAATAAAACTGTAAATAAAGCAATTCTGAATAATAAGAAACCTGGCGTTGAAACATGAAGATGCGATAAAGAGTAAATAGACACAGGTATTGTCAGCAAGAAAATAATTTCCTTTGGTGTGTTAGTACTTGATTTTAGCAGCAAGTGTCAATAGGAAAAATCTATGACTTCATGCGATGCGTTGCTATACAATGCAGCTGAAATTTGGCGCTTAAATTTGCAAGTTGTTGAGCAGAACAAATTTTGCACAACAGAAGCAAGTATCAGCCAAGTGATTTTCAGAATCGCAGATTTTTTTTCCATGAAGTATCATTAAAAGTAGCGACGGTTCGCGCTACAAACTACTGTTTTTTGTATCGCGCTAATTACTACACTACATTGCTTAAAATGTAGTGCGCTACCACTACAAACTACTGTAAAAAGTAGCGGCTACTGTAGTTTCGCTACTTGTAGTGCGCTACTTTCTACCCCTGCTCGTGGGCTATCTGTGACAATGATAAAGGAATAAGCCAGATAAACCAGTTCATCAAGCGCAGTGCGAATGGCAAAGGTCTCTGCTGTAAAGATAGAGTTCACTTCAGGAATTCTATACCCAAACTGGGCGGCCGATGAACAAACAGCGGTCGCTGTAATCTAAGAGGATTTAGAGGCATCAGTTGCGATAACATCAATGAATCAAAATGTCTGGATAAAATCTAAAAAGAGCGGGGCGATAATACTGGCATCCAGATTTGTACTCGGAAAGGAAAGGTTCGTGAGGTGATACTGAACTGCGTCAGGATTTAACGAAAGGGGAAACTGGAAGCTAATAGATCCATCAACCAATCTCGTCGAAAACTTCTGAAATGTACGGGAGTTAGTCACAAGTAATAAGAGTAAATGAGGCATTCAGAAGCCAACCCGACTAACTCCATCAAATAAAAATGCTCAGTATAAACAGTTAAAGTTATGTATCTATAAAAAAAACTATTATTCTGTAGTATATTTTGATTATATCGCTTAATTTTTTTTAAATCAAGTGTAATTTTTCAGCACTGTATAAATAAATATATAGAAAAATTTCAACCCAATTATGTTATTACCCAAACTTCTAAAAAAATTGAGTTAGTCGGATTGACTTCTGAACGTCTCAAATAGTTTTGTAAAATGTTGTAAAATTGGGTTTTCTTATTACTGCCTGGCCTATTGATTTGCTTCATCAGTTGTTTTATCCAATAAATTACAATCAAATATTAGATCTATAAATAGTAATACACCATCACAGCTTTCCATATCAATTGCAAAATTCATTTTTAGATTACCTACATATTGAAATCTGGGTAGTCGTATTATCTCCAACGCCAATTCCTCTTCATATTTTTACTTCAGCTAATGAATCACCAGCATCTTTACTGGAATCAATTTCTGTTGACGAATCTAATGAATTTCTTCACTTATACCATTTCTATAATTGCTAAGACCGGTATCATTACCGCTTTCTAACCGTATCGCTCATTGAGAACCAAGAAAAGTAATTACTAAGAAATAGCAACTAAAGTAAAACTTCCATAATGAACACTCCCGAATAGCGAATACCTTTTCAATACCTAACACAAATATTTACATATTTTTTCCTCCGAATAGAGGTCAAATTAAGTGAATACCCGTTATTTAGCTATTTTACTGTATTCACTTTCTTAAATAAAGGAAAAAAATTTAAAAAGTAAAATGTATAATAAAAAATAAATTTTTTAAAAATATCTAAAATAATGATAAAAAAAAATCTGTCCGTGATTTGATTGTACGAGTAAACTTGGGATTAGGATCTAGAGATGAGACGGGCTCAAGCTCGCTTTTTACACTAAACTTAGGGGTCGGGTGGGCTCGGGCTCATTCTTTCGAAAGCTAAAAATGTTATTTATTTTATCCATTCGCATATAGAACACCCCACTCCCCCCCCCCCCCAAAAAAAAAAAAAAAAAAATTACTTATTCCATTTTAAATCATTTTAATACTATTTTGAACAAAATGAAGGGGAAACAGAAATCGTGCATTTCTATTCGAGTATTAGAATGCTATTTTAAAAGAAGATTTGTGATATTTGCAGTTTTATGTCACTGACATTGACAGCGACGGGATGGGGATACCCTGTTGATATGGATGGGGATACCCTGTTGACAATTTTCAAAAAACTAACTGTGTGCAGGGGATTAACATGTGAAAAGATGTTTAAAAATGAGATATTGCTTTTAAAATAATTTTTCAATATTATGCAATATTTTGACTATTGCATACTTTCAGTAAAGGGATCAGGTTCTGATTTTTCGTGCTTGGGCGAGCTCGGACTTAAAATCAAGGAGCCCTGCCTTTTATTATCAGTTGCACATTGCCTTTTACTATGAGCTTAATAAAATGAGTTAAGAGGGGGGGGGGGGCGGCTGCTTAGTAATCTACAGGCCAAAAGCTTTAAACGATATGTCACATGAAAATCCATTTCCGCCTCACCACCAAGAGGGGGGGGGATACCTCTAACTGTCTGGGGTCAAAATAGACACCACCAATTGAAGATCTGTGAGGAGTTTCACCTTCGGTCAAACCTTCAAATGAGGTCGAATCTCGCTACAGCTTAATTAAGAGCTGAGTTAGAAAATTTAATCCCTGGGGAGCAAATTGGGTGAAGGGGAGAAGAAAGGTTCATAATATGAAAGAGTGGTCCGAGGATTTTCCGATGATATATCACATGAGGGTTTCTAAAAAAGTTTGAAAATTGCCGCGATATGGCCAAATATTCTCAAATTTTCGACGTAGGGGGGGGAATTTCTAAAATCGCCGAAACATGCGTTTAATTATATTTTTAGTAGATTTATTTTCTGGAATTTCACGCTCCTACCTAAAACGGTTGCCGTGATATGGACACATGCTCTAAAATGTTCGACCCCCTTTTAACGCCCTTAGGAGAGGGAGATTTTCAAAAATCCTTCCATAGTGCTCACTTCTGTCATAAGAAGTATGTTTCCCCCAATTTTCATGCTTCTAGGTCCAGTAGTTTGGGCTGGGGGATGATGAGTCAGTGAGCGCGACATTTCCTTTTATATAGAGAGACATTTTGATAGACTCGTTCATATGTCTCATTCGCTGGAAACATACATGTGAATTTTGGAAGGTAGCTTTTGAAGTCTTGTGGTCAATAGCAGAACAAACAAAGTGCTTTTACAGCGTGGTACAAAATGATAGAAACGACACAAAAACAAAGAAATCAGCTCGCGTTTGCTATGCAAGTGCGCAAACCTTTATGCTAAAATTAAATACATGATATTCCAATTAATATTAAAGCGATCGCTTTCAAGAATTGCATGTATATTTTTAAAAATCTATTTTAAAATATGTATTTTGCTAAATTTACGCTGGAGCAAAATGATAAGAACGGAGTAAATATTTTGAAAGGGCTCCCGATTTGTTGATATTGTCGCGCATATAATTTAACATTTAAAAGGTATTCTGGGCACATTCATTTAGTTCGAAAAACATTTTGGCGATGGGAAGAGGAAAAATGCTTATCTTCGAAAGAATTCAAATTCTAGCTTATAACAACATCGGAATGTCACATCAAAGAATTGCCGATAAAATTAAACGTTGACTCGCAGACTGTCATTTTTAATTTCGTACAGAATACAAATACTTATGGTACTGCAACAGAATACAAATACTTACATGGTACAGCAAAATTTGCAGGAAGTCCGAGAATTCTTTCGAAACCATCCAAAAGTTTGATTGTTCGCACGGTCGCAAGCAAAAGACTAACAGTAAAGGAAACTGGAAGCGAGATAAAGACGCCAATATCGGTATGGAGTATTAAGAAGAGCGATAAAAAAGTCGGGAATTCTTAAATATGCTAAACCACGACGGTATCCGCGTTTAACATCTGGCCATAAAAAATCCCGTATTCAGTTTGCAGAGAAACATCTGAAACAACAACGAATTGGTCTAAAATTATTTTCAGTGATGAAAAGAAGTTTAATATCGAACCTCCGGATGGTATTTATTTAAATTGGCAAGACACATTTCGAATGGAAAGGGATATATTTTCCATACGTGCCAACCAGGTGGAGGTTCCCTAATGATATGGGTTTCTTTTCCTCAGGAGGTAAACTTAAAATTGCTTTTCTAGAAGGACGACAAAATAAACATACCTATATTCACAAGTTAGAACGCTATTTGATTAACCAGGGCACAAAAAAAAAAGAAGGTTGGCCGTAACTATATTTTTCAGAACTACAATGTCTCAATTCACTCTGCAAAAGGCACAAAAAAGTGATATGAAGATATTAAGATTCCCACACTTGATTGACCGGCCAAATAGTCCGGACCTAAATCCCATGGAGAACGTTTGGGGTAGTGCGCAATATCTACCGAAATATGGTCAGATGGTTCAGTATGACTCGAAAGCAGAATTAAAATCTGCAATTTGTGAGGCATGGCATGTTTGGTCACCTCAACAAGTTCGAAACCTTGAAATTATTAAACACAAAGGAAATACAGTTGGCATGTAATATTTCTACTATAATTTAGAAAAATCTGATCTGTTACTAATAACAATGGTTTTACAATTTTTTTTCTCTGTGTTTATATTGCCTATTTAAGTTCTATAAAATCAATTCATATGGTTTATATTTGCAGAGCTCCCAAATGGTCCGCTTTTTGAATACCGGTATTTTCTTAGAAAGATTTTTTATTTTTAGATTTTATTTTATTTTATTTTTTATTTTTATTTTTATTTTATTTTTTTGCAAATTTTGTAGAAACCATCTTCGGAGGTAAATTTTTGCGGAAGTGTTGTAGAAACCTACCATGAAATTTTCTGTTAAAAATATTGGTATTCAGTTGGCGGACCATTTGGAAGCCCTGTATTTGGATTGATATGATTATATTTATTATTTGAATGGTGCAGATGCAAAAGTCACATTATCCACTTTTTTAAGGTATTGAGTTATTCATATCACCGTGTTCGTCTTTTTAAGGAAAATTGGACTGTAATAGTGATTTGTACAATAAAAAACATATTAAGGTTGAAAAAAAAAAGCTGAAAATCTCGTTTTGATGCATAACTTACCTCACATTATCCAACAACTGTTTTGCAGCAAAACTCACACTCCAATGAGTCACACTCCAAAACTCACACTCCACGCAACGCTCCAATTCAACCAATCAGGGAGGTACAGAAGTAAGAAGTAGTGTAAAATGTTGCACTAGTTTGATGGCAGTGAAGAAGTTGAGCCATGTCTAATAGTAAAATGTTTGCACAAATTATTTTTAATAAATGTTTTTCGATTTTTGTTGTTTATTACCCACCAAAATAACATAATGAAAACTAATGTTCAGATTTATTTATTTAATTTTCTTTTCTTGTTGTTTTAAATTGATAATTATTTTTGTTTATAACTAGCAATACCCATAAAGTTTGCTGCAAAACTCACATTTTCCATATTTAAATTTAAATTCTAGCTTTACCACAATTATTATAGGTTGAGAACTATGTGCAACTAGTTGTTATGGCAACAAATATATCACACAAAAAATATTGTGCCAATATATCATGTTTATTAATAATAATCAGTTTTTTGCATTTTTCTAAAAACTAGGTTATGTGAAGAAAGTGAATTTTACATCTACACTGTTAAAAATTTGCAGCAAACTGTCCAGCCATTTGGCCGTTTTTAGAGAAAACTGTTACATAATCGTAATTTAACTCTATTTTGACCATATTATGGTCAGAATATAGTTAATTTATGATTATGTAATCGTTTTCTTTAAAAACGCTCGAATGACTGGACAGTAGAGAGAAATTGACAGTCCGACCTCAGGAGGAGGGCTGAGGGCACGGTGCACGGTGCAGCATCTGCCCTCAGCCCTCCTCCCGAAGTGCAGCACCTGCACTCCTCCTCCTCCTCCTCCCAAAGTGCAGCTCAGCTCCTCCTCACGAAGTGTCCTCCTCCTCACAAAGTGCAGCTCAGCTCCTCCCGAAGTGCCCTCCTCCACCACCTAAGATAAGGGGATTAATTAAGGATTAGTGTTAATTAATTTTAATTAGGGAACTTAGAAATTTTTTGAAGCAAAATTTTTTTTTCGCGGAGAATTTCCTACTAGAGTACGAGGTGTGTTTCAATGGATTTATTTTAGCGAATTAGAAATTTAATTAATTTTAATTGGAGAACTTAGAAATTTTTCGAAAACATTTTTTTTTTTTTTAAACTAGAGTAGGCCATTCAATATACATGTTAGAGTATATTTGAGGAGAATTTTAAAAGTCAATAGTGGTTTAATTAAAAAGGGTCATTCATTAATTTTAATTGGGGAACTTAGAAATTTTTCGAAGCAAATTTTTTTTTTCAACGAGATTATGCAGTTTGATTATGAGTGTATGCAGTAGAAGTAAATGATTAATTAATTAAAAATATTAATTAAAAATAGTAAATTTTAATTGCAGAACTTAAAAATTTTCGCGAGATTTTTTTTTTTTTTCAACGAGAGTAGGGTATTCGATATACATGTTAGAGGAGAATTTTAAAAGTCAATAATGGTTTAATTAAAAATGGTGATTACTTTTAATAGGGGAACTTAGACATTTTTCGAAGCAAATATTTTTTCAACGAGATAGACTATTTGTTATACATGTTAGAGTATATTACAGGTGAATTTTAAAAGTCAATAATGATTTAATTAAAAAGGGTCATTAATTAATTTTAATTGGAGAACTTAAGAAATTTTGGCGAGATTTTTTTTCCCTCAACGAGAGTACGCAGTTTGCATGTGCAGTAGAATGGTAGATGCTAGTAATTAAAAAGGGTCATTAATTAATTTTAATTGGCGGACTTCAACATTTTTGAGGCAAACAGGCGCGTTTTAATGAATTCGATATAGGTTGTAGTAAAAAATATAGGGTCCCGCATGAATTATACTGTACTCAATTGAATAGCTCCCCCCTCCCCCTCCCTTTTTTACCCAGAGGGGGCCCTTCGATAGACTAACAATACACACTTCCAAAAGTATAGAGTACTATAAAAAGAATTTTAGCGTATATGTAAATAAACAAGTATGTAAAATCAGGCATAGCAGCATAATTCATGAATCACTTTCCAACATTATCGAAATGTTATGTGAACAAAATATAATTTTACCGTCTAGTGCATTAGTTAATTAAAATAGTGAACAGTTACAGATCCCCTTTTTAATAAAAAGGCCTAAGGCCCTTCACAAAAAATCCAAAGGATTCAAGAAAAAGCTTTACACTACTGATAGCTAAAACATATAGGATTCTTAAATGGATTGAAGTATACAAATAGTTTATACAGGAATACATTTATTTAGGTTAGCATGCAAAAATAGTTAAAAGTTATAGGGAAGCCTTCGAATGGAGTGATTATACGTTTTGGGGACCCTTCAAAAGAAACTGGAAAAAGTTATAGATATTGAGCCCTGTCAGGTTTCTTAGAATTAGCTGCAAGAGTTGAAAGCTATTCTTAAGGGATTAGCATATTGTATGTATTGTATATTTATCTATTGTGTACCGTTAAAGGCTTTCTTTAGAAAATTCTTAATCCGAAGAGTAGGAAGGTGGAACAGAATGAAAGAAGTATTTCTATTGCAATGTGGTCTTTCATAGATAAGAAAGCTATGGCCCTCTTTTATTTAAGAAGACAGATCAGTCAAGAGGGAGGAACGGTTGTCAAGCGACCCTTGGAAACAGACCAGTAGCCCCGTAGACAGAAAGGTGCTAGGGAGAATGACCAGAGAGAAAGTTAGTTCTAACGTGGGAAGCGAAGGTGTAAGGTCGTTCAGAGTTGGAGCTCTGAGACCAGTGTTGAGTTCTAGCGTGGCAGCGAAGTGTGAAGGTTGGTTTTTGAGAGAGCAGCTCTGAGCACGTGTATGGAACGGCATCTCTCTAAAGGAAGAGAGATAGCGTGTGTGAGATTAAGATAAATCTCGGTTCTGAGTGAAGCAACGTAGTCTAACAGTACACGTAAAGCGTTTCTATAATTATTTTGATTTAATATTAAATCGGATACTTTACCTCCGAGTTTAAGTGTAAATATTGTTAATAAAGTGTTTGTTTAAGTGTAATTGAAAGAGTTAAGTTTTCTTGAATATACATCAAGTATCGTGCCCGATATCACGTATTCATATCGGTGGTGGCAGCATATCAAAAGACCGGATTTATTTCGAAGTTGTGTGGACGGAGGAGTGGAATCCGACAATGGTAGCAGCGGTGGGAATGAATCACCGAAGACCAGTGCCAGTTAGCCGTGTTACTGAGAGTTTGTGCCGGATCGTCTAGCGGAAGTGTTTGTGCTCTATCGTCGAAGACCAGCGCCAGTTAGCCGTGTTACTGAGAGTTTGTGCAGGATCGTCTAGCGGAAGTGTTTGTGATCTATCGTCGAAGACCAGCGCCAGTTAGCCGTATTAAGTCAGTTTATGCCGGATCGTCTAGTGGAAGTGTTTGTGCTCTATCGTCGTAGACCAGTGCCAGCTAGCCTATCGTCATTACAGTGAAGTGAATTAGTGGTGGTGCTGTGTTAGTGTAGTGTTGTGCGTAGTGTTTTTTGTGCATTGTGAAGCAAGGTGCAGTGATTGTGGCCCGAAAGTGCAAGATTTACCCTGTGGAAAAGTGAGCAGAGAATTGCCCAGCGAATAAAGTACGAGGTAAGGTGTTTTGATCATTTTACTCTACTGACATTCTCGAACCTACTGTTTTTTATTGTGTATAATTTATGTTAATTTATGTGCAATATAATAATTGGTCTAAATCAAATGAGATATTAACAACCATTTTACACTATTGTTTTAAGAAAAGGATCTTATATTAATTACTAGAAGTGATTTTCTAATTGTTTTAAACGGATAAGATTTATGATTAAAATTAATGCATTGTGTTAATAGTGGGAAGGAATAATTGAAATTTCTTAAATTTAAATTATTATTAAAGTAATATTTAAATTAAGTGATATTGTTTGCTTTAAGTTTGAAATATTGATAGTAAATGAGGAAAGCAAATTTGTGTAGAATTTAAATTAAATTGAAATAACCTTCAAGGAAGAACTGAAGGCCCAGAGAAAAAAAAAAAAGTGCTGTGATTTACTTTTTAAGGTGAGAACTAATTTTGAAATTGAAATATTTTATTGAAATTAAATTTAGGAATTTATGTGTATTTCATGCAAATTTTTGTTAGGTGGATATTTTTATGTAGTGATTGGCATCAGCGTTTTATTCAAATTGCAACGTATCAGTATTATTGTGTAAATTGTATTTTATTATTTAATGGTATAAATTTAAAATCTGTATTGCATAATAGTAAAATTGAGATTATTGTTACTTTGTTATTGGAAGCAAATTGTGGGGTATCATTGTTTAAGGAAATTTATTATTGTATTATTACTTATTTGAAATATGTTAAATAGTATAATATGTGGAGGTAACTTATGAGGGTAGGATTTGAGGAAGTATTAATTTGATATTGTGATTAAGTATTATTGTAGGGTGGTAATAGTTATCAGTAGAAAGTATGGCTTTCTTACTAAAATTAAAAAGGGTGGATCTTCAGGCGATATGTGGAGAGTTAGGAATTGAGGTCTCGGAAGACGATACCAGGTTTAAGCTTAAGAAAAAGATAGTGGAGAGCGACGAATATGAAGAGGGAGCCGTTATGGAATTATCTAGCACTATTGTTACGGAACGCTTAGAACAAGAAGCGGTAGTAGTAGAACGGGAAAAGTTAGAAAGGGAGGAAAAGTTACAACGAGAAAAGTTAGAAAAGGAGGAAAAGTTACAACGAGAAAAGTTAGAAAGGGAGGAAAAGTTACAACGAGAAAGCTTAGAAAGGGAGGAAAAGTTACAACGAGAAAAGTTAGAAAGGGAGTTAGACCGTGAAAAGTTAGATAGAGAAGAAAAGTCTGAAAAATTGAGATTGGAACATGAGTTAGAGTTGGAAAGGATAAAAATTCAAAGTTCGGCAAATAATTCTAATGGGTCTAGAGAATATAATAATGAGAGTAGCCTAGAGAAATTGATTAAAAGTGTTAAAACTTTGTCTATCAAGGTTCCAGAAGGGACTGAGGGATGGAATCTGTTTTTTAGCAGTTTAGAACGGGCATTCCAAACAAAAAATGTACCGGAAACCCAGCAGGCCGAAATTCTGCTAAATATGTTAGGAGATAAGGCCGATAACTTGCTAATATACACTACTAGGGAACAAATTGAGAGTTATGAGAAATTAAAGGAATTAGTTCTAAGGGAACACGAGCCGACACCGAAGGCGTGTTTGGAAAACTTTAAGAAGGCTAGAAGGAATCAAAATGAAACTCATGTATTATTTGTGTCACGTTTAATAGCAACGTGGGAAAATTACTGTAAGATTAGAGGTGCAGATACGTATGAGAAGGTTAATCAGTTAATTGTCACGGATAAGTTGTTAACTACTCTAGATGAGGAAACCGCGACGCATATTGGATTAACTCAGCACAGTAATTGGTTAGAAGTTTCGAAAATTGCTAAGGAATGTGATAATTTCTTTGATGCTAAACAAAAATCTTATGCGGTAACTTATAAGGGCTATAAAGGTAAAGAGAGGTACGTAAATAATGGAGATTCTAGAAGGGAAAAAGATGAGGGAGTTAGTAGTAATTGGAGACAAAATGGGAATAATGAAGTTAGTCCATTTTTGGGTAGAAAACCGGAATATAGGAAACCTAATGATACGACGCCTATCTGTTTCAAGTGTTCTCAACGAGGACATGTACAGCGATTTTGTACAAAAGGAAATAATGAGGGAAGTAATCAAATTAATAACTGACAAGAACCAAGGGCTAGTATCAATAATGTCTCAGTGCGAGGAATTAAAGAATTACCAAGGGGAGCGAGTATGGCAAGAATCGGAGCAAGAGGGAATTGGAGAGCTAAAGTTATTGGAGAGAAATTAAATAATCTCGAGAAAGTGGAAGTTAGTGTAAATGGGAAGATAACAAAAGGATTGGTGGATTCTGGTTGCCAAATTAGTGTCGTTCATAAAGATTTAGTACCAGCAGAAAAATTAAGAGGGGCTGGGAGCATCTATTTACAAGGGATATTTGGTAAGGCAGTTAAATCGCCGTTAATTCAATTACCTTTAGCTATTCCAAAACGTGGTCAAACTAATGTAATTCATCAGGATGTACTTTGCGCAATAATTGATAATAGTAAGGAACAGGTAATTTTACATCCTGACGTGGCGAATGAATTGTCAGGGTTAAACAACGAGAAATCATTAAGAGAATCGGTAGAAAGGGAATGTAAGGAAGATAGTAGGAATAAAGTGAAGGAAGGGGAAAGGATTAGAAATGATAATAATTGTCAGGAGAAGGAAAAATCCGAGGTAGAGAAAAGTAAGATTAATCAAGTTACGGAAAGCAGTTTAAATGTATTTCAGGAATCCCAAATGAGTTGTAAAGATTTAGAGAAAGCTTGGGAATTGGCTGAAAATGAGAGAGAGTCTTATTATATGGTAAATGGGTTATTGTATCATAAAGAGAAATTAGTAGATGAAACTGTAGCTCAATTAGTAATACCTAAAATTAGAAGGGAGGAAATTCTAAAATTAGCGCATACTTCCTTATATGGAGAACATCAGACGGTTAAGAAAATGTTAGAAAGAATCGAGCATTCATTTTATTGGGAAAATATGGCGAAGGAAGCTAAAATATATTGTGAATCATGTGTAGAATGTCGATTAACGAGGGAAATGAATGTGAGTAATAAGGAGAAAGAGGAAATATGTCGACCTGCAGTTATAGTTGAGTTAGGGGACGGGAGTAAGAAACTGGTGTATCAAGATGAAATGAGAGCATTTATGGCTAAAAATAAAGTAGTCGATATTGTCTTGGATAGTGACGGGGAGTTTGAAGACTGTAGGAAAGATCTGTTGTTAGACCGAGAACAACCGGAAAATAAAGACAGGAAGGGATTTGAGATAAAAGGGTTAACAAATATTCAAGTTGGGGACATAAAATCAATCTTAAGGAAAAATAAGGAATTATTTATGGGTCCTATCGAACTGGTAGAAATGGAGAAAAATCAGATTGGTCGTAAACCGGAGAGGGGTAAGACAAGGCAGAAATTGTACAAAGTCTTTATTACGTACAAAGAGGACTTGGACAGGCAAGTACCTGATTGGTTAGAGGAAGATTTAATTGGGACATCAGAGGCAGAAGTCAGCCATTCAAGCGGGTGCATTGCGGAAAGGGATGTACCAATTAAGTTAACGAGGAAGCACTGGAAGGAAAAAGTTCCGCCTCCAGCAATCTTAGCCTAAGGACTGACATTGAAATGACATAATACTAGTGTAACTTTATTTTTTTTGTGTATTTATAATTGTATTTGCATCATGTGTTTATAACAGTGTATTAGCATATTGTGTAGTTTTTTTTCTGTATTTATCACATTAGTATATGGTTCATTAGAGATGTCAGTAGTTAAATTTTCAGACACCTTGAAATATTTATGTAATTGTAGTAATGAAGAAACCTATCAAGGAACTGTTGAACTCTTCTCAGACATTACATAGTTTGAGGAAAATTAGCCCCTAAAAGGCATATTTTCCGCTAAGGTGGGGGGTGTCAGGTTTCTCAGAATTAGCTGCAAGAGTTGAAAGCTATTCTTAAGGGATTAGCATATTGTATGTATTGTATATTTATCTATTGTGTACCGTTAAAGGCTTTCTTTAGAAAATTCTTAATCCGAAGAGTAGGAAGGTGGAACAGAATGAAAGAAGTATTTCTATTGCAATGTGGTCTTTCATAGATAAGAAAGCTATGGCCCTCTTTTATTTAAGAAGACAGATCAGTCAAGAGGGAGGAACGGTTGTCAAGCGACCCTTGGAAACAGACCAGTAGCCCCGTAGACAGAAAGGTGCTAGGGAGAATGACCAGAGAGAAAGTTAGTTCTAACGTGGGAAGCGAAGGTGTAAGGTCGTTCAGAGTTGGAGCTCTGAGACCAGTGTTGAGTTCTAGCGTGGCAGCGAAGTGTGAAGGTTGGTTTTTGAGAGAGCAGCTCTGAGCACGTGTATGGAACGGCATCTCTCTAAAGGAAGAGAGATAGCGTGTGTGAGATTAAGATAAATCTCGGTTCTGAGTAAAGCAACGTAGTCTAACGGTACACGTAAAGCGTTTCTATAATTATTTTGATTTAATATTAAACCGGATACTTTACCTCCGAGTTTAAGTGTAAATATTGTTAATAAAGTGTTTGTTTAAGTGTAAATGAAAGAGTTAAGTTTTCTTGAATATACATCAAGTATCGTGCCCGATATCACGTATTCATATCGGTGGTGGCAGCATATCAAAAGACCGGATTTATTTCGAAGTTGTGTGGACGGAGGAGTGGAATCCGACAAGCCCTTCACAAAAAATTGGACAAATCCCCTTTTTAATAAATAGGGCCCCTTCACAAAAAACCAATTATGCATAAGAGCCCTTCCTAAAATCAGATAATTTACACCTTACCTTTTTTTTTTTCAATTCAAGTTAGGCTAAAAGTACAGCTTATGCATTGATAGGTTCAAAATACAGGGACCCTTCGAAGTGTGAACTCGCATTAGACTATACGGACCCTTCATAAAATAAATGAGATACATGCCCTATTCGAATAAAAAAAAAGTCCTTCACAAAAACTGTAGGGATTCCCTTTTGGAATAAAAAGGACCCTTCACAAAAATCCAATTATACATAAGAACCCTTCCTAAAATCAGGTAATGTACACTTTCGACTTTTTTTTTTTCAATTCAAGTTAGGCTAAAAGTACAGCTTGCGCGTCGATATGTTCAAAACACATAGTTACAGATATTAAGCTACCTTCACAAAATAATTTCAATAGATTCATGTTATATTATGGCGACAGAAATACAAGGGATACTGACCTTCCATGAAAATCCAAGATCACTGTTTATATGAAAAGGCTCCCTTCGGAATGCACCCTGTAAAAATATTTTAAGAAATAGACTGCTATTCTCAAATGAATACGAATTCATGCAATATAAAAATAGGTTTTACACGAATACATTTTTAGTATAACGTTCAAAATATAGATTTTAGAAAAAAAAAAGTACATATTTCACCAAATTTATCATACAAGTCTGTAAAATAGGGTAGATCGTTTCATGAAAAATAATTGAATTTTCGAATGATTATGCTTTAAAATACATATTTATAACTGCAACTAAGATTTGAGTGTTACCCCCTGAACATGCATATCGCTGAATCATAATGAGTCATATTATCAGATAAGCGAAGATCTTGCTTTGACACGGTGAATCACTCGCGATAAGAAATACCTGAGACTCGTAATTTCTGACACATTTTTTGTAGGTAAATGAGCTATTTAAAACCGTCAATGTATACGAATTATTTCGTGTAGTCCTATATAATTATTAATCTGTTAAGTTTTAAAATGCTTCAATGAAAAATAAGAACTAGTCTTAAGTCACCCTTAAGAATTTTGAGGCAAACAGATGTTTAAATGAATTTGAACCTGTTTAAATGTACCTGTGTTTAAATGAATTTGACGCATGTTATGGTAAAAAAAAATACAGGTTCCTCTATAAGATATATGAATTAAACTTTAAATATTTTAAAATTACATTAGTCTATGCTTTTTATATAGAAAAATTCTACTAAATTGGGTTTTTAGTATTTTAACTTAAAAATTTCTTTTGAGGAATGAATAAAATAACTAAGCTTTGTTTTTATAAAATATATATTGTACTATTTAGTTAGGGTATTATTTCAAAAAAATGTTTGTTTTTAATATTAAAAAAAAAGTTATCTTACCTAAATATTTAAACCCTAATGTACTGTGGACTTCATCCAAATTCGAATGTATGCTTGTATTACAACAACTGAACGGTAATGTGTTTGCTTATCTCTTAAAACCACGGGATATTATGACGTCATGATAAGGCATAGGGTAGAATACAAAATGAATATGTATTGTAAAGCAGAATCATAAATTTTGCATACTTTACACTTGCACTAATGTGAAATGATTGCTACTATTGGCTATATGAGAAAATGAATCATCAACGAATCTTATTAGTGTATGTTATATTTAACCAACAGGCTTGAAATGCGTGAATTTTGACTAGAATTAATCATTGAATGTAAAAATGATTTATTTTTAGATCTAATATGTATATCGTTTAACATTTAAAAATATATACATAAATTAATCTTACCTTATTCACAAACTTGCAATCCCGTCTTCAATATATGACTACAGCATGAAAAAACATGCGTGCTACTTGTATAGCAACTAGACCAGAAATGATTTCAGTACAAGTCCATTATCTTATTGTTAATCTATAGATTAGTAACATCACGTGACTGATTGCGATAACATTCTATATAAGATTTACTGATAAGAATACATTTCAATTCATTTCTCCCAAAAGCAAGTGTATGAGTTGGTTGTAAGATCTAGGTAAGTATCCTTACTTTATATGTTTAAAGTTATAATATATGAATAGATATAATATTAATGTATTTTTTCAATATGTATGGTAGGCTAAAAGGAATAGGTAAGCAAAAAAGAATAGGTATTATTGCATGTTTCCTCTAATTTATTTTAAAAATAATTATTTTAAAAATACATACTAACAATTTATGCGATGAGTCACACAGCGTGATGGGACGATATATGAAATTTATTTTTATATTATACAAGCTCCTATATACAATTCATATGCGTGAGCAAGATTATTTTTAGACTAGAATTATTCACTGAATGTAAAAAAAAAAAAGATTTATATTTAGATCTAATATTTATATCGTTTAACATTTTAAAATCCTATTAAAAGTATATACATTAGTATGCTTGTGAAAGGCCTATTGTTAATACGAAACGTTGTGTGAAGTGTCCTGTTTTAGGGTTAAAAGTTTCGTGAAGAGGTCTGTTTGAAGGAGCCTGTTTCGAAATGACTTAAGAACGCACAATTTATTCCTAAACATTCAACTCGATTCGTTATATATGCTTTATTACGTTATCAATAAAAAAATAATAACTAAAAAATAAAATTAAAAATAGTAATTAAGAGATACCCTTAAGAATTCTTGCGATAGGAGATTGGTTTTAATTAAATAGGTTAATGAATCTAATTCGATAAAAGTCTTGTTAAAACAGAGATTATAGTTAAAATACACATTAATTATACAGTATTACACTGTATTACACAATGCGCTACCTCACCTATATTATCACAGAAATACCTTCGATAAAATTTAGACTAACAATACACACCTAAAAAAATATATACAGAGTACCCAGAAAATGATAGGAATGAATGAAAAATTTTAACGTAAATTATAAAATAGGATCTACAATAAGTGACAATAAATAAATATGAAGGAAAAATCATGAGTCATGGTATACTTTATGAAACACTTTCCAATGCTATGTGACTATCGTTAAGAATTTGAAATAAGTGAATTAGATTTAATAATTCATACTGGAAATGTATTTAAAAAAAAAAATTAGTAGCTTCGCCTACTTTTAAATCATTCAAGACATATGATGAAGGCTTGGCTGCTGTAGAAAAGCTTAATACTTGTATCTTAATGAATCGACCTATTTATGTCGGATTCACAATTTTAGAATTATCTAAATTAGTTATGTATGATTTTCATTACAATTTTATAAAGAAAACATACAAAGATCGTGCAGTTATACTCTTTACGGATATAGATTCCTTAACTTATCATATTCAAACACATAATATTTATAAGGATATGGAGCACCATCATGATTTTTTCGACTTTTCTGAATACTCGAAATCCCATCGTCTAAACCGCACAAGTTTCGAACCCACAAACATATAATCAGACTTGTCATTTTATAACCAGGACGCTAACCACAGGGCTAAGTGAGCCCCCGCTTATTTTATAGTCACCACGCTGACTATTGGGCTTAGTAAGCCCCAGGCTAATTTATATCCACCACGCTAACTATTGGGCTTAGTGAGCCCCAGGCTAACTTATACCCACCACGCTAACTTTTGGGCCTAGTGAACCCCCGCTTATTTTATAGCCACCATATTAACCACAGGGCTAAGTGAGCCCCCGCTTATTTTATAGTCACCATGCTAAGTATTAGGCTGAGTGAGCCCCAGGTTATTTTATAGCTACTACGATAACCCCAGGGCTAGGTGAGCCTCCCGCTTATTTTATAGTCACCACGTTTACTACTGGGCTGAGTGAGCCCCAGGCTATTTTATACCCACTATGCTAACTAATGGGCTGAGTGAGCTCCAGGCTATTTTCTAACCACCACGTTTACTGGGCTTAGTGTGCCCCCGCTTATTTTATAGCTACCACGATAACCACAGGGCTAAGTGAGCCCCCACTTATTATATAGTCAACACGCTAACTACTGGGCTGATTAAGCCCCAGGTATTTTATAACCATCACGCTAACTACTGGGCTGAGTGAGCCCCAGGTTATTTAGTCGCATGAATATGATTTCCAAGGTATATGTCCTAACTTGATTTAGACCATTGCCAAGGTAAGATAAAGCTGGGAAGTAAATTGGTAAACTATGTACCTCGAAAATTCGCTTGTATTTTATTAAATATCTGCAGAAATTAGCATAGTTTATTCAAATTATATACATTCTCATTAGTTTATGAATCTACTAACTTATAATATCTATATGGTAACTTGGATTATTAGTATTCCCACTTAAAAATTTCTTTTGTAGATTTAATATGATAAACACTAACATGAGACTGACTAAACCTTTACCATTTTCATTTCAACTTAGTTTTAGGAAATTTATCTACACAGCTTTAAATTTTACTGTTTAGTAAGTCTATTATTTCAAAGTATTATTTTTTAGTTCTAATATTCAAAACATATTCATATCGTTTTACATAGTAGGTATCAAATTAATTTAAAGTCATATTAAAAATATATATATACAAATACTATTCTTACCTAACACGCCAGCTAGCTAAGCACCCAACCGTCTCACACCAAGGCTCTGAGAAAAGTGAATGCTTGTTCAGGGCCTTATCAGCTAATATAATCACTGATAAGACTTGATCACGTGACATGTGACGTCACTGTTTAAGTGATATCACGTGACCATGTGGTATCATTCAATACGTCACCAATGACGTCAGAGATCACGTGACTAGGTCATAAAAGAAACAATTGCTAATTGCAATTAACAATTTACCTTTAATTGATTTGTATAGTATATATAGAAAAATTAATATAGGATTTTTCTATGTATTATTTTGTAATACATAGCACGTGTACCTTGTTTTACGAAATAATAGAAAAATCATGTATTAATTTATCTATATATATTATACAAATCAATTAAAGGTAAATTGTTAATTGCAATTAGCAATTGTTTCTTTTATGACCTAGTCACGTGATCTCTGACGTCATTGGTGACGTATTGAATCATACCACATGGTCACGTGATATCACTTAAACAGTGACGTCACATGTCACGTTATCAAGTCTTATCAGTGATTATATTAGCTGATAAGGCCCTGAACAAGCATTCACTTTTCTCAGAGCCTTGGTGTGAGACGGTTGGGTGCTTAGCTAGCTGGCGTGTTAGGTAAGAATAGTATTTGTATATATATATTTTTAATATGACTTTAAATTAATTTGATACCTACTATGTAAAACGATATGAATATGTTTTGAATATTAGAACTAAAAAATAATACTTTGAAATAATAGACTTACTAAACAGTAAAATTTAAAGCTGTGTAGATAAATTTCCTAAAACTAAGTTGAAATGAAAATGGTAAAGGTTTAGTCAGTCTCATGTTAGTGTTTATCATATTAAATCTACAAAAGAAATTTTTAAGTGGGAATACTAATAATCCAAGTTACCATATAGATATTATAAGTTAGTAGATTCATAAACTAATGAGAATGTATATAATTTTAATAAACTATGCTAATTTCTGCAGATATTTAATAAAATACAAGTGAGTTTTCGAGGTACATAGTTTACCAATTTACTTCCTAGCTTTATCTTACCATAGGTAATGGTCTAAATCAAGTTAGGACATATACCTTGGAAATCATATTCATGCGACTAAATAACCTGGGGCTCACTCAGCCCAGTAGTTAGCGTGATGGTTATAAAATACCTGGGGCTTAATCAGCCCAGTAGTTAGCGTGTTGACTATATAATAAGTGGGGGCTCACTTAGCCCTGTGGTTATCGTGGTAGCTATAAAATAAGCGGGGGCACACTAAGCCCAGTAAACGTGGTGGTTAGAAAATAGACTGGAGCTCACTCAGCCCATTAGTTAGCATAGTGGGTATAAAATAGCCTGGGGCTCACTCAGCCCAGTAGTAAACGTGGTGACTATAAAATAAGCGGGAGGCTCACCTAGCCCTGGGGTTATCGTAGTAGCTATAAAATAGCCTGGGGCTCACTCAGCCTAATACTTAGCATGGTGACTATAAAATAAGCGGGGGCTCACTTAGCCCTGTGGTTAATATGGTGGCTATAAAATAAGCGGGGATTCACTAGGCCCAAAAGTTAGCGTGGTGGGTATAAGTTAGCCTGGGGCTCACTAAGCCAAATAGTTAGCGTGGTGGATATAAATTAGCCTGGGGCTTACTAAGCCCAATAGTCAGCGTGGTGACTATAAAATAAGCGGGGGCTCACTTAGCCCTGTGGTTAGCGTCCTGGTTATAAAATGACAAGTCTGATTATATGTTTGTGGGTTCGAAACTTGTGCGGTTTAGACGATGGGATTTCGAGTATTCAGAAAAGTCGAAAAAATCATGATGGTGCTCCATATCCTTATAAATATTATGTGTTTGAATATGATAAGTTAAGGAATCTATATCCGTAAAGAGTATAACTGCACGATCTTTGTATGTTTTCTTTATAAAATTGTAATGAAAATCATACATAACTAATTTAGATAATTCTAAAATTGTGAATCCGACATAAATAGGTCGATTCATTAAGATACAAGTATTAAGCTTTTCTACAGCAGCCAAGCCTTCATCATATGTCTTGAATGATTTAAAAGTAGGCGAAGCTACTAATTTTTTTTTTTAATACATTTCCAGTATGAATTATTAAATCTAATTCACTTATTTCAAATTCTTAACGATAGTCACATAGCATTGGAAAGTGTTTCATAAAGTATACCATGACTCATGATTTTTCCTTCATATTTATTTATTGTCACTTATTGTAGATCCTATTTTATAATTTACGTTAAAATTTTTCATTCATTCCTATCTTTTTCTGGGTACTCTGTATATATTTTTTTAGGTGTGTATTGTTAGTCTAAATTTTATCGAAGGTATTTCTGTGATAATATAGGTGAGGTAGCGCATTGTGTAATACAGTGTAATACTGTATAATTAATGTGTATTTTAACTATAATCTCTGTTTTAACAAGACTTTTATCGAATTAGATTCATTAACCTATTTAATTAAAACCAATCTCCTATCGCAAGAATTCTTAAGGGTATCTCTTAATTACTATTTTTAATTTTATTTTTTAGTTATTATTTTTTTATTGATAACTGAATAAAGCATATATAACGAATCGAGTTGAATGTTTAGGAATAAATTGTGCGTTCTTAAGTCATTTCGAAACAGGCTCCTTCAAACAGACACCTTCACGAAACTTTTAACCGTAAAACAGGACACTTCACACAATGTTTCGTATTAACAATAGGCCTTTCACAAGCATACTAATGTATATACTTTTAATAGGATTTTAAAATGTTAAACGATATAAATATTAGATCTAAATATAAATCATTTTTTTTTTACATTCAGTGAATAATTCTAGTCTAAAAATAATCTTGCTCACGCATATGAATTGTATATAGGAGCTTGTATAATATAAAAATAAATTTCATATATCGTCCCATCACGCTGTGTGACTCATCGCATAAATTGTTAGTATGTATTTTTAAAATAATTATTTTTAAAATAAATTAGAGGAAACATGCAATAATACCTATTATTTTTTGCTTACCTATTCCTTTTAGCCTACCATACATATTGAAAAAATACATTAATATTATATCTATTCATATATTATAACTTTAAACATATTAAGTAAGGATACTTACCTAGATCTTACAACCAACTCATACACTTGCTTTTGGGAGAAATGAATTGAAATGTATTCTTATCAGTAAATCTTATATAGAATGTTATCGCAATCAGTCACGTGATGTTACTAATCTATAGATTAATAATAAGATAATGGACTTGTACTGAAATCATTTCTGGTCTAGTTGCTATACAAGTAGCACGCATGTTTTTCAATGCTGTAGTCATATATTGAAGACGGGATTGCAAGTTTGTGAATAAGGTAAGATTAATTTATGTATATATTTTTAAATGTTAAACGATATACATATTAGATCTAAAAATAAATCATTTTTACATTCAATGATTAATTCTAGTCAAAATTCACGCATTTCAAGCCTGTTGGTTAAATATAACATACACTAATAAGATTCGTTGATGATTCATTTTCTCATATAGGCAATAGTAGCAATCATTTCACATTAGTGCAAGTGTAAAGTATGCAAAATTTATGATTCTGCTTTATAATACATATTCATTCTGTATTCTACCCTATGCCTTATCATGACGTCATAATATCCCGTGGTTTTAAGAGATAAGCAAACACATTACCGTACAGTTGTTGTAAGACAAGCATACATTCGAATTTGGATGAAGTCCACAGTACATTAGGGTTTAAATATTTAGGTAAGATAACTTTTATTTTCAATATTAAAAACAAACATTTTTTTGAAATAATACCCTAACTAAATAGTACAATATATATTTTATAAAAACAAAGCTTAGTTATTTTATTCATTCCTCAAAAGAAATTTTTAAGTTAAAATACTAAAAACCCAATTTAGTAGAATTTTTCTATATAAAAAGCATAGACTAATGTAATTTTAAAATATTTAAAGTTTAATTCATATATCTTATAGGGGACCCTGTATTTTTTTTACCATAACATGCGTCAAATTCATTTAAACACAGGTACATTTAAACAGGTTCAAATTCATTTAAACATCTGTTTGCCTCAAAATTCTTAAGGGTGACTTAAGACTAGTTCTTATTTTTCATTGAAGCATTTTAAAACTTAACAGATTAATAATTATATAGGACTACACGAAATAATTCGTATACATTGACGGTTTTAAATAGCTCATTTACCTACAAAAAATGTGTCAGAAATTACGAGTCTCAGGTATTTCTTATCGCGAGTGATTCACCGTGTCAAAGCAAGATCTTCGCTTATCTGATAATATGACTCATTATGATTCAGCGATATGCATGTTGAGGGGGTAACACTCAAATCTTAGTTGCAGTTATAAATATGTATTTTAAAGCATAATCATTCGAAAATTCAATTATTTTTCATGAAACGATCTACCCTATTTTACAGACTTGTATGATAAATTTGGTGAAATATGTACTTTTTTTTTTCTAAAATCTATATTTTGAACGTTATACTAAAAATGTATTCGTGTAAAACCTATTTTTATATTGCATGAATTCGTATTCATTTGAGAATAGCAGTCTATTTCTTAAAATATTTTTACAGGGTGCATTCCGAAGGGAGCCTTTTCATATAAACAGTGATCTTGGATTTTCATGGAAGGTCAGTATCCCTTGTATTTCTGTCGCCATAATATAACATGAATCTATTGAATTTATTTTGTGAAGGTAGCTTAATATCTGTAACTATGTGTTTTGAACATATCGACGCGCAAGCTGTACTTTTAGCCTAACTTGAATTGAAAAAAAAAAGTCGAAAGTGTAAATTACCTGATTTTAGGAAGGGTTTTTATGTATAATTGGATTTTTGTGAAGGGTCCTTTTTATTCCAAAAGGGAATCCCTACAGTTTTTGTGAAGGGCTTTTTTTTTTTTTTATTCGAATAGGGCATGTATCTCATTTATTTTATGAAGGGTCCCTATAGTCTAATGCGAGTTCACACTTCGAAGGGTCCCTGTATTTTGAACCTGTCGATGCGTAAGCTGTACTTTTAGCCGAACTTGAATTGAAAAAAAAAAAGGTAAGGTGTAAATTATCTGATTTTAGGAAGGGTCTTATGCATAATTGGTTTTTTGTGAAGGGGCCCTATTTATTAAAAAGGGGCTTTGTCCAATTTTTTGTGAAGGGTTCAATATCTATAACTTTTTCCAGTTTCTTTTGAAGGGTCCCCAAAACGTATAATCACTCCATTCGAAGGCTTCCCTATAACTTTTAACTATTTTTGCATGCTAACCTAAATAAATGTATTCCTGTATAAACTATTTGTATACTTCAATCCATTTAAGAATCCTATATGTTTTGGCTATCAGTAGTGTAAAGCTTTTTCTTGAATCCTTTGGATTTTTTGTGAAGGGCCTTAGGCCTTTTTATTAAAAAGGGGATCTGTAACTGTTCACTATTTTAATTAACTAATGCACTAGACGGTAAAATTATATTTTGTTCACATAACATTTCGATAATGTTGGAAAGTGATTCATGAATTATGCTGCTATGCCTGATTTTACATACTTGTTTATTTACATATACGCTAAAATTCTTTTTATAGTACCCTATACTTTTGGAAGTGTGTATTGTTAGTCTATCGAAGGGCCCCCTCTGGGTAAAAAAGGGAGGGGGAGGGGGAGGGGGGAGCTATTCAATTGAGTACAGTATAATTCATGCGGGACCCTATATTTTTTACTACAACCTATATCGAATTCATTAAAACGCGCCTGTTTGCCTCAAAAATGTTGAAGTCCGCCAATTAAAATTAATTAATGACCCTTTTTAATTACTAGCATCTACCATTCTACTGCACATGCAAACTGCGTACTCTCGTTGAGGGAAAAAAAATCTCGCCAAAATTTCTTAAGTTCTCCAATTAAAATTAATTAATGACCCTTTTTAATTAAATCATTATTGACTTTTAAAATTCACCTGTAATATACTCTAACATGTATAACAAATAGTCTATCTCGTTGAAAAAATATTTGCTTTGAAAAATGTCTAAGTTCCCCAATTAAAAGTAATCACCATTTTTAATTAAACCATTATTGACTTTTAAAATTCTCCTCTAACATGTATATCGAATACCTACTCTCGTTGAAAAAAAAAAAAAATCTCGCGAAAAATTTTAAGTTCTGCAATTAAAATTAATTAATTACTATTTTTAATTAATATTTTTAATTAATTAATCATTCACTTCTACTGCATACACTCATAATCAAACTGCATAATCTCGTTAAAAAAAAAAATTTGCTTCGAAAAATTTCTAAGTTCCCCAATTAAAATTAATGAATGACCCTTTTTAATTAAACCACTATTGACTTTTTAAATTCTCCTCAAATATACTCTAACATGTATATTGAATGGCCTACTCTAGTTTAAAAAAAAAAAAAATGTTTTCGAAAAATTTCTAAGTTCTCCAATTAAAATTAATTAAATTTCTAATTCGCTAAAATAAATCCATTGGAACACACCTCGTACTCTAGTAGGAAATTCTCCGCGAAAAAAAAATTTTGCTTCAAAAAATTTCTAAGTTCCCTAATTAAAATTAATTAACACTAATCCTTAATTAATCCCCTTATCTTAGGTGGTGGAGGAGGGCACTTCGGGAGGAGCTGAGCTGCACTTTGTGAGGAGGAGGACACTTCGTGAGGAGGAGCTGAGCTGCACTTTGGGAGGAGGAGGAGGAGGAGGGCAGGTGCTGCACTTCGGGAGGAGGGCTGAGGGCAGGTGCTGCACCGTGCACCGTGCCCTCAGCCCTCCTCCTGAGGTCGGACTGTCAATTTCTCTCTACTCTGGACAGTTTGCTGCAAATTTTTAACAGTGTACACCCTTCATTTAGTAAATGAAATGATCGTTCCTATCATTTTAGTTACCCATCATACGTAGTATAGGGTAAGTCTTGTAATCGTTTTGAAAATCGAAAATTTTTTTTGACGGATTTACACGTTTCAGACACTGGAGATTCCGAAAAACATATTTTTAGAAAAAAAAAATTCCGTCCGTCTGTCTGTCTGTAAACACTATATTTCCCGAACAAATCGAGATAGAGACTTGAAATTTGGTGTGTACTTTGTATGTAATAATGGAAAGAAGCTTATTGAATTTCAGTAACCTCGATTATTCGGAGCTATTTTTTTTTTCGGACTCTCGAAATATTCGTTCTGATAAAAGGTCTATAAAAATTTTCGAAATTGTTTACTTTAAAGAGGGAATATAAAAGACAATAAAAAAACATAAATTTTGCATAAAAAATGAAGTCGATCGGAAAATGAGTTGCCGAGATATTTGTAATCCTATTTTCCACTCTCTTCAATTTTTCCTGACCCTGTATTTCATTCAAATTTCAATTTAAACATATATTTTAATTGGAAATGAGACGCTTAATCCGACATAGTAAACCGTTAGTTAATATGATTATCAATTTTGGAGTAATAGAGCGTTTAAATTTTATGACGTCATCAAGCCAGGATTTTATTCGAATTGCAATGCATTTTATAAATAGTTTACACATGTTTTATTTTCATATTTTACATTATGCATACCCTTGATGGTTAAGTAACGGTGGCCCCCAACGACTAGTTTCATCTCGGTGTAGTAGAATGATCGCTACGAGATCGTTTATTCTTTCATCGGTTACACTTTTTTAAATCACAGATAAAAATGTATAGCATAAATTTTTCAAACATGGCAGAATTGATGAGAATTGATGAGAAAATAATAAAATTAACATGCATGTATTTAAAAAAAAGGGGGAGGGGATTCAAGCATAAGAAAGACAAGATGTGTTTGTTTTTATTTTTAGATTTTAATTAGGTTAATTTATTATTAATTAGGCATTTAATATATTAAAATTGCGCATAATTTTACTATAAAAAGAACAGATGCTTATAGTAAAATAAAATATTTGTTGTAGTTGTACTTAAAGAATGATATTGTATTTCTAAGAAAAGTAACTTTTATAATCAGCTGTTACACATTTAATTGGTCATTTATTTATTTATTATTTATTAATATATTTAACCTTTAAGGTAACCCTCTATAACAGAAAAATCTGTTATAGAGGGATTTCGTTTTAACAGGCTCTGTTGGATTCAATAAATAATAGGCATTTCTATTAATATTCCTTAATTAAATGCTCGTGTACACATTTATAATTTATTTTTATTAATAATAAATAATATTTTTTTTTTTTTTCATTTAAAGTAGTATTCCGTTATAAAGAAGTGTATCATAGACGATTTTAGTATAGATGGGTTTCGTTTTATATATATATATATATATATATATTATATATATTTTTTTTTTTAATCTCCCCAATTCCCTCCCATTGTAATGTTTTTTGTTATTAATAATCAGTTCTTCCGTCTTTTGTTATTCATTTTTTACTTATTTTACTCATTTTTTCCTTAATTAAATGCTCATGTACACATTTATAATTTATTTTTATTAATAATAAATAATAATGTATTTCCGTTTAAAGCAGTATTCCGTTATAAAGAGGTATATCATAGATGATTTTGTTATAGATGGGTTTCGTTTTATATTATTTATTTTTTTTAATCTCCCCAATTCACTCCCATTCTACATTAAATGTTTTTTATTATTAATAATCAGTCCCCGTCTTTTGTTATTCATTTTTTACTATTTGGTAATAGTTTTTGTTTGAGGGTGTTCTGATATTCACACTAACTACTTTCTGACACTTGTCTGAATTGATTTTTATTCGTATAGCATAAAATCAGCAGGTGCTCTTGATCAGGAATTAAAAAATCGATTAGCATCTCTCTAATTCCTTTAAATGCAAAGGATTTTTCAGGGAATGCTGTCAAAATGAGTGCTTTGAGCCGAATTTCTGGACGTGACAGTAATCGAAGGGTCGGTATAAGACAACAATCGATTATAAGTAGAGTTGTAACACATTTATCGAAAAATGAAAAACGTTATTCAATTTCATATCATTTCAATCGTCATGACTGCCAATTTTATGAATTAAAATAAGTTTATGAATGTGTCAGAAAGTTTTGAGATGTTGGGCGGATGAAAATGTGTTTCTGAGAACTGCCTTAATGCCAGTTTCCATTATAGACAGGTTCCGTCGTCACAGGTTTTACTGTTTTAAGTAAATAATGAGCATTTCTATTAAAAATACTCAATTATTTATTTATATGCTGCGACTCGTAATCTGTTCGGCCGATGACCGTCTCATTCAATATAGTGATAGATGTCATGGCCGTCATGGTTTTCGAAAAAAAAAAAAAAATGACAAAAATCGTGTCTTTGAGGAATAGTTATAGATCATCAATGCCATAGACTTAATGTTAAAAGTTAATTTCCAAATCCATTTTTTCTTTCCTGTTGCCACAAAAAAAAACTGCGTAAGGACAATATCTACATTATAAAGCAAAAACACGCCCCTGAATAACGCTGACGTCATATTGACGATAGAATCAATCTGGATAATAAAGGATCAGGGTCCATAAGCCGTGTTTTTGGCCCATGAAATAAGACTAAAATTCGATTTTGTTATACTGACTTAATTATTTCACTTTTTAATATTAGAAGGTTTATCCTGTACGATTTCAACAATAGTTTTTGCATTTTGTTCGGATTTATATAACTTACACAAGCTCAAAGTTCGTATTATTCGTAGTTTTTGATGAAAAATGCGCAATTTCTGCTAATTTTACCCCAATTTTTAATATATATTTTTAATATGTTACTATGAGCGCAGCTTTGCAACACTTTTATTTTTACATATATTGTACATTTTTATGTATATTATAATATATGTAAAGCAGAAAGTGTTGCACGATTGCGCTCATATAAATAATGGAGGTAAAATTAAGAGAAATTGCGTATTTTTCATCAAAAACTACGAATAATACGAATTTTGAGCTTGTGTAAATCATATAAATCCGAACAAAATGCAAAAACTATTGTTGAAATCGTAAAGGATAAACCTTTTAATATTAAAAAGTAAAATAATTAAGTCAGTATAACAAAATCGAGTTTTGTCTTATTTCATGAGCCAAAAACACGGCTTATGAACCCTGATGCTTTCGCTTTTTTGCAGATTTTTAAACTTCTAAACATCGCACAATTTTAGTTTTTCCACAGTCGAAAGCAGAAAAAACATACTTTCAAATGCAATTGTTTTTTTGAAACTACCTCAATTTACTAATATTTTATTGGTTATAAAATGATTTTTAAGTATGATTTTTTTAAAAATCTATCTCTATCACGTGCACCTAGCTTAGAGAAGATTGACATATTTGCACTTAAAATAATATAAATAGTCCAGTATTTGTTTCTATCTAATACTCCATAACGAAATTAAAACTTCACCAGAAAATAAAACATAAATAAAACACAAATTTAACAGATATGTAAACGAATTTACGCGTTTAAACATTAAAATAATGTATTTTTATCATTCAATACATTTTCTGTATGCCTACTGTAAAGACAAGTGTATGTTTACAAAACCTCACTATTACGGTAAAGAGGTCACCTTGAATCACTGCTTCATTATCATAATGTAATTTAACGAATTATTTATTATTGGATGTCATACTTCATGCATTAAAAACAGTTCTGAGTTTCGTGGTGTTCATCGGGACAATGTATTCCATGATAAGGCATATACTATACAATTTCTAATTCTTTGCTTTCAGTAACTTCCTATATGTGACCTATTTCTTGATATTCTTTTAAAAAGTCATTATTTATTCGATATTAACCTGATTTAAGAATTTCATAAAAACATTCAGCACCCCATATCAACACGCTCCGGAATATTGAACTTATTATCAGCTAATTTATATTATTTAACTCTTGAATATTGACAGTTATTTTACGAGATAAAGCTATAATTTTACGTACAACAAAGAAATCAATATTTTTTTTAAACATATATAATTATTAGACATACATACATTCAATACAATAATCCAACATGGAATGAAAAACTAGCCAGAGCCAGGAATCGAACCTGGGTCCACAGCGTTCCGGGCTGTTGCTCTAACCACTGAACTACTCCGGCCGACCCCTGAGTCTGCAATTTCCCACTAATAAACCATGTTGGAGAGAAGGTCACCAGCCATCTAACAGACAGCCATGACGACCGGACAACGGTGAATAGATTTTACTATTCCACCGATCTACGAATATATATTAAATTACACATAAATAACGTCTGCATTCATCGTTTTTTTAAACATATATCATTATTAAACAGACATACATACATTCAATACAATAATCCAACATGGAGTGAAAAACTAGCCAATCAATGCAACAAATTTTACAGGAAGCAACACTGAACTAAAAAGATTGAGGGAATTCAAGTAAGGTTTGTAGAAAGGTTTTATAGACAATTCAAGTGAAAAATTATGCAACTTTTTGTCAAATGAAGGGACTGACTGGAATTTCATTCTTCCAAGAGCTCTCAGATCTTTCGG
The DNA here is from genome assembly GCA_963931845.1 of Maratus michaelseni. NCBI lineage: Eukaryota > Metazoa > Arthropoda > Arachnida > Araneae > Salticidae > Maratus > Maratus michaelseni. The sequence goes on along the minus strand of OZ007592.1, from coordinate 178,901,991 downwards.
AGACGGTCTTCAAGTCAATCAAGTACTTAAATGTGCAGTTGGCAATCTAAAATTAATTTATGAAGAATTCTCTGGACGGCAATTGCCCAAATTGGAGGAATTTTGCATTCCTGCCCGCTTCATTCACTGTCAGCTGATTTTGTTGATAATATGATGTTTAAATATCTTCTCATTTCGTGATTGGAAGATCTATTTAGCTACTAGCTGTTACCCGTGACTTCGTTCACATAAGAATGAAAGAAGAATAAATGCATTAATTAAGCAAAACATTTCATTCTCGATAATTAAAAACGTAAATAATTAACTAACTCTTTATCACATTTCATAGGAGATAATGCGGTATTTCTTTGTTATAGGGCCTTGATATAACTCAGTTTTTAAAAAGTTAAATTTTGTGCCAAATAATCTCGAAAATGAAACTGAAACTAATGGAAAAAATAGGGCCAAATAAAATCGTGGAAATCAACAAATTGAGTAAAATCAAATTTCAGTTTTACCTGACAAACCATTTTACTTTTAACGACTTTGTGAAACGTTTTAACAGCCATCCTTCAAAAATATTTTAGAAACTGTATATGCTTTTTCTTTAAATGCCATTCTTGTGAATAGGGAGCAATAATTTGTACACCTAAATGCAAGGAGCTTAAATTTGCCTCCTTGGTTTAATCGATAGCTGAAACAAATCTTTATTTCTAAATGACAGTACACTGTAAAAAATATTTCCTGAAAAAACGGAAATTGTACTGGCAATCGAGACGCCAGTACTATTTCCGTAGTTTAACGGGGAAAAAATCCATAAATTCCAGAAAATTTTCCATGATTTCTGAAACATCCATTTTTAAATTTCTGTTTTATAACAGATATTTTCCGTATTTTTTAGAAACTTTTGTGTCTTTAAAATAAACTTTAAAGGACTAAAAAAAAAAAAAAATACTTTTCAAGAATAACCTTGTAAGGGATAGATACATTTCTGCTTTTTTTTCTTTTCTGGGAGAGTTTTCAGTAAATACCAAACCCTTGCCAGGAGGAGAATGGAACTCGCAAGCTTCCGTATACTAAACTGACGATCTCGACCACTGTGCTGTGACTAGACACGGCGCTTTCTCAAATGTTATTACTTATTTTAGTCGCTTTTTATGATACAAAAACTTTAAGGTTTTATCGTCAGATATATTTTTTTTTTCTGAATTCCAATGTTTTTAATATTTTCTTTTCGTTATTTTCAATATTTTGCTTTATTATTTCATACTTTATAACGGATAAATTTTAACTTATTATGTATTATATGCGTAAAACATTGTATTAAGATTAACGTTTCTTTTTTTTGCAATAGTACCAACATTTTCTTTTTCCGAACATATAATTTTTTTAATTATTCGTCTGATGATCTATTTATCAATTCCAATAAAAAAATAATAAATATCTTAAGTAAGCAGACCGTTTTTCCTTTTGCTTTAAATATATAAGTTTTCTTTATCTCTCATTTAAAAAAAAAAACTTATGTAAATAAACAATTGTATAATAAATTAAGTTATTATATGTGAGCTATGCTGAGAGCTTTTGTGTATAGTTCTGGTAAACTGAATAGTTTTTAAAATATTAAAACAAAAAAAATAGATTTTTGAGAAAATTTTGAAGTTAACCTTGGAATAAGTAAGTTTAAATTTGGACTTATTAATTTAGTTTAATTTATAAAACAAGTAATATAAATAAAAAAGAAAAATAAGTCAATTCCTACTTTTTAATCATAAATATATAGAATAAACCCGTGCAGCATTAATGTCCCATGTTATCTTCATTGAACATTTTTTTTATACTCATCGTTGTGGTATTTTATTTTTGTGGCATCACTAATTTGAGTTAAATCTTTCATTTCATTTATGAAAACAATGGGAGAAATTTTTTTCTCCCATATAAAACTAAAATTAATTAATGAATTAATATTTCAAAAAACTGTATTAACATCAAATGTCATCCACTACCAGTTTAAAAAAATGTATTTGAACTTGAGTGGATGAATAGAAAGTATTTTATTAACGATTAAAAATTTGAACAAGATATATAAATATATAGAAAGTGTGAGCTAAAAGTAGGAATTGAATGAATTATAAACTTTATAAAATTATAAACGTCATTTTTATAAAAGTAAAGACAAAATTATTAACTATTTTTATAAATTTAAGGAAAAAATTATAAATTTTGTAAAATTATAATTTATAAAATAATAAATTTTAGTTTAATTCATAAATTTATAAACCAAATCAGTTTAATTTAATACCAATTTACATAGCGATAATTTGCAGAGATATTATGTTATGAAACCTTTAAATAACCCAACATTGCCTCACGTTAGAAAAGTTAAAATAAAATTTAAAAAAAAACTAGTGAAAAAAAATTATAATTTTGAAGCACTATCAAGAAAAAAAAAAGGTAGATTTAAAAAATATATTTTTTTGTAACTTATAAAACGAAAATTTGTAAATATTTCCTTAAAATATATAAATATTACTATTATTTTGACAAAGAATTACCGTCCAGGCATGGGCCCGGTTAGAATGGGCCAGCGGGTCGAGCCGGGCCAGGCATGGATACTTGAAGAACTGTAGCAAATGCAACAATCTTAATTCATATTTCAAATAATACAAGGCTATTTCTGTAAACAAACCTCTAAATGTCATTTACGGAAATTGCACTGTTTTGAAAGAAATACGGAAAAAATCCATTAAATTTACAGAAAACTTTCTGCATATTTACGGATTTGAAATCTGCTTTACGGAACTAAAGTGTTTGGAGTCTACGGAACTAGAATGTTTGAGTATCTATAAATCATATACAGGATTACCCAAAATAATTCGTAACTATTACTGGGTATGAGCGCGAATTTCTTAAAGGTGTATTTTAATTGAGTTATGCATTTTCTAGCTGAACTATATTTAGTATATTAAGATATTTTTGTAGAATATAATAAATAAATTCATACTACTCAAATAACTGGATATTTTGCCGTCTATAGATGATAATATCTGAAAGTGCGTTTTTAACTGTCTATTGACGGAAATTGCTGAGGTTGCATTTTCGACTCAACTAAGCTAAATTTTAGCACACTATATAGTATATACACTATATGGCCATTAATGACCGGCAACTTTCAATTTTGGACATTTTGTCGAATATTTAAAAATATACTTGTCAGATTCTTCTGGAATTTTAGGATTTAAAAGAACAGGTTTGTCTTCATATTTATCAACGTCGCACAGTGGGGCATTTTGCTGATTTAGCCGGCCAAAAGTCAATTTTCCAAAACACAATTGATGAGAAAAATATGTAGCTAACTTTGGAGGTAAATAGTTGGGGAATCTCTGTAGAGTAATAAAATTTGTCCAAGTGCAATCAAATTGGTGCCACTTAAGTTAAAACTTGCTTGTAGCAGTAGGTTGGTTATTTCTTGCTGTCAACTACAATTTTGTGAGTGCTCATTTCAGTGTGATTTTTTTTGTTCAAAATTTTTACTTACATGAAATAGTTATGAATTATGAAAGACCAGGAATATATGTTTATATCTCACATGAATATGTTTATATTTGCTTAATTAAAATATATGATAAAGCGACATGAAATGTACCATATAATTTGGAAATTTTTATTGTTGTTTTAAATATTCCATAAGGGATTAGTTAACCTTAAGGTTGAGATCCGATGATATTTTTTACATGAATTGAGAGTTCAAGATATGTAGTTAATAACTTTCAAAACAATAGCCGCTAATAACCGCTAATTTAGAAGAATTTCTTTCAAACGGAAATGTGCATGTTTCTGTAAATGAGGATGTTTTCATTTTCCCCCTTTCTAAAAATGTCTTCTACGATAGCTAAATTGCAAATGTTGCCACAAAATGTCATCTGCAGACATAAAAGAGTTCAAATGTGCATGTCTGATCAATAAATTTATATCTGAAATGAAAATTATATCAAAATAAATCCGGTTTGATCATATAAATAACCAGAATTTGGAAAATTTAGATAAGAAATTTTAATTTCTCGAGGATTACCTTGTCAACAAAGATAATTATTAAGAAAAGCAAAAGGATCAGATAAATCATGATTTAAGTGTTTTTTCGGAGAAAAAGGTTAATCTAGATTTCAGGGAATATTCCAATTGCAGTACGTACGTTCAGGTTGGCCTCAGAAATTTTTCTGTGATTTGTAGTCAAAGAAGCAAAAGAAGCAAAACCGAAGAAGTACATAGCAAAGCAAATCTTGAAATCCTTCCTCATGCTACCGAATCACAATAGTATGTTACTGGACATAGGAATGCTTTTACAATAGTCAATGAAATGACATGGGTTCTATATCTTGCAGCTAAAAATAAACAGGTGTTATATAATTATCATGAGACAACTTATTGGTAGTTCTCGACGGTTTAAGCTTTATCAATATTTGTTGAAGCAAAATCTCGAAAATGCATTATAAAACAGTCACATAAGAAAACATATCAGTCGTATAATTCGCAACAAATGGAAATAACTATTACACAAATAAGGACTCCTACAAAGTTACAGAGACTTCTGGAGAAGTTCAGTTGAAACGTTTATTAGACCATGCCATTAGACGCTTCTTGCATTATCTGAAAGAAGTTGTCGAGACAATGAATGATGACACAACGCTGTGTAAAATTGAAAGTGAGGATGTGACGGCTTTGAACAAAAATAATATAAAGAAAGCTAAAAAATAATATCAATTTTGATGGAAACCTTTTTTGGAATTCATTTGTACTTTTCCAAATTGTTGCTCAGTCAAAGAAAGAAAAAATTGTTTGGCAAAATCTAATATCTTCCACGCTTTAAATTCTGTCGACCCATACGAATTACGATTGTAAAGGATATCTAGAGAGTCGAAGTTTAAGAAAAATCGTGCAACGTGGATATTTTAAATTTGTAACTGATCAGTTAAGATCCACTCTTATCTTGTATAAAACGTATACCAAGTTAAAAAAAAATCTAAATCATTTTTAAAGGCTTTAGCCCTACTTATTCCTGTTGAACAGTTGTATGCAAGAGCTCATCAGAGTGAAACAGAATAGGATGGTGATGAAAACTATTACGATGACAATTTTGCCTCATCTGATGAATAACCACAGATTTCGTTATCAAATATGTACATATATATATTCATTTATCTAATATGATATTTGTAATATTTTGTTTAAATTAAGTAAAAAATATATGTGATTAATAAATACTTGATTTCAATATACTATTGATTTACTCTGTAAAAGCATAAATGGAAAATTTCCATTTTAGGAATGATTAAGGGTTAACAATGCTTAAAAAGATAGCTTTCTAAAGCTGATACAATTTTTTTAATCAACTGTAATGTAATTTAAAATTGATTTCAGAACTTTCAAACATGCTTGAAGAAAAACGTAAAATAATCTATATCTATGCATAAAAATATATATCTCCAAATTTTTTAAACAAATTAGAATATGACTTAAATTTTTTCAATTTTGAGATATTCTGTATAAAAAAATTAGTTTTATACTGATGGGCAAAATACAATTGCAATCAGAGAATTAATCACTGATATTTTACTAATAATTAAAGTTAGTGTTACATGTTACGGTGACTTTCACATACCCTGTATATACAAAAAACAGTTTTTTTCAAAAACAAATTGCTATAAAAGTATAAAAATATGATAAACTAATAAAATATAAACGTTCCATCATTTTTTCAGGAAGAAATATTTTTGGCTGGCTAAATCCGTCAAATGCCCCACTGTGCGTCGATTTGATAGGGGGCTAAAAAAATATTAAAGAAAAAAAAGAATACTTTGGTTCACCCTGTAAAATAAAATGCATGAAATTATCTATCGCTACAGAATATACATAGGCAGACATTGTACAATATGTGTATTCATTTGTGTAAGAATAGCATGTATATTAACAGAGTTATAGTGATTTTTTTTTTTAATTTTAAAAAATCTTGCATGTTTTTTGCTTATAACATACAGGGTTTTTAACCAAATTTAACGCCAGTTTCAGAAAAATTGACAAAATGTAGTAGAAACAATATAGAGCAATTGGATTATAAATATATTAAATATTTAAGGAAATATGGGCAGTTGTATAAAATAATTTTTATCTGCGCATGCGCGAACGATAACAAGGATTTTTTTGCATAATTTAATAGTCAACTCTATCGAGCAACTTATTAAAAAAAATCAATCAAATATCGTAAAAATTTAGAGAGTATCGGCGTTAGAGTGAGCTGTTTTTTAGCTTCTCCCTAAAACTCGCTGAATGATAAGGGATTTTCAACAAATTGTCATTTTTTATTTTCATACTATTTTCCAATTTTTAATGATACTTTAGTTCTCTTTGAAAAACTACCCTAACGAGCTTATTCGAACTAAAAAAGAATAATCAAAATCAAAGGATCCGTTCCAAAACTATTATAACCTGGTGAAATGATGTTTTCCAAGGCAAACTAAAGTATCAATAAAAAATGAAATATAGTATAAAAATTAAACATGACAATTTGTGAGCAATCCCTTATCATTCAACAAGTTTTTGTGAGAAGCTAAAAAACAGCTCACTCTAACGCCGATATCTCTCTAAATTTTTACGATATTTAACTGATTTTTTTTAATAAGTTGCTCGATAGAGTTGACTATTAAATTATGCAAAAAAATACTTGTTATCGTTCGCGCATGCGCAGATAAAAATTATTTTATACAACTGCCCATATTTCCTTAAATATTTAATATATTTATATTCCAACTGCACTATATTATTTCTACTACATTTTGTCAATTTTTCTGAAACTGGCGTTAAATTTGGTTAAAAACCCTGTATGTTATAAGCAAAAAACATGCAAGAATTTTTTTTTATTTGTAAAAAAATTGCTATATCTCTATTAATATACATGCTATTCTTACACAAATGAATATACATATTGTACAATGTCTGCCTATGTATATTCTGTAGCGATAGATCATTTTGTGCGTTTTATTTTACAGGGTGAACCAAAGTATTCTTTTTTTTCTTTAATATTTTTTTAGCCCCCTAATTGTCCTCCTTATCAAATCGACATTGATAAATATGAAGCCAAATCTGTTCTTTTTAATCCTAAAATTCCAGAAGATTCTGACAAGTATATTTTTAAATATTCGACAAAATGTCTAAAATTGAAAGTTGCCGGTCATTAATGGCCATATAGTGTATACAGATAGATAGATAATATACAGGGAAATAAACAGAAGAATTAGAATAACCTTCCGGCTATAGATAGTAATTACTGTAATCTGTTTTCACCTTTTTAAACGGTTGAGTTTCGTTGCAGTATTCTGGAAGTGTTTGAAAGTGTTTCATAACTATGTTTTACGCATGATTTTTCTTACTCGTGTTTTGCTTGTTTGTTTGTTTTTTTATTCCTCTTACATGCAGAACAATGTTTTTCTAATAGGACTGTTAAATTTCTTATTTTAATATGTATCCATCCTCTGGTAAAACGAATGCCATATCTACACTGCAAAAAAAAAAAAAAAAAAAAAATTGTTGATTATACCTTAAAATCAACAATTTTTTTTTAACTATTGGGAAAATGGTTGCTGTTTTCGATCGAAAATGGACCTCTTGATGTCGTCATTTTATTGACATCGTCACTTTATTTTTTTAAGCGTTTTTAACGAAATTCTGTAACTTTAGAAGAATTTTTCTTTGAATAGGCAATAGAAATGCATAAAATCGTTACAAAAATGTTAAAGTTACAAAAAGGATAGATGCAAATTATCAGGTATGAAAAAAAAGCCAAATTCAAAAATGGACGTCGGATGAGAAATCATCTTTTAAAGCAAAAAACGTGGTCTTCAAATTTAATTGTTTCTGTTTTCAGTAATATATTGTAAATTTGGTACTTTCGTGTTATAGCGGCTCCCAAGGATGAATCGCCAAGCGACCAAGTTTTATCGCCAAATTATAAAGCATGCAGGACATTATAATAATGTATGATATATATATAACATTTCTTGATGTATGTGGCCAAGTTATATTCATATATGATGCATATATGATGTATATATATATGACATGTGTATATGATGTATATATATATATGACATGTGTATATGATGTATATATATATGACATGTATATGATGTATATACGACATACAAGACGTAAATAATATGTGTATAATGACGTATATGGCACATATAAGAGTGTTTGGAATATATATATGCGTATATAGGATGCATATATAAGCTTTGCGATGATCTTGGCGAAATCATAACTGCAACCTTGGCATAATCATAATTGTGGGGGCCGCCTTTTTTTTTTTTTAAACTTTCAGAACATTTTCCCAATGGTTATTGTAATTTTTTAAATTATAATTTTTTTGCATTTTTTTTCCCAGTGTAAAAACTGTTACTGATTTGTATACTTCTTGCAACTTGAAGCATGTTTCTTATCATCAGCAGTTTAATGTATATAATAGCTGAGACAAATCTATTTTGAATCCCACAGTATTGAAGTGAACTTCAAATTATTTAGAAAATACTATTTAATTGAACGTTTAATCTCAATTGTAGAATCCATCTCTGGCGCTCTCTTGTTCTCATTAACTTTGTCAGAAATAACAAGTAAGTAAGTATAACACACGAAACACACCCCCAAATGCCTCATTGAAGCGGTTTGGGCTGGAGTTGATCTTGAATCTGATACTTTAATGGAAAGATTTTCTTCCGGATGGAACCGAAAAACGGAACTGGGTTTTCCCAAGGCCCATTGGTTGTGTGAATTATGACTTATGAACACAAAAGCACAGTCGCCAAAAGACACGTGAAGGCATATCACGTGTGTCAATTAAGATTTCTTGTCAGTATAATCTTGTCAGTAATTGTAGTCACGAGTTACAAGACACACAATTACTGAAGATTACTTGATGATTACAAAAACAGCAACAAACAATAACTTTAGGATGGCATAAGCCACTTAATCTAAGGTCATTTTTTAGCTATAAGCGTTTATGTTTTATGAAAATTATTTAATATGGATGATTGGACTGTGTTTTCTTAACTAATCCAGTTGTTGAACTGAAAAATGGTGTTTTCTACTGCAACTACTAATAAACTACTGTTAAATCTACTAAAACAATTCTGTCGCCAATCTGAACATACTGACAGTTACACGGACATCCAAGTTCAGACGAACGGATTGTAAATCCAGGAATTTTCTACCGCTGTACAATACCTCAGTACGCCTCTCATATCTCTACTCAGAAAATATTACAAAAATACCATTAACATTTTAATACCTTTCTGTTACAAAAATTGTTGAAGAAATACAAACATAAAATTAAACTGAAGCTAATATTTAACTGAATTGACCCAAAAGTGACAAAATTCTTTAAAAAAGCGGAACATCGTAGTTACGTGAAGAACTTTTATTCTGCAAATGAGGCATACAGTAAAAGGTTCTGCAAAAGGTAGTTTTTCACTTTTTGCAACGAAAGCTACCTAAAATAACACAACCTTAAATCCCGGGGTGGGGATTTTGATTATTCGGGTCATCTCCTGAATTCATCAGTGCTCCGTACCGTACACAGCGCTTACCTTTCCATGTGCTTCTGCAGCTATCTTACCTTGTTTGAAATGAAAACTATGAATTATGTGACGAATATGTTAAATCTTGTGTTCCATTCTTCTATATTATAATAGTAATGTAAATATTCCAAAAGTTTGATCATTTTTACTTAAAACACGCTATTTACCGTAACGCAGTATCGAAAATTTGTTTTAAATAATATCGAAATCGTTTGCACTCTATTACATCTATGCTATTGAAAATAAAAAAGAAAAAAGAAAGAAAGAAAGGGCTTTCTGTGCTAACCACTAGTTATCTAAGTTTGAATTAGATTCAAGATATTCTTCATATGCCAAAATAAATTTCAAGTTTCAAGGTCTAACATCACTTTTATTTTTTTCTTATCAACTTCTATTTTTATGGAAGTAGAAAAAGAGAACCACCTAAGTGATTTTAAAAAAGAAAGAAAAGAATGCACTTCCAGTTTTTAAATGAGCACCAATCCGTATCGCGAGTCTGATCTCATAACCTTGGTAATTCAGACTATCTTAAAGAAAAACGAGGTTAACAGCCTTTTACTATCGCACCTTTCCTTTCTATTATCAATTCTATTTCGTTTTCCGATTTCTCATATATTTCGTCATGTGTTTATAACATTTATTATTATTATTTATGAAGATTTAAATCTTGAATTTTTTTGTTCTGTAATACTATTAATTTATGAGTATAGTTATCATTAGTATCTATATACATATATATGCTATTAATTCCTGAAACATCCCAAATATCTTTGACAGAAGTAGATAGTTTCGAAAGCCTATTTTTTGTAGGTCTCTTCATCAGGCAAAACATATATGCAATCATCTTAAAATTTGCTTGAAGATTTCTAAACCTATTAGACCACGAAAGATCTCAAGCTTCCTTTCCTTTATCATGGTTATCAAATATATGTCTCGCACTATTATAATCTAGTCAAAACTAGTCTTTTTTTTTTTTTTTTTTTTTTTTACATTTCTGAAATATTTAAGAAGTTATTGCTTTTGAGCAATTCTTTTTGAGCAACTGTTTTTGAGCATTTTTTTTTTCTAACAACCTTTTTAGATACTCCAGCTACTACATGCACTACGAAAAAATTACTTAGTCTCCAGCTACCACCTTTTTCGAATAATAATATTCGTTTTCGGCGTTTCTTTCTTTTTTTTTTTCACAGTAATAAATATCGGATTTTTCTAAGAATTGGTATATATAACTCCCTCATAATATTTCAATTACATTCCTGCACTTTTGGTCGCCTGCAATATCACCAGTATTTCCGAATAAAATAAAATTTTCTTAGAGTTAGTCCTACAGCTTCCTGGTTTTATTTTTGTGTTCTGTGGTCCTTGAAAAGTCTAAAAATTAATTTATGTTCATCGCTTAGTAACTCTAAACCGCTATTCCCGAATAATGCATTTTTGAGACTCTTTAGCGATTTCTTCTGTCCTAATGGTTCTGTCCGTTCTGTCCGTTTTCGGGACCGATTTACTAGGGAGAGTTTTTTTCTTTTTTTTCCCTTACAAATTGATTTCTGTAATTCTATTTTTGTTACATAGGGAGTTTTTAAAAGTTTTTTAACCAGTCATCTTTTAATTTTAGTACTACTCTTTCACCACTAGAGGGAGCTTTCAATTTCAGTTTATTTAACAGTAATAAATCTCAGATTTTCCTAAGAATTGGTACATAACTTCATCATAATATTCCATTCCAGCAACCTTTGGTCGCTTACAGATAAGTTGTATCACCACCATTTATGAATAAAATCCAATTTTCCTACAATTTGACCCAGAGCTTTCCGGTTTTATTTTCGTGTTCTAAGGTCTTTTAAAAGCCAAAAAATGTAATAATCTTTGTTCCTTATTATCTCTATACGTTGCCATAGGTAGCGGAGGACCCATGCCGGAGGTTCGTTAGAAAAGAGGTTTGTAAGTTATTTTCAGAAAATATGACAAACAAAATTGTACACAATACTCTGCAATCAGAATTAAAAAATAATAAAAATTGGATGAAAAATGAGCAGGTTTACTAAATATTGTTTCACTGCGCATGCGCGAATTCAATCAAAATATACTGTGCATAATATATTAGCTAAATGTATAGACCAACTTTTATGAAAGTCTCAAAAACATAGCTTGAAAATTCTGATAGTAATGGTCGATAGAATAAGCTCTAAATTCGCTGTTCCCAAAAGGAAGCAAAAAGATGAGGGGTTGTATCCAAATATACTAGCTTATGAAAGTTGACATAATAAGAATGAAGTGTCTCTCATTCTATATTTGGATACAACCCCTCATCTTTTTGCTTCCTTTTGGGAACAGCGAATTTAGAGCTTATTCTATCGACCATTACTATCAGAATTTTCAAGCTATGTTTTTGAGACTTTCATAAAAGTTGGTCTATATATTTAGCTAATATATTATGCACAGTATATTTTGATTGAATTCGCGCATGCGCAGTGAAACAATATTTAGTGAACCTGCTCATTTTTCGTACAATTTTTATTATTTTTTAATTCTGATTGCAGGATGTTGTGTACAATTTTGTTTGTCATATTTTCTGAAAATAACTTGTTTTTATATTAAAAACTCTGCAAATTATAAGCAAAAAACTTGATAAAATTTGAGACTGTTTTTATAAAAACCTGAATTTCTCTTCGAGTATACATACTATCTTCATAAAAATGAACCCAAATTATTACAATAATCCACTTAATCATAATCTACAGTTTGAATGCTTTTGCAATATTAGTTTTTACAGGGTTATCCAAAATATATTCGTTTTTCTTCAATTTGTTGACGGCCCCTTATGGGGTTTCGGAAAAAAATCTTCGCGGAAATATATGACGTCTATCATGTTGTTTACACTCCTGAAGTTTCAGGATAATACCTCATGTATCTTTCCAGATATTTAACAAATCGTCTAAAATCGCAAGTGACCGGTCAACATTGGAAATATAGTGTATTAATGTGATCAACTTTGTGTCTTAAATAACGAAGTTAGTTCCACTAACCCTACATTGATTAACTCTTGAGACCCAGAGACTCTATCTCAAAAAGAGACTATGTCTATTGATTGCTGCCAGAACATTTAGTTTGAAACTGTATGGAAACCGCATGCGAATTCTAATTTTCTACTTAATGTAAATTTTGTTAGTGTAAATACTACGTTAATAAATTTTACATTATTCAATAATCTGTGAAAGGTACTATCTCACACTACTAAAACAACCTTCGATCCCGCATGGTACCTAAAATTTCACAATCCTCACTCACATTACAGCAGCAGTGATAAGATTTTTCAGTTCTTTCAAATAATGCGATACTGTCAGTAAAAATTACCCGGATCCTATGGAACTCAGGATTTAGAAGGTAAGAGAACTTTAATTAATCCTTACCTAAGAAATGTTTATTGTAAAAAAATTAACATTGTTGATTGGAAGAAAATTAGCGGTTAGACCAGTAACGGCTGATTAATATTAATGTGATCAACTTTGTGTCTTAAATAACGAAGTTAGTTCCACTACCCTACATTGATTAACTCTTAAGACCCAGAGACTATCTCAAAAAGAGACTACTATGTCTATTGATTGATGCCAGAACATTTAGTTTGAAACTGTATCGAAACAGCATGTGAATTCTAATTTTCTACTTAATGTAAATACTACGTTAATAAATTTTATATTATTCAGTAATCTGTGAAAGGTACTATCTCACACTACTACAACAACCTTCGATTCCGCCTGGTATCTAAAATTTCACAATCCTCACTCACGCTGTAGTGATAAGATTTTTCAGCTCTTTCAGATGTGATACAGGTAGTATATATACGGTTTTCTTAATGTATCCCTCACATAAAAAGAATCATAAGGAGTTTGTCTTGTTCGAGTTTAATTAATTAGAGTACCGATTTGATACTGTTAGCGCCATTGGTGAAAGATATATTGAATTTTTTTTTATAAATATTCGCAAATTAGTGTCAACAGTTTCAGAATCCCACTATAGTACTTCTATTTTGTCAGATATACATGCGTGAAATATGTCTATTCAGTCTAAATCACGATATATGTTAATTCAAATTTTTACTAAAATTATAAAATAGGAAAAATTATTTATCATTTATGATGTTATATAATAAACAACATTGAAAGTGAAATTTATCTAATTTTTTTTAAAAAACAAAAACAGCGTGTGATGCTACTAAAAATAGAAACTCGACATATCGTAAACACGTTGATGTTTTGTCTGTCACCTCAATTGAGTAAGTACTTGGGGATGGAAATCAAAATAAACGGCGCCTCACTTTTCAGAATCATTTCTCTCACCCCCATAACTAAGACGACGGCTATCATAAATCTGCCGTCATCTTATCAGGTAACATATCGATAATCTCGGAACAAACTGTCAAAAACCAGTATGAAGCGGCCTTTTAAGCACTAAGGTGAAATCGGAAAAAAAGCAAGTGGTCAGTGGAGTCGCACTACGATTTTGAACACTTTTGCTTATATTTCTCCCAATGACATTTTGATAGAAGATAAATATAAAAAATATTATGCTATGATAGATAAATGATATGTAACAAATAGTTATTTTTAAATTTTTATAACAGATTTTAAAGCGATTGTAATTGTTTATTTGAAGATAAAAGAAAATTACCTCTATTAACTATTAAGTACATAAAATTTTCATGGAATTTTTCTTCTTCTTTTTTATAATAATTTTGCAATTTTTTTTTTCATAATTGGCTTTTTAAAAGCATTTTAAGTGCAGAACAATTTTGAAAAACTTAAAAGATTTTATTTTTTAAAAATTAATATTTCGAATTTTATAGCATATTTAATTTTCTTATCTTTCTTGTGCAGCTTTTGTAAAAATACTTACAGAACTTTTAATATTTTTAAATGCGAAATAAAAAAGTGTTTTGCTTCGAGGAAAATTTTATATTTTCCTTGATATTATGCATAATATTTGTACCAAAAAACATCCTACAATTTTGTTAGGCTAGAAAATGCATGATATCATTAAAAATTACCTTCCACAGATGGTAATTGTATTATGCGACCCTGTATTAGAATTCAAGATTTTACGCACATCACAATTGTGATGTGCGAATATACTTTAAAGTATATTAAAATGAGTATCGTATGAGTTATGAGTATCTTATCATATACTTTAAAGTGTATAAAGTTAATATACTTTAAAGTATATTAAAATTTAACACAGCTAGAAAACATACGAGAGTCACACTGAACTTTTTTGAGATACGGCAGAATGGCACAAGTTAAACTTATTAAATCTCAAAACAGTAGTAGTTCCCTCAACATCAATGCATTACTAAAACCGAATTTTGCAGAGATTAAATGCTTCGAGCCATTTTTGGAATCGATGAAAAATATGCTTTTATATAGCCTCATCAATATCATTTTCGGAGTGAAAATGACGCCCACGTAAATATTTTTAGATTAAAAGCCAAAAGACACACATAACAAGATTAGGAGAATAGGATGGTTGTTCCATCACTTTGATGTGTTCTTGTTCAAGGAAATTGATAGCTGAAAGACAAGATGCATTATCATGGTGAAGCTTGAGTCCCCTAACATTAACATTCACTTTTTGAATAATTTCTGAAAGACATTTAGTGGTGTAAGAATTAGATGTGACTGTCTTCTGTTACCCTACCTTTCTAGCTTTGACCAGTCCTGTACTACAATTCTGAAGAAGATGGCATACAATTACTTTTTCACATGGAAGAAGAATACTACTGGTCAACATATAGGTTCTATAGGTAACTATAGGTACCTTCTTCCAAGCTTTTTCATTCCTCATTGCCTTTCCATTGCTAGTTTGGTGTCATTTTCAAGGTTGTTTTGGAGCTCCTCAACTTTTACCTAAAACTGTTGCAGTTCCCCATATTTCCAGCAACTCCGCTCCCAAACAGGGATGAGAGGGGTCGGGGGGGGGGGGGGGGAGGAGACTGACCAGGAGTTGAGCAGGAAAACTGAGAGGAGCGCAGTTGCAATGCATTATCACATGGAACATAGTCCAGTCATTTTAGGAAAAATAGCAGAAAAAATTAGAACAAAGCTGGATTTTTGCACAGGTGCTAGTTAGGGTATGTAGTTTAACATACTAAAAGTCCTCATCAATGCGGTGTGAGCTTTCGCCACCAGGGGGCGTGAATGATCTTGAAAATCGGTTTTTTGAGAATATCTCATTAATGATGACAGCTAGAAAAAAACGTTCAATTAAAAAGATGTAGAAAATTTAATTTCCTACAAAAAGTGTGTATAACATTTTTTTAACACACCAACTCTGTCAAAAATCAAGAACAGTGAACGTACTTGGCAGAAAAACGATAAAAATACCAAAAACCTGCTGCTATTTTCAAAAACATTATATTGAAAGGTGTAAAATTCTTATTTTTGAAGAAACGAGGTGACTGTATAATATGCTTATTTCCATACCACCCTTGAGGTAAGGCATTTAGCGCATTTTTTTAAAATTCTGATTCCCCCCTCCCCTAGGCCTAATCAACATATAATGACTGATTCAATTGGCTTCTTCAAATCTCAATCATTTGACTGTTTGATTAGTCGTTTGTACATCTACAACTTCTTCACTCGATTTAGTTCGTCCTCATCTGTATTTTTTCTTCAGTTGTTGTATTACCTTCACTATTTTCTGGTTGCCCTTTGATATCATCACTAAATTCAGGTATAGCGATTCCCTCACTCCTTGCAATGGGCATGATATTGTCAGTATCCTCCTCATCTTCTACATAATTCAACTTTACTTGCATTTTGACATGAAACTCCGCAACAATTTACGCAAATATAAGAACACTTAAATCAAATGTTTTGGCATCCACACGCTTTGCCACATCCTTTGGAGCAAGTGCAAAAAATGGATTAAATAATATTTTTTGGTGTGGGTGGTAAGGTAGCTGGAATTGGAGACAAATTAAGTGCATTTTGCCAGCCCCAGTTCTCTGGAAGAAGTTTATTGCCCAACCAGTATAGTATTCGATGATAAACACATAAACTGTGCAATCTAGCTCTGCCCACGCTAAGCGGTAACGATGAAAGCCTTTTTTTACCAACAGCAACTTCTTATTTGAAACATATATAATGGTACTTGTTCAGAGAAATTTCTGCTTTACTACCATATAAAGCAAGAAAAATAGTTTTCACTCTCTCAAGTATTTCAATTTGGGATGCTTTGCCACTTTTCAAAGTGCTGGCAGCTTGTATGTTACGGTTTCCTTCCCTTTTCAAAATTTTTAATAACGACATTTTGCTTTTCCCAAACATTGCTGTGTAGAGTCACAACCTCAAAAAGCATGAAGAAACGATATATGATCTTTCAGAACTGCATCATTATTGAGACTGTGCGAGGAATACAAGGTGGTTGTAATTCTTGTTCTTCGAGGCTTATTAAAAATATCTCTGTATCAGGAGATGCTAAGGCAGTCAACAATACGAGCAAGTCAGCATCGTCGCCTACAGTAAGAGGCAGCGCATCAGACTTTGATACTTCAATGACTGCGTTAACAATAAGTGTGTTAGCATTTCCCTCTGCCTGTTTTGCTTCGAAACCATTCTCCATAAATTTCTCCTTGAGAATAGAGATGAGGTGTGTCTTTTTTTGATGATTAGATAAAAACTTTTGACTAATTGAGACATTCATTTCTTCGTTAATATCGATGTCGAGAGTTGCAATTTTTGAATATCGATGAGTTCATCGTCATTTTTTGTATTGTAATCATCGTCAGAGTAAACATCGAAAACGGTTACGCATTTACCACAGTAGTTTCTTAGGATATAGGAAATATAACTTTCCACGACACTCTTGTATGAGGAAAGTGCAGCTGACGTCATTGTGGGGAAGCGAGAAATACCTGACAGTCGTTAAGACTACAATTGTTTACAGGTGTTCAAGCGGTCTGATTACTCTACTACGCTAAGGAGAAAATGTAGATTGGTTGATGGAATTGTTTGTAAACATGTCCTTTCCTTATTTACTGGTTTCCACTTGGCAAAAAAAAAACCCTTATAACGAATTTGTGGTGGTACCTTTCTTCAGCTGCAACCAAGTCCATAACATTAGATAAATGTTTACTGACTTCTTTGCCCCATTTGTCTTCACTGCAGACACAATTAGACTATTTTTCACCTCTAAGCTTTTAACTATTATCACTTTTTCGCAATACTTTAGAGATTTCTTTTTTCTTTCCGTATAAAAGCTTCATCCAATTTATCAGAACATAGTAAACGTTTTTCGTTGAATTCAAACAAGCGACTGTCTTTCTCAATTTTCCATTTAACGTTGTAATATGTGTGGACGTTGACGGTTTTATGCAACAGATTTCTTGTACGATTTAACAGAATTCTTTCTTGTATACTTTTTCCTACACGTTGGATGGACTATAATTGCATTATTGTTTTCTGCCATTTCTTCAAATGCTGTGCAATTATTGTCACTTCTTTCCAAACTTGAGGTCATAAGTGACTTCAGTGCCTTTTTTTCAATCATTCACAATGCAACTCTCATCACATACAAGACATAATACTTCGTCAATCTCCATTTTACCGTTCTCGATCAACAAACAAGAAAGAATCATTTTACACTCTCAAAACTATTTAAATCTTTCTATAATATCCGTGAAAAATAACACTATTTATAATGTAAGGAAAGTACATTATCGGGACTTTCCCATAAGTCGCCTCAGTTGAAAGATTTAGGATGGCAAATTTATGACCAGAGACTCGCTGGCGACAATTTTAAGCCATAAAAGTCAAATAAGAAGAACTTTGATTTAAGTTGGTCTGGGAGATAATATCAAAGAACACACACGTCGTTCCGAGAAAAAAAACAACACGCTACAGCAACAACTGATGCATAGCCATTGGTTGGGGTTGGTAAGGAGGAGGTGAAACTGACCCTCTGTTATGCAAATTTCAGTTAAAACGGGAGATCAACTACCCAATGAAAAAAAAGAAGGATGGGCTTAAAGCACTGTCATGCAAATTTTGGGCAGAACGAAGTACGGCCCACCGTGGTCATGAAAAAGCAGTTGTGAAAAAGAGAATGAAAACAGAACACACATCGATATCAGAAGCGAAAGTGAGAGGTGAAATAAAATGACGCGATGAATTTTGTGCGGTCCGAAAGAGGAAAATATATGTAAGTGGCAATTCTGATGGTAAGAAAGCAGCGAACCCGAACAACATATATGGAGAGTGGTGAAGTTGCGCTAAGTTTTGTGAAATGAACATTTTCAATAAGTGCAGCGCTATTTAGTTAGCGGAAAGTGTGCTCTGATACAAAGAGAAACCTTCGTCAATCAATGTGTATAGGTAAATATGACTCTGACCTAAGTAATTCCCCAGTTGATTTGATTTTATCAAAATATTATAAGAGAAGCTGGTAGTGTGACCTTAGTCACAAATGGAAGTCAGTATTTTAATTGTAAACAAATAATGTTGTCAAAGATCAATTTAAATATAAATACAAACAAATATAAGTATCCTTTGCAAGGATCAAAGTGTTAATGCCAATATTATAGGAGAAATTTTGTTAGGAAATTAAATCAGATGTGTTCTGATAAATCTTTTTTTTTTTCTTGAAATAACTGTAAATATTGTAAATAAATAATAGTGTTAATTATTTGGAGTCTTCTCATTTAAATTATCTAGTATGTGTTTGTTTATTTAGATTTCCATTTTAAAAGTCAGCTAGGGGCAAGAATGATCATTCTCAAAAAGGGTAATGGGCTACTACGAAATTACACAACGCGATGGGGGAACATATCCAAAATTTAATCTCTAAGGATTCCTTTTATTATTATTATCTTGGTAAATTAATTTATTCTATTAGCCAACCCCAGAGAAACCTTTATGTATTTAATTCTAAGCTGTAATTTTGATCAACTTGTCCCAGCAAAAGGGTTATGTTGGAATGGGCAGCAATTAGAAGGGAAATTAAAGAATAAAAAAATCTTAAATAAATAATATAACTGAGCCATGCATATTTCTCTTCAACATCTGCAATTCCTATATAATTCACTGGTGCCGTCCAGTTCTTAATTATTGTTAATTGAGTTTTCAATTTTAATGATTAAAAATTGCAACTGGGTTATTGTCAAACATTAAGTTAAATACCTTTAATGTATTCTAAAATACAGGCTCATGTTAAAAGTAATCAATTTCAAATTTTATATTCAAATTGTGGAAATTTACAATCTATATAGTATATTGCAAAATAATAATTATGAAACTGTTAATTAGAATAATTTCAACTCTTTTCTTTTAATGATAAGTTATTGGAAGATTAAATGGAGATTTTTTATTTTGATGGTTTGTTTGACTTCCTCTAAAAGGCTCCACTACCAGCAAGTCGGTGATTTCGTAAATATCAGTATTCAACTTAGTAAAATCAGTATATTCGTAATTGTATGTATATTTTATGTTACTCTTATATGAACTTTGCATTTGATCTTTAACAGTATACTGAAACATTGTGCTAAGAAAGTAAATCATAAAAAAAAAAAAAAAAAAATCAAATGATAGCGTAAAATGATATGAATAATAAAAAAAATAAAAAGATAAGGATTTATGTAGCAGATAAAATAGTGTATTAGTAGATTGTTAATGCATATATATTTTGATACTGTATACTTTATTGTATAATGCATTTATATTTTGATATCTTTGAAATTTTGCAAATGTTTACACTTGGCTTAATAATATTTTTAGGGGTAAGAATTTCCATGAATTTTTAAAGTTAGATTTAGAATTCAGTATCTAAATAAATTTTAATTATCAAAAAGCTGAATGCCAAAAAAGAATCGTAGAAATCATAGAAATAGCTTGAACTCGAGTTTTTCTGGCGTATTAACGCGAGGGCATATAAAAAAGTTAAATAAAGAAAAGCAAATTGATTCGAGTAACACGATGGCAGATCCATCAGTGGACACAATAATTTCTCTAATCCCGAATTTCGATGGGAAAAAGTTAAGTGATTGCGAGTATTTTCTCAGACAATTTGAGGACTTAACTAAAAAATATTAAAAGACGATGCGAAGCTTACAATTTTGAAAGCAAAATTGTCGGGTACTGCGAGAGAGAAACTCTCACAAAATAAATCGCTTATAGAAGAGAAAAACTACAACGAATTCAAAAAGAAATTGTTAGATTTATTTAAAATCAAGAAATCATTTACGCAGGTACAGACTGAATTTTTCAATCTGAAACAGAAACCGGGACAAGACTTAACAAGTTTTATTAGCGAATTCAAAAACGCAGCGTCTCTTTATATAGAGAAAAGCCATACAGAAGTTGATCCGAACGGAAACGGGAAATTTTTGGACTTAGTAAGATTGACACGATTTTTGGATGCGATTAGACCGGATTTAAGTATGGATTTAAGGAAAACCTTTCCCGATAATTTTGAGGATGCTTGCAAAACAGCAATTAAATTAGAAGAGGCGTACAATAATATAGGGGCAGAACAGGTAAATACTATAACAGCTAACAATGAATCGCAACTTTTTGAGAAGTTATTGAAATTAAATGTAGAAACGGCGGAGCAGATTAATAATTTATCAAAAGAAATAAATAACATAAAATTGGGAACAATCGAAAAAAGAGAGGAAGTCGAAAAATTTTGTAATATCTGCAAGAAGGGGTCACACAATGAGGATAGTTGTTGGTATAATAAAGCTAATAAAAACAACAACCAGAATTATAGGCATAGATTTGTAAACAATAGGGGTAATTACAGAGCAAATTACAAGAATTATAACCAGTATGAAAGACACGATTCTCACAATGCATTTCCGGAGGGTAATATTTACTATAATCATGTACCAAATGCTCAACCTTTTCCACCCCCACCACAACAACATTACAACACGCCGTATACTTATTATCAACCTGACTTTAATAATTATGATGCACAGGGGTATTACACTCAACAGAGAGGAAATTATAGAGGTGCACAGAGGAATAACTATCGCAATAAATATACGGACTCTAGGGAAAACAGAGAAAATCATACGAACAGTAACAAGGATAGTAATCAAAGGGGTAAATTTCAGAGGGGCAATTATAAAAGATACAAGCAGAACAAAGATAAGGATGCGGAAAACTAAATACGAGACTTGTAAATACAGATAAAGAAGACCCGAGCAAGTCTCACGATAGCGGGCATACTTTAAGGGATAAAACTATTGCAAGTGTACAGAACGATACAAATGAACTTCCTCTAATTAAATTTAAAATTAAAGATATTGTAATTAACAGCCTTTGTGACTCAGGCGCACAAGTGAGCTTGATCTCACCGCTTTTGTTTGAAAATTTAAAACAAGCAAATATAAAATTTAAATATTTGGGAAATCAAATTAAGATTCAAACACTTACAAATTCACTGATTACATTCAAACAGTGCATTAGAATGTCATTTAAATTACAGGACACTTTTGTAAAAGGAACTTTTTATGTTACAAATAAAGATTTTGGCCGCAAATATCAATTATTACTAGGGTACGATTTCTTAAAAGAAAATCAAATGGTTCTAGATTTTGAAGAGAAGTATCTTAAATTCAAAGGAAGAAAAATGGCATTAAACATCAAAGATTCGGAGGACACTGGGGAAGTAAATACATTAATTACAGAACAAAACACAAGGACTAAAAAATACAGAAAACCTACAAAGGGGGAAATGTTTGCAAAAACGGTAGGCCATAATATTATAAACCCAGGGGAGGAAAAATTTGTAAAATTAGAATGCCCCATAAAATTAAAGGAAAATCAAACATTTATCCTAGAACCAATACAGCACAAAAATAAAATTTTCTATGAAAGATCTATCCATGACACCCCAAATAACAGAAAAATAAATATTTTAATTAAAAATATTACTAATAACAAGATACATTTAGAAACAGGTATGAACATCGGGCAAATTTTCACTAATTTGGAATACAAACAAGATAAATCTATAGACAATATTGAGCAAGGGAGAATTTTTGAGGTCAATGCATTAAATTTGGAAGATGTACATAAATTAAGAGAGGCAGAGATAAATGAGGAAGATTTTGATCTTAATCATTTACCATCGGATGTACAGGATTCGTTCAAACAAATTCTTTTAAAACATGTACACGCTTTTTCGAAATCCTATCAAACTTTAGGTCAATGCTCACTGGTGACACCAAAGTTTACACTTAACCACGACTATCCTATTCAAACAAAACCCTATAAAGTGCCACAAGCAGTGAAGCAATATGCAAAGACAGAGATAAGAAAATTATTAGAAGCGAAAATCATCGAGGAATCGGACTCTAATTACGCATTTCCTGTCATTTTTGTAAGAAAAAAAGCTGATAGCAAAAACAATCCTAAATTTCGAATGGCGGTAGATTACCGGCTGCTAAATCAGATTTTAGAGCCATATTCCTATCCGATTCCAGATATTAAAGAAATTTTACAGAATATTAGTGGGAAGAAGTACTATATAGTATTGGACTTACACAGTGCTTTCTTCCAAATTAATTTACGACCTGAAGATAGCCAAAAACTATCGTTTATCACAGAAAATGGTAAATTTCGACCTCTGAGACTTGCGTTCGGAACTCGAAATTCGAGCGCCTATTTCGCTGAACTGATAAATAAGGTATTGGGTCATTTTAACAAGCATCAGGTAGCCTACTTTATTGATGATGTTTTAATAGGGGCTGACACTATATCAGAATTATTAAGAATTTTGGAAGAAGTGTTACAGGCGCTAATCCAACATAATCTAACAATTGAGCCATCCAAGATGCAAATATGTAAAGAAAAAATAGAATTTCTTGGTTTTCAAATTCACAAGCACGGCTATTCACCATCCACAAGGAATATAGATAAAATTAAAAGTTTAGTAAGACCTAAAACAAAAAAAGGAGTAAGGTCACTCTTAGGTTTGGCTAACTACTTTAGAACACTTATTCCAAAATATGCGGAAATAGTAAACCCATTAGTTAATCTTACTAAAGATAAAATTAAATTTAAATGGGATGAAAATACTGAAATGGCCTTTAAGAAAATCCAAGATGAAATTATAAACAACCCAACATTACATCCTCCTGATTACACCAAACAATTTACTTTAATCACAGACGGCTCAAAAATTGCAATTTCAGCGGTACTGGCGCAGGAAATTGAAGGAAAATTACAACCTATTGAATTTTTTGGGAGAAAATTACGGGAACCGGAAAAGAATTACCCGAGCTTGAAATTCGAATTATTAGCGGTTCATGAAGCGGTGTTACACTTCAGAACTATGTTGGAAGGCAGACACTTCAAGATTCTCACCGATTCCAAGGCTCTCACGGAAAATTTACATCTAGAGAATCAGTCCGATTTGGTTAAAAGATGGGTGATAAATCTCAGCGATTTCTCTTATGAATTCGATCACATTAAAGGGGACACCAACCCAGCGGACTATATTTCGCGAAATATAAATAATATTATTACGGATACAAATTTACACAATAATTTATTTTCCGTTAATCCCGCATTATCTAATGAGAATATTAAACAACATCAATATTCAGACGAGAAATTAAGCAAAATAATTCAGAAAATAGAACAAGGTAAAGAAAACAGAAATACCAAAAGGTATACTTTAAATGAAGAGAAGATGCTAATTTTAAAACCGGGGAAACAGAAAACAGAACTAATTATAGCGCCGGATGCTTTAAAGATTGCTTTGATGGAAGAAGTGCACAAACCGCATTTTGGTTTTGACAAAACCTATGAAGCCATGAAAAGTAGAATATTTTGGCACGGGATGTATACAGATATTCGAACTTATTGTGCCAATTGTGTACCATGTAACACCGCAAAGCCACATAAAAAAATGAAAGTTCCTATTCAAAAAATGGTTAAGGACCATGAGATAGGGAGTGTATTACATGCGGATATCGTCGGAAAGCTTCCACTTACACTTCGCAAGAATAAATTTATTCTCACGATTATGGATTCTACTTCAAGATTCCTAGAAGCCATACCTATTCGCAATGTCGAGTCCCAGACTATTCTCAATGTCTTTAATAAATACTTCAGTTATTTTGGATTGCCAAAACAGTTAAAATTAGATAATGGGCCATATTTTAGGGGAGCGGTATTCAAAGAGTACATGCGTGCTCTAAACATTGAAATTCGCTTCAGTTCAGTTTACAGAGCCCAAGGAAATGGACTGATAGAAGTCGTGAATCGAATACTGAAAGGATCACTGACAGCCATGGCACAAAGTTCCTTACAATGGGACATTCGCCTAGAGTTTTTCAAACTCCAATACAATATGGCGAGGCACAGAGCGACGGGATTTTCACCCGCCTTCCTTTTTTTTGGAAGAAATTTACGCACTCCTTTTACTGCACACATGCCAACAGAACAAATTCACACTCAGACATATGTCAAAAACCGAATGGACCACATGCAGGAGGTTAGACTGCAAGCGTTGGCACAGCAGGAGAAAATGATGGCTGAATATGTGACAGAGGAAGACCTTGATAAAATAAAAACACTTGAACTAGGACAACAAGTTTACCTTAAGTCCATTAACCCTACTGTTTTACAAAAAAAATTTGAAGGCCCATTTAAGGTGGTTCGAAAAGTGCGAAATAACAATTACATTTTACAAGATGTAACGGAAGAAAGTAAAGGAACTATAAAAAGACACATTGACAGACTCTGGGCACCAAAGCATGCTGACAGGTGCAAAACAGAGGAGTCAAGCTCATCGGAGGAAGAATAGTGGGAATAAAATACCATTAAAAAGGGGTAGTAAGATGTTACGGTTACAGAAAGACTTATAGCTTAAACAGTTTATGTAAAAAAATTTTTAGTTGCGGTTTGCAGAATTCTACTAACTGGCAAATTTAAATATTCTCAAAACAGCGATGGCATACTCAACTAGGGTTGAAAAAAAAAAAATAAAAATAAATAAATAAATAAATAAGTACAATAAAATAACATAAAATAAGATATCCCTGGCACATTTTTCAAATTTTGATAAGAAATAATTTCATAGTAAAAGCGACCCAAGGTATCACAAACAATAATAAAAAAAAAAAAAAGAAAATCACATAATCAATTGAATAAATATTTGGATAAAGACAAATAAGCAAGTAAAAAATAAGCAATCCCTAGGCTAGGTTACGCAGGGCAATAAAATATCTGAGGCGGTGTGAAAGATTTTGGTGACGTACCAGGTAGGCGCGGAGTGGGGATTTGTTTATCAACAAACATCCCCAGTTGCCATGTCAACAAGCATTGCTGACAACTTCGCGGAAGGAAGGGTCAGTCAAGATAAAAATAAATAAATAAAAATAGATAAATGAGGGTATCACTTACTCTGATGTTGTCTTCTTCGCGAGGGTGCACTCTTTGGGTGTGTGTCTATTCCTTGGGGGATAATCCAGGCGTCCCTGACACACACCAATTTTTTCCATATTACACGAAAATAAATAAATAAATAAATAACATTCACAAACACACACCGGGGGGCAGTTTTCCATATGCATCCCCCGGTCTTTTCCTGTTGACACTGATACATTTTTCCTCCAGGGGCGTGAAACGGTAGCAGTTGGTTCCTAGCTCATCCGCTTGGTCAGGTTGGCAGGGGCCACATCATAAAAAGGAAAAAAAAACGAAATCAGTAAACAGATAAACAAATATCGAACATTCGTTTTTCATGGTATCATTTTGTTTTAATTTCGTGTTTATTTTGGAAAATTTAGATAACGATTTTAAACTCTTAGAGAACGATAAAATAAGAATAATAATAATAATAATAATAATAATAATAAGACGAAAGGAAATAATTCAGTTAATTAATTAA
Source organism: Maratus michaelseni (assembly GCA_963931845.1). Lineage (NCBI taxonomy): Eukaryota > Metazoa > Arthropoda > Arachnida > Araneae > Salticidae > Maratus > Maratus michaelseni. Next base: position 178,875,490 of record OZ007592.1, on the reverse strand, counting down.
GTGATAATGATAATAATGACAGAATTTATTTTCTTGTTTCTATAAATTAAGGCTCACTTTTCAAAAGACTGCATGAAATTGGGAAATGAATCGGTCAAAAGATCATTTCATTCACATTTGCATGGTAAAGCCAGGCCGTTTAATTAAAAAAAAAAAAAAAAAAAAAAAAAAATTAATTAATTAATTAAGTTACATTATTTTTTTTTAGTTTAACTAAACAATTTGGATTTAACATTTAAGCTCATTAACTAATTCGTTAAGCTGAGTTTAAAAAAAAAAAAAATAAAAATTAATAATAATGAATAATAAGGTACATATACATATAATTCCAGCTGTGTAAAATTTTTTAATTACTAGGATGCTAATTGCATATTAAGTTCCAACACTAATTGGAAATTTTTGCGGGCAAAAGTTTCTTAACTGCAGTAATTGGTGGCGGGCAATTAATATGTAATTAAAAACAATAATAATAAATAAATAAATAAATAAAAGTTTTTTTTTTTTCCATTTAAGTTAGGTTAAATGTTCTAAGATGTTATTTATTAATAAGTAGATCGGTAGTAAAAAAAAAAAAAAAAAAAAAAAAAAGGAAAGAAATAAGAATACGAAAAAAAATAATAAGAATAATAATATTAATAATTATTATAATGATTAATAAATAAATAAATAAATTTTATCGGTTTTAACATATTTAAACATTTTTTTTTTAAAAATAAGCATTTGGAGATAATCTTAAAAGATGTCAATGATTCAGAGGCTTTTAAGTACTATGCATTTCAACGTGGGCTGCTCATCTAAAGGGGAAACGAAATTGATAAGATTCCCATATGCATATTTATGAAATTAATTCGATAACTGATTTTAGGAAATAAATGTATGGCATTCCGGTAGTGGACATATACCATTTAATAATCATTTAGCGTGGAGATGACTTAGTTCACACGATCTTGTACGTTTGAAGTCATTTTTTTTTCCCTCCTTCTCGCTAAGTGTTTGTAATTATAAGGCCGTGATTAGATGATAATAAACTTTCAAGGAAATTTGTTTTATATAAAGATGGTAATTTGGTAACATATTTAACGGGAAATGGATTTTTGTCTTAATATTAAATTGCATGAAAGACCACGTGCATGTTATTTGGTTGATCTCAATTTACGGGTCAAGACGAAGGGTAGTTTAAACAATTGGCTTATAGTCATAATTAAGCTTTTAATATATATCAAAAAAATTATATATATAGATATAAATATCATTAAATAAATAAATAATGAGAAAAATAACTCGTAAACTTACATCATAATTCACAGCCATACTCCATGTGACGGGCCAAATCAGCAAGGTACATCTGGGGTGAGTTGAGGTGTTATGCATACCGAAGGATCGCAAACGCTATTCACCTGCAGGGTTGAAAAAAAAAAAAAAGGGTGCGTTCAGGTGGCGTGTTAGAAACGCATTATCCCAGGTAAAGAAGCATTTAGGTGTTGAACCGGTCGTGGTATGGGATTAGGCCAGCATTTTCAGGTGTACGAGGAAGGAATGAATCACCTGTTCAGTAGGGCTACATGATTGACAGAAACGGGGTGAGTGTTTGACCTGAGGTCACGCAGCTTTCCGATTCTTATCATTGAGTAGAAGTTTTTTTTTTTCTTCTTTCTGTCGGGCAGAAAAAAATGAACAGTGACAGAACGGGGAGTTATTATTTTCAACAGGTTAGAAGTAACATGAGAATTTTTACGCTTAGGCGTTTAAAAAAAAAAAAAAAAAAAAAAAAAAGAAAAGGAAAGAGAGAAATAAATAAATAAAAAAAAATAAAATAGGAAAGAAGGGAAAATTATTAAAGAAAAATTTCATTTTTTTTTCTTTTTATTCATTCTTTGTTGTTTAATAATTCGAAAGAATTGTATGTATATAATAAAATTACAACAATCATATGAATGGACAATACAAATGGTAACTGAATTAATCCATAAAATTGGGTCAAGTAGTAGATGAATATCATAAAGTTACAACATCATGAATGTGTCATGTTTTCAGATTGCTAGGACTGTTTTTGTGTCCATCTAAAATATTTGTCTGTTTGCATTTATTACTTAGATATAGTGCTGAATTCATTCATTAATATGTGTAAATATTGTAAAGTGGAAGACATGCCATTTCATCGAACTCAGAAGAGTATTGCTATATATATATATATATATATATGTATGTATAGATATACATTTGTTCCTTTTGGTTTGTTTTGGCCTAATTTTGGTTTCAATTTTAGTAGCACTAGATATAATTAAATAATTTGAAAAAAAAAAAAAAAAAAAAAAGAAAATCTGAGAATGTGGAGGTACAGTTTTATATTGGATTAAACTCTTTGCTCTATATAAATATGTATATACATATACATATTTTGAATGTATACTCATTATCATAATTTTTCTCTCAGGTATCTTACATATTCAGTTATGTATGTGTAATTGTAAGATTTTGCCTGAATTGGGTTTTATATATTGTATGATGCATGTATTGTGTTAAAAATAATTATCAAGAATCATTGTAAAGTTGAATACTGATCCTTACATATCACAGTGTATTATATCTTTTTGTTTTGTATGGTCTGTTTGGCTATTTAGATATTTTGAATTTGGTGAGTGCTCTATCTTAGACACACCGGTTATATTTAACCACAAAATTTAAAATTTTTGTACTAATGATAATATTTTATCTCTAAATTGTTTGGGAATACTTAGGAAATGTGTACATATATGAACTGTTCTTTATTAAAGTCACACAAGTAATTTACAAATGAACATTTTCCTCTGCATGAACTTTAGTCTACAATATGATTCTGTATAGATGAACGTGGACTGATATCATCTATGTGATCTATAGATTATCTGCAATGGTGATGGTCTTCTTGGGTATGCAATGCTAAAGAAAACTGGACGTTTTCTTTCTTTTAGTACGGGGGGAAAGATAATGTAAGGAAAGTACATTATCGGGACTTTCCCATAAGTCGCCTCAGTTGAAAGATTTAGGATGGCAAATTTATGACCAGAGACTCGCTGGCGACAATTTTAAGCCATAAAAGTCAAATAAGAAGAACTTTGATTTAAGTTGGTCTGGGAGATAATATCAAAGAACACACACGTCGTTCCGAGAAAAAAAACAACACGCTACAGCAACAACTGATGCATAGCCATTGGTTGGGGTTGGTAAGGAGGAGGTGAAACTGACCCTCTGTTATGCAAATTTCAGTTAAAACGGGAGATCAACTACCCAATGAAAAAAAAGAAGGATGGGCTTAAAGCACTGTCATGCAAATTTTGGGCAGAACAAAGTACGGCCCACCGTGGTCATGAAAAAGCAGTTGTGAAAAAGAATGAAAACAGAACATCACATCGATATCAGAAGCGAAAGTGAGAGGTGAAATAAAATGACGCGATGAATTTTGTGCGGTCCGAAAGAGGAAAATATATGTAAGTGGCAATTCTGATGGTAAGAAAGCAGCGAACCCGAACAACATATATGGAGAGTGGTGAAGTTGCGCTAAGTTTTGTGAAATGAACATTTTCAATAAGTGCAGCGCTATTTAGTTAGCGGAAAGTGTGCTCTGATACAAAGAGAAACCTTCGTCAATCAATGTGTATAGGTAAATATGACTCTGACCTAAGTAATTCCCCAGTTGATTTGATTTTATCAAAATATTATAAGAGAAGCTGGTAGTGTGACCTTAGTCACAAATGGAAGTCAGTATTTTAATTGTAAACAAATAATGTTGTCAAAGATCAATTTAAATATAAATACAAACAAATATAAGTATCCTTTGCAAGGATCAAAGTGTTAATGCCAATATTATAGGAGAAATTTTGTTAGGAAATTAAATCAGATGTGTTCTGATAAATCTTTTTTTTTTTCTTGAAATAACTGTAAATATTGTAAATAAATAATAGTGTTAATTATTTGGAGTCTTCTCATTTAAATTATCTAGTATGTGTTTGTTTATTTAGATTTCCATTTTAAAAGTCAGCTAGGGGCAAGAATGATCATTCTCAAAAAGGGTAATGGGCTACTACGAAATTACACAACGCGATGGGGGAACATATCCAAAATTTAATCTCTAAGGATTCCTTTTATTATTATTATCTTGGTAAATTAATTTATTCTATTAGCCAACCCCAGAGAAACCTTTATGTATTTAATTCTAAGCTGTAATTTTGATCAACTTGTCCCAGCAAAAGGGTTATGTTGGAATGGGCAGCAATTAGAAGGGAAATTAAAGAATAAAAAAATCTTAAATAAATAATATAACTGAGCCATGCATATTTCTCTTCAACAATTTACTTTCTAAAAACTCACAAAGAATACTTCATTCAGTAAGTTAGGGTGATTTAATACCAGCGAAATGCTCATCAATTGAAATAAAACATGGCAAAGATACCAGCACGTGGTATAATTCGACATAAGCATGAGATGTCACGACAATGACTATTTTACCAGCTTGCGAAATCAGTCTACAGAGAAAAGGAGGTGTAGGGTTTGAAAGTAGATAGGTATTTGTTCTGTTTCTTGGGCGCGTTCAATACAATCGTTTCCCTATTTTTTCCAGTTATGTTAGATGCTTCTGATATTTGACAGGGAAGGGTTGGTGTGACAAAAAAATGTTATGAACTTTTTTTAGGAAATTAAATTTTCTACATCTTTCTAATTAAACTTTTTTTTCTAGATGCAATCGTTAATCAGATATTCACGAAAAACCGATTTTCAAGATCATTCGCGCCCCTTGGCGGTGAAAGCTCACATCGCATCGATGAGGACTTTTAGTATGTTAAACTACATACCTTAATGAGAATCTGTGCAAAAATCCGGCTTTGTTCTAATTTTTTCCGCTATTTGTCAAAAAAAAGTAGTAAAATGACTGTAGTAACAAGAACGTGTCTTCCTTTTTATCCGAAATTTTTAGACGGAAAAAATGGGGGTCAGTTGAAAATCCAAATACAGAATCCAGATAAGCAATCGCACATCCATTCATGCGCGTCTTTTCTCCCAAACTCTCCTCGGGGTCAAAAGTAACCCAAGAGCCCTGGTCATGGAGTTTTACACAGCACAGTGTAGATCAAGAGGGGTGCGACGGGCTGTTAAGGGAAGAAAAAATGGAGATTTCTCCTCTGGATTCTTCATTCAGATTAACCTGTGTATGGTCCACAGAAGTATCCATTTTGTAGACTGGTGGAAGTATAGAATAATATGCAGCAAAAAATAGAAATTGAATGTGAAAATATCAATAATTTCTAGAGCAATATTAAAAATTTCTCGAAAATTTCCAGTTTCTTTTTTTTTTTTTTTAATTGCGCCAGTCGTGTTTTTTTTCTTTTTGTAAACAGATTTTTTAACTTTTTACTAGCTAAAGACAACTTGCTTCGCTGTTTTTTTTTTTTTTGGTACATCTGAGCAGTTTTTCTTCTATATTTAATATAGAAGACGTGCATTAAAAGACATTTCTTTTTTTTTGTTTCTTCTTTTATTTTTTAGAACACTTCGAACGCTTCTTTGGTCGAAATATGAAAATGCCCTAAGTCGACCTCCCACACCCCCACAGAATGGTCCTCGAACATTTCAAAACGTTCTCGATCCATCCGGTCCATATGTAAACCTAATAAAAAATATGTATATGTATGTATGTATGTATATATATATATAACAAAAATATATGTATGTATAAAATATAAAGAAAATTTTAGCGCATTCTAGAAAATTCTAGGACATTCACGAACATTATAGTACATTCTAGGAAATTCGAAACATTTTTTAGAACACTTTGATCGAAATATAAAAATGCCCTAGGTCGACACTTTCAATCCCCATATCTTCCACACCCCCACAGAATGGTCCTCGAACATTCCAGAACGTTCTAGATTCTTCCGATCCATATGTAAACCGAACAAAAAATATGTATATATGTGTATGTATGTATGTATGTATGTATATATATATGTGTGTGTGTGTGTGAAACAAAAATATATGTATGTATAAAATATAAAGAACGTTCTAGTACATTTTAGAAATACATTCAAGAACATTCTAGTACATTCTAGAAGATTCCAAATTTTTTTTAGAATACTTTGGTCGAAATATGAAAATGCTCTAGGTCGAAAACGATCGATGATCGGAAGTTGTGGTGCAGTAATGGGTCGCTGGGGTGGTTCGGCATCAGCCTAGGACCTGGTTCCTTCTCTGGGGTTCCGGCTGCGAAGCCGACGGATCATTTCAGCGTCCGCCCAAGCGTTGTGTGGTGGTGTCCTCTGATTTTGGGCTCCACTGCATGTCGCATCGACCTCTGTCGTCATTCATTTGGGAAAGGGTACAGAGGCCCAGGAGGCTTCCGCCTCAGTCTCTTCCCCAGGCCGAAGAGCGCCACCTGTGGAGGTTCACCGGGTAAATCGGCCCTCTCTGGTCGCGTCCTCACATGGATTCACGAGAATCTGGACTCGGCGGTGAAGTACGTTCGCCTTCGGCGACGTAGCTTGTCATTATACCCCCAGAGCTATCGACATGCAACCATCATAGTGCACGATGGGAGACTCGAGGCTATTACCGTACTCAAACATCAGTGGTTTGCGCTGGGTAGTGGCTGCGAAGTGAAATATCGGGCAATACAGTTTAGCTTCAATTTCCACCGCCAGGGGACGCGACATCAGCTTTCTTAGTTATCTATACCTTAATTAGTTCATGTTAAGTTGAATAAACCAATTCCCGTTGAAGAAGATCCCAAACATTCTTTTGAACATATTAGTCGAAATAGTATGAAAATGCCCTAAGTCGACCCCTTTCAACCACCATATCTACGACACCCCCACAGCTACCGACATGCAACCATCATAGTGCATGATGGGAGAGTAGAGGCTACTACCACATTCAAACGCCAGTGGTGTGCCCTGAGTAGTTATGGCTGCAGAGTAAAATACAGGGCAATATCGCTTAGTTTCAATTTCCACCACTAGGGGGCGCGAAATCATCTTACTTAGTTATCTATATCTTAATTAGTTTATGTTAAATTGAATGAATCAATTCCCGTTGAAGAAGATTCCAAACATTTTTTAGAACACTGGTCGAATTATGAAAATGCCCTAAGTCGACCACTTTCAATCACCATATCTACCACACCCGCCACAGCTACCGATAGGCTACTGGTCTGCGCAGGTAGTTTTGGCTGCATATAAATATACGGACACACACGTCAATTTTTATAGATATAAGGATAGATTGCGTTTCAATTAACCGCTGTCGCAAGTGTTTTTACTGAAATTCGTGATTTGAGCAACATCCTACTCCCTCTTTCTTTGCCATTTTTTTTTTTTTTTAAATCACGGTCAAAACTCATTATTTTCAGATAATTTTCACAAAATTTTAAGTAATATTTACAATTTTATTGAAAAATATTTTAGATATTTTTTTAATAAGACGAAAATGCATTTTCAATATGTTACTCGTATTTTTAGCTGAACCAAATTTTATTATTATGTACTTGTACATTATACTGTGTGCTTAAATGTTATTGTGCATCTCAACTATGTATTATGTATGTAAATTTCATCATGTTAAAATTAATGTATTATCATTATTACTTCAACCAGTTATTGCTTACAGACAATTATGCAGTCGAATTCTTGTAAATAAAGAATACATGCCACGCACACTTCTTTCTATAGGAAACTTTGTGTAGTACATATCAAAAATTATAAATTATATATAAGATAATAAGTATACAAATATTATATATTATGTGTATTATATTACATATATAAATATTTACACTTAAGCACTATAATACGTAATGTTTGAATTAGTGCAACATTAAAATGCACTTCAAATAATTATCGTCCAAAGACCATAATAGTGTCGATGCTCATTAATTTGAACTCTTACGGCCAGATAAAAAAGTTGAAATCACCCAATTAAAAAATATATTAATAATTTATTTGCTATTAATAGAAAAACTCTTCTAATATTGGAAAAAGATTAATTTTCTACAAATCGTGTTAGAACATATTAAATAATAATAAATATTCTAAATTTCAAAATATTCGAAGAATATTTAACCGTGAAAAGCCACAAATGTCTTACCTTTATCGTAAGTAGAAGAATCATAATACTAATATATAAGAAGGGATTGAAATATAATGTACTAAAAATTTAAACGAAGATAAAACATTTTTTTTAAACAAAAATCTGGAGTCGCTTCATTCGACTTTCCGATTGCAAAACTATACCGTTTGATTTCTTTAAATTAAGATTTTTTCTTTCTTTTTCAATAAAATGAATACATAAATTTCCATAAGCATTTTTTTCTTGCAAAAGACAAAATAACAAAAACTATGAAAATTTGAGAAGAAGTACATAAACTAAACCTTTGTTCCGGGATGCTTTGATCCACGGAATAAAAAGAAAGCGTCATAAATGGGTGTTACCATTTTTAAAAAAAATCAAAATTTGGTTGAATTTTTAACATATAGACAACCCTTGTTTCAAAAATTGCATTCATATTCTGAAAGTATACACAATGCCCAGCCGAACAGTACTTCTCGGATCTCTCTACGATAATTTGGCAATAAATTAAACTGAGTAAAACTAAAAATAGTTCTTGATGAAGAAATATTAATTTTGACACTTTAATGTATTTTTTTAATGAAAAAAATGGCATAATATTTAATAGACAATATGCATATTTTCATTTCTAAAATATGAATTTTAAACGTAAATTAAAATATGTATCTGTGAATATTGTGAATAAAGCGCGGTGGGGAGTGGGGGGGGGGGTGTCAATACACATTTAATAAGGTCTGTCTCAAAAGTTGAAGCACAAGCATACAATGCCGATTTTTAAAGAATAATAAAAAGTTAGAATAAATAGCATTTTTTAATTTGCGGATTTTGCAACTTCGTTTAAATAAATGACACCAAAAGTAAAAAAATAATAAAATACATAATTATAAAAAAATATAATTTAAAATATCTTCAAACGAAACTGTCTCAAAAGTTTATGCACAAAGGCAAAAAACAACTACATTTATCATTTTTGCAAAACTGTTACAAATTATTTTCCCTTTATTTCTGATTAGTTCAAAAAAACGTGCATCCTTCGAAATTATTAGTTTTTGTAATCCCCTTTCGCACAGGACATTTAAGATATCTTAGACCGCCATTTTTGAGTTGGTATCCTACCGGAATTGAATACCTGTTCCCACCGCAAAATTCATTTAAGATAACTCACTAAACATCACCGTGTCTGAGTTCTGAACTAACATAGAATGTGTGCATGCGCATCAGTTAAGGCAGCCTCAACAGCCAATCAGTTAAAGCTAGCCTCCAGAGCTAATCAAATTGAATGGTACTGGCTGTATCTAGCAATAGAAAGTTCGAACTCACCAAGTGAGTTTGTGGAACTTCCTCAGTAAGTTCTGCAGTCTAAGATATCTTAAATATCCGATCTGAACTGGGTATAAGATTTCTGGTGGCAAAGAATACCATGCTTTCTTAATGGCCTCTTGGAATTCTTCAAAAGCAGACTGCTTTCCATTGCTGTAAAAATGACGGGTTAAAATGTCCCAGACATTCTCAAATGGGTTTATGTCTGTGTTTAAAGCTGGCCAGTCAAGAATTTTAACATTCTTCTGTGAAAGCCACAGTTTTGTAAAAATGTTACATGTGGATTGAGGCATTATGTTGTTGAAAGATCCATTCTGAATCTCCCAAAATGTCACACAATTGAAGCAAATGTTGGTTCGGCATGTCTTGGATTTTTGGGGATTTTGTCTTCCTTAAAGCCAGAGAGGTCTGTCCGTTGAAGCCGAACGCCACCTACTTGATTCTCTACAGAGTTTTATTCTGTAGAGAATCAAGTAGGTGTTGCCCCAAGCTATAACAGACTTACTGCCTGTTCAAGAATGCTCTTTGTTCCTTTCGTAGAACATGCCAATACATGTTCGTCCCATCAGGGTCATTTACCAATTTTTATTTATTTGGTCATTTATTCAAATTTTTAGCAATTTCAAAAACAGTTTTCTTTTGCAATTTCAATTTAAAAACTTTTAAAATCTTCCTTTTTGTTAATTCTTTATCCTTTGGCATTTTAAAAATTAGTGGAAATGATTTCGCCTCTTTTATACTTTTATAAAACTGAAATGCGACGTCATACATCGTCATTACACCCGTCACAATCCCGTGTTTCTAAAAAAAATTGCATAAAGTGCTTAAACTTTTGAGACAGTGTTTTTTAAAGAAAAAAGGTAAATTAAATAAAAAGTAATGTAATTTTTTTTTTTAACCAAAAAAAAAAAAAAATTGCTTATTTTATTTGCTTTTTATTAAATGTCGAGTATTTTTGTAAATTGGCTTCATACATTTTCTTCATTTTTTTAAAAACTAGATTTGCAGAGTGCACGTTTGAGACGGACTACAAATAGTTTCTGCTGGTGGTGAAAGTGACACTTTAATAATACGCGCAAAACGTGAACATATTATTTTGATTGTGCTATAAATGGCATAATTCTTTCTCAGTTTCGATGCTGTCAGTGTCTTTAAATGTCATATAATTTAAAATGATAATTTTTGTGTGAAAATATATTTTAACCATTATTAATATTTTCATAAAATTAAAATAGCAAAAATTTAATCTTAAAACATATACAAAATGAAAATTAGAAAAAAGAAAATTCATTCAACGCAATTCAATCATTAACTTCAATATAATTTATTTCAAATGTATACAAGAAAATGCAAAATTTCCTTTAACATAATGTCATTAATTTAAAAACTAAATATCTAAAATTTCAGAAAAACCTGTTAAAACGGAACTTGTCTATAACAGAATCCTGTCTTATATGAAAAAAATTCATGGTCTCATTAGAAGGAACATTATACAGTGAAGTGATGAATTATATTGCTTTTGATTTTATCACAACTTAGTAGTACTCTCAAGTATTCTTGCACCACCAATATAATTAATTTATACCACACCCGCCATGTTAAGAAAAAATTTAAATAAGTGATTACTCAGTACTTAATATATAATTATCAAAATACGGTTTTCATCATCAAAAAGTAGACGTCCGATGCCGACGTAGAGCATTTAATAAATTGTCTTCTTAAATTTTAAAGATAAAATTTGAAATTTTTCCACAAGTAGAAATTTCAAGGTTTATAGGTTTTTTTTGTTTTTGTTTTTTTTTGTTTAATACTTAAATTTAAGGAAACAATTTTTAAAAACACTTTACGTCGACATCATACGTCTACTTTCTGGTGATGAAAACCGAATTTTGATAAATATCTTAGAAATAAGTAATCACCTATTAAACTTTTTAAAGGGTAAATATGAGATTTTGCGATCTACAAGGATCTAATCTTGTGTCAGTGAAGCGTCCCGTTAAAAGTATAGAAAATCATAAGCACGATAATGTACTAGCGTCCATTTCAGTTTCCTTTATTTCAAAATTTATTCTAGGATAGCTAAATGCAATTGTTGCCAAAAAATCGTCTGCAGAAACATCAGAAAGTTCAGAGTTATACACCTGACCAAGTTTTTTTTTTCGTTCTTCTTTTTGCGCATTTTGTCTGTCTCTATCTAAAAAATTCCAGTGTTTAATTGAAAATGCACTACCAACAATTACCTTTTACACACAGTAATGTACACAAATTTACCCGTACAGTAAGTGAACAATAAACGTTACACGATCCATTTTTTATTGGGACTACATTGTAGTGCATCTTAGATATGAATTTCGTTATGTTTGAAAAAGTATAATGTCATAAGATGCATTTAAAAAAATTACTGCCTACAGGCCATAATGTATCCGAATTATCTTCTTTACATTTACATAAAACCTGAATGATATGCACACCACTTCCAATATATGGAACATTCTATAGCGAACACGGATCAAGATATACTTGAGCTGAACCTGAAATTTCTGTTTAAGTCAGTCCGAAACCCGACAAAAAAAAATTTGACATCCCGAATCCAAACACATTTCAACCTGATCCCGAAATATTAAAACCTGAAACAGAAGGGAAAGAAAATTAATCCATATTTTAATAAAATTATGGAAAAATAGTCTACAATTATATCTCTAATGTCAAATTTATCGTTTTCTGTATAAAAATGAACACATACACACTCATTAATATTCAAATATAGGGGTTTTTTTTTTCATTTGAAATATATTTAAGACTTTTGAAAAATCGGGTCAACTTAAACACGAACTATTTAATGTCAATCCAACCCGACCCGAACCCGATCTGTAACAAAAAAAAAATTAACGACAACTCGCTCCGATCCGAGGGTCGCCTTCAAATAAAATCAGGTTACTTGACTCAATGTAGGAGACTCTATAGTGAACCTCAATAACATATCTATTTCGTGATTTTCCAAACATATTTACGGAATTTAGAACGCAAAGGGACAGACAAACAGAAATCATAATCACTTAAGTAATTAAAAAATGTTGAAAAGGGGAAGAGCTGAGAGAAATTTCTATGTTTTTTCTTAGTCCTGTACCAATTATAAATTGACCAAATTTAAGTTAAAAAAAATCATTTGTACAGTAACATGTAAAAATACTTTTACAATCTAAACTGACAGAGTTCTGAAACTTTGAAATTTATGAATGTTTTCTGCATTTAAAAACAAACTCACTACTTTGACAAAATTCATAACGGTTAAATCAATATTAAAATTCTGCATATCAATATGCACCATATTATCAAAAATATCCAGACAGTTTGGATTTCAAAAATTTGTTTACTATCTATATCTAGAGAAATACTTGGCAAGTTGTTCTTGAACTTTGGGGATGTAAAGAACATGCTTGATAACCATGCTGCAATTTCAACAATGCTTTGTGCAAGGAAAAAAGAAAAAAAAGAATGTGCAAAGTTTGACTTTTTGCCAAATTTTGGCAAAAAAAAAAAAAAAAAAAAAAAAAAAATCAGCTTATAAAATTTGAAGGAATTTTCTAGAAATTCCCAATAGGAGCCGAGATACATCGTTCAACCAACCAGAATCCATAGACTGTTCTCAAAAACAGAATTAAACAAATCGGGGTACATAGAACTGATTGTTATATGCTGTAGATAATTTATTGTTATATCGAGTTGAACCCAAAGCTAATTTTAACCGAGCTTAGCTCGGTCTTCGCAACTGGTAATAACAATAAACTAAATCTAGTGGTCATTCAAAGAAGTACGAACGATGGTACCCCAATGAGGTGGTGCACCATCTTGTTGCAAAAAGACGTGTGGCTGAAGCTCTTCTAGTTGTGGAAATACAAAGTTTTCCAACATGTCTAACAAGATGGTGCACCACCTCATTGGGGTACTATCGTTCGTACTTCTTTGAATGACCATTTTCCAGGAAGATGGATTGGGCGAGGAGGTCCAATTCCTTGGCCACCCAGATCACCTGATATAATGCTGCTGGACTTTTTCCTTTGGGATTTGTAAAGGACAATGTTTACAGGAGGAGAGTGTCGAACATTGATGACTTAAAAGCCAGAATTACAACTGCAATAGCCTCTGTGGATGCCGACATGCTTGCCGCTACCTGGCATGAAATTGACTATCGACTTGATATTCTCCGTGCGACGAAGGGGGCACACGTGGAAGTTCATTGACAAGGGTCATGAAACTTTTTGAGTCTATCTAACCATTTATGTTATTAATTTTAATCTATCTTTATTATTTTATGAGTTATTAAACATCAAAATGGGTCCAGGACTTTATAAACACCCTGTATATTGAACAGATTAAATATATACATACATAATAGAATTATTTATTAAATTAATTAATATTAATTATGAGTTGTCGTCTTTAAATAATTAGCAGCAAATACTTCATGCACACAAGAAACACACACACACACACACACCGAGCTTCACGATATTGCAAACTAACTTCTATGTATTTTTAAGAAACTTAAATAATCTGATTTGAAAGAAATCTTAAAATGTTAACCCTTTGTGACTCAATACCTTTGATTTGAAAAATATTTACTCAGATGTTAGAATACACCAATTTCAGCATGTAAAAAATAATACAAAATTAGAACAGAAAAATAAAAGTATATTGACTCAAAAGGTTCTTTCTTCACATCTGCAATAAACAGAAAGTTACACACTTCTCCTAAATATTGTCAATTTTCTAATACAAAATTGTAAAGTACACAAACTTACCTTTGTAAAAAATCTATTTTTGGACGTCTCCAGCTTTTTTTAATTTTACAAAATTTACGAAGTTCATTTAGTAATAATGATGCAAAACTGCTCATTAATAAAACTTTGTCAAGAAAAAATAACTCAATATCCAGTATCGCTGCCTGTTAAAAATTCTATGAATAATTTATATTAAATGCTGCATTGAGAGATAGCAGCAGTAAATAGAATCGTCTTTTAAAGCTCACTGTACAATTAACACGAGCAGGGAAGGCTGAGCTATGCTTGGTCAAAATTAGCTTTGAGTTAAAATATCATGATCCATGAGCAAAATGACCCACTAATCAAATTTTCTCGAATATGTGACCAAGCCCAATAATTGTCTTCTTGTGCCCGAAACCCGTAGGATATAAAATTTAATCAAAATAGTCTGAGCCGTTTTTTAGATAAAATTAGCTTGACCAACAATGACCCAAAAATGACCTACTTATCGGATTTTCTCAAGCATGTGACCCAGCCCAATGATTTTCTCATGCCCCAAAACCGTAGGATACAAAATTTAGTTCAAATCGTCTGCGCAGTTTTTAAGATTAAATAACTTGACCCATAATGACCCTTGACCAATTATCGAATTTTCTCGAATATGTGACCTAGCCCAATAGTCTTCTCGTTCCCTAAAAATGTAGGATACTAAATTTAGTTCAAATCCTCTGAACCATTTTTACGATAAAAATAGCTTGACCCATAATGACCCACTAATCGAATTTTCTCGAACATGTGGCCTAGCCCAACAGTCTTCTCATATCTGAAAACTATAAGATGCCAAATTTAGTCTAAATAGTCTGAGCCGTTTGTTAGATAAAATTAGCTTGACCCACAGTAATCCAAAAATGAGCCACTAATCTAATTTTCTCCGACATGTGACCTAGTGAAATGATTTTCTCGTGCCTGAAACTCGTAGGATACAACATTAAATAAAAATCTACAATTAGCTTGACCCTGACCCATTGTGACCCAAAATGACCCACTAATCTAATTTTCTCAAACATGTGACATAGCCCAATGGTTTTCTGGTGCCCCAAAAAGATAGGATACAAAATTTCATCAAAATCGTTAGAGCAGTTTTTAAGATAAAATTTGCATATATATATATATATATATATATAACCACACACAAAATTTGCTCGTATTAGAATATATGATTGACTTTTGGGTATGTTGATGCAACCCAGTGATACAAAGGGTTAAAAAAGTCACAAGAAATGTACAAATGAAAAAAAAATGCTTCATATGCAATTCCAAGATTTATTAACAGATACACAAACAAAATATTCAGACTAGACTAAATATGTACAAAAAATACAAACAGAAATAATTATAATACAGTTCCGATAAAAATAAATACACAAAAACTAAAGCTTAAATAGAAAGTAACAATAAAAATAACTTCTTAACAAAAGACATAAAATCTCCTGATAGGAAATAAAAAACACTTTTCTAAATTTTACAATGGAATGATTACTTTTAAAAACTGGATTTATTGTGCACAAAGTGTTTTCTTTTTTTAATGTGACAAAACAATTTACACCAAAACTATAATAAGTCTACAAAACAGTGAGTACTTGAAAGAAACTTCTGCATTTGAATATATATTTCTAACTGTGTCATGTAATCTATAAAGAATTACAGAATTTTGAGCTACAGTAAACTATAGTGAAATGTAATTACATAGACATGTTCTTTAAGTAATGAAAAGAACTACATTAAATTTAGCTAAACTTCCTGTATCAGAAAATTTTCAGTAATAAAAGAGAAAGAAAGAAACATGAAAAAAATAAATTATAAAAAACATTTAAAAAATACAAAATCCAGGCACAAGAAACTTCTAGTGATACAATTTTAGAATGATATTTACTATAATACTGTATTAAAGTTGGTAAGGAGATCATTATAGAAAGAGTTTCTAAAAATAATAGTATCCATAGAATCTAAATCATAGTAATAAAAGAAAAATACATAAAATTTGAAAACCAAATTTGGAAACTAAAATCTATTATCACAGATGAGATCAAGCTTTATAAGAGAAAAAAAAAATAAATGTTCTGAAATAATAATACATATTTGAAAAATTATGAATTTGTGAATTTTTATTTATTAGAAATTCTCATTAAATGTTAATTTTTTTTTGCTTTGTTCTTGCAACTAACACAGTTGCTTTTATAGTTTAGTTTCTACATGTAGCTCTTTATAACAAGGTTTGTCCAGGAGAGAAAAAAATAATGAATGGCATTTTTAAGTATCTGGACATATAGAGATGAAAAGCAAAAGCACACACACACATAAAAAAAAATAACTACTACAAAAGTAATATTAAAAAAATATAAAAAGGAAGGAAATACAGACAAGGGTCAAGAATTATAAGAAAAATGTCGAAAAAGAAAGAAAAAAAAAATCAAAGTAAAAGTTTTCATCTCTACACAATGAAAATGTAAAATTAAAAATGTAATAATAATGCAGCAGTAAAAATATATTTATTCTATATTAATTAAGAAGCATTCATCACTTGAATACCAAATATTTATTAAAAAGAAAAAAAAAAACACAATGTTATGGAAATACAGCAAATTAGGATCTTCCAAATGTGTAATTATATAAAAATTAATGCCACTTGGAAAAGTTTTTTCGAAATCATTGTAATAAAATTAAATTTCACATACTTTTTTATATTAGCTTACAATTTTTCTAGATTTTATGGCTTTTTATCTATGAAAATAAAAAGATAATGTATAAAAAAAATACACGATAAAAAAAAAAAAAAATCTTGAGTTATTTCATTTCTATTTGAATCAAATTGACAGACTTAAATTTGAACAATATAAACATAAAATTAAGGAAGGCTTTAATCACAACCTATATAATAAATAAATAAAAAAATAAACATGCAATTTTCATTTCTAAATTTGATAATTGTTAAACATATTGGTAATTTTAATTATTCATTCAAATAAATAAAGGAAAACATTAGGAAAAATAAAGATCAATAAATATTTAAGTACATATTTGCAGTTAATGAACACATACAATTGAGAAACATCTACAATAAAACAGTATCAAGAACATTTTTATGTACATATAAAAAGCAGACATGACATTGAGACAGCAGATTTCCCCTATACTGCAATTACTTATATTACCTTTCACATAATGCAAGTAGAGAATTTTCTTACAAAAGTAATTAGTATGAGGGAAAACAATAACCCAAAATAATGCTGAAATTACTGGACGGTGCAAAGTTAGAAGTTTTCTATTTACACTTATGGCATTTCAACACAGCCTATTACAAAGCAATTAATAGCTTCAATGAAACTATGTTAAATGTAAAGGCGTTTTTACATTTTGGTTTAACCTATCTAAATGTCCTGAAATGCATATTTTATGTAATCCAAATATTCTTATATGGATTAGTAACATTTGCATGAATTACTTCAACCAATCATTAGAAAATATGATGATCAACACTGTTATCATTTAAACAAAGCTGCCATAGATGTAATATTGTTAATAAACATTGTGAGCACAGTAACATAAAAACTAAAAACTACATGCAAACCAAAAAAAAATTTTGAAATTTAATCAAAAAATGTTTATCAAAACTTGATGAATCATATACAATCCCATGAACAGTGTATTTTCTTAACATAAATAAGTTTACTTTATAAAAACTTGAGAACTGTTTATAATGAATTAAAAAATTTCTTCAAAAAAAATCCAATTCACTTAATGAACAAGACAACAGATTGATAACTAGGAAATACTTAATATTACCTCTTTAAGTGAATATCAATAAGCTAACAAAAATAAAAATTTTATGATTACCTGGTAATACTTTTTTGTAATTTTGGCCATATTTAATTTGTTGAACTTTTTTTGACACCACTACAACAATTATAATCTCACCGATCACACCAATAAATGAAAGCAGGAAAAAAAAAAAAAAAAAAAAAAAAAGACATGTTATTTATTTCTCTAAACTTTTCTGTAACTTCAGACTTTTTCCTGTGAACAGCAGTTACACTTGCATCTTTACTCACTGAATGAACTAACTCAAGTGTCAATATAAATATCTCTGCTTGAATGGTATGAATCTGAAGCACCTCAGACATTTAAACAAATAAAACCATACTGTAAATGCACCTAAACGCATTTTAAAGCAAAAATAACATTATAATAATAGCTGATTATATACCCTTTTACTCATTATTTCAAAAGATATTTAAGCATTTTATTTACATGCAACAAAATGATGTTAATTAGGACATTTGCAGTCCTCAGTATTTTAATAATTAGTACATTTTTATGATACACTTTATGGACAGAACCACTGAAATTTTATGTTAAATAATGATATCTATGTGTTATCGGTCATTCATTTTATTAAAAAATTTTATTATAAAAATAATGTAATTATTTTTTGCATGTAACAATTACACAATTGAATACATAGTTGCTGTAATTTGTAGTTAATTGAATTCAAAAACTATTTTCATATAACTTAAAAAGAAAGAGCTAACTAGAGGAATTTTAATCAGAAACTTTGTACACTTAATGTTTAGTATTTCTTTTCACTATATCAACTATCATTATAACATTATTATAGTTTATATGGTAAATAAATATAAAAAGTAGCAATATTTGGAAAATAATTTATTATTATTAGTTCAATATTTTATAATCCAGAAATTTCTGTTAATTGTAGAATAATAATAGATTTTGAAAAATTTATAGATTTAAGAAAATACCTATAATTTGAAACTCATTTAGCATAAATATTGTAATTTTTATTTAAAACATTCTGAATAACAAAACACAGCATTTAAAATATTATTTTTATTTATTTTTAATGAGTTTTAACATGAAGCAGACACTTTAACGCTTACAAATATTTACCTATACAATCCAAATTAATAGAAGTATTTAGATTAAAAAAAAAAAAAAAAAAAAAAAAAAAATCAGTGATTATTTTCAACCTTAATTTCATTACTATCTAATGTTGAAAGTCAAATAATGTTATGAAGATGTACAAAATAAAATATTTACATGACTTACACTATGACTCAAGCCATCATCTATGATTAAATATATAAACAGATTCTTGATTTCAAGAATTATAGCAGAACTTGAAAGTTTTCACAGGGGAAGGGCATTGAAACAATTTTTTGCAGTACTTAAAAATAAATGTATAGTAGCTCCCTGTTATATTATGTATATTACTTATATACTTATTTAAATTTATTGCTTTTTTTGTGTCTTTTAAAAAAAATAATTGAAAAACGAAAAAAAAAGGGGGTTAATATTTTTTTTTTCTATACATTTTAATGTGGATAATGATAAATAAGTGCAATTTGGAACTTAATTTTATTGAGAAAGTTATAATATGGATATAAATTGACATTTACTCATGGATTTCATATTTTTTAATTTTCTGAAAGACATTGTTTATACCACTCTTTTTTATGCTCATCAAATGTTCACTTCAAAAAGGAGCTACTGTAATAATAACATACTTAAAAAAAATATATACACATCAGATTCCATTTAAATACAAAAAGAATAACTGAATTTATCACAAAAGCAAAAGCAAATAAAAGAACAAAAGATATATATATATATATATATTAAAAAAAAAAAAAAAAAAAAAAAAATCACACACAGGAGAGTAACTAACAACATTATTTATAATCTAGTCACCTAAAACATTTTTTTTTTTTACATAGTAGAATAGCTTCAATATTATGAAATGAACTACCTCATGATTATAATCATTTATTTCTATTTAAATAACTTAAGTGACAAAGTCAATCACCCATGACCAAACACTTATGAGCAAGAAATATGAGCAAAGTTTTTTTTTTTTTCATTAAACATTAATACATTTCTCAGCTGTCAATTGAGAAAAAACGCACAATGGACAAAATAAACTATGTTACAGAGAAGCAGATTCGCTTGCATTTTTCTTTATCAGCTAAACAATAGCGTAAAAATTTCATGATTAACAAACATATAAAAAACCCATCTTATTTACAGTTACATTTATATTTATTAATATTCAATATTTCTTCACATGCTACTGAGTGACATAAAATGGCAGGAGTCATCATTGCAAAACATTTATCGGGATGACAAACATGAGCACTGATTATCTTTTGAAAATATGCAGTGTATATTTTATATATCTTTTTGGCAAGGAAGTGTATAGAGATGAGCAAAAATTGCACATAATAAATGCAGCTTTTTAAAAAAATATATTTATGTACATCAGTAAATAGCATCAATCTAATCTTAACAAAGGAAGTGATCAGGGTTCACACAAGAATTGCAGGAACTTGTGATTTCTGTAATATTTTTTTAAATCCCAATTCAAAAAAATCTTGCAAGTTTTTTATGCAGCTCTTCTTAATAATAATTTTGTTTTCATACAATGTTTATCGCTTGCCCCCCCCTTTTAGATCAATGGTACAAATGCAGGAAAATAAATATAAAGACATTTGCATTTTCTCTTAATGAATAGCTACATAGTTAAAGATGTTACAAGAGCTTTTCTGAATACTTATATGGATATCTATCCACATAATTCCACAATTTATGAAATAATGCTAGCGATTCCTATTAGCCCTGCCTTTTGATGAGCATTCTTTTGTTACACAAAATAGAATAAAAAGTAATTAAAAAAATAATTAAGTTTAAATAAGTTTGGAAACCAATTGCTAAGTATTTAAATAATTTTATCCTATCTCAAATGTGAATTTGAATGTTGAAAAAAAAAAAAAAAAAAAAAAGGAAATATTGTTTAATTGCAACTTTAATAATTCTTCAACTATTACTGAATTTCCATAATGGTATGCTGAATTAACATAATTGTAAAGTTTAAGAAAATAAGAGATTTTTTCTATCTATAGAGCGAAAATTTTATAGCTCTCATTTAACCATCGAAAATCCACTTAAAATTTTAGCTAGGGTGGGAAAATCCCAACTTTTTTTCTTCTTAAAATAAACCCTGATGATAACAAAAAATGGAGAAAAGATTATAAAACAAGAGATTAAAAACAAACTGGTGCTGTCATCTTCTAAGAGAGCATGACAAGAAAATATCATATTTAGTTGAAAATAAGATTAACAGTACATAATGAACAATAAATAAAAACAACGTAAAAGTAATGAATAGTTAAGTTATAAGATATAAAAATAAAGAAAATAATTTAAAGAAATATAAACATTAATAAGCAATAAAAATAAAAATCTATAAAAATTCAGTCACTGTAACTTGGAGATTTAACATAAAAAACAAATTCTAACAGAAATTTGTTCTTCTTACATCACTTAATACCAATGATTAAGGATTTTGAATACCACTATTTAAAATTAAAAACTTATATAATCAAAATCTACGTTTAAATAAAGTTTTTTTTTTTTTTTTTTTTTTTAATAGTGGCATTTTTCTCGACCACTATGCTTAATGCTAATATTTTCAGTAAAAAGACAGATTACTGAAATCTGTAATTTCAGATGGCTTACTTAAAAAGTTGCACCCAGTTATATTAATTTCAGTAATTAATATTAAAAAAACAACCAGTTTTTAAAATTAGGAATACTTCTCATATAAAACATTTAATTTTTGCTCATCTCTATAATGAACATTTACAACATTAAAGAATGGTGTAACCATGATTAATACAAGTTTTTCCTTTGCTAATGCAGGTGGATTAAGTACTGAAGTATACCACCTATGGCATATGGAATACTTGTGGACGTCATTATAAACATGGCACATATGGGATACAAAGAGCAATTTTCTTATCTAGGACTTGACAACCTTAGTTTTAAAATTTTATTATTAATAATTTTAAAAACAAAAAAAAATCTAACTAAACAACATGTTTATTCAACAATAAAACCTATTGTGAATGTAGGATTGTTTTCTTTCTTATAAAATAATTAATAATACAATTTTAAAATACATTCAAGTTTGATAGTATACTAGATTTTTTTTAAGTATTTATAAACAATATATATAAATAAAATTATTTAAAAAAAATTCCCATACAGTGGTATTTTGACTCTTAACATGTAGAATGATTCACACCTGTTACAAATAATGCTTACAACTGTCTGTCACACATTGAAATACAGACACAAATTATTTAAGATTTAGTATTTTATATAAAGAAACCAATTGATAAAAACATGCATAAATTTTCAAATGTATCACCACACTGTGTATAAAACTGATTATATTTTAAAACTTGATTACGGAACTGCAATACAATGTGACACCATAAACACAGATTTCTTAATTTGTTATAGTTTGTGAAAAATCCACATCTAAACCATTAAATTTGAAAAACAAATAATGAGCATTAAAAAAATATATAATAAATCGTAAAACGTGCATTTGTATATACAACTGTTTTATGCACTATTTAATGCTCATCAACAACTGAAAAATATTAAAAACTTTTAACATTTAAAAAAAATAGACACAAAAAAGGGGAATTGAAATGATATATATTATACATAATTTCTACCATGGGAATTTTAAAACTTTATACAAATAAAAAAAAAGGTTACAAAACAATGTTCTGGAATACGTTCTTAGAAATGAATAGAATTCATATGTAGTAACTTAGAAAAGAAAAAGGTATATTTCTGGCACTGTATGATCACAAGAAATGACTGCAAAAAAATTATTAAAACAATATATTTTTTATTTATTTAAAGTTACTACGTAATTTAGGTAATTCATGGTTACACCTTAAAATGTAATGAATAAAGATCTGCTTAAATGCTAAGGTACTGAAATTAGGCTTAAAAACTGATAATAAATAACATTTGTAGCTGCTGTTTGCTTGGAATATATTTACACAAGAGGAAATTTAGTGGTTGGACCTGAAAGAAAAAAAAATAAATTAAAACAAATAGCCAATAAATTAATGTAATTATAAACTTAC
Source organism: Maratus michaelseni (assembly GCA_963931845.1). NCBI lineage: Eukaryota > Metazoa > Arthropoda > Arachnida > Araneae > Salticidae > Maratus > Maratus michaelseni. The sequence goes on along the minus strand of OZ007592.1, from coordinate 178,852,290 downwards.
AATTAAAATTGTACATAAATATTAAGATAAATCATGTAAAGCAGCGGTTCTTGCACTCATTCTTATCACAGACTCCTTTTCGTACTGCTTATGCCTTCGCATCCCCCATGATTTTCCCCTAATCTATCTCCTATTAGAAATACAATGAAGAAATTTCATGCAGCTCACCTTAAATACTTTTTCTCCACTATAGTAAAATTACAAGACATTGTTTCTTTTATTTTCCAGCTATATGTTAAAAAGCAAAGTTGGAAAAGACTGCGACATGATCACTAGAGTCTATTCATTTTCACCCTTTCACAATACAACAAAACTCGTCAGAAATCTGTATTAATTTCATTAAACTGCAACTTTATAAATTCATAGAAAATTAACATTCGAATGTTAAATGGAAATAATTTCGTATTTTCTCTTTTCTGCCAGCAGCAAAAAGACCAAACGCAACCACTAGCGTTCTAAAACAAGAACGAAAAATCATGCATCAGTTACAGATTATGAAACACTTCCCAACAGTAACAGAATATTATTAAGAAATTTTATTTATTCTGCTTTATTATAATTGGAATTGTTCTCTTTTTATGAATTTATGATCATTAAAAACTTTCAAATGTAGTTTTCTCCAAAGTGTAAAAACTTTCGATACAATATTTGCGTGCTGAGCCACCATTCACCACAGCAACTGTGTCACAAAATCACTAATGTCCAGATAAACTTCATTTTCAACAGAAAGTAAATGAGAAGAGGAAACTGACATTTCATTGGGGATATGGAGGCTTGCAATAATTATTTATTGTTACTTGAAAATAAAAAACTTTGTTGGAAAAAGATTTGAAACATGAATAATCAGTTTTAAAAATTTTAAACTATTTATTATGGTGGATAGAAGGGGGGGGGGGGGGGATAAAGTTGGAAATTTTTTAACGTAATTTAGATGAAATTACATTTTTTTTTAATGCAGAATCTGCCAAAACAGGCAAGATTCTCACTTCTGGTAGCCCACAAAAATCACACTTATTTGGAGGTCACAATGGAATGTTATTAAATTCCCTGACTTATTAGAATAATTTCCTAATTCGTGACTTTTCCAGGTTCTCCAGGGGATGTAGTAACCCTGGAATTCTGTCGCGCAGCCCTGTATATGATCAATACGATTCACACACACCACATAAAAATGCATACCACAGCAGAAAACGCACTTCCAGCAATTATCGATCATAGTCAGTCCTGTAACCAAATTCTTTTGTGCATCTTTATGAATGAGAGATAAACGCTATGCATTCCATACTCTATAGAAAACATGTTGTAGTGCACCTCAGTGATCCTTTTTAATTTCATTATTTTTGAAGTATCATAACATAATAAAATGCAATACAAAACTGATTTTTCACGTCAATCACAATGTAGTGGAATTCTTTTGTGTGTCCCTGTAATCAAACTATAAATGCTACTTATTCTATTCTCCTGAGAAAACATATTGTAGTCAACCTCAGTGATGCATATTAATCTCATTATGTTTGAAATATAACATTAAAAAAATGCAACAAACTATTTTTCCCCTTGGATCATAATATAACAGAATTCTTTTGTGTGTCCCTGTAAATGAACTATAAATACTACATACTTAATTTTTAATACCAAACATTCTTTCCTAAACCTCAATAACATATAAAAATTACATGGCAATCTGAGTATGTCATGCAGTTAGAGCATGAACATATGGGCAGACAGACAAACCAAAGTCAAACATTTTTCAACTCTGTTGGAAAATATTAAAAAGATGCGACTACACTAAGAATATGACTGAAATTTCTGATATTCTTTAATATATGCAGGGTGAATATGAACTTTACTTTTGAGCACCACTATTTGAGAATAGTAATATTTTCTTTACTTAATCACAGAATTTGTAACAATTTTCTGTGGATGAAATAAGAGGTACTGAAAAGTAAATACTGTATGTACCCTGAACATCAAATACAGGGTATTTAAACTAATTATATCATAATTATTATATAATTTAAACTAATTATATAATTAAACTAAATATAAAATAATTATACAGTACTTTTAAACAGCAATCCTAGTTTTACCTTTCATTATTTATTTGCAAAAATCTTATATATTGCTCTAAAATTGTATATATTTGAAAAAATTATATTGAATTTAAAATTATCACGAGGACCCTATGATGAAGAGCTGCAGACCTCTTGCGTTCCACGGACCATAATTTTAAAGCAGTTGATGTAAAGTAATAGGTCAATTTATAATGTATGAACAATAAAAATGATACATACAAATATACACATCATATTTGTATGTAGAATTGTTTAAAAAATGAAAGACAAAATAATTAAAAATACAAAAATAAGTGGACATTTACTTGGCTAGGGAAACGTATTTTTAAAAAGATAAATATTATCACTATAGAGTCTGGAGAATTTTCATACCAGACAATTTTTTACAATGCAATTAAGAGAAATATAAAAAAAGCTTTTAGGTAGCTTCCATTACAAAAAGTAAAAAGCTCCTCATTCAGAGGGAAGCAATTCCGGAAAATTTCTGTATATTTTCACAGATCATGACCCCTAGACCTCAAAACCATACTCAGTTCAAATGTGTATTATATATATATATATATATATATATATATATATATATATATATATATATATATATATATATATATATATATATATATATATAATATCTATGAATTTCAAAAAACATATCAAGTTCTATTCTACTTAAATCTCCAAAGAGATAATCAATGATACTGTGTATACAGAATACCACATAGCTAATAATTAACATGTGCAAACATAATATTACCATAGCTGATGCTTCAATGGTAATTGGCCAAATTTTACTCATACCAAAAGAATATTGAAAAAAGAAATAGAGAGAAAGGGAAAAAAAAAAATTATAAATTGGAGTTGCAATTAAGTAAACACAAATGGATTAACAAATTAAATATGAACCATACACAATGGAAAATTGGACCACATGAGAATTAAATATGAATTGGACATGGAAAAACACATGCATATGTACTCATCAGCCTGGATGCACCCACATGTGTTTTAAATAATAATTCAGTGTTTCATAATTCTACTGGCATAATGCTAAGATCAGTAGAATCATCCAGGTACACTGAATTATTACCAGACAACAATTGGAAATATTAAAATTTGGAAATATTTAAATAGGAAATAAAAAACCATTAAGAAAATACAATATATTTCACTCACATCAATTATCCAAAAAACTGTAATTAACACCTCACTAAATTACCACGAGATAACAGTTTTGAAATAATAAAATTGGAAATATGAACGCGTAAAGTGTAGATAAAATATTTTACTCACAATAATTATACAGAATCCTTAAAATGTCACAACGTCTGCATAATATTCACATCCACATGGCAATGCATCATACATGTTGACTAAGTCGAGTTGAGAGAAATGATTTGTAAGACAAGTTGAGAGCACACTTTTTTTAAAACACAACCCCATCGATGACACCCAATCACAAAATGATTCAAAAACACTCAAAATAATTCTGGTTTTAATACACTTATAACAAATTTATATCCGTGAATATATATTACTCCATCCAATTTTAATTCCTGAAAGTAAAATTAATATACAATCAATAGCTCCCTCTATAGTTAAATTAAATATAATATTAACAATATTATCTACAACTACCTGAAAGGTAAAGTGTCGCCATCTATTGGTATTATAATAATTCATAATTAATATTTAGTTAAATATCCACTTTATTAGTTACATACTCACTTCATTAGATTTATTTATATAAATAAACTTTAAAAAACAATACTAACTTGTAGTTTTACTTTAAATTCAAATAAAATATAATACTACTATATGAATAAATCTACACAGAATTAATTCAACTTGCACAGCATTTCAGATATTCTTAACAAGAATATATTATGTAAAAGAGATATTATTTTAATTCAAATTATTTTTGCTGCCAGCTGTGTTAATCCACTGATATTATAGACATTTATTAAATAATTAATGTTTTATTTTTACTACTACTTAAATATATATTAGACTTGTTATTAAATAATTAATGTTTAATTTATACTACATTGTAAATATATTTTATATTTATAGATTAATTTAAATATCTAATTAAATAATTCATAAACAATTCAAAATATCTCAAAATTTATAATGTTGATAATTAATAGTATTACTACTGTTTTTCAATCAAATTAATGCAATGCAGTAATTAAAATACTTGTTAATTTTAATTATTCATAGACAAAAATAAAAACTATATATATTTATATTTATATATATTGCAAATAGATATGTATATGAGTTATAATCACCAATGTTATCATTGTATAATTTAATTTGTTATTGTATAAGTTAATGTATGAAAACTGCACATCAATAATACCTTAAACAGAGGTGATCGGCAACGCACAATCACAACTATACAAAGTATAAATAATGTTCAATCAAATATTAAATTTCCTAATATGTTATAATTGTAATATAATGTGTATATATATATATATATATATATATATATATATATATATACACACACACACCCCCCCCATATTTTTGTCATGCAATAGAACTCGTATTTATGAACTGATTTGAATGTGACTGAGCATGTGTACAGGTCTTACCAAGGTCTCAACCGAGTTTGTTGGCCAGCTTCTTCCGCCATCTTGTTTAATAATGGCAGATCTCCAAAATTTAAAGATTTCAAATTTAAAAATATATACAAAAAATTAGAAATCTAAAAAGTTTTTATTGTTAAGTGCTTAACCTTAATACAAGGTTTGCAGAGTATTTTTTGTTATGCTTCTATCTTAAATGGCTGAGATATTCAGTTTGAAATTCTAGTGTGGCTGATTTTTCCATAATCAAATTTCATATCAGATTTAGAAAATGTGGTTTCTCATAAATTTACTTTAATTGTTTTAACCATTGTTTCTATTCACATACTGTTATATCTGCAAGCGTCAAAATATTGCCAAATTTGATGACAAAAATAGATCATCATAAATGAAGCCAACATGGCAATAGCTGACTAATTTTTAAAATTGCTATTCAAATTCAATATTAACAGAAAACTGGGAATCTAATGTAATTGGGTTCCATGCATTTTACCTTCATGTGTTTGAGTAAAATTAGCTAAATTCTTAAAAACAAGGAATCGGGAAGCTACCTTTTCCGCCCGATACAGGCTGGAAGGACTTTTTAAAATAGCAGTTGGAACTTTATAGTAAACAGACATGAAAGTACAAGCTGGACAAGAAAACTGAACTGACAATGAACTCCTTCCTCACAAACACAAAATTATTGCAATATTAACATACATGCATATGTGTAGAGCATAATTTGTTAGGTCAGGATTTCTTAACTGTTTCGCAACAATCTCAAAAACAGCCAGAAAAACATTAAAAAAACTGCAATAAAAAAATTTCTGCAAAAACACAGAAAACTTTCATGCCTGAGTGAAGTACTGATAAGATTTTGAATTTTCAAAAACTCAAAATAGATATATAGTTTGCATATATTGTTTTTTAACTGTCAAATGTACTAAAGTTTGAATGATTTCTGAAATATATACATAATTGAAAATACCACTTAATAATGAAATAACCATATTATTTTCCCCTAGTCTGTCTATCAAGTAGTTAAAAATTATAATAAAAAAACCCATTTGCCATTTACATTATTAATTTTTATTATTCTCATGAGAGATAATAATGACCATGCTATTTTAGAAAACTGGGATCTTATATAGTATCAGTGAGAAAGAAAAAAATATCTTGCAAGCAGATCTCCTGTATATGAATTTTACATCATTTTGCAAAACAAATGAAAATAGTAATTACTACAGATAATAATTTTAATGTTCTAATTATTAATATTCTTATTATTAATGTTCTAATTTTAAAAATTCTAAAAATTCATTGAAACACAGCAAGTTTTTTTTCACAAACAGGCTGGAAGTAACTAGTTGTTTTCATGATTCATCATTTTAGACACAAAACAATAAAAACAACAAAAAATAAAGTTCAATACAAAAAATATATTTTAAACAATATTTTCATTTAAAAATAATGCAATTTCCCAAGTTAGCTTTTTTAAAATAATTATTTCATATAAAATACAAATTCTTGATCATTACACACAATGTATATATGATCAGCCTTGAATGGAATGAGTTGATACAATTTCACACAAATTAATTTGTTTATATTAAACAACTCTTCTGGGATATATCTTAATACTAATGCAAAAAAAATGTTTATGGCATTAAATTCCACCAGACAACTGAAAGTATTAAATGGAAAGTGAAAAAAAAAATGCTTATAGGAGCATTTTAACTAAATGAACATAACTGCTACTGTTTAATGAGTGCAACATGCATTTTTTAAGCTTATTATAACAACAAAGTAAGGCAACTGAAAATGTACTTTAAAGTGACTAAAGCTTGAGATTAAAAGAGCCTGAGTGGGGAAAAAAAAAAAAAAAAAAAAAAGATCAGTAAAACAGATTTTCATGATCATTTTATCCAACTGTGATGAAGCAAGAAAGGTTATGAAGTTAGTCCTAAATAATAATATTAAATGGTACATTTTACCCGCTGTTAAACTTAATACTAATTTTGATAAATGAGATATCATTGTCCAATCATATCATCAAATAATCAAAATGAGTATAAATAACAATGCAATAGCTATTGGAAAAGTTAAAATGTGATTTACTTTATTAATATAACTTATTCATAAATTCCAGTATTATAATTATTTATTTTGTCATAAATAGGCTTTAATTATTTCTTAAGACAAACATTTTCAGTAAAATTATCCTACAGGCAAGACACCATTCTATTCTGAAGCAATTAAAACAAGTATCTCCAAAATTAAAAAAATAAAATTATAAAAAGGTTTTTTTTAACCATGTGAAATACTGAAGATTTTTTGTTTTCTTCTGAGCAAAAGTTTTAAATATTATAGCATGACAAATGACACATTTATGCTAATGTAAGAAATTATTCCTATAATTATTTAAAAAAATATTTTAAAGACAATTGTTAGAGTATTGTAATCATAGCATTACTGTTTAAATTTCATTGGTTTGTTCTTTTATCTAGCTTTCTGCCAGGTTTGCTAATTTATTGGCAGAATCCCAGCTAAGTTTATAAATGTATGTAATATTCCAGTTTCAGTTTAGTTGTGCTTGTATGTATAACTCAATACAGATCTTTCGATCCACCAGCCTCGTCTTTTTTATTTTGCCTTTTTAATTATCATTAATTTCATAAAACTGGGTCAAATAATACTAATAATAATAGAAATAAACACGAATAATGATGCCATTGTGTTTACTAAGGTTTCTTAATTTCTGAGATTGAAATACAAATAAAAAGTTTAAAGTCTTAAAAATTTCAATTTAAACTGATAAATAATTAGATTACAGGGTTTATTATTTACAGTAAAATACATTATTCTGATTAAAAGGCTGAAAGTAAAAATCAGAAGATAAATTTAATTTCATTCTATAGATAAACAAAAGCAATATTTAAAGTATTCAAATTTATGATAGGAAGGAAAGTAACAAATAGAAAAAAAGTTCAGTTATTTTAAATAAATACAGATATAATGAGATCAATAAAAGTATACCAGAAAAAAATTTAAATAAATTTTACAAAAAAGGTAAAAAGTCACAAACCATCTTTTGGAGCTGGCTGGACAAATAATGGGGTGGTCAAATCATCTTCATTTTTGGCTACAGAATGAAGAGCATATAACTTTATTTATATAATAAATAAATTATATGTTCATAAACAATGTGTTAAAAATAAATTGTGAAGATTAATTTGTCTAGCTGTATCATGTGTCTTTACAAGGTATACACAAAATATGGTAATAAATAAAATAAAATAAATACTGAGATTTTTAAAAAAATACTAAGTAGACTCTCTAAGAGATATATATTTTTCTTAATATACATGTACACTAAAGAAAAACTACCTACAACAAATTAAAAAAAAAAAAATCACATAACTTTGCCCAAAACTCACATTTTAGTCCCATAGCATAAAGGAATGTTAGTAATTACTAAATTTATCAATTATGCATTTATGCTTAGCATATTTTAATTTCAAAATCTGAATTTATAAAAGTGCAGCAATTGGATACATATAATATATTCAAACAAAGATTTCCAAAAGTGAAAAGAATCTGGTGATATGTGAAATATATGGCTGGTAGTTCTGATTTTTTTACCAACACTTATATAAACATAGCAGCCATAAGCCAAAGAGGAAGAAATTATTTTAAAAACTAGTTTCATGATTTACAATGTGTTAAAAAAGGAAACAAACCAAATCAAACGGTGTTTAATGCATAACAGAAATTATTTATGGTTATCCATAGAAGAAATATCTTATATGTTGAGTACCTAATGTTATCATTAGTTTTTCTTTCCCTTCAAATGTCTCCATTGCATTCAATCAATTTAAAATCATATATCTCTCTGGAGCTAAGTGTGAAATGTTTTTATGAGATTCATGGACAAAAATCCATAATTATATAGAGATGACAAATATAAACTCAAGTAGTTTCACAATACTCATGAAGATTCTGCATCTTCTACAGCAATTATTCTAGAAAATAATAGTTCTAAAGAAATTATTTTACCTAAGCATACCACAAGATCATTCACATGCATGAAACTTTACCCCTCCCCTTCTATGTTCCTGAAATTTTGCACTTAAGGGAAAAGGAAAGATTTAAGTTTCTTTCTACCTTCACACTCATTGGTAGAAATTTCTAAATGCAAAAAACAAATTCAGTTTTGCAACTCCTTCACATTTTGATATAGTTTGATTGTAAATAAGTCACCTGCCACAGTAGCTACTATAAAATTTTATCAGACGTACATAGGTTTCTACTCATCATTTAAAGAACATCATTCGCAAAGCCTGATCCAAGCTCTTTAATTTAAACAAATAAATAGAAAAAAAAAACTTAATATGAATAGTATTTTTAAAAAGAAAAAGGCTACATTCTATATCAATAATCTCTTTAAAAATGGATGGACAGAGAAACAGGCTCATTATCAGATCCTACTAAAGCTTACACAAGATATTCAATAAAATATATATCTGAAACAATAGATATTTAAATATTTAACCCCAAACAAATAGTATGTTACTTTATAAAAATGTTCATGATCACCCATGTTTCCTTGATGCACTTGCTTTTAGCTAAAATGCTCATGCAGTGCCACATAAAAACAGCATTGCATTCTTAAACAACTACAGTAACCTAAAAGTTTGATGTGATTGATAATAAATAAAATAAAACTTAGAGAGTTGTCAAACCAAATTTCATTTAAAAACATGCAACACTGTATAGAAAATATAAATGACAAAAAGTGCAACTGCATTCTTAAATTCTAAATATGATATAAGCATTCTTTATTTGTAGTGAAAAGAGAACATGCTTTGAGTTTAAAAAATGCAAAAGCTGCACACAACTAATATATGTATACATTTTTTTTCTATCCAATATAAACACAAGCACACAAAATGATTCATTATCATGCTTGGACACAAATTTAAATAAATAGATTATTTCAGTAAAATTATACAGTAGAAGATCTTTATAATGCAAACCTAAAAACATGAGGTTGTGCGTTATATAGATCACATTTCACACATCATTAAGTGAAGCTTGTAAAACATGGCCAAATATGTGTGAAACATACTAAAATACATTAGAGTATGTTTATTACCAGGAGTTGTGCAGATTATAATTTTTTGCATAATATACTGATCATTCTACAAATTGTTAAATTTACTTTATAAACATTGTCCAAACATAACTGTATCAAATCATAGCAATATTTCCAGTAATTAGCTCTGAATTAAGGAGATAAAGTTGAACTAATGTATCAAATTCTAGTCTAGAGAATAGCAACTATTTATAATGTGAGAATTCAGGTGTTTCTTAACTGAAAATTCATTGTTTACATCTGAGAAGTTGTGCGCTATATGGATAATTGCATTATATAGAATTGCATTATAAAGATCTACTGTATTAATGAAATAGAATAAATGGTACAAATATGTAATTATGCAATTTTACAGGGTACTAATTCACAGCAATGATGAATGATCATAATTCTAATGAATAGAGAATATTATATAAATAATTTTCTACTAAACTAAAATCATTAGACAAAACAAATGGGAAAAAAATTGTTTATACAAAAATGTAATAAAACACATAGACAGTTCTTTCAATTCATAAAAATATTCAATTACTTTAATTTCTGTCTTTTAAAAAATCATTTATAAGCTTAGACAAATAATTTAAAGATTTGTGTCACAACTTTTAATTTTTTCCATTGCAAAACACTTTTAAAAAATAAAAAAATAATACACCAATTTTATTTGTAAGTCGTAGTATCTAACTCTGTGGGAAGAAAAAAAAAGAACATAACTTGTTATTTATGTTCTGGATCATCTTCTTTTTCTGTTTTTTTCTTGCATAGAAGCTTAATTTATCTAGACTGGTTTTCAGTGTAGTATATTTAGAGTCTTACATATATTTCTTAATGGTGCTAGATATGTTCAATGAAAATATAATTTTCTTTTTCAGAAATACTATTGTAATAAATTATTTTTAGGGCTCTTATTATTGCAAACATTACATAGTTCTTTTTCTTACTAAGTAAGTATATTTCGCACCAACTATGTTTATGATTAAAGCATACTACTGCCAGAGCCGTCCTTAGCGAGGACGACTTAAAGCGAGGCCCGGTGCAGGGATTTTGCGAGGCCCTTTCCTTCCAGATTCTTAACATAATCTTATCAATACTGTCAATAAAAAAGAATGGTTTTCACCTATATACTGTAACCCGGGGAGCCCGGGTTCGATCCCCTAGCTACTATAAAGAAGTAGCATTTGTTTGTGTGTTTTGTAGAGATAATTTCTGGAACTACTAAACAAATTTCAAAAGTAATGGTGTCAAATTGATGGTGAACGTTCCTCTTCCAACATAGGCTATATTTTACTATCTTTTCTTAACTAAAATCATGAATTTATATTAGAGATTTTCTATTATACCTTCTTCTTTTTATTAAAGAAAACATATTTTGCGTCCGGGTGCGAGGCCTCTTTAGGCGCGAGGCCCTGTGCGGCCGCACCTGTCGCACACCCCTAAGGACGGCTCTGACTACTGCTATTATAACAGTGATTATTATTTAAAAAAGGACAGTACTATAATCTCTACCCCTACAACCTCTATAAAGCAGGCTAGGAAAGGACACACGAATTAAGGGGTGCAAGATCATGAAAGCAAGAAAAAGAGCAGTGGTGGCCAATGAGCCAAATAAGAGAAGAATATGTAATTTTGAAAATTTTTAAAATTCGCATATTTTTGGCAAACTTTCCGGTTTTTATATATCCAATGGTTGGAGTATCAAAGTTGAGAGATTTTTCCAACAGAGCGAAAATATGCCGGGACCAGGACTCGAACCTGGGTACTTTGGTTTGCCGTACCAACGTTCTCCCTACTGAGCTATCCCAACGATATCCTGGACTGGCACATTTCACTCTTATTTGTTGGACAAGGCTACGGACTGCAGCGCTAATTTCATTCATCCGAGCTATAACTATAGCATTTACATGATGAATCTTGAAATAGCACAGAAACTCCTGTATACTATGTAATTAGGTCATAATGAATAGAGGAAAGTATATTCAACTAGGTAAATTATATCCAATGGTTGGAGTATCAAAGTTGGGATTTTTCCAACAGAGCGAAACTATGCCGGGACCAGGACTCGAACCTGGGTACTTTGGATTTTCGCTCTGTTGGAAAAATCTCAACTTTGATACTCCAACCATTGGATATAATTTACCTAGTTGAATATACTTTCCTCTATTCATTATGATCTCCGGCTTTTGTTTTTACAATCAGTCTGCTGATTGCAATGTTTCCATCCTATTTTTGTTTGAACCATTGGAGAAGAACACTATCAAGTTCAGGATGCTTTGATTGCCTAAATTGCTTTCTGGATCCAAGAACTTTATTACTTTCAAAGTTTTCTGCAGGTCCATAAAGAATTTATGGTTATCCGTAGAAGTCTGAATTCCTTGCTAACATTAATTTGCTTTATCCATGCTTAAAATGATTTGATAATTTTGATTTTATCATCTAGCGACATTATTTGAAAGCGACATGACTAGAGAAATGTGTTGCAAAAAAACTTTCCTGATGCAAAAATTACCATTTTCATCAAACAGATCTTGTTTTAGCAATCACGATAGCAAAAAGATAAAACTGGAAAAGTGTGAGTAAGACTCACACTTGTCCTGCATAAATGCATACAAACTCATTCTCAAAATTTATAGGGTACTTTCCGTTGACCTAGAATCTTGAACTTTGGCACGAAGGAAGGTCTTATAGTATATGTAAAGTAAAAAATCTGAAAATCAATGATTTAAAATTCTATGTCGATTGATTACATGACAAACTCGTGAGTTTGTATGAAAAAAAAAAAACATTGTTTAAAATGTTGTATCTTTTTGTTGCATTGAGTTAGAATCTTGATATTTTTACAAAATGATGAGGGTTGTAGACCTTATTTTTTTGTACATTAATTTCAACTTGATACCTTCAGCCGTTCCTTAAAAGAATTGACTTGAACAAACTCATATAAACTCAACTCTCAAAACCTAGAGGGTACATCCCGTTGATCTACAATCTTGAAATTTAGAACAAAGGAAGGTCTTATAGCCCATGTAAAGGAAATATGTTAATTTATTACATGACACACTCGTGAGTTTGTATGAAAATAAAAGCATCGTTTTCCGGCCATAACTTTTTATTGAATTCGCTTAGAAGATCAGAATTTTTACAAAGCAATGAGGCCATAAACCTTATTATTTTATATTAATTTCAATTTGATACCTTCAGTCATTCCTGAAAAAAAGGTCTTGAACAAACAAATACAAACTTACTTTCAAAACCTATAGGGTACTTTCTGTTGACCTAGAATCTTGAAATTTGACCCGAAGGAAGGTCTTATGGCACATATAAAGGAAAAAAAAAAAAAAAAAATAAAAAATAAAAAAACAATTTCTAATTCTATGTCGATTTATTAAGTGACAAACTCGTGAGTTTGCATTGGGGAAAATAAAACAGTTTTAATGCCGTAACTTTTTATTGCATTGAGTTAGAAGTTCGAAATTTTTACAAAGCAATGGGGTCGTTGACCTTATTATTTAATATTAATTTTTCCTTGATACCTTCAGCTGTTCTTGAAAAAAAAAAGCAGTCTAGACAGACAGACTGACAACAAAGCAATCCTATAAGGGTTTTGAAAGTATCCCTACTATAGCAATTTGGTTTAAATTAACCAATGTTTAACAACATCCCTCCCTCAAGAATTATCTTGCTGCAACAAATAATTTTATTTGATTTCAATTTTATTTGATTTATTGTAAATTACACTGCATCTTGATAAAACAAATTATAATGTGCAACAACACAAACATGTTAAATACTTACATTCAGAATCAGCATTGACATTAACAGGAATACAAGATGTAAGATTTTTAATATCAAGCTCCATCTCCTAATTGATATAAAAAAGAAAACACGAAAATTTAATAATGATTTATGCTAAAAGTTCTTTGAAATATTTTATATTATCATTAAAAAAATACTAATGAAAATTGTAATCATCGCAATTATTTTCAAAATATATTTTTAGCCACACTTGAACCTATTTAAAATAAGACACTTTATAGGACCCCCCCCCCCCCTCCCCCAACTTCAAGAAAAAAAAAATGTATATATACATATATATATATATATCAGTTATTGTTATTTAAAGTTATGGACAGGGCTTAAGAAATGCAGTCGCCACTAGCGACCAAGCTTTTTTATCTGGCGATTAAGTTATTTAATCTGGTAGTTTTTTTTTTTTTTTTTCCCTCTTGGTACAAAAATTAACCTAAGAAATGAGCACAAATGGCATATTTTCTTTCCCCAAACCCTGTTCATGTGCAGCAAGCAGTGATATTTCTCTTCTCTCGTACTTTTAATAGAAGAACCAAGTTTAAAAGGCATTTTCCAAATAAAATTTAATTAAAATTCAGGCTCTTTAGTTTCATTAGAAAACTTAGTTTATATTACTTTTTTAAATTATGTAACTAATTCTAAACAATGCTTGTTTAGATTTTTTCTCAATTAATTTGTAAAAAACTTTTGTGCTTTTTGAAAATCTATGAAAGAAAAAAAAAGTTGGGGGGGATAATTTTTTTTACTGGCAATTAGAATTTTTGCTGGCTACCAGATTTTATGTAATTTGTAAAGCTCTGTTTATGGAGAAAAAGTAGAATAAGTGAGCTGCTACTAAATTGAGTGATTTTTACTAGACTGAAAAGAAAGGTATGTATCTAAAAACACCTTTATTTACCCCACTTTTTATCACAAACTCAGAATTTTTAGCTCTGATCACCTTGTAGATATAATTGTTCATTAGTTAGTACCCATTAATAGTATAATTAAAATATTCAGCACAATTGTGAAATATAAAATTCAATATAAAACCCAATATAAATTTATTCAAACAGTTATAATATAAATCACAATATGTTTTGTGTATTTTCTACTATTGGAGATAAAGTGCCAAATCTGTGAACCTTCGACTCAATAAATTTTTTTGCAACATTTTGGTTACTTGGTAAACTATACTATTTCAAATAAATAATTTTTAAATTTGTTTATCATGTTTATAATTTTGTAATAATGTAAATAGTTTTAAACTTAACACATTTTTTCTCAATAAATTTGAAATACTTTGTTTTTGAATATCTATTTATTTAGTTTTCCTTTAAAGAGCAGGATAGTTTTACAACACTGATTTTTATGCCAACTTTTCCACTGAATGAATAAAAAAAAAAAAAAAAAAAAAGCAAATTTGTCACAAAACTTTAAATTCATCAAGTTAGGGAAAAAATTAATTTTTGATGCATTCCTATCAAAATAGTAATAAATATTGATGATATATTTACATACTAAACTACATATTTGAAAATACAGTAGACACCCTCAAATCAGGCCACCCTAAAATCCGCAAATGTTTAAAATCTGCACATCGTTTCTGATGTAAACAATGAAACTTACTGTTAAAATGTAGGTGAAGTTTTTTTTTGAAATTTTTATGAAATTCTGTTCACATTTTAATATGTAATTCTGGTTAATATGATTCAACTCATGTTTTCTCATGAAGGAAGTATAAATTTATTTCTGAAAAAATTCAAGCAAGTGCTGATATCAGTGGCGATCACAATATTTTTGCCAAATAATTTATGTATTAATCAAGCATTTTTGGTTATTAAATATAACTACACATGAAATAAAACTTTGTTATTTTAAGATTTTGATATGAATTATTAGTGTACATTTATAAGGTGAATTTTACTGAATAATTCAAGAAGAAAAAATTATCTCATCATCATTATGTATATTTAGTTATGCATTAATTATTTACTTGACCTTTACTTTTAATATTTTAAATGTTTTTAAATTTTCTTAATTATTTTTATTTTACTTAATTATTTTACTTTATTGTAAGCATTCATTATAATTTTGAGTGCATTATTAAATTCAAATTATTGTTTAAAAAATGTAAAAAAAAAAAAAAAAAGTGACCAGAAATTTGCAAAATTCTAAAATCTGCACAAATCTCTGGTTAAAAGCTATGAGGATTTAAATGAATGTACAGTATAATATTCTAAAAATGTTAAATATAAAAAATCTACTTAAGATTCATTACAATTTAAATAATAATTATTATAACTGAAATCTAAAATTATCAGTTTAATTTCTCCCTGATTGAAAGCAATTGTGGTCTAAATGGAACAGGCAATATTTGCTGTATTTGAAAGAAGCCCATTCCTTGAAAAATACTATTTCACATGCACCACTAAAAGTGAGTGATGTTTTGATCAAAGACGGTATAAAAAATAAGTTTCTCTGCAAAATTCAGAGAGTAATACTAGATAACAATGTTCCACAAATATAAACAGTAAATGGAGTCTTAAACAGATCTATCCGGCATTTGTAGCCTTTAGAAATATAGATTGATGAACATTTATAGACAATTTTTCTCTTTTAGAACTCTAAAAATTATCTCTCTAGTTTTACTCTTTAAATGTAGTAACATTTTGAGTTTTTCGTGCAAGTAAGTATATTAAAATCATTTATAATTAGAATTAATTGGGGTTTTAAGTTTAATTAACTGATTAAGTAAGTATTGTTTGAAATTGATAGTGTGTTTTTGAATTTAAAATTTTATTAGATTTCTAAACCACTGATATGAAAACAGTTTTTATGATAGAATAATTTTGTAATAATTTTGATAGGTGAACTTTATAAGAGTTTAGGTGGGGAGTGGATAGAAAAAATAATTTTATTTAGATTGGCGCTGTGTCACTATGAATTTCTATTTCCACTTTCACTCCCAGAATGTACTGTTTTAGAATAGAACACAACAAATTGTTGATTTAGAGTTTTTGTTATGATTGAAAGATGTGACATTTTTACAGACCTACAAACCTTTGAAAATGAGAAATAGCAGCACACCAAATTCAAATTTATCTGAAGGTTGGTTGGCTGGTGGCTGATTTTTACGCTGCAAATTTTAAGCGAGCAAATACTAATTCAATTAAACGCATATGTATATCCATAAGCACACAAAGTAGGAGACTCTTTTGTTTTTGCTAATTTTTTTGTTGCGGGTAGGATTGATTAAACATAATTATTCCCATTCAATTAATGCTCTGTCCACTCCTAAGCCAAATTTCTGAACTTCACAGTGAATTTGCTGAAAGATTCCAAGGTGGTTGGGGGGAGGGGGTGATCGAACTACAGGTATATCTTCCAGAGAAAAATGTCTGAGTTAGAGTCCTTCATCAGGTCGAGTAAGCTGATACAACCCTGCATGTCAGGTCTGTGCTAATTGTTTTTTATTTCAGGTCAGGTTAAACAAATTTTTGAAAAGTTAGTTCAGCATATTGTTTCAGATTAAAAACTATATCATAATAATAAACATAGATGTTTGTTTCTGCGTGTGCTGTTTTGCGAAGAAACAGCTGCGATGCGAACAGAGCTACAAGATTTGGCAAGAAGGTATCTATACTTGAAGTTATGTACCTTGAAGCCAGTTTTTGGATCTTTTGAAAGCAGTTTTAAAACTTAATTTGTTTTCACGTTTTGCGGCAAATTTTCTACATTAGTAAAAGGAATCTGGTTTCAATCTTTTAACCCAATGCAGTAAATTTTGAAGAAATTTGTGTTTTTTCCTCAATCCTTTGAAGAATTTCGTGTTTTTTCAGCAATCCTTTGGCAATTTTTTTTTTTTTTCATAATCCTTAGACGAAATTTGCATTTTCACGCAATTCTTTGACGAAATTCGCATTTTTTCAGTGATTTTTTGACGAAATTTGGGTTTTTTCAGCGATCTTTTGACGAAATTTGGGTTTTTTCAACGATTTTATGATGAAATTCACATGATTCTCTGAAGAAATTAGAGTTTTTTCTGCGATCCCTTGACGAAATTCGCTTTTTTTTTTTTTCGGCGATCCTTCGACAAAATTCGCTTTTTTTTTGTGTGATCTTTTGACGAAATTCGCATTTTTAACGATCTTTTGACGAAATTTGCGTATTTTCAACGATCCTTTGACGAAATTTGCGTATTTTCAATGATCCTTTGACGAAATTTGCGTATTTTCAACGATCCTTTGACGAAATTAACATTTTTTCGGCGATCCTTTGGCGAAATTTGTTTTTCCCCTTGCAATTTTGACGAAAATCGCGTTTTTTCAGCGATTTTTTGATGAAATTAGTGTTTTTTTCCCCAGCAATATTTTGACAAAATTTGCACTTTTCACATGATTCTCTAAAGAAATTCACGTTTTTTTCGGCGATCCCTTGACGAAATTTGCTTTTTTTCGGCGATCCTTCGACAGAATTCATTTTTTTTCAGCTATCCTTCGACGAAATTTCCGTTTTTTCGGCAATCCTTTGGCGAAATTCGTGTTTTTACGACAATCCTTTGGTGAAATTTGCATCTTTGCGCGATCCTGTGACGAAATTCGCGTTTTTTCGAGTGATCCTGTGACGAAATTCGTGGGTTTTTTTTTCTTCAGAAAATCGTAGTTTTAGACAGATTTTCGTAGCATCGTAGTTTGTGGCTCAAAATCGTAGCAACTACGTTTTTTTCGTAGCAGTTGGCAGCTCTGTTTTTATCACAAATATTGAAAATAAAAGTGGAACATTGAGTCTCCCAGTAAATTTGATTTAAATAATGTAATATAAATAATTTATGCGATTACTGTCAAGATTATATTTTAAATGCTTTTGATCCTCGATGCGATACTAATTTTTAATATATTTTCTTTTATATGTTTTTGTCTACTTTCCCCTTTGGTAACATATTAAAAGTATTTTACTGTACATAGTAACAATTGATAAAAGAACTGTAATTGGATTTAAATTAAATATATTTCAGTCATTAAATTACCTGAATTTTTAGATCCCTGGAGGCTATCATTTCGTCAAAAGCTTGATGTAACATGGTTTTAACAAGCTCAGTAGCATTTTTATTACTTAGAACATAAGACTTGGGAATCTGTTCAAACTAAAATGAGAAGGGAAGAGGAAATTAGGAAAAAAACTAGTTGCATTTTTTTAAATATCATTACATTCAATAAGTTAAATTCTATACCTTTCTCAGAAGAGCAGCTAGTAGCACCAAAACATCATGTGTTTGTTCAAGAGACTGAGTGTTACTGTTAGTAATATTGCCATGTAATATTTCTTGGTTTATAAGGTTGATAATAGCTTCAGAAATCTGAAAAGTATTGAAATATCCACAATTTCACTAAGGAATTATGACATAGTAAAGTAATAATAAACTCGTAAGTAAAGTAGACAGTAAAGTAATAATTAACTAGTATGGCAAAAGACAAATGTATTTTTAAAATGTTACTCAGTTTAGAATACATTATGTTTATAATGCATGATGTATGAATTCTGTCAAATACAGAGACAATTACAAAAACTTCAGACCAGCTTATAATTTAACTAGCAGAACCACCTGGCTTTGCCTGGGTTAACCTTGGGAGGGGGGGGGGGGCTTACAGGTATAAAATTTTAAAAGAAAATGCAATATCTTAAGAATACAGTGATCACATTAATGGAACTCTATGCATTCGCACCCATAAATCACTAAAACAACAATCAGAAAAAAAAAATGTTATTTTGATGCAATTATATTAAATCTCTCAGCTTTATAAATGCGAATGCAGGTAATTTGGTACATATGATAGAAAACTATATGATTTTCCTGACAAAACAGGAAAAAATGCAGAAAATACAACCAAATGGCATTTAGGGAAATTCTATTTCATATGGCTTGACAGTAAAGCTTTATTTTATAGATACTGAAATTAAAATAAATACTTTTCCCTGAAAAAAGGTCTTACGCAAAATATCTAATCAAAAATCAGGAATAGTCTTATTCATCTAATCTTCCATAACACTGGTCGGGAAAAAAAAGAAAAAAAAATTAATTTTTCCTCCTTGCAAAAAAATGTTTATTCTCTTATTCAAAAAATTCTCTTCTATGTTTAAGAATCTGATCAAAAGAACAGTGGGGGTGTTTGCTCTAAATCACAACTGCAAATATCCCACAAATTTCAATTATAGATCCTCTTCAAATAATATTTTTATGTCATATTAATATTACCAAAAAGTTTATTATTATTATTGTCACATTTGCCACGGTATCTCTTTTCTATTTCAACTACATCCTTGTAGAACAATTCTCCATGTTCATTAGAAAAAGCTCCCACATTATTCGGGAAAAGTCAAATTGAGAATGTAAGAAGTGCAGATTTAGACATAGTGCATCACAATGCTCTTATTGAGATGAGTAGACTTTCTACAATTTCTTTATAATTTTGAGACTTTCTGTTTGCCAAACAATTTTTACATATTTTTTTTAAAAGCACTGTTTCATGCTATTTTCTCGGCAGCATTTAGTTTATTTTTTGAAGTAGGATCTTGAAGTTCTATTTGAGATTCAACAAAGATACCTTCTTTTATTTTGGCCACGCTCATGTGTGGAATTTTTCTCAAATATATAAATTCGCCACAGTCTTTATTCATCGCTTTAACAAATTATTTTATAAGTCCACTATTCATATGGAGTAGGTAAACATATTTTTGTCTTGTCAACTAATACCTGGTGTGCAACATTTTTCGTGCCAGGTATATTTTCTTCTAGCAGTGGCCATGTTTTCACACAGATGTGCTTATTCGTCTCTTGCTCAACAGTCCCATGCACATAAAAAACAATTAAATTTTATGAAACCTTGTTGTAACTCCATTAGCAATGCTAATTAATTATTTAGTTAGTTATTAAATTTAACAGAGGACTCTGTGTGTGCCTCTGAACAGTGAAGCTATGCAAATCCTCTTAGTGAGTAAAAGATAGAGTGTCATTTGTGATTAAATATATGCAAATTCAGATCGTTGAATTGCAGAAGATAGTAGAAATCTTTTTCAAATAAGTGTAGAAAACAAGTAATATAATTTTTTTTTTAAAGTCAATTCCTACTTAGGTCAACAAAGAAAAATTTTATTTTAGTTACTTTTTATTAAATAATTACAATTAATATAAATATGTATATACATATGACAGAATCACAATATTAAGTGGCAAAATAAAAAGCGAATTTCCTTGCAAATTTCTATTTTAATAAATAATATAAGAATGGCCCGGATAATACTTAAGTACCAAAAATAATATGAAACAGTATAGAAAATAACATTAAAACATAATCACGAGTCAACAGTCTCATGTAGTAGCGGCTCTTTCGAAGCATGGAACCTAATGGGGTGTTTCTGCTAATTTATCTTCGAGTTTTGAATGCTAGTAGTTTGGTTATTTAATTTAATTAATGAATTAATATTTGAAAAAACAGTATTAACATCAAATGTCATCCACTACAAGTTTAAAAAAATGTATTTGAACTTGAGAGGATGAATAAAAAGTATTTTATTAACGATTGAAAATTTGAAAGAAAAATAATTTGAGCAATTTTGCTTTTTAATCATAAATATCTTACTTATAATAAAATCCGAAGGCAAGAAAGTGTCTGTAACGGCTCCGGGTTCGACCACTCTGATCTGCGAATCGACCATAGTTAAACGCCATGTTAGGCTTAATAAAAAAACTATGCTTCATCCGATTCTGCTGTTAAAATATTTGTAAAAGCATATTAGAGCTTTTAAATATTTTAATTTTGTTTAAAACCTTCAAAAACTATTTCATAAAAAACACGTATATCAACATTTCTGTATATATTTTTTTCTGTCAGCACTTTTCTTTTCAGAAATAGCAGTGAATTCTTTCGTATGGAGGATTTGAGTGATCAATCCAGTACATTGGCGCCATCTACTGGCGAATTTTGAAATTTTGCTTCCATCTTAAATACAGTACAGGACCTATTATGTGAAATCCTCTGGACCAAAGGCTTTCCGAGTTTTGGAATTTTCTGGATTTTGGGTCCTCCCGAAGTTCACGATTATTTGACAAAATTCATGCTTTTTTTTTCGTGATTCTTTGACAAAATTTGCATTTTTTTCTGCTATTTTTTGACAAAATTTGCGTTTTTCTTCAACGATCCTTTGACGAAATATAATTTTTTCGTGGCCCTTTGTAGAAATTTGCATTTTCTTTTTGCTATCCTTTGAAGAAATTAGCATTTTTCTGTGATTCTTTGAGGAAATTTGCGTTTTTTGCTATTCTTTGACGAAATTTACCTTTTATTTACGATCCTTTGACAAAATTCGAGCTTTTTTCTGAGATTCTTTGACGAAATTAGCGAGTTTTTTTTTTTTCGCGATCCTTTGACGGAATTCGCATTTTTTCTGTGATCCTTTGACGAAATTCCACTTTTTTCGTGGTCCCTTAACGAAATTAGAAATTTTTTTGCAGTGCTTTGAAGAAATTTACATTTTTTTTTCGCGGTCCTTTGGAGAAATTCATGTTTTTCTGCAATTATTCGACGAAATTCAGGGTTTTTTTTTTTTTTTTTTTTTTTTTCCCCCGATCTTTTAACCAAATTTGTGTTTTTTTGTGATCCCTTGAAGAAATTTTACATTTTTTCAGAGTCCTTGGGAGAAATTTGCATTTTCTTCGCAAGCCTTTGTCGGAAATCGTGTATTTTCTGCGATTTGTTAACAAAATTAGCATTTTTTCGCAATTCTGCGACCAAATTTGCGTTTTTTTTTTCAATCCTTTGACAAAATTCAAGTTGTTTCCGCAATCCTTTGAAGAAATTGCCTACTTTTTCTTCGAACGATAGACATAATTGTTTTCTTCGGCGACGATTGCTCAAAATTCGAGATTTTGTTATGTTCAAATCTTTGGACTGAAGACAAAAATTTTCGAAACCGAATGCCTTAAATTTTTTAGGAAAATTCGGAACAGAATCACCCTTGATGAAATAAATATATAACTATATTTTGTTTCAAACGAATCGTAATATTAATTAATTATAAACTCAAATTTGATAGAAAAATTATTTGTTTTTAATTTCGGGAAGAGAGAGAGGAGGGGGGGGGGTTACCGTGTTCACCCACCACCGAAGTAACAATATTTTAGTGATTAAACATTGAAACACAATGGACTGAAAAAATAATCGGTATCAGGAATTGGTAAAATTTTCGAAAATTTTCAGAAAATCTAAAATTTTAGTAAAAATTTACAAATTTAGGAAATTTTTGAATATTTCTTTCCGGACTTCGGGTCTTTCCGGATAATGGATCATATACTGTAAAACGATTCTTTCTTATCAAACGTAATTAAATATAAGAAATGCATAGTACAGCATAATTTCCATTTAATTTTGCTTATGTAATCAAACAATGAGTTATGTGGTGAGTCAAGCTGTTTAAAAACTCATTGATAACACTCTTTTACAAAAACTTTCGCGCATGGATTATTTGTTAATATTTATTTTTAATGTTTTGCCCAATCGTTGAACTACTTCAGAAATTTAATACCGAGTAAAATATATATATATATATATATATATATATCCTCATTATTTTTATTTGTAGAAATCATTTGTCATTTTTAAAAAGTATTTTTCTACAATACAAACATTTCAATAAAAAATCTTTATGCTGTTTGTTTGTATAAAGTCTTATGAAAATGAAACGCAGATAAACAATCCGTCATTTTAGACGGGGTTATATACTAGTATAAAATAAACCCGTGCAGCATTAATGTCCCACGTTATGTTTATTGAAATTTTTTTTATAATCATCGTTGCAGTATTTTATTTTTGTAGCATCACTAATTTGAGGAAAATCTTTCATTTCATTTATGAAAACAATGGGAGAAACTTTTTTCTCCCATATAAAACTAAAATTAATTAATTTAATTTAATTAATGAATCAATATTTGAAAAAACTGTATTAACAGTGTCAAGTGTCATCCACTACAAGTTTTAAACTAGTCAGATGTGTCAATCCCAAAACTTTCTTCTATCTCACACAGGTGTTTCGCATACACTAAAAAGAATCAGCACCCATTTATATCAAGGTCTAACTGAAAATCAAGTTTTATTAAATTCCGTGCATAATTCCTTGAGATATGACTATCGCTAAAATCGTGTAAATCCTGCAATATGCTGCATAGCAGCGCCACCTGTTAGGCGATTTTTACCAAAAACTAATCCGCACCAATTTATATCAGAGACTAACTGAATATAAAGTTTTATTAAATTCCGAGCATTAGTTCTTGAAATAGAGCTATTGTGGAAATCGCGAAAAATGCTGCATAGCAGCGCCACCTGCTGGGTGATTCTTACCAAAAACTAATCAGCACCAATTTATGTTAGGAACTAACTGAATATAAAGTTTTATTAAATTCCGTGAATTAGTTCTTGAGATATAGCGCCCACAAAATTTCTGTCACATACAGACATTTTCTAAAAATAGTCAAATCGTGTTCAGGACCTTCTAAAACATATAAATCCGTCGAAAATTTTCATGAATCCAATACTTTCTTCTTGTAAAGATAGAAGAAAGTAAAAATGTATTTGAACTTGAGTGGATGAATAAAAAGTATTTTATTAACGATTGAAAATTTGAACAAGATATATAAATATATAGAGAAAGTGAGCTAATAGTAGGAATTGAAAAAAAAAAAAAAAACAGTGCAGGAGAATCCAAAAATAAAATATTAGGACATGTTTAGAGATAACATTTTAGCAAGGGAAAAATATTTTAATTTTGTGGGCGACCCCCCCAAAACAAAAAAAAAATTGGTACGTGATGGAGCAATTTGATTGTCATATAATTTATAATTAATAATTTAATTTGATCATTGTATCATTAAAGTTGTCAGAAACAATCATTATTTTTACAGGGAAGATTTTGATGCCGACCAGTGTAATCTGGTTCATAGCCGATGTTTGCGATGAAATCGCTAAAATAGCTCTAAAATTACTGAAATGAATGTTTAACTATTTTGACTTAAATGTATTTTATGCTCTTACCTAAAACTGCAGCTGAGATATGGCGAAATGAAGTTTTGACCCCCCCCCCCCCCCCCTCCCAAATTAACCCACCTTAGTGGTTGAATTTCTAAAATCTCTAAAATACATGTTTTTTTAGTAGATTTGTTATGCTGCATTTTACGCTTTTACCTTAAACTGCTGCTGATATATGACGAAAGAACCTAGAACTTCTGTTAGTATAGAATCCAACTTGTTTATATATATATATAAACATTTGTGAATAAATAACTAGTCGGATGTGTCAATCCCAAAACTTTCTTCTATCTCACACAGGTTTCGCATATACTAAAAATGAATCAGCACCAATTTATATCAATATCTAACTGAAGCTCAAGTTTTATTTAATTCTGTAAATTATTTCTTGAGATATGAATATCGCTAAAATCGTGTAAATCCTTCAAAATGCTGCATAGCAGCGACACCTGCTGGGTGATTTTTACCAAAAACTAATCAGCACCAATTTATATCAGGGACTAACTGAATCTAAAGTTTTATTAAATTCCGAGCATTAGTTCTTGAGATAGAGCTATTGCGGAAATCACGAAAAATGCTGCTTAGCAGCGCCACCTGCTGGGCGATTTTTACCAAAACCTAATCAGCACCAATTTATATCAGGGACTAACTGAATCTAAAGTTTTATTAAATTCCGAGCATTAGTTCTTGAGATAGAGCTATTGCGGAAATCGTGAAAAATGCTGCATAGTAGCGCCACCTGCCGGGCGATTTTTACCAAAAACTAATCAGCACCAATTTACATTAGGGACTAACTGAATCTAAAGTTTTATTAAATTCCGAGCATTAGTTCTTGAGATAGAGCGCCCACAAAATTTTTGTCACATATAGACAGACAGACAGACAGAGACAGACAGACAGACATTTTCTAAAAATAGTCAAATCGTGTTCAGGACCTTCTAAAACGTATAAATCCGTCGAAAACCGGAAGTCGAAAATTTTCATGAATCCAATACTTTCTTCTTGTAAAGATAGAAGAAAGTAAAAATCACAACACTTATACCAGATCAATTATTTGGAACTAAAATTAAAATCAGACGTATGAATAATTTTAAATGAAAAATGCTTTATTTTGAATTATTCATTCACTTTATTATTAGCAATTTTGTCTGCATGTAAACGCATTAGAGCATTATAATTTAAAATAATGAACAGAATAATATTTTATCATTTTGAAACAGTGCTTAGAGAAAGTTTTCTAAAAACACATAAATAACTTACAGTTCTGTTAATGTATTCAAAATTTGAAGGAACCGGATCTTTAAAAGAGTGACCAGCTTCAGCTTCCAGTTGTTCTAGGCGTATAGTTAAATTAGTATCAATAAAATTTTCTAGTGAATGCAAAAGTGCCTAAAAATGAGGAAAAAAAGTAGTATTAAAATTTTAATTACCTTAAAATTATTGTAGATTGCCAAAAAACATGGAAAAAAGAGACATGTTTAAGAAGGCAGGAAAGTATACACTTCAAAACATACTATGACAACATGATAAATTTTTATTCACTTAATTCGTGCTTATACCTATACTAGACTCATTTAATACGTTAAGACTCAATGAGCCGTAGTCCAAAGATAAAAAGACCCAAAAGTAAGAAATACAATTTGAAATATTTCAGGCAATTCTTAGCCAGGGCCGGATTTAGGCATGGTCCACATGTATCCAAGGCAACAAGTTAAGTTTTGAGAATATTAGTTTCTAATTTTATAAAGCTAGGAAAATTTTAAATGCAAAACTGATAAGACTGTCAAATACAAAAGAAGAATTAAATATTACCATAATGTTCTCTAGAGCAGAGAGCAGTGTTTTTTAAGCCCTGTCCCGAGGTGCAGTAGGAGAGGCATTGTGAAAGGATCTTAAGTGTGCAGCAAAAAGTTTTACAGATTAATAATTAAATTGTTACCTTTTGGGTTATTACTGCACATTAACTTTCCAAAATATTCTATAAAAACTACAATTAGATAAAATATAAGTAATGGAATGTACTTATGTTTTCAAAATCATATTTGTATGAGGTGTGAACTTTTCTGAAATTAAATTGTAAATAAACAAAAATTGATCTGGGGTACAATCTCTACAAAAATATTTAACAGTCTCATTACAGTGACTAAAAAAGTAATTTTTTAAATTAGAAATTTTAATTTCGCAATTCTTTCTAAACTTGGCAGTATAATTTGTATAACAACATTTTGTGCAGTTTAGGATATATATATATATATATATATATTACTAAAAGATTGCATATGTATTTAAAAAATAAACAGTAAAATAGATTTAAAAAATAAAATAAAATAATAAAATTAATGAGTCACATGCTTGATAATGGAGACGGGTAAAGCGAGGACTAATAATATTAGGTAAAAGGCAAAATTGGGAAATTTCATTAGTGGTCAGTGTTAGCAGTTTTATAAGTGGCCACTATCTTTAAAATAGTGGCCATTTTTTTATTTAAAAGTGTTAAACAGTAAACTTTTGTTAAAATTTTTATTAGTAGTAATCTAAAATTAAATAGCCAAATAAATATGTTAATATAAATCCTTGATAGAATGCAAGAAAATTTTACTCTCTCCTAGTAGGTAAATGGCCATAAGGTGGCTGCTGACAGACGTAATTAGATATTAAAGATAATGAAAATTTATTTGGTGCCAAATATGGGCTAAAGATTCAGATATGATAGTATGACTTGATACTTGCTGTCCCTAGGATTACTGCATCAATGATAGTAAAAAGTGAAAGCATTAAAAATCTGCACATGCAAAAATGTTGAAGAAATGTGATTAGTAAAATAAGATTTCGTGTGCCAAAGTTGGCTGATGTTCTGGAAACAGCACCAATCCATTCCCTTTATTACCTAAGTACTCAATATTGTTTAATATCAATTAGATATAACAATTTTTTTCTAGATTGACACTGGTCAATTTAATAAAACACAAACTACAGCTCGTACAAGATGTAAGGAAAGAATAAAAGATGAGTGTTTCAGTTATTACACAAAAAGAAATAGATGAAGGGTTAAAATCACACGAATCTCCAAGCACTTAAAAGCATTGTAATCACTCTTCACTGCATAAAAGATATTAAAAAACAAGCATCGAGAATGAAAGTATTACTACTAGTGAAGATGGCAGTCAGGAAAGTATTAATCTTCTTTATGCATCTCAGATTTATCAGATGCAGATCTGCATGATACAGAAGAAGCTGCAATTTTGAAGACCACAAGTGACATTACCGACAATGAAGACAATGATTTATTCTGTTCAGTGTTCTGTTACAATGTGGCCAGTAGGTGATTGTTAAATAAGATGATTTAAAGTTTCATGGTATTATTACTGAAAATGTAAATGATGATCGTCGAATAAAGTGCTTAGTGCCAACAAAAATTTAAGGAGTACTCAAGTTTGAGTCTGTTGACCATATTATTCAGAACAAAAGAAACCAAAATGTGGCTATTATTGGTGCTTCTCCATGAATAAAGTCTCAAAGATTTTACAAATGCTATTTAATCATTTTCTTCTTAAATTTACTGAAGATGTATGCAAAGAAATGTAAAAAGTCTGGAGCAAATTTATATTTCTTATTTTGCATTGGAAATTCTTACAATTTACAAAAATAATGATTTTTTTTTTTTTTTTTTTTTTTTTTTTGCAGAATTGTGGTTTAAAAATAAATAATAATAATAATAATAAACTATTTTGCTGTCAAATAATTTTATTTCCAAGTATTTTTACATGTGGGTTTTTTTTAGGAAAAAGTTTTTTTTTTTTTTTTTTTTTTTCAAATTCTTGCTTAATTGGCTGTCATTTTATAACATATTGATAAAATGAAAAATGCTTAGCATTAAAATCTTAGTCAGAACAAGCTGTGAAAATATAGCTAATTTTTTTGTATTCTTTATTAGACTTTATATAAAGATAAATTCAAAAAATGGGTTTTTTTTAGAAGACAGCACAATATATGTTTGGGCCCACTAACTGTTTTGCCAGGGTCCTGTACAACATTGTACCGGCTTTGCTATTGTTTGTATAATTAATTAGTCCCTTGTTAACCAATCTTCATTCGAAACAAATGTAAAAGACTCCTGTGGTTGTTTTCTAGGAGAAACTTATGTAATTGGGTCCAAAGCCAATTGGCGCATTTAATATCATTATTATAACTCTCATGCAATTAAAACAATATTGTTGCTAGCATTATTCTTGTTTGACGCCAACCTTTCTGTGTATGTGTATCTAAATGTAAAATAATAACTATTTTTGTAGTACGCAGAGTGGTTATAACATAATTAACTGTTTCATTTCGCATACAACATATTATTTGCAATATTGGTACATTCTTTATGTTAACCGGGCACAGGTGATAAATCGCCAAATATTGTTCCCATACCATATTCATAATGCATTAATTTCATTTAAAATATAAACCTTTCATTCGTGTCATTTAAAATACATGTCTTTCTTCACTCTTTTCATTTAAAATACATGCCTTTCACTAATTTAATTTAAAATACTAAATAATAATAATAATAATAATACCATCAACAAAAACAACTTATTTCAACATCAAAGAATTGTTTCTAATTTACAGACACGAAATATAAAAACAATGCTATTGCCGAGATTTACACCAAATCCTTACTACTAAGTTATTACGGGATTTTTTTTTCTTCTTTCAAATAGAAAAAAAAAATCCAGATTTATTCTCCAGTTTGATTAAATTTAAATATGTTTTATTGTACTCTAGTATTAGTGTGTGCCTAAATTCTTTGCTTCATTTGCCCTAATCTGGGTGTCTATGAATAGCTTCCGTTGGTGAAAATGATGCCCGCACTAAACTTTCGTGCCACATGTATTTTGATTGTGATTTTATTATCTATTGCTTGATATAATTTCCAAATGATTTGAAACTTATTCTATGTAATAAGAGGTTCTTGTTGCCATCCTCATAGGTATCTTATGATAAAATTATAATGAAATCCTTCAAGTATTTTTTGAGTTAAGCTTGCTGAAAGGTTTTAATATTTATCGTAGCTATGCCCAAAAAGTTAAATTGTGCTGTGTATTAATCTTCACTTTGCTCAGACAATGAAGGAGGATGTTTATAATTTCCAATATTCCACATACTAGTAGGAGTTAGTTGATATTTCTTTAAACTTATGTAGGCATATGAACTAGACATTCACAACAGAAGGGAAAGACATACATGAATGTTACTAATATGTCCAATTGCTATTTATATTAATAAAGTAGACCAACAGATACTAATCCTTCTATATTTAAAATCTTATTGAATCACAATTGTTATATTACAGTGTTTTTCTAGGCTTAAGAAGGAACAACAGGTGGATGTAAAAAGAATTTGATTTGATTATACCCATGGGGGCATAAAAGTGAAATACAGCCCTGCTCTTACCCTTTTATTTACACAGCATTCAAACTATACAATATCAGTTTACACAGTTAAAGAAATATAAAGACCATCTATTTTCACATTAATTATTTTCAAGTTAACAAGGTTAAATAAATGTCAAAACAATATACAAACTACATAAAATAAGGTTTTAAGCAATATTAATGAATAGAATGTTACAGAAACAAACTTAACTCTCATATTTAAAATTTCTTAATGAAATACATACTCTATCAGAACGGATGTCATTTGAAATCAAGTCAATGGCTTCATTGATAGTATGTACTTTTTTAGGTAATTCACTGTACACACTCAGTGTGCTGTTCATTTTATCAATAGATTGAACAACATTCATTAGTTTCTAAAAAGAAAATAAAAACTAAATTAATTTATCATGGTTTAATATAATATAATTATAGAGAAAGTGGAAAATGATATAAGCAATATTCCTTGTCTAAGTGTATCTTATAAACTTATTTGAAGTACTATCAAATATCTAATATATATACAAAAATTCAAACAGTGCTGAAAATTATAAAACTACAAAAAAATGTTTGCTTTGAACAAATCATAAAATCAACTGATATTGAATATAAGGTTTAACCCATTCGGGACCAGCATCCCATTCAGAAATTTTATTCGGTTGATGCAACCTTTTTTACAACTTTTAAAATTTTACACAAAAATGTCTGAATTATATAAGGCAAATATCACTTTTCTTTATTACTAGTAATAGCAAAAACAAATACTGTATGCACATTTTGAAGATCATATATGCATCATGGGGTCCCGAACAGGTTAAACTATGATAATATCTTTCACATTTTGGAATGTATATCGGAATTTGCTTATTAAAACTCATGCATATATGTATAACATGTTAAGTCAGGATTTCTTAAAAAGTTACACATCAATCTCAAAAAGGCACTAGAAAAATTAGAAATGAAACATTTTCCACAAAAATGCAGAAAACTTTCATGCCTGAATTACATAACATCAATTTGTAATTTTAGATTTAAGTTTTCTCAAAGTACTAATTGCAGCACTACACCCGCTTCTAAAAGAAAAAAAAAAAAAGAGATTGGCAAAACCTAAAATACTTTTTAGGTATTTTAGCTAAAATGCTAAAGATAGTTTTGTGTTGTTTTATATTACATTGTTGTTTTGTATTGTACTGCTTGCCAGATTAAACTCAGATTCAATGTTATTAACAAGTGAAAAATGTATGTGATATAGAGCTCTGTGCAGATCGAAATTTTGAAACCCAGAGCATGGAAAAAAATACTGAAATCAGCCTGGTACAATTAAAACAAAAAATTCTAATTTTTTTTAACCAACTTTATCCTACAATTACATTTTAAAAAAAAGAATATTGTATATATTTTTGTTCAAACAGTTAAAAGTACTGTAATTTCTGGCATATAAGCTTGTTACGTCTGTAAAATAAGTCTGTTTCAAACCAGAAATTTTATTTATTTAATAAGTGAAGTCAAATAAGTACCAAACAGAAAAAAAGTTACATTTTATTAAATAATATGAGGGTTTATTGATTTAAATCAGCTTGATTTTAATCATGATTTAAATCAACTTTTTGAAATTTTTTTATTTAAAATTTAGGTTATGATATTTTGTAATAAATATTATATGTTTTGCCATAAATACATTCATATTTGAGGAGTGAGAGAGAGTGAAAATCCAAAATCCTTGCTTTTTTTATTTTATTTAGATCAAACATAACTTTAAAATAAAAATTCTAAATTAAAAATGTTAATCTTTTCTTAAAAATTTGAATCTTTTCTGAAAAAATGTTGAAAGAATAATGCACATATTAGAAATATCTAAGATTATAGATATCTAAGATTGTAGATATTAGAAAATATCTAAATATTTTGTGAATTTTTAAACTAACACAAAAACATGAACACTTTCTGCCAGGATATGGAAAACTTTAGGCCTTTCAAAAGTATTTTTATTGATGCTTATGTAGACTTCTCATTACAATTTCTTTCATTCTTGTTCACATGCAACTAACCAATTATTCACTTATTAACTGACCAATGCAGTTTATTTATGGAAAAATTTGGAAAATAACCTAATGTAAAAGTTAAATTCATAGCATGTAAAAGATTTAATGAAAGGTACACACAAGTATTACATCCAGCACCTTCTCCTTTTTTTATGTGTGTCATTATCTATTGGTTCCACAGTATGCAGGACAAAATTTAAATTCTTATGCAACATCAGCATTATTGTCCATAAAAGAGAAAGATTCCTGTTTAGTAATGCCCAGCAGATTGAAGTTTCAAACAAAATCTGATGAGAGTTTTTGTGCAAAACAAATATTATAAAAGATATAGTCCATTAGACTGGTGGAAGACATGTACTAAGCAAATATTGAAAATGACTATATGAAACAAGGTATGGCACCAACAATTAATTTGTTATTTATTGCAGTAGCTTCATCAGCCTCTGATAAAGAGTGAATGTTTTCCTCTTTTCACTTGGTGCAATCAAAACACAGGAACCACTTAGGAACTGACAAAGAAGCTTAACTTCTTTTACTTGTATCATATTTTCTACAATATATATATATTTTTAATTAGTTATGTATGATGTGTAGATTTTGATATGCATTTGTATTAAAAATTATTTATATATATTCACATGCACATATGACAACAAACTGCAAGCATATTCTGTGTGTTGTTGTAAATTTTACCATTATATACAAAGTTTTTTCACTTAAAGAAGAACTAGAATTTTGGTTCAAATATATATTGTAGTCTTAAATTACTTTTATGCTGAACAAAAAAATATTATTTCTTACTTTCACATTATTAAAAAACTTTACATAACAATTTTAGTTCTATCTAGATAATAGACAGTAGTAAAATACAGAATTTCATTTTAAATAAAAACAAGATCAATCATTGTAGATTTATTTCAGGAAGTTAAAATGAAGATTTTACAGGGTGGTTATAATTAAAGTTATCCTGTTTAGACCTATGTTGAGTCTGCTCTGGTTGACAGACATCAATGAAACTTGCAATATAAGTTATATGGACCATGGGGAAATGAAATCTGCAATAAAAAAAATTAGTTCGAATTTCGACCGATATATGGCGGTTTTCATCTACGAGAAAGGACTTTATGCAAATTTGGAGCGGCTTAAAAAGCCAGTAGTTGCTGCCGTAAACTCATTCTGCATCATGCCGTTAGAGAATAAGGAACGTTACTGGTGAAGTTGGTTTATCAGAACGGCAGTAATTTGTCAATTGCACTGTGATATTATCGACGCTTGAAAGGCTTACGAAAAGGACCAATCTCGAGACAGGCTTTGAAAAAGATGATGTCTAAATTCGAAGAGACTGGGGAGCTGGCTGTGTTGCAAGGAAGAGGACGGAAACAGATTTCAAATGCAGAAGTTGTCGCTCTTGCCGTGGTCGAAAGAGCATTCGGTTCCCAATATTCTGAGAGTGCTCGAGCGGTATCACGTGATTTGTCTTTCCCTTGGTCTACAGTACGAAAGGTTCTTTGATCCATTATAAAGTGGTATCCATACAAGATTCACGTTGTGCAAGCGCTGAACACTGCAGACCCGAACACACAAACTCAATTTGCAAGGATGTTTTTGGCCAGAACAGCCATTGACAATGCATGGCCTTGGAACATTTTGTGGTCGGACGAGGTGCATTTTACCCTAGATGGAGCAGTGAATACTCTGAATACTCAGAACTGTCGCATATGGGGCACTGCAAGTCCTAATATTGTGGATGAACAGTCTTTGCACCCTGATTACATTACTGTATGGTGTGGCTTTACGGCTGATTTCATTCTTGGTCCCTTTTTTTAGAACACTTCTCAGGGTCCTTAAAGGTGTTCCATTACGGATACCCATTACTGCGACCTCCTTCAGCAGGTCATTACATCTTTACAAGAGTGAGAGTGTTTAGAGACTACCGTATTCATGCAAGATTGTGCACCACCTCGCATATCCCGATAACCTGGCCTCCTCGTTCTCTGGACTTGAATCCCTGTGACTTCTCATTGTAGGGATTCCTGAAAGATCGTGTGTATGGAGGAAGCATACAGACTCTGCCTGATTTGAAAACAAGCATAATTCGTCATGTTGCTGCAATTGATCGAGAAACCCTTCGCGCTACTGTTGAACACGCTATAATACGCTTTGAACATGTACTTGACGCAAATGGAATGCACATAGAACATATGCTGTAAATAAAAGTTTTGTGTTTCCATTTTGAGATTTTTTGTCTTCATGTACTTCCTTCTTACCTGGTGGTCGAAATTTGAACTAATTTTTTATTTCAGACTTCATTTCCCTATGGTCCATATAACATAAATTCCAAGTTTCATCGATATCTGTCAACCAGAGCAGACTCTACGTAGGTCTAAACAGGGTAACTTTAATTATAACCACCTGTACAAAAGAAGGAACATCTAAATGGTTTCTTAAACTCTTAAAATAAAACAATGAATTTTTTTTCCCATAATTGAATAATGTAAACAAATCTTGCTGAAAAATCAATATTATAAATTTATTGAGATAAATAATTTTTAAATGAAGATTTAATCTCATAAGTAGTTTGACACTATTTTAAATTACTGTAATAGTAAAATAACTAAAATAATAAATATATATTAAAGCAAGATTTATCTAAACAATTCAAACTTACAAATGTATATCTTTAATGCAAAAATTTAATACATACCCCTTCTAAAACATTAACATGTTCATTTGTTTCTTGCACTGCAGTCTGAAGCTTAACATCTTTATTTGAGGTATTTACAGATGACTTAGACTGAAAATCTGAAGAATTTGTCAATTCTTGGACTATAATCTGGAAGTATTGATTGAAAAATAATAAATAAAAATAAAATATTTCAAAAATAGCATAATGCTTTTAGAACATAAATATCAATTTAACATTACACTAGATTTTGTTATTAACATTTAACAGAAAATATGTCTTAACTGATCATTAACTTAAGGGGGAAAATATCAATATAAAGTAATAAATTTTAGCAAAGCTTTGCATGTATTTTTCGTCTTGCATATATGTACATATGGTAATATCTTGCATACATGTAATACTTGCATATATGTAATAACTCGATATTCTTAAAGGGGACATGATATGGCCAACCTGACTAATATTTTAGGTAGCTTTCAATACAAAAAAGTATAAAGCTACCTATTGCAGCCGTTCGGAGGAAAGCAGTTCCGGAAAAATTCGATATATTTTCACCGATCATGACCCCCAGACGCCAAAACCACCCTCCGTTCAAATGTTGATTTTTATATATATATATAAGCGATTGTTCGGGCGAGATATGGCACTATATTTAGCAAAAGCTGGTGTCATATACAGAAAACAATCGTTCTTTGCTTATAAATGTGATTTTCTTGCCCTTGAAAAAGTAAATTACTTTATAAGCTTTTATTTGTGTATATACTCGTGTGGTTTATATTTCATTCCTTATTTTCTATTTATTTAATTTTTTTTTTTTTTTTCTTCTTCTTAATTTGAATTAATAATGTTACATTTATTAGGACTACAATTTTAATTTGTAAATTGACAGGGCTCTTTGGTATCGGGATTTCAGTGTATGTGGTCAGTTTCTTATGTTTCAATGGTTAAATTTTACTTAAAGTTTTATATATATATATATACATCTATATATATCTATATACATCTCTATATACATCTCTCTCTCTCTCTCTCTCTCTCTCTCTCTATATATATATATATATATATATATATATATATATATATGTTCGTTGGCCAGCTTGGTCAGCCATTTTGTTCAAGAAATTAAAAAATTAAAAATTTAAAACTAAAATAAATATACAAAAAAGTTAAAAATTCAAATTTATTTTTTAATTAAGTGTTAGGCTTTGATATGAGGATACCAGAGCATTTTTTGGTTTACCTCTATCTTAAAAAATGGCTGAGATAGAGCAGTTTGAAATTCTAGGATGGCTGACATTTTGAAACAAGACAGCACATTACAAAAATTTTCATTGTTGTAATAATTTTCCCAATCATACGCATAAAACTATATATTCATATCCATTAGCGCCAAACTTGGCGAAATTTGGCGAAATATCGCCAAATTTGGTGACCAAAATAAGTCTTCATAAATGAAGCCAATTTGGCTATTGCTCAATAATTTGGAGAATTTCTTATTCAAATTCAGTCTTAACGAATTTTGTAAACGTTTTCTTTGCATTTTAACTTGCTGTTTTCGTGTAACATTAGCTAAAATTTCAAAACGAAGATATAGGAAAGCTACCTTTTCCTCCCGGTACAGGCCAGAAGGACTTTTTATATTTAGAGTGATATTATTTCATACGCAATTAAAATGGAATCTGAGAAATTAGATGAAGACATAGTTATATATAGAGATAAATGAAGTATCATAGTTAGAAAAGAACCCAGTGGCAGAACTATCTTCAAGTGTTCCGCGATCTGTCCACGAAATTAGTCATTGTTCTCGAACTTTAAGTGAATTTTGCGTTTTTTCTGCGATTCTTCGACGAAATTCGGTGTGTTATTTACAATCCTTCGACAAAGTT
The DNA here is from genome assembly GCA_963931845.1 of Maratus michaelseni. Classification (NCBI taxonomy): domain Eukaryota; kingdom Metazoa; phylum Arthropoda; class Arachnida; order Araneae; family Salticidae; genus Maratus; species Maratus michaelseni. The sequence continues at coordinate 178,815,589 of OZ007592.1, read as the reverse complement.
TGCAGTGTTTTTTTTTTTTTTTTTTTTAATGCGTAATTTACGCGCTAGCGCGTCCACGGCATCGCTGTATGTTTTTAGTCTGCAGGCGCCCTAAAAAGTCTGCGCCGTCCGTCGCAGCGTCGCGTACAGTCTGCCACGGGGGAATAGAAGTCAGAGAATAGTACAAAAAACCATAAGTCTTCTGGCTAAACTAGAAGGCAACTATGTAGGTTGATAAATACTTTACATAAATAGGGGAGAGTAGAACATTTTGGGATATCTTATATTTTAGCTATAGTGCAAGTGCAAATAAACAGTAGTATTCATCTATAGTGATTGATGACAGAGCAATCTACTCCTGAGTATATGAATTTTCTGAATATATAAATATAAAACTTGCAGTGCAAAATATATAACAGTTTCTAAAAATTCTTTATAATTACTTATAGATAAATATTCATTCCAATAGGGATTCTTCAAGAAAATTTCATTGAAATACATTATTTTTTTTAGTCAATGTGAGTTAAAAAAACTTTTTAATCTAAAAGATACTTTTTAATCTAAAACTGTTAAAAACTGGATAAAAGTTTATTATTATTATTATTTATTTATTGTAAAGAAAAATTAAGCCCATTGTGCGCTATAACTAATATTTAACTTACTTTCATAGAATCCATTTCCCCTGAAAGATTCTGTGCTGTTGTTTGAAGGTTAGACTGTTGATCTTTCAACTCTTTAAGATTGGACTCTAAAGCATTCATCTTACTTCCAAAATTTACAATGCTCTAAAATTAAATTTAAACAGTCCTTTAAAATACTAATAAAGCATTTGAAAAGACACCAAGAAAAAATATTCTATGTTATTATAATAATGTATTCAAGACAGTTTGCAGGAGTGATTGTGTTCCGGTATTTCGTATACCACTAAATTTATATAGTAATTTTTTCCTTCGTTAATCGATGACTTCCGAAATGAAATAAGAATATTGCTAGATAAAATTAGTGGTATTCAAACTACTGGAACACAATCACTCCCGAGTTTGTCATGCACATTTTACAAATATAACTAATCACAAAATTCTTAAATTACAATAAATAAAACAAAAACAATAAATCACACAAAGATTTTGAAAAATTTTTCCTATATTAATGAAAATATTGTTGCATAATTTTCCACCCATAGGTAGAATGCATTTAATTCTTTAGTGCGGCCCTGTATAAGAACTATTCATTTTTCAAATATGACATAGTATACCCTTTAGGCCATGTTTTATGAGTGCAAAACTCTGCCCTTTTTTAAATTGGAAAAATGCAGTCTGCTTTTTTTTTAAATAGTGAAATGCACTCCTAATTGTTCCCAGAGATTTCTTGTAAAAATCATTCTTGTAATACAGTATTTCTAAATCTGGGTGTCAGAGAGATTGCAAAAATTAGAAAAACTTTCTCACTACTTTAAGAAAAATAGATTATTAAATCATGTTGAATTTAATTAAATATCTTAATTTAAAATAATTCATAAAATCATTCAAATTTAATGCAACTTTATTTATTATGCATAAAAATTACACGCTTTTTAACAATTAGTAAACGTAATACACTTTCTCTTGTAATACCGCCCTTTTACTGCCTCAATAGTTCCCTTTCCAATGAATAGCAACTAGCAACACAACCTTTTTACATTCTTATTTAACTCAACTTGGTTTTTGTATGTAAAGATAGAATTTTGCAATAGATTTTTAACCTACTTCCTAATATGCCAGAATTATAAAAATTACATTCACAGGTATGTTTTCGATGACAATACAACATTTAAATGTTTTTAAAACTAAATAATAAATCAATACATTAATATTTAGGCATTGTTCTATTAGCCCGTGATAGGTGAAGAATCGCCAAATATTCTCTGTAATTCATACAATTGTGTACGCGTTAAAACAACAATCGATTCAATTATGTGCCAATAAATGCTCGCCAAAATATGCCAAATGGCTGAGAAACTGCAACAATGAAATATTTTAAAGCCTAAAAAGTACAAAATAAATTAAATAAAAAAATAAAGTCTCTATTATTTAAAAAAATATATGCTTTTATCAATTAATTAATATTAATTAATTTACTATTAATTTTTACTGCTTATAATATTACAGTTTAATATTAATTAATTTACTATTATGCATTGAGAAATCAATTTAGAAATCCTAAAAAGATTGTTTCAAAAATGTTTCATTTTTTTTCTTTCATGATGGCTTATAAAAAAGAAACAGAGTAAAAATTATATATTTTTTAATAAATTCACTTGTTAGCGCTTTCTACCAAACATAAAAAAGTGATGAGTTTTTCATAATTGAGTTTGGTGCCCATGCCAAATTAATGTATTGTAACAAAAAATTTTTTGGAAAAAAAAAAAAAACATGAATTGCAGTTATGAAATTAGGCATGATGTTCAAGATGAACATTGCTTATAAAAGAGTGTTTTTTAAAAACTATTTTTGCTTTTATATTTCTTTCTTTCTAGAATGAACACTAATACTAAAATTTACTTCAATTGGAAAGAATAAAATTAAAATAAACACACTTCCAACAATTATCACCCATACATGGTAATGTATCAAAATAATTTAGAGCAACTTTGTAAAAGAGGTATAAATATTTCACACAATATTTTTTTTACAGAGAATATGCTACAGTAAAACTCAATAAAGCACATGAATTTGTTCTAAATACAGTGAAATCTGTCTAAGGCGGAATCGCTTGGGACTGAAATAAAATTCGGCCTTAGACAGATTTCCGGCTTAAGACAGAAAAACTTTATAGACATCCCATTCACAGAGTATTAAACATTTCTTTGGCTAAAAATTAAAACTAATGTATCTTTTAATTTTTTTTAAATTAAATAAACATGAAATCTTTGTACATATTTCTATATATTTACAGTAATATTAATTTACACTACAAATTGATAGTACGCATTATCTAAAAAAAGTAACACATGGTGGTTATCTCTTATCTCTTTGCATTTTTCTGTTAAACAATTTCAACCATTCTTCTATGATTACTGCTGTCATCCATGCTTTCCTTTGAGAATTCCAGGTAACTAGTAAGCTTGACACATCAATGTTTTTGAAACATCTTGGTTTCAGTGATTTTCTGATAACTAATGGCTTTTCCATTTCTCCTTTCATATTGCAGCAAAGAAGCAAAGTCAGGTGCTCTTTTGAGTGCTTTCCACCAATACATGCTTTTTTGTCAGAGTTTTCCTAGGCAATTCCCGAAAAAACAGTCCTGTTCATCACAATTAAAAATATCCCTTTGAGGACTACTAATCTAGAATATCTAATAAAATAGAAATTCTGTCCATACATTTTTCAACATCAGAATCCAGAATATCTTTTGATTCGCCACATATTTGTTTCAGTGACAGATTATGTCGAACTCTGAAGCTTATCAACCAGCCATTTGGGGCTTTCAAATTTTTTTTCCCAATTTCCTCAGCAATTTCTTTTGCTTTTTCCCGAACTAAAATTAGTGATATGGACAGATTTTTTGCTCTGGCATTGGAAAACCATTCCCATGTTAGTTTATCAACATCTTCGTTTTCAACTTGCCTTTTACGTTTCCGAATGCAATCTCCCCCTTCTTCAAATTCTTTAAGAAGTTAATCTTTCTTTTTGATAGCATCATAGATTTAAGTTTTTCCACATTTGAATTTCTAACATAAGCTTTTAACTGGGATATTTTGTTCTCTGAGTTTAATAATTTCAATTTTGCATTTTAAGGATAAAGTATTCGACGTTTTTGATTTATTATCCATTTACAAATAATGACTTAAATTGTACAGCAAATCTTGTCTTTATAATCTATGAATGTATACAACAACAATGTTGTCTTGCATCTAGCACTTACTGGATTAGAACATTACAAATAATGACTTAAATTGAACAGCAAATCTTGTCTTTATAATCTATGAATGTATACAACAACAATGTTGTCTTGCATCTAGCACTTACTGGATTAGAACATAACTAAAGTTTCACAGTCTGCATTTTCTGCACATATAGAAAAGAGCTTGTAGATATTTCGGGAAGTTGTGGCAATATCCTTTTTGTCTGAAATTCGACGAAGAAATCATCCCTTGTTGTATTATACGACAAACAAAGGTTGAGATCTTTGGACCAATGTTCATATATTTTTATTATTATTGTTTTCTTGTTGTTTTAAATTAATAACTATTTTGGTTTATAACTAACATTACCCATAAAAGTTTGGTGCAAAATTCACATGTTCCATATTTAAATTTTAATCCTAGCTTTACCACAATTATTACAGGTTTAGGACTATGTGCAACTAGTTGTTATGGCAACAAATATATCACAAAAAAAATTGCTAATATATCATAATTGCTAATATATGTGGCAGCGGAAGATGCACATGGCCAAGCCAGACGCCCACTTGAGACCAGATTGCTTTTGAGGTCCTGGAAAAATTACTCATCTTCTGATGATCTGAGCTAAGCCCGGACAAAATCTTCATTAAAGCAGCAGATGGCCCTCAGCTTTGATGCAGAGAGGATCTCTGCGGAAGACGTTCCTACGTCTTTTTATTAAATTTTTAGGGCGTTGTCCCGACATTTTATCTATCGGCTACTTTTAATAGTAATATAGCTATCAGAGCCGTTTTTTCATGGTTTTATATGTTCTAATGTAATTCATTTGTAAATATTCATCATTTCACTTGTAAACCAGAAAGTAATTAAATGTTTAAATTACTAGAAAAGGAATTAGAGTACGTCTTATTTAATTGGACTACTTTTTTCTCTCTACCTTACTGTTCTCACAAGTATTTTGGGGGCTCTATCCGCGATTTGAACTCCGGCTGCGATTTGAATTAATGAACATTTGAATTACTGGACATCTGAATTACTGGACATCTGAATTACTGAACATTTAAATTACCGGACTTTTGAATTAAAGGACTTTAAGAGGACTCTGCTATGACGGAAAGAAAATCCAGGAGCGGTGAGCAGTGGTTTATTCTCTTCTTCGCTTTACGTCAACAGAGAAATTCTATCGGAGGAGTAGAAATCTACAGAGGCTCGAATCGACTCTCCCCTCGCCTTTTATCACAAAGGATGACACCCTGATCTCCTTCAAGAGAACAGTGACAGCTCATAAGTGCTTTTTTTTTTATGAGCTTAATCTAACGCGTGTGATTCCAATGATGTGTAGCAAGAAAGGCTCATAGTTATTTTTATTTCATGAGCTATATTTTTTTTCCGCGAGTGAAACAGTGTTTTTCAGAAAGAAAGCTCGTTGTGGTTTTTTTTAACGAGCTAATGGGTCGCGAGTGCTGTGGGTATATTCCTTGTTTGCCTTGAAGCGTAAAATGGTATATTATTAACCATATTTTATTATTTTTCATTATTTGAAATTTATGCGTTTTAATACCAAAGGATTATACTATGAAGTAAGTACCTTTTGTCTAAACATATATTGTTATATGAACGTATAACATTATTTTGAGTTTATATTCGAATAAAGAGCGAAAAAAGTTGATTTAATTACTGTTGTGTCCGAATTAGGATTAGAGGCACCGGAAAATGCGACGAAGCCAATATTAGTCGATTTAATAGTTAAGTCTGCAGGCTACGAGGAAGAATTAGTAAAAAATTTACTATTAGGTATAACTGCTGAAAGAGAAGAGTTAGAAAAGAAATTAATCTTAAAAGAAACGGAAGATCGTGAATATGAGCTAAAAAGATTAGAATTAGAAGCAGCTTCAAAAAGTAAACGAGATGATTTTCCAGTATCTGCTAGTATCGCTAAAAGCCCTGACTTATTAAAATTGATAACTAAGTACAATAATCAGGAAGAGATTAGTATTTATCTCACGCTGTTTGAACGCCAAATAAAGCGTTTAGGGGTCGAAAAGGAGGACTGGGTTACTTATCTCCTAGGTTTGTTGCCACTGGAAATTGTTAACATAATAGGAAACGAGAAAGAAGAATTTTCGAATGATTACGATTATATCAAGAAATTACTTCTTAAAAGATTTAAGCTCAGCCCCGAGCAGTTCAGGCAGAAATTTTTTTCTCATAAAAAAGAGAATTCGGCTTAATGGAGGGATTTTTCTTTTGAGCTTAGTAATTACCTGGAAGAGTGGCTTTTAGGACTGAAAATTGTGACTTATGAGGATTTAAAAAATATTTTAGTTATTGACCAAATACGAAAGAAATTGCCGCTTGAAATTAAGGAACATTTTGTGGATGAATTGCCCAAAATTATTGACGTTGCCGATTTCATAACCAAACTTGATGATTATGAAGCAGCACGCAACAATATTAGGAAGAGCGCGGACAGTAAAAATTCGACTAACGAAGGAAAAAGGCATTTTGCTCAAAACACTGAAAATAAAAGTTTCCACCGGTATAATAACATTCCGCAAAATAACAGATATGAAAAGAATCATTTCAATTACAGGGGTAGTACTAGCCCAGGAAATATTTCAGGACATACTTTTTACGATATTTCAGGACAATTTCAGGACACATTTGATTGAAAACCGAACCGAAAAAACCCTTAACTTCCTGTTCAATACATTTTTTTATCATAAATAGTGCACTATATTCACAATTTTTTTGTTGTAAAAGTATACTTTAAAAAAAAAGTAATTTTACCAGAACTCTTTGACCAAGCTGCTAAAAAACTGCAATTTTTGCATTACTGAAAGACAAAAATCTCGTTTTTTTTTTTTTCTTCACTGATTGACAAAAATTGCAAGATTTTTTTTTATAACTGACTGGTAAAAAATGTAATTTTTTGTGACTGACAGATGAAAATAGCAAACTTTTGTTTAATGACTAATCGATGAAAAATATGATTTTTGGTAATTGATCACCAAAAATTGCGAATTTTTTTTTTTTTTTTGGCAAATCGATGAAAATTACTATTTTTAACGACAGACTGGAGAAAATTGCAACTTTCGTGATTGTTTTGTATCAGTAAAAAGGTACACCTACCCCCTATTTTATAATTTCAAATACCGATATAGCACAAAACTTGCAAAATTTCAGGAATATTAGGACAGACTACCATATTTCAGGACATTTCAGGACGTTTTTATTTTTTTCAGGAATATCAGGAATTTCAGGACAAGTACTACCCCTGCAATTATCCTAGAAATAACCCTAACCCTTTTAAAGCCAAGTGCTTTTACTGCAATGAATACGCTACACATAAATCAAATCAATGTCCCCGCAGAAAAGAACAACAAACAAATTTTGGACACAAAGAGATCGGACATAAGACTGACCAGAGCTCTTTAAACTACGTGAAAACTGTTAACACTGCCGATAACAATACTCGTCCTTCGGATAAGATTTTCAAAACTATCGAAATTAAAGGAAAAGAAGTAAATTCAGTGGTAGATTCGGGATCTGATGTGACAATGGTCAATAATAGCTTTTATAGAGCGCTGGGGCGTCCCGAATTAAATGAAGATGATGTGAAATTAACAGGGATTAGTGGAAATGGAGTGAGGCCTTCAGGTTTTTTCAACACCGATATTTTAATTGATAACATTGTTGTTAATTGCGATGTTTACCTTTTAAATGACTTACAGTACGATATGATACTCGGAAATAACTGTTTAAGTAAACTAAATTTGGAAATATCGGATTTCGGCCTAAAAGTTACGGGTAAAAGAAGTAATGAGAAAAAGTACATGGTTAACTTGGTAACTGTTGTCCCGCAGTCCAACATTTCGTCTAGCCAGCTGGACAATAACACGAATGATACAGACCCGTTAGCTGATTACCCAGATCATAGGCGTAGTGTGACAAGAAATTTTTTTTTTTGGGGGGGGGGGGGGGCACAAATGTTTATTAAACACAAACACACGCGTGCACACATAGCCATATATGAACAGTGGCTTCTTGGTTAAAAATAGTCTCAATTAATGACGTTGTGGCAATTTTACTACATTGTGTAAAGGAATTCATTTCAATCTTCTAGCCCAAATATAATGAATTTTGTATTCGTTTCAAAAAAGTTTATTCGGAAATCGTACAGCAATTTGTGAATTTTTCGCGAAATGTTTGTGATTTTTAGCATTTTGGAAAATTTCTTAACATTTGTATTAGGAATTAAGTATCAATCTTTTAATACAATTCAGTAAATTTTGTCCTCTGCATTTAAAAAAAAAATTATGAAATTTTTAGCGTTTTTTAGATTTTTTCAGCAGATATAGTAATTTTTTTTCTCTGCTATTGTTTAATTTTTTTTAATTATTATGCGATTTTTCGCGTTTCGCAGTGATTATTTTAACATTCGTAAATGGAATCCACAATTAATCTTTTAGTCCAATATAGCAAATTTTGTGATCTGCGACTTTTAGATTTTTCATGAATTTTTTATGCGATTTTAAGCGTTCTGTAGCGTACCTCGACGATTTTCTTAAACATTCGTAAAATACATCTGTTTTTAATCTTTCAGCTCAATGTGTTAAATTTGGTCCTCAACGGTTTTGAAAATTTTTGTAAAAGTTTTATGCGATTTTTAGTGATTTTTCCGCGTTTTGTGGCAATTGTTTAACATTTGTGATACTAATCTGGTTTCAAACTTTTTACCCATTATAGTAAATTTTGTCTTCTGTGATTTTAAATTTTTTCCATGTATTTTTTATGATATTTTGCGTTTTTTTCGCGTTCCGCTATGATTTTTAAACAGTCGTAAAAGGAATCCAGTTTTAATCTTTCAACTCATTATACTAAATTTTTTACTCTGCGATTTTTTAAGTTTTTGCGAATTTTTCAAGCGACTTTTTTTTCGCGTTTCTCGGAAGTTTTTAATATTTGTAACAGGAGTCTGGTCCCTTTTAGCCCAATATAGTAACTGTTAGCCGCTTTTCAATAAAGTTTATTCGGAACTCTTATAGCGACTTTTGAATTTTTCACTAATTTGTTAAGAGGTTTTTCCTACTTTGCAGCAATTTTTTTATATTCGTAAAAGGAATCCAGCTACAATGTTTTAATCCAATGTAATAAATTTTGTTCTGAAATTTTTGAATTTTTCGTGAATTTGTTTATTCGACTTTTTAATTTTTTTTTTCACGTTTTGTGAAGATATTTTTTACATTCGTAAAAAGAATCTGGTTTCAAACTATTAGTCCAATAGAATATTTTTTTTTCTCTTTTCAAAAAGTTTATTCGGAATTAAAAGAATGATTTTAGCAATGGTTTTAATTTTTCATATGATTTTAACGTTTTTAACACTTCCCAACCTAGTTGAAAAGTGCTTATGACTTCGGTTTGTCTGCCGTATGGCCGTCGGGCCGTGCTCTAACTCCCGTAAATATGCTCGGATTGCCTTGTAATTTTTATATGTTATTGTAGTCATCTATAACATGTTCCCTATTTCAACAGAAGTGTGTAGCACTTATAGTTGTTTTGCAGGGACACTCAAAAGAATTCCGTTACATTACGGTCTATGGGGAAAAATCATTTGCAGTTTATTTTAATGATGTTGCACATTTTCAAACGCATTGTAATTGATATATATCACGAAGGTGCATTACAAGAAGCTTAATATGGAATATGGTGTGCATAGCACTTATAGTTACTTTACAGGGACAGTCAAAAGAATTCCGTTACATTACGTCTATGGAGAAAAATCGTCTGCGGTTTATTTAAATAATGTTTCACCATTTTAAACGCAGTGAAATTTATATTACTTAGGTGCATTACAAGAGGCTTACTACAGAATATTGTGTGTATAGCAGTCATCATTCATTTACAGGGACACAAAAAATAATTCTCTACTGTCTGTAAACAATAATTCCTGGAAGTGCGTCTTAAAATGCTGAACGCGATTTTAAATTTAACTCACTTTTTGTCTATTACTTGGTGTGTATAAATTCTGTAGATCATATACAGGGCAGCACAAATTTTCGTGAACACATTTCCGTTTATTGACAGAAACTCCAGAAGGAGAATTTTAAACTGTGCTACGCGTTTCTTAACTGAACTAAAATTTAGCGTCCTATGTAGTATATATACAAATCTATAGATCCTATACAGGGCTGAATAAAAGTATTCGGATATTTTTCCGAAATTTATATATTTTGGAAATATATGTTGGAAATTCCTGAAATTACGTTTTTAAATATGTTATGCGTTTTCCAAATTGTTTACTTAGATGTTATCTTTCAGTTTATTAAACGGTAATGATTTGTAAAATTATTTTGAAAGCGTTGGAAAGTGTTACATAATCTATGCTTGACGCATGATTTTTCGTTCTTTTTTTTTTTTGCGTTTTGCGGCGATTTTTTGACATACGTAAAATAATTCCAGCTACAATTTTTTTAACCCAATATAATGCATTTTGTTTTCTGTAATTTTCAAGTTTATCGTAATTATTTTTTGCAATTTTTATTTTTTTACACGTTTTGCGGCGATTTTTCGAACATTCGTAAAGGAAATCAGATTTCAACCTTTTTGACCACAATATAGTAAATTTTGTCTTCTGCGATTTTTGAATTTTTCGTGCTGAAGTATTGGTACTTTTATTTTCACGTTTTGTGGAGATATTCTTACATTCGTAAAAAGAATCCGGTTTCAATCTTTTAGCCCATTATAGTAAATTTTTTTCTGTTTTCAATAAAGCTTATTCGGAATCCCTACAATGATTTAAATTTTTCATGCGATTTTAACGTTTTTCAGCAATTTTTAAACTTTTGTTACAGGTATCGGGTATCAACCTTTCAGCTCAGTATAGTAAATTTGTCCTCTGCGATTCAAAAAAGATTTTTAGCGTTTTTTCGCATTTTGCGGCGGCGTTTTTTAAACGTTTATAAGAGAAATCCGGTTTCAATATCTCATCCCAAATACAGTAAATTTTGTCCTCTGAAATTTTTGAATTTTTCACAATTTAAATCACATACAAAAAATTTATGCGATTTTCTGTGGTTTTTCGCGATCAGCGGCAATTTTTTAACACTTGTAAAATGAATCCGTTTTCAAGCTTTTAGACCACTATAGTATATTTTGTGAATTTAGTATATTTCGCGAATTTTGTAGTGTTTATTCGCCTTTTGCAGCATTTTTCCCCCGAAACGGAAAAAACTAATTCTCCATTAAATTTTGCTCTGCTGAGATTAAATTAAAATTGGAAGAATACAAAATCATCGTAACACGAACTATGATGCTCAAAATATTAAACTAATCTGGGTCGAAATAAAAAATCACGAAAATTCATGATTAGTTTGATTCGAGACCAGTACAGACGTAGTCTGCACACACGTGTGTATACACTGTTGACAGCAGTTGGGCCCCACTTACCAGGTTCGTTTAATTCGAGGTTTACTTGGGAAAATAACTGACGTAGGTGACTTAGTCGCGATTCAAAAAACCCAATTTGGAGTAGGAATGAAGTTGCGTCCAAGATTCCTTGGTCCTTACAAGATAATTAAAGTAAAAAATAATGACAGATATGAGGTTGAGAAAGTAGGTTATCAAGAAGGTCCAAGAATAACCTCCACTGCTGTAGACCACATGAAACCATGGGCTTAACATGACAAATGTGTGTTCAGTGATGTGTTTTTTTTTTTTGTGTTTTTATTAACAATTTTTCGCGAATAACTCTTATCTAGAAAACTTTGTGTACAAACTATATAGGAAAGTTAGTGACTGTTCTACAGTATCAAGAAACTTTATTTTCCATGTAAAACAACAACAATTGACTTCTTTTTTCATAGACTATCATTCATGGACTTGATGAAAGAATTTGATTAACTTCATATTGATTTTTGCTATGGTGTTTTCACATTGCTATTATTTTGTTGCTTGTTTTTGTCTATTTTTATAGTAGCTTACAGGTGGTTATCTGTGTGGACACAGACCTGTCAGGAGGGCCAAATGTGGCGGCGGACAATGCACATGGCCAAGCCAGATGCCCACTTGAGACCAGATTGCTTTTGAGGTCCTGGGGAAATGACTCATCTTCTGATGATCTGAGCTAAGCCCGGACAAAATCTTCATTAAAGCAGCAGATGGCCCTCAGCTTTGATGCAGAGAGGATCTCTGCGGAAGACGTTCCTACGTCTTTTTATTAAATTTTTAGGGCGTTGTCCCGACATTTTATCTATCGGCAATTTTAATAGTAAGATAGCTATCAGAGCCGTTTTTTCATGGTTTTATATGTTCTAACGTAATTCATTTGTAAATATTCATCATTTCACTTGTAAACCAGAGAGTAATTAAATGTTTAAATTACTAGAAAAGGAATTAGAGTATGTCTTATTTAATTGGACTACTTTTTTTTCTCTACCTTACTGTTCTCACATGTTTATTAATAATAATCAGTTTTTTGCATTTTTCTAAAAAACTAGGTTAAGTGGAGAGTGTGAATTTTGCATCTACACCCTTCATATATTTCTAGGCATTAAATTAAAGTACATAAAAACCTGTGAAAACAAACCTGTCTGTGATGGAATCCTGTCTTAAAATGAAAAATGTGTTGATTCATGCAAAATGAATGCAATACTACATGTGAAAAGAATATAATGCATTTACAGCAGGTGATGTACCAGTTACAGTGGGAATTTGTAACGCATTTTTTTCGCTCTTACACGATTCCGTCCTAGCAGATTTTTCTGTATAGTATTTTTCAGATTTGCAAGTCTCTAAGCCATGGAAAATGGATTAATGATAACTCAAACATTTGCGTACAAATAGAAATTCATAAAAAAAATAAACATAGTTTATATGGGCACAGACATAAATAAACTTAGCTCTTTTAGTGCCAAGGAGCGCCGTCGCGCTCCTCTCGCTCTGTGTTTTATTATCATAGTATAAAATCTTCTGAAGAGAATGTTGAAAAAAATTATGAATATTGGTGTATTGTAACGGAAATGGTGAATATTTCTCTTGTTCATATAAATAATCTATAAAAATGCACTTTTTTACTGGCATTTTTAGCATATATTGGTAAACTATGTATGGCACTAAAAGGGTTAGGAAGGGCAGTATTTTTAAACAGGTGTGCCTCTACTTTGCAACTCAGGGTGCTTTTTAAAAAATGAAGAATATAAACATGAAAAATAGCTAAAATACATATATATATACATATATATATATATACACACACACACACACATATATATATATATATATATATATATATATATATATATATATATATATATTGTCAGAATGCCTTGTACAACAGAATTTTCAATCCCATCTGCATAAAAATTTATCCCTTGTTGGAACTCATTCAGGCCAGTTAAGTTTTCGTACGAGCTCGGACCAAAATTTTAGTATTTAAATCAGGCCAATGAATTTTTTGTATATGCCAGGCCAGGCTCAGACCAAACTTTTAGCTTCTATACCGGTCGGGCCAAAGAATTTTTTATGTGGCCACAGCCGGGCCTCGAGCCAACTTTTAACTTTTATATTGGGTTGGGCTTGTCCGGGTCTGGAAATTTCGGCACGTGCAGACCTCTTTTTTGGGTTACAGACCTGTCCATACAATAGATAAAAATTTATAACATGACATTGGAATTAAAATATTTGTGTGTAAGATAGTGCACAATAATTAAAATTCATGCATTTTGTATGTATTTTGAAAATACATGTAGTTTGTATTTTGAAATTTTAAAAGTATTTTGTTTTTTGTATTTTAGGCTCTAAAACCAATGTATTTTGTATTTTGTATCGAAAATGGTTTTTCGATATATTCTGCCCAGCTCTGCTTATCAGAAATCACGTGACCCACCGTCCAACATTTTGCAGTCATATACAGTAATAGAATTATCCTAATCTTCCGAAACCACTGTCACCAATCAGTGAGGCACCCTTCCGACCTCTGGGAGTGCACAATGTGTGTCGTTATCAAAAGATAAAGTTTCTATCCATTTATATTTGCCAGCATAATTTTTTTCCATTTTAAACAGTAACTTTGCTACCTGGGACCTGGAAATGAATGTCCAGTTCCGCATTACACAAGATGTTTCTGTCTTAGATAGGTTTCTCAGAAATCTTTATGTTTAAAAATGTGGGACTCTGAAAATTTTCTGCCTTAGACAGATTTCAATGTAGTAAAAATTTGTTAATAATAATAATTTGTTAATAAATAATTACAAGGGTTAAAGAAACCAGCATTTCTTCAATTTAAAAAACTAAAAATTCCTTATATGTTCCAATTTTTTTAAAGAAAGTTCAATTTTTCTTTTCTTTTTTAGGTTTTTCAAGTTTTTCAGGTGGCATAGCAACCATGCATTAGAAAAAGCAACCCAAACAAAAAAGGTATCAAAATGAAAGCATCTATTTAAAAGTTGTGAGAGAACATACATAGAAAAATATGTACTGCCCAATTGAGTAACTTTTTAAGTTGGTTAATTAAAAAACATCGAAAATACTATGAAAACCTAACTTGAAAATTCAGAATAAACTACTAAAATATTTTATCCACAAAATTACCTTGGAAAAAAAAAAAAGCATAATTTCAACAAAATAAAAGATTTGTACCTCTGACAGAGCATGAACATTTTTAGGTAATTCTTGTAATGCTGGTGCAGCTGCTATACTTTCTTTGAGATCATTAGCAACATCTTTTAAATGCTTCATCTAAAATAAATTTCATTTTAAAAAACATATATAAGTTTAAAATATAGTTTCATTCTTAAAAATAATTACACTGCATATCAAAAATCAAATGTAATAGTCAAAATTAAAGTGTAACTTCAAATTTTCAAAATTATTTTAAGTCAACATATGTATTTAAAATGCTAATATTTTTCTTTTGACAGTTTGTTAGAAAAAACTACTTCATCAAATTATTCTTATTTTAAATTAAAGATATTTGACCACAGATTTGTTATTGTGCATTCATTTGTTCAATACTTTTATTAATTAGCAGAAATTTTAATTTTAAATGTTTTTTTTTTAATTTCTCCAAAATGGTGGCAATTGGATTACTTCCATTGTTGCGAGGAGAAAAAATAAATAATGAAAAATATTCAGTGACATGGCTTTTAGACCAAATTTGTACAATTGCAAGTTAAATTTCAGTAAAAATATTTATTCATGTGCACTTTATTTTTATAAGCGTACAAAATTTCATATCTATTATGACTTCCAGGGAATATTGTACTTTGGGTTTATTTTATGTTTACGTATTATAACTTTATTGATGCCATTTTTTCCTTACAATTAAATAAAAAATATATTTTTATTTGTATACATATGGTTAAATATAAAAGTAATGTATATAAAGTACGCATGAAAAGTTTGCGCTGATGAAAATGACGTTATGCTTAGCTTGAAATGCAATTTGACATTGATAAAACTAAAGAGAAAAATTTATATAATTGTGTCAACATGATGTAATTTTAACTGATTTATCAATTCTTAATTATAATGATTAGAATTGGAGCCTTTATTGATTGCCTCATCTTGATTACATACCCTGATTACATGTTACCAATTGCTTTACTCTTTTTTTTTTTAGTTATAAATTAGAGGATTTCATTTTTTAAGAAAAAAATTTACAAAAGTAAAGGATTTCAGGAAAATTAAAATTGTTAAAAATAGTGTTACAGTAAAAAAAAAAAAAAAAAAAAAAAAAAAAAAGCTTGAAATAATGATTGTTTTTTTAGTTAGACTAAACAATGTAAGTCTAATATTTTATAGGAATTATTTTTGTAGGTTTATAAGTTCATTTAACAGTTCTTTATTAGCAGCAAAGTCCTATTTCTTTCGCTGTGGATTTCTCTGTCAACGTCAAACAATGGTAGTCTGCTTTTGAATGCCAGCCAAAACACCATGGCAATTTTTAGAAATGTATAATGATTGTGACAACAAACTGTGCTATCTCTTTCGCTTTTATCATGCTTAACATCACTTCTAAATACCATACAATTTCAATTCTTACATTATCAATTAGAAAAATGTTAAGGACTTTGCAAAATTTAATTTCTACAAATGCAAATATTAAATTATTAATATTATCTCCTAACTGTATTAATTGGCATTTTTTTTAATACGAAAAAGACATCAAATTATACTTTTCATAAAATAAATCAACAAACCGCCCTGTATAGTCAATAGTATGATTTGAACTAATATCAATTTTTTTCAAAAAATGAGAATTTGTTTTTGTATGTATCCTGAAATGACTTTATATAGCAACTTTTTAAAAAAGTATTTTTAAAGAATTTCACAGGCAAATATACCACACAATCTTAATTTCTTCAAGCACACAAATACACAAAATCACGAATGCCACACCAAACTACAATCATAACAAAAACAGATGAAAGGACAGTACAGATTTTGAATATATCAAAGGATTTTTTAACCACTTAAGGCGATGATCAGTGAAATATCAATGAAATCTCAAATTTTCCTTGCTAATGTTAAACCTATGGACGTGTGATGCATTCATATTTTTAAGATCCTCAGGAAATTAATATTTTAAAGCTTTTTTTTTTTCTGTGCACAGTTCTTAATGTAACTCTTTCTTTCTTAGTTGTCAAAATATTTCTAAAATATATCCTTAGTTTTATTTCAAGTCAGGTTAAAATCTTAGTCAGTTTCACTAAGATTTAAACACATAAACTCAGACATTTTAAAAATATGAATACATCACATGGCTATAGGTTTAACATTAGCGAGGGGAATCTCATTGAATAGTCTTAACAGTTTCTTTTTTACTTCCATGCTAACAAAACTATTCATCTTTTTTGCAATATAATTTTATATTCAAATCAATTATAGAAATTTTAAATAGCAAAATAAACTGTTAGAAATACAGATTTTTTTTAAACATTGTGATTATTTGTATTAATAGCGAAAAGATTATGACTAGTGTCGAAAAAATGCTGCCGAAGCACCACTCAAGAAAAACTTAAGTGGTTAATAAAGCAGAAAATTTATGCTTAATTTTAAACAGTTTTAAAAAAGAAATTACATGCTTTAACTACAGCTTTCCCAAATTTGTAATCAAATGACATATTTATGGAATTAAGCAATTCAAGATTAACATTTAAGTATTTAAGTTTATAAAAATCTCTAACTATAATAAAGAAAGAAGTTTGTGTATCTGTGTGTCTGTGTTGGTGGGAAGGTACCTCTATGTATGTAGTTTTGCACATCAAAGCCCAATTTTTTTAATAGATTTTTTTAAATTAATATGGAAACTAGAACTAAAAGATTTTGCAGTGCGTGCGCAGCAAGTCTGCTATATACGGTGCCGTAGGCAGCCGGGACACGTATCGGAAATTTGTTTAGAACAGAATGCATCCCCTGGCAGTAAAACTAAAAGATTTTCCTGTGTGTATGCCGAAAATGGCTATTTTTATTGAAACCGCAAAAGAAAGTTAGAAATTTGATAATCTCAGACAACGATTGTCTATGTATTGTTTACAATGGTATTTTCATATTATTTATTGTTTTATTTAGTAATTAATAATATTTTTAAATGTATTTATATTATAACGCTATAAATAACTATAGGTTATAACTGTTAAGTCAAGTGTAGATCATACATATAAAATAATGGGAATGAAATTTTGTGCTTCTGTTTTCAAATCTAACTACGATGCTAAAAAGCAATATGCTACATACAGTCATTTTTCTGTATTTCGAATAGTTCAGCAGATGTGCACACTTCAAGAAACATGGGGGGGGGGGGGGGGGAGAGAAGCACAAATTCGAAGTTTCTAAATTAATTTTTTTGAAAGGATTAACATATGTATTTTTTTAAACAAATGTGGCCATTTTCATATTTTCTGTTTTTTTTTTTTTGCAGTTTCAAATTGCCATCCCTGTAGAAAAAAGGTTTCTAAGATATGAGGGACTAAAATTGTTAAAATTTGTGCAACGCTGCAAAAAAAGTTTCCATGCACACGTTGGAAATATAATAAATAATTTTTTTTTAAAGACAAGGATAGAAGGTATTTTCCTGCTCTCAACAGTATCTTTCATTTTAAAAAATATGAATACTTACTACTTCAGAAAAATATTTTTGAAAATCATTTTCATATTCTCTAGTATTTCTGCAATTTAAAATTGCCATGCACACACAGTCCAAATGGGAAAAAAAAAATGAATACCTATGAATATGCTGTACCTTTCTGGACAGGTTTGCTAGTTCTTCAAATAAAAGCTTTTAAATTTAAAAGCATCTAATAGGGGGAAATTTATCAGAGATAATTTAACTTAAAAAGGAATATATTCCGAGAAATTAAATTAATTTTAATTAAATATAAAAGGACAAGTTTAATTTTTAAGTTAAATTTACCATGTGTGCTAATGTACAAGAAAATTTTATATTTTATTATTTTCTCATTATATCCAAAAACTGTTAATGTCACATTAGCTTCAATTTTAAATACATTACTCAGTTTTATTATAGAACTTCTGTTATATATCAAAATTGTCTTATATATTGAAATTTGCTTACAGTATATTAAAATTTTGTGAAAATCTATGCTTTAAAATGAGTTAGAATAAGACCTTAATAAAAATAGAGATGTTATCTTATCCTTATTTTTACTTTTCAGTATAAGTAGGGCATCTACAACTGACAGACATGTTTTACTAAGATCATTTTATTGAGGATAATCAAAATTATTTTAAAAGTGAATGATTTCAAAATCAAAAACTTAAATGATTAAAATAATAATTAACTAATGTTGTTAATCTTGATTTAGAGATAAGAAAAACTAAAAATACATATAATTTTATTTTCTTGACAACAGGGAACAATACAAAGAAAATAGAATTTTTCAGGTAAAATCAAAAGAGTTGGCAGGTTTACAAATTGTTATCTGGTCAAACTATAATGAATAATTTTGGCTTAAAATTTATCCAATTTAAACCAGGGAAATTTAATTTAAAAAATGACACACTACTTGGAATGGATCATGTGTTGAACTTCTAAAGGACCTCAACAAAGAAAAAGTTGAAATTGCAGTAGAATATTAATAATTTATATGTTAAAGAATATACAATAATTTTAATTAAATTATATAATAGATTTAATACATATTTGAAAAAAATTACCTCACCTCTAATGTTATGTTGTCAATATTTGCTATATTTTTTCTCACTTCAATAAAAAGCATTGTAACATTATTATCCAGCAACCGCAATTTAGAATGTGTCATATGTAAGGCTTCAGGTGTATTTCTGTTGCCTGCTTCAACTGTTAAAATAAAATGATAATTTTAAGAAATCTTCATAAATATATTAAACAGATTTATAACATACCAAACAAGAAAACATGAACTTTGAAAGTACGAGATTAAAATATTTCTAAATATAAAAAATATATACAGTACTTTTCTGGTAGCTGGGTACCAGTGATATATATATACATATATAAGCTTAATGTACAATTAACCCATATATATATGTATATATGAAAGGATAAAAAGTTTTAAAGGATAAAACACTTTTAAAATGCAAAATTAAAATTCAAAATTTTAAATTAATTATTTAAAGCTGATTTTCTAACTTGAAGTCTTCTATTCAAAAAACCCTTTTTGCCCTTTTATCTTGGTTTTCTAATTGTACAATTATTACTTTCATCCATCAATTTCGATCTCTCTTAAGATAAAAAGTGCTGAGTATTATTCTTTTTCCAGTCGTTTGTGGTTTTCTATATGACCATGTTCTGCAGGATTTCATATTGTCAGAAATCCAGGCAACATGTGAAAGCTAAATAACCAACTAACTGTTTTTTTCCTCCCATTCTCAGTGGTGCATTCTAGTCGAAAATATTTAAGTTAAGCTCTAACAAAAAGCGGGAATGCACCTTTTTCATGCCTTTTATCTGTTTTCCACCTGCCAAGAATAATTATGGCCTGCGCCCATCCGGCTGCGTCCCAAAAAATGCTGTTCTCAACGGGTTAGGCTCAATACTCTACAATATGAGCCTGTAACATCCAGTTGCTCTCAAACCATTCTGGGTCAGACTTGCAAAGGGATCACATAATTAATAAGGAATAAAGTCAGATCCTCGGAAAAAAAAATTTATTTTGGACACAACTACACCCGTCAAAGGAAATTCGAGAGACGCCGTGTTGACGTAACGAGAACCAATGTATCTAAGTAAATTTCTTTACATATATATATATATATATATCACTGGCAACCCGCTAACAGAAAAGTACTAAATTTATGTATATAAATACCATTTATTATATAGTCATACATAGTACATTAAAATGTGTGAATTTCATATTTTTTGGAATTTTTTAAAGAAACCATAAAACATAAATTGATAGCATTTGCAAAGTAGTAAACATAAAAAAAGGTGAAATTGTAAAAGATGCCAGCAAATATTTATATTAAAGTGTAAAAAAAATAATTTTTTTTTTTAATTAAAAAATCTTATTTTTTTTTGTTAATTAAAATCAAATATTTAAAAAAAAATTAAATTGGATTTTTATGATTTTTTTTCTTTGCGTTAAAATACAGAATAGCTACCAAGAATTTTTGGTTTCCAAAACAATTAACCGTCCAATTACTAACATAATCTATGCTTTTACGTTTTAATTAATAAAATTATGACTATTAGTTAGTAATTACAAAAATTACAAAAACTGCAAATTAGTAATTTCATTAGCTAGTAGCGTACAATAACATTATGTACAATAATACTTTGTAATAATTATATAAAACTATACTAAATACTACTGATATTTACATTTATTAAAATTAATAATTATTAAACATTAAACAATTAATGCTAATTAGAAAAATATACATTTTTAGGCTTTAATTACTAAAATGATAATTAATAATTTAGTATACATACTAGAATGAAAAAATGCAGAGTGCTAGTTCCCAAAAAGGTAGTTCAATAGAGAAGGGCATTACTTCATGAATTTATATTAGTAATGATATGAGAAAAAAAATTGTATGTAATTTTTTAATATGATATAGAAAGTGATATAGAAAGTTTTAATGATTTTTATGAATGATAAATTGAAAACTACAATTAAAGAAATAAAGTTCATTTTTTCTTTGTAAGGTCTTCGATAAACAGTCCATTTTCGGACACCTGGTATGTCTTATACACATGTCATCTCATATATATATATGTCATATGACTATAATTTAGTCATACAGGTCAAATATGACTATAACTCACACTGTCATACAACTTGCCAATACGTCTCAGCCACTTGACAATTCATTCTCGGGAGGTCACTATAACAAGGAAGTAACACATTGAGAGGAAAAAAGATATGCAGTCAAAACCTATTATCTGAAATCCAATATCCAAATATCTGATATCAACACATACTATATATACACATACATATTCTCACTCACTCTCTCTCTCTTATATATATATATATATATATATATATATATATATATATACATGCACTAGAGTTGGCAAGCTTTTATCAAAGGTGGAAAAAAACAGTAAAAACCGTCATCTCAAAAATAGGTATGCGTTTTATTTACGAGAATGTAATTTTTTTTTAAACTTTTACTAATTTAAATTCTAACAATATGTAACTTTGAATTTTTTAACACAGAACATTTAATTCATTATTAAATGTTATAAAATTATTAAATATTTTAGAAAAAAGACATTGTTTTTAATAAAATTACTTTTTTATTTTATGCTAGAGATGGAGAGGATGGGAAAGGAAAGAGAAAATATCAAAATAATCCCCAGGTTGTGATTGAAACAGCTAACAATTATTGAACAACTCATTTTTATGCTTATTAATCTTTAAAACAGTCTAGCAAATATTACCTACTTTGATATTCTATAAGAGCAATAGTAATTCGAAGATATAAAGTACATAATCATTTCCCCCTCTCTCATGCTGGTAATATTAATAAGTTTTATATATTTGGTACATATATATTTTATATAAACAGATTTTTTGTAAAAATTGTAAAGGATTACCTCTATAAATTTAAATTGCTAAAGTTATAGAGGTTCAAATAAAGAGGAAATGAAGATTGATTTAATTGTTACAAAGCTGTTTTATATATACCAGAGCCGTAACCAGACGATGGCAGGGTGGGCTGAACCCCTCCTCCACCCCCACTCCCACCTAGCAACTTCTTGAGTCCCCTGTAGACTTTATAATCTTTCAATATTAATATCTATATTTATATATATATATATATATATATATATATATATATATATATACATGCACTAGAGTTGGCAAGCTTTTATCAAAGGTGGAAAAAAACAGTAAAAACCGTCATCTCAAAAATAGGTATGCGTTTTATTTACGAGAATGTAATTTTTTTTTAAACTTTTACTAATTTAAATTCTAACAATATGTAACTTTGAATTTATTAACACAGAACATTTAATTCATTATTAAATGTTATAAAATTATTAAATATTTTAGAAAAAAGACATTGTTTTTAATAAAATTACTTTTTTATTTTATGCTAGAGATGGAGAGGATGGGAAAGGAAAGAGAAAATATCAAAATAATCCCCAGGTTGTGATTGAAACAGCTAACAATTATTGAACAACTCATTTTTATGCTTATTAATCTTTAAAACAGTCTAGCAAATATTACCTACTTTGATATTCTATAAGAGCAATAGTAATTCGAAGATATAAAGTACATAATCATTTCCCCCTCTCTCATGCTGGTAATATTAATAAGTTTTATATATTTGGTACATATATATTTTATATAAACAGATTTTTTGTAAAAATTGTAAAGGATTACCTCTATAAATTTAAATTGCTAAAGTTATAGAGGTTCAAATAAAGAGGAAATGAAGATTGATTTAATTGTTACAAAGCTGTTTTATATATACCAGAGCCGTAACCAGACGATGGCAGGGTGGGCTGAACCCCTCCTCCACCCCCACTCCCACCTAGCAACTTCTTGAGTCCCCTGTAGACTTTATAATCTTTCAATATTAATATCTATATTACATTTAAACTTCTTAAAACTTTGTAATAAAACATTTTATGACAGGGAGAACTTGCCCTCTACTTCTGTTTATATATGTATCATTAAAGGGGAGGGGAAACTGATTTTAATACACAGCTGTGAAGTAGCACCACAAAAGAAATTTAAAGTTCCATTTTGACTATACCAACAGGTTATTGCCCTGATACATATATGTTACAAGGCAACATTAATGTAGTAATTTTGTCTTTAATAGTTAAATGAATATATAACTATTATTATTAAAGATGACATTACTATATTAAAAGTGAGAGATATAGATCCAATTGCTAAAATGTTTCAAATGTTCACCATATTAACCAGAATAATATTTTTCTAATTCTTCTTATATCAGAATAGTTATTTTTCTAAAGTTATGAAAATTAAATTTTTATATGCTCTTTATTTCTAAATTATATTTAGAATTATTTTCTCCATATTTTAACAAGTAAAACAGCAAAAATTCCATTCTTCTAAAACCAAAACTTACCAAGTTATGATACGTTGAATTTTAAGTATTTTCTAGCAGTAAAAAAACATTTTTTCCTTTTTCACTGATGTAATTTTAATTTGGCTATAATAATCCTAACAACAATCATAAACGAATTTCTTATAAATAATAAACAACAAGCATGAAGAATTTAAAACTCTTGTTTGAATTCTGCGATTCTAATACAGCATTTAAGTTCCTTGTCCCCCCACTCCCCCTCTTCCATATCTTCTTACACACAACCAAAATGAAAATAAAATATTGTAATAAATCATCTCCCTTTCCAGCCCATATTTGAATTTCTTAAATGTTTCAATAATACTCTAACTTCTTTTCTTGAATGTTTTAATAATTTTTTAAAAACTTATTAAACAAACATGTACAATTTTTGGTACTTTTCGGTTAGCCGGGCGCCAGTGAAATGTATATATCTATATATACATATCTATGTATACATACACACATATATGTATGTGTATATATATATGTATACATACATACATGCATATATAAATGTGTGTATGTATAGATATATGTATATATATGTATACATAGATATATAAATTTCACTGGCGCCCGGCTAACCGAAAAGTACCCAATTTTTAATTTTTTGTTTCAGCTTTTCAAAATTAATTTCTAAATATTTACATTTACAAGAAAAAAAAATTCTAAAATTAATATAGGATTTTAATTTTATTTCCTTTAACCATTCAATTGTTCAAATCACTGAATCAACAATCTTAACCCTTTGTGTCCCGACAGGACTTTAAAATCCCATAAAAGAAAATCCGATATAAAATGTATTTAACACAAATATTAATAACAGTAGGTTATATTCTTCATGCCAAATAGTACCTTGCTTTACCACATTTAGAAAAAAAAAGACAATTTTACAAAATTAAATACTTTTAAAAATGGATATTTTCTCCATTTACATAGTGACAACTTTTATATTGTTAAAAGATGTGCAGCAGAATTTTTCCCATTCCAAATATTATCTCCATTTACAGATAAAACCATAATATATTTACTTTTATTATTATTGTATAAGAATTGAAATATTTCAAAAACCAATAATACGGTAAAAGTGGCTAAAATGAAATTAGATTGGAGAAATAATCTGTTTCAGACAGGTTTCTATCTTAGCAGGTACAGGTACACTATCTATTTAACTGTACAGCATTCTTTTTATAAAAACATTTAAATTTTTTCATTTTAGGCAGGATTTCGTTATATACAGGTTGCATCTTGCAAGGTTATACAGTATTTCTTAATTAATACAAATATGACCATAAGTATTAAATTGGGTATATATAATTTCAGTTATAAATTTTCTATTGCATCTGCACATATTAAGGTAGAATTCTTCTTAATTCATAATTTAAGACAAAAAGAATTAAAACTATAATGTACTCTAACATTGATTTGTATTCAATGCTTTCAAACGGCTGTATTTTAATACTTTTTTTTAACAATATTAAAGACTTGTTGTAATAATGAGCTACTGAGCATTAATCAAATATTGTTGTGCCTTAAAACTTGATTAAAAAAAATATTATACATAAAAGGGAAGGAGGTCACAAGGAAATAAAAATATACAGGGTTATTCTAAATGATGAACCCATTTTCAAAAAATTGTATTTATTAAAGTACAAATCCAAAATGAACAATCTTTATACCAATGAAAAGAGGAAGTTTCAAAGTTTTTTTTTAAGACATTATAAATGTTCAATGTGTCCACCATTTGCTGCACGGCAAACATCTACGTGAAAGCCATACTCGTCTCACACACGAGAAAGCGTATCTGCTGTTACTGAGTGCACGGCTTTCAAAGCGGTGATGGTTCCAGAGGCGGCCGGTATAGGCCGCAATTTGACTGCTGCCGTGCACTCGGTAACAGCAGATATGCTTTCTCGTGTGTGGGACGAGTTTGGCTATCGCGTAGATGTTTGGCATTCAGCAAACGGTAGACACATTGAACATTTATAATGTCTTTAAAAAAAACTTTGAAACTTCCTCCTTTCATTGGTATAAAGATTGCTCATTTTGGATTTGTACTTTAATAAATACAATTTTGTGAAAATGGATCCATCATTTAGAATAACCCTGTATATGTCCAGATATCAAACTACAGTTTAGTGTAACAGCCAGAACACAAAAATATATTTATACAACGGGAATTATTTAGGAAAGGGCATTACCTTTCTGAAGATGAGCTCTAAGTAGATCAATATCTTCTCTGAGCCCAATGTGGAGCCAAATCAAGGCTCCAGACACTAAACAACAGGTGGTGACCAAGATGAACTGGCATAGAGAGAGGCATACTGATGTAAGACAAAACCGATTTCCATGTCTAAATCAGTAATAAAGTTAAATTAGCAGCTTCTTAAAATTAAAAAAGAATTACAAATTTAGTTTTTAAATAGGCTTCTAAATTTAATCCCTCAACATTATCAAAGAATCTTTAATTTGAAAAAGATAAGGAATTGATGAGCTTAAAAAGTAAATAGTTTTAAATGTATAAAAGTTAAAAATTTTAATTTAGATGTAGCTGAAAGTGCTATATTTTTTGCTTTATATTTTTTTAGTTTAACACATCATAGTATATTATAGTATGTATTACTATGGTATAATGTCAAATTTTTAAAATTAATATATATGTCATTGTATGATTCACTCATACAAGCATGATGTATTTTAAGTATTGTGTACAATCTTCCAATAAATGCATTTTTATTCTATGACAATTAAATAATAAAAGCCGGAGAAAAAAAAAATTGATTATCAAATTATACTTTCTTCCTTTCATTTATTTATTTATTTTCTAAATCTTGCTTGCAGGAACTAGCCATTCAAAATTTTTAAAATGACATTTAAAATAAATACATAATTGTTTCAGTATATAGGACAAATGAAAAGAGCAAGAAAATATGATAAAAAAAATCTAAATAAACATAAACAAAAGGGGAGGGGTGGGGGTTTAAAAATATATAGCTGAGTGAAATCTTTAACAGAAATTAAATGCAATTAAGTCACAAATAAATGCCATTTAGCAATATCGTTTATAAGGAGCTGTGTATATATAACGTTATCACTTTAGGGGAGAGGGGAGGGGGTCTGGCACTTGATATCATAAGATATCTCTAGGGGGAGAGGGGGTTGTCTTTTGATATTGTCATCATTTTTAATCCAAATTTTCTTCTCTTTTTTTTTTAACATTAAAATAGTCTTTTTTTTTTCTTTTTTACTTCTATTTTTTTGAAAATACAGTTATTTGTAAAACTGTTAAATGATTGTAAAATTATTTCATTCCAAAATATGGAATACCCCAACATTTGACATTCTTATTCATAATCCGCTGTTTAAGAAACCAGGTGTGAAGTATGTTTGAAATGATACTTGTTGTGTTTACTAGAAAGAATGTTGTCCACCTGTTTTGTTTATAAGAAATTCTAATTGTCCTCCCCATGCGGGGGGGGGGGGGGGGGGGGGGGGCAAGTGCAAGAAGACAATATGACTGTTGAATGCATTATGCAACAAAAAGCTATTATCAAATACTTTTAAATAGTAACTATTTATAATAAATATTAGATAATATAAAGTTATTTCATATATAAGAGATATTTTATTGACTTCTTCTCTTCATTTGCATCAGTAAAATATGCGAATATTTAATATAAAACCATATCTGTATATCACTGTAATTTATAAAAAGATAACAAAGAAAAAGTTGTAAATTCAAAGCGTTTTTAGACATTGATAACAATATCATTGGGGAGGGGAGGGGAGGGGAGGGGAGGGGGGGGGGTCGATGAATGATACGTATGATATGGTAAGGGGGGGGGGGGTTCAAAATTACTAAAAAATTGATATCATAATATATATATATATACAGCCCCTAAAAATATCAAAACGTGTATGAAGTTTTTCATAAAAACTGATGGAAAAAAAATCCCGTTCATAAAATAACAAAACATAGGTTGTAAAATATCAACGGAATAACAGAGTATCATTTACTTCTAATAATCTCTATTAATAAATACATTTTGAGAAAAGAAACACTGACTAAAAAAATTATTATTATTAATGAAAAGAAATGCAAAAATATTTGAAAAGTTATTTCCAAAAAGAAATTTAAAAATGACAACATAAAATAATGCTAAAAATTATATAAATAAATACAATTCATTCACAACAAACTAAAACACACTTGTCTCTGTTTTTCTAAGCATCTATTAGCTGATGCTTACTTTTTGCGCCCTTTCCTTCTGGGCTGCAGAATGGAGAAATCTTCCATATCAGAAGAATCAGTATCGTGTCGGAGCAATTCGTGAGCAGAGCAGGATCCGGATCCCTTCTTCAGACCGTTTCTCTTGTTCGAACCTATTTTACCGTTCGAAACAAGAGCATCCAGCTCTTTACGTTTTTTCATCTTTTTATACTGTTTGACCTGCACATCTAGCTTGCTCGTAGGCTCCACGGTGCAGCTGAAAATTACTATGGTTCCGATGTTTCAGATTTAAAAATTATACAGAGCGATACAAAAGAGCATTAATTAAATATGTATCTTATATCCATAAAGATTTTGTAGGGCAGAACACATCACAGATGCATGTACTTGAGCCAGGTTTACGAATAAAGAGACAGATAAATAAAAAAATATCTAGTGACACAGGAACTTCCGAGCCGACAGTATTTTCGCGTTCAGTCCTCTGATACTCTGAGCTTTAATCCAGGAGAAAGGTGCAAGAGGGTTGCCATACTGAATCGGAGAATAATTTTAATCAATAGTCTGTCGCCAAGGAAAACGCCAAGAGAAGTGGAAAATAAAATTCCTCAGAGCTTGTTTGCAAACGACTGTCCGGTGAAACAGTTCATAGGCCCGAGGCAAAAGCAAATAAACAGAAAAACAAAGCGGTAAAGTTGAAAAGAAAAAATAATAAAAGTACATCAGAATTTGCTTTAAAAAAAAAACTTATTCGTTCTACCTAGTCACTGTGATTAAGCAATTTCAATAAGCTTTTAACAGTGTAAAAAAAAAAAAAAAAAAACATTAAGATCAGTCAACCATCGAAGAAAATCTAGAATATGTAATGTGCTTTTACGATCAATATAAATATACTTATCAAACAAATAGTTTTTTACAAGGTAATATTTTGAAAAAAAATAATTTAAGGAATTCTAACATTAGAAACAGAATAATAATCCCTCATTATTAAAAAATATTACCGTATTTACCTATTATACCCAAATTTTATTTCAAAAGTAGGGAGTGCGTATATATTATTATGTAGGTCAAAATCTTCTTTCAAACAAGTTGGAAATTGTACGTCAAACGTTACAAACGAGGTGCGTTCGTACGCACGTTTTAGAATTAAATTCATGATATCCCGTGCGTAGAACGTGTTAAACAGCTAGTTAAGTATATATTTTATGACACTGTTCATACAAATATCTTAACTAGTTATATAAATATTCAGATATATATGTATCAGCTAGTTATATAAATATTCAGATCTTGATGATTTTTAATTCTGTGAAATGAATTATATCGTCTGCAGATTAATTTCTGTAATAAAATAAGTATCTCGGTCGCTTGACGATTTAACATCCATCGGAAGCTCATATAACAAAAAAGCACCGATTTAAAAAAAAAATCAAATTTCTTAATAAATATTTTTATTAATATCTCCTAAAGTTTTGATTCGATTTTGATAAAATTTGAAATGTCTCGACAAATTTATGCAAAGATAATATATTTCAAATTGCAAACCATTTGGTTGGGTAGTTTTTGCGTTGTTATATGCGGACAGACAGACAGACGGACGGACAGACAGACAGACGGACGGACAGACGGACGGACCAAACGACGACTATAGGTGCTACGTATTTATATAATTACGAACGCACCTAAAAATGGGGTGCGTAAATTACGAGGAGGCACAAAATATGAGAGTAAATTTGCAAGCAATATTGATATAATTTTATGTATGTCATTTATCTTGTAAGCGGAGTGGTTGTAAAAAATGTAACCATATGAATGATCAATGTTTATGCATTTTAACTTGTCAGATATACCAGATATTCAAATATCAAGGCAAATATAAATTTAAAAATATAAACTTTTTTTATTTTATTTTTTACAAATTGTTACACTGAATTACATTAGTACTATGGGGAGGGGGGGGGGTAATTACAACTTACATATCTTTGAAATTTCAGGTAATTTTCCCCGATTTTGTACAGAAAATATATAAACCATATTAAATTATTTCCGTCATCCGAAAATTTTAGGGTCATTTTCAAATGTATCACTTTAAAATTGAAAACGCACATTTTTGTTTTTGTTGTTAATGTAAAAAAGGCTGCATTATTGATTTCTTGTAGCGTAACGAACAGTAAGAAAGTAATTATTTATGAGTTTTTTTCTTAAATTTAACCCTTTATCTACTGACGGTACTTTTAAGTACCACCAGAGAAAACTTTGTATAAAATTTCTTTAATCTGTCTAATAATGATAATAAGGTTTTATTTTTATACAAAATACTTTTCTGGATCACATTTAGAAAGCACAGCAAAACAGTGAAAGCTAAATATTTTATAAAGTGGTATTTTTCTCAACCTTTTACATAAGTGTACATCTTCTCTTTTTAAAACTTGTTATATGAAAATTTTGCAACTATAAAAACCTTTCTATTTAATGATAGGATCACAATACATTTATTTACATTGTTCCGATAAAGAATTGTGATATTTCCTTAACAGCATTCTCTGTTAATTAATCTAATTATTCTTGTAAGTATTTCACAAAAAGAACTATTCCTACCGCATTATTAAATCAGTTTTAATGAAAAACCTTATCTAAATTTCATATTATTATAATATAAATTGTCTAATATACCTTCAGACATCAAGGAAGATAATTATTGAGATTGAACAATTTGTTGATTCATAATTCGGTAGATAAAGGGTTAAAATGTTTGACAATTATTTTGAACAATATTCAATATTACTTTTAAAAAGTATCATTTATGAAAGATAATACAAATTCTTGCCATGTTTACACGAATTTTTTAATAAATAAAAAATCTACAGTAGTAGTTTTTCATTTATTTCCTTACACACTCATGAGATGTAATGGGGACAAATATTAGAATTTAATTATTCTATAAAGAGTGTGGTAGAAATATTTACATTTTCATAGATTGTAGTGTATTGCCTTATTGTTCATTCAAATATAAAAACTATTCTAGTTAAAAAGAGATTTGTTAAATTAGGTATTTTAATTTGGGGCACGTAAATTTCTGGGGCTTGATAACTAAATAATCTAATACTCTGATATTATAAAACCTGTAAACATTTTAATGGTTACATTTTATTAACTAAAAAGTAATATACTAACATATGTTTTAACAGTACCAAATATTATTTTTTTAACGTAAAATATCGAATCAAGACAGAGACATTAGGTCACGAATTCATTTGAAAACGACCCTTTAATGCCGTATGTTTTAACAATATCAAAAGATTAACTTTTAATTAAAAAAATATAGATTCAAAGACCGAGACTTTAAGTCAGGAATGCATTTAAAAATTACCCTTTAATGTTATTACACCTCCCTGCTTTAGTTCTCTGCAATGGCCGTTGCTCTTTTCAATTTTCAAAATAAATTGCTCAACTTAGAGTACTATATAAGTATACGTTATCTTTAAAATAATAACACACTTTATCTAATAAATATTTATAATTAAAATCATAAGACCGAATGCTTTTAGGAATTATATAAATAAATTAGAAATTTATTTTGAAAGTGTAAAATTAAATTTTCTGAGACGTCACAAACGAATTAAACAGTAAAAAAAAAAAAAAAAAAAAAAAAGAAGAAGAAGAAGAAAAACCGATTGTATTGTATTGTATTAAAATACTGATACAAGTTATATGGGAATGGTTATTAATTCTTTTTTATTTCAACAATAAAATAGGTAGGAGAGAACACAATGCAATGATATTTATGGTAATTAAGTTAGGTTCACAGTAATAAATTTATTTTTTTAATTAATAATTGTGTAGGGGGCGATGGCTAGGAAAATCTACTGGACGCAGAGGTCTCAAAAGTTGGATGAGGATAGTCCAAGGCAGGTCCGAATGCATCTGGGGCTCAAATTTTTCCTTGTTTGCTAATTAGCCGAGATATTAATTAAAAACCACAATGAACTCTTAACAAAAAAAAAAAGGTTCCTGCCCCCCCAAAATGGCACGCGCAGACTGTTCCGGATTTCGCTTGCATGGAAGACTTATAAATCTGAAACACTTTTCTTTTTCGGGCGTTTTTGGAAGCTCCCATCGACCAAACAGTTCGAAATACGGAAAAACTAAAAATACAAGCCCGCATCGAGTAATCTAATTAAAATACGTGAAAACTAAAAATACCAAGCAATATCTACGTACTTTTAACTTTCTAACGGGGCAATCAGTTTTTTTAAAAAATACGCCACTCACACCACGTTTCAAAAAATTCGTTTCGAAACCCCGTTTTGAGGTTTTCTTTTTTTTTTTTTCCCTGCAAAATTCAAAAATTTGCATCTTCTCCGGAAATGAAAAAAGAAAAAATACCGGATCAGATCTACTTTTATTTCTCTTTCGAACGATGGTATAAGGGTCATTCCATGTCAAATCAACGAAAAAAAAAATGCAATTTTTGGACCTTGACGTCTCAGATTTCTATTTTTTTTTTTTTTTTTTTTTTTTCTTAGCATTTTTTTTTTTTTTACAGAATTTTAAAAATGGCCAAAATACCAAATTTAACCAAGTTTTCAATCACACGATCCTCTACAATTTTGTAACAAATTGGGCTAGAGAGAGCTCATTTATATCTTATTTAAAAGCTCTTTTTATGAGCTTTAATATGATATGCAACACTAACTATTTTGAGTAAAATAAATCTTTTGAGAAATTTTCAAAAACACCATTTAATTTTTTTTTTTCAAAAAAATATGTTAATTTTTAACTTTTTAGCTACAAGTAGGCAAAATTTCAAAAGGGTGAAATGATGGAATTTTGAGCTATTAATTTTTTAATAAGCATGGTTTATTGAAACTTTTCAGGTAACTGGTTCCTTATTACCTTAAAAATTAATGAAGTTTAAAATTCAATCATTTCACCATCTTAAAATTTTGCATACTTGTAGCCAAAAAATCAAAGATTAACATTTTAAAAAAATAAAAATAAAAATGGTGTTTTTGAAAAAAAAAAAAACAATAATAATGCTTTAAAAAAAATAAATTAGAAAATTTTGAAAATTTGTCAAAAAAAAATATTTTACTCAAAATAGTTAGTGTTGCATATCATATAAAGCCCATAAAAAGAGCTTTCAAATAATATATAACTGAGCTCTCCAGCCCAATTTGTTACAGAATTGTAGAGGATCGCGTGATTGAAATCTTGGTTAAATTTGGTACTTTTGGCAATTTTTTTTTTTTAATTCCGTAAAAAACAGCTAAGGGAAAGAAAATAAGAGATTTCATATACACTATGGATACAAACTATAAACCAAAAATTATGGAAATCTGAGATGTTGAGGTCGAGACCCCACGTTGATTTGACATGGAATGACCCAGTCAGTCATTCTATGTCAAATCAACGAAATAAATTCAAATTTTGGACCTTGACATCTCAGATTTCTATAATTTTTTATTTATAGTTTGAATCTGTAGAGTATATGAAAAATCTATTTTCTATTTTTATTTATTTATTTATTTATTCATTGCGGTTTTTGTTTTTTTACGGAATTTTGGCCAAAAGTACGAAATTTAATCAAGTTTTCATTCACAAGATTCTCTGCAATTCTGTAAAAAAAAATTGGCGTAGAGAGCTCAGTTATATCCTATTTGAAAGCTCTTTTTATGGGCTTTAAAATGATATGCAACACTAACTATTTTGAATAAAATAAAATTTTTGACAAATTTTCAAAATTTAATTAAAATTTTTCGAAAACATCATTTTTTTTTTTACAAAAAAATATGTGTTATTCTTTGATTTTTTGGCTACAAGTATGCAAAATTTCAAGATGGTGAAATGATGGGATTTTGAACAATTAATTTTTAAGATATAAAGAACCAGTTACCTGAAAAGTTTCAATAAACCATTCTTATTCAAAATTTAATAGCTCAAAATCCCATAATTTCTTCATTTTGAAATTTTGCATACTTGTAACCAAAAAATCAAATAACATTTTTTTTTTTTTTTTTTTTTTTAAATAAAAAATGGTGTTTTGAAAAATTTTAATTCAAAAAATTAGAAAAATTGTCAAAAAATTTATTTTACTCAAAATAGTTAGTGTTGCATATTATAAAGCCCATAAAAAGAGCTTTAAAATAAGATATAACTGAGCTCTCTAGCCCAATTGTAGAGGATCGTGTGATTGAAATCTTGGTTAAATTTGGTACTTTTAGCCATTTTTAAAATTCCGTAAAAAAAACACTAAGAAAAAACAAATTAAAAAATTAGATTATTCATATACTCCATGGATACAAACTATAAACAAAAAATTATAGAAATCTGAGACGTCCCCCACGTTTATTTGACATGGAATGACCCATAATATTAACCCTTTCAAAATAAATAAATAAATAAAGTAACGAAAGTCACGCTCGCGACTTTTGTTTTGTTTGTTTCTATTGTTCATAGGTTAACTTTAGGCACATTTTGCTTAAAAAAAAATAATTTTATACAATCGCTCTGAAATTTGAATACAATATATTAAATATATTATTATTATTATTAAATGTTGAAGCCAGGGTTGTAAAAAACCCAAAAACCAGGTTTTTTTTTTTTTTTTTTTGGTTTAAATGATTTTACCTTTTGGAAGAACGCTGAACATTCATATTTTCAAATATTTGAAGTCAAGCATTAAACAAAAATTCATTGATATTCATATATATATATATATATATATATATATATATTCTTCATATACATTCGTTCATATATTCGTCTTCAAGTTATCTTATTTTGTTAAAATTTAATAATATAAATTTTACTATTTTAATTTAAGCATTACAATATTTTTATATTATTTTAATATTTTTACATATAATAAACAGTAAAACGTGCGATCACTTACATACCTAAACAATTAATCCCTATTATAGAAATTTTTTAATATTACAACATGTGAATGTTTACATTTTAGTTAAAAACTTTATAGAAAAACACAAGTTTTGACGTTTTTTCGAGTCCTAATCTATTTTGCAGCAGTTTAACTTGAACAAGTCCAAATTTTGAAAATATTCTCTCTACACTGACAGAAGGTGCCTCTGCTGTTAAAAGTTTCTCAATTTCACAAAAAACTTTGATATTAAATTTATTATCTTCCTTTTCTTGGTTTTTCCAGCATTCATGTGCTGTTACAGTATTTAAAATACTAGATTCGAAGAAGTGTTCCTTGAAAGGTACACTATTTGCATTAAATTTAATCAATGGTATAAGTGAATTTATTGGATACCTTTGCTTTGAAAAATCAAAAGCATTTTTTTATTCTTGTTGAGATAACTCTAAACCTTCTTTTTATTTTGAATGCAGCATATATGCAAGAAAATGTATAGGCGTTAAAACCATTTTATACTGATTATGGAGGTGCTTCATCACTACTTTATTTTCTCGTTCTTCTTCCTTTTTTTTTTTCTCTTCTTCTTCTTTTACAAGATCTTTCCAGCTATACATGTAGCATCAGCAATGCAGCATCAGCAATTGTCTTGTTGAATTTTGTCCAGGGCATTTGCAATTGGTTGTAGTTCTTCGAACATTTCTTCAACGTTTCCTTTCTAAACAAAATTGGACAAAAGGTTTTTAATGTTTGTGTTAGTTTTCTGTCTGTTTTCTTTGTAAATGTTCAGTAAAGTAGCCCGTCTTTTAATGTAAACTTCGAGTATATCTTTCATTGAATTCCATCGAGTTTAGGAAAGGAGAACTAATTTCAAAGCATTTCGATGTGATCTATATAATGCATTTGCAGAGTGATTATTGCGGAAGTACTTAATTTTTAACAAGTTTTCTTTGATTGTAGGATACTGATTTTGAATGTCATTGGATAATAAATTTAACACACATGTGCTAAGCAGCCATTTGTTATAACAGTTAAATGTTCATTTGTGCTTAATAAATGCCGCATTTTTGAGGCATTATCTGTAACAACTGATTGGATGGAACACTGCAACAATAAATACCCTTTTTTTCTTGTATGAGCTTTTCCACTAGTATCGATTGTTTCATACTTTAAAATTGTAGCACAATTTTGCTTTTTACTTTATAGATGGAATCAAGCAATCAGCCAATAATCAACCAATAAGGAGATACCTGATGACATAACACCAGACATCTTGCAACAGAGTTCGAGTTGCATCATTTTCTTAAGCAATAAGCATGTTTCACTGCATCATTGGAGTTGGCAAGGCACATACTATCTTTACTACATGTAGATAACAAAAATAATTGTTAAGATAATATAATAATGAAAAGATACATCCTATTAATAGGATGCCAAATCTAAAGGGTTAAATGAAAGAATTTTTGTTCTGCTGATCGTTAATGATG
Source organism: Maratus michaelseni (assembly GCA_963931845.1). Classification (NCBI taxonomy): domain Eukaryota; kingdom Metazoa; phylum Arthropoda; class Arachnida; order Araneae; family Salticidae; genus Maratus; species Maratus michaelseni. The sequence continues at coordinate 178,779,575 of OZ007592.1, read as the reverse complement.
CCATATTTAAATTTCAGCAGTTTTGCGTTTCAAAATTATCACGTAAAGAATTATCATGTTTCTATACCTTTTTTTTTTTTAATTTAAAAGTTTTAACCCCCCCCCCCCCTTTCTCCCTTAGAATATCTGATAGTGTGCGCAAGATTTCGTCATATCTTTTCATCAGATACTTTTTAGTACAGTGCCTCCCTTTTTAGCATTTTGATGTTTAGAGTTCTCGATATCAGATTTTTCATAATGTCATCTATCATATGCCACCCAACATAGGTCTTCACGGGAGGGAATTTCCAGGCTCGGGCCTGAACGAAAGCTATCTTGGCCCGGGCCGGTGTAAAAACTAAAAGTCCGGTCCTGCCCGTTCAAAAATCAGTGAAAACAGGCCAGGCCGAACATGACCCGACTCAATTTCTACAAAAAAAATTCGATTTTTCTTAACATACAATTAAGATTCTTTTAATGAATATTGCATACGTATTTATGGGAAATTTTTACAGTATATTTTAGATTACTATATGTTCGCAAACCATAGAATACAGAATAGCAACATTAATAATCACTTAAGACTCTTAGACTATTACATTCAAATAAAGATATTAAAAAAAATAATGCAGTTTAGAATAAAAGAAAAAAAGATGGTTAAAAACATCATAACTTTCGTTGCTGTGTAACAGGGAAAAAAAGTAGATTTTTTAAAATGTTTCTCTATAATTTATTAAAGCATACTTGATTCCGTTAACAGAAATTCATTATCGCTATTAGTATTTTTTAAAAACAAATTGCTTGCTCGACACATCCTGGGAACAATTAAGTCCAGTTCCCGCCCGGGCCGAGTATGTAAAATAAAATTTTAAGCCTGATCCCGGTCAGCCCAAGTGTAACTGAAAAAATTAAGCCCGGTCTCAGACCCGATGTAACTGCCCGATGCCCCTTTCTAACGCTGGACATGTATGCTGTCCTCTTAAAAAACATTTTTCGAAATTTTTTTTACATAAAGTCTAATAAAGAATTTAAAAAAAATAAACATGGCTGAATTTTTACAGTTTGTTCTGACAAAGATATTAATGTTGGGCATTTTTCATTTTATCACTTTATTACAAAATGGCAGCTAATTAAGCGGGAATTTGAAAAAAAAAAAAAAAAAAAAAACACTTTTCCAAAAATTAACCCATGTTACCTGAAAACAACCCACACCTGACATAATCGGCTGAAAAGAAGCTTTTTATTACATTTTAATGGTTTAACATTAAAAAAAAATGTATATAAATTTATGTAGATCATTCTAAAATTGTATTATAACAAGAAATCTGTAAAAATGAAGCTCATGTTCGGCCAGAATTTTGCAATTGTTAATTTAAGTTATTTTAAAACTAACTAAGCACTCCTTAGGTATTTTTAACTATTTTTATTATTCTAAATGGTGCAGAAAAACAAAATAAAACAAAAAAAAATCACTTTAGTGAAATATTTGATGCAGTACTAGAGTTTTTTTTTTTTTTTTTATTAGGAAACATTTCACTGTGGGTTTTTTTTAGAGGACAGCACTATAACATTTCTGTATTGATGTTGTCAAGCTAGTATATCGGTACGTGCAGCACATTTATATTTATTCTCGTACCAGTCACGTCCATTGAAAATTGTTCATAGCTTAGTTTGATCCCATTAAATTAGATATATCGGGTCGGAGGGTCCGCTTAATTATTTTGTCGGGCTAGCTGGTCCGTTTAATTTTTTTTATCGGCCCGACCCGTTAAAAAATTGTCTTTATTCTACCGGCCCGTTTAAAAATTTGCCTTTATTTTGCAGGGACAGGCAGACCTCTAACCCAAAATGCTAAGATGAGCTCAACGTTATCTACTTTGCCAAAATGGGTAGGCTCATTTAAATTTGAATGGAAGACACGAATCCTAATATAACACAGACATATGAAAACATATGCCTCTCTTTTGTGGTTTTGAAACAGATGGAAGTAAACCATAAACGTTGATAAGATTATAAAAAGTTGATATAAACAAGAAATATAAATTAAAAATGTAGGTAATAACATGCTTTTAATCGAAAATTTAATGTATTGTCATCGACAATGGTCTTGTATGGAAATTTTGAACAAAATCGATTCGCTAGATATGCGATTTCAAACAAAAACGTAAAATAATGTTTTTGTCCCTGGACACTCCACTTGTTAAAGTACGGCCCTGCCAATATATGGCAGATAATATTGCAGATGGCAGATGGATATTGCATTGTCACCGACAATGAACTTGTGTGTAACATTTGGGGAAAATTGGTTAGACGGAAGTGGGTCAAAACCGATTAAAAGATTTGATCCAGACAGACACCCCGGCAAACGAAGTTAAATAAAAACGTGTAAAAATGGGGAAAAAAATTATAGTAAGACAAATTGTATGCACATATATAATTAATTAAAGATACAAGATATAGTACAGTTGAAAATACGAACATTTACATTAAACTAAGCTTTAAACTACAGCAGCTCTGAAAATTTGAAAATTTACATAAAAATGTTGAAAAGAAAAAAGCACTTAGAATCTTTAGAATGTTGCTTAAATTAAGGAACTATAAATTTGAACTATGGCATTTAACACTTCAAAAATTAAAAAATGCAAATTTCCCATGTCTTATATGCAATGAACGATAATGTTCCGAGGTTAATAGGCATAAGACATGAATATAAACTAGATTTTATTTTAGAGGCTCCAATAACAAAATATTCATCTTCAGATAAATTTCTGAATAATTTAAAAAAGATATAGCGATTCTTTTATTTAACTTCTTTTTATTTTTCCCTAATTTATGTAGCAGTCAATCGATAAGACTTAGTGTGAATTGCGGAAGAAAGAAAATAAATTTCATATAAAAATTACGTTACTGCATTAACTTTGTAAAAATGAATTGATTTCTTATAAAAAAAAATAAAAAAAAAAAAAAAGAGAGAGAAAGAATTTGTCAAAGAATAAATTTTAGTAATCATGTTTTAGTTTTGACAAGTCCAACAGCATCAGATGCTTGCTTCTTATTAAATTCTTTTGTCAAGTATACTATATTAGATTAGATTTTGAATAGAAGTAAAATCGAAATCTCATTAATTTAATAATTATCGATTTTTTAATATAAATGTAAAAATATGGATTGATATTTAAAAGAAATATTGTCCACTATATAAACGAATTTCGGATTTATTGGCGTAAGCTACTTTTGACATTAAGCTATTGTAAATCGATGTATTATTAATTACCAGCATAACTTTTTAGCTTGCATATATATTTCTTTCCTCCACTTGCGTTAAACCTTGATTAATATTCTTATGGAACATAGCTATATAATGTATCCAATGTATACATATGTGTATATAATGTATACAATGTATACAATACACAATGTATCCAAAAATTTACCGGACTGATCCAATAAACAAAAAATTAAGAGCTGAAATGAAAATTTTGACCTATGTTTATTCTAAATAATCCTCACTGGACTCAACACACTTTTACAATGACTGTAATAGTCATCCAAACATTTCTGGAAATCGGCCTTTGGAATGTGCTTCAAATAGTCGGTCGCAGTCGCTTGAAGCGGCCCCCTTTAGGTGCAATATATATATATATATATATATGTGTGTGTGTGTGTGTTGTGTTAAGTTTGGTTCAATTCTAAGGATAACCTCGTGCATTTTTCACTGATATAAAGAGGACACACGGACAGACAGGCATTTTATAAAAACATGTTTTTTGAGATCTCTGACCCCTAAAACGTGTAAATCCGTTGAAAACTGGAAATCGAAAAAAAATTCGATTACAATATTTTCTTCCATTATAGATAGAAAAAAGTAAAAAGTAACAATAAATTATGTTTTCTAGAAAATGTTAGAATTCAGTTTATAATTCAAATATTACAAAACAATGATCAAATACAAGATCAATTAAGATTCAATATGTCATCAATTATTTGATATATAGACCCTTTTATATGTTATTTTATACAAAATCTGATATTCTACATGAAAGTAGCTATATATAGAATAATGAATTTTAAAAAATATATATTTGAGAATCGAAATAAACCAGACAGATAAACGAGAATACAACAGTTGTTCTTGAACTCGACTACCCGCATACGCAAGGAAACAAACTCTAATTTTTTTTTTCTTTCTGTTGCTACAAACAGGTGCACATTACAGCTTCCCACATTTTACAGTAGGTAAACATTGATTAAACCGTTATTTCAAACAGCTGTGTACGGATGCTTCTCTCTTATAAACCGACTTATAACGGATAAACGGACTTATAAACCGCATCAATTACTTCGCACTTTTTCCTTGAATCGCGATTACACTTTACACGGTATTTTGACGAGTGAAGCGATGGACTACTTTTTATTTCTACAAATATAACGCCTGGAATACCTGTCTAGTATTACGAAATTTTACATGCCTCACCGGAAAGCGATTTTATTTGATTTGATGTTCTACGTGTACCTTCTACACATGAAGGTCAGTTTAGTTGTTTAATATTATATTATATATTAAAATCTGATTGTTTGTATGTATTTAACATTTACTCCTCTGAGAATACGATAAATTGCGAGCTGAAACAAACATCAATAATTCAAAAAGGAACCAAATATTTATAGTAGCTCTCGAAAAATTCAAACGGTGGTAATTATGCTATGCTACTGTTGTAAGTCATTATCTAAGACTTTTCATTCCACATTTAATTTAATTTAGTTTTATTGGTAAGTTATGAGGTGCTTTTAGCGCCAACGAGTACAACATTGCTTTTTTCTAGAATTGAATGCACTGTTAGCTTTTAACACTTTCCAGTATAGTTGAAAAGAGTTATTCGGTTTGCCTGACGATCTGGCTGTGCTTTAACTCGCGTAAATGTACTCAGATTGTCAAGCAATTGATATATGTTATTGAGATTTACCATGACATTTTCAGTATTGAAAATGAATTGTGTAGCTTTATAGTTCGTTTACAGGGGCACTCAAAAGAATTTCGTTACGTTATGGCCTATGGGGGGGGGGGGGGAGAGAATACTTTGTAGTGTAGTTTAATGATATTACACTACTTCAAACATAATGAAATTGGTATATATTTCTAAAGGAGGAACTAAAAGGTGTTTTCCTTAGAATATGGAGTGCAAATCATTTATTATTCCTTTACAGGGTCGCACAAAAGAATTCGGTTACATAATGGTCTACGAAGGAAAATTGTTTGCAGCGTATTTTAATGATGTTACACTATTTCCAACAAAATAAAATTTATGTACATTATTGCACAGGATGCTTACTGCAGAATATGACACGCATAATAAGTAGTTATCGTTCATTTACACATGGACACAAAATATTTCGGTTACAATACTGTCTATAAGAGTAAATGCTGAAACTGCGTTTTCGGTCTTAGTATGAGCTTTTAACAAAATATTTTCATACTATTTGGTTTGCATAAATTCTATAATAGATCATATACAGAACTACACAAAAAAATTGGTAAGCATTACCGTCACTTCCGGCTTAATCTGATTGGTGGCTCATGCGTGATGAGTTTCTCGGTGTGTTGTTGTTTTCATTTGGGTTTCTCGATTCAATTTCATGTCTTTGGGGGGGGGGGGGGGATACAATAATGTTTAATTTTATTTTATTGACACTGAGGAAGTGAGTTCAAGTTACTCACGAAACGTACGTCTGTCCATTGTACATGATATTGTGTGTTAAACGTTGGTGTTTTTAGTGTATAAGCATTACCGTGTATGAACTTGAAGTGCTTAAGAGTGGTTTTTAAAGGAGTTCTGCATTTTCCAGCTGAACTATATTTAGTACATCATCGAGGTACGCTACAAGATGCTTACTACTATAGGATATGGTGTGCATGACATTTATCATTCATTTACAGAGACACACACAAGAGTTCAGTAACAGTACTGTCTCTAAACAATAATTGCTGGAAGTGCGTAATGTTGCCTTCCCCTCTCTCTTTTGGAGAGTGTCACAGCCTTCTATTACGAAGGTCACAGCTCGGGCCAATAAAAATATGATATTAATTGTGTCAATTCAATAAAAATGAAAATATGACAAAATGATTATTTGTTACTTTGTGACATTTTAAAATGTGTAATTTGTAAACAAACAAGTTCACCAGAGTGGAAAACTTCAGTAAAAAATTTAAAAAAATTTTTGTTAATAAATGCTTTTTTTTTTTTTTTTTTTTTTTTTTTTTTTTTTACGAATTTGTGTAACTGGATTTCAATTTTCGTTACAAAAGGTTATTTTTTCACAAAAATGGAATAAATTTATCAAAATAACCTTTACTTTTCACAAAATGGGCCCAAGAAAAAAAAAAAAAACCCTGCATCGGCCCCTGTATATTATGTTTCGTTTAAATAAATACGTTTATCATTAGTTAGATAATGCAATTGTAATTAAGGATTTGAAAAAAAAATAAAAGCGCTTGGGTTTTTTCCCAAAAAACAACCCGGGTTTTAGGTGAGTTTGACCACCCGGGTTTGACATTTACTCACAGCATCAGTTGTATATTAGGTTTCCGAAGACTGAATCGTGACGCTGCTTATATTTATTAAACAACTTAATCTGAATTGCAGTAACCCAGTTGTTTACACATTCGCGTCGTAATCGCGAGGTTTTAAGTTCGAATCTCAGTCAGACATGCCGAATGTGAAGAGGCTGAAAGATGTTCCTTCGTATGGTATGAAATGTGGGGGAGAATAGAGCAGAGATGTTCCAGATGAAATTTACTATTAAATGACTAATAATTGGGGGGGGGGGGAGGATTATACATTTTAAATGCAAGTCATAAAAATTAGATTCATGTAAAAATCGCTCCCCGTACTGTAATATATTACAATTTCTTAATCCGGGCCTAGAGGATCCATTTTCAACAGGAAACAGAGCAAATATTTTAATTTCATTCCCATCCGTCTAGCATTATGAGAGTTAGAAATGCAAATATCAAAACCATTATAATGGAATAATATCAACTTACCCAATTAAATCTATTTCAAAATAAACTGACATTTTACCTTCATAAACATGAGTCAATATATCTATTTACTGGTGCATTTTTCGCAATTTTTTACAAATAAAAAGTAAAGGTTAAAATAGATGTCGTTTTTCAATATTTATTAACATTTATTTAGCTTAAGCAGAAACAAAGAAAAACTCTGTAAACTCTAAAGAGATGTTAATCCATAAAATGGGCAAAGTATTTTAATGAACAAAAAAGAAAAGAAATTGAATGAAATACAATGTTAGTGTGAGCAATTTTCTTACATGAAGTTATTCCCGAATATTCTTAAAGGGAAAAAATAGTAGAATTTGTAAGTAATAAAAAATTGTAATAATAAAATTAGCATGGAACTTAAAAGTGATTAGTATAAGATAAAGTAAATCTATTCTTAAAAACAAAAATTACACCATTTTTTTTTCTTTTCTACAAGACAATTTTAAAAAAACTGATGCAAAAACTACGCGAATAATTAAGGTAACGGTATTATTAAAGTTGAAAACAGGCTAATAATTAATAGATGAATGACTATGTAACATAAAATAGGGAATCGTTTAATAATTATATACATCCGGTTAAAAACAAGATTTAATTTTTAAAAAAATAGAGAAATATATTTTTCATCTTCATTTAAAAAATAAGTACTTTAAACCAATGCACGGTACTTTTCAAATAACCTTCAAGATTTCTTTAAAAAAGAAAAAGTAATTCTTAATTCAGTCTCTTCAAATTGAAATTATCCGAAAAAGCTATGGCTTTATATAAAGTTAATTTAATCGTTTACTCAGCTGGTGTAATCAGAAAATATCGGAAAATCCGTTTCGACAACAACGCAAGACGATAAAGAGCCAATTCTTGCAGCAGTAGAATACCCATTTGAAATAAACCTCAGCGCAAGCGCTATGGATAAATAAATCATCTGCCATTATGAAATTTTCTGAAAACAGTAGAAGACGGTAAATTTTTCCACGGTCAAAAAGCAAGAGGAAAAAAAAAGAAAAAAATCTTCAAAATTGTCAGATTAATAATTATTTGTTACCATCGCAAAAAGAAAAGGAAAGCAAGAAAGAAATGAGTAAAAGAAAGTTTAATGAAAAAAATGCAAGTTCATTTCAGTGTTGTTTATTATTGTTGATGATAGTTTTTGCAAATAACTTGCGATCATGAAAGCAAGGACAGAAAAGGACGCACTATTTTTATAAGGCATTAAGAAGGCTCTGTACCCTAAGATTTTTTATTATTATTATTTAAGTATTTAGAACACACTTTTGGCATATTATTAAAGGATTTTCTGAAAGTAAAATATTTTATCAAGAAAACAGACAATTCCATTTTGTGCAATTTGAATATTTAAAAATAAAATAAAAGAAATTTTCATTTTTTTTTTTTTTTTTTTGTTACGGATATTAACATTTTGCCATTTAAAAAAAAAATACTGTTTTTATAGGTGTTGCTGATCACTGTAAGGATAAAATTTCCAAAAAGTTAATTACTTTAAGAATAAAAAAAAAAACATGTAAATGTATATATATACAATTGATATATATAAATTGATAAGTAAATTGGCCATTAAAAAAAATAATAAATACATTGATATATACATTCTATAAAAAAGATTATTTAACATTTTTATTTTTTTTTAATTAAACTTTTTATATTATTAAACATTCGATCTTCTTTCATTTTATAAAACGCGCCATAAAAAACATCAATACATCAATTTAAAAAGTCAATTGAGAAGTGCATTGGAGATTTAGCATTTTGAATACACATTTATAGATATGGGTGGGGGGGGGTCAGATTTTAATTGAGACTCATTTAAGCGGGTGGTTAACTCCCCCCCCCCCCAGTTTAAAAGCTATTATAAACTATACCAGTCATGAAACAAGCATTTACGACTTGCAATTATCCTATTTATATTAATAAAAGAAAGTTAGAAATAGTAAATTAAATAGTAAAAAAAATAAATAATAATAATAATAATAACTAAATTAAATAAAAATTGATATATAGATATTCAATACAAAAGATTATTTAGCATTTTCATTTTTTAAAATTAAACATTTTATACTACTGAACATTCGATCTTCTTTCATTTTATAAAACGCAAAAAAAAAAAAAAAAAAAAAAACATAAAAAAAAAAAAAAAAGTAAATTGAGAAGTATATATTAGAGTTTTAGCATTTAAAATATACATTTATAAATATATGGAGGGGAGGGGGGGGGGGGGGATCAGACTTTAACTGAGACAAGGGATGGTGAACTTTTGTTTTGGTGAACTATTTTTTTTTCCCCTACCTAAACTATGCCAGTCATGAAACAAGCATTTAAGACTTTCAATTAACCTATTTATATTAATAACAGAAAGTTTTTGCTTGTGTGTGTGTATGTCTGTCTGTCTGTTTGCGGTAGCTACGGAAATCTATCGCACGTAGAAATTTGCATATTTGGTTCCGGATAGACGAAGACAGGTTGGTTAAAATGTGCAGTCGCCAACCCCCCTCCCCTCAGGAAAGTACATAATAATTTGTTTTCTTTAAAACTATCTAAAATTATGGATGTAACCATAATATTATAGAATATATACTGTGGTATATAAAAATGAAAAATGTTTCTTATTATTATTAAACGATATATTTTTAATATTCATGCATGATTTCAAAAAGTTATCTGCAGTACCTTTTTTTTTTTTTTTTTTTTTTTTTAAAATGTACTTAATTGATCTATAGACAAAATCTATAGACATTTAGACAAAAGTAAATTAAAATTGAACAGTCACGCTGAATAAAATTAGGTATATTGCTAATATCTTTTGAGTTACACATTAAAATAAATCTATCGACAGAAAAAAAAATGAATATTTGTTTATAAATAAATTACATGATTATAATGTATATATCATATTAATTTGCTTCGCTCGCACTGTCGAGTCGAAATGTCATTTGTGTCCTAGGTCCTAGAGTACCTATGTTCAACCTCTTACCATCCTAATTTCAACACGCAAACGCTCTCCTAAACCCTCGCTCTAAATTTAAGTAACAAAAAGCTAAATTGGAATATTCTGTTAACTTTTAAATAATAAAGTATTATTATGAAACTATAATAGAAGCATATATATTATATATATATATATATATTGAATTCGGAATCATTCACTAGCCTTTTATTTTAGATTAACAACTTTAAAACAATTGCTAAAATTTCTTCCAAATATAATTTTAACCAAAATGAAAACTCATACATTAGGCATAAATTATGAAACGATTTCTAATACTAACAGAATATTAAGAAATTTCCTTTTTTTTTCCCCCCATACAATCAAATGAGCTATCTAAATAAGAAATTTAAATAAAATGCACTGCAAACGATTTTTCCTCATGGACTTAGATTGTAACGGAATTCTTTTGTGTGTCCCTGTAAACGAGCTATAAGTGCTACATGCTTTATTTTCAATAACGAACATTCTATAGTGAACTTCATTAACATAGAAAAATTACCTGTCAAGCAGAGTATATTTTCGCGAGAAGTACGGACAGACACCAGACAGATAAACAGAAGTCAAACACTAACTATGTTGGAAAATGTTAGAAATGAGATTAAAGTAATCAACTACCGAAACTTAATTTTCCACAAGATTCATTTTAAATATTAAAAAAAAAATCAACATACATAAGAAATATTATATGAAATTCGTATAAAAAGTCAACTATCAAAAAGAGGAATGTCATAGTAATAAATAATTATTTTAATTAAAATTCTTGAAAGTCTCGTTTCAAGAATTTCAATTAAAATAATTCCAATATGGTATATTATTTTAATGCTTGCTCCGATTTCTTTACTGTTTATTATTATTAATTTAAACCGCTTGATATTTTAATAAAACTTTAACAAATATTTTTGCCTACAATTAAAAAAACAGCAAAACCTTCAATTTAGAATAAAAGAATGCGATTAAAAGTAACAGAAAGAAAATAGGAAAATAAAAGAACACAGGGCCAGGCATTTTTTACCACACTTGCAATTTGCTTCCACTCAAAAGTTAGAAATGCAAAATGAGTTCATCATTTCATCATAAAGATCAGAAAAAATCTGGAGTGACTGCACTCGACTTTCCGAACACTTTATAGAATATTTTGCATTCAGATATCAGGTAATATAAAAACTAGTCGGATGTGTCAATCCCAAAACTTTCTTCTATCTCACACAGGTTTCGCATACACTAAAAAGAATCAGCACCCGTTTATATCAAGTGCTAACTGAAACTCAAGTTTTATTTAATTCCGTGCATTATTTCTTGAGATATATGACTATCGCTAAAATCGTGTAAATCCTGCATAGCAGCGCCACCTGCTGGACAATTTTTACCAAAAACTAATCAGCACTAACTTATATGAGAGACTAACTGAATATAAAGTTTTATTAAATTCCGAGCATTAGTTCTTGAGATAGAGCGCCCACAAAATTTTGGTCACATACAGACAGAGTCATAGACAGACAGAGTCACAGACAGACATTTTCTAAAAATAGTCAAATCGTGTTCAGGACCTTCTAAAACGTATAAATCCGTCGAAAACCGAAGTCAAAAATTTTCATGAATCCAATACTTTCTTCTTGTAAAGATAGAAGAAAGTAAAAATAGTCAAATCGTGTTCAGGAACATCTAAAACGTATAAATCCGTCGACAACCGGAAGTCGAAAATTTTCATGAATACAATGCTTTCTTCTTGTAAAGATAGAAGAAAGTAAAAATAGTCAAATCGTGTTCAGGAACATTTAAAACGTATAAATCCGTCGACAACCGGAGTGTTACAAATTTACAGAAATGAAGAAAAACTATTAATGTCATTGATTAGAGATGTCCTGGGCACGTAAGTGCAAAACATAGGCACTTCCGATCTTAAAGGGACCGTAGACCTTTTATTTGATCAAAAATCGAGCCCAAAATCGAAATTTATTTTCGTTTGTATTATTATTCTTCAGTTTGTATTGAATCATTTGATAAAAACTGCATACAGCTGCGATGAATTTTCGTAAAGTTACAAGCGTTTGAATCATGTACACAATCAATTTTTCGGTGCATTAGTAAATTTTATACCTGTTTCTCTCTCAATACAGATTTTACTCGTTTTTTAGATTTTTAAAATGCTCCCTGCGTCTTAATTTTTGATCAAAATTCATGAAATTGATAAGGAAGAATCCTGATATAAAGAAACTGTGTATGCATTTTACAATCAGACTTCGTTAAGATAATAAAATTTTATTTATTACTTTGATTTGTTTGAAACTTATTAAAATGCTAAATTTTGATGAAAATCTGAATGGAATTCAGAAAAAAAAAAAATCTTTCAAAAATTAACTATTCAAGGGATTAAATAGCTGATACACAGATTTGTTTGTAATGTAGTTTTAGGTTATTCAAATGCCAAATCGAGGAAATATCTTAAAAATTAAGACGCAAGGAACATTTTAAAATTTGGTTTATAAATTTTTTAAAAATATTTTAAAAATATTAATATTAGAAAATTTTTTAATGTACTCTATATACGTATGATGGCATGTATATATGCACAAAATTTCATATATATATATATATATGATGAAAAATAAAAAATTATCATTTTTTTCGTCCACCGTCCCCTTAATGACCCTCCACTTTTATTTACATGTTGAGAATTGCCTCCAGGTAATGAAAAACTAGTTAGGTGGATAAGAAAAGTAATATTTCTAGTTTGTTTGAATTTTTTATTTAAAGTAAACAAACTTGTATCTTATGAAATTGCAATTTTTAACACTGGGTAATCAATCATTCCAAATACGCCCTTTTCCAACCAAGAAAACCCAAATATCCAAAGTTTGTAATATAGGCCCTTCTTCCAAACAGTCATTCAATTATAAAGCTAATCTTCCGCAATCAGGTTTACAGCCAAAGTTGGCGTCAAACATGAGCAATTCTGGCAACAGTTAGTTTCAAGTATTTGAGAATTTCAACCCTTTTTTCCCCAAAAAGGGACTATTTTAATATATTTTAACATATTTTTCAAAAGTATTTCGTTTCTTTTTTTAAATGTAAACATTTCTTCAACAAAATTAGTAAATAAATTTCCACACGCTTTTATTTAGTAAAATCTTTTTTTTTCCTACAAAACTAGGAGCTACGCTCGCCATCCCCCCCTCCCCCCAATCTAGACAATGCAGGCTCTAAAAATACATTAATTTGTTCTGTTTTAAAAATATTACCCGATTAGGAGTGATAGAATGATATTATCACGATTAGTGGCAATTTAATGTAATCGGAGTGCCATTAATTTCCCTTTGACTGAGGTATTTTTCCTTTCTGGTCTGCATCAAACGCTGTCGCGACAGCTGACGGTTGTTTTCATGATGATTAAGTAAGATCAATTACACATTTTAAAATAAATTTGTATAAAATTGTTAAGTAAAAAGTGTCGCTGCCTCTCGGACTTTTATAACGTCCAGAAGAAAACATTACCTTTATACGCTAGTAAAAAAAAAATGTTTTAAATATAACAATTTTCCCTATTAAATACCTTTCGCAAGTAATAGTTAAATTATTCTCGGGGGGGGGGGGGGGGGGGGATTCAAGATTAATTTTCTCATTTACAAAATCTCTTCTTACAAAGAAATTAATTAATCTTAATTATATTAATCCTAAATACTCCTTCATGACTACATTTCGTGTCCGACAGATTTGAATGTCTCTGGAAATCTGTTTAAAATAGCAAATTTATTATTTATACGCAACCACTGGCAGAAATCCGCTGAAGTCACAATTCTTAATCATTGAACAGCCATGGCAGAAAGAAATGAGTTCTTTTTTCCAGTAACTCTGGGGGAGGTCAATCAAACAGAAAGCGAGGATGGTGAAGGGATATCGCACAACTTCTTTGTTTGCAAAAGCTTCAGAATCAGACTATTTCTCCTTATATTCTATCATATCAATAACAAGCGCGGATCCAAGGGGGGGGGGGGGGGGGGGGGTCATGGGGTCATGACCCCTCTCTAAACGGAAAACATTTCAATATAACAATACATTTTTTAAAATATGTATTAAAGGTGTTTTTATTTATTTTTATTTTTTTACTGCTTAAAAATTTTAATCTTTCTGATACATTAATGAGTTATTTTTAAATAGAAATGCATGAAAATTGCAGGCATTATTTTTTAAGCACTAAAGAATCAAAATCATTTTTAATTTTCTTTTAATGTGGTACATCTTTAATTGTATTTGATTGCTTCCTCAAGACGATATTTCCATGATTGACGAGCCTCGAAAATCGGCTTAAAATGTGAACTTTGAGAAAACTTTCTGCAAGATTCTTTGCATTTATAAGAAAATGGGAAACTGATTTCTTGGTACCTGAATAAAACATGCATATTTTGTATATTTACGAATATACCTGCAAATTTCATGCACTCATGAAAGAAAATGAATTCAGGTATATATCAGAAAATAGTCAATTTGGATCTAAGATATAAAAACTGCTGAAGACGACATGTGATGCCCCCCCCCCCCCCCCCCCCCCCAAAAAAAAAAAAAAAAAAAAAAAAAAAAAAGTCATGACCTCCCTCTAAATGGAGGGCTTAATCCGCCTCTGATCAATAACAATTCAATTCCCTTTCAAACTAATTTTTAAAGTATTGTAAAACACTTTAGAAACTTAAATTACATTCTTGTTTTTCAAACAAGTTTTTTTTTCCTTTTTTCCAATGTGTGAATAATTAAAATTATCACTTTGAGCCCGAAACAGAAGACTTATAAAAATCGATCACAAGCCGGTCTCGGTGAGTCCGTCTCATATATGTATTATATTACAGTACAATCATATTTAACAATTAAAATGACCTATTTAAAAAAGGATAGTATTCGGCGATATCACTATTCATTACTCCTTAATTCTTACACAATGTACTTTTTTTTTTTTTTTTTTTTTTGGGGGGGGGGGGGGGGCACATTTGGTAAATATAGAATAAAAATTATTGCCATGAATAATAATATATTTTATGAACATGACTGGAGTAACCAGAACGAATGTACTTTAAAGAGGAATAGAATATTTTTAAGCAAGTTTCGCGCTTTCGCTTACATTTGAATACCAGAATTTCAGAAAAAAAAAAAATATTATTCTTCAGTCTTATTTTATCGAAGAATCTTGCAATTAAATAAGAGGCAAAAAAGTCTTTGTTAAATTGCTGAAATTCAAAATTAAGCACCCGAACGAATCCTGTTAGTTAGATATAATAATAAGAATGGGGAAAAGAGAAAAAATACAGACATAAAAGAGAGAAAAAATAAATCTTATTTTATTTAAATTAAAAGCCTGAACTTATTTTTCCAAATAAAAGTAAAGTAATTGTTCCATCTTACATAGTTTTATCAGACTGATATCACATTTGCGAAAACACTTAACAATTTCCCCGATAATACGAAACATAATAGTGTAAAATCTCTTGAGAACAAGCAAAAATATGATAAGAACAAAAATGCAGTTTATCGACTATATATTGATCATTCCTTCCATTAGAAAGGATACGTATTGGACCTAACACAAAAGGAAGCCAAAGAAGTGCCATAATAGACCAAGAACGATCTAACATTTTACCCTCATCTACGTGTTTAGTAGGGTTTCTTACAAACGATGAAAATCATAACAGAACTTACATTAGTGTGAAGATTATCGAACAAATTTCTCGAATAAAAGGCTGTCCTTGAAAATACATTAACACTCAAAAAGTATAGTTTTAACACTGAACAATGCTACTTCGTTAAGATTGCTACATATATTGAATATGAATAATATTTAACATTATTCGTAATAAAATCGGATCTTTTTGATTCAATACAAAAACATATATATATATATATATATATATATATATATATATATATACAGTAAAATCCCGTTACAACGAACTTCACGGGACCGCAAATTTTATTCGTTGTAACGGGAATTTCGTTGTAACGGAATTCAATAGAAAATTAAACATTTCAATTCAGATCCTCATATCATAGTTAATTATAAAAATATAGTAGTATAATACAAATTAGTAGATAATTAATTATTAAAAATAGTAATAAAAATTAGTAGTACCTTCTAATAACGTAAAGTTAGTATAATACAATGTATAATATTTTTTATAGAACTGAAAAATTGACTTACCACCATTTCAATGATCTTCAAATTGTACAAGAAAAAATTTAATGCAGAAAATCAGTGATTTTTTTTGTACAAGGGAGTTTGAAGCTGCGGACAATACAAAATTATGTACATGATTAATATTAGAAAAAATGTTATCTGGTACACTGCTCTGTAAAGAAATAAAATTGCGCACTCTTTCTAAGCTTTCTAAGGCTTCAGCAGATGTAACTTTTGAAACCTCATTTTCTTCATCTTCAGAACTTTCTTCATCATTTTCTAAAATGCGATCATCAACAATAGACTGCACAATATCTGTCTCTGTTAATGAATAACAAGTTGCAGCATTGTCATCTGCAGTTAAAAAATCTTTAAAGCTTATGCTTTGAGACACACCAGATTTTTCTTTTACTAAGTTCCAAGTGGATTCGATCTCATATTCGACTGTCTGCTCCTCATCATGTACTACATCGCTAGATCCTTGAGCCGTCGATTCTTTATTTAAATCCTGGTCAATCTGCGCGTGTTTCCAACAGTGGGCTATTGTTTTCTGGCTTATATCATCCCACGATCCACAGATCATATCAATTGCCTCTTTCATGTTGCACTTTCTGTTTACGTTATTTTGCAGATCACAGAGAATGCGTTTTAATAACATAGTTTTGTATCGTGATTTTACGGCTCTGATAATGCCTTGGTCAAGAGGCTGAAGTATTGCAGTACAGTTAGGCGGGAAATACTCTACACGAATGTGATTCAATATAGGAGGATCATTGTGTGCTGTGCAGTTGTCTATGAGTAGAAGAATTTTACGTTTTTGTTTTTGCATATCTTTATCAAAATTTATCAGCCATTCATTAAAGAATCCTTGCGTCATCCATGATTTTTTGTTGGCTTTGTAGATGCATGGTAAGGACTTAAAATGTTTGAAACAACGGGGTTTTTCAGATTTGCCGATTATGAGTACTTTTCGTTTTTCTGTTCCTGATTTGTTGCAGCAAAATAGGGCTGTAATCCTTTGTTTGGAAAGCTTTCCTCCAATACACTTGTCTCCTTTTAACGCTAAAGTCTTCCTTGGTTCTAACTGAAAAAATATTCCGGCTTCATCGGCATTAAAAACATCGTTAGGACTATACGTCTTGATTATTTTTTGTATTTCACCTTTACGCCATTCGTTTACAAATTCAACTGGGACGTCTTTTGCTTCTCCTGAAATGCATTTTGCCACTATACCGTATCTTTCTCGGAATCGATTCAACCATCCGACACTGGCTTGAAAATTTTCAATGTTTAGCATTCTTGCAAATTCCAAACCTTTTTCTCTAATTAAAGGGCCACTTAGAGGGATGTTTCTAGAACGAACATCCATAAACCATTTGTAAACAGCACTATCCACATCTTGAAACTGGGCATTTCGAATTCGTTTTCTGCTTGGATCAAAGACTTTAACTTGAATTTTTTTCAAAATGCTTTCTTTATCTTTTAGAAAAGTGGATAAAGTAGACGGCGAAATTCCATATTTGCTAGCAACATCAGATTTTTTCATTCCTTTCTCAACTTCAGAAATTATGGCTTTTTTTTCTTCCAAACTAAACTGTTTTCGCTTAACAGCCGCCATTTTATGACCTACTGGTAAGATGAAAATTTTCAAACTGATTTCGAGCTTTGGAAATTCCTTTGCGAAAGTTATTCAGGTAGGGAGGAGAGGGAAGGGGGAATGTGCAATACTCATTTCACGTTTTGTTAAGTTTGCCTACATTGGTTACAGCTTACTTGGACTTCCAAGAAAAAGGGGTGGAGAAAAGGGGGAGCGAACAAAGGAAACATTCCTTCTGCAGTGAAATGCCTATGCACGCCGATTTTACAACAAAGCTCGGAGAAAAGCGATTGCTTTAGAGATAAGCTTGATTGTCCCTAAGACTAGGCATCGAAAACAAAAATTGTCAAGCGATAAAAATGTACAACTGAAAGTATTTGCCGTGTCATATTATTTCGTTCTAACGAGATTATAAAAAATTGAATATTTCGTTATACTGAGATTATGTTAACATTATTTGAATACATTTCAAAACGGGACTCGCTTGCATTTCGTTATAACGGGATTTTTCGTTGTAATGGAATTCGTTGTAACGGGATTTTACTGTATATATATATATATATATGAATGAAAAGTGGAATGCATCTAATTTTGAAATATTTATGTTGTTTTACAAATGCATTTTCTAAATGAGCAGGGACTTTTTTAGGGTTGATTCAGTAAAAGTATCGGTCATTGTTGGTCATACTGACAAAATTCCTGATTTCATGCAAAGGAAGAGACTTGCAAAGCCACACCGTTCGGATAGCGCGGAATAGAACTGTGAATTTCGACTCCAAGCTTCTCATATCTCTGGCATGCACATTTATCCAGTCTGTGGAAGTGAATTAAAAAACATACTCAATGTCGGACTTTATTCCTCTATATGTATTGCATGAACTAAACGTGAAGTGTAGTGTTTCGTTAGAAAAGTTTATCATTTAGATGACCATTTAAAATTTCATATTTTTGCATTTAAGAGAGTATGTATAATGATATTCTTCAATTAAAATGGTTCTTCACTTTTTTTTCAAGAAAAATTGTGTTTTTTTTTACCCGATATTTGTTTTGATTGATATGATATTAAAATGGCTATACTATATATATTTTCTGAAAAAAAGTAAGTTATCGGCGTTCTCGCTAAATACTATGCGCTTTTCCTGCATAGCAACTCGGCAAAAATCAACGAACTACTGAAAATGATAGACAATGTAATTTCAGTAAGTAACATCAACGATTATTCATTTTTAGCAATGAGTCTAGACTTGCCATCTAGCTATCCATCTATATTCATTTAGAAGTACTACTTGAAATAAGGTTTGCTCTAAGCATAATAACGAGTGTTGTGCACTCATAGGGGCTGTACATATATAACGTTAGCAACTTTTTGGTAATTTTGGATCCCCCCACCCTTAAGATATCATATGTTATCATTTCTCGAACGCCCCCCCCGCCCAACCTCCCTTAATAATATCGTAATCAATCTCTAAAAATTCTTTTTATTTTTACATTTGTTTTATTTTTATACGTTTGCAGTGATATACAAATATGATTATAGATTTATTATTCGCATAGTTTATTGATTCAAATGAAGAGAAGAAGTCAATAAAATATCACTATTATACACGAAATTACTTTATATCAAATAATACCTAAAAAAGATAGTTTCTATTTAAAAAAGTAATAGCTTTTTGTTACGTAATGCATTCAACAGTAATATTGTGTTCTTACACTTGTCCCCTGCAGGGCCTGTTTACCGAATAGGCCCGGAAAGCCCGTATTTACCCAAAGGAATACAAAGGGGCCCCGAAGTTTACTTTTCAAAATAAATCTTTAGAAAAAAAATTTCAATCCGGGTAAAAAATGCATTTTTTTCCCTTAAGATACTTTTTATCTAAATTATGAAGCTCACTCTTTCTAAAATGTTGTTTACTCGAAATTTTGATGATAAAATTTCAGATTATTGCAGCAAAAAATAGATTTAGTAAATAGCAAAGCAATTGGTAAGAGTAATAGGGGGGGGGCCCCTGAGCAACGTCGGGCCTACTTCTATGTCTTAAGCGGGTCCTGGTCCCCTGCACGGGGACAGCAGATACTTTTTATTAACAAAACAGGTGGACAACATTCTTTAGCTTTTCTTTACTCGTAAACACAAAAAGTAATCATTTAAAATATACAGTGAAACTTCTTTTAAAGGCCACTCCTATTGAAGGGCCACCTCTATTAAGGGCCAATATTTTTAGGAACGAAAATTTTCCCCATAGACAATGTTAATTTTACTCCTATTAGGGGCCGCACCCACCCCTCCCTCATAAAGGCCTTTTTTTTTTTCACATGTGCCTTAAATTCTAAACAGGTTCAACTTTCGAAAACTGCTGAAACTGAATGTGATCCAGATTCAGATAAATATGAAAATGTGGTTGAATGCTATGAGGATTTATCAGACTATTGGGAGAAAAGAATTATAGATGAAATAGATAGATACAGGTAAAATTATAAAAAAATATTGTTTTAAACTTTATAAAAGTGTTATTTTTTTTTTTAACTTTCAAATTTTTTTTTAATTTTTTTTATTTTAGGAGTTTAATCTAATCCAGATAATGATAATGAGTTTGATGACTCTGCAGCTTTGAATATATCCTGTCAGAAAATGCTAACAAAAATAAATAAACTAATATCTCATTCTAAGGTATTAATAAATGATGCAAATTTAAGTAATTTGTTCCATAAAGTAAAAGAATCATTAGAAACTAAAATTGTCTACGAAAAAATTATGAAAAGTAAAACTTTAATAGAAAAATTTTTCAATCATGTATAGAGTTTTAAAATGTTAATAAACCGTTTTTTTCCCTATATAGTTTTTGATTTCCTTATTTTAGTTTTTTTTTTGTCACCCCTATTCAAGGGCCACCCCTCTTAAGGGCCAATTTTCTATGGAACGGCAGGTGTCCCTTACAGAGAGGTTTTACTGTACTTCGCACCTTGTTTCTTCAACAGCAGATTATATGCGCATATAGCAGAATAGATTTGCCAAACTTTGGGGATATTCTATATTTTGGAATGAAATGATTTTATAATTATTTTCTAGTTTTAATAAGTTTTCTAGTTTGAAATTGTTGAAGGTGACTTTTCAACTGTGTTATGCGTTTTCTTGCTAAACTTAATTTTAGCAAACTATGTAGAATATATTCAAATCTATAGATCATATACACAGCTGCTCAAAAGAATTGGAGTACATTTCAGACTATGAAAGGTTGTTGCTGAAATCAGGTTTTCATATGTGCTATGCATTTTCTAAAATGTCTAATTAGGTGTCTTCTTTACCTTATTAAACGGTGAAGTTTTGTTATAAAGTATTCTGGATGCGTTGGAAAGTGTTTCATAATCTATGCTTGACTCGTGATTTTTAATTTTTTAATCTAGAACACTATTTTGGCAAGAGTTGGTGTAGAAAAAAATCAAGAATATGTCCATCAAAAAACAACTCCTCGTAAATGATATCGCCAAACCATGAACTTAAAATATCAGCCATAGAAAAAAGTGATATCTCATGTGAGTGCCATGTGAAAATTATCACTATTTATAATTGCTGCAAATGCCTCGGAGTATCTAAAGTATATGAAAACTACTTGGCGACCTGCACGTGTGTGTAGCGTGTGAGAGTCCATATGTCTGAATGTTTAGTCGGTCATCCTTTTGTATGCCAGCTCTATTTAACTGCATTTTAAACTTCTTCGTGAACAGAACATTTCTAAAGTTGATGAAAGCCCATATTGTTAATTATCTGCTTGAACAATCGATTATTTTATTTTATTACGGTCATCATATGAAAGGGAGACGTCAGTGTATACGGAAGAATACTTTTGGTATACGTTTTGTGCTTGTAAAAATGAAAACGAAAGAATTAAAAATAATATGTAGCATTATGTTGGTGCATCATTACAATGAACATTTAACGAATAAACTAGTGATGAAGTAGTAAATATGTTATTGAAGATTATGTTTAGAAATACGGAATTAGGATTGTAATTTACAATCCACTTGTTCAATCAAATATACAGTGTATCTCACTCCACGCCGAACTTTGATTTTCGTTTGTTACTTTAAGAATAATGAAGATATTGTAACGGTATTTGCAGCAGACTTACTTTGATTTCTGTGGCATATGATAACATGGCGAAAAGAGCTTGAAATTGTCACCATTCAAGGTGAAAGATAAAGACAAAAAGAAAAAAAAAAAAAGACAGAGCTCGGCATTCCATTATTCAGAATGCAGCTGATAATATATATATTGTGTCACTGGTCAAAATTCAGTCACTTTTAATGATGCCATCACATAAGTAAAGTTAATATGATGAAAATCTCGTTAAAATATCTTCATTATTGTTAACGTTGTGAACGAAAATTCGGTTTCAGCTTGTAGAAAAATTTTGTATTTTTTCCCTGTATTTTTTTTTACAGAATGTGTTATATTTTTGTTGTAATAAGTGGATTGAGATGCTGATTTCTTGTACAAAAAATTGTTTGTTTTGACCACATTATCTCCCCTGAAAGTTTGTTCCACGATTTTAGGAGCAACCTAAATGTTTACAACCTCTGAAAATGATCGCCCACTCCAGACAGTATTCTCTGTTGCATTTAAAAACTTCCTTGCTAAATAAAAAGGACCAGGAAAGTTATTCTGGCTGAGTTGCTACTGTTTGAATAGATTATATTATTTTTCTGATAAAACAGCATATGACTGTAAAATTTCCCTTCTAATCCCATCAAAAATTCTATTTGATTTTAAAATATGTGTTTTAAAATATAAGAAACTTTTATTTATTTATTTTAACTCACAGAAGCAGCCCTGAAATTGAAAGTTTTATTAATTAAAAAAAAATTAAGACTATCCTTTTTTTTAAATAATAATTCAAAGCATATACTTTTTTTTTTTTTTTTTTTCACAGTGTAAAGTTTATTTGTAGGAAGATCTTGTTCACAAAAATGGAAGTATCTGTGTTTAATATTATGTAAAATTGTTTTTAAAAATAACTTTTTAATACCTTTGAACTCTGAAATAAAGGAGTATTCGGCCGAACGGCGATTACTCGGCGTGCCGAATATTCTGTATTCCGCCAAAATCACTATTCGGTGCATCACAAATAAATAAAAAACGAATGTATGCAAGTATGGAATATTCAGCATGAAGGTAATTTAAAAATTAAAAGTATACACTAATTTTAATCTGCGAACAAGACAGGGTTTTGTTTTTATTAAGAGGGCTGAACTTAACAGATTTTTAATTTATTGAAAAATTAAGATCTATACAGATTAAAAAGTAATTAAAAATCACTATTTTTTTGTCTAACGTACTTTGTAAGATATTGCAATAAAATTTTAAAACTTTTCTAAACAAAATTTCCATCTTATTTTTTGTTTATTTTTCTTTAAACATGGCGGGACACTAGTAATATATGAAAAGGCTACCAACTTCCTCAAAGAAGTAAAATATACGATGAGAAAAATATATTTTTAGAAACTATTCAATATCTATCTCCGTGATTCTTTTTCTTAACTTTGTGGGAGGGGATACTTGGAGGGAAAGGGGGACAACATCCGCTCAGTCTCAAGAGATTTATACAGGTCCGCCCGAAATATTTATAAAATGGAGGACTTAACTCGTAATGTTACAATTTCATAACAAAATCCCAAATGTTTCATACATAAAATTAACTTATTTTATAATTAACTTACTCAACTTTAATTTCTTAAGCACTAGTAACAGATAGTTTGCAAACTTTTATATCAGAATAGGAAATAATCTTAAGTTGAGTTCTGAAACTTTTTTTTCTAAAAGTACTTAGAAATTTACTTGATTTATAAATTCAATCTAAAAATAAGAAAAACGTTAAAATAGAGAACTGTTCTTCAAACTACGCTCTTTTATCGACAACGTTTCAATAAATTTAATGGTTTATTTATGTGTTTTATTTCATTTATTTATTTTTACGTAAGCGCAGATTAAAACTGAAGGTTAGTTAAACGATAATAATTAAATATAATTATTTTATAAGAAGAAATATCCACATAACATTTTAATTAAAAACATACTTCAATAAATGTTAAACTTTTAATTTTTGCATTACATCAAATTCTGGTTCTCGAAAAATACGTATATGAATGATTGTATAAAAAATGTACCTGCAGACGAATAGAAGATTCCAGACTTCAAAATGATACAATAAATCTGCGGTCGCCAACTTTTCGAACCACACTGATTACTAAATTCATAACTTTAATTAACTTCGACCGCTGTCATGAATTTTTAAAAAACAAACACGCTTACACAATAATGATCAGAGAACTTCTCTTTCATCAATATGTAACCATTGAATATAACGATATTACAAATGCCAATTTAACTAATAAGAAAATCGTAAATACTTATTTAATCATAACAAATTTTTAAAGTTTTTTTTTTTTTTTTTTTTTTTTGTAACAGAATTATTAACGGTAGTTCAATCATTTACAAAATAGCTGAAACTTATTTAAATATTACACATTTTTAGTGTGATATTTGTTCTTGATTGTTTGAAATAGGTTCAGGAATGTTTTTCTTATTTTAATGATGTTAAAGCAACACCGTCTTCATTTCAAGCCGCAACTGGTTCCAGTTTTAGTTTATTTGACAGATGAAAATGTTTTTCGCACTAATAAGTTACTGAAAACTAAACCAAAATTTTCATTCATTTTTCATTCAGCAACAGATATTCACTTTTTTATGGCGGGCCAAAAGTTAAAAATTACCTGTTTCGCAAATAAAAAACAAATAACATCAATTAACATAATTATCAATGCTGCTATAATTTAAGTTTTCAAAACAAAACCATAGCTGCCACTGCTACGTTTCTTGGCGGATAATTCCGAAAAGTTATTTAATCGCAAATTTCTGCGACCTATGGAAAATTTACTGCTTTGATTTACTGTTGGTAGAAAGCGCAAACTTGTTTGTTTTCGCAACGTATTATCATAATTTAATCAATATTAAACAATAACATGATAAAGGGGGGGGGGAGGTATATTAAAAAAAAACATTACACTCTTTACTTTTGTGTGGTTAGGCGCATCATTAACTCCATTGTCTTTGTAACTCGTAAACAGTTGTAACCATAAATATTATTGGCGATTTATCACGTGCGGCCAGCTAACGAAAGAAATGCCTTAAAATTAATTTATTAATTAGGGTGAAAACCCCAGTTATTGACACGACCTAACCAGTAACTGACACTGCTGTAGAAATCTAACTTAAATAAGTATTTTCTTGTAAAAGTCTGCTAGGTAATGTCATCTAGTGGTTACTTATTTGTCTTAACTGTTATAACTTATTTTTCAGCTATTGGTTTTTTAAAAAAGGGATGGTGCCAGTTACTGGAGATATTGACAATATTTATAACAAAAATGAATTTTTAGTAATAAAAAGTATAATTTTTCAAAATTTTGTCAACACTAATTTTTTAATGTATCTTTACTAATACTTTCAAAAACAAAGATAAGCACATAAGACATATTTAAAACTTTGTAATAGTGATTTGAACAAGAAAAATTCCTTAAAGTGACAGTGACTGGGGGTTTCACCCTACATTCTAAAAATATAAAAATCGATTACAAAATCCCATCTTTAGATAGTAAAACTAAGTTAAATAAAAAAAGTGTCATAGTAAACAAAAAGAGAGTCTTCCCTCCACACGGTTGGCTTTTCTGACCTTTTTTTACAAGACATACACTGCAAAAAAATAATTGTTGATTTTACAGTATAAAACTGGCACCCCAGCTGCCAGTATGTTTGTCAGATATTTTTGGTATTGTCTAAAGGATCTGCGGAAATTTTAGGTTCCAACCTAAAAGTAAAAACTTGTTATTTTTTTGAAACAGCCAATACAATGTGCATTTCCAGAGAAAATTAATTTATCTATTTCTTTCTACAAGACTGTGATTAAATTTACTGCAGGAATATTAATAGATTGATGCGCAAGTTTGGCGTTAAATAAAGTTCAGGAATGACGATTTTTTTTGTACTAAAAGAAGTCTTGAAAACGTTCTTTTACATAATGGGAACAAATACAGGGTGTCCATAAAAGAATGTCCCAGTTTCAATGGTATATTATAACAGTTTAATTTAGACTATTTACAACAAATCATACATCAAATTGAAGATAAACTAACCTAGTTTTTCTTACAAATGTTCAATATGTGCACCTTTAGTTATACGGCACGCATCCAACCTAAAGTCCAATTCTTCACGCATTTCGGTTAACAAATCCGGAGTAATGGAAGCAATAGCCTCTGCAATTCTGTGTCTCAACTCTGGCAAATCATTAGATAGCGGAACGTAAGACATGATCTTTTATAAAACATCAAAGGAAAAAATCGCATGGCGTTATGTCAGGTGACATAATGACATGACATTTATAACTGTGACATTCTTTTATGGACACCCTATATATCTCTTCATCTATATTGTACCAGGGTCATATATGATGACTGGTTATTATTAGATATTTAATTGTGAAAATGCGGGATCATTACATAACAGAAAAACAAAACAAAACAGCATAGCAGTTTTACTAGCTAAAGAAAGAGGCTGAGAATACGGACTAAGAAAAATAAATGAATTCAAATCTATGTATATACAAATATCTATGTATAAATTTTCAAATAAAATTGTTCTATTTTATTTAGTTGCCATTATTAATTTCAAAAGGCTCTATGCATCAATGTAACACATGTTGATGCAGATAGTGAAAAAAAAACGTACGTAATAGAAAACAAGTGGATAAGTGTGATCGAAGATCGCACAAAGGGTTTCGTTTAATATTCCTTTCAAAACACTTTATCCTTCCTTTATTTAATAAATCCAAATAAATTTCATTTTCAAAAAAAAAAAAAAATTACTAGTTTTTTTTTTTTCTCGGTTTTTTTTTTTTTTTTTTTTTTTTTGAAAATCTGAATCGAATGGGGCGAAGCCTGCTATTATACTCTATCATAATAATATCTGCCAGTTGGACTAAACGTGATATTAAAAAAAATCAATTTCAAAATTAAACATGTTGTATAGAGACCTTCAAAATGTTAGACGTCAGATTAATTTCTTTTTAATTCTCTAATGACGTCATATTAAGCTCCCTTGTGTATTTACACATACTCATACTCCTTGTATTAATGAGAAATGTTTGAAAATTTCCGTTTTATTACCAATATGGCGTCATATTAATATTTTTTTTCAACTGGTGAAACTTTTTATTTCATTTTCATTTTTCACGTAGAAATCTTTCAATAGAAGATTAACTATTGTAGAAAGAATTTTATTGTGGATTTTTAATTGTTGACAACTGCTATAACGAAAAATGTTTAAATTTAATAGGAAAAGTCTGTTAAGTTTTTAGTTTTTTATCTCTATGTTAAAATAATACGATTTTTTTTTTCAAATTTTATTATTTTGATCTTCATAATAGGTATTTAGCTATAAGCACACAAAATTTTATGATTGTAAGTTACATAGTTTCTGAGAACCGGCTCTGTGACGGACAGACAACGAAGCGGGTGTAATAGGGTTTCGTGAGATGAACGAAACTTTAAAAACGGAGGTCGGTTTGGGAATAGCATCAGAAAATGTATAGAATCTTAATAAACTTTTCAAAAAATGTTCACAAATGTAAATTTTGTAGACCTATGTAATTCGAATTGTTCCATTTATATGAAAAGGATTACTTGAACCCCTCTCACGATTTTCGATTTGAGACGCCATTCTGTTAGGTAGATTTCGTAAGAAATACTACCTATTACATTCTCACCTAAGTTGGAAATTTTGAAAAATTTTTGCAGATCTACGCCGATCATGACTCCCAGAACCCAAAACCACCCCCATTTCAAAAGTTTATACATATATATATATATATATATATATGTCACTTTTTTCTGACCACGATAACTGGAAAAATTCTGCATAAATCTCTTCCAAACTGATACATAAAATCAAGGGTCATAAAATCTCGGTCAAGTTCGTTAATGGGCAAAATCGAACCAAGGGGGGGGGGGGGAAATGGGGGGCTTTTTGTGAAAACAGAAAAATCCTCATAATTTCTTTATTATTATACGTATCGAATCCGTTTAAAGTTATTATTACTTCTAGGAAAAGGGCCGAAAATGTATGTATGACAGATTTTTGATATAATTAAAAATGGCCCCAAGGGGGGGAAAAAGGGGGGTTTTAGGAGAAACAAAATCATAGCTTCGTCAATTCACAAGATATCAAATCCGCGTAAATTTATTATTAATCCTCTTAGTATTACCTAAAACTTTTATATTGACAAGTTTTTTATAGGACCAACCGTTATAGCAAAAAAAAATTAAAAACAAAACAAATCCCTGCCGGCTCCGCCTGCAAACAAGTTATTTTTCGAAGTAGGCGGTTCCAACTCCCGCATCTTTTCGAAACTGATATATAAAATCAAGGGTCATAAAATCTCGGTCAAGTTCGTTAATGGGCAAAATCGAACCAAGGGGGGGGGGAAATGGGGGGGGGGCTTTTTGTGAAAACAGAAAAATCCTCATAATTTCTTTATTATTATACGTATCGAATCCGTTTAAAGTTATTATTACTTCTAGGAAAAGGGCCGAAAATGTATGTATGACATATTTTTGATATAATTAAAAATGGCCCCAAGGGGGAGGAAAAAGGGGGGGGTTTAGGAGAAAAAAAATCATAGCTTCGTCAATTCACAAGATATCAAATCCGCGTAAATTTATTATTAATCCTCTTAGTATTACCTAAAACTTTTATATTAACAAGTTTTTTATAGGACCAACCGTTATAGCAAAAAAAATTAAAAACAAAAAAATCCCTGCCGGCTCCGCCTGCAAACAAGTTATTTTTCGAAGTAGGCGGTTCCAACTGCAGCATCATCGCAAAAAGGTCATTTCTTCCGCAATTCCCGACAAACAGGCAACCCACGTTCTGCGTCTTCGAAATCTACCTGTGCCTGTAGGCCGAGCCGTCAGGGATTTTTTTAGTATTATGTCTGTTTTTTTCATACAATTGAAAGAGAAAATGCCCGATCTAAATTATAGCATTTAATGTTATGGTTCCTCAGAGGCTAATGAACATGTCATAAACAGGAAAAGATAAATGCCTTCATTCGACAGGCTATTTACTATTTCCGATTCATTTCCCTTTTTTGCTCCGAGCGCCGTCTGTTATACGATACTGTCTGTATCTTCAAAAAGCAGAATCTGCTAAAATAAATAACAGAAGTTACAAATAAAGTATGAGCTACAATCCTTTGCCTCTATTTTCAGGCATTGTACCGTGCATACGTTCACAAGAGAATGGGGTTTATTATAACTATCATTGTTGCACAGCTGACAACTAAATTTTTTTTTTTTTCCCCATGACAAACATATTTTGAACCAGAAATTTTGTTTAATAAATGAAATCAAATAAGTACCATAAAAATAAGAGACATTTTATTAAATAAATTTTTATAGTTTAAAATATGTTTACGTGACTTAAAAAAGGGAAGATTGGCAACTATGTTATTAAAAAAAAATTCCAAAAATTCTGTGCTACACATTTTGCCCTCTTTATTGAAGACTAGACTTTAAACAGTTACATGGCATATTCTTATTGGTTTTAGTTTTCTTCTTAATAGTTTCACCTTACATATTTAACCCTTTTGCGGCGAGCGTCCCGTGCACAATTTTTATTCTTTCAGTACCAGTAATTTCAAATAGAAAATTCTGCTTAAATTAATCACAGAAGTTCTGTGATTAAATTAAGATAAATTTACTATTCAAAATTACAAGTATGAATATTGAGGATTTTACGCACCTTACGACGTTTGTGGCGAAGGCGTTAACCCTTTCCGGCACAGACAAAGTCTGTTCGTAAAATGAGAAATTGTTGACTGACACCGGAATTTGCAAACGACTTTTTTAGAAAATATGAATTCCTTCTTTTAAACTTTCATTATACAAACAAAATTTCATTAAAATATTCATGGTGCCGAGTGCAAGTTTGGAATTAAAATTAGGTGTGCCCGGACCCGGAGTGGGACCACTGTGCCGGAAAGGGTTAAGGAGCTACGCTATCCTAGAACAAGGCCAAAAATATCTTTAAAAAAATAAAAAGCTATACAAAAATTTTGCCCCACGCCTTACGTATACTAACCTTGAAAGCCGAGTGGAGTCACTCCAGGCCCTTACAATGTTCAAAAAAGAAAATGATAATAAGCTAAAAACACCAAAAACGAATTTTTGGCTTAGTTAGGCGTTGTAGGTAATGGTTAATTTACCCTCGATCGATGATTTCATATACTCATAAAATAATCATTAACTATAATAATTCTATCCGCTTTAGAGAAACTTGTGGAAAAAGATATGAAAACTAATAAAAGATGCATAAAAAGAAAATCGTGATTCGGTACTCAAGGCAGACGAGTATTTTGCGATAAGCCCGAGTCAAGGTAAAACTAAATAAATTCATCACTGACGTCAAATACAAAGTCAACAACACCAAACTATGATGCGATAGATAGTTCCAATGCCGTTGTCCAATTTAAGCACCTTCTGAATTGTAATTGCTGATACGATAGTTAATAGTCGCATACACAAATCATAATATGTGGGTGAAAAAGCGTCAACGTCATGGCATATCTAAGGATGTCAAATTTCTTTTATATGAATTAGACTTAAAATAAAAATTTAACAGCTGTATAAAATTTAAATGTCGTTAACTAAGGCTAAAGCTTAAACAAAATTATTTAGTTTATTCAACATTTTTTCTTTGCTCTCCCCCACAAGAAAAGTACTAAAAAGATTAACTTCTTAATAATCTACTGAAAAGAAAATAATTAGTAACTCTTATGCAGAGCCGTCCTTAGGGGTGTGCGACAGGTGCGGCCGCACAGGGCCTCGCGCCTAAAGAGGCCTCGCACCCGGACGCAAAATATGTTTTCTTTAATAAAAAGAAGAAGGTATAATAGAAAATCTCTAATATAAATTTATGATTTTAGTTAAGAAAAGATAGTGGTCTTGACATAAAATGTAGCCTATGTTGGAAGAGGAACGTTCACCATCAATTTGCCACCATTACTTTTGAAATTGGTTTAGTAGTTCCAGAAATTATCTCTACAAAACACACAAACAAATGCTACTTCTTTATAGTAGCTAGGGGATCGAACCCGGGCTCCCCGGGTTACAGTATATAGGTGAAAATCATTCTTTTTTATTGATAGTATAGATAAGATTATGTTAAGAATCTGGAAGGAAAGGGCCTCGCAAAATCCCTGCACCGGGCCTCGCTTTAAGTCGTCCTCGCTAAGGACGGCTCTGCTCTTATGGTTATATAACCTGCAAGTCCTGCTTTAATTATAAAACTTATGTTTTATTATTATTATTATTATTATTATTATTATTCATTATAAAAAGGAAACGCTTATATATTTTTTAAAAATTCGTGTTAAATATTTAGATAATTTGAAAAAAAAATTAAAAACAATAAGATATGTTAGAAAGTAACAAAATTGTGATTAAATTAAATCTATGATTGCAATTCAATATTCAATTTTCCTCAGATTCTATTTAAGAAATTAGGAAAATCGAAAACATCAACTGGAAAATTTTTATTTTATAAAAAGCCTGATTTTCTTTTAATGGAAAATGAAATTTATTTGAATTAATTAATTAAAGGATAAAGTGTTTTGAAAGGAATATTAAACGAAACCCTTTGTGCGATCTCCGATCACACATACCCACTTGTTGAAGGACAACGACCCTTGCCCATATTTTGGTTCACTGTAAATGAACAGATTTTAGTTGAAAAACTATATTTTTACTATTTATAGTGACATTTTATATATTTTTTTTCCCACACAAAATGAACAGAGATAGTATTTTGCATGTTTATATTAGGGATATAAAGATTTGTAAAACATTACAATAAAATTGATAAAATTAATACCTCAATCCGTTCATACTTTGAAAAAAAAAATGTTTACAAAATAAAATTTATTTATATTATATAGCTTTTTAGATATTTGTATATAATTTATAATTATTATTTATGTATTATGAATAAATAAATTATTTTACTATAAAATCAATTTGTATCAAGTCGTTTTTAATACCCAGTACATCTGTACACATATTATAAAGAAATAACGTTTGTGTGTTTGTTTGTTTGTAGGGGTAATCTCTTGAACTGCCGAGTCAATTTAAAAAATAATTGTGGAAAAAGGCTTGTGACCATCTCTGCTCCAACATAGGGTATATTTTATGTCGGTATAACAACCCCCAACGGGGTGCAGGTGCAAAAAAAAGTTCTAAAACTGATATTTCTGTGATATTGCTGGTGCTATAAACTTTAAATTTGGTCTGGTGGTTACTTTTAAGATGTAAATACTCGCTATGAACGGTTTCTAAAAAGTTCGAAATTTAAAGGGAGTGAAATGAGAGGTTAACGCTTTATAAACGTCTAAATTACGATTTACTTGAACTGTTAGGATTAGAAAATTGAAATTCGACATGGCTGCTATTTTTTAGACATAAATGCTCGCACATTATATATATATATATATATATATCACTAATGTTCCTGTTTATTTTATAATCCATTATATTTTAACATTATTTCTGGCATCAGTGCAAAGCAATTTATATTTCTAAAATTGGCAACATGATATGATTTTTTATGCAATTCATTCCCCAGTCATGTTGGAGTTTTCATGATGGTTCATGAACTGCAAGGTATCTTATTTATATCTCTATTCATCTTTATGGATTTTTTTTATAAGTATGGTTTCTTTCCTTTTTTATATTGTATTTCATTTTTTATTTTATCACTGATTTGAATCATTTTATTTGAGATGTTAGGGTTTAATCTAGAGCTAGCCAAATAGCCAAAAAGCTAACTGATAGTACCTTTTGCCCCCAAAGCATTTAGTTGATTAGCCAAATAGCAACAGCCAAAAAATATATATCATTTCCATTTTGTTGTTCCTGCCTTTCGTAAACCTGCTGCTGTCGCGTGAAAAAAAAAATCTCAAACCGCCTCTGTCCTGTCAACTGACTTCAAAATTTGTCTCGTCCTCTCTGTGCAAGCATCTTACAAATAGTATGACATCATTTTCATTAAACAAGTATTGAGGAAATTAAAAAAGTTTGTTTATTTTTTGTTGATAATCACAACTTGGGAAATGAAACCAAAACGGTTCATGAATGGAAGTTGTTCAGGCAGGTTCTGGCTACAAGGCTACTGGCTACTTCTTCTGGCTACAAGGGGTAAAGAAATGAAACAAGTTAATTGAATTGTTTTTCCATAAAAATGGCATTACTGACATGTTTCCCAATGTGACTTCTTTGTATGAATTTGTAGCAACAATTCTGTTATCTACAGCAGATTGTGAAAGGGGATTGAGTCTCTTGAATATAACAAAAACTGAATTGAGAAATAGACTGACAATAAAAAATTTAAGTAACTTAATGGTGATTAATTTGGAAGGGGAAGTTTGAAAAGAATTTCCATTTAAAAAAGCATTTCATATATGATGTATGGCCAAATCTCAAGAGGGTCAATCTTACAGAGTGGTGTACTGTTTGTATATTGTATAATTACAAATAATACTCATTTATATAGAAATTTTGTATAAATAAGTTTTTTTTCTTGGCTAAAGCTATTTTTATTTGGCTAACAGTTATTGGCTGTAATTAGCCAAAAAGCTACAAATCTCTTTTTCCTAGATTAAACTCTAGATGTAGTCCCAATATCATATTTTTTAGCAATGTTTGGCTAATATGAAGATGAAACATCTCATTTTATTTGTGGTAATTAGGCAATTGGGACTTGATAATTCTGTCTAAATTCCACAAATTTCATTTCATTTAATTCATTTATTCCATTGATTCAATTTTTATTTAATTTCTTATTCTTTCAATGTTTTTTGATTCCATATTAAGTGTGTTGGGGAATCTTTCATTGTCAACTAATTATTTCATATTTAATTATTTCATGGTTTAAGTTGGTGTTATGATAATGTTTCATTTATGGTTATATATATACACACACACACACACACACACACACACACACACACACACACACACACACACACACACACACATATCGAAAATTAACAGGAGGCACGAGAAAAAAAAGTTCTAAAAGTGCTATTTCTACGATACTGTGGTTAGGGCTAAAAACTTTAAATTTAGCATGGTGTAGTATCTCGGGTTCTTTGGGCCCGATTACGACGGGGTTTGGCTCATTCGACTTGATATCGATAGTCTTAAATATTTCTGTTGCACTTTCTACCGCCAGGTGACGCTTTCCGACCTCGGGTTCTATAGGCCCGATTACGACGGGGGTTTGCCTCAATCGACTTGATTTCGATAGCCTTACAGATTTCAGTCATGTTCGTATAGAACATATTGTTATTATCAATGGCCCAGACAACGGCCGGCGGGCGGGTCAGCTAGATTCATAATAAAACTCGATTTCTTTTTCCCCCGAAACAATAAAAAAACCTCAAGCAATTTAAATGCAACACAACAGGTTTCTACGCAGCTAGTATTATATATTTAGCCGTGCTTTTTTTTTAATAATTTTAAATATTGTTAGCTAATAATTGTTCTATTAATATTTTAAAATGAACATGAATGTCGCAGCAGCCAATTTTATTGCCTTGTCGACCCTGGTCCTTTGGGGATGTATATGTGAAGCATATTAAATTAGTTGGATAATTTTTCATAATGGGTCGATTTGGTCAAAAAATATAAAACATTACTTTCGTATCAGGGTTGGGTTTTTGACGTCAAAAAGTGGTTTTCGACATGACATGTCAAAAACCTGTCGAAAAGTGTCAAAAACTGTCGAAAAGTGTCAAGAACTGTCAAAAAGTGTCAAAAACCTTATACACATTTTTTTTAGCAATCATTAATGATATTTTATATTAAATCAAGCTAAAAACTGCTTAAATAATAATTTATATATTATATAAATATTTTTTATTTAGTCCTACTATAATTAAGTTGTAATAAAATTATATATATATCATAATTCAAATTATTTGTCAATTGCCATGCTAGGAAAAATAGCTAAAAATATTGAAACAACTATTAAATGCATTTTTCAAAGTACTTTTAATATATTTATTACTATTAAGTATTTGGTTTATTCTAAAAATAATAATAATAATAATAGATCTAATTTATGCTTAAAAAAATAAAGGCTTGTGGAAGTCTAAACTGGCCACTATTCAATGACTGATCATAAGTTACCTAGGACTTTTAATGATTCTAAATGTTTGTTTTTGTTCATAAACATTAAATATAAACCACAATGGCAACACAAATGTTCTTTGAGTAATGAAATGAACTATAATATGAAATTTATATAATTAAACGTTCTTTAAATCAAAACTTAAAAGAGGATGGTTTTTTATTTTCAATATTTAGACACATATAATATATCGTCATTTTATTATGCTAGTTTCAGTTTAATTATTTAGTACTATTTCTTTATGTTAAATTTAATTTTTATACATTATAAAATAATACCTTTTTTTATCCAAAGGTTGGAGTATCATAACTGAGATTTTTTTTCCAACAGAACGAAAAATGCCAGGACCAGGACTCGAACCTGGGTACTTTGGCTTGCCGTGCCAACACTCTTCCTACTAAGCTATCCTAACAATATCCAGATTGGCATAATTGGCTCTTATTTGTTGGATATGGCTGTGAACCGCAGCGCTAATTTTATTTATCCAAGCTATTACATTTTTACATGATGAATGTGATACAACATGGAGACTCTTGTATACCATGTAATTAGGTCTTAATGAACAGACCCAGGTGTGAGTCCTGGTCCAGGTATTTTTTGCTTTGCTGGAATAAATCTCAACTATGATACTCCAACCTTTGAATATGATTTACCTAGTTGAAAAAACATTCTTCTGTTCATTAGTACCTTTTTTTTTTTGGGGGGGGGGGAGGGTAAACATTAAAACAATATAAAAATATATTATTTATATGAAATTTTATACATTAAATTATACACCAGAATTTTCCCCAGGTTTAAAAAAGGGCAGAGTAGTGCTGGTGAGAAAAGGGCACTTTTTTTTATTCTTGAAGACTCTTTTCAGATTCTTAAGGGCACTTATTTCTAAAGGCATACTTTTGGTTTTTAGTCACTTTTAATATTTAAAAGTCAGGGCACTCTTTTTAAGACAACATTGAGTAATTTTTTACTATGAAAGCAAATTTTATTTATGTATTTTATTTATATAATACAAAAAGAAGAAAAGACACTTTTTTTTACTGAAGAGCAAGAAGGGTGCTATTTTGTAAATCAAAGGGCAGGCAGGGTGCAGCACCCTTCTGAAACTGCCTGGGAGAAACTCTGCAAGTACTATTTAATAGTTTGATTAGTTTATATTTTTAATTATTTTTTATTATATATTTATAGCTTACAATTATTTTCTAAGTAATTTGTTAAACCAAAATCATGTTTTGAGTTTTCAGGGGACGACACAGATTTTTTTTCTTGACGCCCATTTTGTGAAAACTAAAAATTATTTTTGTGAAATGTATCATATTTTTGTGAACATTTTGTTATGAAAGATGAAATCCAGCTGCTCAAATGCAAACCAAGCATTTAATGATAACTTCTTTAAGTCCTCCTATTAAAGTTTTCCTTTCTCGTGAACTTGTTTTCTTTGTAAATTATACATTTTAAAACCTAACAAAATAAAAATGGAGAGTATGTTTTTATGGAATGTAATTTTGTGAAGAGCACAATTTTATTAAGAGGAATCTTGTGAAGGGGTCCTGATTTCTTAAATCGAATTTTGTGAAGGGCTTCTAGATAGGCCTGTACTTTTTCCTGGATCGAGCCCTGATTTTAAACAGGATATGTGGTTTTTAATGTCTAAAACTGTCAAAAAGTTTACCCATGTATCTAACACTAAAAATTATGAAAAATGGTAAATTTAATGTTGTTGTAAAAATAATTTTAAGCATGTTTTTGGACTCAATTTTATGTTTTTGACAGTTGTTGTCAAAAATTATGTCAAAAAGGGGTTTTTGACATGACGGTTAAAACCATGGTTAAAACCGTCACACTGTCAAAAACTTGCCAACCCTGTTTCGTATAATGGTTTTCTGTGGCTTGTTAAGCAAATTTTAAGAGAATGCAAACGATGGATAAAATTTTCCTTCAGGGAAAGAGAAAATTGCTCAAAATTCATTTAAATGTTAAATTTATAGGTTATTTAATTATACATCTTTGATTACTTTTATCTCAACTTCTAAATTTTGTAAAACTATTTTATTCCATCCGATAGAGGGAGACATTTTTCAAATATTTTTTTTATTTATTTATTCATACATATTTAAAGATCTATTCTAAAAAAATCGCTCAAAAAGATTAACAACAGAATCTAATAGCCTAATAGTACAATAGGAACTATCTTCAACAACTATATATCCATTTATCTATACAATGCTTATCAATAAAGACGATACGATACATACGATGATATCACACACATAACCTTTTTTCTGATGTATATATAACATCATATCAGACTATGTTTTGAAATAGAACTCTGTAATTTCGTCGTCATTATCAATATTTTTCGATGAAATAACCACACAAAAAGTATATGCCAACATAACTACGTTTGCAGATATTACAGACAGATAAGAGGTGTTAAAAGGCCAAATGGCATATTTTGTAAATGATAGGGTTCAGAAATTTTTTGTTCTATTTTGATGATGATTGTTCGATTAATTTTATCATTACTACATCACTCTATCGTTAAATAAACAAATAATCGATAATTTTATCTATTTATCTTTAACATGGAATAATTTTTAGAACTAATAACAAAAAATTGTCAATCCATGGATTTTGTTTTTTAAATATATATAATTAAACATTGCGAATTAACATTTATGAATATTTCATTAGTCACAAAAATCTATATCACAATGTAGTAAATAATTTAGCAAATTGTCAAAATTTATCACCAGTAAGAAGAATTTTAAACTTCTGTTAAAGAAAAATAAAGTTGTGTATATTTGTTATATCTCACCTTTATACATAAAGGGATACAACTCGAAAAGTTAATTTCCTTAGAAATCCCCCGAAAGTAAAATAAAAAGATCAACAAGTTGAACAGAATGGCAAACTCTTTTACCTGGATGTGCTGTTAATCAAAACCAAACATGGCCATAGAACAGAATGTGTATATGTATAGAAAACGCCAATCAATCAATTATTCTACATAATGCCTCAAGCACCTTTCTCCTACAAAGTTTCTACATTTAGGCATTTTATTACGAGAGACTTTACAGTCTGTACTACAGATCAGTTAACTAAAGAAATAAATAAAATACATGAAATAGCAAGAGACAACGGATATAAAGAAAGCACGATTAATAAAGTAATTACGAGCATACACTGTTAAAAAGAATTCTGTGAAATCACGGGAAAAGTACTGGCAGCAGAGTTGCCGGGCATTTTCCGTTTCGTTAATCATTTTTCTGCTTTTTCACAGAAATTCCATTTTTGAAATTTCCGTTTTTAGTTTTTCCGTTTTTAATTCTTCCAGGTTTTCACAGAAGTTCCGTTTTTGATTTTTCCGTTTTTAGTTTTTCCGTTTTCGATTCTTCCAGGTTTTCACAGAAGTTCCGTTTTTGATTTTTCCGTTTTTAGTTTTTCCGTTTTCGATTCTTCTGAGTTTTCACAGAAGTTCCGTTTTTGATTTTTCTGTTTTTTTTTTTTTTAGTTTTTCCGTTTTCGATTCTTCCAGGTTTTCACAGAAGTTCCGTTTTCGAATTTTCCGGGTTTTCACAGAAGTTTCGTTTTTTCTTTTTCTGGATTTTCACAGAAGTTCCACTTTTTGAACCTCCTGTGTTTACACTAGAATTTCGTTTTTGATTTTACTATTTATAGTTTTCTCAAATTCCTTAATCAAGATGCATTGACGTGCTCATTTTGGAATACCGCTATCTCAGAATAAATTACTACTCCGAAGTAGCGATATCCAAAAATAAGCACCTCTTAGCGGCATCTTGTTTATGATGTTTTCATATTTCTATATAAAATGCCGGTTCTTTTATAATTAATTATTAATAAATGAAAGAATCTCATCAAAAAGGATAATTATTCATTATATATTTTTCTGCTCTTTGACACCCTTACTTAACTTCTTTATTACGATACTTGCTTTTAATTGAAAATTTATTATAACATAAAATTTTTGAGGGAAAAAAAAATCAAATTTCACATTTGTTTTAAAGCAATAATGAAATTTATATACATACACTAAAATTAGTATGATTAACAGTAATAAGCTTACAATTTTTCTAATCAATACTACAACATAATTTTCTTATTAGTACATTCAGAATGACATAGATAAATATATATTTTTTTCCTTTAAAATTTTATCTTTAAATATTGTTGCAGTTTTATTTTTCAATGCCCCAGTTCACAAATATCAAAATAATTCTATAATACACACTGAAACCCTCCTATAAAATTACTTAACATACATTCAGCCCCGCCTTTTCCATACTTGAGGCTCAGTACAGAACAGATGCAACAAAAAAGAGATGAGAGTCAACCCTCCCCCCCACCCTTTTTAAGGTGTGTTTGTAATTATATAAATACTTAGCACCTATAGTTATAATCTTGTTCGTCCACATGTAACAGTGTAAAATCTACCCAACCGAATGCAAAACTCTAGTGCCAACATTGCCAACTTAAAATGTACTTATATTTTATTACAAATATTAATTATATCATCATAACAGATGATATAATTAACTTTACTGTAATAATAATAGTACCAACGCTCATCATTTGACATAAAATTTTCAACTTGTTCTGTGTTTAGTTTTAAATTTAATATATATAA
Organism: Maratus michaelseni; assembly: GCA_963931845.1. Classification (NCBI taxonomy): domain Eukaryota; kingdom Metazoa; phylum Arthropoda; class Arachnida; order Araneae; family Salticidae; genus Maratus; species Maratus michaelseni. The sequence goes on along the minus strand of OZ007592.1, from coordinate 178,739,843 downwards.
TCGTTGCAGAATTATGTCAAGTCATTTCAAATTTTAGGAAAATCGAATCAAAACTTAAGAAGATATTAATAAAAGATTTTTTATTAAGAATTTTTTTTTTTTTTTTTTAATAGGTACTTTTTTGTTATAGCAGCTTCCAAGAATTAATCATCATGCGACCGAGATGCATCGCCAAATTATCTGACATATATCACATCTTATAATTTGTATGACCAAGTCACATTCTTCATTCTATTAAATCCTATCATATACATGATTAATTCAATATCCCATAAGTAATGATTCTAGGTTGTCATGGTGATTACATCATATTATTTCTATATTACTGAATTTAAAAACCCTATTTGTATACTAAAGATTGTTTAATTATAGCAATTCTATAATCTGCCAACAGTTTTTTGGATAATGTTTCAAGAGAAATATATATTTAATGAAAAAAGACTCTAAATATGGATTTCAAGTTTTGAAATTTTCGTTCAAGTTTTTTTTTTTTAGGTTCAAGTTTCCCATTGAAATTTTCAGTCAATGTCAACAAAAGATAAAACGTCGCCAACTTAAAAATGTACTTACTTTATTACAGATATTAATCATATCATAATAACAGACGATATAATTAACTTCACTGAAATAATAATAGTACAAACGCATCTCATTTGACATACAATTTTCAACTTGTTCTTTTTTTAGTTGAAAATCCCCTGCCAAAAAGCCAAGATCAAATTTCAATACTAATTTATTTAAAGTTACAAGAGTACAATTTTCATTAAAAAAATTAAATTTGAATTAACATACAAATTATTGTTTGTACTATTGTTAACACTGAAAGGTGAATGTGGGACCTGTATATATGCCACCTTCCCCCCCTCCATTGACAAAACTTCAAGTACAGTTGCTATCATACAATTCAGGAGTAGTACTAGCCCAGGAGATATTTCAGGACACATTTGCTTGAAAACCGAACCGAAAAACCCTTAACTCCATGTTCAATACATTTTATTATCATAAATAGTACACATTTTTTTTTTTTTGTAAAAGTATACATTTAAAAGAAAAGTAATTTTACCAGAACTCTTTGACACAAAGCTGCCAAAAAACTGTGATTTTTGCATTACTGAAAAATGAAAATCTCGATTTTTTTCCCTCACTGATCGACGAAAATTGCAAAAGATTTTCTTTTTTATAACTGACTGGTAAAAATTGTGATTTTTTTTTGTGACTGACAGACGAAAATAGCAAACTTTTTTTTAATGACTAATCGATAAAAATTGTGATTTTTGGTAATTGATCACCAAATATTGAGACTTTTGGTGCAAATCGACGAAAATCACTATTTTTAACGATAGACTGAAGAAAATTGCGACTTTTGTGATCATTTTGCATCAGTAAAAAGGTACACCTACCTCCTGTTTGATGATTTCAAATGCCGATATAAAACAAAACTCATAAAATTTCAGGAATATTAGGGCAGACTACCATATTTTGGACATTTCAGGACTTTTTTAAGGAATTTCAGGACAAGTACTACCCCTGACAATTGCTTGCTATTGAAATTTTCGGAAGTAAAGTAATTTCTAATGTATTTTTAATGGAGATATCTACTCACTGTTAGCAATAGCAATTATTAAAAATGAGAATAATTATCATCAATTACAGGTTCACTTACTTGTAGCCAGAAGAGTAACTTTTCAATTTAAAATACTAATAATAATAAACGAATATAGAAATCTCAAAGTATTTCTTAATCATATTCATCTCACATCCTATTCATGTTTTGTTGTTTGGCATATTTTACAAAACAGAAATAAAGTTCAACTTGTGTGATAAAAGATTTCAAATATTATTTGCCTATTAAAAGTTATTTTATTTTAACAAAATAACAAAGACAAAGTTTTTTCTCCCCCTCCCCCCCTAAGAAGTATTTCACATACTTAAACTTTTCATGACAGATATATATACACACATACACACATATAGATTTTTTTTTTTTTTTCATTCAGAACAAAAGTGATATGAAGAGAACAAATACTCAGCAATAACTATTCAGCTTTATTAAAAAAATACATATATAAATTTACAATTTTACTTTAAACACTCTTTCGAATTCATTAATTTCCGTTGCAAGTTTTGTTACTTTCTGAGTGATAGATGAATGCTTCACCCTTTCCTTTTTGGACACTTTCGTTCCCCTACTGGGGTTTATCTCCATTATGCATCTATAAAAGATAAAACATACAAAATTATACCATAAATAAGTTAAGGAAGATGGATAGAGAAATCGCATAAATCATATACACTAACTGGTGCGCAAAACTTAAACAACTTTTCTGATTTTGTTGTAATTCCTCCCCCCAAAATCATTTGTGTAACATGAAATTCACAGTACAGAGGCACAATACAGAAGCTTAAAGGATCATAGAGCAAAAAAAGGCTTTATTGACATTGTTTGGCACAAGGAAAAACAACAAAATTAAGTCCCTTAGTAAGGGATATGACCTCCCCTAACTGTAATGGTTGCCTGACACCATCTGTCCATAGTCAACATCAAATTATTAAACAGTTCTTGAGGTGAGTCTCCATTCCTCAATGAGCATTTTTTTTTTTTGAGCTATCTGGTGTTATCCAGGGACACGATCATGCTGCCAGACACCAAAGCATACCACACATGTTCGATGGATGGGATTTAAATAAAGGGGGAATGCTGACCAATCCATTCTGCAGATATCTTCACTTTCTAGAAGCTCCTCAGCTGCACTGGACATTTGTGGAAGGGCACTGTCGTCCATAAAAACAAACTGGACCAATGGCGCCTCAGAACAGACAGACATGGGGGATGATAATAGCTTCATTCTTCCATTCAACATGCCTCTCCACACAAGTGTGCCAGGACCACCGCAAAGGCCTCTTTCCCTGATGTTAGTGGTATGAAACCGTCTTCCTACCTTTCTCCATATTAACTGGCACTGAGAATCATTGCTCAGACTGAAATGATTCTCATCAGTACAAAGAACATGACTCCATTCATATGTCCAGTATTTATGTGCTTTAAACCACTGTAAACGGTGTCGCTGAAGGGCTGCTGTTAATGATATGCAGTGTTCTGGATAACCGCCGAATAAGCCTTCTTTATTAAGGAGGCCTATTCACCTCCTTATTCGCCCCAATTTACTGTAGCATCTGGCTACAGTAAACTGGGATACCCATCGTCTGGTTGCCATATGCAGCTGCTGAGCAATGGGTCCTGCTGTCTGGTTCAGGTTTCTTTTCGCCTGCATGACGATATACTGGTCTTCACTTGCCATTGTTTTCCTTGGTCGACCATCACCAACTTTTCTTACAACTGTACCTGTTCTTTAGAAGGCATTCCAAGCACATGAAACGGCACTTTTGTCAATTCCAAACTATGCCCCTCTTCAAGCTTATCGATCATTCTACCACATGTGTAAAAGCATCCTGATGGTTTCTTGTAGCCATATTGAATGTGTGATTTCACTTTAACTTGCACCTTTCCTCTTCCATTTTTAGTTGCCTTGCACTGTGCGTGCTAAGTGTTTGGTTTATGTATCAGAACGCAAATTTTTCCCCATTCACCCTCCCTTCCTCCGAATGATTTGAAAAGTCAATCCCGAAAACCGAATCTTAAGTATTTTTCCCTATTTTCCCCATTTATATTTCCCTCTTAGTTACGTTATATACCAGTCACCAAGTGTTTTGCATGCCATTGTGCCCCCTCTGATGTCAGCATCCTGATATTTGCATATGGATCACTTTTGTACTGAGTTCGCTTTTCATTGTAGTAATCGTAAAAAACCTCTTTTCTAGTTTCATGGCTTATGCTGAAAAATGACTTTGTTGCTTAAGTTTTGCACACTAGTGTATTAAAAATAAAGCGTATATATTAAATATACATATATTTATAAAAAATACAGCTTAATATTAAAATGGAATTTTAAAAAACATTTTGAGAAATAAAATCCAGATAAAGAATGGCATATAAATTATTCTGAAACAGTTAGGAGTGGATTCAGCCATCCAATAAGAAAAGGGTCATTTATTTATTTAATTATTATTTTTTATTTTTTTAAGGATGTCCAAATCTTTTCATCAGCAATTTTTATATCTGAAGCTAGTCCACAACTTCAATTTCACTGTTTTATGACATTCATGAAGTATGCAGTAGGAGGTGCCACTGTGTGTGTGTGTGTGTGTTAAGAGATAAAAGAGTACAAATATATAAGTTCTAGAAATTAAACTGTTCGCTAAATAGAGGTGTCCACTAATCAGGAGTGTCCACTAATCAGAAGTGTCCATTATAGAGAATATTATTGTCACTAATTATCACTATTAATCACTAATTTAAATCATCTGATTTAAATCGTTGACACCCTTAGCACTGTTACAAGCCATCAATTATGAAATATAGTATATATTTTTAAACTTGGGGTTACAGTAATCAGTGAATAAAAAAGGTACAGTTCAGAAACTCCCTATTAGGTATTTAAATATGAAATTCGACCAATATATATTACATAATTAATAACTTCAAAACATAAAATATGCCACATAACTTTCTTGTGTCATAATTTAACTGTATATGAAGTGTGGAGGAATTTTATTCAGCAGATGCAAGAGATATACCTATCATGTAAATCATGAAAAGCACAGTTCAGCAGCAGTTATAATAATGTGACAAAATTACAGCTAAATTTTTTGGGGGTGGGAGAACAGAACTATATATTTGAACGACCGATATAACAAGGGACTATTCCTGTTTATAATCATATTTATGCACACACTGTAATAATACTGCAAAAGACCAAAAATATATTTTATATGAACATTTTCATTATTTTTGGGAGGAGAAGAAATTAAATTTGCACCCTAACTGTTTTTATGTTACTATGCCAAAACAACTTTTGTAAAAAGGAAGTATTAATACCTTTGGATGAACTCCAGTGTTAATGCTGTATCTGCATTATATTCGATGTTTAGCATGAAATATGTGGAAAATAAAACAGCTAAAGCAGTTGGAAAGCCTTTCATATGTGTTGTTATTTGTCCATCAATGACTAAGGCATATTCTTCTGCATTAAAAAGGTTGCATCCTGAAATAAATAGGGAAAGAAATAGTTAAAACTTGAAACAATTGACATTAATAACAGTAGGGATTTTACATTTCCCACATTTAACTCTGTTCCCTTAAAATCTATATCTCAATAAATGTTAATTTTTTTTTTTTTTTTTGGCTTCCAACATTTCCTTAAATAAGGTTTTCCCGTTATCATGTTTTATTTTAGGTATTTCACTTGTTTACTGATGTTTTTTTCAAGTGTCAGTTCCTTGAACAGCTCTTGTTTCATTGTTGATTTCTTGACATTCAGAAATCTTTTCATTCGCACATTCTGTAGAGTATAGAATAAGAAATAAGTAAGTAAAGGCATTATTTTCAAACAAAACAGTGGAGTAGCAATCGCAGTGTAGGTGTCCAGGAATTTACTTGTGACAAACAGATGCATTTTCTTTACTGTTAGTTAGAACCCATCGCTGATTCACATACTATAGACATGCTTGTGGGAAGCCTAACTGCCGGTGGTGCAGAACAATGCAAAATCAAAAGGCTAAGCCTTTGACCATGTGTTTTCAGCCTCTGCTGTGTGGTAGCACATATACTGTGATAGCGACTGCTAAATGCAAGTGTTTTTCTGTTGCCAAAAAGGCATCAATAATTGAAAAATCAAAAAGTCCAACTTGTGAAAAACCTTGGAATAGCTCCAAGGAACCAAAATAGGAAAAATTAGGAATATCTGCAAAAAAGACAGATTTTGAAGACTTCACCACATATATATATATTATATATATGCAAACTAGAAAAGGTTCTGTTTGAGTGGTTCATGTAAGCTTGTTTGTGTAATGTCATCAGTGGAACAATCGTGAAGGAAACAGCATTAGAAATTTTCTCACGTCTTGGCTTCAAGGATTTAACTGCTTCTAATGGATGGTTAGATAGGTTCCAGAAATACACAATTTAACATACAAATCACTTTTCGGAGAATTTGCGAGTATTGATAACGTGAAGATTCAAAAATAGAACAGCAGTTTGCCATCTTTAATGGAAAATTACTTGTCAAAAGGCATTTCTAATGCTGATGAAACTGGCATCTTTTTCTCTCTTCTGTCTGATGAAACTTTAAATTTGAAAGGAGAGCTGTGCAATGGTGGAAGCATGTCAAAAATATAGTTAACTGTCTTGGTGTGTGTTACTGCAGAAGAAGGTGAACACTAATTCTGTTGCTTATCAGTAAAAATTAGAGTAGAAAACCACAGTGTTTAGAAAATGAAGAGAATATGCATGATGCAAACAAGAAATCTTGGATGAAAAGAGCTATTTTTGAAGCAATTGGATAGAAGAATGGGTCTACAAAACCAGAAAATTAATTTATACATTGATCAATGTACCACTCATATAAATTCTAGCCTTAAAATTTTTTTCAAATTGAATTCTTTCATACCAACTGTACAAGCCAACTCCAACTGTGAAATCTAGCAAAGAAGGTCTCCTTAAAGCAGAATATTTTGAAACAATTGCTAATGAAAATACTCATGTCTATTATAAAGGAACAGTCAAATTTAGCTGCGGAATTCCGGTAGAAAAAATCTAAAAAAAAAAAAAAAATACTTTCTAGTATTTGGTGCAAAAAGGCACGATTTGTCTAGCAACACTTTTTCCTTGCCAAATGCAAGCAATTTTAATGTATTTGTAAAATGCTTGTTAAATGAGCAGGGCTTGAAATTCAATTCTGTCGCAGGGAAATAAACGCGAAATTTACCAACTGGTCATGGAGAAAAAAACAAAACAAAAAAACACAAAGTTTAACAATTGTTCACGTGAAAATTTAGCAAAATTCATCAAAAGGTCACAGAATATTGCAAAATTCGTCAAATGGTCGCAGAGAAAATCACGATATTAATCAGTTCGACCCAGGGAAAAATCATAAATTTTGCAAATCTGTCATAAGAAGAAATCATAAAACTCACCAATCAGTCACATAAAATATTGCGAAATTTGCCAATTGATCACGGGAAATATTGTGAAATTCGTTGATCTGTCGTGGGAAAACCCCCACAAAATTTGTTGATTGGTTGCAAAAAAGTATCGCCGAATTCGTTAGTCGGTCTTGGGACTTGATCATCGTTTCAAAAAGCAAAATTTTTAAGAAAATGGTGAAATTTTTTGGCCGTGAATCCCACCATGAAATTCAAGCCCTGATAAGTGATTAAATGCACAGTACAAATAGTACTTAATGAATTCAAACTTGAAGAAATAGTTTATTATTAATTCTGTAAACTAATACAAATAAAAAGAGAGAAACAAACTAGCATTATTATTATTATTATTATTTTTTGAATGGAGGAGGGTGGAGAGTTGATTAGATCATTAATTACGTATCATTACTATACAATTACAAATATAGAACAGAAAAAAGAACTTCAAAGTTTTTTAACTTTGAGGAACTTTCTAGAGATATGGAAAGTAGAAAATTTTGGAGGGGCGGGGGACAGTAAGAGGAGGAATTCAGATAAATGATAAATATATATACAATAACAAAACAAACAGAACTGAAAAGTTGTGGTCAAGCAGAAATTTTATGGGAGAAAAGATAGGAAGTTAGGCAATTAATTATTTATAGTTACTAAAAATTATAAATAGGAAAAATAAAAAATTAAGAATTAAACAGTTTTAAGACTTCATTTTGTGTGCTAGGAAAAATAAGTCGGCTTATGTTGAAAGCTTACCATGTAAAAATCAGAAAATTACTTACCAAATGTTACCAAATAAGGAGTTAACAGGGTTTCTGCCTTAATATCATCTGGACCCTATAAAAACAAAAACTTGTTAGAGAAAATTCACATGATAAAACAAATTAACTTCTTACCATGTATTCTCATATACAAAGGTGGGGAATTTTCAGAAAATCTTACCAAGCATTTATTTTACCAGCCAGCAAGAAGCAATGTACAGTTTAAAACTTATGTCAGAATTTACGCAAATTAAAAAAATAATTCATTACTGTTGCTACAATACATTTTCATTTTTCTATAAAATTATGAAATATAATACGACAGGGGAAAGTTTAGTATAGGATAGAACCTAGTATTATATTTACATTGTGGTAATGTGGAGAGTTTCAAAATATACCTAAGAAGTAAAAAACATATATTCTATAGTCTGCAATAATAATGAGTTTTTTAGACTGCTTAACAATTGACTAACTGTCAGAAAATCCACTCGCCAGCAGCGAGTAAAGTGATGTAATTTTCTGCCCCTGCTCATATAACTCAATCCTCCTAACTAAAGAATAAAAAAAAATTAAATCTCACAATTAAGTCCCACTTGAAGAAGAAAAAACAAATAATTATAAATATGTGATATAATATACAATCAATGTCAAACTTTTGAAAGATGTTCGGTGGGTGCAAAAATATTTTTTTTGTAAAATGTGACAGCTGGATTTTTTTTTCCTTTGGAAGGTAGATGGATGGGGAAAGATAACTCTAAGTTATCATGGTTTATATTGTAATTTTATCAAATTATACTCATAAAAATATTATTCTTCCTTTAAAATTAACAGAAGGATTGTCAATTAACATCAGAGTTTTGGCTATTTTATTAGAAAAAAAAAATAAATGCTGGGCTGGCATTGATTGTTGCCAAATCCTTACTTTTTTTTTGGAGGGGGTGGGGGGGCATTGGGTCTGCAATATATTTTCAACAAAAATAAATTTTCTGACACATTTCTAAGCTTGCAGGTATGACTGCTGATATTATTTGGGTATTTTTATGTTAGCTGGGCACAGGTGATAAATGACCATGCCATATTCATATTGCATTCATTTCATTTAAAATACTATTGTTTGCTAATTTAATTTAAAATATTAAAACTCAATTCAGAAATGTGTCAAAGTAGCATTTTTGGATAACCAAAGTATGTAATATTATTCAAAATTTAAGTACTATATTTTAGATATTACATTAAAATAATTTACAAATCCTTTACTAAATTATGAAGAAGGAAAAAGATATATACTCACTATTTTTTCTTTAAAAAGAAGAGACTCCTCTTCATTGAAAAATGCCATGAGCAGAGGAAATGCTCCTATAAATTCTGGCGTTAGATTTCCAACTTCATTTTTTGCCTGTTCTATTTTCCTTATAGCATTTGCTACTTTTGGAAACTTTGTTTTTGTCTTCATGAAGTCGTAAATTTTCTTTGCCTTGAGTGGCATTTCGTCCAAAAATATTTGTTTTACATCTTTATTTAATAAAACAGCACAGTGAGAAAGAATATAATTCTCTTCCAAGAGGAAGGGCCATTCTTTTTGGATAGACGAAGCACAGCTAGATATGTTATTTATGTGATATCTTTGCACACCATAACAAGAATTCATCATATGGTGAATTTTTTCAGTGTCTTTCTCTTCTTTTAGGAACTCCTGTTTTAAACATTCTTGATATTCCAGAAGTTTTTCGGTTGTTTCACCGTCTGGAATATCTAGAGGCTGCCATTGCACACATCCATAACTTTTGCGCAATGTTTTTCGCCTCTTTCCACCATTTGCGAAACAATCTTCGATTGTTGACCTGGTTCTCTTTCTATTGTCCAAACAATTTTCAAGTCTTTTCATAAGGGTGGTCATCCCATCTCCTACAACTGAATCACCCCATCGATCTTGAAAAATGCCAGGATATCGTTGTATAACTTTCCCAGCTATAATTCTTAAATTTTTTCGGCCAGGCGTCTCGGTAACGTTCGTAATCTTCGTCACAATGGACCTGACCATTTCATTTATATGAACTTTTAAGGGTCTAATATTATTATCTGAAGCTTCTTCTATTTCCTTAGGGAAGGCTTCAAAGGGAATAGTAAAGCACTCTGCCCAGTTTTCGACCACCTTATGACAGATTTTACTTGTTTCTTGGCATATTACAGGTTGTTCTACAAAGACAGTGGGGATTTCTGCTGTTTCAGCAGGAATTACCTCCAAACTTTTGCAGTGGTGCAGGAATTTTTTTGCTTGTATAGGCTTTAAAATATCTTTTATGTACTCCTCCTCTACAAACTTCAAATCTTCTATATTCAGAACTCCGATTTCTTCTAGCCTTGAATTTAGCTTTTCGATGGTAGTTTCATCTATTCCTGGTAAAGCTGCAGTTATAAAACTCTCCATTTCCTTAGGGGAAAAAAAAAATACTGATAAAGTAAAGGCATAAATTACAAAAGCATTTCCTAAAATATATACACATATTTAACATAGGGTAGTCCGACCAGTAAGTGAACAGTCCCCAGTAAATGAAAGATTAGTAAATATTTTAATAGAATAAGGTTTGAAAAATTCCCCATTAGTTAATGATCATGCTGGGTTTAAAAAGCCCGAAATTCAGTAAAAAAGTGGAAAAAAGTTATTTGTACAAGTTGTAAAATAAATAACAGTATGAAATTTAAGTGTTTTTAAATTGCTGCATTTACTTGGTTTTTTTAATAGCTGTTTATTAAGACAACCCTAACATCTCATCAAATGAAATATAAACTTCCTTTTATTATTTTTTAATTATTTGTATACTAATATTTACACTGTCAGACAACAAAAAGTACTGTTTATTAAAATATTATAATTAAAAAAAAAAAAAAAAAAACATGTGCTTGAGTGTTCATTTATTGCTCCGACTACCCTAATACTGCCTGAAAAATCTACACAGCTTGGAAGCAATAGCTTTGCAGATATTAGATGTTTACATTTTTAAGCCTTACAAGAATAGTTTTATGTTATATATAAATGTCAATAAAAATCAATATATCTAAAGAAAATACAAATAATTCATTAAAAACTAATAAATCTTGATAAATTTTAATTAATGTTACAATATTATAAATTCAAATTTTAAACATGTGATCTTAAGTTTGATAACATTCACTTTACATTTTAAAATCTCTTTCTGCAATCTGCAAACAGTCAGCAGTTCTTGTTCCGTCATAAAACTCTGTAATTGTCTAATTGGTGCAAAGTGCCTATGCAAGTCTTAATGTTTGTGTGTACTTTGCTTCGAAACTAAACTATCTAGGCAGAAGTTGCAGTATCTTTAGGCAGAATTGATAAAGCATCTTGCTGCTGGCAAGCAGACAGTGGTGGATAGTAACTCATATGGTCATTACCAGGTGGTGAGAAATCTCTATGGACTTGACAACTGCAACCATGTTGTCAGAAGCTGGCAATTTTCAATTGATTGGAGACGAGGGTTGTCCGGTTTTTTCCACTCTGGAAAGAACTGGCAGAAAAAACCACCCCGGACAAAATATAATTTTGTTCACTTTTAATAATTGAAAATAAAAAATACAGAATTTAACAATAATAAATAAAAATATTGATTCTTCCCATTCAAGAAACAACTATTACATCAAAATATCATACATACATATTTATATACACAACAGTATGTGAAATATTTTGCGTGAAAATGGAAAACTATGTTCAGTTCCTCTAGAAGCTTTTTTATGCAAACATGTTTATAAATAAAATGTATATTAATATTAAGTCATAATGTATTAAATATCAAATTGTAAAACATGTACATTTGCAGTAAATTTTAACTTGTTTATCTGTCATATGGCACTTCCACTGCAATTAATAATCAGTTTACAAAATTAAAAATAGAAATAAAATTTTTTTAAATGTTTGACAGCCTCAAATCTTATTAAAAAAAGAAGTCATATGATGAAATAACAAGTTAATGTTAATTAAGAAAATGTTACATTGAAATGAAACCTGTGCTTGTAATGACATTAATAATTTAATATATGCATAAAAACATTCAGTATATACACATTTTACTATCGGGGGAACATCAAGAAGTAGAAAAATGTAACGATAAAATTTTTCTTTTCAAGATAACATAAAGGTTGTAAAATATTTAATAGTCGTCAAATGCTTCAGGATCAGGAACAAGTTGTTTGTCTTTAGAATTTTAACATTTTATAAGCCATTAAAATTTTTTTTTAGCAGTTTGTAATCCAAGCCTATTTCTAAGTTTGGTTTGAATCGTGCTGAATTTGAAAAAATTTGTTCCATGCTTGCTGACAAGGCTACGCAATGAAAAATATGACATGCAAAATTTGAAATATTTTCTAAGTCACTGTCTTTTCAACTATTCCCACCATTCTGCTAGTAATAGATTATTTATAATTGCAACAGAAAAATATGTAACAGGAAATGGAGATGCCTTAACAGAAAATTTAACAATCAATGACAAAACATTTTTATCAATATCATTCACCCATTTCCTTGCTATTTCTTCTTGTCTTCTGTAAGTCCCTCACCCATGTATTTTGGATGAAGCATGTATGATAAAATGTGAGCTGGCGTGATACAGTCATAAAATCTTTTCTGTAAAGATTTATTATAAATTCCAAGTTTTTCAGATTTAAAAGTGCCTAGAATTCATTGGTTACATCTGCAATAGTAGAGGAATTTCTCTGTAGCACATCCAGTGAAATACTGATGGGTTTCAACAGACTGATTACATGTTTCTGTTCTTTATATAAAGCAATATTGTTAATTACATTCCTTATGTTTGTAATGTATTCTTCTTTATGTTCATCAATAATTTTCAAGAAAACAGGTTTGTTTTACACATACATCTCCATCTCCAAGCATTTAATGTGACTGTTCAGAGTTTCGTTAGGAAGCTGAGGCATTACACCCCCATAAGAATTCAGAAACCCTTTAGCTACGTGATGACTGGAATTCTTATACATAACTATAGGCTAAAATAACAGACAACTCTACCGCTGATAAAATTCATTATGAATAAGAGAGCCTAAGTTTAAGTTCAGCTTCTTTAGTTTTGGTTTTTAGTTTCTGTTCAAGTTTTTTAAAACTAATTGTACCAACATGTAATTAACATTTTCTTTGTGGATTTATTAGATTATGATTAATGTTCAGTCATTCTATTTTAATTAAATGATTAATTGAAAAAAATATATTCTATTATTAATAAATAATGTAGGGATACAATTCTATTACATCATAACAATTTTATATCTCAAACATATGGAAAATCAGCAGATTTTCATTTTGTCCATTCATTCTATTTCGTCCAATTTCTTCCGGTGTCCCAGACTTTTTACAAAAAAGTGGACAAAATAGCAACCATGTTGGAGACAAGTCATACAAACAATTAATCAAAACAGAGCCCCACTCGAAAAAAGAAAAGTCTTTTCAGAAATTATACATTTTACATAATAATTAAAAGTTTTCTTATAAAAATATTAGAGATAAAAAAAGTATTTACAAAATTTTCTTGACAGTAAATAAAGCTATATACAAAGGTGATACAAAGAAAATATACAAGATTTTAGACTTTTCCTCACTAAAGAAAAGCTAACTTTATTTATGGACTTTAATTGTGCTATCATTTCCTCATACATTTTCTGGAAGTAGTTAACAAGTTCGAGAACTGAGTTGTATTTTAGTTCAGTTTTTATTTTTCTGAGGATCTCAGGAAAGTTAGATAGGCCATTTAGCTGGACAATTTTTTTTCATAACCCTGTGACATCAGAAAGTTAATTTATCTCCATGAACAAGTCCTTCATTAAAAATACATCTCCTTCTTACTAATTTAGCATTACAGTATGTTTTCGCACTTCAATTATTATTAGTACTAAAACAGGAATTATATGAATGCTAATAAATAAAAATAACATCACTGCTACTATACAAATAAACTAGGGATGTGATGAACACTATTTTGGCTGAATTGCCAAATACTCGGCCAAATATCAACTTTTTTTTCCGAAATTAAGGATAACAACTTTTGAATTTATATTATACATATATATGTGTATATATAAATTTAATTTTAAAATGGAAAAAGAATTAAACACAAATTGATACTTTATTATTTACGTGTTTAAAATTTAATAGTTTCTTTGATATATTTCTTGTAATATTTAAAACACTTTGATGCGAATAAAAAAACAATTTTTAATAAACCTACATCATAATAGCATATTTTTATTGGTTCAGAGGGTGAAAAGAAATTTATATTCTAAATTTAAATTTGAAATGTGGAATACATTTACAGTTTATTAATTATAGCTGCTATGCTTGCTATGTGCAATGTTTAAAATTATTTTTATTTAAGTATCTTTTGTGCATAAAAGGCAAAATTAGCACAGGCCACCTTTCCTGCAAGGAGAGAATAAACTGTCCTTGCTTTCCATAAATGATTCTACTTTTGCTGATTGCTATATGCTAATTAGTAACACATTTATTTGGTCTATTTAATTTTCAAATTATAGTAAATAGAAATATTAACAAAAGTTTATTGTCTAGCACTTTTAAATAAAAAATGGCCCATTAAGAAACTATTACGACTGGAAACTAATGAAATTTCCCAGTTTTGCTCGTTTTATTTTAATACAGTTTTACGTAGAATTTAAACATAATAAAATCTGAACTTATAAACAAAATAAAAATGAGTTAGTGTTCATCAACTTTTTTCAGTAATATGCTGCTATATTGCAATATTTTGTATTAAATACATTTTTAAATGTTCCCTAAAAATGTTGAACATTGCAAATAAATCTTTTTTATACATTAATAAAGCCCTTTTTACACATGCATGAAATTTGCAGACATTAAAATGAATATTTGAGTATTTTAGTAATCAAACAGTATTTCATTTTCTATAAGAGTTATTTAAGTCATGAGTTGCAATTTATCATTGTGTGTGTGACAGTTGCGTCTCTCATTTGGACAACATTTTCTAAAAGATCCTTAACTTTTATAGGAAATAGAGAAATCCTGTAAGATTTTTCAGAATCTGAACAACTGTACATTTTGTGTAATTAAAAATTTAAATGACTTCATGAATGTTACAGTAAATAGCCAGTTTAAATTGAAGAAAATAATTGCAAAAAAAAAAAATCCTGAATTTAGTCAGGGAGATATCTAGCAGTATTTAGCCAAAGCATTTGGCAAGCCGATTATTCTTGAAAAAAAAAAAAAAAACCAGGATATTCATCACATTGCTAAAATAAACACAGCCACTACACTAATGAATATTAATACTGATTTTAGATTAATGTACAATAAATGAAAAATAATATAGATATATTTTTTCTTATACAAGTAAATATTATTGAACTGCCGATTGATATTAAACAATTAAACACTAGATAATACTGATGCTACATTAATGAATATTGATACAGTAGAGTACAGCTAATCTGAAAACCTGTAATTCACAATTGACTGTAATCTGTACTGTATAAATGAATGTAAACAAAGAATTTTAATTCTTAAAAAATAATTTCTCAATGGCAAGAATTTTTTACTTTTCCCAAAGCTTTAATTTTGTATATGAACATATGTATCCAACATCAATTAAACTTAATTGAAGATAAAATAGTTTATACAGAAACAAAGCAATTAATTCCTTAAATCAATGTTAATAAATATAAATAGCAATAAATTCATATTTAATACTAATACATGTATTTACAATAAATTATTCTTAATTCATAAGTTTAAATGTGTAATTTATTTATTTTTGAGCAGTAAGAATCAAAATTTGCCCGAAATAGGAATAACAAAAAGCGTAAACAAAGATTAAATAGACATGACATGTAATCTGCAAAAAGTCTCAAATCCGCAAAATGCTTGGAACCAAGTTATGTAGATTAGTGGTCTACTGTACATAAAAATCAAACGGTAATATTTAAATTTTAATCAGATAATGATTATGCCAACTTAATATAATCCAAATTCTAATGATAGTTGTCAATAATAGCATGCTTCAGAACTATTAGTGTATTTGTGCCATATTTATGTGAAATCAGGGGATAAAAATCCAATAGACAATTGACTGCCAAGCACTGTACCTGTTGTTCATCATGCTCTTGTATATAAACATTAGCTTGTGAACAATGATTAAATTTAAAAATATGTACAATGAAATAAACATTCTGTTTTATTATTAACATAAATAAGATTTTTCCTAGCAATAAACTGCTTTCACATCTTGAAACAGGAACAAACATATCTTTTTTGTACGCAATTCCTCGAAAGACAACTTTATCAGCTATAGCTGCTTCCGTGTGAGCATTCCCAACAGAATTTACTATGGCATTTTTTATAGAACTTTCATAAAAAGATATGTAAAATTGAGTTGCTGAATCATATTCTAATTCATTGAAGATGGATCCAGTTGTTAAATATGATTGCAACAACTGATGCCTTTCACTCAATGTTTTGGTAATGTTTATAAAGTTCTGAGAGGAACGAGCACATTTGCGAAAATAAGAATGTTTAGATTCAAATCGCATAGTCCACATTTTCATTAATGGCCCAAATTCAAATATTAATTTTGGGTAATGTTGCAGAAAGTGGTGCTTTGGACGCAAGGGGGTGTTTATAAACGTATCTCTACGCAGTTCTAAATATTCTTCAATTACATTATTAAGGTAAAAAATTTGTTGATGAGATATTTGAGGTGCACAGATGAGTTCAACTATTTCATGCAGCATGACAATTAGCTTTAAAGTAACATTGTCTGTTTGCAAATAACTAAAAAACATAAGAGGGAATAAACGTAAAAAAGCCCAATTCTGCATAGCATGGCCTGAAAGCTTATTTGCTTTTAAGTTGATTTCAGCAGGTTTATCCCTTCCCTCACCGCTTTCATAATCAAAAGAATTTATTCTATTATTTAAGAATTCAACAGAAAAAAGTTTTTCCTGCTTTATTAAATGCTTCATGAATAGAAAAACATCGTATGCCAAAACTCCTTCAAATATGTCATGTCCAAGACATGGTGGTAAACCTGGTTGGCATACATGAAAAAATGACAATTCGTTAAAAAGAGAATTTAATTTTATTCCTTTACTATGAGGCGTATTTGCATCAATGGCATTGACAGCTCTTTCATAATTTTCTTTTGTTCTTTTTTCAAATTCTTTAAAAAAAAATGCACCTTCAAACATCTTATCTTTTTCTGCTAAGCAGTAACGGCAGTGGTATTTGCATGAACTGAAGTTTTCTAAAAAGCCTCCAATAGTATGACTTCCTAGATTGTCTGCTATAATTGAAAAAATTGACCCTTTAATCGGTATACTTCCTCTAAAACCAGTTTCCAAAGTTTTGAGGTCATTAAGTAATGGTCGAAAAACTGCTTCATGACCAAACCTGTCAAAATCGACCTGCCTGCATAATATGACAAGTTGTAATGGGTCTATTTTAGATCTGTTCCAAGGATACAGATTCCCTAATGTATAGTATACGGCAAAGATCTTGTGTTTTTTCTTAGCTGATCCAAGAGGATTCACTATTTCAAAGCTGTCCTGATAAAGCAGTATATTGATGAAATTTTTTTCCTTAAAATGACTATGCCTTTTGCATATTAATCCATCGGTAAAATCAGCGAGGATTTCTTCATTTAAATTTTTAAGGGGATTTTCCAGTTGTACTTTCACCGATTGATTTTGAATAAAAGAATCCAGACTTTTTAAAATAGGCACATAATGAAAACTGCGAATTTTATTATTTTTGTCTCTTCCCAAATTTATAGCAATAGGCTCTATGTATTGAAATTGAGATTTAAAAAAATTCTTCCTCAAATAATCAGTGCTTAATTGCCCTTCACTGGAACATGATTGGGATAAAAAATCTTCTTTATGTACAGATAATAACAAATCATTTTTCAAACTGTCACTGATCTTACCATTAAGATTACTTATTACAGTTTGAATTATGTGCTGTTGATTTATTTCATGCAAAGAGCCAATTTCATTTATTATCATACCCACTACAGCAGCAGATACATGGTGTTTTGCCATTAGTTTTAAACAAAACAATGCAACTGAGTTATTCATATGCTTTAGGGAAAGATTCAAATGTTCTGAATTTGATTCAAATTCATTTACATTTTCAATATTAAAAGTTTCATTTTCAATAGAAACTGTATTTTCAATACATGATGATTTTAGTGTGCAATGCTTTCCATACGAATGTTTTCGAGATATGTGGGAACTGAATGAGGATTTGTTTTCAAAACTATGCTGGCATTTATCAAAAGGGCAAGTAATTCTTTGAGACTGGGTAATATGTTTTTTAAGATGTGAGATGATGGCTGATTTATCGGTACATTTTTCTTGGCACATATCAATATTACACTTTAGAGTGATAGCAGGTGGATAGTACTTTACAGGTGTTTTTGGATGATCTCGTGAAAGGTGGGCTTTATATGATGAATACCTGGAAAATTTTCTGCTACATCCTATACTGCCACAGGGAAATTGTACTTTACTTAAGTTTTTGTGGAGTCTGAGATGAGATGAGTAAAATTTTAAAGTGGAAAAACTTTCATTGCAAATTTTGCAATTAAATACTTTCTTTACTGGGGTCATTTTTTGATCAAATCATGAGAGGAAAAGAAGTTGCAGATATTTTAATAAAAAATTCTAAAAAAAAAAATAAATAAATAAATAAATAAATAAATAAATAAACAAACAAATAAATAAATTAGTTTAAAAAAATAAAATAAATAAAGCAAAATATACGCATTTTAAATCTGATTATATGAAACGCTGGGCTTGAAATTAAATTTTTCCAAGGTCTCCCTACCAACATTTTTAAATGGAGGGGAGTTGTAATGTTTGGGAGGTAGAAAAAAAACCCTTTAAACCCCACTATTATTTTACGTGTTATTTAAAGAATTACATTAATGCAGACATGACAAAATACCATTGAAAAAATTAAGTCAAATGAGAATGATTATGTAAAATGTTTATTTTTATTATAAAAAAAGGAAGAAAGTTAAGTTTTATATATGCAGAGTATTTTTCAAGTTCCATTAAATGTGTTAGGGACCCTTAACAATTAGGTTGTTAAATAAATTTCTAAATTTAGATTTTATTTGATTGAGGGGTGCTGAAGCTTTCACATAGTACAGTTTAACTCTTTCACAAGAGTTAAAAAGGTTTACTCCTTTACCTCAAGGAGTAAAAGTAATAAGATCTTTGCAGCTCTTCAAATCTCATTTTTGTTTAGTGCTGACTGTAGGCCAATTTAACAGGGTGCAGTGACCGGTGGCTGTTAATGCCCTTTTTTGTTCTTTTCCCTCTTTTCAGTCGCAGGAAAAAAAAAAAATCTTTAAATACGTCTATTTGTCGTTCGAAAAAATTGTGGATTTAGTCAATTGGTTGAGGGAATAAGATAATGAAATCCGTCTTATGCATGAACAGAAAAGAAGAAGGATTTCTAATGAAATAGTGTTAATATCAATTTGCGACATTGGGACTTCATGGCAGCTAGTGTACAATCGTGCTAAGGTAACGCCACCTACAAACAACAATGCGGATAAATACCATAGAATAAATCTATTATACCTACCAGACGATGGCTGTCAAGCAGACGATTTGAAGAGGTAGATGAACTAATACAACTGTTCTACACAGACATTGTATTTGAAACATTTTTCAAGAAACGATGTTCTTATTCAAAAGGCTATTTTATCAGAAATCCTTATCTATGTCTATGTTCATAGAAAAAAAATCGCTAAGTTCGTCGATCAATCTCGGGAAAAAATGGCAAAGTTTGTTAATCGGTCGCAAGAAAATAACACAAAATTCGTCAGTCATTTGCGGGAAAAAACTTAAAATTTTTCAGTGAGGCGCGAGAAAAAAAAAATAGTGAATTTCATCAATCTGTCACCAGAAGAAACCGAATAATTCACCAATTGGTTACGAAAAAATTTGCCAAGTTCGTCATTCAGTCAAGGAAAAAAACAGGAAGTTCGTTGATTGCTCATCAGAAAATATTGCGAAATTCGTCAATCAGTCGCGGGGATAAATCATGAAATTCATCAGGCGAACGCAGAGAAGAAAATCTAAATTTGTCAATCAGACAAAGGTAAAAAAAAATTACGAACTTTGTCAAGCTGTCGAAAAAAAAAAAAAAAAAAAAAGAGAAATCACGTGAATTTCGTCGATCGATCATGGGAAAAACACGAATTTTGTTGATACACCGCAGAAAAAACGCAAAGTTCATCGATCTCTCGCGGGAAAAAACACACAGTTTGTCGATCAGTCGCTTAAAAAACGAAAAGTTCCTCGATAAGTCGCTTAAAAAATGCAACGTTCGTTGATCAGTCGCTTAAAAAATGCAACGTTCGTCGATCAGTCGCTTAAAAATTGCAACGTTCGTCGATCAGTCGCTTAAAAAATGCAAAGTTCGTCGATCTGTCACGGAAAAAAACCGCAAAGTTCGTCGATCTGTCGCGGAAAAAAACGCAAAGTTCGTCGATCAGTCACGGAAAAAATGCAAAGTTCGTGGTGTGGGGAAAAAAATCACGAAATTTATCGTTCGGTTGCAGGTAAATTAAATAACGCAAATTTCTCTGAAAATGGTGTAAGTTTTTGGGCGGGAGGCTCACGCCCACGATCGTTTTTTGGGCGTGATTTCAAAATTTTTGGCGCGAATCCCGCCCTGAAACGTTTTAAAAATATTACTATATATTTTTAATTTTAAAGTATTTTAATTAAAAAATGTGAAAGCAAGAAGAAAGATTTTAATTTTGTCCATGTTTATGTAAAAAATCTGGAATACTAGACAAAGTTAAAATCTACCAATTTTACACATGTCTGGCATATAAATTATTGTCTTGAGCCATGACATAACACAATTGTGTTCCTACCTATTTATATTAATAATAAAAATATATTTTTTAATTAATCATTTCATTGAAAAAGAAATGTTGCTTATTGATCATAATCTAATAAATCCACACATGTTTATTACATGTTAGTTTTTTATGGAATATTTTGCTGTAAAATTGATAAAATATCTAACAAAATAAATCAATTGTTGACTGAACAAGAAATGCCGATTGCTTGAAAGTTGCAACTAAAGATTTGGAGAGTACTGTGAAACAAAAATTGATGCATGGAAGTGGCTATGTTAATTTTGGTTAGTATAGCAACCAAAATTACTGATGGTTCTTTTATAATTATTACATATTTTCATATTTTTTATTGATGTTCTTATAAACCATGTCATATCTAATCTGCATATACTGCATAGCTAAAATATTATGAACATATCTCATTCGAACTTTAACTTGTGTATTGATGTAAAAAATCAAATTATTTGCTGATAATAGAAAGAACACAGGTAAACAAAATATAAAATATTCTATTATTTCAACAACTTGATCAGATGATTATTAAAGAAATTGAATTTTATTTATAATACTAAACTGCATTATTATTTTTTTTTTCTACATTAGACAATTTTTTTTTTGGATAACTCAAAAAACATCCGCTGGCTTTGCAACAAATTTCTGTTTTTCAAAAACTTCATAATTTTATTTTTTAATTCCATAAAAAATACATAACAAATACAGATAAAAATTTAAACAATTCAGTATAATAGCAAAAGTCTGTATAAATTATCTTAGTGCATTTTAATTATACAATTATTCAGGGTTTGGGTCATTCCACGTCAAATCAACCAAAAATTTTCAATATTAAACCTGACCACTTCAGATTTTAATAGGGATAATTTTCCCTGGTGATATATAAATGATAATATACATTTATATATAAATATATATTTATCTCAGTAAATTTTCATAAAATTAAATTTTGAAATTTATAAAAATCATCAAAATTTGGCTCTTGTAAATGTTTTAAATTTTGAATTTCTCAAGTTAAATCAAGTGTAGAGAGTTGTTTGACCCCTCATTTTAATTTCATAAGGTTTGATTTGATATGCAAATTGACTATGCTTGATTAAAAAAAAAAAAAAAAAAAAATTAAATTTTTAAATTATAGTGTTTTTTAAAAATTTTGAAAAAATGTGTTTTTTGTAATAATATAAACTTTAAATCCTGAAAGCTTTTGAGTGGGATCTCAACGGATCAGCAGTAATGAAAAAAAAAAAAAAAAAAAAAAAAAAAGTTTAAAATTAATAAGACAATATTTTAAAGACAATCATAAAGTTGGCGAGGTGCCAACTTTAAATACCAGCCTCAACTGATGTTTAACATTGGTTTTTTTAACATAACTGCTGATCCCATTGAGATCCCACTCTAAAACTTTCAGGATTTAAAGTTTATAGTATTACAAAAACATATACATTTTTCAAATTTTTTAAAAAACACCATATATATATTTTTGAATCAAGCATAGTCAACTTGCATATCAAATTAAACCTTATGAAATTCTCTTTAAAATAAAGAGGTCAAACAACTCTACACCTGATAGAACTTGAGAAATTAAAAATTGAAAACATTATTTATACAAGCCAAAAAATGATGATTTTTTTAATCAAAAAAATTAACTGTATGAAAATTTACTGAGATAAAAAATTATAAAAGTATGTTCTGATTTATATCATCAGGGAGAATGATCCCTGTAAGTTTCATCAAAATCTGAAATGGTCAGGTTGAATCACTGGTTGATTTGGCATGGAATGACCCAAATGTGTGCAATTTTGAATTTCTCAAGTTCTATCAAGTGTAGAGAGTTGTTTTACCCCTCATTTTAAAGAAAATTTTATAAGGTTTAATTTGAAATGCAAGATGACTATGCTCGGTTAAAAAAATATTGAATTAAATGCCAACATTAAATACCAGACCCAACTGGTGTTTAACATTGTTTTTTTTTTTTAACATAACTGCTGATCCCATTGAGAAAACCTAAACCTTTCAGGATTTAAAGTTTATAATATTACAAAAAACACATAATTTTTTTCATAATTTTTAAATTAAATGATTTTTTTTAAACCAAGCATAGTCAACTTGCATATCAAATTAAACCTTATGAAATTCTCTTTAAAATGAGGGCTCAAACAACTCTCTACGCCTGATAGAACTCGATAAATTCAAAATTTAAAACATTTATGACGATTTTTTTAAATTAAAATGTTGTATGAAAATATACTGAGATAACTCTGTAAAAGAGACAGGGGCGGGATCAGGAAATTTATATTATTCTATTTCAACTAAAGACAGAACAGTCCAAATGCCAAAAAAAAAAAAAACTCCATTTCTAGAATTCTTCTCCATCCTTTTTTTTTTTGGTGTGTGTGGGGGGGGGGGATTTAAATCATTGTGTATTTATTTATTGTTGTAACAAATAAATGGGACGGACGTTATTTTTTAAATCAAGTTTGGTGCGTGTGTGTTGGGGAAAGCGAAAATCCGCCCTTGGAGTATTCAGATAATTATTTAATTTAATTATTGTTACAAAAAAAAAAAAAAAAAGAAGTAATAAATAGTGCAGCAAGATTCTTTAAAATAAAAAATAACAGTTTTTATGCATTTTTAACTTTGTAAGTTTGGAGAGGAGGGGGGTTGCCGGAGAAGCAGAAATTTGGGGTTGAATGAGTAATTTTATACAATTCATTATTTATTTACTGTTATTACAGTGTAGGAAAGGAAAAGTATAGGACAGAAAAAAAAAAAAATTAAATTAAACTTTGTGTGCTCAATACCGAAAGAAGGTCAATCTGGTAATTTCAGAGAGGCATTTATAATGACCTGCTATTTAGTATTTATATATTATAGTATTTATGTATTATAGTATTTATATATATTTTAGTATTTATATATTATTATTAAAGTATGAAAGGTTTTAAAAAATTCAGTTTTAGAGCATCATGTGCTCAGGGAAACAAAATTTTTGGTAGGGTAAGGAGAAATTGGATGTAATAATAATAAAGCGGAAATCCGGTGAAAAACGAAAGATTTTCCGCACTGGGTATTTAAATTTAGCTTTCGGTTTGACATTAATGTGCCCGTCAGAATGTGCCGTGACATTAATGTGGCTAAGTTCAGAAAATTAGCTAAAAAAAAAACCTTAATAAAACACGGTTTATGAAAACATTAAAAGTTTAAGACTGATTTCAACATAATATGAACCAAATGCTAAATGTTATCTAAAATCTTTAATGAATTTGGTTAACAACATAAGTACCAAAGACTAACTTCTGAAAGTGCTCAGTTACTGAAATGCATTCCTAAAATATATTCAATTCTTACTTAATATTTACTTATATATAAATCGGTACTATCACTGCGAAAAAACAAAGACTATTTCAGTTAGTATTACTCGTGACAGTGTTCTTTATGCCGTCACTTTTGACAGCGTTATTCTGTAAGATTTTTGGGATTAAAAATAAATAAATTGCTACTTCTGTTAAAAGGTTACAATGACAATAGTTAAAATAATAAATGTATAAAATAGTACACTTACCTTATAATAATTGGTGAGGTAAAGGCAGTATAATTTAAAAACTAGTTTTAACAGACGCATTAAGAAGACAAAGAAATCAGAATGACTCGGTCAAAATCCAAGCGTCCTTGACTTTGGCGGCTCTCTTGGCATTCATCCAGGGTTACTTGGCGAAAGCTGAAAAAGATGAAGAAAAACGCAACGTCGCGCGAAAGCAAAATAATTTAGTTTTTAGTTTAAAATATTTTGTTTTTCTTCTGATTTTTTCAGTACCTTAGAAAATAACGGTCTTCGATTTTATTCCGATTTTCCTTCTATAATGACGGGTGTTTGTTTTTCGGTACAAAGTCTGCCGCATTACGTACACGTAAAAATTAAATTTTAGTAGCCTTTGAAAATAATCTTATGAATAAAATTGTTACAATGTTTTATTGAGTCTCTAAAATTGGAATGACATATGCTAAACACAGCAATATGTAAGCTATACCAAAAAAAAAAAATATATATATATAAATGTTTTTAAACAAGAAACAGTTAATAATGTCATCTTTTCTAATGTTGGAACTTCAAGGAAGTTGATTTTGCCGTAATATTCAAGCAAATTTTATAAGAAAATTCATATAAAAAATATATCAAAATTGTGTGAAACATCGCCAATTCTAAATCAGTAACACCACGTATGGTAACCATACGGATGGAAAGTTTCCGTTTTCAACATACTGATTCATTACTTACGGGAATTTTCCTTTTCCTTAGAGAAAATTTCCGTTATTGAATGTTTGCGGAAATTTTCTGTTAAAATCAGAAAATTATTTCCTGAATATTCAGGTTTTTTTTAACAGTGTAGAGAAGAAGAAAAACTTCAACAAACAAAATTCAAAGTTATCTACTTTACAATATTTCCCTGGATTCTTTGAAAGATTGAAATATAAACTTAGCAAATTCAATATATGTCTTATCGCAAAACCACCCATAAAAATAAAAAAATGTACTGTGTAAGAAAATAGACCCAATAGAGCCATATCAACTATCAGGTGTTTATATGAAATCCCGTTCAACAGAGGAGATGGAACATTGCAATATAGGAATGACAACTAGAAAGTTTCAAACAAGATTGAAAGAGCATAGAGCAGATATCAAATAAGACAGAAGAACTACAGCTTTCGCAAGACTACATAGGACCGAGACTTTAAAAATTGATTTTAAAAACAGTAAAATAATTTATCCATCAACACTTTATTTCCCATCTATACCCGAGAATCAATAGAAATCTATGTGCATAACGAGAACATATGCAATGAATCAGCCTCTTTTGAATTACCTAAAATTTGGCACGAGATGTTTTTCAATTTTATAAAAGCAATAAGGAAATATTAATTTTCACATTTACAGTTGACTATTTTTAAGCACTTGATTTTATTACACATATGATCTCGTTGTTTATGTTTTTCAAGTTTATTTTCAACTTTTTACGAGAATAGTTTGTTTATCGTGTCGATCTTGATAATGGCGTCGTTTGTGCGTTCGAAACATGTCGATCATCATACTAAAAGATTTTTTTAAGCCCTTTTCTGTTCTGTTTTTGAGCGATACTTTGAAGTTTAAACATTTACATCTGTATTTTAATGATAATTAATGATTTTATTATATGATTATGAAATATCGTATATATCAAAATATCAAATACTTTTGATATTTTAGAAAATATCATGATATTACGAACGCTAGAAATAATTTAGCATCCCGACTTACAGAAAGTCAATTTGATATGTCTAAGATTTTTTTTTTTTTTTTTTTGGAACCAATTTTTCTAAATTAAAAAATAATAAATTTAACAGGCACATTTAATAGTGATAATGATTTCCTATTTTAGATAAAATGTATATGAATTACAAGTATCTATAAATAAAATTAACTTATTAGTAATTTAGATTTAGCAAAAGCTATGTTTTATTACTATCATCAAAGTGTTTGTAATAAAAAGTGCTACTATATCAAGCTGTTAACTGTTGCAAACATAAAATAAATAAATCAATTTTCATTTGTATTGAAATTTATTTGTTATTTAATTTGAAAATAAAAAATAAATAACAAAAACATTTTTAAAAATATTCGGCCTAAAATTTGGCCCAATATTCGGTATTTGGACAAATCACTATTCGTTACATACCTAGTTTTAAAATCAAGATAAACTTATAAATTTGTAATTTTGAGCTGTGTATTTTTCCATTGTTATTCTACACAAAAAATGGTATTTATTTTTGATAGTTAGAAAGAATATTCTTCTCATAAAATTGTACGAAAGTTATAGTATCCCACCTTTTTCTTGGGGGGGGGGGCGGAAATATTTTCCCACCACCCCCGTCTCTGCGCCACTGTGAATAGCAAATAAGGTAGAAAGTTCTTATAATACTATTATTTATCTTTTTAATAGTTATTTCTTGTGAACACGAAAGACAAGATACACATATTCGTATAGAGTAAAATGAAAAACTTTAAACTAACGGGGAAATATTAAATTTTAAAACAGAGGCATATAATCTCAAAAATGCATAACGATAGATTGTTTGAAATGAATGATGAGATGCGATTCTTATGAATAATAAAGTAAGTCCAATATCGACAACTTTTCAGAAAAGCGAAAGTTGAACCGGCATTGGCATAGTGGCACTGTAACACGTATCGCCGATCAACCATTTCAAAATATTTTTCGAAGGGACTAAACTAGAGAATCTTGCTCAACAAGATTTTTGATATTATTGGGTCAAGGGATACAGTAATTTACAAATAATTATTAAGATAAATGCTCTATATTAAACATTTCAGATATAGTTAGAGAGGGAACAGAAATCTGGAAGCAAGATTTTATATATATTACACTGCAAAAAATAATTGTTGATTTTACAGTATAAAACTGGCACCCAGCTGCCAGTATTATACCGTAAAATTAACAGTATTAAACAGTAAAATAAGCAGTAATACGCTGCCGTGCAAGCAGTAATACGCTACCGCGCATGCGCGGTAGCGTATTACTGCTTGCACGGCAGCGTATTACTGCTTATTTTACTGTTTAATACTGTTAATTTTACGGTATAATACTGGCAGCTGGGTGCCAGTTTTATACTGCAAAATCAACAATTATTTTTTGCAGTGTAGCTCGAAATGTTTTTCATCTATATGGTATAATTACTCATTTTTAAATTAATCTCTTATTCTGAAATTTACACAATTTTAATAATCAATATCGCTCAACTTAAAATAGCATCAATGATTCTTAAATATTCATGAGTTTTTATTACGTAAATGGGAGAGGCTGCTCGCGCAAAGTATCAGAATATTACAATTTTGATCAGAGTATTCATCTATTATGGCCAGATTATAAGATTTTGACATTTTTAATCCGATTAGATTACACTACTAATTATTTTAAATTCAGAGGGTGAAATTACGTGATCATTATTTGATTTACGTTCAATCTTGCTTACGTAAAAGCAAGTAGGATATATTTGAACAATAGATTGTTTCCCATAAAAGATCTAAAAACTAATCAATATAATTAAATTTGTTTATTAATCCTTTTCTTTACGTTGATTTTTTAAAGGCTAATGTCTCACAAAAACAATTTTTGCGCCCATCTAAAATAATGGGGTTTTTTTTCTACACTTTTTATGAATAATCATGCTCCAAAACATCTTCCAAGTTACGATTCTGGCTGTATGATGCAGTATAAAATCTTTGTTACGTTAGTTTCCTCTTTTCTTTTTTTTTTTTTTTTTTTTTTTTTTTTTTGCATGTACGAGTAAGTGTATCAGTTTAATATTCATAAATTGATCTTTCTGCATATTATCCAATATATCCTGGTTATCTATAACAATTAATTGAAAGAATGGAAATTCTATAAATCCTTAATTTTCCAGGATTTAGCATCGTACTGAAAAACACTATTTCATTCAGCTACCTAGCACTTTGGTAACACACAGCACAAAAGAGAAAATTTCTGATCCATCAACGTCTGGAGAGGAAGCTTTGTTTCAAAACTACTAAATAAAATCTCGCGTACAATAAATCTCTTCTAAAGAATACTAATATCAACTCTGATATAAAAAAAGAAAGATCATAAATCGGCAAAAACAATGAAGTGATAAATTTTGGTCTGTTTCAGGTGCATCATATTCTTTTCTATATTTACGATAAATACATATATTAAAAAACGCTATCATATTATTTTTTATTGTTATAAATTAGTATTGTGTAAAATCCATACAGCATTTTAAGTCATTAATTTAATACGAAAAAGTTGCTTTTAAATCCAACACGTTATTCAAGAAAGGGTGTATTTTTTTTTCTGTAATGCTACACGCAATATCATCTATATTTCTATCATAACAGAAATATTGCTATTTAATATTTACTAAATCAAAATTATTCCATACTAGCAGACCCGTTGAGTGTTGTCCTGTCCCGGGTGACGAGAAAAATTAAGCCTGTGCTATTCCCAAGTGGAATTTTATTTTGATGTAAAAATAAAATTTAAATAGTTTTATAATAAACAAAAATAACATGGAAGTAATGATGACAGAAATTTTTGATGATAAACGGTTGCCATAGAAACGAAATATATATTATATATATATATTTTTTTTAGGTTTTTAAAAATTTGTATAAATTTAAATTAATAATATTTTTTAAATGATTCGCGAAGGTTTTCTCCATACAGGGATATACAGTGTAGCATTGCATAGCTAAAGTATCAAGCAGAAATCGGTCGATGAAAAAAAAAAAAAAAGTCCTCATTTTCAGCGGAAGGGGGCAAATTCTGAATAAACTTTACTGAAAAGAAAATTTACTACAGGGTGATTATAAAAAACTTTGCCGATATATAAATCAGGTAAAGAATCTGTCGAAAGCATTAAAAGACTTCCACATATTTTTTTTAATGGAAAGTGCCGTTGAAGGATGAAAAAAAGGCTAGAATTTTTTTTTCCCCAAAAAGATGTTACGTTCAATAAATAAGCGGGTATTTTGTTCTTGTTGTTATTGCAATTCCATCCGAGAAACGAGAATAGCAGTTTCAAAATGCAGAAAACATGAAAACCAACAAAAAAACGTTAGAACCAACCGGAAAGGTATCCGAAATAAGTGAAATTTCTAACAATCTGGACTCGCGGATAGTACTTTAAAACTGCAGAAAAAATGGAAAACGTGAAAAATATAACAGGATCGCGATCTACAGAAAAAATGCTTTTTTTAAATAGTACATATTTTTTGTTTACGAAAGATGCCGTTAGAACAGGAAAGGTAGCCTGAATAAATAGGTATTTGGGGGAGGGGAGGGGGGGGTTGTAGCGCCATCGGGGTTTAGGAGATTGCGATTTCAAATGCAGAAAAACGGAACCTTTTCCCTTCGTCTGCTTGAAGAACCAGGGATTGCGCTGACACAATCAGCGGCACAATGGAAGCTCGTCAATTTGCGAAATACATTGGTATTTTTAATTAATATCTCGGCTAATTATTAAAAAATGAAAATCTGTGTCTCAGGTCTCAGGTGCATTCGGACCTGTCTTCGTCTATCCTTATCCAAATTTGCAGACTTCTAGATTTCCCTAGCCATAGAAGACAGACGCACAGACAAACATCCTTATTTTATTAATATAGACCAGCCATACTCAACCTGCGGCCCGCGGGCCGCATGTGGCCCGGCGACCTTTTATGTGCGGCCCGAGACACATAATCATTAATCCTTATTTATAAAATTAATTGAGATGTGTGTAAAAAGTTTTTAAAATTTTCACTGCTCTTTTATATATTTTTTCATGGGAAGACAATTTCCTGTTATTTATAATTACTAATTTAAAATATCTTAAATGACGTTTCCTTAGTCAAAGTTATTTTTAGATGCAGTTTTACTTGTGCTATAGTAGAATATACATTTATATACTTAATCCTGAACAATAAACAAACATTATTCCAAATTCACTATATATTTCTACATAAAAAAAATACTTTTTGCTTTGAGAAAAAAACTTATTTATAAAAAAAATCCTTTTTTTAAGATTTGGAATTGCTGCATTGATATATTGTTACGTTTTATACTTTCATATAGCTAATAAGGCTTATTAGTGTTAAATATTTGTCGCAGGAAAAATTGGCAGTAAAAAGTTTTGTACCACTAATTCAAAACAACAATCTTCGCGGCATTTTCAATAGAAATCTATACTTTTTACATTATATTACAAGTGTGTTGCGGCCCGCCTAACGTTAGAAATGTATGTTTGCGGCCCGCGAGAAAAAAAGGTTGAGTACAGCTGATATAGACAGATATGAGAAAATAGCTATTTCAGCATGAATTCTTCTTGTCCAACTGCACGCTGATAAACGACATACATATAATCTGATTAAAAATAATCTGAAATTCACAGGTATTTTCTTCATGAATTACACAGAAAAAGTCCCTTTTCACGAAAAAGGGGCATTTTCCGTTAAAAACAGAAAATTTACTCGTATTTCCTGAAAACAACGGAACGGACGGAGACGAAAGGGGCCAACGGTGATATTCCGTTATCTGATGCATAGTTTATTTTCAATGTTTAAAAAACTGACATGTTGCTGCACAGAAAAACTAAAAATTCGACAAATTAAAATTTCGAATTTATTTAAATTAACAACAACAAAATAGTGCTTTCAAATTAAAAAAAGTAACAATTTTATTTTTTTTTTAAGCATTTGCAATTTATTTTTAAAGTTACAAAAAAAAAAAAAATCTTTGCACTTAAAATATATTCTAAACAAACAGATTAAAATACAGTAATCTCTCACTTATACGTCGGTACAATGGATTAACCACAAACGACGCATAAACGAGAGAGACGCATAAATCAAATCAGAATAAAAATTACAATTGAAATAAATATTACGGCAAAATTTATCATTAATAACATGCAAAACAGGTTAAATAACATGCAAAATAATAAAAAAATACGAATTATTTAGATTGTTAAAAATTTATTAATTCAAATCTAAAATTTTAATTACATACATTAATATTTAAAAGCTTTAATATGCTTTTACAAATATTTTAACAGCAGAATCGGATGTAGTATAATTTTTTTTTATTATTAAGCCTAACATGGCGTTTAACGCAGACCAGTTGATTGGCAGACCAGAGTGGTCGCGCCCGGAAGCGTTATAGACAGTTTCTTGCCTTCGGATTTTATTATAAGTAAGATGAGATAGAAGAAGGTTTTGGGATTAGCATATCCAACTAATTTTACGGTGAATCCATAAATCTAATTTTTATAAAAATCGCATTATTATAACCGAAGTTGTATTTTATCACAAAATGCTGATTTTTGCATAGAAAAAAGAAATAAAACGCTAATAGACAATGATGTAATTAATATTAATAATGTGAATAGGGATTATTAAAAAAGAAAGGGAGAGGGGGAAACTACCTTTTATTACATGCTTTCTTTTACCTTACAATTATGTATGTATGTGGCAGTCAAATTTTGTCACTCATTTTTTACCTACTTCCTGTTGACATAGACCTTTGAAATTTGGAATATATACACTGGTGTCCAGAAATTAAGGGGCAGTGACCAATTTCAGACGTCCCATCGAATATCTTACTGAAATTCGTGAGGAAATGCCCGGAATGCCCTTGAACATTGAGAATGTAAAGAACATTTTTGACTTCATGTTTTTCGGTGAAGATTTTGTCGCGAGGACAATTACGGGGGGGGGGGGGGGCGCAATAATAATTTTAATAATAAAATAATATTTTCGATCACCCAAGTAACAGAAAACGGTTTATCACTGTAGCAAATTACTATGTAGATCCTGTTCAACATTTGTGTAAGCATAGCACGTATATTCGTGAAGATGTTATAACGTTTCTGTGAAAAATTCAAAAAGGTTTTTTTTATATAGCATGCAAAGTTTTTAGCCGAATTTAACACCGCTTTCCAAAAACTTGACAAAAAAACGTAGAAATAGTATGCTGTAATTAAAATATTAATATATTGAATATTTGATGAGATATGGGTATTTGTATGAAATAAATTTTAACTGAGCATGCGCGAACTACAGCAAACATTTGTTGTCATGATTTGATAGTCAATACTATAGGGCAACTCATATAAAAAGACCAGTGAAATACCGTAAAAACTCAAAAAGTTACAGCAATAATTGAAAAATTGAGAAAGAAATCCCATAGGATTATATGGGATTTCCTCCTCAATTTTTCAATTATTCCTGGTATCTTTCTGAGTTTTCACGATATTTCACTGTTTTTTTTATATATGAGTTGCCCTACAGACTACCAAATCAGGATAAAAAA
This sequence comes from Maratus michaelseni, assembly GCA_963931845.1. Classification (NCBI taxonomy): domain Eukaryota; kingdom Metazoa; phylum Arthropoda; class Arachnida; order Araneae; family Salticidae; genus Maratus; species Maratus michaelseni. Next base: position 178,707,218 of record OZ007592.1, on the reverse strand, counting down.
AAAATCTTTGCTGTGGTTCGCGCATACACAGTTAAAAATTTATTTCATACAAATACCCATATCTCATCAAATATTCACTATATTAATATTTTAATTACAGCATACTATTTCTACGATTTTTTGTCAAGTTTTTGGAAAGCGGCGTTAAATTCGGCTGAAAACTTTGCATGCTATATAAAAAAAAACTTTTGAAATTTTCACATAAACGTTAACATCTTCACGAATATACGTGCTATGCTTACACAAATGCACAAAACGGGACCTACATAGTCATTTGCTACAGTGACAGATCATTTTTAGCATTTTCTGTTACTTGGGTGATCGAAAATATTATTTTATTATTAAACTTATTATTGCGCCCCCCCCCCCCCCTAATTGTCCTCGCGACAAAATCTTCACTGAAAAACATGAAGTCAAAGATGTAATTTTCATCCTCAAAGCTCAAGGGCATTCCGGGCATTTTCTCACGAGTTTCAGTAAGATATTCGACGAAACGTATGAAAATGGTCACTGCCCCTTAATTTCTGGACACCAGTATATGTATTCCTGCGGGCGATACATGAATTGGACATTTTGGCGAAATATCGCCAAATTTGGCGGCAAAAATAAGTTGACATATATATAAAGTCAACTTGGCGATATCTGGCTAATTTGGCGAAATTCTCATTTAAATCCATTAATCTTCCATAATCTTCTTCCATTAGCATATCCTACTATTTTCTATAAAGTGCCATAAAACAAGAAAAAATATGAAAGCGGTTTTTTTTTGTTTTTTTAGGCCATTATACTTATTAAATATCGCATTTTGTCCGCATGTCAGATATTATGACAGAGCATAATAGCGGACTTGACCGCTAACGAAATTTGGATTTATTAATTAAAGGATAAAGTATTTTAATAGAAATATTAAACGAAACCCTTTGTGCGATCTTCAATCACACTTACCCACTTGTTTCTTTTTTACCTCTTGGATTAAGTAACAAAAAATTATAAATTCTGAAACATATTTTCAGTTTAATAGACAAGCTGCGTACAGTTTTCCACAAATTTTTAATAGAATTTTTCGGCTTATTTTATAGCAGAAAAATATTACAAATTCTGCTATCAAAGAAGGCGATTACGAATTCTGCGATTTAACTATTAAATAGAAATTTTCTAATCGGAAAAGGTGGCCTCTAAAGGGTGTACCCACCTTCAATCCATGAAGTGGTATAAAGTAATTTTTAAAATTATTTGTGAACAGATAAGCCCAACTCAACATAGCATTCAGTTTGAAAAAAAAAGACCTCCGAGATAGCCATAAAAAGACAAACACACTGAACTGAGATAATAAGATTATCTAAAACCTGATTGCTGACATCGAAATCAGTGTAATCTACAATCGATTACATGAAATTCGTAAAACAAAGCTTTAAATAGATGATGATATTCATGAAGCAGAGATCTAAATAGTTGTAGTTATCGATCCATAGATAATGCACTTTTTATAACATAAGTATTCAACGCCTTTTTATAATACAAAATTCGAAATTTAAGTGAAAGAAACATTTCTTTTCAATTAAACATAAATCCGATTATATTTTGATATTCCTCAGAAACGCGAAAAAATGAACAATTTAATTACCATGTTAGATAAAAAATAAAGATATTCTCTGCATTATGCACAGTAATAAGTTACAAAAGGTATAGGTATAGTATTTAATATACGAATGACTGCAGCTGCGTTAAAAACAAAATAATGAGTCATCATATTTGAGCCAATTATTAAACTATATTGCTAAATGAAACGAATGTCATCACTTCATGAAACACACATTTAAACAGTGACTTAACAAATCTGATCCAGCAACAAGTAAATGCTGTTGAATTAACACTCAAATATGATCTTACAAGAAAAAATATCCCTGGCTTGTTTTAGTAAGTCAAGGAGTGGCGGGGTACGGGAGGGAAAGTATTTTATTTCATACCTAGAATCTTATAACACCCTTTTTCCATATTTATTACTCTTGATGCATAGTGCATGTCTACCTGAAACCTTCATGCATAATTGTAGGTAAGATTTCAGGTTGTTTTAGGAAATCGAATTCTTGTAAAATAAAACATGTTTTCATAAAATGGTGTCTATAATTAAAAATGAACAACGGTTGAATGAACAAAGGTTTGAATGAACACGTTTTTAATTGAATGAACACATTTAAAAATGAAGACATAAAAAATGAATGATGTTTTTGGTCAAGGAGGCTAGTCACCCTGATCCCTTGTCCAAAAATTAAGGGGTAGTGACTGGACACTTTCACTTTTTAAACGGTTTGTCGAATATCTACTGAAATTCTTGACAAATTATTCTTGAAATTCGTTGATGTAAAGCACATGTTTGACTTCAAGAATAGTAGAAACAGTATACCGCAATTAAAAAAATTATATAATGAATATTTGATGAGATATGGACATTTGTATGAAATAATTTATAACTACGCCCTACCCCCATCGCGAACTGTACTAAAGATTTTTTTTTTTTTTTCATGATTTGGTAGTCAATTTTATGGAGTAACTCATATAAAAAGACCAGTCAATTATCGTGAAAACTCAGAAAGATGCCAGCAATACAGTGAGCTAATTGACAAATTCGGCGGTAAATCTCATTGGATTATATGGAATCAATCTTCTAGACCAGGCATGTCCAACCTTTCAGTAAGCAGGGGCGCACCTCAGCTACTGGCAAACAACGAAGGGCGCCATTATTCAAAATATTACAAACATGCAACAATATAAATTCACTATGGTGATGGTTTGTGAGGGGGGAGCGAGTACACATATTTCTACTACAGTATATCTTTCAGAGTATAGCCATAAGGACTTTACGATGCGAGGGTCTCATGCATGGGCGTCCGGGAGGGAGCAGGGCATAGGGAAGGCAATTGCCCTTTCCTAGATTTTCAAATTTACTCAACTAAATTTTATTTTCTCTCATTATTTAAAGGAATAATAATATTTATTCTTCTCAAATGACTTTAAATAATTACACTAAGAGAAAAAGGAACTAACATTACCTCATGAAAGACAATATTATGCTCTGTTTTTCTTTTTATGCTCAATGGTATTTTACATTCATCTTATAAATTGCATCAATTATTCATTTTGGAAAAAGCCGGCAGAATCTTGTTTTTAGATTTTTTATGCGTTATATTTGTTACTTTTATGTATTGTTTGTTATGCTGATATGTTTTGATGAGAAAATTCTCAGTTCAATTTATTTCATGCTTACATTCTGTATTTTTCTTTTTTTTTAAGCACAGGCCCTATCTGTTTCAAAACCTTGCCTCTTCCTTGATTTTGTTCGGCGGGCTCCCATGGTCCCATGTATATAAAAAATGCAGCAAAAGGTAAATGAGAGAAAATTAAGCATTACATTTTTTAGGCGAGTGAGGGAGGAGGAATAAGGATCTCAAAATTTTCTAAGGAATAGGGCTAAAAACCTTAATGCCTCATACAATAAAAGAGCATGCAAGCATTAATGATTTTAGAGCAAAACATATTTTAAAAGGGATTTTTATTTTTAGAAAAAGCTACAACATGATGCATTCAAAGGGGCGCCAAGAAAATCTTCAAAGAGCGCCATGGCGCCCGCGGGCGCCGCGTTGGACAGCCCTGTTCTAGACCAATATAGTAAATTTTTTTCCTCTGCGATGTTTGAATTTTTCGTCAGAGTGGGCATAGCCCGCACTGGTGTATGCTGCAGAAGGCAACGCGAACTCCAAACCCAGATTCGTTTGAGAAAATTAACCAGCTAAGCTTAGCTAGTTAAAAATATTAAAATGCAAACAAGAAATTTTAAAAGAACGTTGCCATTGTTTAACATTAATTTGCGAGTGTGTTCGCAATAGTTAGCCTAGGCTCTTAAACTGTCGAATATAGCGAAAAAAATATATATCATCAAAAGACAACTCGTAAATGATCTCACCAAGCCGTAAAGATAAAACGCCAGCCATAAAAAGATATCTCAGTGAGTGCCGTAGAGGTCAGAATCGACACGGGCCTGGGGCCTGGCCCGAAGCCCGTCATCCGGCCGTGCCGTGCCAATTTTCACTCACAAGACTCTGGTCGTGCCGGGTATGGTCTTCACTCTTTCAGGGTTGGGCCCGGGCCTAACTTTTTTTCTACAGACTCTGATCGAGCCAGACTTCTTTTTTCCGGGCAAGGCCGGGCTTGGACTTCATTCTTCCTAAAGGCTGCACGGGCCGAAAATTCCTTGCTTGGTCCCGACCCAGCCCATATGAAAGTCATTGGCCTGCCCAACCTGGTCCGTGTAAAAATCAGTAAAATGAGAACCGGCACAACAATTTCTACAAAAAATGCATAGATTTTTAAATGGTAATTATTTTACATTTAAAATTAGGTTTAAAGAATAGTACACAAATTTCTAAGCGAAAAAATAATAATAATAATAAATTGAAGTACAGTAAAACTTGTGAAATAGAATCTGTCTATGTCGGAGACCTGTCTTGATCTGTGCAAAATGAATGTAATACATACACAACAGATGATGTATCTGCTAAGAATGGAACCCGTCTAGAACGGATTTTTCTTCTCTTACTGAAATTTCATTTGAATGTAATTGTCTATGTTAATTTTTTTAATCAGTGTTTATGCACGTAATTGTCTAAGTGGTCGTTAACATTGTTTATATTTTGTATTCCTTGCATTTCGAATAGTAATCTGGAAATAAAATCTATGCATAAGTAAATGTACTTCAATAATTTTAATTGTAGAATAATGTTGCTTCGGAAATATCGGCATGTTTTGTAGTAATTCAGTCGGGCCGGGTCAAACTTTTAGCTTTTATACTGGGCCGGGCCAAAAACTTTTTGTACAGTTCGGCCCCCGGTCCCGGAAATTTCGGTTTGTGCAGACCTTTAGAGTGCCGTGTGAAAATCTATCACTGTTCATAATTATTGAAAATGCATGAGGATTAAAAACGTATATGTACGTTGTACTTTATGTTTATTACAGAGCAGAGTACTAAACTATTGGCAATTTTTTAAAACATTTTTTCGACATCCATGTTTAGCATGCGGGAGCGCTGCAGTTCACATATTGAACAATTCATTTCCACAGTACTTAGGCGAAAAAGCATATTCCTAAAATGGCTAATATTCATTTGCATATAATATCATCAGCATTTTGTGCAGCATTTACCGAATTCTTCACTTTCATTAAGGGTGATCATCACTTATATTTTCCTTATACTGCTAATGCTATATTTTTAACATCAGAATTGCGCATTTACTATTGAACCGATTTATTTAAAAAAAATTTTGGTGATAAATATGACTTATTTCTTTGAAACGACGCAAATTTCATATGTGAGATGTAATTACCCTTTTTTAAATTTAAATTTAAAATTTTTTAATTTGTTTCCAATAGATTTCACCAGAGGGCACTACGGGTACTGCAGATTTTCGGCATAGGTTACAAAACGATTGTTTCAGGCAGTTTTTATATATTTTCTTGTTAATTGTTGTCATTATCTTGTTATAAATTTAATAAGGGGTATTTTTTACACGATATTATATAAAAAATATCGTTCAACAAGCATTTTTGCCTTTGCTGCAGTAATTTCATTCCCAGCTGCCATGTCAGAAAGACAAATTTTTCCAAATTTTCAGCAACCCTAAAACACTTCCGTTGAGATTTCCGATATCACCTTTTTCTCTACGCTTGCCTTTGAAAGGGAAGAGAACGGGAGGAGGGGGGGGGGGGTTACATTTGTGGTCATTTGCTTTTCTCTCTGTAAAAGGAAATTTGTCTGCTTTGTAGAAAGCATTTATTGAATCTGGGAAAGGGAACTGTTGGTTGACCCCTGACCTCCTGACCCACTCTCTATGTTCCGAAGGTTTCAAATTTTCAGTATCACTAGGTTTGCGAAGGGATATCTTCAAAATGGGTAACTTTCTGTTAGCGAAAGTTATATTCTAAAAATAAAGTGAAGCAGGCGATTTTTGTTTCTTTGATTTTTCCCTTCAAATACATTCGTTGTATAACTTTTCCCTTTAAAAAAATAGTTTTCATTCCTTGTTACCTTTAGTTGACATTGCATTAGATGTACACAATTTTTAATTGAAAGAAATTAATGTACATTTTTGTGTGAAAGAGAATTTAACGTCTAAACAATGTAAATTGCGCCCAATGTAAATTCGACACACACAAGTAAGCCGAATACCGAATATTCGGTCGGCTGAATACTCCAATGTTCCAGGGTTAAAATATTAAAAGGTTAAATATTAAAATCGCTTTATCTCATATTTAATACAAATGCTGCCTCAATTTTAATTTTTTCTCTAACTTTTAACTTTATTCCTATTTTTATGAACATTACTTTCTCACAAGTAAACTTCACACTAAAAAGAGAAGGGAAAAAAATCTGTTTCGAATTATTAAATAAGATTATAATTTTAATACTTGTAAATAACGCTCTTAACTTTGGCTTTCTATGTGAATTAAAATAAATTAATACAAATTTCGTTTCTACCACTTTTCGTAATATCATATTTCAGATAAAGCAGTGTAAGTCTGATAAAAAATATCGTAACAATATCTTTACTATAATTAAAGTTGGGAAAAAAATTCAAGTTCGGCTTGAAGTGAAATACTCTGTATTTGAATAAATGGATTAGAACCTGGTTTCCTATACAAAAACTGTCTGAATGAAACTGTAAAGTAAAACCTATATTATAAATTCTTTGTAGATTTTTCAATTGCGTAAAATGTGTAAACTGTATCACGTCTTATTTATTTATAATCGGCTGCACTCTTGAATCCTCGAACACTTTTTTTTTTAATTTCTGAAGGAAACGGATATGTATTTCGAAGGAAACTGTAAAGTATAACCTACATTATGAATTCTTTGTATAGTATAGATTATTCAATTGCGTGAAATGTGTAAAATGTATTATGTCTTATTTATTTATAAGCAGCTCTATTATTATTATTATTATTATTTTGCTGTAAGGGTTAATCCTATAAAAAACTTGCCAGTATAAAAGTTGTAGATAATATTAAGAGGATTAATAATACATTTAAGCGGATTTGATATCTTGTGAATTGACAAAGTTATGAATTTTTTTCTTCTGAAACCCCTCTTTTTCCCCTCCTCGGGGCCATTTTTAATGATATCAAAAATCTGTCATACATAAATTTTTGGCCGTTTTCCTAGAAGTAATAATAACTTTAAACGGATTCGATACGTATCATAATTAAGATTTATGGGGATTTTCTGTTTTCACAAAAAGGCCTCCCCCCCCCCCTGGTTCGATTTTGCCCATTAACAAACTTGACAGAGATTTTATGCCCCTTGATTCTATGTATCAGTTTGGAAGACATTTATGTAGAATTTTTCAAGTTATCTTGTCCATAAAAAAGTTGCATAGATAGATTGATAGATAGATAGGTAGATAGATAAAGTTTTGAACTGGGGGTGGTTTTGGGTTCTGGGAGTCATGATCGGTGTAGATCTGCAAAAATTTTCCAGAAATTCCAGCAGAGTGGAGAATGTAATAGGTAGTATTTCTTACGAAATCTTAAAAAAAATGATCAAACACTAAACACGTTGTCCGATAAAAATGAGTACAGTTCTTACGACAGTTGATATATCATATGCGCCAAATGGGAGCTCAATCAAAAGCAAGGTTTAGACGCTATTGTGTTCACTCACATATATACAAATACATATATAGGCATCATCATAAAAGTACCATAAAAAGACACACATGGTCTGAAAACGAAAAAATACCAACATTCACGTATACATTACGGAATAATTGTAAAAAATATCAAACCTTCAACATTTAAAGACATCCTCAAAATGTAAAGATATATAAATATTTCCATAGTAAGGTTTTTATAATGATTACAACCATTTTCCCAGCACTAGATGTGATCGAAAAGTAAAAATGTAAATGAAAAACTAAGAATCACTGGCCACATCAGTTATGTTCTTAGTAACATTAAGATTTCTTTATAAAAAAAATTAATTTGGCAGATTTAAATATGATATAATATACACATGAATTGATGCCACACAATCCTAAAATGTACGTGTACCAAAGAAAATATAAATTCTACAGATAAGGTAATTATAAATTTACCAGTACACCTGTATGATGATTTCGCACTGCAGTCTAATATTTTTTAGATGCAAGTTTAAATTTCTAAAGAAAAATTAAGGATGAAAATATCTGCAAACAACATTAGTCAAGCCAGAATATCATGTCATTCATCCCATCAAAATTGAAGTAAAAACTAATCAAAGATATCAAGAGGCACGCACGAGAAAAAAAAATAACAATCGTAATTTAACTTCATTGGAAGATGACGTCATCCACTTCGGGAAAAACACGGACAAAAAAAATAAATTGAGCACATATAAAATAGAATTTAATATAATATAACATAACATACATTTTAGACTACACGTAAAATACCACTGCTTCGATCGATCGATGGTGTCTTTTTCTCCAAACATTTGAATTTGAATTTTGCTTTTTAATCATAAATATAAAATAAACCCGTGCGTCCCGCTTTATCTTTTATTGTGCTATTTATTTATTTATCTTTAATTATTGTTAAGCACAATATAATGTAGTATATATATATTTTTTATGGCAACAATAATTTGAGAAAAAAAAAAATCATTTCATTGAAAAAAAAATGCTGATATAATTTTTAATTAACTGTAATTTTTAATCAAAAAACGTGTTTTAAAGAAATGTGAGTATACTATCTCAGAAGCCTGTTCAAAAACCTTTCGAATGATAGGTCATTCATTTTTGTGCATTTTGTAAATGCATAGAAAAAGGGATGTTGGCAACAGAAATAATACATATGATTAACTCATGTAAAATTTTAAAGCATATGTAAGTAGAAGGAAGTCAGAAATGATAACTCATTGTATGATAAATCTAAAACTTCTAATATGAAAAATTACATAAATTTTTATTCTTAAAATGAAAGCCTATATAAAATATTAAAATACATACAATTAGGTATAATTGCAACTCAAGTAATTTATATATGAAAAATCCCTGACTGCTCGGCCTACAGGCACTGGTAGATTTCGAAGACGCAGATCGTGGGGCGCCTGTATGTTGGGAATTGCAGAAGAAATGACGTTTTTGCCATGATGCGGCAGTTGGAACCGCCTACTTCAAAACCTAACTTGTTTGCAGGCGGAGCCAACAGGGATTTTTTTTCTGCTATAAGAGTTGGTCCTATAAAAAACTTGTCAATATAAAAGTTTTAGATAATATTAAGAGGATTTATAATAAATTTAAGCGGATTTGATATCTTGTGAATTGATGCAGTTATGATTTTTTTTCTTCTAAAACCCCCCTTTTTTCCCGCCCTCGGGGCCATTTTTAATTATATCAAAAATCTGTCATACATACATTTTCGGCCCTTCGCCTAGAAGTAATAATAACTTTAAACGGATTCGATACGTATCATAATTAAGACATTATGGGGTTTTTTCTGTTTTCACAAAAAGCCCTCCCCCCCCCCTCCCCCTTGGTTCGATTTTGCCCATTAACGAACTTGACCGAGATTTTATGTCCCTTGATTTTATGTATCAATTTGGAAGAGATTTGTGTAGAATTATTGCAGTTATCGTGTCCATAAAAAAGTGACATAGATAGATACATAGATAGGTAGATAGATAAAGTTTTGAACTGGGGGTGGTTTTGGGTTCTGGGAGTCATGATCGGCGTAGATCTGCAAAAATTTTTCAAAAATTCCAACTTAGGTGAGAATGTAATAGGTAGTATTTCTTACGAAATCTACCTAAAAAATAAATCGGTTTCTTATCACAGTTATTTTGTAATTTATTTTTAGTTTATATAATTCCTGTAATAAATCAAACTGTGTTTTAAATTTTTTATTACTTTAAGGTGATTTTGATGTTAAAAAATAGTAGAAGGAAAACAGCGTAAAAGTTGGCAGCTATGCAAACATCGTAGAATAGCTTTCACGTGTATCAAATGGTACTGTTAGTAAATGTATTGTTGCTAGCGATTTTCTGATTCATTTTTAAGCATAAAAGCATAATACTACTTGCAAGCATGATTATTGAAATGATTGAACAGTTCTTTATTTTCAAATAAAGGAATTACATCTTGAGCTATAGGCTATTATTGTCTAAGGACGGCAATTTGTTCCTTTCCTGCGCTGTCACGTCCTAAAATTCAGTTTAAAATGACAACTTTGACAGCATTATTTGAAAATCTTTTGCCTTTACAGGAAAATGAAAAAAATATATATTACATAGTTTCTCATAAGTTTGTGAATAACAAGTAATATAATTTAAAAAAAAAAAGTCAATTCCTACTTTTTAATCATAAATACACTGCTCAAAACAATTAAAGGATATTTGAAGTTTTATATAAAATAAAGATATAAACGAAAATTTTTTTGCCGAAAATAGAAGAAGAGAATCACAAATGCAAATTTTTCTGGTTTTCAAACTGTGGAGTATGCAAATTTTGAGTTCGACGTCAAAAACGTCGCTTCAGCGGCAGCGAATGAAATTTGACTTTCAACTGGATAAAAGAGAATGAAGACAAGGATGATCGGCATTCAGTGATTGCTTTGTTTCGATGAGTACGATGTCTCAGCGAAGTCATTTGACAGATTCAGAAGCTTGGAGAATTGTTGGTAGGTTAGAAGGGGGCCAAACTCAAGCCGAAGTAGCGCAAGCCATTGGAGTGTCACAAAGTGTCATTTCCAGGATCTGGAACCGTTTTTTGGAGAGTGGATGTGCAGGCCGAAGACCAGGGCAAGGTCGTAGACGGGCAACAACGCCCAATGAAGATCGGTATTTAGCGTTAACAGCTCGGAGACACCGAAACATGAACGCTACTCTTCTCCAACAACACCTTCGCTCGGCTACAGGCACCACGATTTCAACTCAGACGGTCCGAAACCGGCTCCATCTGGAGGGACCATCTGGAATCCATCTGGGCTCCATCTGGAATTTCATCTGGAGGGACCGTAGCAGTAGGAATAATCCTGCGTTCGTGCACGAAAGTGTCAGATTTGGCGGTGGAGGAGTGTTGGTGTATAGTGGCATCTCCATTGACGGGCGCACTGACCTCTACATCATTCGAGATGGAGCTCTGACTGGTCGCCGATATAGGGATGAGATCCTCAGACCTATTGTAGTCCCTTACGCTGCAGCAATCGGAGATAACTTCATTTTAATGGACGATAACTGCAGGCCACATCGTGCAAACCTGGTGGAGGATTTCCTTTTCGAGGAAGGAATCGTTCGAATGGAATGGCCAGCGTGTTCTCCAGACATGAATCCAATCGAGCACGTTTGGGACGCTCTAGGAAGACGAGTTTCTGGCCGCCAACAACCCCCACAAACTCTCTAAGAACTGGAAAGAGCTCTTCTGGAAGAGTGGGGCAGAATACCCCAACTCGTCATTAATAGCCTCATTGAGTCCATGCCTCAAAGGTGTTCAACGTTGCTGGCCGCCCGTGGAAACCATACCCCCTACTGAAAATGATTTTCTTTGAAGAAAACACCTTTTCTTATTCTTTTTTTCTCATATGCACAAATTGTGTTTTTTTCCTTTTGTACACAAATGCGCAATAAAATGCGTTTTTTTCTGCCAAACATGTGTAATTTATTCTCATATAACCTACTATGTCTGTCGACCATGTATCAAGCAGCTAAAAAGTTTCCCAGATACAAAATCCACCTAAAACTGCAATATCCATTAATTGTTTTGAGCAGTGTATATAAAATAAACCCGTGCAGCATTAATGTCCCATGTTATCTTTATTGAACATTATTTTATAATCATCGTTGCGGTATTTTATTTCTGTGGCATCACTCATTTGAGATAAATCTTTCATTTCATTTATGAAAACAATGGGAGGAATTTTTTTCTCCCATTTAAAACTAAAATTAATTAATTAAATTTAATGAATGAATTAATATTTGAAAAAACTGTATTAACATAAAGTGTCATCCACTACAAGTTTAAAAAAAATTATTTGAACTTGAGTGGATGAATAGAAAATATTTTATTAACGATTGAAAATTTGAACAAGATATATATAGAGAGAGTGTGAGCTAATAGTAGGAATTTAAAAAAATCAATTAAAAAATGAGTCAGAAAGTGCACAGTTTGGACTTCAGAACAGCCTTAAGTAAATAAAACGTATATGCAAAAAAATTAAGTCAGAAAATAAAACAAATGCATTATGTAATAATATTTAATAAAATATATTTACTGATAATTATCATATATTTAAAATTCTAAATATTTTTTGTGTTTAATTAAATTTATATTTACAAAGCTTCGCTTAATCTTGATTACTTTTTTTTTTCAATTTCGGTTCGGATTACTGGGTTTCTATTGATATGGGTAAGCAGAAATATTGATGTACAATGCTCCCCCCCCCCCCCCCCCCCAAAAAAAAAAAAAAAAAAAAAAAAAAAACATTGAACCATTAATTTGGATAGCTAAATACATTAGCAATTTAACTCCAAATTTGAGGAAATATAATTAAAACATATCAATATTTCGGAAATTCTGAATCTAGATCCTTTAACTTAAAAGCGTTATTGTTATTCAGCGCAGCTATTTTCCTCCTGTTACATTACAAAATCCCTTTTTAATTATAGCTAAACCCTGTGTTTCTCTCAATAACATGAGATTACAATTGACCAGTCGATATCTATTAAATTAAAAAACTGGCTTAAACCGCGCTGAGATTTGCATGGGCTGAAATATTCACAACTGGGCCCGGCCCGAATTAAGCCATCTTGTTCCGGAGTCCCCAGAAAGTAAAGTCCAAAACCAAAACCCATCCTCTATACAGATCTATAACCAAAAGCTAATCTCTAATCTTCTAACTTACACAGAGCCTCTGTGTTTACTCAGAATCGGCTTCAAACGGGAAGTGACGTTTCCTAGAAAATAGGGCTGCCAAGAACAGAAGTTATTCGCCCATGCGAAAGTCAGCGCCATCTATTGAGTAAAGGTGATTTTCATAATATCTGACGCTCCTTTTTAACGTAATAACGACATTTTTTTTTCAAAGCACGGGGGTAGGAAGAATGCCTTCTTTTTGGGTACAAATTTTGGCACGTGTGTGCAGGTGTGCAGGCTTCATGCATGCAACTGCTGATAAATTTTCGTAATCGGGTCCAAATTACTGCTAGGGGGAAGTGAGGGGCATGTGCCTCGGATGATAGATCATAAGGAGGTGTCAAAGAAAGACCTGATTCATTGCTTGGTACAAAAAATAAATAACGAATTTCGGGGGAAAAGTCCTGCAGTAGGCCAACCCAAAATAAAAATATATTATTTCGTTTATTTTATACTCTTTGTTTTGAACAGGGACAGTTTTACCATTATGTGACTGCCTAAGGGCGCCAAGAACAATGGGGCATTTGTACATCAGATGAAACTGACATTCATTCATAATTGATGTTTAAAATACAAGTATTGTTTAGAAGAGTATCTTATTGATTATGACTATGAGTTCAACTTACCTAAATTTTATATTACTTAAAAAACAAACATTTTCTAAAGAAAACATTAATCTTGCATACATCAAAAAAGTTAATACTGTTTACAATAGAAGTGTCTCATGTAGGATATTTTCCTTTTCCAAGTTAGTAACAAACATTGGCGATAACTTGTAGTACTATAAGTATTGTCCAAGGTTGGTGTAGTTCACATACATTACTCAAACTGCATTCTATGAATTTTTATTTGCTCCAGTCAGCTCAGCCCACAACCAATCAAGATTTAATAAAATTTGTTTTTAAATCATAATTTAAAAAATATCTTAAAAATAATATACTTATTAACAATTATTTCAAATTTAAAACATAAAATAAATGCAATGAATCAAAATTTTTTTTTTTATAAAATTTATTTTGAAGAGGGAGGGGGGCACAATTCATACTTGCCCCATGTGAAAAATATCTTAGTTTTGTCCCTGTAGAACTGTTTTAAAAAGCTAAGATTTTCCATTTTGTCAATTTTCTCCTCTGCCTACTCTGGGGAGACATTATTTTCGAAAATGAATGATATGAAAAACTCAAATAGAAACAAAACTGCTTGTGAAATGACTCAGCTAAGCTAGCATTCAAATAAAAGTAACTGTGTTTGAACTAGATATCAATTAGTAGACATTTAAGATGAACAACAGAAATGACATTTATTATTTTATTACTGCCTAAAATATAATTTTTTAATGCTGATAAACAAAAACAAAAAAACTTTCATTAATTATTTTTTTATTCACTTTTTCTTCTTTTTTGGACATCATGGTCACACACAATAATTTCAGAAAAAAAAACTTGCATGGATATGAAAATGAAAGGTTAATCATCACTGTACTAATGGACGTACACATGATTTTCATTAGGAGGCAGAACAAATGGTGAAAACTGATCAAATTTGACTAAAAATGGCATAAATTCTTAACTTTTTCAAAGAATTAGAGGGGGTAGGGGTATCTTCCTGCATATGCACATGGCTACAGTAGAACATCTTATATAGCTAAAAATGTATTACTTACAAAATAATCATTTGAAGCTTTTGTTCAATACACTTATGCAGTTTTAATTGCAATATCCATCCCTTTTCACAGATACACTTAAATAAAAACTTACACAATCCAGCATTATAAAGGTATATAGATACATAGTACAAAATTCGGTTTTTTGTTTGAAATAATTCAATTACTACTTATCTATGGTGTCACTTCAAACATTAAGAGTACTTCTAGATGATTTTATGAAAAATGTTTATCCACATCTTACTTAGAAATTACATCCAGAAAATATTTTAATAATCTACTAGAAATAGAAATGTTGCTGTGAAAATAAGCTCCAGATTGAGCTAAAATCTTTCGATTCATGAGTGTTGCATCATATTTTCTGTTATATTTTTAAACAAAAACTAACACAATTTTGCATAATAAAGGTAACTTACTATACATAGTACAAAACTCAGAGTTTTTTGCTTGAAATAATTCAATTACTACCTATTTGTGATGTCACTTCAAACATTAAGAATACTTCTAGATGATTTTATGAAAATTTTTCTATCCACATCTTACTTAGAAATTCCATCCAGAAAATATTTTAATAATCTACTATAAATAGAAACGTTGCTCTGAAAATAACCTCCAGATTGAGCTAAAATCTTTTGATGCATGTGTGTTGCATCATATTTTCTGTTATACCTTTAAATATATACCTTAAAACAGATTTTTAAATTCTAAATACCTTTCATAGATAAATAATATACTTAGTGTTATAATTTACTTAACAAAAATTATAAAATGAAATTATCAATAATAAAAATTGCTATCAATTAAAAATATGAAATTCACATCAGTTACAAGTTACAATTCAACTAAATATGTACACACAAAGTTAACTCTTAAAAACAATTAAAGATTACCAAAACAATGCCTTTTTGAATTATGTATTTAAAAAAATACAGTAGAACCTCTAAATATTTCTCAATGGGTTACATAAACATTTAAATAAGACAGTTCATAAATATAGATAAAATTTTCTTCTCTGTGATATGCTTTGCATAACTTACATTTGAAAAGAAAAAAAGTTATGTCAATAGAATATAGCATTGAATTTAAACTATTATTTCATTCTAAAATAACAAACATTTTTGTTCTAATATATTTACAAATAGAATCTGATCATATTTAGGTAATCGAAGGGTAAATTATAGGATCAAGGGATGGGAAAATCACTCTTCTATGGAGAAGTAGAAAAAGAAGGAATATGTGGAGGAGTGGATGATTAACAATTTTTTGTGAGAGTAAGTAAAATAAAATAACCATGTATTTTCATATGTTGACTTCTAATTGCCAATGGTGACCTTGCAATCACAAAACTTCATGCCCTGCTTTAGAAGATGCGTAATTTTTTTATCCTGAAAGAATTTTTTTTTTTTTCAAATAATCTTAAAGGAGACATATTTCTCATTAAAATTTTTTAATTTGTCTTATTACTAAAAAAACTCAGGTTATAGAAGTCTCTGGGTCCCAAAAACTAATGATTCAAAGAAACTTCCAATACCATCATTGATGTAGGTTAGATAAAAGCTTTCCCTCCCTCTTTTCAGATTACAAAAATATTTTCCTTTTGTAGTTCCTCAGAACCTGGGTACGGTGGTGTCAGTTTTATATCCCTTACCTCCTGCAGCTCAGTTTTTTATTTAAATTCTTCATTTTAGCTAAGGGTGTATTGCTCTTTCTGATTAAATTTTGCATTCCAGACTGGCACATTCTGTTGTTAAGGGGCCGCTTCACTGAAACTCCCTAATCACGAAATTCCATGATAACCTATGGGAAAAATTAGAATCACGAAAACTCATTACCTAATATAATTAATAAAATATGGTTTTCATCATCAGAAAAAAAACGTCAGACGCCGACAGTGTGCGTTTTTAAAAAATGTCTCCTTAAATTTTAAGTATTTTTAAGGAGATGATAAAATTTTATCAAGTGGAAATTTCAAAGTTGGTAGGGATTTTTTAAATATTTAAAGTTTAAGGAGACAATTTTTAAAAACACACACCATAGGTACCTGACGTATACTTAATGATGATGAAAACCGTATTTTAATAATTATATTAGGTAATGAGTCACTGTGATTCTAAGTTTTCCCATAGGTTAACATGGGATTTCGCGATTGCAGAGTTTCAGTGAAGCGGCCTCTTAAGTGCAAGCCCCAATTAGTGATTGACCAAATCGGGAATTTCGCCGAATACCGAATATTCGGTCAAAGTGTACACCGAATATTCGGTATTCGGCAACCAAATACTTAAAATTTTTTAATAAATATTTTTGCATATATAGTGCGTGATAGTGGTTCAAACATTGACAAAGGTGCAAAAAATATGAATATAGATAGTAAATCCTGCTTCTTTTAACTTACAGCTAGTTGTGGATGAAGGTTTTGGACCTCAAAGGGCAATTAATGATATAATTGATAATGCAAGGAAAATTGTGACTCATTTTAGTCACTCTCCATTGGCTTGTTCAAATTTTAAACTCATACAAGTAAATGAACTGAATGTAGCACATAAACAACTCATTCAAGATGTTAAGACTAGATGGAATAGCACCTATTATATGTTGGAGGGCTTATTGGAACAGAAAAAGACATTGTCGTTGTGTTTTACTGAATTTGGTGGTATTATCAATTTAAAAGTTGATCAGTGGTCTATGATAGAAAGCATTCTTAGGCTTCAACCTTTCGAAGAAATAACAAAAATGATAAGTAACAAAAAATCTTTAATTTCAGATGTAATATCTATTATTTTTACATTGAAACGTTACTTGGAAAAAAGTGATAGTGGAGAATTTTTTTGGAGTGGGTACTATGAAAGAAACATTAACAAAAGGATTTGCAGAACGTTTTTCAGAAATTTATGATAATGAGTTATTTTTTAGCCACTATTTTAGATCCCAGATTCAAAACAGTCTTTTTTAAAGATGAAGCAACCACCAATAATGTAAAAAATGTATTTAAAAGTAAAATGCAACAAACAACAAATAATAAATAAACCCTCTGAAATTACTGAACTAGATCAATCACAAAGTTTTTATAAAAAGGATTCCTTCTCACAAACTGTGCATTCATCATTTTGGGAATGCTTTTTTGAAACTGCTACAAGTGAAAAAAATAGAAAGTGAAAATCCTTCTACTGAAAATGATAGCCTCACATCAGATGTTAAAGCTTCAGAAGAATTGACTTCATACATTGTATTACCACTTATATCAAGAAAAGACAATCCGTTAGTTTGGTGGGAAAAAAAACCATAATAAGTATCCAACACTATCAAAGTTAGTTAGAAAATACTTATCTGCACCTGCCAGCAGTGTTTATAGTGAACGTTTATTTTCTGAAGCTGGACAAATTTATAAACAGCAAAGAAACAGATTACAACTAGATAATGCTGAAGAACTCTTATTTTTACACCATAATTTGAACATATTAAATTTCGATTACAAATAATAATGTATCACTTTTATAAATTATCACTAATAACTGAAGCATATTAAAATAACATTAAATGAACATTGGTCATCATGTATTTTTACAACTAGTAATACTTTACCTATTATTTTTCATAAATTATTTGAAAAATTCGGCCAAATACCAAATATTCGGTTTACGTGCCGAATCAACTATTCGGTATTTGGTCAATCCCTAGCCCCAATCATGTTAACCAAGGCCTTGGGGCAAAAGGAGACTTTAAAGCAGAGATCAGCACAGGTCTGAGCCTGGCCTAAGGCTCGTACCCAGTCCAGCAAAATGAAGACAAACTTTCAAATGGCCCGACAGAATATAGGCAATTTTTTAACAGTAAAAAAATTAAGTGGGCCAGATAGGCTAATAAGAAAGTTAAGTGGGCCAAGCGATCTGATATAATAAATTTAAATAGAGATCTGCATTGAACAGTTACATCGTGTCTGAACCAGAGTTTATTTTTTTTCAGCAGACTGGGGCCGGGTTCTGGGTTACATTTATTTTACATACTCGGGCCAAGTCCGTCTGGACCTGGAGTTGTCAGACAAGCAATTCTTTCTGTAAAAATAATAGGGATAATGAATTTTTTTAACAGAATATTTGGAACTATAAATTACAAAGACATATTTTCAAAAATTCACTTTTTTTATTGTACTGTTTTAAAAGTTATGATGTATTTAAACGTATTTTTTTAATACATTAATTTTTTTAATGTCTTTATTTGAATGTAATAGCTGGGAGTCTTAAGTGATCATTAATTTTGCTATTCTGTATTGTATGGTTTGCAGACAGACAGCCTGAAATATACTTTAAAATTTTCTTATAAATATATATGCAGTATTCTTTAAAAGAATCTTGATTGTATGTTAAAAAAAATTAGAATACTTTGTAGAAATTGAGTTGCTGGACAGAGCTGTCAACTGGAAAAATATAAATGGACCGTGCTGAATTTTTAGATTTTACATTGCCCAGGCTAGACCAAGGTATGTTTTTTTTTTTTTTTTTTTTTTTTTTTTTGGTGGGGGGAGGGGGCACCTGAAAATTTTGGCCTGTGCAGACCTTTAAGTTTCCTTCAACAATTGCATTAAAATACTCAATTAAATTCATACATTATATAATTCTGAAGCTATTCAAATCTAGGAACCCTGAGCAAATGCCCATTTTGCCCATGTAGTTATTATATGGCTCTGAATATATGGTGCAATTGTCCTGCAAAATTCTATCAACACTGAATATTCCGTCTTGCATATCTTTGATAACAAGATCAAATTAGCAAATTTTAGTGCTCTGAGAACAGAATTATACCATATGGTGATCTGATTAAACTCATCTTTCTCAGGTAACATTAAATCAACAGACTAAACCAGTGGTTCCCAACCTGGGTTACACGTACCCCTGGGGAGTTCGTGGAGGGTCAGCAGGGGTACATACAAATAATATCAGTAATGGCGGAAATCACAAAAATGGTTTCACTGAAAACACATAAAGAAAGTTGATACTTTTTGGATTACAATGTTAGTATCAATCATGTGTAATTCAAATATGCTATGATCAAAATAAGGGGAAAGACCCACTAGACATAATAATTCAGTGAAAATTAAATGGCACTAGCTCCGCTTCCCGCTAATCATATTGCATGAGTACTTATATATTTACCCCCAATCTTCACTAAAACTGCCATTGATCATTATAACACCATTGATCATTATTACTTTCCTACCACATTTATTTTATTGTTAATGTTTTTAATAATAATTGCAGAGCGCCTTAATTATTACTCCGGATGCTCAATTCAAAAAGCGTTGATAAGCAAGCCCTTACTTTCGTTTTCGAATAGGCAGGTTATGCCACAAACTTATATTAATAGGAAAGCTTCCTTCTTTTTAACGAGTATATTACTAATTTTAAAAAAGCATATTTGCGTTATGCAAGTGAAGGGTGGGGGTGAGGGCGTGTTTCTGATAAAAGGGGGTACTCAGAAATGAATAGCCCAAGCAAGGAGTACGTGAAGGAAAAAAGGTTGGGAAGTGCTGGACTAAACAATTATCTGATAGGTAGTAGCATGTCTTGATAGATCTCCCAGTCTCAATAAACACACACTTTAACTTGATTATCTTAAACACAAAGCCCACTCAATTTCAACCAAAGTATGATAAAATACTAGAATACTATTATATTCATGAACATAAATGGTGTGAAAGTTTCAAATGATTTTAATTTTTCAAACTAGAAAACAATTTTTTTTTAAGTATTAACTCCTTGTGACAAATACACTCCTTTTAATTTTTGAGTATTAATTTTTACATATAAAAATGGTTGTATTGTTCCATCCTTGAAATTCTGCGATTAAAGAAGGTGAAAATTTCTCTTAAAAAATACAGATGTTAAAATTGAAGGATTTTACACACTGTAAACTGTATAAGTGGCGCTCGTCGCAAAGAAGTTAAGATTGGGTGCATTGAATCCATACTACGCAAGAATCCAGTTTTGTTAAAATTGAAAAGGTAATGACAAAATATAAGAGAAAACTACAGAGAAGCCATGTTTCAGTTTATGAGAGAAGTCATGACATAAAATCAACTATATAAAATTTTGATTCTTAATCCATAATTATTATCATTAGATCCAAGGGACTACTATGTATATATTCTGCAATGGGCAAACTATTGACAACATGACTTAAATGGTTATAATTCAAGTTATAAAACAAATTTATTTAATAAAATTACTAATTTTCAATTTTTATTAATGATTATTAAATAAAATTCATCATTGAAGGAATTAATGTTAGCTTTGTTCCAAAAAGAAAAATTAAATCTAAGTCTGAACTACACATAAGGAAGAATACTTCATGCAGCATTAGTATATTAATATAAAAGTGCATATTACTTTTTAGCAGTTATTTGATATACATAAAAAAAACATTGAATATCAGATAACCAATATTTGGATAAGAATAGATGTACATCCAACTATAATGTTAAATGATAGATACATGCTTCTTTGTAATGACATTTATTATTCCAGATTATAGTAATTCTTTTTTAAAAAAATGAAATAAACCAGTTTTGAAAAATTCCATATATTGTTCTTCATGGAATCGTTCTTTCCATATTATATATTATTATAAGAATGATTTGATAACTTGAATCAAAATTAAACGGAAATTGAAAAGGACTTGAAAGGAAAAGGAAATTAAACATGAAACCGAACATGAAAATTGAAAATTTCCTTGACATGAAAAGGAAAATATTTAGGAATAATTGAATAGAGGTTCTACTGTACACTTATTTTAATAATCTGATAGGTTATTACTCTTGTAAAGTTACTTTTTTTTTTTTTTGAAACAATAATACACAACTGCGATTATCCCTTTATTTTTTACATGCAGTCCTGGAAATAAATAAATAAAAACACCACCCTTACTAACTCTGTCACAATGTGATTGATACCAATTGAATAGTAATAACATCACTAATTAATAATGCTATATACTTAAATTTTGTTTAGTGGGTCATCTACATATATGGATATTTTAATAAACTTGAAATTTTTCAATACTAACACCTACCTTTAACATCATATTTGGATTTTTTGGTACATTTTACCTCCAGATATCAAACGGGAAGTCATTTGGTCAAATAATTTAGGAATTTAGGCATGGTTAAAGTTAAAATTGGGAACTTCTAATGTTAAATCCAT
Source organism: Maratus michaelseni (assembly GCA_963931845.1). Lineage (NCBI taxonomy): Eukaryota > Metazoa > Arthropoda > Arachnida > Araneae > Salticidae > Maratus > Maratus michaelseni. The sequence continues at coordinate 178,685,427 of OZ007592.1, read as the reverse complement.
TATTAATTGTTGCAAAACATATTGCAGAGTGGCGAGTTTTTTAAGTATAACAAAAACTATTTGACAGAATAAGCTATAATTTTGGATTTCTATGTTTGAAGCTTTTAGAAATTGCTTTCTGTTAAAAGATTCATAGGTTACTGCAATTGATGTGTGTCTCAAAAATTAATTTTGAAAAATAATAATAATAATAATTAATTTAAAAAAATGCATTGAAACCTATGAATTTTTAAACAAAAACTGATTTACAGAAACTTTAAATATGTAAATCTAAAATTACAGCTGATTTTACCAAGTAGTTTGAGTTATGCCTAAAAAACTACCCACACTACATTGGTTAAAAATGAATTTAACATTAACAATCCCAAACTTTAAACCTGCATAACATTTAACCTAACCGAATGGTCTGATATATATATATATATATATATATATATAATCGTTGCAGAAATTTGTTGAGTCATTTCAAATTTTATGAAAATAGAGTCAAAAGTTAAAAAGATATTAATAAAAGTTTTCTTCATTCTATTAAATCATATCATATATAATAAATTCAATGATATCCCATGATAGGTAATGATTCTAGATTGTCATGTTGATTACTACTGGACTTATATATATATATATATATATATATATAACTTCTTATTTGATATCTGAAGGTGAAATGTGACTAAAAATCCAAATATTATGTCAAAATTAGATGTTAAAGTTGAAAAATTTCAAGTTTGGTACAATTTCTATATGTAGATGACCCTCTCTAAGCTAAATTTTAGTAAAGCATATTAGTAGATATTACTAATTGATTAGTACTAATCACTTTTTTTAACGATAATTGGCAGTAGTTAGTAGAGGATAGTGCTTTTTTTTTTTTTTCCAGGGCAGTACATTTTATGTCCATGTCTTTGTTCTAGGAAGTATTATATAGAAATAGAACAATAACTAAACAAAATTCCTTTTAAAATAAATATGAATTGAGATCAGTGTTTCACAAGACAATGTTTCCATATTTAATTACAGTTTTCCTTTTTTAAAAGTACATCTGCCAAATAAAGGGTTAAAAATGCTGCTGAAGTACATTTCTTTACATAGAAGATTATGAATATAACAAACCAAACTTTTTTTTATATGTAAAATTATGGTATCTTTAAATTTGTATATTGTTTAAGATTACAGTAATTGAAAGAAAGAAATAAGAATTTTAGCTACATATATCATTAAAATTAAAATACTTACTATCTGCAAATTTGTTCTGCAATTCTTGAATCCTCTGGCTAAGGCTCATAACGTACCATAAAAGTGCACCTACAATAGCTAGCATAGAGAAATAAGACAATATTTTAGCTCCTTCAACAACACGGCAATTACAGGTCTTGGGAGGAGGATTTCTACCACCTTTTGAACGAGAATTTGATCGAAAAGGCCTACAAAGAAAAAAAAATGCACAAAACTTACAAACTCGTAATAAACAATTCATAAGAAAAGTCACAACATAATTCTAAAATAGCATTTGTTATCAGAGGCATCCTTTAGGAAGAGCGAGCAGAGTAGGGCAATTGCCCCTCTCTGAATTTCAGGATTTTTTTTTTTTTTAATCATTATCTGTTCTTTCTTATCATTAAGTGAACATTTTCATTTAATAATTATGTGAAAATAAATTATAATAATAATAAATGATCTTTTGAAAAGATGTATGTAAAATTAACAGAAAATCTGGCTTTACCATGTCTGACTTAAAAATTTGGTTCACTTCAAGTAAAATCTGAAATTTTGCATGGAATATCTAATCTTGTAATTTTTTACACTAACTACAGGCCCGGACTGGCCAGGTCGGCTGGTCGGCGATTGCCGAGGGCCCCCGGCCCAAGGGGGCCCCAAAAATGGATATACGAGTACAACTTTATAATTAGTTACATTAGACAAATTTCACTATTTGTCACTAATTTTACGCGTTTACAATCAATTTTAAGCAGTATCCAGTTGTTTTTTGTTTACGGTAGCCTACGTAGTGGCGCTGTGTTGTATCGCTGAACCAGACGGAAGAGGGCTGCTGGCTACTAATAGAGCTCTGTGTAGTGCCAACCATACTACGAGATTGAGCGTCGCAATGCACCCTGAATCTGCGACGCTCATTAGCTCAGTCTCGTAGTATGGTTGTAGTTAGTGCAGTGTCACAGTTGTGTCAACATGAAACGTGTGTACTATAGTGGCGCTACAAAAAAGAAAAAAAAAGGAAGAGAAAATCTTTAGACGTTGAAAAAATTTCGAAAAGTTAAAATACTTGGTTAACTAGTGCCACTTCTTAGTAGCAAAGTCAGCCTTTGAGGGACAATAGTGATACATTAAATACAGGCAAGGTAAATCGAATTAGTTTATTAGTTCATAAGTACTTTCCACATACTCAGTATTCTGAGTTGCCAATTCCGTGTTTGTGTTTCTTGCGTATTATTAGTCCAGTCATTTGGTAGAAAATAAAAGAAAGTTTGTGGGTGGAGTTTTAATATTTGGTACTTTTATGTTTTTTACTTTCTTCTATCTATAATAGTAGAAAGTATTGTAATCATCGAAATTTTTTTCGACGGATTTACACGTTTTAGGGGTCAGAGATTCCGAAATACATGTTTTTACAAAATGTCTGTCTATCCGTCCTCATTGTATCATCGAAAAGTGTATGAAGTTATGTTTCAAATTGAACCAAAATTTTTTTTGTATGTTTTTGGCTGTGGCAAGCAGGTCCTACTGGAATTTGGGGATATTTTGACGAAAGGGGGCGCTGCGATCACGATTTTTGTTCCATTTTCACTATTGTATCATCGAGAAGTGCATGAAGTTATGCAGATAATTGAACCAAATTTTTTGTATATGTTTTTAACTATAGCTTACAGTTCCCAGTTGAATTTGAGGATATTGCGCCTGGAGTGGGTGCTGTGATAGCCATTTAAAGATTTCGATTTCAATTTCAAAAAGTTGTTAAAAATAAAAAATTAGGAATCTTAAAAACTTTGTGCGTTAAATGTTCGGCCTTGATCTAAGGATTCCAGAACATTTTTTGTTTTGCCTCTATCTTAAAAAATGGCTGAAATATAGCAGTTTGAAATTATAGGGTGACTGACATTTTGAAACAATATAACAGGATTCTTCCATAAACGGGTTAATTTATGAGTTTTAGTGAACATGGTTTCGCCAAATATTCTAATATTCTATGTCCTCTAAATTTCCTGGTAAGGGGCCCCTTTTCAGTCTCTTGCCGAGGGCCCCCAAAGGAGCCAGTCCGGGCCTAACTATTTAATTATGTAAGCATTATAGAAGATTTTTCGGTGCAGCTACATAGTACAAGTAGTCCAATTCCATTGTTACAGCTAAAGCAATATGAAGCATTACTGTTGCAGAATCCCCAAGAAAATCCTCAACAGAATTGAAGACAGAAAGAGTGGAAGGCAGAGCAATCTTGAGGGGTGTGCGACAGGTGCAGCCACACAAAGCCTCGCATCCAAAAAGGCCTCATGGCCAGAATTTCTTTTTAATTGAATAACAATAACAAATATTTAAATACTTGACATTCGTAAGCATAATATTAAATGTTTAGATAGTCAGCATTCGTTTAGAAATTAACTTTATTTCACAAGTTTTTTTTAACTATGTGCATGTTTTTTTTTTTTTTAGTTTCTAATCGCAACACTGAAAAATAATGTTGAATCTGTTAATTTCTTAGTATAAGACATACCCAATTTAAACTCTTATTACAAGTCTAACATTTTTCAGAAATTAAATAGAGCAAGTTATATTACTAAAGATAAGGTACTAGGTATGATAGTCAAATTGAGCTCTTGACATGGTATTGATATACTAATTATAATCAAACTATAAACATTTGTGAATCATGTTTTTATTTTGAAGTTTAAATATGAATTTTTTAGAGACCGGTGGTGTTGATGATTTAAGATCAGTGGCACCTGTTATTTCAATAATTATTTGCAATTTAATATAACAGACTGCAAAGCTTGGATGACAAAATGTCTTTTTGAAGAATAAATTTTAGATTTTGACAAAGAGATGCAAAAAACCAAAAGAAAAGGGTCTGCTTATTTTAGACAATGTATCCTTGCATGCGAGTTCTGTTCATCTTAAATGTATAAAATTACTTTTTTTTCCACCTAACACAACATTCAAAATACAACCATTAGATCAAGGAATTATTTGTTCATTTAAAACTAAATACCGGAAGGTTCTAAAAATAATCGTGAATTCAGATATGACAAGAAAGAAACAAAATAGACGTGCTGAAAGCAATTTATATGATAAATAACGCTTGGTGCAATGTTTCAAAAGAAACTATTGTTAACGTTTTTTCAATTTCGGGAATATTCCAATCACCTTCAAATAATAATAAAACTGTTTCTTTACTTGAATTAAAAGGTACAGATGAAATGATTTCATCCTTCAACAAGACTTGAGACTTTAACTTTGATCAATACATTAATGTTGATGAACACATAATAGCAAATGTAGAATTCAATGAAGAGAATATCGTCAAAAAAAGTGCACAATATGAGTCCTTCAATGACAGTGTGAGTGAGGAAGAAGAAATTTATAGAAACTAGCGAGAAACTTTTACCATCTGATGCATTCGAGTATTTACAGAAAATTGTGTGTTACATGCCTAATGGAAACTTGTTAACAAATGAAATTAACATGTATGTTGATAAAATAGAGCGTACAATATTAGACAATCCAATTAAGAAAGCAGAGCTTGTTAACTTCATTCTTCAAACCTATATAGGTATGTAAAACTGCCCTTTAAGAAAATTAAATGAATATTTTTTTTACATTTAAATTTGCCCGGTTTTTTCATGTGTAGTATAGATAATGTGTATACAGTCGAACTCGCTTATAACGAGCCCTGATTTAACAAGAACCCGAATTTAACGAGGAAATCAGAAATACTTGGTTGGTACAATGTCAAAGTTTTTATTTCAGTTAAGACAATGGGAGCATAACTCGCTTTTAACGAACAAACCCCAGTTATAGCGAGCAATATTTTTGCGATTCATAAAATTTCTTTTGACTTCACAGCTCAGCTAATCGTTTCTTGGAAAAATTATTTTAACATTCCGCAGTCAACTGAAACTTTGTGTAAGCACTTGATTTTGATGCTTCTTGATAGAAGAGAAAAAATAGGAACCACCTCAAATGCTAATGTAAACATACTGGAAGCGATACATTTAATGAACAATGCATGGGAAAATGCTGCATCAACATGCATTAACAATTGCTTCCGTAAGGCTGGATTGGACATTTCTCAAGAGGGGCAAATCTCTGAGGAAAAAGGAGAAATAGACAACTTGAAAAATTTGAAGATGAGTAGAGAAGAATTTGAAAATTATGTATCTGTTAACACCAATGTTATCACTTCCGAGACACCTACTCCCGAGAATATTGTAGCTGAAATTCAAGCTAAAGAAGATGAAAAAAATTATGAAAGCGACGAATGTGAATAATTTCAAGCTGAACCACCCCCAACATACTTAACGGCTTTAAAAGTGCGCTGAAAAACTTTAAACTTTTTTCGAAACCAGGGGTGCAAATGACGATGTTTTTCGAGCCATGAGTATTCACCGAAGAACAATAACACAAGAAAGAGACAATAAGACAGTTCAAAGCAAATTAACAAACTTCTTTTGCACTGTACATAAATAAAAAAATAAAATATGTATATAATAAAGTAAGTATGCATGAATTTTTATAATTTTTTACGAACCCGTTTTTTACGAGCACCCGGTTATAACAAGCAAATATCACAGTCCCTTCGTGCTCGATATAAGCGAGTTCGACTGTATATATACACCATTAAAATAATACAACAAAACTCTTAATTATGAGAAATCCAGTCATCCAGATCTATAATCACAAAATGAAAATTTTATGATATGAATTGTAAAATAGAATTATCTTGAAATTCCTTCTTAAATCAATGCTTTTCTTTTCACTTTTTGTAATGAAAGTGATCATTCCTATGAAGGCTTTCATTTAATATGAATGAAAAAGGTATAGCTTTTTTTTATTAAACAAAAGCAATTTTAAAAGATATCTTTATGTAATAAACTGAGCTTTTTTATGATTGTCTCTCTTATCCAGACTGTTGCATACCCAGATTACATTCAGAGCATATTAGTATATAGTTAATTGGAGTTTTTACTGTACAGTCAAACCTCGTTAACGCGAACACTAAAGGGGACACTTTTTTTGTTCATGTTAAAAGTAGTTCGTGTTATCCGAACTTGAATACATTACATACAACTGTATGTGGCAATCGGAAACAGTTCACGCTAAAAGTAATTCGCGTTAAGCGTGTTCATGTTAACGAGGTTTGACTGTATAACGAAATAATTCGTCATAACATTTCAATGAAATAATTCGTTGTAACATTTTAATGAAATAATTTGTTACAACGTTTTAACGAATTAACTTTATAACAGGCAAATCATTGGAGCACTTCCATGATAAGGTACTTTGACTGTATATATATATATATATTTCCTGAGATTCACACAAATCATTTTCTGCAAGTTTTTTTGTTCATATATTTACAATTTGCTCCATTGACAGTAACAATTATTTATCTCACAAAGGCCTCTTAGGTTTGTTTTGTTAGATATATGCTTTATATATTTTCATTGCTTAATATCGAAAATAGAGGTAAAATTTTGTTTTAGCATCGTACTTATTTTTTTAAGATGGCACAAAACATGGTTTAATAAACGTATGTTTATAAATATTTAAAAAACATGTTTTCTGTCATCTTGAAAATTTTGGGAAAATGCTAAAACTGCTTTTTGATGCCATTTTGGATTTCTTTCGACAATCGTGCCAACCAGCACAGGATATGGAACTCTTCCCTTAATATTTACATTTCAAAAAAATTCATTTTGAATTCAGTCACTTACTGGAACTAATTTTACACATAATTTTCTTTCTCTCCACTCTAGAATATTTTCAGAGAGTTTTTATTTGTGCACATGTGCTGGGAAACCTACATCTTCAACAGAAAGAGACATTATTTTAAGTTTAAAAGAAGGTGTGTGTGTGGGGGGGGGGGGGGGGGAGGACGTTTTATATTATTTAGGTTTTCAAAGGAATTTTTGGTCAGGATTGATAATTAAATATATTTAAACATCAGAAATTAAATCAGCAATCGCTATAATGAAGGCTCCTTAGCTCGTTTGGAAAATTTAAGGCTTAGATGCTTTACACTCACACTAAAAAAAAAAAAAATTTAATCGGTTAAAAAAAAGAAAAAAGTCGCCAAACTTTGGGGACTGTTTTTTCTTTTATGGCAACCCGGCTATTAAGCTTGTATTTAGGTACTGGTGTTGAAATTTGTTATTGTAATCCGTATTTGCATGGATTGTTAAGGGAAATGTTTGTGCATGTCTGTATTACGTCATTGATGATGAAAAGTAGAGAAAACGTGATTGGTTGTAGAAGAACGTTCTATTGCACGTTATTGACTGCAGAGTCGCGGGGGAAATAAATTTGCATAACTGTTGAGTTAATGATTGGTTTTTAATTGTCATGTGAATTATTACGTATTGGCAGTTACAGTGGCGGTTATTACAGTGGCAGTTAGAGCGGTAGAATTGAATTTATCATTATATTTTGTTTATCGAAATTGTTTTGACGTTTGTAGTTGCTGGTAGAAGTTGGAAAATGTCCGTGGCTATGGATACCATTTTTCGAGAGTACCAGGTAAGTTTTTATGAGGAAGCAGAAAGGCAAGTTCAGCACTTCAAAACTGAAATAACGCGATGATTTTATCTAATAGTTTGTGTTAAATTAGAATTTGAATTACCGAGTGGTTACCCTGATATAGTAGTGCTCTTTAAAAGATTGAAATGACATAATTTTATCTAAAGGTTTGTGCGAAATTACAAAATCAGTTATTGAATGATTATTCTGATTGTAGCAGTCCACTTTAGAAGAATGACGTAGGTAATGTATTTTCTATTAAATTTATGTTAAAAAAATTTATTTTTCGTTTATTTTGATATTTACTTTCTGGTTTTACTAATACGTCATTATTTATAAATGTTGTGTTCGTCATGAAATTAGAAACTAAATAATCGAATGTTTACACTGATATAGTAGGGCACTTTAAAAGATTGAAATGATGTAATGATTTTAACTAAAAGTTTGTGTGAAATTAAAATTAGCATCAGCGAAGGGTTACTGTAATATAGTAGTGCACTTTAAAAGATTGAAATGACGTAATTAACATTTTCCATTAAATTTATGTTGTAAAAAATGTATTTTTGGTTTATTTTAATTGTTGTGTAGAAATACGATTTTCTGTGTTTTCGAATACGTTATTTATAAATGTTCTGTTTTTTATGTTTCCAAAATGGCAACGGAAAATAGTAGCTTGGCGCAGTCTTGGAAATCGCGCCAACCAAACAGTCGCCAATCTTTTGCTTACATTTCAGCGTGAGTGTAAAGCATCAGTTCTAAATTTAAAATATATAATCATAATAATCATACAAATTCGAAGGTGTATAGTGCCGAAGGCAGTGGGGCACGAATATCAGGCTCATTTGAAAAGATTTTCGTTTAAATATATAAATTCAATCATGATTTTAGGTATATTTAAGGATATTATCATGGGAACGGGCAATGGCAGTCTCTTTTTAAATTATAAAAATGAAACAGACTGGAGCATACATAATATGCCCGGTGCATGCTGCTGAAGGCAGTGGGATCCTTAACGTTAGGTTAGTTTGAAAGATTTTTGTTTAAAAATATAAAATCATTCAACATTGATTTTAGATATATTTAAGGTTATTACCACAGGCCCAGGCAACACCAGGCAGATCAGCTTTGTTAATAAATTATAAATATAGAAATAAAAAAAACAACCTTAATATCTCTGTAAAACAAATGCATGCCTTTTTGCCTAAATGATGTAAACTATGAGAGTGCAAAGGGGGGGGGGGGGTAAGTTGTACTTGCTACCAGACCTTAAGTACAAGAGGCTTTCATATACAATGCAGGCCATGTAAGGTGTCCATAACAATGTTTGTACTGGACCTCAAAATTTCTGTAAATGCACTCAGTAAACTGAGACATACTCACTCCCATCATCATGTATGACATTACAAACAGAGCCCAATTTCTAGTAGTTATTACTTTATCTCTCCTTCACACATTCATTGAAATATTCTATTGTTTATATCACATTACAAAAATATTCTAGCACTTTCAGTATTTATATCACATTAAAGAAGAATTTATGTATTTTACTGCTTATAATAAATTAATATGGTTATGTACATCATAAATAAACTATTATTAAATAAAGTTATTAAATAAGTAACTTTGGCATCACAGACAATTAATTTTATTAGATACACAATTAATTTTGAAGAACTGCTGGTCACATTACAGAAAATAACTCTTTCTAAATAATAACAGGTGGGAAAAATATTGAGTAAAGCACTAAAAATAATTTAGTATAAGCTAGCTAAATTGTCAAGTAGTTTTAAAGAAAAATAAATGGATGAGTGTACAGCAAACTATTATAAAAATAAATTGTTAAACATAAGCAAGATCACAAAATATCAAATGACACAGCTGAAAAGAATTTTCCTTTAACTCATACAGCTTCGATAATCCTTACATAACATAAACTTTATTATGGCAAAAAATAAATACATAATAAATGTTTAAACAGGTGATTTGTGACAATGTTTATGTGTTCATTTATGTAGTATGGCAGAAAATATCGCAGGAAAACTTACTTTTTAAATCTGACTTTTCTCTTTTGTTTAGGCGCTTGAAAATGACTAAAAGAAGGCGAATCTAAGGAATCACTAGAAGAAAAACCCAGAAGCTCGGCGGCTTCTTGGCTATTATTATTTAAAAGTTTTGGAGGATTGTTCTCCATATCAGTATTTTTATTAACGAGCGATATCATATAGTAATGTTATTAAAAAGAGTTAACAAAGTATCACGTTAAGAAAATAAACATTATCAAAAATTTTGTACAGAAACTGCAATTTCAAGAGGACACGTGAAATTAGACATCAGCTGGTAAATGCAGACGACACTAATGTTTAAATTTCATAAAATCGTATGTGTCATAAATTAATAAGTTAAATTTTCGTAATTCCATACATAATAGCTACTTGGTAATCACAATTACGTTATTTATCGTAATACTAAATTTTTTATTGACATTTCATTACACCAAAAAACATTTGAAATCAAAACATTTTAATGAAAGCGACATGCCCCCTAACGGGTAAATTGGTAACTATCATTCTTTTTCCCGGAAAAAAAGGCTAGTTTATTATTTAAAATGCAAATATATGTTAATATATGTTATTTTAATACTTATAAAAATTAAATGGACTTTTTATATTCTTTTCGTGTTATAAATTTCTTAAAAATTAGATTCTTAAAAAAATTAAATGTCAAGAAAAATGTTATTTTTATTCTTTTATTTTATTTTGGCAAATACTTTTTCTTTAGCGGTCAAAAATATGAATATTATTTGTTCTTAATATCATTTACAGTAATTTATTTTTTCTGATATTTTCTTAATAAAAATATTTATTTTATATTATATTATTACGAAAAGTCCAGCATGTCAGGATGGCCGAGCGGTCTAAGGCGCCAGACTCAAGGAAATCCTTCTCAGCATGGCTGAGTTTGAGTGTTCTGGTCCACGAATGTGGGCGTGGGTTCGAATCCCACTTCTGACAAAATTCTTTTTTTTTTTTTTTTTTTAAATTATTGTTATTTATTTATTGCAAAAATTATTATTTTCCATTTTAGAGAAGTATGTAATATTACACCTTTAACAGACGAATGTAAATATTCAACATCTTATATTCATATGGATGCAAACATCATTTTTAAAAATTACGTAATTCACCTACAGTTAAATTCAATTTAAAGAAAAGACAGTCTAAATGGATAATTATATCGATTTTTTTTAAAAAAATCATGGAAATATTTATTACGCTTAATATCTTAGAAATTAAGCAAGCTGTTACGCGTAGCGCCCGCAGTAAGTGGAGCTAACAAAAATTCGTACAAACCAGATTTGTGGTCATATAGGGGTGTTAGTACGATAGTTAGGATCTTACAGATTGTAAGATCTGTTAGAAACGCTCTGATTAGAATTAAAGGCTACAATGTTAAATTTATAAAATAAGTGAAGGAGGAGAAAATAATTTCACAGGATGTTAAAAATTATTTTAATTATTCAGACCAAATTTTATTAGTAGATATGTGTTTAGTTAATTTTAGAGAAATATTTGTAAAAATTTTATAAGGTTCTTCAATCATTTATGGAAATTTTTAATTCAAATATCCGATCCTGAAAAATGAAAGTACTGCAATTGTTTTTATCACTAGATTCCAAAATAAAATGATGTTCATTGTTGTTAAATTAAGGATTCTTTCTTATCTAAACGCATCTGTGTTTTATTGCTACAAATTTCCAGTTTTTATATGCTTAAAAACTTAATCATAAATTACAAACAACAAAAGTTGCAAAACACTTTAACATGTATATTATGCTCGGTGTGTAAATTCATCTATTCATCATCTAGCAATAAAATTAAAAACAAGGTTTTTTTTTTTTGGTTTTTTTTTCTTTTTCTTGGATTATAACAAAATCAACTTAGAACAAGAAGCATTGTCAAAATTCGGGACGACTTTACCTATGCTTGACCCCGCCAAATAGAGTCGCCAAGCATTGGCGAATGACCCATATGGTTGCCAGAATGATACTTGTGATGTTGGCATATTGTGCCGCTGTTTTAAGCCAATTGTGATTTTTCAACAGTGGGGTCTTTTCAGCAACCCCAAGAAGAAGGTGGGGATGTCAGTCATTTATCCACAAACATTTATTTGTTATCGTTATTTCGCTTCCGCTTTAATAAGTTATAGGAAGCATTTCGCTTTGTATTAGATTCTTTTTTTTCTTTTTTTTTCTTTTTCTTTTTTAAGAATGCAAAACCCAGAAAGAATGTATATTAAAATAGTATAGCGTTTAAATGTTTTGTATTTCTCTGTACATATATTTAATTGTAATGAGGCTTTCATTCTGAAAATTAATAGCATTTAATATATACTTAAAAGAGGGAGGTCAGAAAAAAGTCAATGTGGATTTAATATATAAAAACTGCTAATGAAGACATATGACCCCCCCCCCCAAAAAAAAGGGCATGACCCCCCTCTGAACGGAGAGCTGGATACGCCTTTGGGGGGGGGGGGGCGCCAAAATCCATGTTTGCCACGGGTGCAAAAAAGGTTAGTTTCGGCACTGCCTCCGGCTAACGAGCAAAATTGTAATGTTGTTTTCTCTGTATTTTATCTTATGCTAAAAAGAATTGATTTTTCTAACACATTAAAAAAAAACTTATTACGTATATGAATGTAATCATTAAGAGTATTAATCATTACTTCAGTCATTAATATTGCATTATATCTTTAGAATTATATTAATTGAGACAAGGCTTGTATCGCAGTGAAAACTGGAGCTTAGTGAATGTATTATCATTGTTAATGTATGAAGATTTTTTTTTTTTTTTTGGGGGGGGGGGAATTTGCGTCATTGGGTTTGGGGGGATGGTCACTACTGTTCTTTCTATTTTCATTTTTTATATAAAAAGTTCAAACGTTGATCATTTTATTCTAATTTTTAAAAAAAATTGAACATAAAGTGAAAAAGTTTTCCTAATGTCGTTTATCCCTATAACAAAAAAAAGAAAAAATGGAACATTTAAAAATTTTGTAAAACACTAGAAAGTAAACAAAATAAAATAAAAATAAATAAAAGTAGAAAAAAAAAATTTCATTTTAGAAATTATTGAAGGGCGTGAACTCCACGAGCTACACCAATAAACCTGACACGGAAAAAAAAAAAAAAAAAAAAAAAAGGGACAATCTGACCTGATGCAGGATTTCATCGATATTTCCTCTATTAACTATATTTGAATAATAAATCCGTCCATTTTTGTATAAAAAAGATAAAATTGGTATAGCAGGAGAAAAAAATATAGAGATTACATTTCCCAATTGCTTTAAAAGATTAATTAAGTTATTTTCATCATGAAAATTATTTTGTCGGGTTCGGATCGACGAAACTTTTTTCCCCTGCTCGGGCTGGATTGATTTTAAATGAAAATTTTGGGTACATTACAGTACATCAGTGTTAATACGAGACGGATACAGTAAGTCGAGTAACATAAGTCCGGTATAGTATCGTGCAGGACTCTAGACCACCGCCAATACAATGATTTAAAAAGCTGACAAAAAAAAAAAATAAAAAAAAAAATCATGAATTTTTTTTTTTTTTTTTTTTTTGGTCGCGGGGTCGAGTTGATTTGAAAATAAATTTTCGGGAATACATCGTGCAGGACTCTAGACGACAACACAATGATTCAAAGAAGAAAAAAAAACTAAATTAATCATAAATTTGAAAGATACATAAACAAGAACGAAAAATCATGCATCAAGTATAGATTATGTAACACTTTCCAAAATAATTTTACAAATCATCACCGTTTAATAAGCTGAAAGATAACGTCTAAGTAAACAATTTGGAAAACGCATAACATATTTAAAAACGTAATTTCAGGAATTTCCAACATATACAATATTAGAAAAAATATCCGAATACGAGTCAGCCCGATTCAGCCCTGTATATGATCTATCATATACCCGAATTCATAAGTTCATTTCTGTCATAAGTGCATGAAATTTGCTGGTATATTCGTAAATATATAATATTTGCATGTTTTAGACAGATACCAAGAAATTAATTTCTTATTCATGCAAAGAATCTTACAGAAAGTTTTCTCAATGTTGAATGTTCGCATTTTAACATTTTAAGGCGATTTTCGAGGGTCGATAATCATGGAAATATCGTCTTGAGGGAGCAATCAAATACAAATCAAAATGTACCACATTTATAGGAAAAATAAAAACGATGTTCGATTGTTTAGTGCTTAAACAATGCCTGCTATTTAAATTCATTTCTATTTAAAAATAACAATGGATGAGATAATTTAGAATTTTTAAGCAGTAAAAAAAAAAGAGAAAAAATGAAAACATCTTTAATACTTATTTATATTTAAAACAAATGTATTAGTCGATAGAAATGTTTTTCTTTTGGGGGGGGGGGGGGGGGTCATGACCCCCATGACCTCCCCCTTGGATCCGCGCTTGCCCCCCCCCTTGCCAAATAAATTTGCAAAGATAATTTTATCAAGTTTCTATAATAGCTGACTCGACTTGTTTTAAATTTAAAATATGTAATCACAAAATACATAATACTGAACTGCGTAATCAGCTTTGTCAAATATTGATTCAATAAAACCTTCAAAACGGAATAGAAAGGAACAGGAAAAAAAATCCACTTTATACAGGTTTTCATCTTCGCAGGTATATTTTTTGGTATTTTTTCTGTTGAGAACATGTGATTTTAAAATTCAAAACTGGATTGATTTCATTTTCACAGATTTTACGCTCTGTGCATCATTACAAATGAGGCGTTTAAAGTCCAGTGATATGAATCACATTGTCTTAAGAGTTTACACTAATCATGCGAAGACATTCGGAAGCTAATGTTAAATCTGTGGGAGCGTTCTTAATACTTTTATTTTTTTTTTCATGGGATACATGCGGTCGATATCTAATGTACATGCATTTGTACATTTTCGGGATTTGTTACTTTTTTGAAAGTGTCCTCATATAAAAAAAAAACTGCAACCAAAGTCAAAAAAGTTAAAACGCACAACGTTAGATATCGAGATCAAGTATGATATGAGAAAATAAATTATTTAAAAGTATTTAAATGTAAGCGAGAATTACGAAAAGAACGCTCTCATAGGTTTAACATTAGCTTGCGAGTGCTTTCGCGTGATTACTGTAGGCTCTTAAAAGCATTTAAATTTTTTTTCCTTAGGATAGCTGAGGTTGATGTTCCGAAAGAGAAAGTAACTTTATATATATATATATATATATATAATATTAAAATGCAAGCGAGAAATTTGATAAGAATGCTCCCATAGGTTTCATATTAGCTTGCGACTTTCTTCACGTGACTATAGTGTAGGTTTTTAAGAACTCAAAAACCAGGATTTTCTACAAGCATAACAACGCCAGCTTTACTGACTATGTCACCCTGGGCGAGATTTTTTCCCTGCACCCCTACAAATGATAAATCCGGAAAAAAAAAAGTTTTACTAAGTATTTTATTTTGCGTATGTTTTAACTCCTTTGTTTTTAGTATCTCGAGCAGTCGTCCAACCTCTCTCCCTCTAAGCCAGAATCTGGTTGCAAAAACAAAAAAAATCCCTGACGGCTCGGCCTACAGGCACAGGTAGATTTCGAAGACGCAGACCATGGGGCACCTGTTTGTTGGAAATTCGGGGAAAAATGACTTTTTTGCGATGATGCGGTAGTTGGAACCGCTCACTTCGAAACCTAACTTATTTGCAGGCAAAGCCGGCAGGGTTTTTTTTTTTTTTAAATATAAGGGTTGGTCCTATAAAAAACTTGTCAATATAAAAGTTTTAGATAATAGTAAGAAGATTTATAATAAATTTAAGCGGATTTGATATCTTGTGAATGGACGAAGTTATGAATTTTTTTTCTTCTTTTGGCCATTTTTAATTATATCAAAAATCTGTCCTACATAAATTTTCGTTAAAAGTTATAATAACTTTAAACAGATTCGATACGTATCATAACTAATAAATTATGGGGTTTTGTCTGTTTTAGCAAAAAGCCCCCCCCCCCCCATTTCTTCCCCTTGGTTCGATTTTGCCCATTAACGAACTTGACCGACATTTTATGCCCCTTGATGTGCGATTTCGATCTAACCGCACATCATTTCGGGCACCTTGTTAAAAGCGAAAAATTTCCAAATTTTAAACTCGCATAACACGGTGAGTTTTGGTCGTACAAAAATGATTCTTTTATTTTTATTTGATATATCAGAGATTCAGGATTGTTTTACCAAATATAACTTATAGGATCCGTAGGCTGTACAAAAAGTTAATTTTTATAACTTATAACTGTAGATTGAAGCGTTTATTTCAGTACAAGTTGTTGCCTTATGCTGCTCTAACAACATATCAATATACTCTTACAAGTACCGATTCTTATAAAATGGCAGACACTGTACCATTAAAACATAGTCCTAAATATATTGTAAGCCCTTGTATTCTGTATATGGTTTTCTTTCACAGTATAATTTTCCAGTCTTATTACCTAGTAATTAATCCTCCACCCCCTCCCCAAAAAATATAATTTTTCTTTAAATTCCGCACTTCCCCCTAAAATAATTAGTGGCTGGAAGTCTTTTTCTCTGTAGAGGTTGTTTACCTTATATTTTTTTAATGACATACTATACTACTCTTCTAACATCCCTAAAATATACTGTACTTAAATTCCAGTTTTCTGAAAATGGTCAAGTAATTTATTGTAGCGTTGTCTTTTCCTCTGAAATGCTTATTTTCTGTTATTTCTTATCCCACCCATCAAGAAGGTATTTTTGCACTCGGACGGTACGATACGACCCTGTCAAACACGATAATAAATTACTTAAAACGCTTCTGGAAAGCTATTCCTTTTATCACATCTTGGTGGTCCTAATTGCCTTTCAGCATGTCTTAAACATTTTCCCACCTGTATTTCAAGTATATTTTTTTATTACCGCACCTTCAAAGATAGAAAGATGCAGAATGGCTTATTATTGTCCTTTATCTAGAATTTAAAGAATGAGAAAACAGGAACATTTCTGGAAATTGAATGCCGAAAAAAAGTTAAAAGTGACATTAAAAAAATCAAGAATTCTTTTAATAGTGGAAAAAAGGGAAATAATAAGAATTTAAAAATCCCCCCCAAAATGTACCTTTTCTCTAAATCCCCCTCCCCAAAAAATAAATAAATTGTATGACGCAGTTTGCATCACCAAACCCCTCTCTGGGTATCCCGGCAGAAAGAAAAAACATCATATTCCGAAAAAAAAAAAATGGCGTTATTCAAAGTCAGCTTTCGTTGTGATTTTAAAATATCTATCGTAGTGTACACATTAATACGCATTCAAATTTGTAAAACATCTTTAAAAGGGATTTTTCCTCTCTTCTAGTATCAAGTTTCTCTTCACAGTTCGTACTTATACGACTTATACGTTCTAAACCACACAAAATATTGTCATAATTTAAATACCGTATATACTCGTGTATAAGTCGAATAATTTTAGACAAAATTTGGGTGTTGAAAATGGGGGTCGACTTATACACGAGTTAGTAAAAAGAAAAAAAAAACTAAAGAAAGAATATTTCACACTCCGGAAGAAGTGTGATATAGCGGAGTGAAATACCGGAGTCACCGGGTCTAGGTTGGAGAGAGAAATAAAAGCTGACAATGGTCATTTCCTTGTGATTGACTAAAAAAACTCTGCAATAACGTCCCTGTAATTGTTCTGCACTCATTTTCTCTTGGGATAGAATTCCCTTCAATACAGGGAATTCCTTTCAATATTTTAATCCCCTTTTTAAAAAAGTTCAACTTGAGAATGCTTCTAGATTTCTCTCCTAAAAGTCCTAAAATACAAAGAAGTACTATATTTTAGCAGTCTAAGAAGTTGCCTACCCTGTAAATAAGGCTTGAATAGATTTTTCAAAGATTTTTTTTCTTTTTAAGTATCACTAAATTGATGTAAATAGGTTTCAAAAGAGTTTAAGCTTCTTCAGTTTCTGATAATTATACAGATTTAAAATCTTGATTTTTTTTTTTTTAAGTTTGATTAGAAACGTAATTTAAAAAAAAGTATTACAAATTTAATATATATATATTTTTTTATTTATTCTTGATTATAAATCATTTTTCAACTTACTACCAGAAATGTGTTTCGACTTATACACGAAAATTCAATTTTTTTTCAAAATTTTGCGTAAGAATTAGGGGGGGTCGACTTATACACGAGTATATACGGTAAGTGCTTTTACTCATTCGTAACGGCAGCATCACCGTGTTTTGCACAAATTTTTCAGGTTTACGAGTTTCTCATTGAGATTTGGTTCTAAGTGCTGTGAGAGTGTGCCCATTTACCTGACGAACTACAGAGATACACGGACAGTTTTTGCAAATATGAAAATAAATTATTTAATATAAAAAATTACTTTTCTAAGTTCAATCTATATGTTCACAATGAAGTAAAAGTTCTAAATGTGTATGCAAGAAGTTTTTAGTTTAGCTGAAATAAGCCAATTTTTGTACAAAATATGAGACATTTTAATAAATAAATTCTTCGTAATCAAACTTTTGCAATCAAGCAACCTTTTCAAATGAGAACAAATAAGCGTCTGCACGGAAGTTAGCGATCGTAACTTGCAATTGTGCAGACCGCCAAATTTTGTTACAAAATACAATTTTGAGATAAATTTTTATTACGAAAAAACATATTTTTCTGATTTAAAAAAAAAAAATTAACACTTCAAACTTTTTAGAAAATTTACTTTCCTAGTTCAATCCGTATCTTGACAGTGAAATAAAAGTTCTAAATATATATGCTAGAATTTTTCGCTTTTAATGAAATAAGTTAATTTTTGTGCAAAATATGATAAATCTAATTAAGACTGTTCTTAAATACAACAGAACTACTTTCTGACAGTTTTTTTTTTAAAATTCAATTTTGTTTATAATAGCCAATTCAAAAACTATGTAATCGAATGGCGTTTTTCACTTTTTGGTAAAGCAGAAAATCTTTCAGAAAATATTGTCAAAGTAAGTGTTTTGAACCAAATTTCAGGATGCGGTAGCAAGAAAGGGGTAAAACTTGTCGTCACTTGACAATAATAGCTTATTACTCAATAAGTATTTTTTTTTTTTTTTAATGGAAAACTTTATCTTATTCCAAATCGCTTCAACAGTCCGGACTGTCATTGTTAAGCTCGTTTGAAAATTTGTCAGAAAATGCATCAGAAAGTTTCGCGTTGTTGAACAGAGAATTTGAGAACCATTTTAAATAAATTAATGTGAGCATTTTAAACAATTTAACCCATACGCATAGAGTTTTAGTAAAAGGTACAAAAGAAAAATGCATGGATAAGGAAAAAAAAAAGAATAGTGTGTAAAGCTATTTAAATAATGAAATTCATAAGAAATAAACTAAATGAAATTAATAAGGTAACAAGATGACGATGAATAATTCACAAACAATCGAACTAACGTGACACATTTAATTTTTTTTTCCAAGCCATTTAAAAATATACAGTTAAAAAATGGTTTTCTTCAAGTCAAATTTTCTCATTCTTAACCCATTAGGCGCCGCTATATATATTAAGCAATTTTTTAATGAAACAGTTGTTTTTTATTTATGAATAGAAAGTCTTTAAGGTATTTCTGAAGAAAAAAATTTAAATTCGAATATTTAGAAAAAATAGCATGATCCCAAAATGGGAGCAATGGCGCCTAATGGGGGTAAATTTTTTCACAAATTTTACTTATGCTCCGTGCATTTATGTTTGTTATTTCTCAGTTTTTTCGCTATAAAAGGGATAATATCATTCTAAAACTGATATTTTACGATTAATTCATATAAATTAGTCCAACATCTACATTTATAATAAAAATAAAAAATAAAATTTCCGATTCCATAAGCATTTTCACTATCCACCTCTTTATTTTTCTTCAATACATAATTTTTGTCCTACTATATTTTACATGAAAATGATTGAACATTTTTTATGCAGCATTATATTACATTTTTTTCGTTTTCTGAAATTGGTTTTTTAACAATATTTTTTTTGTTTTTGCATTTTGTTTAGTTTTTTCCATATTCCAATTTGAAGTTCGCCTGAACTTTCATCTAAAATATCAAGCCTACATTGTAAACAATTTGCAGCAAAGTAACCGGTCATTCGACCGTTTTTATAAGAAACAGTTACATAACCGTAATTTAACAGTATTCTGACCCTAGTATGAGCAATATTGTGGTCAAAACAGCGTTAAATTACGGTTATGTACGGTTAAGTACGGTCATACGACCGTTTTTATAGAAAACGGTCGAATGACCGGTTACTTTGCTGCAAAAGTTTTTACAGTGTGTGTTTAATACTTTGTCTTTTTTAAACACTAAATTAGATATTTCTTGATTGTCTCTTGATTTAGAATTTACAGAAAGTTCTACTCCACCAAATATAACATGGGATAAATCATCACATAAATTATTTTCTATTACATATGTAATAGAAAATAATTTATGCGACATACATATGAGGAAGATATCTTCCTCATATGTTACAATACTGCAATCGGGTGGCAAACAAACGATTTCCGGAACATCCGAAAAATCATCCAAATCTAAAAAATTGTTCAATCATCTTCCATGTAAAATAATCAGAAAAAATTATGAAATGATGAAAAATAGAGAGATGGATAGTGAAAATGCTTATGGAACTGGTAATTTCATTTTGTTTTTTATTATAAATGTAAAAGGTGGACTAATTTATATGAAATCTTCTAAAAATATTAGTTTCAGAATGATATTGTACCTTCTATAGCTAATAAGTTGAAAAATAAATACCACAAATGCACGGAGGCATATGTACAAGTTTTCAAAAACCTTACCCCCATTAGGCGCCATTGCTCCCATTTTGGGAACATCTTATTCTTTCGGTAAATGTGATTGATCTATTATACATATTAATTCCGGATTGACGTTGTTTAACATAATACACTGTTATGAACATATTTTAACTAAAAAATATAATTTTTATTATAATTTTTTTTTTTTTTTTTTTTTTTTTCGAATACTGCCAAAAAGCTATTTTTCGCCTTTTTTAACACGTTTTAAAAAATAGAAATTTCTAATGAAACTTAACAAAAAAATTTCAGATGTCATCTAATATATTCAAAATGCAAATAACATGAACATTTTAACAATTTATAAAATACGCACTTCAGAAAAAAATCTTAAAGCAATGTTCCCAAAATGGGAGCAATGGCGCCTAATGGGTTAAGCACAAGCTGAAATAAAAGCATTTATTAACACTTTGGGTCACGTATACATGTTGCTTAATGTACTGAGAATCCTTGATTATTCCCACCAATTATTTTTAATTGTATACTTTACCTCATTTAATCTTAGCATTTCTGCGATTCAATTAAGTGAAAAATTCTGTTTTGATAAACAAATGGCAAAAGATTAAAAATTCTGTAAAGGACTCTCGTCAAAAATGGGTAAAAGATAAAGGAAAAATAAAACAATTGCATTTTCCAAAATCGTCTTATGATCTATACTAAAACAAGAACGAAAAATCGTTCGTCAAGCATAGATTATGTAACACTTTCCAACGCTTCCAAAATAATTTTATAAATCATTACCGTTTAATAAGCTGAAAGATAACATCTAAGTAAACAATTTGGAAAACGCATAACATATTAAAAAACGTAATTTCAGGAATTTCCAACATATACAATATTAGGAAAAATATCCGAATACTTTTATTCAGCCCTGTATAGGATCTATAGATTTTTATATATATTACTACATAGGATTCTAAATTTTAGTTTAGTTAGGAAACGCGTAGCACAGTTTAAAATTCTCCTTCTGGAGTTTCTGTCAATAAACGGAAATGTGTTCGCGAACTTTTGTGCTGCCTTGTATATATGATCTACAGAATTTATACACACCAAATAATAGACAAAAAGTGAGTTAAATTTAAAATCGATAACGACAATAACATGTAAAAATTGCAGGGCAATCCGAGCCTATTTACGGGAGTTAGAGCACGGACAGACGGCAGACAAACCAAAGTCATAAACACTTTTCAACTAGGTTGGAAAGTGTTAAAAAGAAAGTTAAAGCGAAATCTATCACACGTAGAAGTCTGAAAATTCGGGCGAGAATAGTCCAAGACAGGTCTTGGTGTAACCTGGGGTTCAGATTTTTATGTTTTTAAGGTCCGATCTCCCTGGGCCCTTTTAAGTTTCTATGCCCTAAATTGGTAATAACTTTTCTCCTTTTAGTCCGATTTTCTTCGTTTTCGGGACCCATTCTCCATTTTATTATTCCAAACTTTCTGCATTTCAGTTAATACACTGGCGCTCTGGGGTCCGGTCCGGGATCCCTTGGACTTTTTGGACGCCATGCATTTTTCAGCCCCTAATTATGTGTCCTCTCACTGCTTAACTTTTAAAAAGTTGAGCGTAGGACTCCTCTCCCTGTATCAACACCTTCATATTTTTATTGGTACCGTAGCGCCCTTTTTTAAGCATCCCCCCCCCCTTTTTTTTTTTTTTTTGCTAATTAAAAAAAATTATTCTAATGATTAATTCTCACCCTATGCTTAATTCCGACTAATTGAAGATGTAAAGCACTAAATACCAAGACCTTTTAACATGCTTTCATGTTAGGAATGGTGCATTGTGCTCCCTGCTCTCAACTATCAGTTGGATCTTTTTGGGCCCCGTATTATAGCTCTCTTAAAAATGGCCCAATTCACTTTTTTTTCCTAACAACTTCTTAAGTCCTTCAACTTTTTGAACAAATATATTCTATAGAATACATATTTCGCATTAATTTTGGAATTTTGAAAGGTTTAATTTTAACAACTAAATATATGTAGATATATATATAATCTCTAAAAGAATAATATTATATATCGAGAATGTTGTATTTATATTTTGGCAAAGGAGGTCTGGAAAACGGATGTGGAAAAAATAAATGTATCTAATAGTACAATATAATAGCTTGCAACCGCTTTTTGAATCCAAAACACAAGCCACATGCTATTTTGAGAATGTATTTTTTCATCACAAAAATTTTCAATATGTGTATACATAATTTTTTTACAAAACATAGAAGAAAGAAACGTGGTTGATTGTATAAATTTGGCGCCCCCTCAATTTCCGCGCCTGGGGCAACAACCCCCTTCGTCCCCGTTTTCGCACGGCTCTGATAACGGGTCCCAGACAGATCAGCTAAAATAAAAGCTTAAGAAAAACATACCCTTCCATTCTTTTTTTTTTTTTCGTTTTTTCTTTTTGCATGAGAGGAAACGATATAAAGGCAATTTCACTATGGTCACTTGCACACTGTTGAAAGGTACTTACTGGCCAATATCCTTTGCAAGTGTCACACAGTAGGGAGTCGGTCCTTCGCTCGTTAGTAATTTCTTGGAAAACTTATGCTAAGCACATGTGTTTTTGAGATTCCAAAGTAGAAAAGGGAAATCGAATAAAGTTGTTTTTCTTCGTTTGTCTCGGGAAAAGAGGGTAAAATACGAAAAGTATAGTAAGAGTTATAGGACTAAGTGAACTTTTTCTCGCAATTTCTATGTACTAATACCCCCCCCTTTTTTTTTTGGGGGGGGGGGGTAAATTAAGTCATTTTTAAAACGAAACTTTTATACAACTTAAGCCACTGCTGAGGGGTCCCCTGGCAGGTTTTGGTCCCGGGGCTGCAGCCCCCCCGGATATGTATATAAATATGTAATCATATTAGATTATTCTTATTTTATGGTGCAGTTAAGTACCCTTTTTCTTCTCTCGAAATATGAGGAATATTACCAACATTTCATTTTTGATACACACACACACACACACACACACACACACAAAAAAAAAACAAAAAAAAAAACGCATGTGTAATATATTTCTGATAGTTTGTTACTTATTAGAGGTAAAAGCGTACATATGTATATAAAGTGTTAGGAGTTGAAAAAGTATTCGCTAAATAGAGGTGTCAGCTATTCGGGAGTGTCCGTTTTGGAGGTGTTATTGTATATAGATTTTTCATCTGAAAAAATATTTTGGACATTGGTGTGAAAAATCCGTGTTAACACGACTCGCAAGAGAAACTATGAAAGTCAAACCGACTTGCATAAAAAAGTATAAGACAGAATTGCGAGTCGCGAAATGTTAACTTACTTGAGGCAGATATAAAAATTGTGTATTCATATCTGTATTCTAAAGACATAGAAAATATTTAAATTTAGTGACAGTATAGTAGGGGGGGGGGGAGGGATTTTCAAGACTTAAAGCACGGATAGACAAATTCGAAGTCATAAACACTTTTCAACTGTATAGGAAACTGTTAAAAATGAGTATATAAAATAGGAATTGTTACTTTGCAGATAAAAGCAGACTAAAGAAATAGATAAACAAATATATTCAATCGCAAAAAATATAACATAATTTTAAATAACGTACATAGCATAAGAGTATAAAATAGGAACCGTTTTAAATATTTAAATACAAATTTAATAAAAAAATATTTCAGGGAACTGAATTAATTTCATTTTTAGTAATGAAAAGAAATATCGTTTAGAAACTGAAAGAGAACTGCTTTTTAGAACTATTTTTAGAGGTATACATAAGAAATAAATAAAAATATATATTAAATAGGAACAAATCATGCTTATAATAGAAACCATTATAAACATTGTATGATAAATAGGTAAATTAATATTTAAACTGTAAAAAATCACTTTATGAACTCAACTATTCGCTCTTTCATTAACGAAAAATCTCTATTAATATGATGCATAATGTGATGCCTCTTAGACTGTTAAATTATTCTTTCTGTATTGCACCTCTGAAGAGCATAGTTGTGTTACAATAAAACTTGTGAAAACAAACCTGTCTATAACAGATTTCTTCTCAACCGGAAAAAAGTTTCGATGAAAAGGAACCATATAATTATACCTGCTAAGACGAAGAACTGCCTAAAATGGAGCATTTTTACGAGCCGACTAATTCTTTGCAATTTTTAATGCAGAGGCCCCATTTCAAGAGTTTCTTGCGAGAGAGTGGGGGAGGGGTGCGACTTTTTCTTGAGGGACTGTTTCAAATAACACACGGGATTGCGTAAATCGTCCACAAAATAACAAAATCCAGCACAATAAAAAATTATGTGCAGGATTTTTCCTCTTAACTTCTTTCACAGACCGGGAATATTTTTAAATTTTCGTCGAACTTTGTTTTTCGGAATTACACAAAACTAGTTAATTTGTCAATTGAATGCGGGAAAAAAAAAATAGCGAATTTTGCCAATTGTAAGCTGTAAAAATCGTTAATTTTCTAAAACAGCTGTGGAAAAATATTGCGAATTTCGCCGACGATCGGGGGAACAAATAGCGATTTTTTTCAATCGATCGCGGAAAAAAAACGCACTCATTACAACACTCATTCGCAGAAAATAGTCAAATTTGTGCATCGGTAGCAGAAAATCTCCGCTGTATTATATTTATATTAGGATATTTTTAAGAGAAATCTGCGACAAACAATTTGTTGGAAATTGGAAAAAGATTGCATATAAAAATAGTCGCAGATACTGGGCCCGTAATCAAAAGGTTAGTTGTTTAGGTTGCAGGTTGGTTTTTCACTATTTTGTGCCATGTTCGTCTTGACTCGATTTTACTAAGAAATTCTGAATATGTTTCTGATGAAAAAAGTATATATTTGAATATTAATGAGAATATATGTGTTATGTTTATTTTTGGACATAAGCAATGAAATTGTGCAATATACTTTTTTATAAATGTATTAAAATATAGATTAAATTTCTTTCACTTCGGATTCTAGTGCAACCCGATCCGTGCAAGACTCGAGTGTCAGGCTGTGGAGATTATTAAGAGTGTTACTGTATATAATATGATTTAATAAAGCAATTGATTTGATAGTATTGTAATGATTGCAGTAAATATAATGTGACACTATGCAAAAATCAAATCTTTAAGATGTTTAATTAACCCACTACTGCCTCCATCGCCCTCTCCCCAAAAAGAAAAATTCCCCTACATTTTGGACTAAAAGAGGAAATTCACCTCTAAAATTCTAGCCCTGAGGGGATGAGTTTTCTTTTGACCATGTTGTACACATAGCGAAAAAACAAGACTAAGAAGCAATTGATA
Source organism: Maratus michaelseni (assembly GCA_963931845.1). Lineage (NCBI taxonomy): Eukaryota > Metazoa > Arthropoda > Arachnida > Araneae > Salticidae > Maratus > Maratus michaelseni. The sequence goes on along the minus strand of OZ007592.1, from coordinate 178,659,490 downwards.
GTTTTTTATCATTCCAGAAATGAATTAAGTTTAGTTTGCTTTTCATATAGAAGTTATAGCTTATAAGTTTAGATAAATAATTAAAAACCACAAGTTAATCCAAAATTATTAAAAACTATTAATTTCTTATCTTGAGTAAGCCCCGCTACTTTATTCACATTTCAAATGCACCGGCACCCTTTCATTTTGTGTACCATACTTAAAATATTTCAAATATATAATTACAAATGCTCAAAACGGGAGTAAAATATAGTAATTTTTTAAGAGTCTAAAGGAAAATATAAAGAATGTATTAACATTGAATGTTTAGAATATTGTATTCAGATTATTAAATAAGTGTATTTTAGCAATTTTAACATTATTTGCAGAGTTCAAAAATAAAAATATATGCATAGCAAAAACATATTACATCGAATTTTCATATATAACTAGGCATACTATTAAAGTGATTTGGAATCTAATAGCGTTTTTCATTTTTTAAAAATGTATTACATTTTGAGTTATACGATATTTTATTTATTTATTTATTGTTTGAGTTATATGTAGCCAACTGCTGCACTGCAAAAAAAAAAAAAAAAAAAAAAAAAAAAAAGGTGTTGATTTTACAGTATAATACTGGTATAATACCCCCAGCTGGCAGTATTATACCGTAAAATTAACAGTAATAAACATTAAAATAAGCAGTAATACGCTGCCGCGCATGCGCGGCAGCTTATTACTGCTTATTTTAATGTTTATTACTGTTAATTTTACGATATTTTAAAATAAACACTTTTTTTTGCAGTGTGTTTCATGACGACCTTCCTTGGGTATCGCCTCCCGAAATTTGGTTTAAATCATTAATTTTGACAGCATTTCCTGAAAGAAAAAATTGTTTGTCTTTATCGAAAAATGTCAAATGTTTTTCAATTTACAATTTCTGTATAAGCGAATCAAAGGCGTAGCTTGAAAATTTCATTGGTTGTGGGGAGTACCCGACGTTTGGCGACCTCTTTTTATTACTTTCAAATACCCTTCCTTTTCGCGAAGATTTTAAGGAGGGGCGGGGGATACCTATGCACCTTTTGACTTTTAGTTACTTGCTTGTAGCTTTTATTTGCCTAACGTTAAATATATAGGACCGTTATTTTAAAAATTTTGATTTAAAATTCAATATTTTTAAATGTTTCTGTTTCCATGCATAACCTGGGTGCTTATGTTTACCATTATGCGAATGTACTATACTATACGCATTTATATATCGTGCAGTATGTGTATCGCTACAACTACGCAGTCAGATAAAGTGTTGCATGTTTTCAATCATTTAAATAACGGAGCACTACAACGTTTGCCATATGCTGTAGTGTGCCCCTGCATTCTGAAAGGTTGGACAGGCCTATTCTAAGATGTCCAACGCGACAATCGCGGGCGCCCTTTCGTAATTTTAATGTTACTAGCTTTTTTGAAAAAATATTTCAGGTACCTAACGACGCCCTTCAACTTGAATACATTGGATGGAAGAAAAATAAAAATGAATAAAATTATGAATAAAAATGAATTAATTAAATGTATCAGAAGTAAGCCAATCTCGATTTACGTACAGTTTCAATAAATTTAAATTGAATTTTCAAATATTTGTACCTCGCCTAAAATATTTCTTTCGTGCTTTTCCTATTCCGGCGCCTGTGTGCGGTGCACACACTGCACATTGGGTCGGCATACTTATTTTCTAATACTTTAAAGGCACATAATATATATAAAGAAATTCTGTTGTAAACGGTAATTAAAAAAAAAAAAAAAAAAAAAAAAAAACATTCATGTATACATACGTTTTAAGATGAAAAAAAGCTATTTTAAGCTGAATTTCCTGTACGTTTTCGTGTAAGCAGATTTTATTTTATTGGTGAAGGGGCCCACATTGGAATTAGTACCGGGACCCACGATCTTTCTGTATGGCCCTGTTTGAGACATTAAATTGGGTGACTCTGGGCAAATGCCCCACTTGTCCATAGATAGTCGTATAATCTTTTTATATTGGAATCCAAATTGACTATTTTTTAACAGATTTCTTAATTCAGTTTCGTTCATAAAAACATGGAATTGACAAATGCTTTTATTTAGAAACTGTAAAGACGAACATTCTCCCATTTTTTGAAAGAGGCAGGCGGTCTTTTAGAAAATGCTGTGAAAATTGTAGTTCTGAATAGCACGCAACAGCCCGATAAATATCATCATAAGAAAAACTCCCTTATAACTCAAGATGTGGTTATAACTAAAGAATTCATTTATCAAAATGTGAAAAAAAAAAAAAAAAATCTATCGGATCCTAAATTATTTACATTGTTATGCCTGCATTTGTTATTTTGCATTTTTCCTTTTGTTTTGTGCTTTTAAAGTCTCTCATTGTCGACCGAGTAAAAACGTTCTCTCTCTCTCTCTTTCTTTTTTATTTTTTAGAACTATTATAACCAATAAATTTAGATTCTAAATTTTATTTCAAATCATTTTTGGAAAAACATTTTTAATTTTGCTGTGAAATTGTGTTTTCTTGGACAAAATCTCCAAATTTTGACTCATATTTTCTGTTGCCTTCCTTAACTCTACCCTCTCCTCCTTTGTAAAGGTAAAGATAACGAAAAATTTTCGATAAAAAAAAATTTCATTTTTTTTGCCTTTATTTCAACCTTTTTAAAATCTATGCATGTAAAGTTTTATTTCTTTTAATTTCATGTCTGCCCCCTCCTCCTCCCCTCAGTAAAAGTTTCCATAAATATATGAAAGTTGTTTTCCCCGTAAACAATTATGTAACCGAATACTTTTGTGTGGCCCCGTAAATGAATGATAAATGCTTTACACTCCATATTCTACAAAAAGCTTATTGTAGCGCACCTTAGAAAATTGTATCAATTTTAATATGTTTGTAATAGTGTTACACGATTAAAATGCACCACAAACGATTTTTCCTCATAGACCATAATATAAAGGAATTATTTTAGTTACCCTGTAAAGTATTTATAAGTGCTGTTTGTGCTGTATTCGATAATAAGCATCTTGTAGTGCACTTCTGCGATGTATAATTATTTGAATATATTTGAAATAGTGTAACATCATTAAAATACACTGCAAAGGATTTTCCCCCATAGATCATAATGTAATGTAATTCTTTTGAGTGCCCCTGTACTAGAAGTATAAGGACTACACACTTCATGTTCAATACTGAACATGCCACAGTAAATCTCAATAACATATATCAATTGTATGGCAATAGCACTGACAGACGGCAAACAGACAGACAAACTGAATTCATAAACATTTTTCAACTATGTTACAAAGTGTTAAAAAATGGTTAATACCAGGGGGTAGTCCAATTTTAACTGGATATCGAATTGGAAGCCATTCGATGAAGGATTTTAGGAATTATAAAGATGTAAAGTTTGCCTCTAAATGATAGATTTTTACTCATATCGCCTGTCTGTAATATTTTTTCACATTTATTATTCTTTGGCGTTAGTATTGACCATCACAAACATACTGCGATTTTTATAAATTTTAATTTTATATGCGAAATAGGAGTTATGACATTAATATTCTAAAACAAATTATACGTATATGAACAGTCAAAACTGGTGTTTAAAAGCAATTTTCATTATATGAAAAGTTGGTTATAAGGTAGCAAATTCAATATAATCAAAGCTGTATCACTTTTATAGGGGGAGGGAACGTTTTTTAACACTTGCCAACCTAGTTGAAAAGTGTTTATGACTTCGGTTTGTCTGGCCGTATGGCAGTCTGCCGTATGTCCGTGCTCTAACTCCCGTAAATAGGCTCGGATTGCTCTGCAATTTTTATATGTTATTGTCGTTATCTATAGCATGTTCCCTATTCCAACTGAAGTGTGTAGCATTTATACTTTTTTACAGGGACAGTCAAACGAATTCCGTTACATCACGTCTATGGAGAAAAATCGTTTGCGGTTTAATTAAATAATGTTTCACTATTTTAAACGCATTGAAAATTATATATATCACTAAGGTGCGTTACAAGAGGCTTACTACAGAATAGCGTGTGTATAGCAGTCATCGTTCATTTACATCATACACATAAAATAATTCTCTACTGTCTGTTAACAACAATAATTCCTGGAAGTGCGTTTTAAGTTGCTGAACGCGATTTTAAATTGAACTCACATTTGTCTATTACTTGGTGTGTATAAATTCTGTATTTCATATACAGTGCAACACAAAAGTTAGCGAACACATTTCCGTTTATTGAAAGAAACTCCAGAAGGAGAATTTTAAACTGTGCTACGCGTTTCCTAACTCGACTAAAATTTAGCATCCTATGTAGTATATATACAAATCTATAGATCCTATACAGGGCTGAATAAAAGTATTCGGATATTTTTCCGAATATTGTATGTGTTGGAAGTTCCTGAAATTACGTTTTTTAATATGTTATGCGTTTTCCAAATTGTTTACTTAGATGTTATCTTTCAGCTTATTAAACGGTAATGATTTGTAAAATTATTTTGGAAGTGTTGGAAAGTGTTACATAATCTATGCTTTACGCATGATTTTTCGTTCTTGTTAATTCTTAAATACCCTGGTTGAAATTTGCTGAAGTTTTCAATTTTGTTTGTAAATGTATCAGGGACATTGGGATTATTAAACGGGTAAAATGAAAAATTTCAGAATACCCTCAAGTGAATTACTTTTTTATGATAATAGATCAAAGTTTAATAACCACCTTTTACATTAACCATGCTTGTAAAGCAGAATCTGATTTACTAAGAGGAGAGGGGGGGGGGTGCTAATTACAATAAACAACAATTAACCTATGCTCTTGAATACAAAAAAAAAAATGGTGATTCAATTATACGGTAATTCGTATAAGCGTCGGATTTCTAAACTTTTTCTAGTAAGGTCCCATACTTTTGATTTGCCCAGAGGCCCAGGAAACCTGTAACCGGTCCTGATCCAGTCCCTACCGCCGTACACATTGTCAGGAGAAAATATTATAAAATCGTTTGAGTGATATATTTCTTTTAGCAATTACATTTTTCCAATTTAAATTTCAAAAATTGGTTATAAGCTAAATTTTACTAGACGTCAAAAATTCTAGTTTTTTATAATAATAATAATAATAATAATAATAATAATAATATTTCTTTTAAATATAAGATGTTGTTGCAGTGGGATACTGTTACAGGTACGTTAAGAATTAATGGATATTTATGGTTCCATTCGAGAAGAATCTCTTTCTCTGTATACACACACATATATAATAAAATAAGATATTTAAAAAAAAATCCAAAATGAATTTTTCATTAATCGAATTTGCATTTAAATAAACAAATAAAAATTTTAGTAATTTATTCAACCAAATTAACTTAATGAAAATCTCTATAATAAAAAAAATTACAGAAAAAAATGGTATTAAACACAATTCTAGCTAAAAAAAGCCCGTTTAAAAATTAAAATCTTAAATATCTAATTAATCTTCTAATAAGAAAACGGTAAATTAATAACTGGAGCTGAGATCTTTTCGGTTGATATAACCGAATTCGGGTGATACATGAAAAAAAGATCTACAGCATTTTATTCAGAGAACTTTCGCTTACTTTTTTGATTTTCATAGCCAATTAGTTGCCGTTTCTATGCTTATATTACAAAAAAGAATCTTATTTCTGACAGAGGTGCAAGGATGAGCCCCGGTCTGTCACGTCACATGATAGATTAGTCAAAACGTTGACTATTGACAGGATCTCTCCAATAAAACTTTTTTGTTAATTTTTACTGCCCAGTGAACCACGGGGTATCGCTAACATCTATGGACTTCCTGCAAGATGTGTAAGATAAGATTAACGAAGCTGTTGAAATGGCTGTACTGTTGCAAGGACAATTTCTTTTTCTACAACCCATTAAGCGGGATAGACCTACATGGAATTGCCCCCTGGCAAAAGGGTAGGCTCCCCACTGGTGCAATGTTGAATTTTATTTTCACTGTCGCCAATCCTTCGTTTGTTCCCTTTCCCATTTCTTTTTGGACACCAGGATTACTATCTGCATATATAGTTTCATTTTAACTGATGTTTTGGTATTTACATTCATATCGATATCATGTTCTCTTTCTTATTATCATAAATATTCGCACACAAGAAAATGTCCAAAAATTACAATCGGACAAAACCCGCATGTTTTAAGGTGGGTTAGTAGGAAGAAGGATTTTCCATCGCACTTAATGTTTTCATATGGGAAAATACCCCCTTCCTGTAATGTCTCATTTTGTAATTCCTTCCCAAAAATGATACTAGATTATAGAAAGAAATAATTCTTCATATTCGTACGCTTTTAGATTTTTCGAATTTTTCTTTCAAAAATACTTTAAAGTCTATGTTAATTTTAAGCTAATAGCTTGAAACGTCAATATTCATTTCAGCGCATTATTTTAGCCATTTTAACGCCCCACTGCAAATGTGTTTCTACAACCGTCGAATTTTTCACGTGGAAAGTTTTGTTTGGTTTTTGTATGGCTTAATGTTAATAATAATCAATATTATAAACCAAACGCATGTCTGATTATTGCTGAAGTCATTTTGATAGTGGTAGCAACGAATTGAATGATAAATTTCGTTTTGACAGCATATTTTAAAACTTCTAAACGTCGCACAATTTCATTTTTTATACTGTCGAATAGGAAAACAAATGCAATTTCTTTGAAAACTGTATTTAAATTTTTTTTTATAGGTTTTAAAATAATTTCCAAGCATGAATTTGTTTTAAATCTATCTCTATCACGTGCAGCCCGATTGCGAAATATTAATCAGTTTGCATTTAAAACATATAAATAGTTCCACATTTATTCCCGGCTAACATTAAGGAACGAAATAAAAAATTCATCAAAATATAAATATAAATATAATACAAAAAAAATTGTAAATTTAACTGACATGTTCTCGAACTACGCACTTAAACAGTTAAAATTTTCATAATAATAATAATAATAATAATAATAATAAAACCTGCAGTCAGCAGCGAAATCTTGGACGAATTCTTTTGCCATTAACTCCTGGCATGCGGCTAATACAGAAGTATAGCTTAATTAAATTTCAAAATTTATTTGAATATATTATTATTTTTTTTAATAGAAATTCTTTTTGGCGGTGTTAATGAATCAGTTTGAATATGTATATTTTAAATATGAATAATCTATTAGAATTAGAAAAAATTGGTTTTCACTTATGTTCTGTAACCGGGGAATCACGGGTTCAATTCCCTAGTTTTGATAATAGCATATTTGTACACTGATATATCAGTAATACATTAGTATATATGTTGCTTTTTTCAAATGCTTTGCACTAGAATTTGAAAAAATCTATGCAATATTATAACACTTAAGACGTTTACAAAAATATTTCCCTCAACTCAGCAAAACAAAGCTGACATATTCACAGACTTCTATTTATGAATAAATGCATGGAATTTGCAGTGACGATTGTTGAAGAAATTTGAAATCAAATAGCATTTCGCATTTTCGATAACTGTATATCATATTGAATTATAATTTATTGATGTCTCAAGACGCCCTTTATTGGGCTATAGAATATCGAAAATAGTCTTAAAGCAAAAACTTGGACAGCATTTTCTGAACGATTTTTTGTCCTTATTAAAAGATGGAAAATGCCATTCGATTCCTTAGTTTATGATTTATTAATAAACAATAAATCTATTGTATATGAATAAATCTGCGAATTTTGTGTGAAACGCATGCCTTGTTATAAATGAAAACTCTTTTACTCTCAATCATAGTTAACTAGTCCCGGCACTTTTGTAATTTCTCGGTTCAAAGCCTGGCCCGGCCCGTGCAAAAATCAGTGAAAACGGGCCCGGCCCACGAGTTGGGTCGGGATCATCCATGGAAATTTCGGACGTGGAGACTTCCAGGAAGAATGAAGTACAGGCCGGGCTCGACCCGGAAAAAAAGTCTTTTTCGGAGAGAGTGATGACAAGTCCGGCTCGGAAAGAGTGATGACCGCGCCCTGTCCGGCCCTTTCTTCTAACGGCCCAGATCTCTAACATATATAATTCCTTGTGATTTTTCCCCCAGGAAATTGATTTATTATTGCTATGATATAAAGAGAAATATTCTACCTGATTCTAAAGATTTGACACGCACAGTGTTATTGACATGAAGGAGACGTGGGAAATCCCTTGTCTATCCCCTGTGTTATGCGCATACTTTTTTGATTGCCGGTGGCTTACTGGTTAACGTATTGCACTACTACACTACAGGTTTGAGGTTCGCCTCCGAACCCTGACAAGGATTATTTAACCTTTATTTTAAAAGCAAGGCTGTTTTTTCAAAATAATTTTTTAAAGAGTTAAATAGTTTTACAAATTTATTGAAAATTATTATAAGTGAGCCCTTTTTAAAATTGAGCATTTAAGAGTAGTGATCATGATCAGTTTTAAACTTTCAAACAATCGATTTTTGTTTGTTTTTGATGTATTTTAAAATTTTTGATTCGAACAAAACAACTGTATACTTTAACAGTGACTCAAATTTATTTTCAACTTTGCATGCGTTTTTCTCAAAATAGGGTTTTTACTACATGTGCACGTGCACACTGTAAAGAAAATATATTTATATATTTTGAAAGATAGATAATTTAGATAATTTCTTCTGCACAGATATGCATAAATTGATTACAGTAAAATTTCTATCTACTTTTTCGACTATTTAAACTACATAAAATTTATTTGTTGGAATTAGAATGTGTTTTCTTTATATGATACACTTTAAAAAGTACATTCTACTCCCAAAAATAAAATTTGCATCGTTTAATTGACACAAACATAGTTAGAGAAGGTATAAACATTTTATGCAAAAGAAATTATCTCTCTGCAAACGAAACGATTATTATTATTGTTATTATTATTATTATTATTATTACTATTATTATTTAAAATGCAAGCAAGTAGCAAAACACATCTTTTTTCCAAAATATGAAAAACAAAAAATCGTTTTTTTTTTTTTAAACTGATGACTCACCAAATATATAATTAATTGATAGTTCCTGTAAACTAAATAACAACACAGGATAACAGTTTTCATCTTACAAAAGTTGCTGCTTAGTACTACTCCGTTAACTGTAACAAATATTACAAATAAACACAACTTTCTAATAAAGTATTTTTATTTTCAACAAATTACTTATTGTTATTTTTGCTTTGTATTTCATTTTTAGATCATAAATTGAGATTGATATTTACGATAAAATTCAGATATTCAGTTTAAGACTTTCAGAAAAATAACTCAAAGATAGGATTGAATGTGGGTATTTTATCTATTTTTGTACCTCTTTAAATCATATCTTAAGTAATTAGGAATAGCACGTATAAAAGTTTGTATACGAATATTTAAAAAATTACGAAAAAAAAAAAGAGCCAAGCATTCTTAACTTGGTGGGGATCGCCCAAGTAAAGGCGCGCACAAGCGCCAAAATGGTCTTGGGCCGGATCTGGAGATACATACATAATGAGTTATAGGAAACCGATTCAATGTTTTAACAATTAAAGCACGTGTATTCTGTATCCCTAACATTAAAAGCATTACATTATACATACTTTACTAATTAAATTAAATCCGTGCTCAGACGCGATGAAACTGTCCATGGCAAGCTAAATGAAATTGAAATGCAATTCTGAAGTGCACTAAAAATACTTTCTGTAGTGCATAGAGTGCAAAGCATTTCTTACTCACCAAATCATCATCACCCACCATTTCAGAGTCACACAAAAGAATTCGCTAAATGCTAAAAAAAAAATCTAATGACATTGTAACCGGAAATCTTTCATGAATGTCAAAAAATCACAGCGGAACGCTAAAAATCGCGTTGAAAATCATATTAAAAATTGCTAAAGTTACAAAAATCGCGAAGGTAAAATTTTATTACTTTAGGATAAAAGTTTGAAATAGAATTTCATTTACAAATGTCAAACATCGCCACAAAACGCGAAAAAATGTTAAAAATCGATAAAAATCCAATTATCGCGATGGACAAAACGAATTCTTTTTATCCATGTCAAAAATTCGCAGCAAAATGCGAAAAAAATCGCATAAAAAAGTTAAATTAAAAAAATCTAATAAATAAAAAAAAAAAATCGAGCTTCAATGGGCATAACTACAGATACACAGGTTTCAATCTTTTAGCCGCCCATCAGCACTTGAGAGGTTCTTCTCTCAAAGCTGGTATAGACGTGAAGGTGCCATCACGATCGTCGGCCGAATCGTTCGGAGTTTTCTTTTTTTTTTTCGGACTTTGGGTAACCTTGTGTAAATACGAGTAAGGAGTAAGTTTCCCTTATAAAGACCCCCATGGTGGGCATATCCCCTCATAGATATTCGGACGTAATAAAAAACACCGTCAATCCTTTAGCTCAATTTACTGAATTTTGTCCGCGGCAAATTTTGAATTTATAGCGAATTTTTTGTGATTTTAGCTTTTTCTCGCGTTACATCTGTAGCGATTTTTTGACATTCGTAAAAGGAATCCAGTTTAATTTTTTTTTTTTTTTTTTGCCCAATATAGTTAATTTTGCTCTCTACGGTTTTTGAATTTTTTGTGTAGTTTTTACCCTTTTTCGTATTTTGTGGCGATTTTTTCCCATTTTTTTTTCTGCAACTTAAGAATTATTCGGTAGATTTAGCTATTTCCATGATTAAACTGAAATTAGAAGAATAACAACTTGACACTATCATAGGAAGAAATTGATTCCTATGACAACGTGAACGACGATGGTTAAATTTTTTATTTTAATCTGGATCAAAAGATAAATCGCAATAATTCAAGGTTCGTTATATTCGAGATCGGAGCGGAGATAGCTCTACACTTTCGAAGGCAGTGGGGGCCCACAAACCCAGGTTCATTTGGGAAAAACTGGCCAGCTCTGCTCTGCTAGCAGATTAATTACAAAATATAATTTATATAATTAGATTAGTAATTTATAGTGATAGAAGAAACCTATTGAAAAAGAACAACTAGCGCAATTATTACAAAATTTGTATGCTTTTTTTTTAAATGCATAGAAAATATTGACAAATATTTTAAAGATGTAATAGTAGTACATGATTTTTCTGAACACAAATCCGATGCCAACATATTTGGAGAATTTTGACTGTATTAACTTTAAGGTTACTTCGTTTGTCGGTGTTTACTTTTTAAACTTTTCGCAAAACATTAGCATTTTTTTTTTTTTTTTTTTTTTTTTGGGGGGGGGGGGGGGGTTCTATAATTTAAAAGAATTGTTCAAACTCGCCAGAATAAAAATTCATATGATATCAGAATTAATAAAATCATATCAAGACGAATCATTTCTTCATAGCACTCAAAAGCAGCTGCTAAACATGCTATAAATATCAGAGATGAATTTTGTTTATTATTATTATTATTATTTGGTGACCCGAGGCTGAAAACGTCAAACTATATTTTTTCTTCTGAAATCCTATTATTCAGAATTTCAGTTTTGCTTTTATACATGCGACAGTTTGCATTATAAACCTATTCCAGAATGATAGCACTTTATTCTCATTGTAAGGTGATCTAAGGAAACATCTATGCAGATACATTCTGTAGCATTTTGCTTTGCTGTACTATTAATAACTACCGTTAATTAACTTTGATCTATGACACAATAATAATAAAAAAAAGATTCAATTAAAAAATATATCGTGCTGTTTATCCCAGACGAAAATCTGTCCTTTTCTGAATGGTAAGGATGTCGTTATACAAAAATCCCAATTTTCTTCATCATTGTAGCGCTATTATGGCCTAGGTTCCATAAGTTTTCCCCTTTGTATTTGCCAGTGTGTGTCATTCATTATACGTTGCAAGTCCCGGAAGACTCCCGTTGTGTTCTCCTGACTGAATGCAGCCATAAGGAGAAAGAAAATAAATCCACAGTCCAAGGAAATTAATCACATTTCCGCATATGCTGTCACAAGACATTTTGTGCATTTTACAGGCCGATACGGTTTTTTGTAAAGACCGGAAAGTAAATATTATACTTGAAAATAAGAAGCAATTAAAACCAAGCTATAGTACCATACCATAACAGCTTTAAATTATCTCTTAGTTACAGGAGAAAAAAAAACTTTTTATAATTTTATAGAAAACTTTATATAGTTACTTCATTATTAAGTTTCAGGTTCTGGGGGGGGGCTTCAGCCCCCTTACCCCCCCCCCCCCCCCCCGTGGGTGCGCCAATGGCTGGATTCATAAGTTATACAAAAAATAAACTTGTCGTACAGGCACCGCGTCGATATTTCATCTTTTATAAAAGGATGAGGACGGCCAATAAATATTTCGTAATGTTTCGGCTTTAACACTTAGAACTACCGAGCCGTCATTTTGACGGTTACCTAATGAATATATTCCGATTCGAACCAGAAATTTCTTTTTAAAATAAATTAAATATAAAACTCATAGAAATACGTTAAATTAATAAGTTAAGTGGTTATAAATAAAATTTCTGGTATGAAATAGTTTTAAAAAGCTATAAGTAATATTTCCGATAGCTCTAGTGTTAATTTTTTGCTTATTTTTTACGTGCTGGTCCAGGTTGGGTCTGAGTATATAAATTTCGTTCGGTCCTCACACACCTCTTACCCCCCCCCCCCCAAAAAAAAAAAGCGTTTATTCTGAAAAAAAAAAACAAAAAAAAACAGCAGCATGGCGTAATCCAAAAATTGGAAGTACTACAAAAAAATAGGATTGTGCTGTCATAAAATGGCACAGTGTGTGTCATTAAATGTGCAGTCATAGAATCACAAATATCTTATTGAAATTATTATTTTCCTTCAGAAAAAAATAAAATTAAATATTTGCGACATTCAGATTGTTTCAAAAAGATGTAACAAACTGTAAGAAATGGCAGAGCACACTTATAAATAACAATTTTTGCACAGAAAACCAGGGTCGCAGTCCATGAATTCGGACAAAAAATAAAGCTTATCTATTTCAACCAGAACTCTGATATTTATGCAGACATTTAACAATAATGGTGATAGTTTAATAAAAATTTCAAGTCTTACCTATCTTTATGTGAAATACGAAACTACGAAAAATTCTGGGAATGCATAGTAATTCAGTCAGTGACATCGTACATACATTCATTTCGAAATATAGATGGCCTAGTTCAGCGCTGTTTGGACGCAGATGATGATAACTTCCATCAATTTTTGTGATATTGTTGCATTTGGCAAAAACGTCTATTGAAAATTTCGTTAAAATAGCTTCATTATTGTTAAAGTCTTGATCAAGAATTCGTGTTTGGCCTGAAATGAAACATTTCATGTTTTTGATTGAACAAATGGATTGCCACCCTGAATTCCTACACATTTAATTTTTTCGCGTGTTTGTATTATTCTACCCTTTAAACTTAAAAAAGAAAATTATTATGACATAATTACACGAAAAATATATTGATACCTCATAAGACCATCCTCAAATTCAAATCTGTTATTATTTGACACATCTCCAGAATTAATTTTTATTTGTAAACACATAAAACTGACAGATGTATTTATAATCGAATAGCGTTTTCCAAATTTCGATAAGGCACGGGATATTTAGAAAATTCAGTAAAAGTTGGCATTATAAACTGAATTTCCAGACGCAGCAGTGTGAAAAAGATCGTCATTGAGACAACAATGGCTTACAACTTTAAATGTAATACATTTATCAAAAAGTGAAAAACCCTATTTGATTTTCAGTTATTTCAGCAGTTTTGCTTGAAATTTTCATACTTTTGAGTCGGTGAAGGTGTCAGAAAAATTCTTGTTGTTAAGAGTGGATTTTTCTTTTTCCAGAATGGCCTTAAATTAGAAATAAATTTTATTCAACAACTAACTAACTGGCCTTGCGTTACCAAGGCCGTGATAATAACCTTAAACAGAACTCAAGTTCGTATGATTTTTTTTTTCTTTAAAGAAGCTGAAACAAGTGTTTTAAGAAGGAGATTAATATTGAAAATTGATGGTAGCTGAGGTTCGATAAATTTTTTTGTCGTTTAAGTAGTACCTGGAAGTCCTAAAAAGTTGTTAGAAAAAAAAAAAAAAAAAAAAAAAAAGATAGTCAATCGGACAGTTTTTAAGGAGCTATAGTAGCGGGCCCAAAAGATGACAACTGATAGTTTTGAGCAGGGAAATATGAGAAAAGATCAAAAGATTCTAGTACTTAGCACTTTAGATCTTCAATTAGTCGAAATTAAGCATAAGGTATAAATTATCATTAGAATAAAATTTAAAAAAAATGCTCACAAAAGTGCCCTAGGACCCCAATAAAAATATGAGGGTTGTGGCCCGCGGACAGGAGTCCAAGACTAAACTTTAAAGTTATGCATTGAGATGGTGACATAATTAGGGGAATGAAAAATACATGCCGCACAAAAAGTTAAAGAGGCACCGGGCCCGGGGTACTAACTGGCATGAAGAAATGTAGGAATAATTAAAAGGAGAAAAATCCCAAAACCGAAGAAGATCGGATTAAAATGGGACAAATTAAAAATTTAAGGAGCAAAAATTTCAAGGGGCCCCTACCGGCCCAGGATCTTAACGGGAACGTAAAAATGGGGAGGGGGGAGGGATTAAATGAGGAAATGGATCCCAATGAGGAAAAGGATCCCAAAAACGAAGATCGGATAAAAAGGGACGTTATATTAATAATTTAGGGCACAAAAACTACAATGGGCTCCAAGGAGCTCGGATCTTAAATAACTGAGCGACAGATGCATAAAGACCTGCCTTGGTCACCCCACCACCAACTTTTCAGATTTCTAACGTGCGGCAGATTTCGCGAGCCATCGCACACACAAAGAGCGAAACTTCCTTTTATTAGTATAAATTGATTTCACATAGATCAATTTGTATTGAGGAAAGTAAAAAAAAAAAAAAAAAAAAAAAAAAAACTGATTCAGTCAACAATTTTCCATATTTTTGAAGGTGCGTTTATTTATTTTAGTAATGCATTTTCAACAAACAAAAATAATAGCTAAGAAAACACATAAATTTTAAAGAAAATAAGTGAAAATTGCCCAGAAAACAGTGAGTAAACTAAATGAAAATCATTTCTGAATATTGATTGCTTGAAACCGTAACCCATTTTTATCATAATAACTTTAATATAAAATAACTTTTAAGTGTTAAGTTCACTAAGAATCACATTTCAAAATAAAATGAAATTTTTGTCATAGTAAAATAATCGTGGCTAAAAATGTGACCCTTTAAAGGATCTCTTATTTCTAGCAGTCTATTATCATTCAGGAACCAAAACCACCCTTAGATCTCAAACACAACCTTTTCCGTAGAACTTCATACGTTCATTCACTATTACCCGTCGAACAGATGTTTCCTTTATTCAACCCCCACTCCTGGAAACAGAAATTCAATGACGTACTTACTGGCGTATTTATTGGCTAGCATTATTCAACCACCCAAAGCAAGTTATCGCTCTGACCATCGCCAAGACTTTATCGCTTTCTTAAACCTGTTTTATTGCCATATTTGGCGGGGTCAAGCATAGGTAAAGTCGTCCGTGAAAATACTTATATTTTTCTGCTAACAAATCATTTTATAAGCGTGTGACGAGGATGAGTTTATTTTGTAATAAAGGACTATAGATGGCAGCACTAAATACAATTTTTGATTGCACAAATCAAATAAGGAGGTCTTGGCACAAATTAAATGAGGCATTAATTCATGATAATGGGAAAAATCCGTTAATAATTCTTAAGTTACAGTATTTTCCTTCCTAACTTACTTACTATAAATGTTGTGCGTTAAATTTTATTTATTTTGCTGTGTAATTATTTTCACATTTAGTTTTGCTACAAGGAAAAAATAATTTTTATTTCTTAATTCTAATCAATATATACTATATATATATATGAAGAAATATTTATTTATTATTCGCATTTTTTTTTTTTTTTTTTTTTTTTTTTGTAACTTTAGAACTTGTACTTTCAGATCTGAAGGGTACTCCAGTAATGCTAAAAATATTACTATAGATAAACTTCGATTACAGTGACATCTGTTAGCTGAAAATGGAATGTCTTTTTAAAATAAAGTGTGACACGCTTTTAATTATAATCTTTTACTCTATAATGACTAACTTTTCATGTCTGAAAAATCATTTTAAATCACAAATTATACCTTTAAAAAAAAGATACTTTGCTTTTATATGAAGATGATGATGTCTGATTCTTGAGAAATCTAAAAATATTTATACATTGTGATTTCAAATTCATGGTACAAACTTTAAAAGTTGGTACAAGACACTGTAACAAACAATTTTTGTATAGGAAAGCAGGGTCGGAAATCTATTTATATAGTCAAAAATACAGGGTGTCTCACTCCAATTATAAGTCGCGTTTTCGTTCATAAATTTAATAGTAGTGAAGATATTCTTTAACGAAATCCTTACACTTACAATATATTTACAATCAGGGCTCGGGTTGGGTTGGGTTGATTATTGACGGCCAATTATCTACACTAGGGATATAGGCCCGGGGGGAGTGCCCTTCGTGGGGGTCTTTCTAAGGGAACCTAACCCGTATTTACGCATGGATAAATCCACGGCTGGAAGAAAACCACGAAAACTCCGAACGATTAGGCCGACGGGCGCGATTGGGATCGAACCCAGCACCTCCCGTCTACCAGCTTCGAGAGCAGAACCTCTCAGCCACTGGTGGGGCCAATCAGGGCTCGGAAAAACTACTTTCTTATTGTAGCGAACTACAACTACTTTATCGAAAATGTAGTTAATAATAAAGCGACCCCTCGTTATATCGCATCTGCCAGGATATAATTAATAAATGCGACATAACCGAGAGGATTAAAAAATTAAGAAAGATAACATACAAGAAAATATGGTTTATGGCCCACAATGCAACTTTTTCCCTATTATACCTCTCTTCGTAAGAATGATTAAAAGACCAACCCGGAAAGACTCTCCATCTTTGTTATATGGATCCATTCATGCTATCTCTCCTTCCACCCACCCTCCTCTAACACATCCTACAAGAAAGCCAGCTCACTCCCCACAAACTGGATTGTGACGTCACGGTCACTAGTCCTACTAGGATTTTCAAACAGGTTACTCTAGAGTGATACAGCCCGCAGAACAACTTTGTGAATGCGGATATCTTGTACGTGACTAAAAGATATTTAACACGTGTTAGCTTAATTTCGCAGTAAAATAGACCTATTACTAATACATTTATTTAAAAAAATAAAAGGAATGATAAATGTGTAGTGTGCACTTGGTAGAGGCATCAAGGTTTAAAAAACAATTGGATACAAGCTATAAAAAGACAGGATTTCAACAGTTTTATGGATAACAAAACAAAAAAAAACAAGAGGATTTCAGACATTAGAAAGCGACAATATCCAGTCAAATAAATATTCAAAGGTGAGTCCCATTTTTTACTCAACTATTTATATCAAATTGCTGTGTTTAAGTTATTTTATGGCAGTATTTCTAATCTATTTTATAAATAATACAGTAATTTTAAAATATTACTACAAGAATTGTTACAGAAATGCGACATTTATACTATATACTTACTTCAGTAGTTGTTCATTTCAAGATTAGTATATTTTAATAAACAAATGATGTTTATTTTAAAGCATAAATTTAATTTTTAAGAAGCATACTGTGAATAAATATATATGTATATATATAGCTGTGAAATATCAAATTATACAATAAATACAGGGATATGTTTAGGAAAATTTTGGGTCTTTAAAAGGACCCTTCACAAAAGTTTTCATCTTAAAACAGGACCCTTCACAAAAGTTTTCATACCAAAACAGAACCCTTCACAAAACTCTTTACCTTAAAAATAGAACTTTTCACAAATCTTCTATAAACAATTTCTATTAAAAGCATGAAAAATGATGCTTATTCAATAGAAATGCTCATTTGTAATTTTATATTCAATTTCAATTAGAAAGAGCTAAAACTCATATGTCTGCTTTGTGAACACAGATGATATATAAGTTAATATAATTAATTAAATTGAAATACACGTATATATTTAAAGGAAAATTCTTTAGATGCCTTTTTGTAGTTTTATTGAATTTATGAAAATGATAGATATTAGAAATGAATATCGGTTCTATAAAAAGGTTAAAAAAAAAAAAAAAAAAAAAAAAATCTTAAAGCTGATGAATAAATAAATTAATCAGGAGTTGATCCAGGTTTTTTTTTTCCTTGGTGCCCATTTTGTGAAAAGTAAAAGTTATTTTTTTGAAAAATTACATTTTGTAAGGAAACACGAAATTCTGTTATTCCAATTCGAACCAAGCTTTATTATTAATAACTTCTTTAAGTCTTTCTGCTAAAATTTTCCTTTTTGGTGTACTTGTTTTGTTTGCAAATTAGACATTTAAAAACCTAATTAAAAAATATATCAATCCCTGGTTATAAAATATAAAAAAATATATATATAAATAGAATATACTGCCATTAAGTACATAAGACATATCAATAAAAAATAAATAGTTGATGTAAGAATTCGACTTATCTTAGAATATATAGTTGCCTCATAGTTTCCTTTAGTCTATTTTTTTTTTTTTTTTTTTTTTTTTTTTTTTTTTTTTTTTTTTAATAAGCTCATCCCTTTCCGCAATATCGCTTATTTTAAAACCAGTCACTTAGTGACACTAGTAAAAAAAAGCATAATAAACGTCAATTCATTGCATTCTATTAGAAGTATACATATTTTTCCTTTAATAATAATAATAGTAAACACCGAAGATAGCCATTGAATATTCCGCGTAGTAATGATGGACGACTAGCTGTGACGCCAGGCACCCTGTGTGGAGGCTTTCTTGTAGGATGTGTTGGTCAAAGGGGATCAAGATTTACGGCCTGCATAATTATCAGACAAGAAGGGTCCTCCAGTAGACCCTCCAATTTTCAAGAAAGGCAGAAAAAACATTATTTTTATCGTTATAGTGGTGGGATTTCCAATATTTTCGAGACGATGTTAGACAACTAATTTTGCATTCTAAAATGTTTTTAAAAAAACAATTTAGGTAGATATATATATATAAAATGATTAAAAATTAATTTTCTTAATAAGCAAGATTTCATAAAAAATTGGTACAATTTTCTTGTTAAAAGTATACTGTACTTTTTAAATAGATTTAAATTAATTTACGAATTCTGAAACATATATATGTATATATATAATTTAGTATATTAATTATTTTTTATTGCAGTTAAAAGCACAGCCCTATATAAATAACATACAGTTGTTCATAAAGTTTATGAAACCATAGGAATAATAAATACCAAACTATAATAAATATGCATGAGTAACTCTAACTAATTAACCAAAACATTCCCTAAATTAAAAACTAATATATCTGCAATTAATAAAAATAAAAATAATTTTTTTAAAGCTTGTATATTTTAAATTCTTAAATACAGATTAATTAAGCATACAAGATTAAATTCGTGTAATTATACTATTATTCGCTCAAAGATAATTAAACAAAAAAATGAAATTTCCTGTATTATTATAAGCCTGCATTCGATTATCAAAATTAATATAGTGCTTTACTTACAGAAGCACTTCAATATTTACAAAATATATCCTATGCAAAACAATTTGCTAATATTAAAAAAAAAAAAAAAATCTATGAGTATATATAGATATAATATATACATGCATTTAAATATTTTATTTTGATTGGCAGATTTTGCCAGGTGAAATTTGGGTGCTATAGAGGGTCCCATCACAAACATCTATTTAATAAAACAGGCACCTTCGCAAAATTCATTTTTTTAAATAGGTCTTTTTACGAAATTCTATTCCATAAAAACTTACTATTTTTACTATTCATTAATTATTTATTATTTTGTGACGTTTTAAAATGTGTAATTTGTAAACAAACAAGTTCACCAAAGAGGAAAACATTGTCAAAAAGATTTTTTTTAAATTTTTTGTTAATAAATGCTTGGTTCGAATTTGAGTAACTGAATTTAAACTATTGTTGCAAAATGTTATTTTTCACAAAAAAAAAAAAAAAAAAAAAAAAAAATTCTAATAACCTTTACTTTTCACAAAATGTGCCCCAAGAAAAAAAAAACCCTGCATTGACCCCTGTTAGCAGACAAAACTAGTACTTAATTCAAAAAAATATATTTCAATGATAAAATAATTACATTATGCAGTAAGACATCCAAAAATACTTTTATTAAAATACTATAATACTAATACTACTATAATAAATCTGTCGATATCTTAGACACCTATATTTGATAATTATTGATACAATAATTGTTCTAAGGATAAATATCTTATTCTAAGTTTGGCTCCTAGTTCCGGGACACAAGCTGTACCATCCTCTGTATGCACCAAATCAATTTGCGCGATGCTTGTTTTTCGTTAGCTATTGATTAGATTTTAGAGCTCTGTTAAAAAATTCATAGATTACAATTCATAATGTTTTCAAGAATTATTAAAAAAAAAAAAAAAAAAAAAAAAAAAAAAAGGAAAAGAAAGAAAGAAATTGTATCCTGTGAATTTTTCAACAGGAATAGATTTCAAGAAACTTCAAATAAGGGAATCCAAAATTACAGATCGTTCCAACAAACAGATTTTTAGTTATGCTTTAAAATTTTCTGCATTGCAATAAGGTTTTGCAACGATTAAAAAGAAATTTACCCTTACTAATTTCGAACTTTAAACCTTCAAAATTCAGGATTAACTTTCCATTTTGTATTCGAAGGTAAAATGTATCGAAAAATTCAAATATACTGTCAAAATAGGATATCCGTGCCGAAATTTTTTTAATTTGGTACAATTTCTTTACGAAAATGGCCCGCTAAGATTATAAAAAAAAAAAGACAGAAAAAAAAAACATTAATTGAAAGAAGTTATAATTCCTCATTGAATGACTATTTCCGTTTTTAGCTGCGACAGTTTGGCGATTAAAGTTTATGAGATGCATCGTTTTTTATATGCTGACCTAACACATATGTACCTAACACACTCACTCAGATTGTAAAAGTATTCATGTATATATTCTGCAAAATATAGTGTCATCCTGATTATTAACGACAAAAGAAAAAGGATTATAGTAAATGACAAGACAAACTTTACTAATGAAACTTTCTATTTTACTTACTTATTTTTATTTTTATTTGAAAATTAAAAAAAAAAAAAAAAAAAAAAAAAAAAAGAATGTGTATTTTAAATTGGTTTCAGTTAATACTTGTAGTAATAATGAAAGAACTCTGACGAATATTTGAAGACACCCATAGTCAGGCCTGTCAATTTTATTTCTTTGCGTTTAAAAATGAGTCAAAAAATGTGTCAGAAAGTTTCGCGTTGTTGAGCTTGTCAATTAGAGAAAAACCTTAAGGTGGTTCTCAAATGACTTGTTCAACAGCGCTAAACTGTTTGACACTATTCTATATTCTTAACTCCTTTTTAAACTCTAAGACATAAAATTGGCAGGCCTGACTATGGAAGTGGTTTTAAATCGAAATCAGTTTTAGATTTTTTGATAAATAAATATTACTTATCGAGTTATAAGCTATTCTGTTCTCGTGGTCGTGACGACACGTTTTTCCTTTTTCTCGTGCTGCCGTTTCGGAAATTTATCTCAAATCACCGACTTTAATAGTATTTACTGAAAGATCTGCCTTTACCAAAAAATAGAAAACTCATTTCGATGACACAGTTTCTGAATAATAAGACCTGCCAATTTAATCCGTTTCCAAACAAAAATTAATTCCAAACTGCGTCAGAAAGTAGCTTCTTTAGGTAACAGAACAGCCTTAAGTTTAAAATATGCCAACGCGACGGAGTGCAAGAAATTTTTCGTCTGAAAAATAGCTCTTTCATAAAAAAAATTCTTCTCCTTCTTAAACATTTAAACGTAAAATCTGACTGTCGCTTTTGCACTAGGTGGTAAATCCACCCCCCCCCCCCCTAAAAAATTATATTTTATTTCATAAAACATTCCGATAGTGTTTCAAACAATTCCAAAAATATTCCTGCTGAAAAAAAAAATCTCGCCTTAAGCTCCATCCTTATTCTTAAATAACATTTTTAATTATTTTTATAATTAATCACCTCATCAAAATAATATTTCCCACAACAATTTCATTTCATCCTATTGTACACGTACAATTAATTCCCCGTGAAAAAGAAAGTTTTTTTTTTTTTTTTTTTTTTAAGTTCTCATAATTGTTTTCAAAACATTGAATTAAACAAAATTTTCTATCTCACCACACAAAAATATCTTTAAAATATTACTAGATGGAACACGTCAAACTTGACGGCAAACAACTTAATAGTATCATTAAAAAAAAAAAAACCGCTTTAAAATTTTTGCAGAATAATTCAAATAAATAAAAAACCCACTTCGATTTAAAGTACGTTGGGAACGGGCAATTGGCTGAGTTACACTGGTGCAAGCACTCACAGAATGTCTTGCGTATGACACTTTTCTATTTACTGGCACAACAGCGATAAATCATACACAATTGTCATTATGCAACCGACAATGAATGCAAAATGCATTTATATACACTACACACTTTTCCATTTACTGATTGGATAACCATTTTGTCATTATATTGTATCTAAATACAGTTTGTGAGTAATCAATATCAGATAATGACAATTATATATGATTTATCGGTGTTTTGTCAGTAAATGGAAATCTCTCTTAAAGTTTTGCATTGAATTGCATCAATCTGATATTATATATATATATATATATATATAATTATAATATCTATGAATTTCAAAAAACATATCAAGTTCTATTATCATTCTACTTAAATCTCCAAAGAGATAATTAATGATATTGTGTATACAGAATACCACATAGCTAATAATTAACATGTGCAAACATAATATTACCATAGCTTGTGCTTCAATGGTAATTGGCCAAATTTTACTCATACCTAAAGAATATTGAAAAAAGAAAAAAGAAATAGAGAGAAAGGGAAAAAAAAAAAAATTATAAATTGGAGTTGCAATTAAGTAAATACAAATGGATTAATAAATTAAATATGAACCATATACAATGGAAAATTGGACCACATGAGAATTAAATATGAATTGGATATGAAAAAACACATGCACATGTACTCATCAGCCTGGATGCACCCACATGTGTTTTAAATAATAATTCAGTGTTTCATAATTCTACTGGCATAATGCTAAGATCAGTAGAATCATCCAGGTACACTGAATTATTACCAGACAACAATTGGAAATATTAAAATTTGGAAATATTTAAATAGGAAATAAAAACCATTAAGAATATACAATATATTTCACTCACATCGATTATCCCAAAAACTGTATTTAACACCTCACAAAATTACCACGAGATAACAGTTTTGAAATAATAAAATTGGAAATATGAACGCGTAAAGTGTAGATAAAATATTATACTCACAATAATTATACAGAATCCTTAAAATGTCACAACTTCTGCATAATATTCACATCCACATGGCAATGCATCATACATGTTGACTAAGTCGAGTTGAGAGAAATGATTTGAAAGACAAGTTGAGAGCACACTTTTTTAAAAACACAACCCCATCGATGACACCCAAACACAAAATGATTCAAAAACACACAAAATAATTCTGGTTTTAATACACTTATAACAAAATTATATCCGTGAATATATATTACTCCATCCAATTTTAATTCCTGAAAGTAAAATTAATATACAATCAATAGCTCCCTCTATAGTTAAATTAAATATAATATTAACAATATTATCAACAACTACCTGAAAGGTAAAGTGTCGCCATCTATTGATATTATAATAATTCATAATTAATATTTAGTTAGATATCCACTTTATTAGTTACATACTCACTTCATTAGATTTAATTATATAAATAAACTTTAAAAAACAATACTAACTTGTAGTTTTACTTTAAATTCAAATAAAATATAATACTACTATATGAATAAATCTACACAGAATTAATTCAACTTGCACAGCATTTCAGATATTCTTAACAAGAATATATTATGTAAAAGAGATATTATTTTAATTCAAATTGTTTTTGCTGCCAGCTGTGTTAATCCACTGATATTATAGACATATTATTAAATAATTAATGTTTTATTTTTACTACTACTTAAATATATATTAGACTTTATCAGATTAATTTTCACGAATAATCATTTTCAGCAGTGATTTACGCCTGTAATTCTTAAATAATAACCAGTGAATTTTTATCCTGCTTTTTTTCAAGCGTGAACCGACAGAATGAAAAATGTCCCAAGCCGGGAATCGAACCCGGGTCCTCAGAATAGCGTTCTGAGGCCCCACCATATGGCAACACATTTAATTTTTAATTAATTTTCTGCAGTGAAATATACCTGTAATCCTTGAATAATAACCAGTGAATTTTTATCCTGCTTTTTACAGGCGTAATTCACTGCTGAAAATGAATTAAAATTTACCTAAAAAATAGTTAAGTTTAGATTGAACCAATCTAAATTTAGGTAAATTTTAAAGTAAATATTGAAATTGTTTATGTAACAAAAACCTTTTGTTGTTAAAACAAAGAAAATTCTTAAAATTACACAAAACAATTGTTCTTTAAACAAAAGTTTTTGTTGCCGAAACTGAAAAGAACTCTTAAAGTAACAGATAATTATATTTATTTTGAGAAAACTTTCGACAAAAGAATTTTGTTAATTCAAGTAAACGAAACATTTTTACTTGAATTAACAGAACATTTTTTTGCTGACGGTACAAAATTTTTTGTTGGATTTGCAAAAAAAAAATCAACACTATTTTTCTTGTTGATTCAAACAAATTTTCCATTGACCCATATTTAAACGGAAAGTTTTGTTGGGTCAACCAAATTTTCGTTGATTCAACAAAACTTTTCTCTGGGTGTACACTTTTCCGACGTGTGTTTGTGCAGAGCTTAACAATTTCGCATTGCGTAATAAATGCATGAGACAGAGAGATTCGCAAAATACAACGGAAAACAATTTTCGATGCAAAATACAAAATACATTGGTTTCAGAACCTAAAGTACAAAATACTTTTCAATTTTCAAAATACAAAATACATGTATTTTTAAAATACATTTAAATACACAAAAATGCCTTAATTGCAATGTCATATTATAATTTTTAATATACTGTATGCACAGGTCCGTAACCAAATGTAGAGTTTTGCACGGGCCGAAATTTCTAGGTCTGGGTCCAGTCTGACCCGTAGAAAAAAATTATGGCCCAGGCTGGGTAACTATGTTAAAAATTCGGCGCGAGCCCGGCTCTAGCCGTACAAAATGTTTTTGGTCTGACTCGATATAAAAGCTAAAAGTTCGGCCCGAGCCTGGGCAAGCCCGTATAAAAAATTATTGTCCTGGTGTAAATGCTAAATTTCGACCCAAGCCTGGCCCATACAAAAACTTAATTGGCCCGAGTAAATTTCTACGAAAACGAACTTTTTACGATGATTTGGTTAAAAATTCTCTTGTATACAAGGCGTTCTGACAAACAATATTTATTTTAGCTATTTTTCATGTTTATATTCTTAAAAAAAAAAAAAAAAAAAAAAAAAAAAAAAAATCGCCCAGAGCTGTGAAGAGCAGGTACATCTGTTCCAAAATACTGCCCTCCAGAGATATTTTTTCTGCCTGTGTCCAAGTAAACTATATTTATTTTTTATGAATCTCTATTTGTATGCAAATATTTGAGTTATGAGTAATCCATATTCCATGACTTGGAGACTTACAAACTTGAAAAATGCTATAAAGAAAAATCTTCTTATACAGAATCCAATATGAGCGAAAAAAATTGTTATAGACTTTTAAAGATAAGTTTAGATAATTATAGATAAGTTTTTACTTCAGCTGGTGCATCGTGGAGGTCTTCACGCACGGGCCTGGTCTGAAGCCCGGCTCGCAGGAAGGGCTCGGACCAACTCTCATTCACGAGATCCGGGCCTGGTCTTCACTCTTTCCGAGCCGGGCTTAATATTTTTCTGCAAGTTCGTGCCTGGCCCGGGTTAACTATATTCTGCAGACTTTTGTAGGGCCGGATTTATTTTTACCGGTCCAATCTGGGCCTGGACTTCATTCTTCGTGGACGTATGCAAGCGCCGAAATTTTCAGACCAGTGCAAAAATCCGTTAAATAAAACCTGGTACAACAATTTAAAAAAAAAAAAAAAAAAAAAAAAAAAAAAGGTCCTTTATTCTACAATTAAAATTCCTTTTAAAGAATAGTGCATACATTTCTAGACACACACACAAAAAAAAGTGCAATAAAACGTGTCAAAATGAACCTGTCTATGATGAAACCTGTCTTAAACCGAAAAATGTCTTGATCTGTGCAAGAAGATCATTATACATATACCACAGACAATATACGTGTTAAGAATGGAATTTGCCTATAACGGAAATTTCTTCTTTGCTGATTTTTCTTCTATTACTGAACCATCATTTTCATGCAATTGTCCAAATAAATTTTTTTAATCCGTGTTTAAGTATGTAATTGTGTTATTAATGTTGTTGATATTTTACATTCCATTCATTTTGAACATGATGTGAAAATAAAATCTATGTGTGCTTTTTGAATCATTTTAATTTTATAATAATATTCCTTCAGAAATATTGGCATGTTTTGTATAAATTCAGTCGGCCCGGGCCAAAACAATTTTGAACGGGCCGTGTCGGTCTCGGGCCGAACTTTTTGCTTTTATACTTGACCGGGAGAAAAAAATTGCACGGGCTGGGCTGATCTTTTAGCTTTTATACTGGGCTGAAATATTAGCTTTTATACTGGGCAAAAGAAATTTTTGTACTGGCCGGGCCGATTTTTTTGCTTTTAAACCGGGCCGGGCCAGGCCAATAAAAATTTTGTAAGGGCTGGATCGGACTCGAGTCGAGGTTTTAACTTTTATACCGGGACGGGCCGATAAAATTTTCGTACGAGACGGGCAGAGTTTTTAACTTTTATACCGGGACGGGCCAATATAATTTTTGTACGAGCCGGGCAGAGTTTTTAACTTTTATACCGGGACGGGCCAATATAATTTTTGTACGAGCCGGGCCGAGTTTTTAACTTTTATACCGGACCGGGTTTAAAAAAAAATACGGTTCAGGCCGGACTTATCGTACAGATCTTTAGTTCTATTAAGAATGTTAACGTCAAGGTCCGGCTCTGTCTGGAAGTAAAGAAGTCTGATCCGGCTCGGTCCGAGTCTGCAGAAAAAAGTAAAGCCCAAGCCTGGTCCGGTCCAAAAAGAGTAATTACCAGACTCGGTTGGCTTTTGACCTGAATATAGCGTTTTGGTCTTAGACTAACTACCATCAAAAAATATTATTTTGAAATATTTCAAGTATACTTATAGTTTATTTCATATGTAACGAGTAATGCGATGTATCACAATTAATCAATTTCCTTTCATTAGGCGTTCTCAAGTATTATTCAAGTATATTATTCAGAGGCCCGTACAGAGGGTGGTAGAGTCGGCACAAGTTACCAGGGCCCGGGTATTCTAGGGGCCCGGCTTCAGTACTGGTTTTTAAATAAATGTCAGAAAAACTACACTGGTATTTTTTACATAAATTTTTTAATTAAAATAACTAATAAATAATAAAATTTAAAAGTCAGAAGTTGCTTGAACGTCTTTATGAACTGGCTAGGAGAAGACTGGAGGTGCTCAGGAGGCATTTTACGTTCGAAACAAAATCCAACTTTTATTAAAAATCAGCAGCATTTTTTTCCGTCGGGTTCGTTAACATAAGGGGAAAAAACAGTTTTCGTCGTGCGAACACTGAAATTTTAGTAGTTTATAAATATAACTGTATCCAATTCCTCTATAAAATTTTGTGAAAAGATATCTATATATTTAAAACGCTACGCGATTTCTTTCGACAATCCGTGAGAACAAACTACTGCATCAAATTACATCATTCTTTTTTTAAATGAAAGATATTTGGACACAGGTTTGTTATCGTGCATTCGTTTGTTCGAAAATTTAATTAATTAACCATAATTTTAAATTAAACTTTTACTTCTGCTAATGACGTCATACTCGGATAACGCCTACTGTTGCGAAGCACAGAGTTTATTCTCTAAACTCTGTGGTTGAATAAAAGAGAAATAATAAATATTAAAAGCACGCGGTTTTAAGGCCGAATTTGTTAATTTGCAAGTTCAATTTCGGTAAAAATACTTATCCGCGTGTTTTATAAGCGAATAAAAATTCATATTTATTGTGACATCACGGGGATATTGTCCATTCGGTTTATTTTATCATTATGCATAATTATAACTTTGTTGATGCCATTTTTTCATTACAATGAAATACAAAATATATTTATATTTGTGTGCATGGTGTTTAAGCATTAATGTAAGGTATATGAAGTACGTGTGAAACGTTTGCGCCGTTGAAAATGACGTTATGCTTAGCTTGAAGTGCATTTTAACATTGATAAAACTAAAGAGAAAAATATATATGATTGTGTTAACATGACATAATTTTACTGATTTTTGCATTCATAATTATAAAGATTAGAATTGGAGCCGCCATTGATTTCTTCATCTTGATTGCATACCTTCATTACATGTTACCAATTGCTTTTTTTTTAACTATAGGATAGAAGATTTCCTTTTTTAATAAAAAAAATCACAAAAGTAAAGGATTTCAGGAAATTTAAAGTTATTAAAAATAGTGTTATGGTAGAAAAAAATCTTGAAATAATGATTGTATTTTTAGCTAGAATAAACAATGTAAGACTAATATTTCATAGGAACTAGAGGGCCCGTGCGAGGATTTCGCACTGAAATCTAATATTTTTTTACGTACTTCTCTATTATCCCGTCGACCACTTTTCATAACAAAAAACTATCGCCAAACTGTAAGATTAAACGCCAAAAATGCAGTCCCATTTACTTGATGTCAGAAGCATTATACGTGTTTGTTACGTCAAGTGGTTTTTAATTCGACATTTGCGTGTATTTTTCATTATGTTTTACTGATTTATTAGTTACTTTATTAATTAAAATAACAATTGTGTCCTTAAATTCTTATATTTTATTTATTTATTTATTTTGATATTCCAATGGCAACGTTCTCCCGTTTATTTGGCGATAGTTTTTTGTTATGAAAAGTGGTCGACGGGATAATAGAGAAGTCCCATTGTTTATCAATATGTAATATTTATTAGATGTAGGTTTAAACTTCTAAAGAAAAAGTAAGGATAAAAATATCTGCAAACAACATTTAGTTTTTATTCAATACAAAATATTATCTAATTTATTCCATCAAAGTTAGAGTAAAAACTGATCCAAGATTGTAAAAGGCACGCTAGAGAAAAAAAAAAATTAACAATCATATTTTGATTGCATTAGAGGATGACGTCATCCGCTTCGGGAAAAACATGGGACATAGAAATATAAATCTAAACATTTCAATTTCAATGTCACTTTTTAATCATAAATATAAAATAAACCCGTGCGGTGTTTTTTATAATAATTGCTGAGCATCATATAATGTGGTATTTTATTTTTTTGGCAACAATAATTTGAGGAAAACCTTTCATTTCTTTTAAGAAAACAATGCCGATTTAATTTTTAATTTTCAGCAAATTTTAATCAAAAACATGTTTTAACGAAACGTTAAGTATGCAATGTCAGAAGCCTGTTCAAAATCCTTTCATATGCTATCTCATTCGTCGTTCAGCGTTTCGTATTTTCTGCGAAAAAGGGATGTTGACAGGAGATTTAATATATATATGATAATTTTGGTAGGTTTGTTATAAGTTCATTTAACATTTCCTTATTAGCGCAAAGTCCTATTTCTTTCACTGTGAATTTCTCTTTCGATGTCAAAAAATGTTTTTCTACTTTTGGACGCCAGCCAAAATACAGTGGCAATTTTTAGAAATGTACAACAGTTGTGACAACAAAGGCGCTATCGCTTTAGTTTTCATCGCGCTTACATCAATTCGAAATACTACAAATTTCTATTTTTTACTACATTTTACAATTTTAATTCTTACATCATAAATTAGAAAAAAAAAATTAGCTTTCGATTGAAATTTATTTGAAAACTGCCGCTTAATTTAACGACTTTTTAAATATTTTTCAAGCATGAAATTTTTTCAATTCTATCTTATCAATGACCACCAGTTTACTTAAATAATGTAAAATAGCCCCTGGGAAAGTTGCCACAATTGAATTGATTTCCCTAACCATCATAAAAAGTGAATAATAATTTTTTTTTTTTTTTTTTTTTTTTTAAGTGATAAATCCTAAGATCAGATTATCCATAAGATAGAACATTTTAGCGCTAAACAAAAATCTGTCAAAAAAAAAAAAAAAAAAAAAGACTATTTTTAGTTTATGTTGAACATAAAATTGATATGTTGAATTCGTTGATGAATATGTTCCATCAGATATCAGGATATGCTAGGAATTGTATTTTTTTATTTTTTTTAATTTGCCAACTGTATAAGAGGAAAAATATCCCCGACTGTGATGGAAAAGGGATAATCATCCTGATTATGTCAAGGAACCGAAGAAACCATACAAATAAATTACACTTGAAAACATTAAAAATCTCCATCTGCAGATAGATTTATTACTGTAAAAAACTTCTTAATCTTGGCATAAAAATTGATTGGCTTAAAACAATGGATGCGTTTTAGAAGATATGGATTTGAAACGAACAATGATTAAAGAGGACATTTTAAAACTTTTAATTTAATCATTTTAAAACTTTTTTAACGTCGAATTTTGACGGTGCTTTTGGGCAGATGCAATCCACATCCGCATAGGAGCTCATTCCGTTGCATTATCACAGGGGGGGGGGGAGATGTGTGCTTTATTTACTATGTTCTTTTATTGACTGAATATGAGATGAACGTAGGAATATACTATTTGTATATACTTCATAGGTCCATGAATTTTTTTTTCTTGCCGTGGGGAATATGGTGGTAATGTCAAACTGATTTGCATTACACAGTTATTATTTACGGATTTTTTGTTTGGAGTTTGCATCGGAAATAGTACTGTATTTGACTGGGGAAAAAAATATTTGAAAGACTGTTTTATACGCAAACCTTCATAAATAATAAAGAAGCCTTTTTTACTGATACTGTTATAGTATTTTTTTGCGTCAAGTTTTGACGGGTTCCATCTAGTCTATATATTTAAAACGCTAAGCGATTTCTTTCGACAATCCGTGAGAACAAACTACTGCATCAAATTACACCATTCTTTTTTTTAATGAAAGATATTTGGACACAGATTTGTTATGGTGCATTCGATTGTTCGAAAATTTAATTAATTAGCCGTAATTTTCAATTAAACTTTTACTGCTGCTTATGACGTCATAAAGTCGGCAACTCCCACTGTTGCAAGGCATAGAGTTATTTTCTGAACTCTGTGGTTCGCCAATCTTTTGATATTAGCTAATATCAACTAGGTAATATTTTAACATTGTAATATTAAATCTTAAAAAACTTACTTAAAATTAACTAAAATATAATCACAATAAAATATCTAAACATAAAATATCAATATGAATAACAAATCTCACGTAAAATATTGCAATTTAAATTATTCCAATTGAAAAATGATTTGGAGAGTTATCCCTGACGCCCAGCTAACATAAAAGTACCAATTTTATTTTATTCATTTACACACATATTCAATTTTATTATAAAACACCAGGTTGCCATACAAAGCAAAAATCGTCATTTAGGCGTCAAAAATTAACCCCAGTTACAGCGCCTAGAATACATTATGTTTATAGAATGACATACATATATATGTATATATACTTCACTGGCGCCCGGCTATCCGAAAAGTATCCCAAATTATTCGCCAAACTGTAGCACCAGAATGTTGCCATTAAATCTCAAAAATAAAAAAAATAATAAAATAATAATTAGGAAAAGCCCCATTTACTAAAGTATCATTTATCAGTAACTTTAAACAATAAAATTTACAATATATTAATGAAAACAGAATAAAAAATAGTCTTGAATATTTATTTATTTATATTATTTCTCTTAATTATCCCTTTCGACTGTTGGATAACTGTTTGTGACGTCAGTTGAATTTTATCGATTGTACGAAACTACGCATCACAACATTTCTTCAATGCTTTTTCTATTTTAATATCATGGTTTCGAAGACGTAATTTTTATTTTAATTAATGTAATAACTAATAAATCAGTAAAACATCATTATAAATACATTTAACGTCGAATTAAAAATCACTTGATGAGAACTTCTAGGCCGAAATTTTTAATTTGCAAGTTAAATTTCGGTGAAAATATTCATCCGCGTGTTTTATAAGCGAATAATAATTCATATTTATTGTGACGTCACCGGAATATTGTCCATTAGGTTTATTTTATCATTATGCATTATAACTTTGTTGATGTCATTTTTTCATTACAATTAAATACAAAATGTATTTTTATTTGTAACATGATGTTTAAGCATAAAAGTAACTTATACAAAGTACGTGTGGAAAGTTTGCGCCGGGGAAAATGACGTTATGCTTAGCTTGAAATGCATTTTAACAGTGATAAAACTAAAAAGAAAAATTAATTGTGTCAACATGACATAATTTTAACTGATTTTTCAATTTTTAATTTTAAAGGTCAGAATTTAAGCCTTTATTGGTTGCTTCATCTTGATTGCATACCTTGATTACATGTTACCAATTACTTATTATTTTTTTTTAATTATAGGTGAGAAGATTTCATTTTTTATAAAAAAAATTCACAAAAGTAAAGAATTTCAGGAAAATGGAAATTATTAAAAATAGTGTTATGGGAAAAAAACTTGAAATAATGATTGTATTTGTAGCTAGAATAAATAATGTAAGGCTAATATTTTATAGGAATTATTTTGGTAGGTTTGTTATAAGTTCATTTAACAGTTCCTTATTAGTGGCAAAGTCCTATTTCTTCCACTGAGCATTTCTCTTTCGGTGTCAAAAAATGATAGTCTATTTTTGGACGCCAGCCGAAACACAGTGACAATTTTTAGAAATGTATAACGGTTGTGACAACAAACGGCCCTATCGCTTTAGCTTTCATCGCGCTTACATCACTTCTAAATACTACAAATTTCAATTTTTTACTACATTTTACTACATTTTACAATTTTAGTTCTTACATCATCAATTAGAAAAAAATTAGCTTTTGATTGAAATTTATTTGAAAGCTGCCGCTTAATTTAACGACTTTTTAAATAATTTTCAAGCATGAAATATTTTTCAATTCTATCTCAACAATGATCATCAGTTTGCTTTAATAATGTAACATATTCCCTGGGAAAGTTGCCCCAATTGAAAATAGATTTTCTTAACCATCATAAAAACTGAAAAAGAAAAATAATAAAAACCCCTGATAAATCATAAGATCAGATTATCTAAAAGAGAGAGCATTTTGGCGCTAAACTAAAATCTGTCAAGAAAAAAAAAAAAAACTAAACATAAAATTGATATGCTGAATTCGTTGATGTATATGTTGCACCAAAATATTCTAGGAACTGTATTTTATTATTTTTTTAAAGATCCATTGGATATTTAACTGTATAAGAAGGAAAAGATCCCCGACTGTGATGGAAAAGGAATAATCATCCTGATTATCTAAAGGAACCGAAGAAACCATACAAATAAATTATACTTGAAAACATTAAAAATCTCCCTTATCTGCAGATTGATTTATTATTGTAAAAAAAAAAAAAAATCTTCATCTTTACATAGAAATTGATTAGCTTAAAGCAATGGATGCGTTTCAGAAGATATAAATTTGAAACGAACAATGATTAAAGAAGATATTTTAAAACTTTTAATTTAAACATTTTAAAACTTTTTTTAACGTCGAATTTTGACGGTGCCTTTGGTGAGATGCAATGCACATGCGCATAGGAGCTCATTCGGTTGCATTATCACAGGGGGGGGGGGAGATGTGTACTTTATTTACTATGTTCTTTTATTGACTGAATATGAGATGAACGTAGGGATATACTATTTGTATGCTACTTCATAGGTCCAGGAAATTTTTTTTCTTGCCGTGGGGAATATGGCGGTAATGTCAAACTGATTTGCATTACACAGTTGTTTACGAATTGTTTGTTTGGAGTTTGCTTCGGAATTAGTACTGTAATTCACTGGAGGGGGGGGGGGAACTTTTAAAATAAAATATTTGAAAGACTGTTTCATACGCACCCCTTCTTATGTAATAACGGAGCTTATTTTACTAATATTGTTATTGTAATTTTTTTCCGTCAGGTTTTGACGGGTTCCATCTAGTCCATATTAAGTAATAAAAACGTTACCCGAAGCCGAGCGTCGACCGCGCCAGGAAACCCCGTTATTTAACATTTTCGTCGAAATTTTCTCAGATTTTATATTTTTAAAATATTTTTACTCGTTTGAACATTTTTAAATTGTTGGAGGCGATTTGAATCTAGTCTACCGAGATGCTCTAAAAATATTATGCTAAAATACGGACGTTTAATTACTTTTACCTTAGAAAAAAAAAATCTCCGTAAGGCGCGAAAAGTGACCTGCATTCCCTGGTGTTTTTGAAAAAGATAAAATTCGTATTTAAAAAAAAAAGAAAACAGAAAAGAAGTATATATATTTTTTTAAGTTTCATATTTTTTTTAATGACATTTGGCAAAAAATCTCATTTTCTTAAGCCGGAATTATGCGCAAAACTTTCAACAAAGATTTTCTTTTAAAAAATATAAAATCAAGTACTTGACTAGATTATGGTGTAGGGTGTCTAATCATTTCTTTTAATTTTTTTTTTTTTTTTTTTTTTTTTTACTTTTATTCAAAATTTCATTATTTGAATAAAGTAATTCATAGTTTGAAATGATAGCCGATTTTACCTACCGATACCAGATTTTAAAAGGCCCAAATAAAAATATTTTTCAAACACTTTTCAATGGAATTTACACGTACATATTAAAAAATAAATAATAATAATAATAATAAAACCTTTGCAATAATTGAATTATTACGTGCGAAAAGCATTTAATGGTGAAAGTTACGTCCTATTTAAAACGATTTTTTACAGCATCATTATAAAAGTCCGGGACAGCGATATTTTATTACTTAGAACCTAAGCATTTTATACTACCTGATTTTCAGACGTGCAATTGATATTACTTAATCAATCACGAAAACAGCCGTTAGCTGTCGCGACAGCGCACAGTGTGGTATTTAGTCCCAAAACATGGCCAAAAATGATTTTTTTAAAAATCGGTTTTCTACCCTGTGTATTATTCCTCAAAAAGTTTAATAGTTACTGCATCCAAAATCGAAACGTGCAATGCTCTAGCACGACACAGCGCACCACGCGATCAGTCCGAAGTTGCCGTTCGCTTCCAGTGGTCCTGTGATTTTACGATGCGCTCAGATTTTAGTGTTTTAAAATCACTTCTAGTTCTTTGTCTAAACAATTTAGTGGTTGTTGTTGTGATGGATTATTCTGAGTCGGGTATGTACTTTATACACACTACATTTACCTAATGAATATCCTGCGGATTTTTTGTCTATATGGTCGACAACTTAGGTATAGTTAATAGTGGCATAAATAATTATTTATAATATTTAGAAAGGATTTTGTTATATTTTTAAATATATTTAAGCGATGAAAACTATTGTGTAATATGCAGTACTTAGTATATAAGGCAATTATAAAAAAAAAAAATCAGCCGCCCGAAACCGCCCCCCTATTTTTAACGATTTTTTTTGTTGGTTCCTACAATTTTTTATATAAATTACGGCTATATATATATATATTGGTAACAGGGCCTTCTGAATTGAGATCTATGACTCGAAATGAGTTGCATACCATCATGCAATGCTCAAATGAGTCAACATTTGATAGAAATCATCAATTTGTGGAGCAAGAATTATTGAGAAATTATTTTGAAGGTGATCCAAGGATAGCTGAGATGAAGCAAAAGGTCTCCGTTATTAAAAATCAGTTCAAACAAAAATGGGTAGCTACTCATAAAAACAAGGACAATATTTGGAGAAAACAATACTGATACAAAATTAATACAGAAGAATTTGAAAAATATTGCTAAGAGACGGCTGAACTGTATGTGTCGCCAAATGGTTTTTATCCCATGTCCCCTACAATGCACAAGGTACTTCGTCATGGAGCAGACGTTATAAAGGAAGCTTTTCTGCCAATAGGTCAACTATCTGAAGAGGCTACAGAAGCTCGCAATAAACATATTAGGTCATTTAAATTAAACTACAGAAGAAAGTTTTCGCGAGTGGCCTGTACATTGATGTCCTGAATAGGCTTCTTTTAACTTCTTACCCCCTAATAACTGGCATGAAATGCAACACAAACAATTAAAGAAAGCCCTTATCTTCTGAAGTTTTTACATCTGTTATCAGAAAGTGATATTACAAATGTTAATATTCTTAAAGACAGTAATAGTGATGAAACTGATGAATAAATGCTTTCATTTATAAATAAAACTTTATTTTACCGTTTTTCACTCTACAATTCAAATAAAAAAGAAAACTGCTCAGTTAAACTGAGGACATTGAGCTCACAGGCTTTTCACACTAATTGTAATATTATACTCTCGCCTCTCGAAAAATAAAGAAATCGACTATATATTAAGGGGGGTCATCCCCCCCATTCTCCCCTTTATATTTAACCAATGAACCGCTAAAACTAACCAGAGAAGTGCCTTATTACAATGAATATATATACAAAATTTGAAGAAAATCGGATAATTCTGCATGAAAAACTCATTTATCTAAATTAAGGGGGCGTTAGCCCCCCGTTCCCCCCCTTTATACTCAACCAATGAAAACCCAAAACTAATCAGAGAAGAACCTTATCACAATGGACCTATAAACAAAATTTGAAGCAAAACGGTTATTTCTATCAAGAGTTATCGCGTTACGTACATACATACGTACATACATACATACATATTACGTACGTACATAGAGAACCGGCGGGCACATTAGCTCTCAGGCTTTGATAGTCTGTGAGCTAATAAAAACGTAGATGTGTAGCTTTTAGAGGTATAAAATAATTTTGGCCAAGTTTTGGGACTAAATACCACACTGTGCAGCGGTGGATGCAACTTTCAGAACCGAAAAATCCTCCAGTCAAAGGAAAAGGGTTGCAACCTTGTTTCAGAAGATCGCCACTGATCGTGATAATATTCAATCTTCAGTAATCTGGTAATCCTTTTGTTAAAGCAAAGTAAATAAGCTTGTTTTTAGAGCTTCGGGGTTCTGGACAGGGGTTGGCGAGCATAACTCGTAGGGGCGGAGCCTTCTAGTAATTTTTAACACTTTCCAAAATAGTTTAAAAGTATTTATGAATTCGGTTTGCCTGCTGGCCATGCTCTAACTCACGTAAATATAGTCGAATTGTCATATAATTGATATGTGGTATTAAGGTTTACTATGGCACCTTCGGTATTGAAAATGAAGAGTGTATAATACACTGTAAAAAAAAATTGCAGTAAAATTACGGGCAGAGGCCGGCAGCAGAGATTCCAGTCATACCCCGTAAAAAAAACAATCCATGCCCATCATTTTGTGCAGCCCGTAATTTTACGGGGCAAAGTAATACAGCATTATAATGCACTTTAAAACACAATAACACTTTACTTACTGCTCCGTAGCACGTAGCACGTTAGATAATCATCACAGAATCGCTGTTTTGGCGGGTTAAAATTTTCGAAACACTAGTAAAATGTAGGGTTACACCCTAGCGGGGGACAATGTATGGGGTCGTACCGTATTTTTGCTAACATATGTGGGCTAGAACTGTAAGAATATGTGGATTGCTCTTAATTTTCTAAGTATCTAAGGGATAAGGCCGCTTATTTAGTGGATCAGACCGTTTTTCATCTAATAAGGCTGTTGCCTGTGAAAATTGAAGGACAAACGCTTATAAATTTACAGTTTTTTCTGAGAGTGTAGCATTTATGGTACATTTACAGAGGCACTCAAAAGTATTCCGTTATATTATGGTCTATGGAGAAAAATCATTTGCTGTGTATTTTAATGATGTTACATTATTCGAAACATCAATTTTTATATGCATTATTGAGGAAAATTTATGAAAATTTATATGCAATATTGAGGTGTACAAGAAGGTTATTTTTGAATATGTTATCTATAGCACTTATAGTTCATTTACAGGGGCACAAAAAGATTCCGTTATTTTATGGTCTATGAGGAAAAATCGTTTGCGGCCTATTTTAATAAAATTGATATGAATTTTTGAGGTGCACTAAAACATGTGCTTTCTGTGGAATACGGAGTGCACCTGGTAGCAGAAACAGTGCAACACGGCAACAGGCGCTGCAGATTATTTTAGACATTGCAGATAAATCTCGCAACTTAAAAAGAAATGCTGGGCTTATAAAAGTTGCTAAAATTTAGTGTGTCTCTAGATTTATTGTATATTTTGATTATATTTTCTGTAAATGCAAATTTTGCTTATTTTATGGATTTACTATTAGTATTTCTTTTAATAGTAGATTTGTTCCTACATCATTGTGTCGCAGATAAATTTTGGCTTGCTGCAGACTGAATCAGAAAATTCTGCTACTGGGGAAGTGCAAAGCAATTATCATTCATTTACAGGGTCACACAAAAGAAATCGGTTATATAACGGTCTATGGGAGAAGACTGTTTGCAGTGTATTTGTTTTTATCTTGAACTATTTCAAACAATATTGAAATTGATATAAATCACGGTGCACTACAAGATGCTTACTATAGAATACGGTGTGCATAGCATTTACAGGGACACACAAAATAAATCGGTTACAGCACTGTCTATGAAGAATAATTGCTTTTTCAATTGTGGTATGCGTTTTTAAATTGAACTAATTTTTTGCATATTATTTAGTGTGTATAAATTCTATTGATCATACACAGGACTGCACAACAGAATTTCCGCTTATTGACGGATATTGCTGAAGGGAAAATTTCAACTTTGTTATGCGTTTCCTAATTGAGTTCAATTTTGGCTATATAGTATATATACAAATCTATAGATCATTATACAGAGCTACTCAAAGAATTCGGATATTTTTCCGACTCTAGAAGGTAATTGCTGAAGTTGAGTTTTCAAATGTGTTAGTATTGCATTTTTCAAATTGTGTACTTTGACATTATCTTTCACCTTATTAAACGATGAAATGAAATTTTGTTACACTATTCTAAATGTGTCGGAAAGTATTTCATAATCTATGCTTGAAAGTATTTCATAATCTATTCTATTGGTCATATTTTTCTTTCTTGTTTGCTTTTATTTGCTTTTAATTTCAATAAATGCATCAAACTACAAAGGATTATTTTTTTTTATCCATTCTGTTTCTAATAATAATACTTTTTTTTTTCGGGGAGGGGGGGATAAAAAATGCCAAACCATATATGCGCCATTTTGTTTCTTATGATCAGAATTTTGAGACAAAAGAAAATGCTTCCCTTTCGCGCAGTATATATCAGTCGTAATATATGCAGTCTTCGTATACGCAGTCTTTACGTAAAAAGCTTCCAATTTACGTTTTCTTTTAAAAATGACTCAGTTTTAATGGCAGATTTTCACCATTTTTAATAGTTTCATTGTTTGGATTATCTGTGAAAATTTAAAACAAGTGGCTAAGTGTGATCGAATATCGCACAAAGGGTTCGTTTAATATTCCTTTCAAAACACTCCATCCTTTCTTTAATAAATCCAAATAAAGTTAATTAAAAAAAAAAGAAAAAAAAAGTCATGCTTTTTATAAAGTAAAAATTTACCGGTCTATCTGAAATTTTCGAAATGAGTCTTTTCGAAAATCTGAACCGGTACGATAGCGGGCGAAGCCCTCTATTATAACCTGTCATAATAATATCTGTCATGTGGACCAAATGCGATATTTAAAAAAATCAATTTCAAAACTAAACATGTTGTATAGAGACCTTCAAAATGTTAAAATATGCTAATATTTCCATAATCGGGGTTTATATCATGATTCAATACGTTCCTCAAACTCATATATTTACTATTCTCTATTACTCATATTGATACTCTCTTTGTATTATTCTGAACATTTGAAAAATCCGTTATGACGTCAGATTAATTTTCTTTTTAATTCTCTAATGACGTCATATTAAGCTGCTTTCTGTATTTACACATACTCAGACTCCTTGTATTATTGAGAAATGTTTGAAAATTTCCGTTTTATTACCAATATGACGTCATATTAATCCCCCCTTTTTTTTTCAATTGGTGAAACTTTTTATTTCATTTTCATTTTTCACTTGGTAATCTTTCAATAGGAAAATTAATTATTGTAGAAAGAATTTTATTGTGGATTTTTAATTGTTGGCAACTGCTATAACGAAAAATGTTTAAATTTAATAGGAAAAGGCAGTTAGATTTTTGGTTTTTTATCTCTATATATTAAAATAATACGATTTTTTCAAGTTTTATGATTTTGAGCTTCATAATAGGTATTTAGCTATAAGTACACAAAATTTCATGACTGTAAGTTACATAGTTTTTGAGAACCGGCTCTGTGACGGACAGGTAACGAAGCGGGAGTAATAGGGTTTCGTGAGATGAATATGTTTCATTCTTAAGAGCTTACACTAGTCACGCGAAGAAACGCTCACGCTAATGTTAAGTCTATGGGAAGGTTATCCCGCGATTTCTCGCTCGCATTTTAATATTTTTAAATGATTTTTTTTGCATAGGATAGCTGACGTCGATATCTATCGTTGTTAGTTTTTACTTTTTTGATTTTGGCTCCAGTTTTTTTATATAAGGGTACTTTCATTTTCAGAACCGGTTCCAACCGGTTCCAAAATTTAAAATGTCCGCTAATAAAAAAAGTTTAACCAAAATCAAAAAAGTAAAAACTAACAACGTTGAAGTTCGACCTCAGCTATCCTACGCAAAAAAAAATCATTTAAAAATATTAAAATGCGAGCGAGAAATCGCGGGATAACCTTCCCATAGACTTAACATTAGCGTGAGCGTTTCTTCGCGTGACTAGTGTAGGCTCTTAACACTTTCCAGCATAGTTAGTTGAAAAGTGTTTTTGGATTCTGTTTGTAAGTCTGTCGTCTGCCCGCGCTCTAACTCGCGTAAAAATACTCGGATTGCCGTTTAATTGAAATATGTTATTGTAGTTTACTATGATATGTTCTCTATTAAAAATGAAGTATGTATAGCATTTATAGTTCATTTACAGGGACACTCAAAAGAATCCCGTTGCATTATGGTTAATATGGAAAAATCGTTTGTGGTGTATTTTAATGATGTTATACTATTTCAAACACGATGAAATTTATATGCACTTATGAAGTGCACTAAAACGTGCTTTTTGTTTAATATGGTGTGCAAAGCATTTATCATTCCTTTACAGGGACACTTAAAAGAATTCGGTTACATAATGGTCTCCGGGGGGGGGGGGGGGGATGTTTGGAACGCATCTGATTTTAATAATGTTACACCATTTCAAACATAATGAAATTTATATACATTATTGAGGCTCACTAAAACTACAAATGCGTACTGTCGCATATGATGTGCATAACAGTTATTGTTCATTTACAGGGACACACAAAATATTTCGGCTATAGTATTGTAATGAGCGACGAAAGCTGGAGATGCATTTCCGATGTGGTATGCGTTTTTATGTTTAATTATTTTTTTCATACTATGTGGGGTGTATAAATTCAATAGATCATATAGGCTAACACAAAAGAATTCGTAAGCATCACTATGTATGAGCATAAATTGCTTAAAGATGTTTTTTAATTCAGTTATGCATTTTTCAGCTGAATTATATTTAGTATACTAGAAGAACTATGTAAAATATAAATCATATACAGGGCTGCGCAAAGAACCAGATACTTGTCGTCTTTGGATAGTAGTTTCTGAAAATACGATTCCAGTTACGGTTGTGTTGTGCATTATTTTCCTAAGTCAAATTTTAGTTTAATGTGAGAAGTGTATAATTATCATATTTCGGTTTAGTTTAATATGAGAAGTGTATAAAAATCTGTAGATAATATACAGGGCTGCACAAAATTATTCGAGTGCATTTCCGTATATTGCTGGAAACGGCTGTAGGTGAATTTCCGACTATGTTATGCGTTTTGTAACTAAACTAAATTTTAGCACACTATGTAGTGTATGTATATATAGCATACCGCTCTTTAGATCACGTTAGAAATGCACCAAAGTTTTCGCATAACTTTCCGGCTTTAGACAATAACTACGGAAATCAAGTTTCACCATTTTAAACGGTGAAGTTCCGTTGCAGTATTCTGGAAGTGAATTATTCCAACTTAGTTAAAAGTGTTTTTGAATTCGGTTTGTCTGTTTGCCGTCTGCCCGTGCTCTAACGCGAGTAAATATACTGGGATTGTCATGCAATTGATATATATTATTATTGGGGTTAGGGCTTGTTCGGTATTGAAAATGAAGTGTGTAGCACTTATAGTTCATTTATAGGGACACTCAAAATAATTCCGTTACATTACGATTACGGTCTATGGGGAAAAACCGTGTGCAGTGTACTTTAATAATGTTACACTATTTCAAACATATTGAAATTGATATATATCACTGAGGTGCACTACAATATGCTTATTATAGAATAGTGTGTAGGCATAGCATTCATCGTTCATTTACAGGGACACACAAAATAATTCGGTTACAATATAATAAAATATAACACCTTGTAATAGTATATTACTTTTAAATGCTAAAGGTGTAAAATTAACAACTATAATATAAATTAAAATAACTTTTATTAGTTGTTTTACATGTTTCGACTCTTTCCGAGTCATTTTCAAAAACCCAAAAATTTTTGAAAAAATGTTTTTGAAAATGACTCGGAAAGAGTCGAAACATGTAAAACAACTAATAAAAGTTATTTTAATTTATATTATAGTTGTTAATTTTACACCTTTAGCATTTAAAAGTAATATAATTCGGTTACATTACGATCTATGGGGAAAAATCATTGCGGTGTACTTTAGTAATGTTCTACTATTTCAAACATATTGAAATTGATATATATATATCACTTAAATGCACTACAAGATGCTTACTATAGAATAAAGTGTGCATAGCATTCATCATTCATTTACAGGGACACACAAAAGAAGTTGGTTGCAATACTGTCTATCAATAATAAGAGTTGCTGGAGACAATAAGAGACAACTGGAAGAGCGTTTTCACTTGGGGTATGCGTTTTTAAATTTAACTCTTTTTTTCATATTACTTGGTGTATATACATTCTATTGATCCTATACAGGGTTGCACAAAAGATCTCTTGTTCATTTTCGTTTATTGGCGGAATCGCGGAATTTGCTGTAGGGGAATTTTCAACTGTGCTAGGCGTTTCCTAACTGAAGTAAATTGTAGAATACTATATAGTATATATACAAATCTATAGATCCTATACAGGGCTGCACAAAATAATTCGGATACTTTTCCGACTTTGACGGTAACTGGCGACTTTGGGTTTTCAAATGTGGTATGCGTTTTCCAAATTGATTACTGTGACATAACCTTTCACCATATTACACTGTGAAGTTTTGTACAGTACTCTGATATGTTGGAAAGTGTTTCACGATCTATGCTTGACGCATGATTTTTCGTTCTTTGTTTTTATTCTGTCTGTACGAAGAACGAACGGGCTTACAGCTTGTAAATAATAATAAAACTGGTTCGTGCAAAAATTTTTGCTTAAAGCATATACATTGACTTACTAATTTGTTAGTTCACAACTTTTACTGACTTATTTGATTTAAAAAGTGATAGGACATTTTTGTAACAATGTTCCCCAATAATAATATTTATGTTTTATGTATCATGATTCAATTTTAAAATTGGAAACTTCGCAAATTTTTTTTGCATTTATTCTTAATGATTACCTAAATTCACCGCATATATTGTTAAATAAACATACAGATGGGTAATCATCGCATCGCATGTATGCCCAAATATTTCATACATTTTATTTAATAAATTACTCTTATTAAGAAAATGGAAAAATCATTCTATCTTGAATAAATAATACCTCTTTTTTTATCTCACATATGGCGAGGGAGTACGGATTTC
Source organism: Maratus michaelseni (assembly GCA_963931845.1). Taxonomy (NCBI): domain Eukaryota; kingdom Metazoa; phylum Arthropoda; class Arachnida; order Araneae; family Salticidae; genus Maratus; species Maratus michaelseni. The sequence goes on along the minus strand of OZ007592.1, from coordinate 178,615,319 downwards.
GCAATCAGATGACGATCCGTTTATATTCATTTGGGAGATTTTTTTTTTATTATTGGTTACCATGGCTTCAAAGAATAAATAAAAAAAAATTAATTAAAGATTGGCAATTGGAGAGCTTTTAAACATTGATTGGGCGTGACACGTTAAAAAAAATTATATCCAATTAAATTCTGTAATTAATGTTAACAGCAATATTATTGGTGTTTCCACATATTGCACGAGCCGTTTTACTTAGCATTCAAACGGCGCGAGGGAAATTCGAAAAGAAATTTGGTCATTCCAATTTTGCATTTTATCAGAGAGGTGAAAATGGCGGATATATTCGTTCGTGATGCAAACTTAGTTTCTTTGATGGAGAAGACTGGATACAATATTACCCAAGAAAATGGTCAGAGGAAATTCGGACCACCGCCTGGATGGATTGGACCTCCACCACCAAAAGGATCCGAAATATTCATGGGAAAATTACCAAGAGATGTTTATGAAGATGAGTTGGTACCTTTGTGTGAGCAATTTGGTAAAATTTATGAACTTCGCTTGATGATGGATTTTAATGGTGAAAATCGGGGATATTCCTTTGTAACATATACTAATAATGACGATGCAACCAAAGCAATAAAACACTTGGATGACTTCGAAATACGACCTGGTCGCCATATTGGAGTCTGCAAATCAATTGATAATTGCCGATTATTTGTTGGTGGAATCCCGAAAGAGAAAAGCAAGGAAGAAATTATGGCAGAAATCAGTAAATATACTGAGGGGGTGTCAAAAGTAATATTGTACAGTAGCATCGTCGACAAATCTAAAAATAGAGGCTTTGCTTTTGTGGAATATGAAACTCATCGAGCTGCTGCTATGGCTAGACGTAAATTGCTTGCAAATAAAATTACATTATTTGATCATAATATCGCTGTTGATTGGGCTCAACCTGAAGCTCAAGTTGAAGAAGAAACTATGAAGCGGGTAAGATAAAATTGTTATTTTTTTTATCAAATGATAAAATTCAATGCACAAGAGTTATAAGATTTTTATTTTTATGCAAAAATCTTGAAATATAGCTATATTATAATTTATTTTGCGTGCATTTATTTTTTTTTTCTATTATTTTTTATTTTTAAGAGATTTTATGGAAAGTATGTTTTCAGTAAATATGGATCGCTTTTAGCCTTTGGTTGGTCAAAATATAACAAAGTTCCAATTTATGAAAAAGTTAATATAAAGGCAAGATTGTTACTGAAAAAAAAGTTATATGTTATTCGTTTTGCTTTTTTTTTTTTTTTTTTTTTTAAGTTACAAAGCAGTTTTCCAAAAGAGTTAAAAGTAAACTTAAAAAAAATAAAAATAAAATAAAAATGGCGAAGAGCATTTTATAGAAGCATATTATTAATAGCTTGCATGCATTAATCGCCGAAAAAGGCTTAGGTAATATTTGGAATATATACCTGTTCTATATAGTAGTCAATGCAGAATTGCATTTTATTTTTAGAGATCGATTTCCATTTTCTTGATGACTTTTTTGTGCTTAAGTTTGCTTGTAAAATTAGATGCTGAAAGAAACTAATATCAACTTTTAAATTATTTTTTTAATTATTGTTAATTAAATTTTTATTTTTAAATATGACACAAATTTTATTTTGAATATTTCAGTCTCACGATAGATGTTTTGATATGAAAGAAACATTAACATTTTTATTAATATGATTATTTTCCCATGAAATAATAATTTAAGAGTTAATCTTCCATAATTGCGTTGCACATCAGTTTGTGTATTCTAGCAAATATGATTTAGAGCAAATCTCCTTGTGATAACCAACCGCATATTCACTTTATTTATTTGATGCCAGCGTCACACATCTCATGTTTGACCCAAATCATCGACAATCAACTCGATTACGGAAGATTAACCATTTGAACTAATAGAGGTTTATTCTCATGATATTAAAAGAATATATATTGCAATTTTGAGTAATCTTCCGTAATCGGATCTATTGCCGTTGACGCATTTTAGAGTGTCTAATTCGGCAAAACAGAGTTATTTTTGTGACACTTTTTTAATGATATAAAAATTGACCCCAACGTAGGCTGTGGACCCAATTTATGGAGTATTAGTTAATTAAAAGAATATATATATATATATATATATATGGTTTAGAGAAGTTGCAATCAGCTGATCAACCATAGTACATTGTACTTCACTTGGAGGTCAGGGTACTTCTACCAATCAGAACTGCCTATTTGTAGTGTGTGACCTCCAACCTGATGTCAATTGCAACTGCTCTATTTATTTTATTGTACTTTACATATGTATTAGTTGCTTAATGACAATATCAATAGGTTTTTCTTTCTTTTCTTTTCTTTTGGTCCAATCTCTGTTTAGGCCTTTGAGATTTTTTTTTTTTTTTAACCTCACCAAAGCAGTTGTAAATGACAGATTTCAAATTCAGATACATCCTAAAGTTGTAAAATCAATGTCTTATCAATATCGCAAAGTAAAGTAAATGTCTTATATTTAAAAGAAATCTTTAAAGATTTCAAGAAATAAATATTACCATTCAGTTTTTGTTTTCCTTTTTTTATGTGAGCTATCGACTACCAGGCATTGTGCTGAGCCCATGCACAATAAATTGTAGCAATTGTAACTAAGCACATCTTTTCGTAGTGCTAAACATAAACACGACACGATAGAAACCGTGACAGAAACCATTGGTAGTTGTTAAATTTAAATAAATGAGTACTTTTTATTCTGAAATGATAAAATATAAGATCATCTTGCAATATGGGATGAAGAGAAAGATGTATGTATTGCATTTTTTTATTTCTTGTTATGGAGCTAAATACATATAATTGGATTTTGCCGTTTTTTCCTCTTAATTTGAAGTTTGTTGTTGCCTTTATTTTGTACCTATTCTGTTAAAGATTGATTAAAGTTAGTGATAAAAATGCGAGTAGGATATAGAGAATTTTAATTTTGGAAATTTTAGCAGATTTATTGGAGCGCCTTCATCGTTATATCTTATTTTCTTAAATAAGAAATTTGTTTTCTTTAATTATTAAGTCACAAACATTTAAAGATAGCATTTCGTGCTTAGTCATCTTTGATTATTCGTGGACAAGTTTTGTTGATTTCTTTAAAGAAATTTGCTTAAAAATTAAGGATTTCTTAGCTCTGACTGTGTTGTCAATTTCCATCGTTATTCAAACTTTGTATGTTTAGAAAATTATGTCATTGCGAATTTTAGATAAGACCGTTCAGTCGTTTTTGTTCATATCTTATTCTTTAAGATGATGAAATCCAAGGGTCAATCCAGGCAAAATTTGAAGCCTATTTAGGGCCCCTTCTCAAAATTCCTTTCAATAAAATAGGCACTTTCACAAAATTCTAATCCATAACAAATTACTATTTATTAATTATTTATTATTTTGTGACTTTTAAAATGTGTAATTTGTAAACAAACAAGTTCATCAGAGAAGAAAACTTCAGCAAAAAGATTTTTAACTGTTTTTGTTAATAAATGCTTTGTTCGAATTTGAGTAACTGGATTTCAACTTTCGTTACAAAATGTTGTTTTTCACAAAAATATAACAAATTTCACAAAAATGGGCCCCAAGAAAAAAAACCCTCATCGACCCCTGAAATCTGATTTCTCCATAATGCATAACAGCTTTACCTTGATAGTTTTCTCAAAATATTTATTTTTTACAAAGAGTTCTGAAATACAGTTTACTGATATTACCAAAATTGGATTTCGATTATAATACAGACTATCTTTTAATTAATTATTCTTATTCTGATAGCATTTCTCAAAATTAGAAATAAAACTTTTTTTTTTTTCTTTCTTTCTGGATAAATAAGTATATTAAAGATAAGGTAGTATGTTTGTTATAATAGGGCCCTTGGAGAGATAAAGAAAATAACCTTAGCAAGAGTAGAAAAATTTTCATACATATTTTCTGGCAACCTATTTCAGTGTTTCATACACACAAGCAATATTTCTCAATATTTATACCATTTAATATTAAAGAAGCCATTTATTAATAAAAAAAAAAAATATTTTTTAAAGAAATTCCTTAAAGTTGGTCATTGTTGGCACATTTACCCTATAGTATTTGACTTTATATCATATAAGTATAAATATTTATATATCATTGTTCTTTGTGACTTAATAACACTTTGCATTTATATGCCTTTTTTTGCAAAAAGCAAACTACTAAAATTTATAAAACTTCAGCTGAAATTAAATATTTGTGTGTATCAAACTTGGTTGATATATTATCTGTTGGTTTTTGCAGGTTGGTTATTATCTGTTGGTTTTTTATAAAATGTTTTTTGTTTTCCATATTCACAAATGATTGTCTTATTTGTTTAGATGAAAAATGTAATCATCTATACTACTCAGTTTCTGGTTTTGATATGACATGACTGCATTATATTGATTTTTATTTTTTTAAACAACTATATTTTTGTATACTTGTAGTTTTTGAAATCACTCGGGAAAAGGCAAATACTCCCTCCTTATCTGGTATGTATTTGTTTCAGATGAAAATTGACTTGCATGGCATTTTTTCATTTTGTTTTTTCGTCTTCTACTTCCTTCCTCCCTTCTTTAATTTTTTGCAGTGATAAATAAGTTCACTAATATACTAATACTTGATGAGCTAATGATGAATGATTTTCATTTCTGAATGGTCTTTTGTATGGTACATTTTAAAATCTGTTCTTTGCTTTCTTTTGCTACTTTGTACATATTAACATTTTGTTGCAATTCAATTTTGTGATTTTTTTTCTTTTTTAAAATTGATAATTTTTAATCTTATGTCCAATCAAGATTATGATTTTTTTGTAAAAAATAAAGAAAAAAAACTAAGTATTAAATAAATATTTTCTGTTGAGTGTTAAATTGAAAGCATTGTCCATTATCCTGTCGACCACTTTCCATAACAAAAAAATATTACTAAACTGTAGGATTTAAACGGCAAAAATATATGATCGTGGCGTCACATTCAGTTGACGTCAGAAGCATTACACGTGTTTGTTATGCCATCAAGTGATTTTTAATTCGACATTTATCTCTATTTTTAATTATGTTTTTGCTGATTTATTAGTTATTTCGTTAATTAAAATAACAGTTTAAGTCCTTAAACAGCGGTACCATGATATGAAAAGAGAAAACCATTGAAAAAGTATTGCGATGTATAATTACGTACAATAGAACAGCTTCAACTGGCATCACAAACATTTATTCAGCAGCCGAGAGAAATAATTAAGAAAAATAATATAAATAAATAAATATCCGAGAGTTTTTTTTTTCTGTTTTCATTATATTATACTTGGATTGTAAATTTTATTGTATAAACATACTGGTAATTGACAATTTGGTGAGGGGGCTTTTCTGAATTTCTTGTGTTATTATTATTACTATTATTATTATTTTGAGATTCCAATGGCAACATTCTTTCATTTGTTTATTTGGCGAATAGTTTGGTGATATTTTTTTTTATGGAAAGTGGTCGACGGGATAATGGAGAAGTACCTTTTGAACTTTTGATATCTTGGTTGAATATAATAGTACAGAGCTTCCCCTGTGTTTTAAAAAACAGAGTACTGCTGCTGGGAGAAGGACATATATACATATATTTTTTAATTTAAAGCACCTTTGATTTTTAAAGGCACTTTTAATATTTAAAATTCAGGATACTCTTTTGAAGAACATAATGATTAGCATCAGAACAATCCCAGTAGCAGAAACAATGCAGCATGACAGTGGGTTCTGCAGATTGTTTTTAGTACATGCAGATTAATTTAACAGCTTAAAAAGAATTGCTGGGCTTAAAAGAAATGCTAAAATGTACTTTGTCACTAGATTTATTGTTGTATTTTATATTTTCTTTCAAAATGCAAATTTCCCTTATTTTATGGATTATTGTTATTTCTTATCATACTATGCTTGGTTCAGCATTGTTGGGTTGCAGCTAAATTTTGGTTTGCTGCAGAGTGAACAGAAAATTCTGCTACTGAGATAACAATAAATCTTTTTTTTTCTCTTTTATTTACTATTCAAGCATTTTTTTAATACAAAAAGCAGTAAGTATTGCCATTTTTTAAAATAAGGAGCATAAAGGGTACTATGTTTTTAAACAAAGGGCAGGCAGGAGGGTAGCACTCTCTGGAAACTGTGATAATATATTTTTAAATCCTTATTAAAACTTAAAAATGCATTGTTTAATATTGCTCTAAAATAAAAACACATAATCATTTAATTATTAGCTGACATGCTTGGTGTTGCCAGGCTTGGGATAATAACCTTAAATATACCTAAAAAAAAGTGTTGGCTTCAAACATTTTTCTCCAGGAGAGTTTTTGTGTTGGGGTCCCTCTGCCTTCAGCAGCATACACCTACAAGTTTGCATGATATATCTTTAAATGTAAATCTATCTAAACAAACCTAGAGTTGGTGCCTCACTGCCTTTGTTAACATACACATGGGCGTGCTACATATGCTCCAATCTGTTTTTGCAAACAACCTCCAAACTTGTTTAATTTTATATTTTTAAATGAAAATCTTTTCAAACTAATCCAATATCAGGGGTCCTGCTGCCTCCAGCAGTGTATACCCTCAAGTTTGTAAAAATTTATATTTATAAAAGAAAATCTATTCAAACAAACTTAGAGTTTGGAGTGCCACTGCATTCAACAGTCTATGTTCCGGTCTGTTTTTGCAACAAACCTCGAATTTGTATGATTTTATATTATTAAATAAAAATCTTTCTAAATGTTAACTAAGGGGTCTCTATTATAGTGATGGTGGATTTAATTTCTGATGTTTAGATGTATTAAACATTCAATTCTGATCAAAAGTTCCTAAGAAAACCTAAATAATAAAAAACATGTCCCGCCCGTCACTCTTTTATCTTCCAGTATTGACAACCTGTCCCGAAAGTGCAATTCTCTTAAAATGCAAAACAATAGCTAAAAAGACTCTGCGAGAGAGAGAGAGAAAAAAAAAAAACTGCCGATTTCTTGAATTGACTTCCAGATAATAATTTTTTTAAATATATAGCTAATAATTTTTTAAACCAAATATATCATTAGAACTTTAAAGATACCCTGAATAAGTTGGTATTTTTGAGGATTTTTTATAGTGTCATATGGGGAAACGGGATAGTAGTTTTAAAATGTAGAAAAAAAAAAAAAAAAAAAAAAAATTGGAAAACACGCTGATGAACCTGAAATCGAACCTTAGAAAATATTTGTTTTAAAATAAATATTTAAAGAAGAAAAATAAAGTTAGAAATGGAAACTTATTCTGACTAAGTGGGTATTTTTTGTTTTTATTGCATCTTCAACCTGGACTCATAGATGGCAATTTGAAACTACAGAAAAAATGGAAAAAGTGAAAACTAACACATAATTGAGCTCTAGTAAAAATGTTTTATGAAATAGTAAATATTAATATTTTTTGAAACAAAAAATACTTTTATAACCAAAAAAATACAGCAAAAATTTTCATGTTTTTAAACTTTACGGAGACCCTGCGATTGTTATTTCAAAATGCAGAAAAAAGGAACCTCTTTCCTTTGCTTTCAAAACCAAGGAAAGAATGGGCAGGCGCAAACATGATGGAAGCTTGCCATTTTGCAATGTTCATTAGGGTTTTAATTTTTAATTAATATCTCAGCTCTCAACTAATTATCAAAAAACTGACTTTGAAGTGCGTAACTTGAGACATACATTTACCTTCCTGCGAAATCTTGTAGCTCTGTATGCAGTGGTCTTTTCAAAATACAGCACACACACACAGACAAACTTTTATCTTTATTATTACAGAATTTTGAGAATTGAAGATACTATTGTTTCTTAATACTGATAAAATTAGCTTTGAATAAACATATATGTATATTATGTACAGTTATTTTACAAATATTTAGAAATTATAAAAGTAGTTGTTTGGTAGGTTAGGTTACTTTGTTTATTTTAATTAATCTAGAATTACATAAAATACTTTTTCTCTGCATGTATTTTGCTTTTATTCTATGCTTGAAATAATGAAAAAAAAATTGAATTTCAGGTTACAGTTCTGTATGTCCGAAATTTATCCAGTAAAACTACTGAAGAACAACTTCTTATTATTTTCTCTATGGGTGGTGCTTTAAGAATTGACAGAGTAAAGAAGTTAAGAGATTTTGCATTTATCCACTACTGCAAGAGAGAGGATGCAGAAAGTGCTCTTGAAAAATTTGATGGTTGCTATTTTTTTTTTTAGTATTTTGAAATTATGTTTATTATAACATTAGTTTTTATTGTTAAAGTCTTTACTATATTTTTATGCAGTTTGTATGTTAACCTATATCAAGCGCATATATTTTGTGTATTGTATTTAGTGATATTTTGCTGTTGTTTTATGGATCATGAGTAGGGGTGCAACGGATATTCGGCAAACATACTGTATCCGGCTGATCCAACCACTATGCCAGATAATTGACAGTAGCCGGATATTATGATTATCCAGCAGTACATCCGGCCTGAAATTATTTCCCTGAACTCATTGTTAAAATTTCCAGATTATAGGGCCTAGAGTTTAATCTTGAAAAATGCAAAGCATTAATTTATCGAACTAAAATTAATTTACTTATATTTATGGCAAATTGTGTTTTAAAACCTATAAAAGAGCAAACATGCAGACAACTATAACTATTCATACACATGTGCCTGCATATATGAGCAACAGACGCAGTTAAAAGGGAAAAAGTGGCAGAATGACTCATCAAATAAGAACCTTTTTTTGCTGTGTTAGTAGCAAGCAAGAAGTTTTCTGTTCCCATAACACAAAACTTGTTTTATAGGGTAAGGTGGTGCATAGATTAGAATGAAGTTAAAGAAAAAAAAAAAAGAGAGAAGATATTAAAATAAAACATTTTGCGACAAAAAGATTCAGTTTTAATTTTTTTCATGAAAATAATCTATTATTACTAAACTAATAGTTTACTATTAAATTGCTAATTTTGTTGTTATGCAATTCCGTTATGTTAGTAGCAACAAGCAAGAACAAGTTAGTGTTATCACAACAGATAACTTTTTTAAAGTATAAAAGTAATAAAAGATAACGAGGGTAGTTTACAGCTTGAACATCTCACTGTTAAAGAAAAAGGGGAAGATAAAAGTATTAAATATTGTCTTTCCAAAGTATTCAGTAGTAAGTTTTTCTCATAATATTAATTTATTATTACTAAACTATTTAGCTTATACTATTTTAACTAAAAATTTAAAGTAATGTAAATATAATATTGGTACTAAAACTGAAATTATCATAAAAATAATTGTTAATAGAAAATTTAAAAATTAGATAAAAAAGAAAATAACAGGATAGCTAGCTAATAAACCCACGTTTATTTTCTTTAAAAATAAATAAAAAATTAAAAATGATAGATTGAAACATACTGCAGCCGGATGGCTGAATATCCGGCTGCAAGTTATGCCGGATATCCGGTGTCCAGTATCCAACCAAATTGACATCCATTGCATCTCTAATCATGAGCATTGGTTGTTTTATGGATAATTTTTATCGGAAAATTGAATTTTGTGTTACAGAAAAGTAGTATAATGCATAGCAGATATGTTTGAATTTTCTGGGGAAAAAAAAAAAAAAAAAAAAAAGAGTTCAGCAAATAATTACAGCCTGAAAATGTCATTTAACTTTGAACAGTGTAAATTTCATTTTATTTATTAACTTAAATTTTTTGATTCATTATTCAACAAGCACAATATCAAGTGATCAGCCCAATTCTGCCATAATGTGTGTATGTGCACAATGCTTGTTGCTTTAAAACATAATGTCATAATTTACCACTGTAGTTATAATATTTTTGTAGCTGTACTAGTTTACATATATAACAAGATGTCAAAACAAACAAACAAAAAATGGCAAAGTTCAGAATTCATGTGACAGACTTCTTTAATTACAGTTGCTTGTTTTTAAGTGATTATAGTTAGATGATAAGGATGATACTAATCATATTTGTACTGAATTATCATTCACCATGATAATGCTACTAATTATGTTAATGTTGCATTCTAAAATAGAAAAAAATGTAAAATCATATTCCGTCATCTGTTCTAGAAGTGTGTAATATTTTATGTGTAACTATCTTTTTTTTATCTTTTCTCTATTTATACAACTTTTAAAAACTGTTAACTTTGTAACTTTTTTCAGGAATAATTCTTGATGGCTGTATCATTGAAGTAACTTGGGCTAAACCCCCAGAAGCTCAAAAGCAGAAAATGTTAATGGAAAAAAATTCTGCATCATGTCTGTATAGACAGGTCAACTATGATAATTTAGATCATGTCTTTGAACTCAATATGCATCAGAACTCTCCCCTATCCAAGTAAGAATATTATAATATAATTAAGCTTAACTCTTTAATAGTCTGATAATATCTAATTGATAAGTCTTGTCATTTTTATATATATAAAAAAAAAAAAAAGAATTGTTACATTCATTCTATTTAATCAAACTTTTTTGTTAAAAAAAATTCTAAAAGTACAAGTTTTTTTTATAGATTGTGGTTATTGGTTCAATTATTTGAGCATTCTTATTTTTGATGAGTAGGAAATTTCTTTTTGTATTTATTATACAGGATATTTGTAAAATTGAAAGAAAATAAGAGGGCTGATATCCATATCCGAAAGATGAAAATTTTTGTATATGAAACCATAGTTACAAACAACTTCAAAAATACTGGATTCTTATTCCCAATTGAACCCAGATATATATTTTTTTAATATAGCTTTAAAAAATATCTTGACAAAATTTTTAACAGACTAATTTTGCTTTGTCTTGTTAAATGTAATGACATCACAGGAAGTGTACTATAATTTAATCAGTGACATCTTATATACAAATGTGTATGGTCACTGACTTTCCAAATTATTGAGCATCTAGCTCAAGTTGTTTGAGTGCAAATAGTGACCATTTTTATAACTTTTCGTGATATCATATTTCTCATAAAGCAAAGTTATTCTGTTGAAAATATCATTACAATATCTCTATTATTGTTAAAGTTATGAATCAAAATCCATGTTCACCTTGGAGAAATAAAGTTTTTTGTGTTTTGTGATCTTGTTTAATATACAAAAAGTCTTTTTCTTAATGGATAGTATCATCCCTCTTATTCTGTTGAAATAGTTTAAGAATATCATGTATAGATTGTTTATTGAAAAAACTAATGTGAAGCTTTGCCTAGGCTCGTCCTGATCCATTGCCAACTACATTATACCGAGTGTCCCATGAAAAAGCAGCCTCTCCTAATCTGTACTTTAACATTCTTTCTGTAATTATACATGTAGCACCAACCTTTAACTTATCAGCTCAGCCCAACCTTTCAGTAAGCAGAGGCACATCTTAGCTGGTAGCAAACAATGAAGTGTGCCATTATTCACAAGACTCAAAACATGGAACAATATTAACTCACTGTGGTAATGGTAACAATACACACTCGTTTTATACAATGCACATACATCTCACAGAAGTAGTCATAAAGCCTTTTCGATTCAGGAATCTATACTAATAAAAGAAAGTTTCGCTCTGTGTGTGTGTCTGTCTGTGTGTGTGTCCGTCTGTGTGTGTGTGTGTGTGTGTCTGTTGGCGATGGCTAGCAAAATCTGGCCCACCTAGAAGTCTGGAAATTTAGGTGTGGATAGTCCAAGGTCTGGCCATGTGCACCTGAGCCTCAGAATTTTAATATTTTGATAATTAGTCTAGATATTAATTAGATTATCATTAACAATCGCTTCTAAAATGTCATCTTTTAAAACAAAATGGCGAAAGAAACGAACTGGCGCGTTGGATTTGCGAGCGAAAATGAACAAATTCGAAATTATTTTACTAATTAGCGAATTTTAAGAAAACTAATTGAGATATCAATTTGAAAACTTCTGAGCATATGTAAAAAAATATTCTGCATCTGACCATGTGATTTTTGGAAAATTCGGTCGGTAATTTTTTAAAATTTATGCAAAAATCTGCCGGCACCATTGAAAACGATCCGAGAAATCTTTCAGACAGGGATCTGCTTTCATTAAAAACTGAACTACAAAGAGATCTGTTTCTCTGGCCGATCCCTCTCATTTTGATGGAATGCTACAGAGAGATCAATTAAATTATTTGAATTTAAGTCTGACTGCATAGGATTTACCACTATATTGCTGTTAATTGATTAATATGAGTATTTTAAATTATCCGAGACGTATAGTATTTATTTTGCACCTATGACTCTAAGGATCTGATATGATAATTTATACTTAGAAAATTTTATTAGACAAATTATCAATTAATTATAGAAAAGAAAAAGTTGCGTTGTGAATTATTTTTGAAGTTCGGATCCTCTTTGAGCCAATTACAATCATCAAAGGTTACCTGCAGAGAGTTATGTAACATTAAATATATAATGGCTTATTTTAAAACCTAGATTGTAATATTAAAGAAAACATTTCCTAAAATAAAAGACTTAATATTAATTCAATAAATTAAGTAAACAAAAGGAAAACTGACTAAAATTAATTGAATATAAAATTGAGTTTATTTACAAGGTAATTATAAGCATATGATTAAAAACAAATATAAATGTTTTAAAAAAATAAAAATATTCAATCCTAGTTGAGAACTGTATTCTCAACATTTATTTTTTGAGAATTACAGTTTATCTTACTGAATTAACAAATTCGATTTTGAAAGGCAGAGTTCCATACCCTAGAAGTATTTATTTGATTAGCCTTTTTATGTTTAGATCGGGGTAGGATCTTCATACACACGTAAATTCGTATTATTAAAAGAATATAGCTTAATTAAATAAAATGGAACAATGGTGAAGGAAGATTGTTTGTTACCTTATATTACTAGATAACGTTGACAGCAGGAGATAATGGCTGACGCGTTTTCGCTTTTTCTTAGCGCGTACATTTCCATCTATTGGCACACACACTCAAAATCTGTTTTTTTAGTTAGAGAGCAGTCAACCTTCTACTTTTCCATCTTTTTTGAATCTGAACTCTCAAAAAAAATCACATTCTTTTCGTGGAGCAAAAAAAAAAAAAAAAAAGGATGGAATCATTCTTCCCTTTTCACATAAAATTAAGGCCTTATACATATAACTTCTTGAAAATTTGCATGTTTCGGCCATACCTCTGATTTTAGAGAGATGACCATTGGCAGGCGGGAGAATTTTGGTACTCCCCTTGAGTGTTTCATAGGCCCGTCTGTACAATAGTGATTCCTCTTGACGCCGTGCTGTGTCTGGGAGGTAAAGATGCTTTTACTTGTGAGGTCTTCGTGCCTATTTAAGCTCTCATAAATAAATGTGTCATATTATTGTTCTGACAATTTTCTCCATGACATTTTTATTAGGTGTAGTTAAATCATTCGTGGGAACGGAAAACCAAATATTTCCTTGACTGCCGTGGTTCACTTTGTTCCACAATTATCTATCTGTATGCGCTGATCCTAAAATGGATCATTAATTTGTATTGTTCACTGTTCACTGATTAAAATGATACCAAATACTCTGCTAATATGCAGAAAAAAAACCAAATACTTTTTTTTTTATAGTGTGTGCTAGTTTAGATCTAGATGGTGGTATTTCTCACCATCACATTTAGTTTGCGAAAATGAAAGGAAATAATAACCAAATTTTACTAATGAACAAAAATTTAGGTAACTAATTAAGATATAGATTTGAAATTGAGGTCGGAAAGGGGGTGTCATCTGCCGGCTATTTTAGCATAGCGTCTTCGTTATGTTCTAATTATCAGAAAAATGTAATTCTTTTTTTAATGATCGCGTTAATGTAGGTGACGGTGGTTCTCTTGAACAAATTATTCATTATATTTACAGGTATGGGGAGGGAGGGGGTTAACGCCTTTCTCTGAGATTGTAATTATCTCGGGCCCGGGCAACGCCGGGCGGGTTAGCTAGTTCAATATAAAATTAAAGCCCTACCGGGAAAAAAAATTTAGAGGAAGAATCCAGAAACCTTAATTGCACATATAATCTCTCCAGGTACTTTTGGGTTATAGTGACCCCCGAGGATGATTTGCTAAGTGACCAAGATTTATCACCAAATTATATGACATTATAATAATATATGGTGTATATAACATTTTGTATTTGATTTAAAGTATTTGACAATTTTAAGATTCTTAAACATCTTTTTGGGTATATTAAATTTCAAAACAATTCTCTGTGCAAAGACCCACATTGCATTCTTTACATTCAAAATAGTCTGATTCAATGATTGTGTTCACTTTCACTCTCAGAAATTTCACTTTCTGCAGACAAACTTTTATTCATAATGTCTGCTATATCCTCAGCAGTCAAATACCTTGTATAAAATGTCTTTTTAGACATTTTAATAAGTTAAATTGAACTTGTTTTACAAATTTATATGCAAAAAATAACATTTATATTTTTTTTCTTCAGAAATTAATGTTAATATAGGAATAAGAAAATAATAGGAAAAAAAATATTGTGAGTGTAATTTCTTTTAATTCAGTTGCCTTCAAACTTTTATCAAAACAAATAACTGAAAACCTTAGAAGAATGGTACTAAATATAGATCATTTAATTGAAAACAAAGTAATTTAAAATGTTATGAAAAATTATTGATGGAAAAGAACAAAATAAAAGCCAGAAAAGAGTTTCAGAAAAGTCCTCTTAACGTGATTTTTTTTTTCTACTGAGCAACGTGATTAGCTGAACCAAAATAAAAATTTTAAATAGAGCCCCCTTGCCCATTTCCTTTTCTGAAGTCTAGTAATAACGTCGACATACAAATAAACAATTTCCAATCGAGATAAAAGTAAAAATAAAATGGAAAACACACATGAGCTTAGTCATGCGCGAGGGTGAAGCATACATCATATGTTTACCAGTGATCAGAACTCTAGAATATTTTCCGATAAGCAAAAAATAAAAGTGTTATCAGTCGCATTAAAAATCCATGATAGAAAAGATTCACGTTTAAGAAACATAAATACGTGGAAAAAACAAACAAACTTTTATTTCATTGTGGTAATTGTTTGAGAAATCAAATTAACATGGATTGAAAAAATATTAATTGATTCCATTTTCTTCCCTAGTTAGAAGGAAATGTGTTCTTCCCTAACACAAATTCTAATATGATTTTGATAAAATTTTGCATGTTAAACTGTTTAAAATAAAACGTTCCAAGTATACAGCATGTATACTGGTCACTCGGGGTCTGAAAACCACAAGCCTCGTCACGTCGTCATGTATACCAGTCGTGCAGGACCTGAAAACCACAAGCCTTGGCTTGACACATATACCGGTCACCCGTCCTGAAGGGGTTAATGTTGAAATTGGTCAGAATAGTTCAATTAAAAAACTTTTATGGGATCAAAAATTATGCATAAGAATTTAACCATCCTTCACAAGCACATATTTGACTAGATAAGAATAATCATTTTAAATTGAAAGATAAAACGTAGTAATAAACATTCTTTGCTATAGTTATATGGCAATGGATAATCTTTTATTGAATTTCTAAAACTTAATTTTATTGTATAGAGTCAACTCTGTGAAATCTGCCAATGTATAATCCACAAATGTTGATTATCTGCACTACATGTTGGAATGTAAACCATGAAAATTGCAGTTAACAGTTAAGGTCATACATAAAATTAAATGTAGTGTTTTTTTTTCCCCATGAATTATCAATTTTCCAAAGAAATAAATGGTGATTTAAGAAAATTCATATATTTTGTACCCTGCATTTGAAAATAGCAATTTGAGCTAAGTAAAAGGGACAACTAAATCAAAGTAGCAATTTTATTTTAAATAAGCATTGATGTTTGGTTGGTTATGCATAACACAAATGTACACTTCGCTGAAATGCCGATGAAACTGTAACATTAACCGACTTTAATGTAAACATTGTTTATTTTACAATACAGGTGACTATTTCTTTCATTAAAATTTTCCGTGAGTGTATTTACACTTACTTTTGCATGCTGCATGTGATTCTTCTTACAAGTTATTATTCATTGATACCAAAAGCAGTCAAATTCAAGATTTCAGTGGCTTTCATACTAGAGATGCAAAAGCAAAAACCAGTGAGCTTTTAAATTATGCAAAAGATCCAGTGCATGCTGTTCCTGCATTTTTAGAGGAATAAAATTTGGTTCAATGGCTAGCATGTGAAGATGAGCCAATCATAACTCTAGCAACGACTGATGATGAATTTATAGCTTTTATTTTAAACCCCACTGAAACAGACATTGATTCTGACTCAAGAGGATGAAAACACTATGATGTACAGGGTTTAGAACTAGGATATAAATATTTAAATTTCTTTGAGCAACAAAACTTTATCTCAAAGCATGAAATAATGAGTGTTCATAGACTACAGAATTTTTTTTTGACAACAAACAAAAACTACTATTGAGTCAATGTTTAAAAAAATTAATAATCAGTAAAATTTGTATTGTATATAATTTATTTATTTTATATTAACTTAGTTATTGAATACAGTCAAACCTCGTTAACATGAACATGCTTAACGTGAATTACTTTTAACATGAATTGTTTTCATAGTCCCCTATAAAAACGAGTACAAAGATTTGATACTGATAACATGAATTACTGTTAACATGAACAAAATTTTGATTCCCCTTGAGGTTCATGTTAACGATGTTTGACTGTATATTAATCAATTTTGCATTATATTTTCCCTTTCTATTGCAATTTTTGTGTAATTGTTCCTAATTTATAGTCAAAATTTAAAAAATGAAGTGCAAACAAAGGGATGATCTATATAATCTGCAAAAATTTATAATTCGCAAAACCTTCTGTCCCTAAGTGTGCAGATTTCTTAGTGTTGACTACTTGTATTGACATATGTCTGCTTTTCAATTTTGAATAACTGGAAAATGATTTTTAATAGATCTGTTCATAATTGATTGATTAAGTTTATATTATAGCTTAACTAATTAATCAGGCTGATAAATTAAATAAATCATTTATTTTTCTCAGTTGCAATATTTTTAATTTGACTAAATGATATTTTTATATTTTTAGTTTTCCTTTGTTCCCAAGAACCAGTCCTAGGCAGAGAATGCAAATGTCTAATCTTACTAATATACCTTTTACTGTAACAAGGCCTATTCAGGTTTGGCATCATTCTCCTATCTTTCTAGTTCTTAGTTTTACTTTATACTTATACATACTAGGTTTTATAATCTCATCTGTGAAGTTTAGTTACTTGGAAAATAATTTACAATTTTTAAAATGTATATTATGTATTTTGTCTAAAATGATGGCATAATTATAAGTAATTTTTACTTTTTTCCCTGAAAAACTCTTAGCATAAAAAAGCACAATTCAAGTCTTTTTATTTAGAATTTGCATTTTCTGTATTTTTAACCATTTGCACTCCTATAGTTAGTGCTACTGTCCACTAGTTTTTCCAGGTTACTGCAAAAAGCAAGACAGATAAAGGAAAAAAAAAAAAGTGCTTAGAAAGAATGATTAAAGTGAAATGTTTCTTTTTGTCTTTTTATTAGATCATAGCCATTAAATGCTTTAGACCATGCAGAATTCCTATTTAAAAATATGTTCCCATATAATGCTATATAGAAAAAATATTCATGCACAAGGGCAAAAATAACCTTGATTGTGCGGTACTCTAAGCTGTAAAAGTCTGCACATGACAGAGTTTTGCATCTAAAGGCTTCCAAGTTTACTTGAACACCAAATATATAAGGTTATATAAAAGTTGTGTGCTAAAGTTATTACAAAGCAAGCATAACACCAAAAAATATCTTTTACTTAAATTTATATCATGTTCTGGAGAGTTTGTTGTGTTATCTGTATGTAAGCTTTAAATAAAAAATAAAAAATCTATTGAAATTTTTAGTGACTAATCTTGATGTATTGAACATGCAAGTATATGTTGTTTTTTATTTCAATAGTTTTTTTTTTTTGGGGGGGGGGGGGGGGGGATGGGGGTGTTCAAGTACTAATTAGGTCAGTGTTAAAGGTTTTACTATATGGGTGTAAAATGGAAATTTGTCAAAAAAGTGTCTCCTGATTTTTCTTGCTTTCCAAAAAAAAAAAAAAATCATTATTTTTGGTTTTGAGAGGTGGGCAACTTTGATGACATTTGGCACAAAAGTACATTTTCTAAAGACTGAGTTGGGCCATTGCACTTATAAAAAGGAAGTACCAAAATTTCACATGATACTAAAAAACTATACCGTAAAATCCCGATTGTAAGCCCCCCCTCCTTTTTCAAAATCAAACAAGAACGAAAAATCATGCGTCAAGCATAGATTATGTAGCACTTTCCAACGCTTCCAAAATAATTTTACAAATCATACCGTTTAATAAGCTAAAAGATAACTTCTAAGTAAACAATATGGAAAACGCATAACATATTTAAAAACATAATTTCAGGAATTTCCAACATATACAATATTCGGAAAAATATCCGAATACTTTTATTCAGCCCTGTATAGGATATATAGAATTGTATATATACTACATAGGATGCTAAATTTTAGTTCAGTTAGGAAACGTGTAGCACATTTTAAAATTCTCCGTCTGGAGTTTGTCAATAAACAGAAATGTGTTCGCGAACTTTTGTGCTGCCCTGTATAGGATCTACAGAATTTATACACACCACGTAATAGACAAAAAGCAAGTTAACATTAAAATCGCGTTCAGTAACTTAAAACGCACTTCCAGGAATTATTGTTAACAGACAGTAGATAATTCTTTTGCGTGTCCCTGTAAATGAACGATGACTGCTATACACACAATATTCCGTAGTAAGTCTCTTGTAATGCACCTTAGTGATCTATATAAATTTCAATGCGTTTAAAATAGTGAAACATTATTTAAATAAACCGCAGACGATTTTTCTCCATAGACGTAATGTAACGGAATTATTTTTACTGTCCCTGTAAAGTAACTATAAGTGCTATGCACACCCTGTTCCATATTAAGCTTCTTCTAATGCACCTTAGTGATATATATAAATTTCAATGCGTTTAAAATAGTGAAACATTATTTAAATAAACAGCAAATGATTTTTCCCCATAGACCGCAATGTAACGGAATTCTTTTGAGTGTCCCTGTAAAAAAACTATAAGTGCTACACACTTCCGTTGAAATAGGGAACATGCTATAGATAACGATAATAACATATAAAAATTGCAGAGCAATCCGAGCATATTTACGGGAGTTAGAGCACGGACAGACGGCAGACGGCCAGACGGCAGACGGCCAGACAAACCGAAGTCATAAGCACTTTTCAACTAGGTTGGAAAGTGCTAAAAAGGTTAAATTTGGGAGGGGGGGCTTATAATCGGGATTTTTTCTAAAAATCATTTAAAAACCAGTTTTTATCATTAATTTAGAAGTAAAAAAGGGGCGAGAATCTTCCGTATTTCGGCAGATTAAAAAAAATAATAATAAAATAAAATAAAATAAAAATAAATTCGCAACCCTAAAATCCTGCCCCCCCCCCCAAAAAAAAAAAAAAAATAAATAAATTAAAATATTTTTTTAAATATTTTTTTATTTCTTATTTTATTGTAACAATAAATATTATATATCTAAAATCAATCTAAATCTGCTCTCAAAATTACTGTTTCCCCCCTTTGCACCCCTCCCCTCTGGTACCAAAAATGCATAGTTTAACCTTTATACTTTTTAATTTTAAACTTCTTTTCAGACTTATTAAATACTCTATATTAAAATAAATAGATCCAACCTACCACCTAAATTATCCCCACCTCCTAAAATCTCTGCTTCTCTCCCCCTGCCCCCCCAAACCTTATCTCATGAAGATATTCCCCCTCCAAAGGCATCGCATAAAATTAAAAATCTGTAAAATTAAAAAAAAAGAGCGAGAGTCTTCTGTATTTCGGCAGATTAAATATAAATAAATAAAATAAAATGTAAATAAATTCAACCCTAAAATCCTGCCCCTCCCCACCCCTGCTCCTAAAAAAAAAGGAAAAATTTTTAAAAATCATTTTTTTAATATTTTTCTTTATTTCTTATTTTATTGTAACAACAAATAATCAATCATATAAATCTGCTCTCAAAATTACTGTTTTTCCCTTTGCCCCCCCCCCCCTCTGGTACCAAAAATGCATAGTTTAACCTTTATAACATTTTAATTTTAAACTTCTTTTCAGACTTATTAAATACTCTATATTAAAAATAAATAACTCCAACCTACCACCTAAATGAACCCATCCTCCGAAAATCCCTGCTTCTCCCCCTCTGCCCCTCACCCTTATCTCATGAAGATCCTCTCTCTACAAATACATCTCGTAAAATTTAAAATCTGTAAAATTTAAAAAAAGGGCAAGAATCTTCTGTATTTCGGTAGATTAAAAAAATAAATAAATACAAATAAAATAAATTCCCAACCCAACAATAAATTCTGCCCCCCACCCCCCCAAAAAAAATAAAATAAATAAAAATAAAAAATAAATAAAATAAAAAAATTTAAAAATAATTTTTTAAATAATTTTTTTTTAAATTTCTTATTTTATTGTATAACAATAAATAATCAATAATCTAAATCTGCTCTCAAAATTACTGTTTGCCCCCTTTGCCCCCCTCTGGTAACAAAAATGCATAGTTTCCTTCTTAATTTTTTCTGCTCTATTTGTGATTTTTTCCCAGCAATATTTAAATAACGATCTACATTATACCCTCCTCCCTTCCAAAAAGTCCTCTTTATTTCCTTCCCCTCCCCCAGTACATACTTTAAAGTCTTTAAAAGTTTTTTTAAATCTATTTAGAACTTTCTTGCAACTATAATTAAATAATTATCTAAATTGCTTCCCCCCCCACACACACACACCTCTAAAAATTGGCTTCTCTCCCCCCCCCCCCCTCAGCACACAAACTTAAAAATCTTTAAAACTATTTTTAAAGATTTTATGTGGTATTGTCACTTTATAGCAACAATAAATAAATGATTATCTAACTCTCCCTTTAAAGTTCTATTCTCCATCCCCAGAAAAAGGGATGAATTTCTAGACATGGAGGGGGGGAAGGGCAAAGAGAAGATTTTAGTATTTTTGTAGTTTGGCTGTTCTCACAGCCAGTAGCGTAGCTAAGGGGGGGGGGCAAGGGGGGCGGCCGCCCCGGGCGCCGCTGCTAAGGGGCGCCAAATCGAGAGAGGTTTTTAATCGAAATTATTTCACATATTTTCACAATTAAAAAAATGTTGACTCTTTTTTTTTTTGTGTGTGTGTATGAATTTTTTCTTTAGTGAAAATATTTTATTGTATCCAAATAATGAAAGAGAAAGCTTCTGTAAATGTTTGTGGGGATGGTTTAACACACTTTGTACCTTGCATGATTGCGTACCTGAAAGAATTGAAATGTACCTGAAAGGTACAAAATGATTAAATGGATGTGGGGCGTCAACTTGAAAGACGCTTTAAACAGAAATTATTTCACATATTTTGTTTGGCAATAAATACGGATTGTTGATCATTGTGTGAGTGTGAAAAAATGCTTTGAAGAAATTTGGCGAAGGAGGAAGGAGGGGGAGGGGGAGAGGAGAGATCCGTTAACCCTTTGAGGTGCGGTGAGATATATATCCCACCTAATTTTAATCCGATTCGAACTAGAAACTTTTAATTAAATTTTACTTTTTTAACTTTGACGGGAAAAAGTTGAAAAATTGCTTTTCCTTATTTTGAACTAAATTCGTAAATACAGGTGAGAATTCGACGTTACTGGAACACAACTGCTTGCCCCTGAAAGGGTTAAGTCGCAATCCGGGATGGAGGCTCCTCACTGTCTCTAGTTTATAAAACAAAGGGCCATGTGGCTTCACATTTTGATATTAGAAGAGCATTTTTTTATTTATCTGTTAGTTTTCGCGTTGATTTCTGCGTTCCTAGCATTTCATCTGAATATTTTTGTGTAATGGGCGCTTCTCTGAACCAGTGCAAAATGAATTTAGTTGGAGGAACTGCAAGTAAATATAGTATTTCTTCTTTAGTGTAAATTCCATTTTTCCGTGGAAGTGGCATTGAGAAAAACGAAATAATAAAATGGGGGTGACCTACCCCAATTTTTTCCTTCTTAAAACATATAAAAATCGAAACTAGTCGTTGGGGGCCACCGTAATACTTACCTATCATGGATATGCAAATATAAAATATTAAAATAAAACATGTGTAAACTACTTATAAAATTCATTGCCATTCGAATACAATTGTGGCTTGATGACGTCATAAACTTTAAATGCTCTATTGCTGAATTGCGTAAAAGAAACATCCTTATAACTCCAAAAATGATAAACATATTAACTAACGGTTTACTGCGTCGGATTAAGCGTCTCATTTGCAATTAAAATATATTTTTGAATTGAAAATCACACTTCACATGACTGCAACTCATGTAGATCCAAAAACATTTATGTTACAATACGTTAATTTGGCATTAGCCCCGACAATTAAAAATTCACGGATTTGATTTACGCTTGGTAGAAAGTGTGAACTGTTGATTTTTTTATTATTATTTTTAACTATAATGTGTGCTCTGTTTATCCTAATAATATTATAAATCTGATTGTGTGCAAATGTTATGCTGAAGCCAGCGTCAAAATGGAGCATTTAATGATCGTGTATCTTTGCATATAGGTTAATCATAACCCTCAAATGAATATAGGCTGGTTTTTGTTTATTTTATTCAAATAGTTTTCTTAATAATTCAAAATTTCATTATTTTCATAGAGAATAAATGGACATTTTTTCGTATAATATTTTAAAATGGTTAAATTTACTTTACCGTTGCTAATACTTCATCGTTGCCAAAACTAAATCAAAATCTGAAATAATAATTTTTACTCAACAATTTGTTTTCAAATGAAAAATTTCCACTTGAAAAATGAAAATTAAATTAATTATTTAAGAAACAGAATATGAAATGACGTCAGATTAGAAATAAAACTTGAGTTTTCAAATATTTGATAATAATACAAGGTGCATAAATACGAGTAAGTATGGAAAGCAAGCGGATATGATGTCATATATCGAGAATAAAACAGATTTGCTTTGATGTTAAAATAAACTGATCTTGGGTTATCAAATTATTTGTGATTAATTTCTCTATTTTTGTTCTTTTTCTATTTCACATGAAATGAATTATTTTAAAAGTATGTGTTGTAAATTAAAGTTCTGTGTTTTACATGAAAGGAGTGAAAGATTAATATTTTAATACGAATTCAATGCGAATGATGGTGATAGGAATAATACTTGGCGGTTTATCGTCTGCACACATGGCTAACATAAAAGTACCATATTTTTAATTTAAATTTAAAAAAAAAACTTTGAAAAGATATTGGACGGCAAATGTCAATAATATGCACCGCAAAATTATCCGTATAGAAATTCAGATGATCTTAATAAAAATAACTTTATTTTTTAAAAGAAAGTTGCCTCTATCATTTTCAACACAATCAAAACACTTTTGTAAATGGTCGTTTCAAACCGGAATTTAATTTTACATTTCTTTTAGCTTTAAAATAGTAAAAACTTTGTTGTCATTTTTAAATATAGCCTTTTTTTAAAGTTCTGTTTCATAATAGATTTTTGTAAAGTCTTGTAGGTTGAGAAAAATGGCATAGATTTTAAAGCAATGTTTAACTAAAATTACAATATTTTTAAAAACTTAAACAGCAATGTTATCGAAATTAAAATCAATTTTACCGACAAATTCACGTAATGCAAAAGCAAAGAAGAAATCGAAAAGTATTGAAACTTTTCTTCCAGCCGAATAATGTAAACTTGAACAAGTCAATCGTACCAATTCATAATATTATAAACGTGAAAGCGCGTTGTATATAGTAGAAAAGGTTTTCACATATAGGTAGAAAATTTCCGAGAATAGGAAGGTTAGGGATCTGTAATCGGGTTCATAGCCAAATTGCTTTATTTTATCAAGTGAAATTTGTCACAAAATTAAATACATTGTTGTAACCAGATATGTTTTTGCGTGGTAAACACTTAATGGTATTTTAGATGATCATTTCTTCGCTCACCTTATGATACCAACTATGACTGTAAAACATATTAAAAACTAGCTGTTACCCGTGACTTCGTTCACGTAACATTAAAAAAAGAATAAATGCATTAACTTAGTAAAACATTTCACTTGATAATTAACAACATATATAATTAACCAAAGCTTTATCACATTTTATAGGAGACCATACGGTATTTCTTTGCTATAGGGGCCTTGACATAACCCAGTCTTAAAAAAGGGAAATTTCATGCCAAATAATATATACAATCGCGAAAATGAAACTGCAACAAATGAAAAAAGGAGGACCAAGTAAAATCGTGAAAATCGAGGAATTCCTCTTCGTAAAACGAAAAACAACACTGGCAGAATTCTTCTATACAACAGTGCATTTTAGGTAGTATTTAGTGTACAATTTGTATATGTGTGCATTGCTAAATGGGCATTATTATATTGTTTATTTGCATAGACATGTTATATATTTCTTACTACATTAACCTGTTTATGTATATATTAAATTAAGTGCTTCACGCTAATTGGTGTAAATAGTGAACAAACTGCTTGTGGATTTTATAAATTGATAGATATTTCACAAAGATATAACAATCTGATGCGATTCTAAAATGTAAATAAAGGTTGCTAGAAAGTACTTTAAATTCTGCCCAATTTAACCTCGATATTTTCTCTATCGCATCAAGAACACTATAAGCAAATAAATACGATGACACAAATCTGATAATCTAAATTTACATATTTTTGTTAGTATATATAGGATTATTTTGATTTATTTCATGCGCTTGAAATTTTTTATGCTTTCTCTAGGGTTAGGTGTCAAATAAATGTACTTTCTTGTTATTTTATTTTGCCATTTCTATTTATTCTGTTTTCCATTCATTCCATTTATGGATATTGATTTCATTTACATATTCGTGTCAAAGAATATTCTTTAAAGTTATTAACAGGATTAGGATAGGATTCGATTAGGGTTAGGATTAGGAATAAAAATTGAACGACAATGGCATGACCGATTCAGGTTTAAAGTATGAACCAGGAAGTATATTTACATCATGAAGCAATAAGAAAATTAGAAAATTATCGGCTAATATTTTTTAATATATTTTACAGTCATAGTTGGCATCAAAGGTGAGCGGGGGAAATGATCATCTAAAATATCATTAAGTGTTTACCACGCAAAAAACAAATCTGGTTACAACAATGTATTTAATTTTGCGCCAAATTTCACTTGATTAAAAAAAAAAATCAAATTGACTATGGACCTAATTACAGACCCCTAACCTTCCTATTCTCACAAATGTTCTACCTATATGTAAAAAAAAATTCTACTGTATAGAACGCGTTCACGTTTATAATGTTATGAATTGGCACGATCGGCTTGTTCAAGTTTACACAATTCGGCTGGAAGAAAAGATTCATTACTTTTTTATTTCTTCTTTGCTTTTGCATTACGCGAATTTGTTGGTAAAATCGATTTTCTTTTCGATAACATTGTTGTTTTTTAAGTTTAATTATTTTAACGTAATTTTACTTAAACATTGCTTTAAAATCTATGCAATTTTTCTTATCCTGCAAGACTTTACAAAAATCTATTATGAAACAACTTTAAAAAAAGCTATATTTAAAAAAGACAACAAAGTTTTTCCTATTTTAAAACTAAAAGAAATGTAAAATTAAATTCCGGTTCGAAACGACGATTTACAAATGTGTTTTCGATTGTGGGAAAATGATAGAGGAAAAATGCTGTTACTTCGACACAATCATATTAAATCTTTAGCTTTTATGAGAAAAGCAACTTTCTTTTAAAAAATATA
Organism: Maratus michaelseni; assembly: GCA_963931845.1. Taxonomy (NCBI): domain Eukaryota; kingdom Metazoa; phylum Arthropoda; class Arachnida; order Araneae; family Salticidae; genus Maratus; species Maratus michaelseni. The sequence continues at coordinate 178,589,416 of OZ007592.1, read as the reverse complement.
GTTATTTTTATTAAGATTTTCTGATTTTCGATACGGATAATTTTGCGATGCATATCATTGACATTTGCCATCCAGTTTTTTTTTTTTCCTTTTTATAATTTAAATTAAAAATATGGTATCTTTATGTTAGCCGTGTGCAGATGATAAATCGCCAACCTATCCCATCATTCGTATTGAATTCATTAAAAATATAAATCTTTCACTCATTTCATTTAAAACACAGAACTTTAATTTACAACACATACATTTAAAATACATATATTACGTACATTTAAAATAATTCCTTTCATGTGAAAAAGAAAAAGAAAAAAAAGAGAAATTAATCACAAATAATTTGATAACCCAAGATCATTTTATTTCAACATCAAAACAAATCTGTTTTATTTTTCTATATATGACATCATATTCGCTTGCTTTCCATACTTACTCGTATTTATGCACTTTGTATTATTATCAAATATTTGAAAACGCACGTTTTATTTCTAATATGACATCAGTTCATATTCTGTTTAATTCTTAAATAATTCATTTCCTTTTCATTTTGCACGTGGAAAATTTTCACTTGAAAATAAATTGTTGATTAAAAGTTATTATTCAGGGGTTTTATTTTATATTGGCAACGATAAAGTATTAGCAACGGTAAAATAAATTTAACCATTTTAAAAAAAGCTGCAAAACCGGGCCCTTTGGGCCAAACCAACCAACCATTGTAAAATATACGAAAAAATGTCCATTTATTCTGTATGAAAATAATGAAAATTTTTTAATTTTTAAGAAAAATATTGAAATAAAATAAACGAAAACCAGTCTATAATCATTTGAGGGTTATAACCAACTTATATGCAAAGATACAGGATAATTAAATGCTTCATTTTGACGCTGGCTTCAGCCTAACATTTGCACACAATCAGATTTATAATATTATTAGGATTAGGATATCAGACGATAATTTTCTAATTTTTTTACTACTTCAGGATGTAAATAGACATCCTGGTTCATCCTTTAAACCTGAATTAATCATTAAGTACTTTCTAGCAACCTTTATTTACATTGTAGAATCGCATCAGATTGTTATATCTTTATGAAATATGTATCAATGTATAAAATCCATAAGCAGTTTGTTCAATATTTACACCACTTAGTAAGAAGCAATTTATTTAATATATACATAAACAAGACATAAAATAATAATGTAGTAAGAAATATCTAACACATGTCTATACAAATAAACAATATAATAATGCCCATTTAGAAATGAATACATATACAAATTTCCCACCAAATACCACCAAAAATGCACTGTTGTATGGAAGAATTCTCTCAGTGTTATTTTTCGTTTTACGAAGAGGGATTCGTCGATTTTCATGATTTTACTGGGCCCTTCTTTTTTCATTGGTTGCAGTTTCATTTTCGCGATTGTATATATTATTTGGCATGAAATTTCATTTTTTAAAGACTGGGTTATGTTAAAGGCCCCTATAGCAAAGAAATACCGTATTGTCTCCTATAAAATGTGATAAAGATTTGGTTAACTATATATTATCGAATGAAATGCTTTGCTAAATTAATGCGTTTATTTTTTTTTAATGTTACGTGAACGAAGTCACAGGTAACAGCTAGTAATATTATAAATCCGATTGTATGCAAATGTTAGGCTGAAGCCAGCGTCAAAATGGAGCATTTAATGATCCTGTATTTTTGCATATAGATTGATTATAATCTTCAAATGAACATAGGCTGGTTTTTGTTTATTTTATTCAAATATTTTCTTTAATAATTAAAAATTTCATTATTTTTATAGAGAATAAATGGACATTTTTCCATACAATTTAACCATTTTACTTTATCGTTGCTAGGGCTTTGATCGTTGCCAATAAATAAAAACACGGAAAAATAATTTTTCCCCAACAACTAATTTTCAATTGAACGATTTTCACGTGAAAACTGAAAATTAAAAAAATTCAAAAGAAGGTGAATTTCCGTGATATTTGAAACAAAAATATGGAGTATTTGTTATTATACATGAAGTATGAATATTGGTTACAATAAAAAGATATTTTTCTGTCAAAAACTGCGTTATAATTAGAAGGAAAAGTGCAACAATAATTATATTATTAAAAAGATTTCGCTTGGACCATGGAACTATGAAAAGGATCCTCCTCGGTTTGGACAAATATGACGTCATAAATAAAACATGTATTTTCAAATATTCGTAATAATACAAGGAGCATGAATATCAATGTATAATGAAAGTAAATAACTAGATAATGGACGTAATATTTAAGATGAAAAACTGAAATATTTTTTATCGATACTGATTAATAATTGGGTTGAATACCAGTTACACACAAATGTGAGTTTTCTGTTAAAATTTACGTCCTGATTGCCAGAAAAAAAAAATTAACAAGAATTGTGCCATTTAAAAGAGATTTCTCTGAGGAAAAAGTGACGTCCTATTTGAAATAAAACTGGAATTTTCAAATGTGTTTTAGAAGGAGCGTGAATCAATTCATTACATTAATAATACAAGAATCGGTAAGTTTAGAAAGTATATGAGTTTCATGCCATATTGAAAACAAAAAATTTAAATATTTTTTTTTTAGCTATTATGCATGAATATCAGTTACATAAAAATGAGAGTTTTTTGCCAAAAACCACACCATGATTATTAGGAAAATAAAAATAATTACGAATCTATTATATTAAAATCTGACCACCTGTTTGTATTTCGCAGAGGATGTCATAAACTCTCAGAATTTAAAAAAAATGATTTAAATTCCCAGATATGATTATTATTTTTTTTTTGTAAATTTAACGAAGTTGTTCTAAAAATGGCAACTAAATTATTCCAATTTTGTGGATAAAAAAGAAGAAATAAAACGGAATAATATTTTTTTTTTCTCATTAAAACTGAAAAAAAGAATTTATTTTCAATTTGAATAGATGGTGAAAGAAAAAAAATCTTGATAACAGTAAAATATTTTAAAAATAAAAACGTATTTTCACATATTCAAACTTCATGAGTCAATTTATTCTGGAGAACAAATATCGTCTGTCAACATATTTTCATTTAGAAATAAAGATTTTTTTTTCAGTTATAGTACAGCGCCTAGAATATAGGCGCTGTAGTTATAGATTAAATCAATGAGGCAAATTTAAGCTCCCTGCATTTAGGTCTACAATTATTGCTCTCTATTCACAAGAATTGAATTTAATGGAATAGAATATACAGGGTGTCCCCCAAGGTACGCAGCGTCTAATATGTACAGATTCGGATAGAGCATGTCAATATGAGTATTTTGAATGGTAACAAGTGGGGTCCCCGAATATAGCGTGATAGTCTAATTACAGGATGAACATTATCTAGCTGCGAACTTTTAAGCTTTTTCCTACCACTAAAATTTTATAGTAAATTTTAGCTTATTAAATCTCCAAAATCACGGGATTCAATAAGGCAAAAATTTCTATAAATTTTTAGTGGTATCAAAAAAGTGTAAAAGTTGGCAGCTATGACGTTATTGACGAATCCGATAGTGGGTATTCCAAATGACGATGTGTACAACATGAAAGATTCCCCAGATGATCATGCAAATTTGTGGTAACCACTAAAAATTTATAGAAATTTTTGCCTTATTGAATCCCGTGATTTCGGAGATTTAATGAGGTAAAATTTACTATAACATTTTAGTGGTAGGAAAAAAGCTTAAAAGTTCGTAGCTATGATAATGTTCATCCTGTAATTAGACTATCACGCTATATTCGGGGACCCCACTTCTTACCATTCAAAATACTCATATTGACGTGCTCTATCCGAATCTGTACATATTAGACGCTGCGTACCTTGTGGGACACCCTGTACTATTTCCATTATCTTTGAAGGATGGCTATTAAAACATTTCACAAAGGCGTTAAAAGTAAAATGGTTTACCAGGTAAACTTGACATATGTTTTTACACAATTCGCTGATTTCCACGATTTTGTTTGGCCCGCCTTTTTTCATTGGTTGCAATTTCTTTTTCGTGATTATTTGTCACAAAATTTCACTTTTTTAAAACTTAGTTATGACAAGGCCTCTATAACAAAGAAATACTGTATTGTCTCCTATATGGAATGTGATGTGAAAGAGTTAGTTAATTATTTACGTTTCTAATTATCGAGAATGAAATATTTTGCTTAATTAATGTATTTATTCTTCTTTGAATGATACGTGAACGAAGTCACGGGTAATAGCTAGTTTATTTATATGTTATTTTTTAAAGCTACGCAATAGAAAATAAAAGCATTATATCAATTATCTATTCAGAATTTCTAAACTGTTTTCACACCATATAGTCATAATTTATTTAATATTGATTTAATGACAAAAGAGGGTTTTTTATTATTTTTATTTTTTATTTATATTTTCTGCATTTTAATGCTTAAAAATATTTCATTGGTGCACTTTCACAGCCAAATGGGATATTTTGGCAAGCTTGGTTTATAACAAAATTAACTGGATACATTTTTTTAAACTCGTAACAGTTGTAACCATACAGATTATTTGGCAATTTATCGCTGTGTATGTCTAAATACATAGATTTTTCTTTTAGTTTTTTTAAACTTATATTAAAGATTCGACACCAGGAATTTTAAGATGGATTTTTAAGTTTATTTAGTAGCATATTTATGTGATTTATACAGAATTAATATTTTTATATAAATATAGTGATTGCGAAGAGATTGATTTATTTATTGAAAGTTAAATAAAAAGTGTTGCAAATTTGATTACACTGTGTATTTAAGGGTTAAAATTACTTTAGTTTATAATTAAGTTCTTAAAATATTAAAATGATGTATTGTTATAGGAAATATACCTACATACATAATTGTAGCCTATCAGGAAGTTAATGAAAAGTCAATGAGATAATGTCATCTTTTCGTATAAAGATCAAGTTAAGTTAAATAAAATAGTGTAATAAATCAAAATAAATTAATGTAGTATGAATGAAATCTTTATTTATTGAATAAAGACACAAGTATAAAGATGCATTCCAAAGGTAAAAATAATGGTAATCATAGATAATTTTATAACTAAAATATTTTTTTAGATATTCAGAAATATTGTTTAAAATAGAGAAAACTTTATAAAATGAATAAAAATAAAAATTCATTAAAGCTACCAGAAAAATGGGAAAACTATATACCAAACTTTTGGAGGTTTACTATCTTGGGAAACAAATTCCCCGCTCATTATTTCCGGGATTTATTATATGTCAGGTATGCTATTGCAGAGATCATCTGAATACTTTTTATGGCTAAGCCGCAATGTTATATTTTTATAGCCACAATATTATAAGTTTCGGGACGCAACCAAAGTTACACCACTACTTTTAAATAACAATAACTTCTTAGATTGTTTTTCAAACTGGGATTAACGATCACGAATAAGGACAGAAAATAACGAAATTGCATCTGAAATGGACAAATATATATTTCCCTCTTTCTCTTTGGGATAATCAAAGTAAAAATTTTATGGTAATTAAAATTTGCAGCACCATTGTAATATTTTAAGATGCAGTTTTTATTGATATTATTAAAAGGTTTTATGAAAGTTTCATTATTTAATAAAGCAAAAATGCAATTATTGTGATCAAATTAATCTTGTGTTAAATTGTTTAATTGAAAATATTTTAAAGAAAATTTTAAAACTACACATTTTCTACAATTTTTAACTTTTCGCAGCATTTTTCTTTCATACTTTTCTTACAAATGTGCTCTATAACTGTAAGGACCAGATTTTCAAAAAGTTAATTAGTTAAAATGACGTTACAAATTTTAAAATACAATAAAAATTACTTTTTCTTAATGTTTTATTTTTAGAAAATAAACTATTGCTGAAAATGCCTTAAGAAATGTCCAAAAAAAAAAAAAAAAAATCGAAAAGTGTCTATAAATGTATGATGCGGTATTTGGCTAAATATCGCGAAATTTGCCGATAAAAGTAGGTTGCTTTACATGAAGTCATCTTGGTTATAGCTCACGAATCTTCTATTATCGGGTTCACGTGATTTAGCTTCGTGTGTTTGAGTAAGATTAATTGAATTCTGAAAAAATAAGAAAAACGAACTACCTTTTCCTTTCGATACAAGCTGAGAAGACATTTTTCGCCTTTAGAAAAAAAATTTGGTTATTTTTTTTATTTGGAGGGGGGTGGGGGGCGCAAAGATTGTTCTTGCCCCGGGCGCCAAAAAACGTAGCTACGTCACTGCTCACAGCTGATATTTTGTTAATGGATGGGGAGTTATTTAAGAGAACATTTTTATTTCAAAACATACATATGATTCAGGGAAGAACAGCCAAACTGCAAATAGATGAAAATTTTTGCTTTCCTCTCACATATTTAGAAATCCACTCCTCTTCTTTGGGAGAATAGGACAGAGAAAAAATTTCAAACGGAATGATGATTTTAGATGAGTGATACTTATATGAGATGATGTAAATGAGATGAGTTACTTTACTACAAAATAAGAAATAGATCAACATTTAAAATGAAAATAATAATAATATTAAAGATTTTAAACTATTTGCTGGGTGAGAAGACGGGGGGGGGGGGGGCATTTTTGGAATTTAGATGATTGATTGATTGATTATTCATTAATATTGTTACTAAAGATAAATAAATACAGCAGTTAAAAAAAAAAAATAGAGTTTTAAAGATTTTAAAATTTGTGTGTGTGTGGGGGGGGGGGGGGGGCAGACACTTTTGGAGTAGACAGAAAACGTAAGTGACAAATTAGAAGGCAACAAGTAGGACATAAAATTTCTTCACATAACAGTTTTATAAATTTTAAACTTTGTACTCTTTGGATGAGAGGGAAATATGAATTTCGATGGAAGGAGTTTGTAATTTAGATGATTCGCTATTTATTTTTTGTTAATAGAGATCAACAAAGAGGACAGAGGATTTTTTTTATAAATAATTTTTTTTATTTTTTATAGGGGTTAGCTAAGTGAAAGAAGCAGATATTTTTGTGGGAAAGCGATAATTGAAATGGTTGATTAGTTATTTATTCTTACTAGACAGCAAATTTTTTAATAAAGATTCTAAACTTTGTATCCTGAGAGGAGAGGAAAGAAGGAGAAGTGTAACTTTCAGAGAGAGAGAGAAGTAGAGTGGGGGGTAATTTATATGATTGATTATTTACTTATTTTTACTAGAGAGCAACATGTAAGACAGAATATATTTTTTAAATAGAGTTTTAAAGATTTTTTTGCTGAGGGGAGGCAAAAGAGCAGAAGCAGACATCTTGGTGGTAGAGAGAAAATTTAAATGGCTGATTATTTATTTATTGTTAGTAGACAGCAACAAATAGAGCATAATTTTTTTTTATAAAGAGTTTTAAAGATTTTAAACTTTATATGCTGAGGGAGAAGAGGAATAAATTTTGGATGGAAAAGGAGATTGTAGTGTAGAGGATTGATTTTTTTACTAATTATTACGTTACTAGTGAGCAGAAAGAAGTGCAGAAGGATTTAAGATTCTCAAGTTTTCAAACTTTTTATATTAGAGAGGGCATAGAAGGGAAACAGACATTTCAAGTGAGAGGAAGGATTTCATTAACATCATATGAAAACATAAGTGGAAATCTGTCAAAAATATCAAAAGAATGAAAATTGCCTCCCTTGGATTTTTAAAATCAATTTTTGTGCATAAAATTTTTTTTGTATGTGAGAGGGGGGGGGGGAGTTATATTTGGGAATGGAAAAGAAAATCAAAATTGCTCAAAAGTGAGAGGGGAGCTTACTTTCAAGATTTTACGGATTTTTTTTTTTTTTTTTTTGGGGGGGGCGGGGGGGGGGCTTATATTCAGGAATGGAAAAGAAAACCAAAATTGCTTAAAAGTGGGAGGGGGCTTACATTCGAGGGGGGGGGGCTTACTTTCGGGATTTTACGGTAGTTGCAAAACTGAATAAAAATAGGGTATTTTTTCAAAAATATTTTCTAAGAAATGAATATGCTTTGCTTACTATTTTCAATAAAAAGTTAAAATTGTAGTACAGTAGGGAGCATAAACATTGGCAAATATATAAACAGAACTTTAGTAAGAAAATATTTTCGTAACAAAGCTTTATTTTGTTCAAGAAACTCTTAACCCTTTCAGTGCGGATTTTTTATTTTATTTTTCTGCTAAGTCCATGACGTACTACAGTGAGCACAATACATGTCGTGAACGCCTAGGCGACTTTTGTCGACACTTAGTGTAGTCTACAGCACCCAACTCCTTAGATGTCGACATTAGTCGACTCCCGCACTCGGACCCTTATGTCGACTCCCGCACTAAAAGGGTTAATTTACATTTACAAAATATATAACCTTTTATTTTTAAATCTCTTTGCTATTTTGAGAAATTTATTCTTATTGTAATCTTTTCACATCAATGATAAAAAAGACTCCAAAAGGTAATGAGACAAATTATTCCATAACTCTATAACAATAAGTTTCTATTCCATAGTACTGCTTAAATCTTTTTTATAACAAATTATTTTTATGGATAACTCACTAAATTTTAATAGCTTATGGGCCATTAAAAGTGTTGCATTCCATGATTCCCAGAAATTTAACTATTTTTTACTTTTCTTAGGACCTATTAAAAAAGTAACCTGTATCTTCCAAAACTCTATTAATTTCCCATCAAAAGATTTAAAGCATTGTGTTTGCATTTGCAACCTTTTCAATAACTTTCAGGCTATATTTTAGATGAAAAGCTGCAAAATTACACCAGATGATGTTGATCAGTGGCGTGTGTGCCTTCTTGGTATGTTGGTTGCTTTATTAATGATTATAAATTCACAATTTCCTTCAATCCTTATCTTGCTGAGTTTTGAATCAGAACTAATCTTTATGTTTTTTTACAGTATGGATGCTGTTTATGTTAAACTTTTAGCTTTGTGATTATATCTTGTCTTGATGATTGCATTTTTTTAATGTTTATAATACTGTAATGTTAAGCCACCATTAACGCAATTAATTAGTGTTTATTCTGAAAAGTAATAATATAAAATGCAATAAATTCTTAAATATATATATTTTTTTCTTTTTAGCTTCTTGGATATTTGTGTGCTGAAAATTCATGGGGAAGTCCTATTTTTCAGATATCTCGAATTGATTCTGATCCATCTGAAATATTCTATATATGTTGGGTTTGTAGTATTTCTTTAATTTTGCTGTCTTTTTTTTTACAAGTTGTTTTTATTGGTATTTTATTAATATTTTAAAGGGAATGCCAATTGGAATTTGCTCTTATGTGCATTTGTTATGAAATCCTTAATTACTGCAGAAACAATTTTCCAAAATTAATATTTGATTGCATTTTTTAGATTAATTTTCATTGTAAGTAAGTAAATGAAATGATGTAGTGGTAATTAAAAAAAAAATTCTAATGCAGTGTTTCCCAAGCATTGCCTCGCGTACCCCTTGAAGAATTGTGTGTATCTGGCGTACCTCCTATTTTAAACATACTTGCAGTACATTTAATGTAGCTTTATGTGTAACAGATGTTTTAATGTGGTGAAGGTGATTGCATTGTTTACACCTGAATATTTGTTGAATTTTTGGTGTTAATTTTCTGAGGTACATCTCAGCTTTATCACTAATCTAGTGTGTTGTTATATTTTGGTCAATTAGTGAGATAAAAACTTTTTGCTGTCTCATTTTACTGCACCGTGTTGTATGTCGGCCATTGACATGTAACACTAGTAAAGGTTTCTCGCTACCTCAGATTCTTTAATAACTAGAACACACTGCTATTAATAAGAGCTGCCGGATTGTTGAATATTATTTATTTACGATGACAAACACACACAAACACATAAGCTTTAAGGAAAAACGTTTTCTACTCTTTATACTGAACTAGTTTGAGTAAGTTTAACTTAAATAAATACACTTTTATAACTTCAATTTTGCCATCTACATTCATATGTACATTTAAAGAAAATTAACGATCGTATTCTACAGTTTAGAACATAATTTAAATTGATTAAAAATGCTTCAAGCTAAAAATTAATTGTCCAATTCTGAGCACTGTCAATTTGACTTCGATATTGTTAGTGCCGGAGACAACAAGAGAAAAGTCTTGTTGCCATGGAAACAATGACTTATTCAATATCGAAATGCCTGATGAGAGAGTTCTTAATCCGACATTTACTGTTAAAATACACTGAAAACTTATCCATCCAGCGAAACCGTGTAAAATTAAATAACTTCGCCAATACTTAATTTGTATTTATATTATATAAAGTTATAGAAAAAATAATAAACTATTTAATCGTTGAAATTTAAATTCATAAAGCACTATGCATTTAAACACTCATCTAACCAGGCATTTTCAAATCCATTAAAGTTGCTTGCATTTGGCGAAGAAAAAGTTTTGCTCGCCAAATCGTGTCTTTTTGCGCCAAATACTCCAAAGTATTTTATTTTTTAACAGATTTTTTACTGGGATTCCACAGATAAATGTGGCTGATCCTTTATTACATACATGAGTAGTCCCATTAGCATTTTTTTAAAAATATTCTGAGTATGCTCTTTAAGGAGACCTTCCTTGTAAGGGGTAAATGCATCACACTTTGGAAAACCCTGATCTCATTGAATTGATTATCATGATTTTTTTCCCTTTTTTCCAGTATGCTTTTTTATTTGATACAAAAAGTTAATGAAAAAAATCTTATTAATATTACATTAAAAGAAATAGGATTCAAGATTGTCAAATATAATATTACTTTGTTATTGTAATTCTCTTTTATAAATTATATTGATTCTAAAGTAATTTCTAAGTTATTTGTGTCGATTTTTATTTATTTTATCTTTTTGATGTATAAGGAAATTATAACCAAAATAAACAATTTATGTGGTAAATCTCTTTCATTTTTAATTATACCAGCTACAGTGAAAGTATACAAACTTGAATGATAGTTTGTACTGTAGATTATTATCATAAATTCTTATTAATATTTAACTAACCCTTATGGGAAAAATCTCTAACTAATTTTCTCACCAGATAACACATTAATTAAGAATTTCAAAAGGGCTCATTGGTATATGTGGTTAATTTTAAAATTAAGTTATAGGTATTAAACAAAAAATGCAAAATTCATAGTTTGCTGGGATGGCCAATTACTAACATGCTTCTAACTAATTAAAAAATTCCAGGAGTGATATTTTCAGAAATTTCTTATTTCTGTATTACTTAGATTTATTCACATTTTTGGTCATATGCTCCAATTTTTGTTAATTTTCTTAACTGTAATATTTAGGTTATTATCCCCAATATGCCTGCTCGTCGCTTTATGTCTGATAAAATTTGCCGTTCACCTGAAGAAGCAAAGCACTATGCTGCATGTCATGTTCTGAAGAAACTTGGAGTCATTGGTTAATATATTTGTTTACTGTTCTTTTTACTTAAAAATAATTATAACTGTCTTTAGCAATTCCTTTTAATCTGCATCCACACATGATTCATTAACCAGGGGTCTGTTTAGGAACCCTTTTTGATCTGTTAATGAACTCTTCACAAAATTTTTTATCTTAAAAATGGATCCTTTACAAAATTCTTTATCTGGTACTTTTATGTTAGCTTGGGCGCCAGTGATCTGCAAAACTTTTGGAATCTCGCCAACCGTTTTTTTCTCGCCAATCTTTTCACAGTAGTTAATAACAAATAGCCAATATTTTAACATCTATATATTTAAAACGCTAAGCGTTTTCTTTCGACAATCCGTGAGAAAAAACTACTGCATCAAATTACACCATTCTTTTTTTTAATGAAAGATATTTGGGCACAGATTTGTTATCGTGCATTCGTTTGTTCAAAAATTTAATTAATTTGCCGTAATTTTCAATTAAACCTTTACTTCTGCTTATGACGTCATAAAGTCGGCAAACTGATAACGCCTACTGTTGCGAGGCACAGAGTTTATTCTCTAAACTCTGTGGTTTGCCAATCTTTTGAAATTAGCTAATATCAACTAGGTAATATTTCTCGACAATCTTTTAACATTAGCTAATAACAAATAACCAATATTTTAACATTGCAGTATAATGTCTTTAAAAACTTACTTAAAAATAGCTAAAATATAATCATGATGAAATACGTAACCACAAAGGCACAAATGTCATATAAGCATCTCATTGGCGCGATTTTTCCCCCGCCAATTTGGCGAAAACTTTGTTTTTGAATATTAGTTACAAATAGCATGCACATGATTTTTTAAAATTCAATATAAAAATAATATAACGTTAATATTCAAAAGCAAAGTTTTCGCCAGATTGGCGGGAAAAAATTTGCGCCAATGTGGTGCGTATATGATATCTGTACCACCACAAACACATCAATACAAATAACAAAATCTCAAGAATTGAATTGAAATCAAAATTGAAATAATTGAATTGAAAGGGTTGCAATTCAAATGATACCAATTGAAACAAGATTTGTCGAGTTATCACTGGTGCCCAGATAACATAAAAGTACCGTATTGGATATATATTTTTTTTTCGCTTTTTTGCTGATCTTGGAAATATGGCTCAATGGCGTTTAATTAAGCAAGAAAAACTTTGTGAAAATGCTGAGAGTCAGACTACATTTTTAATAGTAAAAATTATATATTTTTTTGTAACATATTTATGTATAGTGAAAATAATTCAGAATGCATAATCCTAAAAATTGTTTATTTTATATTTTCTAAGAAAAATAATTGTAAGAAAATCTTTTAGGGAAGAATTCCATATCCTGTGCTGATTTTTTTGACGAGTTGATTTTTGCGATAAGTGTTTGATGTGATTGTTGCGATCTTCAGTCTTTGGGGTTACATTTTAAACTACTGAAATGAACTTTATCTACGTGATGTCATACCCCTTTTGGCACTATTTTGGATTTTTTGTCCAATCGCGCCAACCAGCATACAATATGAAACTCTTCCATTGCTACGTCAGTTAAAAGTATGCACTTTTATATATATCAATAGTAAAAATTGATTTTCAATGCTGTTTGTAAGAGGAAATTTGGTACTTTTCTGTTATACGGGCACCATTGTCGCCAAGCATACATTTACATACATTTAATACATACATTTAATACATACATTTAATACATACATTTACATACATTATGCATTAGCATACATTTTGGTATGGTGTCCGTATAACGGAAAAGTACCGTAATTTTTTTGAAAAACCATATTTGTCTAAAACTTTTCAATGCATATAGCTGCTGAAAGGTTAATAAACGGTTAGAGTTACACCTCTTGGGTGTACTGCAAGGGATAATAATTTTTATTTTCACACTTTATGAATTAGAATTTTTACATATAGCTGCAGAAATCCTGCAATGAGAAAATTTTCAGAACTCAACACTGATTTTAAACATATGTAAGGTTTTTGTCAATGCCACAATATTCATATAAAATTTGTAATTCATATAAAATTATTTGCTGTCAAGTTTTATGTGGTTGTTGCGATCTTCAGCCTTTGGGTTTACTTTTTTAACTATTGCAATGCACTTTATCAGCGTGACGTCACACCCCTTTTGGCGCCATTTTGGATTTTTTTGCCAATTGCGCAAACCGGCACAGGATATGGAACTCTTCCATTTTTGGTGATTTTTCTGTTACCTGTAAAATGTTTGTTTTTGATATAGCCCGAACTAAGAAAAAATTTCCGATCGATAAAATAATTGTAAAACAATTTTTGATTAAATTGGTACAGATGTCGCAGCATACTGGGGTATCTTTTTTCACCAAAATGGTGATTTTACACCTGGGCAAACCCTGCAATTTTGGCGAGATTTTGATTTGTATGGCAACCCGGTAGAGCAGACTCTGTGTGTTTTATATTAAATTAAATATTGTGTATTTTATAATAAATTAATCGTGTGTGTTTTACAATAAAATAATTTGCATGTGTTTATGATAAAAAATTGTGTGTGTTTTATGATAAAATGAACTGTTTCATAATAAAATAAAATACAAACATGCTGTTTAGCAAGTTAGGTTTAACGGGTACCTGAAAACTTTGTTTTTTCGCCAAAATGGCGAAAACAAAAATCGTGCCAACCAGGGTGCATCTTCGTCAGCTGTTCCATAAATGAAATAAAATAATATAAAAATAATTAATTAATACAATTAAATGCATGTGTTTAATAAAAATAATGTGTGGAAATTGGGGTTTTCTTGCTAAAATGGCAAAAAAAAAATTGTGCCAGTCCCGGTGTGTCTGCGTCATCTCTTTCATATCATGTAAGGGTATTTTTTATTTAATAAATAAAATTTATTAATGTTTAAAAACAAATTTAAGAGTAATTTAGTATATTTTATCTTTTTGTATTAGTTTTATAGTTTCTGCAAATGTTAAAAGTAAAAAATTGGTGACATTGATATTTTTAGACCATAATCGATCTTTGTTTACAATTCTACCTTGCCCAGATAGCTTGAAGTTACGGTCAGAATCAGACTTCAATTTCTGCAGAGTTGCAGCATCCTCTGGCAATTGACTTTATGATGTCATACACAGAAGTAAAAGTTTAATTTAAAATTACAGCTAATTAATAAAGCTTTAGAACAAACGCATGTACAATAACAAATCTGTGTCCAAATATCTTTCATTTAAAAAAAGAATGATGTAATTTGATGCAGTTATTTTCTCTCACGGATTGTCGAAAGAAAAATCTTAGCGTTTTAAATATATAGATATATGATGTATTTTACTTTTATTGCTTCTTATATCTAATTGATGCTAAAATTTACAGATACTGACCATCCATTTACTGGATCACCTCATTCCTTTCCAGTGCCAAATTCTTTGTCTAAGAGTTTTATGTCTCCTAATACTCCTGTTGGCTTTTCCAAGCCTGGTAATACTTTACCTTTGTTATTTTCCATATATTGTTAAATATTGCAGATTTTTGTAGTTTTGTAGCTTACTTGAAACTAACACTACATAAGTTTTATTTTATATTGGTTTTTAAATATACAAATACAGCAATTCCGAAAGTGTATGCTGTGGTGCCAAGATGCACCACCAATCCTTATCAGGGGCACCACATCACATAAAAAATGCTGAAGTATAAAATGGCTCAGTTATAAAATCTAACAAGTGTTTCATGTATTTTTAAAAATAAATCCTAAAGATTTTTTTTTTAGAATTTTTATTGTTTTCTGTCATTAATTAATCTGCTTTTTTCTTTATAAAACTTCTTAATTTAAGTAAAATACTATCCTTCTTGATCGGTGCAGTTCTGTTTGTTTTTTAGAATCAGTAGCTTAGTAACAGCCACCATGTCCAATGAACATTCAGTTTTTGTAGAAGGTATAAGAATATTCGCATGCATTCTGCCTTAGTATGATAAAATGTTAATATTTGTTTCAAAATAGAGTGACAACTTAACTGTAGTTGTTACATGACTTCGATAAATAGAGGTTTTGCTTCGCTATATGGAAATTATTTTCAAAGTTCGCTAAATTCTTTAAATAAAAGTTAAATAGAAGTTCTACTTTAACAAAACCTATCTTTTAGACTACATGTGAAATATCCCTGCTTTGATCGATTGATGGTGTCTTTTTCTTATAAACATTTCAATATGAATTTTGCTTTTTAATCATAAATATAAAATAAACCTGGACGAAACACCACGCTTCATCTTTTTTTGTACTAATTTATTTTTTAATAATCATTGCTGAGCATAATATAATGCTTTATTTTATTTGTGTGGCAATGTTGATTTGAGAAAACTTGTCATTTTATTGATGAAAACAATGTTAATTTTATTGTTAATTAACTGAATTTTTTAATCAAAAAACATATTTTAATGAAATGTGAGTGTGCTATGTCAGAAGCCGGTGTAAAAACCTTTCGAATGATACATTATTCATTGTTGTTCATTTGTAAATGCATAGAAAAAAGGAGACGTGACAACAGAAATAATATATATAACTTTGTTAATCCTTTGTGGTGGATATATTTTAGACTTTTGCTTATTTCCCTCGGAATGATAACTTTTCTATATCATTTGAATGATTTTTTTTAATATATAATTTCTATTAAAAAAATTAAATTATGTTTTTTAGTATGTAGTGTGTAATTATATTCCCAGAAGTATATTGCTGGACATAAATTTGTTTGTCTGTTCATTTTATTTTTCCTGATTCCATGATGTCTGTTTACTCAAAGTACAGTGCCAAGAATACATATAGTGTGGAAATCGGCTATCCTTGTAATGCTTTAAAATGTTGTAGCCTAGTAAATGTGCAACAGTGCTCCTACGATAATAAGGCGACTACAGCAAAAAACTATATGCCTCTATCTTTAATATAAACTGAAGTGTGAAACAGAAGAAAAAGCTGACTTATAGTATTTTTAGTACCATTTAAAATGCCATTTTATCTGTAAAAATAGGGACCATTCACAAATTAATGATGGTTTCCTTTAGGTAAAAAATAAGTTAACATGTCTGAAAAAATTGCATTTTAAACATATCTAAAGAGTATCTAGTTTTATAGACTATAAACATAATTCAAAAGAAATTGACAAAATATTCTCAAAATGTTTTTTCTCATCTTCAATACATAACTGAGTTCTACATACTGCTTCTGTAAATATTTTGTAGTTCTTCACCAGTAATATTGTAACATGCGTCGATTATCTTATGTTAAGGTCAGAGCTGCATGTGTATTAGTGTTTTCTTTATCTTGCAATATCTCACAACTTTATATTTCTGACTAGCTGAAAACAATCTGCTTCAGTTTTTTTTTTTTTTTTTTTCCTGTACATCTGTGCAGTATTTATATTTAATATAGAAGACCGGCAGTAAAAGACATCTCTTTTTTTATCTTAGAACACTTTGGTCAAAATATGAAAATGCCCTAGGTCGACCCTTTCAATCCCCCTATCTTCCACACCCCCAAAGCTACCAACATGCAACTACCATAGTGCACGATGGGAAACTCGGGACTATTGCCACACACAAACACCAGTGGTCTGCGCTGGGTAGTTGTAGCTGCAAAGTGAAATATCGGGCAGTATCATTTAGTTTCAATTTCTACCACCAGGGGGCGCAAGATCATCTTACTTATATATATCTTTATTAGTTCATGTTAAGTTGAACAAAGCAATTCCCATTGAAGAAGTTTCCAAACATTTTTTAGAACGCTTTGCTCGAAATATGAAAATTTACCTAGGTCGACCACTTTCAACCACCATATCTGCCATACCCCTAGAACTACCGACATGCAACCAATGTAGTGAATGATGGAAGACTCGAAGGTACTACCACACACAAACACCAATGGTCTGCGGTGGGTAGTTGTGGCTGCAAAGTGAAATATAGGGCAATATTGTTTAGTTTCAATTTCTACTGCTAGGGGGTGCGAAATCATCCTTCTTAGTTATCTATGTCTTAATTAGTTCATGTTAAGTTGAATAAACCAATTCCCATTGAAGAAGATTCCAAAAAAAATTTTTAACACTTTAGTTGAAATAGTATGAAAATGCCCTAGGTTGACCATTTTCAACCACCATATCTCCCACATTCCGACATCTACCGACATACAACCACCATAGTGCATGATGGGAGACTAAGCTACTACCATACTCAAACACCAGTGGTCTGCACTGGGTAGTTGTGGCTGCAAATTGAAATATAGGGCAATATCACTTAGTTTCAATTCCTACCACTAGGGGGTGCAAACTCATCTTACTTAGTTATCTATATCTTAATTAGTTCATGTTAAGTTGAATGAACCGATTCCCGTTGAAGAAGATTCCAAACTTTTTTTAGTACACTTTGATCAAAATATGAAAATGTCCTAGGTCGACCACTTTCAACCACCATATCTACCACACCCCTACAGCTACCGACATGAAACCACCATACTGCATGATGGGAGACTTGAGGCGACTACCACACACAAACACCAGTGGTCTGCTCTGGGTAGTTCCTCGATTATCCGAGCTAATTTGGACCGCTAGTACCTCGGATATCGAAAATCTCGGTTAATAGAAATTGTGCATAAAAACTCACCGTGCTCGCAAATTTAACATCTCTTAGAATAAAAAAACAATAGAACATTTTTTAAATGATAAAAATAAACATATATAAAGTTATATTTCACAAATTTAAAAAGAAAATCTACTAAAAATAGTAAACTTTAAAAAAAAAATTGAAAATTTTTTGACTGTTCTAAATTAAATATTGAAAGATACATTTTCAAAAATAAAATAAATATCAAGAAAATATTTTTAAAATTTAATTATATTAATTTGTTAAATATACATTATTTTTTTTAAAAGTCTGTTACCTTTCATTGAAAAAGTCCAGATTTTCTATCAGTGGCTGCCCGATCACACCAATTTTTGAGCAACAGAAGATCTATTGGCGTAACATCGCTTCTTAGCTCCAAATATTTTAGGGCAGTTGTTAGTGCTTGAACACCTTCAGTATGACTTATAGTCCTTGAACAGGGTTGGCAAGTTTTTGACGCATGACGGTTTTTACCGGTTTTAACCATGGTTTTTACCGTCATGTCAAAAACCTCCGTGTCAAAAATGTCAAAAACTGTCAAAAACCCATTTTTTAGTAGTTTGTTTTACAATTTTTTTTTCATTCTATCTTTAATATTAAGTTGTTTTACATAAAATATTGAGAATCAAAAAGACTCTAAAGTATATTTATCCATCCAAGAAAAAAAAATAAAGAATTGCATTAGAATAATACGTATACATCTCTGTTAGAAGATCTCTACAATAATCTTAAGCTATTTGGCTAAGTCTAAAAAAATTAGATTTTTTGAAGTTTTCCTGTAACCTATAAGTATTAGATTAAACAATGTGTATAATTTCGGTACAACTTATTACATTGTTGAAAACAAAACTTTAAGATTCTCCTTATTGAAGTGCAAATGAAAATCACCATAATTGCATTTATGATAATACATAAGATATGCATTTTAAAATATTATATCGAAGAATATTCAAATTTATTCACTACTAGTCTATGCTTAACTACAGAGTTTCTCCCAGGTTTTAAAAAGGGCAGGGTGCTGCTGGTGAGAAAAGGGCACTTTTTATTTGTAAGGGCACTTTTTGGATTGTTGAAGGCACTTTTCTTATCCTTAAGGGCACTTTTTTAATTGTTAAAGGTATTCTTTTGGTTTTTAAAGCCACTTTTGATATTTAAAAGTCAGGGCACTCTTTTTAAGACAACATTGAGTCAATTTTTACTATGAAATACTATCAAATATTTTTACTATGAAAGCAAATTTTTTAATGCAAAAAGGAGAAAGGGCACTTTTGTACTGAGGGGCAAGAAGGGTGCTAATTATTTTACTGGGAGGGGCAAGAAGGAAGATAATTATTTTTATGAGGGTCAAGAAGGGTGCTATTTTGTAAAGCAAAGGGCAGGCAGTGTGCAGCACCCTTCTGAAACTGTCTGGGGGAAACTCTGCGTTAACATCTATCGTCATACAATGTAACAGCATTTTTGCATCTCTAAAATAATTTTAATGTACTTTATTAAAAATGTATATTGAATGTTATTTAATAATTATAACCTTTTTATTATCATTTAATATTAACAAAACCGGTTATATTAGTGGAATTTATATTAGTGAAGATTAAGACAAATATTGTTCTTTTCTTTTACTCTTGTATTTTTAAATCTTTCCAATATTAGGAAATGATCTTCTTTTAAATAAATTTAACAAATGTAATTGTAAATAATAATGATAACAAGAACAACAAGGTAAAATCAATCTAGAAATGTACTGTATGCTGCTACACTTATACTATAAATTGGAGGACAATCGAAAATGATAGGGTTTTGACGGAATAAACCGGTAAAAACACGGTTTTTACCACTGTCATGTCAAAAACCAGTTTTTGACGTCAAAAACCCAACCCTGTCCTTGAATCCTCAAAATCCTGGTCCTCATTGTCAGCATCATTAATGTCTGATGAGGAATTAACAGCTTGTATAATTTCTTCGTCATTAAGGATGTTGGTTTTCAACGTCCAGCCATTCGGAAATGTCCTCTTCCAAAACTCCTTCACACCCTTTAATGCCATTGATAATCTCAAATAGTTCTCCATCTGTCAGTTGGTTTACCATCTGCTGGGATTCATCCTCTTTTCTTTTTTGAATAATTATTTTGTGGAATGATTTTCGAATCGTAGCTGCATTTACTAATTGGCATGCCTTGGCAATCATGTAGATTATGTCTTTCACAGTTATTTTTTTTTCAGAGCTTTATTTAGATTTTCTTTGCATTCAAGAATGTGAATGATAAGTTTATTTTTGTAATGTCTCTTCATTAGTTCAATCACACCTTGGGCCATAGGCTGTATCAACGATGTCACGTTTGGGGGAAGAAAAATCACTCTTATTTCTCCTGAAGTCAGCATTTCTTCTTGCGGGATGACAAGGAGCGTTGTCAATCAGCAGAACTCCTTTAGGTGGGAGATTTAGCTGCGTGCCAAATGTTGATTTACATGTGGTACAAAGTCATCGTGAAACCATTTTTCAAAAATTTCGGAGTTCATTCAAGCAGACCTATTATTTCTGTACTTCACGGGCAAGGAATTTACATTGATGTTTTTAAATGCTCTCGGTTTCTTTGATATACCGATGAGAAGCAGCGGTAACATATCAGTTCTACTTGCATTTGCGCAAACAAGAAGCGACACCCTGTGTTTGCTTTTCTTATAACCCGGAGCACTGGCTTCTTCTTATGCCAAAGTTTTTGATGGCAACATTCTATAAAACAAGCTGCTTTTATCGGCGTTATAAATTTGATCTACTGTCAAATTTCTTCAAATCTTATAACAAAGTCTTTAGCAAATCTTCATTGGCAGACAACTTTTCTCCTGCAATCGCCAGTTGTCGAATGCCATGTCTTTTTTAAAATTTATCTAACCAACCTTGACTTGCAGAAAAACTTTCATTTTCGTGTAATTTTTGACTGAGAAGAAGAGCTTTCTGTTTTAGAATGTTCCCGGAAATTGGAATCCCCTGCGCACTTTGTTGCTTGAACCAAAGATAGACTGCTTCATCAAGCTTTTCACTTTTGGCTTTTTTTAATGTCGACCGTTCTTCTAAGGCCTTTGACGAATCCATCTTTGAACAAAAAGCCTCTATTTGAGCTTTATTACGTCTCCAATCGCCTATTGTGGTTTCACCAGCTCCAAATTCCAGAGCAATTTTTTTAAACTTTCACCATTATTAATTCTTTTAATAGCCTCTTGCTTTTTACCCACCGAAACAACTCTCTTTCTTTTTTGGTTCTGCATTTTAAAAAGGAACGACTTCCTATTTGTGCGATGGTCAGACGTGAATTGATTAAAGAAAAGGTTCACAACAAAACAGGGGATTCGCGAAAGAAAGCGCGAACAGAAGAATGTCATGAAACCCAAATATCTATTGCGAGAGTCGCCAATCTCCTCCACTGTCGCCAGTCAAGTGTGTGTGTGTGGGGGGGAGGAATGTAATTGTCCGATAACACATTGTGCCTGGTGTTCAATAGGGCCACAGGGTTACTGGAAACAAAGCATTGTTCACTGTTGACTTCTCAGGGTGCAATGATTCTTGTAAATTGAGTGCTTTTGGAATAGAAGATCCTGTAGCAAGGACAGTGAACTGAAACGTGTGGTCTTTTTCAAGGCTTTTTCATTAACCCCCCCCCCCCCCCCCCAAAAAAAAAAAAGCTTTGTCATCAGCTCAGTTAACAGAAACCTCGATTAATCGAGGTTCTACTGTATATATCTATATACATATAATCCCCATTCTCAAATTGTCAATTTTTAATTAAGCATAATTCATTCAACTTTAAGGTACAGGTGTACAGTTTTCAGTAATGATCTTGTAGCAGCAAAAGGGAAAAAAAATCTGATTGATCAGTTTTGTCTAGTAAGTTGAATAAAATTTAAAAAGCGTAACCTTTTTTAATTAATGGCTGGATTATTTCATTAACATAACTTTATTTTCTTCCCTTTTTTTGAACACTTTTTCAGCTTACATTGTCCACTTCTTTTTGGGCATCCTGTGTGTAGCGAAGATTTATGTTTGGGAAGGGCAGAATGCATATATGTTCTAATCCTCTAGTGAAAAGTTTGTATAATCTAAAAACTGAGAAGATAAATATATAATAACATATAGATAATAAACAAGCCTAAATTAAAAAAAAAAAAACTTTTATATTAATTTTTTTTTAAAGTAAAATTCTGAAAATATTTAACTTATTGATTTTCTTGAATTTAAATTTCAAAGAATATCAAGCAAAAAATTAAAGTTAAAAGAAGTTTTCCTGGATTTCCTGAAAAAAAATTCAGTACTCCCTTTTCGAATTTAGGATACTCAGTCCTTGTTGATAGAATGCCTTTTTTTTATATGTGTCTTTTGATCATAAAATACCTTTTTCCCCCCCTTTTTTGTAGATTCTATGATACTTAATGACCAATCAAAACAATTATAGTTTTAATTATTCACTGATCATGATCTATTTTCTTGTATTTGTTTCCATTTAACCCTGGTGTTAATTTGGATTGTGAGACTTTCTGATCAATTAATTATTTTTTTATTTTATGAATATTGTCATTAGAGTTGAACCATATTATTTTGAACTGTACCTGATCTTTTAGTATCAAGTACTGTTAATGTGAATAGAAATTTCCCTTATTTTACTTTTAATTTTATCTGAAATAATAAAATAATTTGGTTAGATCTATACTATTATATAAAGAGAGAACGCCTGACTCACTGGGTGACTCATCAATGCTCAGTTGAAACGACTAAAGTTAGAATCATGAAATTTGGACAGTAGATTGCTGTTATGACCTAGGAAAGCATTAAGAAAGGATTTTTGGAAATTCCCCTCCGAAGGGGCTTAAAGGGGTGGTTGAACGTTTTAGGTGGTTTCGATGTATCTCAGCAGTAATTTCCTCGAAAATTCAGGAAAACAAATGATTAAACATGTATTTCAGCGATTTTAGAAATTCACTGCTTAAAGAAGTTAAATTGGGCGGGGGGGGGGGGGGGGGGGGGGGTCGAACGTTTTAGGTCATTTCTCCATATCTCAGCTGTAATTTTAGGTAGGAGCATGAAATACAGGATAACACATCTACTAAAAAAAAATGGTTAAACACGTATTTCATTGACTTTAGAAATTCACCATCTAAGGGGGATTAAAAGGGGGGGGGGTTGAATGTTTTAAGTCCTTTCACCATATCTCAGCAGCAGTTTTAGGTAGGATCATGAAATTCAGGATAACAAATCTACTGAAAAATGGTTATACGTATTTCAGTGATTTTAGAAATTCACCCCCTACCCTAAGGGAGTTAGATGGGGAAATAGAACGTTTTAGGTCATTTTGCCATATTTAAGCAGCAGTTTTAGGTACGGGCCAGAAATTCAAGATAAGAAATCTACTAAACAATTGGTTAATCATGTATTTCAGCGATTTTAGAAATTCACACCCTAAGTTGACCCCCTTAGAACAACTATTGTTGATTTTTTATTAGATATTTTGCATAAGACATTCTTAAAAGGAAAATACATTGTAGTCAACACATTGTCCACCTGCACGAAGCCGGGACAGGCTGCTAGTATTAGATAAAAAATAAATTTAAGTAAATAGAATTTTTAAAAAAAATCTATATTGGTGGCCCAATATTTAGATTATTGGATTACATTATAAGTTATAATGTAATTATAACTTTTTTTTTCCTTTTGTCAGTTAGTATTAAATGAAGAAGAACATGCTCTAAAATTCAGACTTTTCCCCTTACAGCTACTTATAATGGTGTCTATAGATAATTTTATAATAATACAACTTTTTGTTTGGTGCAATTTTAGAAATATTTAAACAATTAAATGCATTGACTATTTTCCAATATACTTATCCAGACAAAATATTTCATGGAATTTCTTTTTTTTAACTAAGGTTTGAATATTTAGTTCACCATTTATCAGTTTATCCTTTGTATTTCCATAGCTAGAAATTGTTTATTTTAAAAGTAAATTATCTACATTTTTCTGTCTCTTTTTTGTTAGACTAATAATACAATTTGATCTGATGGTAACATTCTGTAATTTTCATAACTATGTCTATCAAGGTCCCAACTCTAGTTTGAGCATGGATATTTTTGCATAATTTGATGTGAAAAGTATTTTATCTTAATTTAATGATCATTACTCTGGTAAGGTAAAGAGTGTTCTTTTTTTCATCCAGTGCCTTCACCTCTTGGCGTATATACACCATCGAAGAATGTTTCATTTCAGTCCTTAAAGAGTCCTATTCCTTCACCTCATCCTTTTCTTTTTGAGCGAGGACAAGGGGATGCTGCAGGATTCATGTCAACTCCACCTCCTATGAATGGGTTCAGTTCTGATGAAATGGAAAACTGCACACCTTTGTTGGATCCTGAAACTCGTATGTACATGTTAATATATCCTTCTATTCTTCTATATATAAAAAAAAGTAATGGTTTGGAAATGGACCAATGAAAATCTGCATAGATATTCCGGGTTATTCTCATCGCTTTTTTACTAGGGACTTTTTTGAGGAGCGATTACATTTTTTTTCTAGCCATCCTACGGATTCGAAAATCATACCACCAGACGCGAAATATAACAAGCTTTCAGAATTTAAAAAAATTAGCACGGTCGGACAATAAAAACAAAATATCCTTAAAAATCGAGTAAAAAATCTTTTATTGAAAAAGTCATTTTTTTATATTGTTGCCAATTTCTAAATAAATGCAAAGGATTATGTTTTATCTCAAATAAAAAATGTATATTCGCGAGCCTATCGAAAACAATAATGAAAGTTTAAAATAATAATTAAATGATCACGTGTTGAAAGCAGGAAATAAAGAAAATTACGTCATAAAAATTGTGTTTACACATCAATATTAAAAATAAAAAAGATGAATTAAGTGAAAAAGCATTATAACCAGTTAAATGAAAAAGCATTATAACCTGATTACAGAAGAATGTCGCCGTTCGTGATATCATCATCTTTTTTTTAAAACAGGATACATTACCAGGTTTTAAGAGGCTGTGAAATCAGAACGGGGGTTGGTGAGCGTAGCGAGCAGGGGGCAGATCCCCCTAGTATTTAAAAAATTAGTTTGATGTCTATGTTTATTCATTCTTTATGTCTTCGTTTTTCATCCTTAAATTAGTTCTGTTGGGTGTATAACTATGTCTCTCCCCTTTTTCCAGTAAAAGAAAGATATAATGAGGGGAGGGCTTTTTGTGAAAACAGAAAAAACCCCATAGCATCTTAATTTTAATACATATCGAATCCATTTAAAGTTATTATTACTTCTAAGAAAAGAGCCAAAAATTTATGTATGACAGATTTTGATTTCATTACAAGAGGGGGGAAATAGGGGTTTCATAAGAAAAAAATTCTTAACTTCGTCAATTCACAACATATCAAATCTACTTAAATTTATTATAAATCTTCTTAATATTATCTACAACTTTTATATTGACAAGTTTTTTATAGGACCAACTCTTACAGGAAAAAAAAAAAAATCCCTGCTGGCTCAGCCTACAGGCAAAGGTACATTTTGAAGTGGGCGGTCCCAACTGCCGCATCATGACAGATAGGTCTTTCTTCTGCAATTCCCAATAAACAGGTGCCCCACAGTCTGTGTCTTCGAAATCTACCTGTGCCTGTAGGCCGAGCCGCCAGGGATTTTTTTTTTTTAATGAAATTTAATTTATAATGTTGTTATGGCAGCAGACGATAAATTAATATTTTTGGAATAAGGAAATAAATAGAATAAACAGTTTTTCTTTATTTTTTAAAAAAGGTAATAATTAAGCGCAATTAAATAATCTCTAATTATTTGCATGCAAGGTAAAAGAATTATCGTAATACCCGCTACAGCTTCTTAGTATTGCTGCGTGGCGTACGTAATATGTATATCTCACATTGAAGTAAACATTTAGAACTGGTTAGAACTTGTGCAATTACAGGTTAAAGATTTAAAAAAGGCAAAAATTTCTCAAACACATAAAAAAAAAATTTTTTTTTAATTTTCAAATTTTTTGCCCCAATTGTTCATGGGCCCCCTACCAGTAACCGTGTGCCAAGTTTCGTAGCCCTGTGTCCTGTGGTTTCTGAATTTTTGAGGTTACATAGATAGATACACGCACGAATTTTAATAGGGTAGATAGAAGTGGCTTAGTAATTCTGTAGGATTTCAACAATCAAGTACCAATATTCAATTTGGATACAGCCCCTAAAATATGCTCATTTTAAAACAATTAATTTCTCTGAAACTAATAATAGAAATTTCATGAAATTTGGAATTTAGGCATAGTTTGAACTGAAGATTTAAAATATCTTGTCAAAATTAGATCTTGCCATTGAAAAAAACAAAGTATGGGTTTGTTTTGATATGTAGATAGCCCCCTAAGAAAATTTAAACATAATTTAAAAGTATATTTTATTAGTTTGGTCCCAATAACTTTCTTCTACAATAATTTGTTACAGAGTTAGTAGGAGGACTGTACAATAGGATAATAAACAAGCATTTTGCAGCAGATGTCACTTCAGATATTGTTTGGTAATGATCTTCTTCAAGAATGGAATCATATTTATCTCTATAATAAAACCGTAAGTCATGTGACTGTCATCAACAGTTCCGGGATGCCCGCTTCACTTTTTCATATGCCAGGCGGCTATTTTTATTCAAAATTATTTTTTCGAATAAAACTGCAAAAAAGTTACATTTTTAGAAAGATTGTTCAAAATAAATTAATATTTGAGAGATGACTTACGTTCAATTATGTATACATTCTGCAATAACTTCAGTTTAAATTAGGTTCGCAGTTCAAATTCTCTATCCATGAAAGCAAACAACAACAAAAAAAGATTCATTCTTGTGAACGTTTAAAATATTAAACCATGAATTTTTGGACCGCTGCCTGCTGTAAAAAAAATAATCCGCACCAGTGAGACAGTCAAAGTTTACCATAATTCTTTTCTATACAACTCAACTTCCTTCCGGATCTTTTCTTGACGTAAGTTGAACTTATGTAATAATATTTAATGGATCAAATTTCGAAACGAATTGTCAGCTTTTATTTTTCGCGTGTGCAAATTAGAAACGATACTTTAATTTTGAAGTCAAATGTTTTGATTTATGATATTTCTTATTTATCTATTTTCTATTTTAAAGAAAAATGTGATCATGTATTTTAAATTGGAACAGCTGTCACGGACGCACCGAGCTTGGCGCGATTTTTGTTTTGCGCCACTTTGGCGAGAAAATCCCATTTTCAGGTACCTATTAGAGATTACTAAAACAGCATGTACTTTTATTTTATTATGAAATAGTGTATTTTATATTAAAAACACACACAATTTTATTATAAAACACACTCAATGATTAATTTATTATAAAGTGGGTTAAGCGGTTTTTGTCAAGAAAGATGAAATACATAACAACAAAAAATATGTGAAATGCTACCACGATCGCAAAAGTTCTTGATTTGTCTATTAGATTTTTCCGGTTTGGCAAAGGATTAAGGAAAAAAATAAATTATGAATAAAAATAATTTGTTACAATGCTTAACATACATTTAAGGGTGACCAAACTGGTCGCCAGTGGCGGCTAGTACACTTAATATTAAAACTAAAAGCCATCTCAAATTCGATTAATTTGTGCTTCTTATTTTAAAAAATGTCCCTCCTTGTTTAAGTAAACCCTTTTTGCTCTGAATTACTATTTTCATTAAGAAACAGAATGTCTTTTAAGTACTTTTCTTTTTATTTCTTTACTAGTGTAAATGCCCGTCCTAGAACAGTGGGTAAAAATCATGGTTTTCATTTAAAATTTGAAATAATTTCTAAAACTATTCATATATTATTCATTGACAATAAAGAACATACAGTCAAGTACAAGTTATATAACAAGAAATGACAACTTTTAATAATCTTATCACTTTCATCATATTTTTTATAGTAAAATATCAAAACCTTGCAATAAGCACAAAATATCACTCATTTTAGAGTCTTATAAGATGGAAGAATTGCCCCTTAATGGCTTTTTTAATTACGAAATTAAAACAGTGTTCTAATAAATATTGAAAATTGATAAAGAAAGATTTTCATTCTTGACCAAATATGAGATTTTTGTTGATAATGATAATGTACTTCCAATTTAAAAAAACAAATGAAAAAAACTGTATGATTAATTTTTTGCATTTATAATACTTAAACTATGCTTGTAGAGGAATTAAGAACATCTCTGTTGAAATATATATTTTTATAAGTTTAATGCTTACATTAAAGCCGTAATTTAGTATATGTAAAATTTACGGAATTTTTTTTATCTCAAAAATTTCAGTTTAATGTGTTTTACAAAATATATTCTTAAGCATCTCCTGTTTTAGTAGGATAAATGTTATTTGTAGCAACAATAGACTATGCATAAAACTTTTGCATTTTCTAGTTTATTTTTAGTTTTTTTTAAAAATTTAGTTATTTTTTAGTAAATTTTATTAAACAGTTTTAATAAATCCAAATGGAAGGTAATGTTTTTCACTTATCTGTAAGTTCAGCTACGAAGCTCAAATGTCTGAATCAATTTTGACAAAATATGATATCACTAGCAGACTACGTCCGCTGCGCTGGTCGGTTTCTCCAAAAGAACCTTGAATCAAACGAAATATATCGGTGAATTTAACCTTGTATTTTAAAGTAATCTGTACCTTCACCTGGAATATCCTAAAATAACATAAACATGGATACTTATTTCACTAAGTTATGTTTTTTAATATGGTTTATTATTACGTTTACAATTTATTACCTGCCGTTTTCCATTGATTTATATGTTTTATAGCTACATTTTTTAATAACGTGAATTAACCTATATTATTCACAACTAAACAGAAATGGCGCATCTAGTATTTGTCGAGAATTAAATAAAAAACATGCACTCGTGACATCATAATTCACTTTTATATTTTAACAGAATAATACGGTTACTATAATTTGTGACTTGTGCTGACACATTGCTGTTATTATTATTTTTTACGCGTGAAGTTTTCGCTATGGTACTCCATTGTAAAATTTGGTAAATTTTGAAATTCAATATTTGAAAAATGCCATAATCGGTGGATTTGAAATTTATATCAAGAAAAATACATTTTTTTACATTTATAATGCAGTTTGTGTAACAATTTTCTGACAAATACTTTTCGAGCAATTACTTTTTTCAGTAACTTCAAATGTTTCATTTTCCGAGATTAATCTGTGGCAACGATTAGCGAAAATCCCAGTCGTCAGCAACGCATACCTTTTTATTAAAGAGGATTGGATTCATCTTGACAGTATAGCTGACATAAGTTATAATAATGCCATGAAACGTCATATGGCATACAACATACATTAAATTGTTGGGCAAAGAAAAATAAGGTATTCCTTGGTTATCATTAATCCTTATGATATAGACTGTGCAATGAAAAATATTCAATAGTTTATTAAATGCAAAATTTCTGCATAAATTGACAAACTAGAACAATACCTTCGTGCATTGATAGCAAACCTATGGCACATGTGCCCAAAGTTCCATGCATTACAATTTCTGTGACATATAAAAAATAAAAATTTGATAATATTTTTATAAATAAAATTATTTTCCTTTTTGTTATAATAAGTTACATTTTGTTTAATATGTACAAATGAACAACACAAATAACACAATTATGTTTGCATGTATAAACACATTAGAAAACTTTCTTTTTCTGTGTGTAAATTTTCTCTTTATGCAGCTCTTTTGACAAGCATCTATTTTTCTATTCTATATGGATTTAATTTTGCTGTGTACATTACTAAAATAACAAAATGTCAACCGGCATTCTCTATCAAACATATAATAGCAAACATTTCTTTCATAAATTATGCAACTTGGATTATAAGTTAGATGTTGCATTAATGATAAATTAAAATTATCTATATATATAAAACCCTAAGGTATGTGGCAGGAAAAGGAGGCTCTTTGATACAAGATTATGATTATTTTTTGTATCTACTTTCATTCTAGTTAAGATTTTTCAATAAGTTAATCTAATACATATATTTCTTTGTATTATACATATATTAATTATTCAATTTTTTTAGCCATTGAACCTACCAGCATCCTTGGTTTGCTCTCTTCATTGGCTGCAGCTTCAAATGTGGATCTGCCATTGTTTAATAACAAGCCTAAATTGTAATATCTACCTCACAAAAGATATGCAAAGATGCTCACATAATGCATAAATATACTCTCATGAAAGTTCTTATTTATATATTCTATGTTTAACTTATTGACTTTTTTCTTCTTTAATGCTGCTTTCTTAGTTTTCTCTCTTTTTGTTCATTGCACTTCAAATTTTTTCTTAGACATTTCACAATGCTGAATTCTATATAATATATTTTTGTTACTAAATATATTGTTACGTGAAAATGAAGGTCTATAAAATAATATTAAAATATGATTAGAAATCTTTGCAGCATTTTGATCCTTTTTTTTTTTAAATGAAAACAATTGGTCTTTTATGTTATTTTATATCTTAATTTGTTTGCATTCAGAATAAAAATAACTTTTATAAAAATTGGCTAATATAAAAATAGTTACATTTTAAATTGCATTACTTTTTTTTTGTATATAATATATTTTTGCTACTAAATATATTATGTGAAAATGAAGGTTATAAAATATTCAAATATGATTAAAAATCTTTATAGCATTTTGATCCAAATAATAATAATAAAAAAAATGATAACAATTGGTATTTTATGTTATTTTACATCTTAATTTGTTTGCACTCAGACTAAAAATGACTTTTAAAAGTTAGCTAATATAAAATAGTTGCATTTTAAATTTCATTACTTTTTAACATGGTTTACTTTTCGGTGATGAAATAATTGTGTTAACAAATACCCCATATATTTTTGCTACTAAATATATTATGTGAAAATGAAGGTTATAAAATATTATTAAAATATGATTAGAAATCTTTATAGCATTTTGATCCAAATAATTTAAAAAAAAAATGATAATTGGTATTTTATGTTATTTTATATCTTAATTTGTTTGCATTCAGAATAAAAATGACTTTTAAAAATTAGCTAGCATAAAATAGTTGCATTTTAAATTTTACTTTTTAACATGGTTTACTTTTCAGTGATGAAATAATTGTGTTAACAAATACCCCATGTTCAAAATGTCTCTTAAAAAATATTTTTTTTTTAACAAACCCTCTTATTAAAAATGTTTTTAATGTAAAATAAACTTAAATATAAGAATTATTAAATCTGTAATAATTATTAAATCTGTAATATATTTGGTTAAAAGTTCAAAATTAAAATTATATATAAAAATCATAATAATTCTAATACATCTGCAAGAAAATAAGTAATGTAGATTAAAAAATATATATCAGTTGAATCAAACATTGTTTAGAACAACATTACATCAAACATGTTTAAAATGACGAAACATAAACTATCTGTTATTTTATAATGAATGAAGCTTGACACCTGTTTTGTCAAAGTAGATTTTTTTTTTCCCTTTTTTCAATGCTCAGATCTTTTTAATGAAAAATTTAAAAAATTGTTCTTAAATTTTACAGAGCTTAACCATAAAATAGATTTGTATTTTCAAAGCCACGAAAAATAATGAAATTTAAGAAATGTTTTTTTTTTTTTTTTTTTTTTTCCTGTAATTAATAATGCTTGCTAAAAGCAAATTTTGCTTCTTAAATAATGGATTGATGAATCTAAAAAATATATTATTGGACAATTGCCTTTCATGAATTTTCAAACAGCTTTTGTATTATTACCTTTATATCCTTTAGTATGATTATTAATACCATTATAACAATACTAATGTATTTTCATCATTGTATTTCCAATTTTTAGAGCTTAAAATAACTTTTTACAAGTAACCAATGCTTTTAAATAGATTTTATATTTGGAAATTTTTAAATAGACTGGTTTTAACCTTCTGTGTTAGATGTTTCCAGTATTTTAAGTCCATGTTTGTGGTTTTTAAATTAAAATAATTTATTGTTTAATAATAATGCTGCTTTACTTAAAATAATGTACCTGATATTTTTAATGCATGTTATTTCACCATTATTCACTTTAAATTGTTATGTTAACATTTTGAAACCAGTGTTTTAAAAATAGCAACAACAATAAATATGTTATTTTAATTGTAATTTATGGAACATTAAAATATTTTCAAGGTTTTATAAACATTCTGCAGTATGTTTTTAAAAAATATCATAAACTGTTATAAAAGAGAAAACAGTGAAAGTAAAGACAACAAAAAATGAATGAGTATTTGTACACATTTCTTAAATGAATAATATATGTATTTTTTATCTAGCATATTAGATTAAATCATAAAATTTTAAGCTTTTCTTTTTATTACTTTATGTATTTATGATATTTTAAAACACACTGCTGTTTTATTTATTTTCCTATTTCTATTTTTATTGTTATTATGCTTTAAATGCTTCAACTATATTATGTTATGGATTATTTATTGCAAAAACCTTTGTTATGTTTTTGACTGGCAATAGATACTTTTCTAATAGTTCGTTGGGATATGTTCTGTTTGTAATTTATTTAAAAGTATTTGTTATGTTAAATTATTTTTTGTTTGAATGGTTTCCACATTCAAGTTTGTTATATAAAATATTTATCATATATTAAATTATTTTTTATTTTGCACAAAGGTAAATTTTTGCATGGAAGGTAATGTTTTTAACTTATCTGTAAGTATTGATGTTCAGCTATGGAGCTCAAATGTCTAAATTTTTTTACCTAAGCGATTCTGTGATTTAAAATTCTGGGAAGTATTTATTATAAAATTCAAAATATTATATGTGAATTGTTTTGGATTTAATATATATATATATACTTATCTATATATATCGTCTAGTATTGCATTAAAGAATGAATTCGGATTATTTATAATTTATTTATTGTCTATTTATTTATTGTTTTAAATTAGTCTAAAAATACAGTGACATTGAATTTATTTTAAATTGTTGATATATATCATTTGGTATTGCATTAAAAAATGAATTTGTATTATTTATATATAATTTATTTACTTACTATCTATTTATTGCGTTAAATGTTTCTAAAAATATAGTAGTGTTGAATTTTCTTTAAATTCTTATGATCTTTGTTATTTATTTATTTATTTATATATTGAAAGTCTTTTGTGAGCATCATTATAAATTATAAAAATTGTTTTCAGTATTGTTGTGTTTTTACTTATAAAACAGTTCAAAATTTTGAAGTTGGACTGTATTACAAAACATTAAAAAATACATTTAAGTAATTCTTGTTATGTAGAATTGAAATATTCTTAACAGAATATTTTTATTTCGACTATTCAGTACACGATATGTATTGTAAAATTTATTTCAATAAAAATTGTGAATTTCAGATTTATTTGAATTTGTCTTTTATTTATTTCTTGCAATCAAAGGTTTTATGAGTCCTTTATATTTTCTGAGCTTTCAGAGTTGAAATGGTTGTATTTTACAGTTGCCAAGTCTCCTAGTTATTGAGCACTAATATTTCTGAACAGAAATATTTGCTTTATATATATTATCGCCGAATTCTGAATTAAATAAAGCAATTATTTCTATTCAGAAATAACAGTAATCAAAAATCAGGAGACTTGGAAATGGTTGTATATGTATCCCTAAAAAGTCATTTATATTTTTAATGCCCTAGATTTAAAAAAAAGTTTTAAAATTATTATTGAAGGTTCTTATGTTTATAAATTTATAAGTTAACACTTTTTTTCGTATTTATGTTAGTTTTATTGTGTGTTGTACAAGTCAAGATTAAATAATTCTTCAATACCAGGATAAAACACCATGGTTCCAAATAATAACAAATATATATGTGTATATATATATAATATGTAGGGTGTGCTTTCTTTCAAAAAATATTTCACCTGACGATCTCATGTCAATAAACAAAACTTTAGTTGGTCAAATAATAATTAATTTATTTTAAACTTTGTCATTAGCATTAAAAAATATGGGTAGCATTCATGTAAGCAGGGCTTTAAAATTTGATAAAATCTGGTAGCCAGCAAAAAATTCTAGTCACCAGTAAAATATGTTACCCCCTTCCCCCGACACTAATTTTCAAGAAGAACAAAAGTTTTTTTATGAATTGAGAAAAAATAATAATAAGCATAATTTAGTATTATTAGTTACATAGTTTGGAATTGTTACATAATAAGATAATATAAACCCAGTTTTCTAATGAAATTTATTAAAATTAT
The DNA here is from genome assembly GCA_963931845.1 of Maratus michaelseni. Lineage (NCBI taxonomy): Eukaryota > Metazoa > Arthropoda > Arachnida > Araneae > Salticidae > Maratus > Maratus michaelseni. Next base: position 178,555,071 of record OZ007592.1, on the reverse strand, counting down.
TTATCTGTAAAAAAAAAAAAAAGAAAAAAGAAATTCTGCAAAAGCTGGATAAACTGACATGTTCAGAAAATGCCGACTGCCGAAGGCTTCCAATTTCCGGATAAGAGTGCTACAAAATATATATCTGATGAGGGGGGGGGGGGTATCAGTGAAATAGTGAAACAGAAAAACAATTTTTGCCTATTTTCCTGTCGAAGTCAGTGAAATAATTCTGTTTTTATTATTTGAAAATTTGCATTTGCTGAACTTATTTTTACCAAATTAAAAATGCCGAAAAAGAGAAAAAAAATGCTGTTTGTGTTAATTTCTTGGTTAATTTTTGTATAGAAAATTATGATAATAATAATAAAAACGCCAGATTAAATAACTTGGTGACCAGATTGAAAAACTTGGTCACCAGTGGTGATCTGGTGACTGCATTTGTCAAGCCCTGCATGTAAGTAAGCATTATATTTTAGAACATAATAAAAAAAAAATGTTATATCGATTTGTGTTGTTGCATCTTGGATGCTTAATAATTGTTATCAAATTAACACTTAGTTACTTTTAACAGATTGCAAGTTGAACTAGAGTTACATCACAATTGGTTTCGACTACGGATTCAACAGATATCCAGCCGGTATGCCAGATAATTGGCAGTTATTACGATTATTCTGCAGTACATCCGGCTTGAAGCTATAAGGCCATACTACACTTTTATTGTTCATTGAACTCATTGTTAAAATTTCCAGATTATAAAGCCGATAGTTTAATCTTGTAAATACAATACATTAAACTAAAGATATATATGCTTAAAGTGGTAAAGCAGAATACAAAAAGGCTTATAACAACCATTTGACATAATTAATTGATTCTTCATTAGAAAAACTAAATTGACTTATCTACAAAACAAATAAAAATAGAATATGTACATCCCGTGCTAGCGCTCCATTTAAAATTAAACATGATGTCATGCTTATGTATTATTGGTGAGTTAAATCTTATAGTTTGGCGATAAATTTTTTTTTATGGAAAGCGGTTGATGGGATAATGGAAAAGTATAAAAATTTTTGGCCCTGTTTTCAATATTTCTATAATTGTACAACTCAAAAAATGAAAATTTTCGGAAAAGGCAAAAAATATTTTCTATAGCATGTGAGAACAAACTATTTTTTTTTTATTTTAAATGGATTGGAAAGTAATTAAAACCAGTGGACCCGTGCAAGGATTTTGCACTGCAATCAAATATTTTTTACCAATGTCTAATAAAATATTTTTTAGATGCAGGTTTTTAAACTTCTAAATAAAAATTAAGCATTAAAAATATCTGCAAACAACATTAGTCCAGCCAGAATATCATCTCATTTATCCCATCAAGGTTACAGTAAAAACTGATCAAAGATAGCAAAAGGCACGCGTGAGGGAAAAAAAATTGTATTTTAACTCTATTAGAGGATGATGTTATCCACTCGGGAAAAACATGGGACAGAGAAAAATAAATTTAATACATATAAAATACTATTTAATATAACAAAGCAATAATTTTATTCTTATACATGAAGTACCACTGCTTCGATCGATTGATTGTGTCTCTTACTTCTAAACATTTGAATTTCCATTTTGCTTTTTAATCATAATTATAAAATAACTCCACACAGAGACTTCCCACTTTACTATTTTTTTATAATCATTGTTGAGCATGATATAAGGTATTTTATTTTTGTAGCAACATTGATTTGAGGAAAGCCTTTCATTTCATTTATGAAAACAATGCTGATTTATTTTTTAATTAACTGCAATTGTTAACTAAAAAACATGTTTTAACAAAATGTAAGTGTACTATGTAAGAAACCGGTTCAGAAACCTTTCAAATGATACCTTGTTCATTGTTTTGTGTTTTGTAAATGCATAGAAAAGTGATGTTGACAACAGAAATAATATATGTGGTTGTTTCTACTTACATGCAAAAGTATCTTAGTTACATCAATATGAGCCATATTGCATTCAGTTATCTGAAAATTAGTTGACAATAGAATTGTATAACTTCATAAGCACAAAAATGATAAAATTGTTATAATTCAGGTATTTTAATAGATATTTAAATGTGCTTATAATGACACATGGTGAAAAATTTTTTGAGTTGTCACTTTATGAATAAAAATGTGATATGTATTCTGTGTAAAAACTATCTATTATATGAGCATTAAAACTTAAAACACCTCCTTACAAACTTACTCCTTTTGAAATTTTTTAAATATCAATTAGCAAGTTTTCTGAAAGTGAAATATGTATAAACTTCAGCTTTAGATATATCTAATATTTTGTATCTTAATATGACATTTTGCAATGACACTGTAATTTTGAATTTATTGCTACAGTAAAAATTTGATTTTATGTTTTCATATAATTTACAACAAAATAAGATCAGCAATCTTTTAACATTTGCAATTTTTACATTATGGCAACATTGATTATTTGCAAACATAAGAACATCCAAAAACTTATCATTGACGAGTGTGATTTGATTAATTGCTAATTTTTCCATTACCTCTCTCTTAGAACTCTTAATGGTCAAAGTTCATTTTTTTCTCCAGTTTGAAATGTTTACCCACTGATTTTCAGATGTCAAATGCTTAAAATTGTAACTATTGCAGGCAACAACACTGAATTGTTAATCAATATTAATAATAGCTATTTATTGCAACAATGATATTAGAAGTAGAAGGCACTTTTATCCATTTAAAATGAACAGATGCTGCTTAGCTCGAAATAGAAATATACACAAACCAGATTGCCATTTCAAAATTATAGTTGACTAAATTTTTTTTTTGAAAGTATAGACAAATTTATTTCTAACCACACAAAATGAATTTAAACTAGTTGGATATGCCAATCCCAAAACTTTCTTCTATCTCATACATGTTAATGCTTCAAAATTCACTATCTCACTGACCAAAAAAAAAAAAAATCAATATTTTGAATATATATTTCATTTTTATTCAAACGGGATCTAAGTTTTATGAATAATTTAAATATCATATTGATTGATTTTTTTTTTTTTAATGTTCATTTGGTTTAACCTTATTTATTATCAAAAATTTAACATCAAACCAAAACCAAACGTAAAACCAACTGAATGAAATTTTAATATCTGCCCCTTCTCGGGCCTAAATAATGAGGGAAATAAATTGTTTTTTTAATTTGTTCTACAAATTATGTTTTTGTTTAATAATATATTGTGTTTACAACACATTTTCCCATGTGCCCATGTGCATGTTATAACAACTTCAGGATTACACAAAATGGAAATTATATTACATTCAAAGGTCTACATCTCTTTCAGTAGAATGAAATTTATTTTTAATCATTATCAAATAAATTTAATGCACATAATATGTATGTATGTTGAATCTCTTAATATATGCTATGTATAGTTAGTCCAAAATGCAAGGAACACTGCCATATTATTTTATCATATATCATCATTATAATGTTTTTGTACATTTTTTTAAAATTTTAAATCTATAAGTGGACGTAAATTTGAAACAAGATGGTGGATGAAGCTGGCCAATGAACTCAGTCGAGACCTTGGTAAGTCCTGTCACATACACATCAAAATCGGTTCATAAATACCAGTGCTATCGTATGACAAAAAAAAGGTATATCATATCATATATATATATTATAAAGCATCATAAAATAGTTAAAGATGTATTTCAGTGATTTTAGAAATTCACCTCCTAAGGGGGTTAAATGTTTTAAGTCATTTCGCCATAGCTCAGCAGCAGTTTTAGATAGAAGCATGAAATTCAGGATAACAAATCTAGTAAAAAAATGATTAAACATTTAATTCAGCGATTTTAGAAATTCACCCACTAAAGAGGTTAAACATCAGATATGAACCCGATTATGGAAGATTAGACGAATAAGACAACTATTGCTGATTTTTAATTAGATATTTTATATAAGGCATTTTGAAAAGGAATTTTTTAAAAAAATCCTTTATAAAGCTGAGGGATTTAGTATGATTGCGTCAAAATAAGTTTCTTTGATTGACATTTTGTCGGTTTATAGACGAGAATGCGTTTTTGTGATCGGCATATTTTTAGGATATTACATTTTTACTTATGTTACCCGAAAGGTCAAGATTAACTCAGGCGAAGCCGCAGGGTTCTGCTATATTGAAAAAAATTTATTAGTTTCAATATCTACATAAACAAAAAAAAATTATTTATCACATTTTTACAAACTTTTATTTAAAGTATAAAATTTGTAAGTACTGCAATTTTGTCTGATCCAGAACAATTTTTTAAAATCACGTACCCATCCCTACCTTACATTGCAGTCGGCACATTATCCACCCGAGCGAAGCCGGGACGGGCCGCTAGTATATTATAAAGTAAAAAGCCCTAAAAGTGTATGTCCCGGGTAATTTCGAAAACTACCCGATGGATTTTTTTTGCGGTTTGAACCATCGGATAGAGAAAATTGCCGTGGTCATTTTGATGTACCATATACCGATATAACCAGGATTTTTTATAATAAAATTTGGTCTTTTATTCTTATTTTGGATGAAAAGGTTGTCATTAGTATATGTTTTTCATCTTTGCGACGGTATATTATGTTATCATTTGGTTAACGGTCGTCTTTGGGAAACGGCTATATCAGTTAGAGTTAAAAAAAAATATAAATACATTGAAAAGTAAAATTAAAAAAAACTGTTACTGATTTTACTTACAATATAAAGAAAAAATGTTTTAATGAGATAGTATTGTAAAACGAAAATATTTAATTTAAATATGAAAGGAAAGTTTACATCTTAAAAAAAATATTCAATGTCAAAAGCGGCCATTGAAACAATATTTGGCAATTTATCACTTTTGTTGCCTATATTTGGTACTTGTATAAGAAAAAATGTGAAATGGTTACCATGAAAGTCACAGCAGATGATTTTAAAAAAAATATTTTTTTTTTATATGTATTGTAAATTTATATCTCATTTACAGACGATATGAATATTTACGTATGATGTTGACGGTGTTTTAGGTAGCTCTCAATGCAAAAAAGTATAAAACTATCTATTCCAGAAAATTTCGATATATTTTTACCGATCATGACCTCCAGACCCCAAAACCACCTTCCGTTCAAATGTTGATTTATATATATAGATATATATATATAGATATATCCATATATATATGTAGGATTTCAGTTGAAACACTTCACGTAAATGATCATCAAATGAACTGACACTCTATTATTATCCATGACTTTGATGCGCGAGTTGTAAATAGTTGGAATCGCGAGATTTGGCTAAGAGCCAGTGTTCTAATTATTATTATGAAGTGAGATATGTAAAAAATGGATATAGCCGTTAGGCTTTGTTGGATTATCGTAATGTAAATTTGTTGTATGGTTTCGACCAAAAGTGTTATTAGTTGAAATTAAAGTGCGTATTTTGTTGTTCATCGATTATTTGTCATATTGGTTCAGTAAAGTGACTATTTATATATCATATACTTACATTTTGGGGGGCTCAGAATGCCGGGATTATTAAAAGTAAAAGCCAGTAATGAAATGGAAACCAAACGTAAAGTATTGTAAAACGCCAGTATCAAAATTTAGGTTACGAATTAGCAAGGTGAAACCGTAATCGTATCACTTCAAGTACAATTTTTGAAAGATGGGAACTCTAAATAAAGCCAAGAGAATTGATCTAATAAACCTCTGCGAGGAATGCGGAATTGAAGCACCAGAAAAACCAATACCTGTCCTAATAAAGCTGATCAAGAGTTGGGAGAGTTACGAAGAAGATTTTATAAGAGATCGATTGGAAGTAGTGATAGCAAGTAGAAAAGAGAAAGAAGAAAGAGAAGAAATTACAAGCAGAACTGGAAGAGAAGAAATTACAAGCAGAAATGGAAGAGAGAAAATGGAAAATAGAAATGGAGCAAAAAGACTGCGAAAGCGAAAGAGATTTTGAAATCAAGAAAATTCAAGAGAACACATTGAGAATAACCCAAGGACAAATCCAGGTAAGCAATTCGAATTGCTTAGATTATTAACTAAATATGATAGCTCGAATGATATCAGTTTATACTTAGCTATGTACGAAAGGCAAATGGCGCAAACTGGCATTGATAAAAAAGAATGGGTAAATTATTTAATTAATCTAATGCCGTTAGATGTGGTCAATATAATAACAAGGGAAAACGAACCTGAAATTCACGATTATGATTATATAAAAAATATTCTACTAAAACGCTACAAGCTATCACCAGAGGAGTTTAGGCTGAAATTTTTCTCATCTAAGAAGGAGCCATCAGCGAATTGGCGAGATTTCGCTTATGAGATAAAGGTGTATTTTCAGCAATGGATTGAAGGTCTTCAAGTAAATAGCTTTGAAGATTTAGCAGAATTAATTGTTGTTAATCAAATCAGGCATAATTTACCTGCGGAAACAAAAACACATTTCATAGAGGAATTATTAGTAATAAAGAAAATTGATGACTTAGTTAATAAATTAGATAATTACGAAACAGCACAAAGGGTTTACAATAAACAATCAGTTAAGGATACAAGTAGCGATTTTGATGACAGAAAATCGCGAGTGGCTGATTACGCCAATTTGAAAAGACACCAAATTGACAATAGACACAGTATGAATTATGGAAGCAAAGAGTTTCATATAATCTGTTTTGCGTGTGGCAACCCTGGTCACGTGAGTGCGAAATGTGCCATGGCGAAAAATACAGAACGAGAACATTCAAATTTTTACCTGCAACGTAATCAAAATTGGCGAGAAACAAAATACCAAAATGAGACCCAAAACACGCAAAGAAAAATAGTTAATATGGGCATGTTAAATGGTAAAAAAGGAAGAATCTTAGATATTAGCGGAATAAAAACAAACGTAATAATTGATACAGGAAGCGATATTTCAATCGCCAGTTCAAGATATCATACTGCAATAAACGCGCCAAAACTAACAAGAGGCAATATATACATTAAAAAAAAAGGAACTTGCAAAGCAAATTAAAAAAATAAATTTATTTCTATATTGTTAAGCCCGAGAAGGGACAGATCTTAAAATTATTTTATTTAGTCAATGCTACAATAATGTTGCATTTTTATATTAAATCTTGCTCAGTCTATTTAATCTTAAAAAATTAAATTTAAATTTGAAAGATGATATTAAAGCAACTTTAAAACATTTCATTTAGAAATCTAAATAAATCTTCAACTTTTTTTTCAGTTTTACATGCATTATGCAAAATTTGTATTGTAGCAAATTCTAACAGACAAGAAACATGAGAAGTTCAAATAATTTAAAAAGTTGAAGATTTATTTAGATTTCTAAATGAAATGTTTTAAAGTTGCTTTAATATCATGTTTCAAATTTAAATTTAATTTTTTAAGATTAAATAGACTGAGCAAGATTTAATATAAAAATGCAACATTATTGTAGCATTGACTAAATAAAATAATTTTAAGATCTGTCCCTTCTCGGGCTTAACAATATAGAAATAAATTTATTTTTTTAATTTGCTTTGCAAGTTCCTTTTTTTTTAATATCTCAAGTTTTTTAATAACAATTTAATATGAAGCAGATAAGATTCAAACGAGGCAAGTATGTGAAAGACTGCACATATCAAAATCAGTATTGGTAATATGAAATATACAGTTCAAACATTGATTATTCCGTAAACAATTAAAATAATAAAAGTAATTTTTAACAAAAAAAATGTATATAACGGACTTTAACGGATTGTTTCTCATCTTCATAATGATAATAATAAACGAATCATGTTCATTTTTGCAAATAATTTTATTCCATCGTGTAAAATACATTTGCAACCACTTTGGAAAGAGACACTAGTAAGCGGTGTGTGAAAGCTATTAATAAAATCTTATGTTGTTTTATCACATAAGAAGCATAAAAATAATAATGAGTATATATGAAACAACTGTATTCTGATTTTGTTATAAAATGTGTAGTTATGGAGGATGAAATTTTCAGCAAAATATTTCTTTTTGTAGCTGAATAAATATTTTACCTTATATTGACAATTTCTTAATTTAACATTTCTGTAGAAGCAAAATGTAAACATCTGCAAGATTTTTTACAAAACGTGTACGATCTGTTATTTTCATATCGTCACAAACAGTCCATTTATTGATCTCGTTTTCATTTGAATGCACCGGTTGGTTCCTATTTGAGACCACCATTTGGCGAAATCGTGCCAAATCGTCGATAGTTAGCCAGATGTAGCTCTTTTATTGTTGGAAAGGCTGAGCAGTGATATTTTTTGTGATGACGCGTTTGTTACGTATGACGTATTTGTTACGTCATCAAGTGATTCTTTATTCGACGTTTATTTGTATTTTAATGATATTTAATGATTTATAAGTTATTTAAAACATGTTTTTTTTTAATACAGTTAAATAACACTTACGTCATTAAATGGTTATGTGATATGATATTAAAAGAAAAAAAAGCATTGAAAAAATTTAATCATCTGCTTCTTTATTTAAAGCTTGATTTTATTTTTTTTTATGTATGTGAGTCGCTACTCTTGTTACTTTAGAACAGTATAAATTAATTGATTGCAGTTTTAATGGAAGTCTCATGTTCACGAAGCGATCATACATGCGGTATAGTGATCGCCGCATTTACAAATTTCGTGTATTTTTGTGATCTCTATACAACGAGGTTGCTGTATCCAGTGATGTTTTTGTTCGGTTTCATGTTCGCGAAGCGATCATACGTGCGGTACAGTGATCGCGGAATTAACTAATTTCGTGTATTTTTGGGGATTCCGATACGACGAGGTTGCTGTATCCAGTGATGTTATTTTTTTTTCGGTTTCATGTTCGCGAAGCGATCATACGTGCGGTACAGTGATCGCGGCATTAACTAATTTCATGTATTTTTTGGGATTCCGATGCGAAGAGGTTGCTGTATCCAGTGATGTTTTTTTTTTTCGGTTTTGTGTTCGCGAAGCGATCATACGTGCAGTACAGTGATCGCGGCATTAACGAATTTAGTGTATTTTCGTTTTTTCAACTTCACATTAATCGTTAACTTTTACGTAATATCGATGAAATGTGCATAAAATGTTGTTTTTTATTGCTCATATCATCTTTTTTATATCTATCTTTTTAAATTTGTCAAATAAAATATTTTATTTCACTCATAAATGCAGTATCTAAAAAAATCAACTGTGTATGGTATAATTTAATAATTCTGTATTTAAATTATCATTCTTTTGTCCAAATTGTTTTGAACGAATAAAATTTTACATTCGTTACATTGTTACTCTCGTATAAATGCAATATATTTTTCAGTGACGTTTTTATCGCTAAATTCATTACTTTTCCTATGTGTAACTATTTAAAAATTAAGAATGGCAACATTTTACCACTTGCTTATTGTGGGTTAAAATATGATAAATGTAAGTAAACAATTTAGAAATCGCCAATGTGGCATCATTTTTAAAAAGCGCCAAATGGTGGCTTGAAATAGGACTATGCCGAATGCACCATTGTTATATAATGGCCTGAATCAATGAACTTTCCTTTATGCAAAATAGCAGATTTTGTTTAAAGGTTATATTATTTATTAAAACCTTTTGGTTTGAAAATTCTGTTATAGGGCACGTAATTTAAAAAGTTTTATTCGGACCCATAGAGACATTTGTTGAAGAAAATCTGGCTAGTTGCACAAACAAATATTTTCCACAAGAATTTAATCGAGTTTGACACATTTTAGTTCTGTTTTTGCAATGAACACAGGCAATGTTTTCAGTCTGCCATCGTGTTAGGAGATCATTGAAATCAACTGCATCTTCCCTATTATTAAAGTCATGTGGAAATCTCACAATAAATGCATTAAATGGTTCTGTACTAATACATATATCTCGATAACTTGGGCAATTACCACATTTCTCCCAAAGATCTTGCTTCAGTTGAAAAAGATCTATGGCATTGACTTTTTGTTTTGACAAATTTTCCAGTAGGTAATCAAGAAATTCTAACGGGTCTTGATCAGTACCATCATGAAACTTTACATGAAGTGTTTTTCTGACTTCAAGTGTATCTACGATATCAATCTGTGGATTTTGCAAAGTAGTGAATATTTGTTTCAAAACTTTTGTGGTAGGACCAGGATCAATAACTCTTTCCTGAATTTTTTTAACTAATTCTGGGATACAGAAGAGAGTTTGCAACATAGCATTTGCGTAACACAAACGATCTGTATTTGTAAAGCCTTTAAAGACAAAGTAATTTAAATCCGTAATATGGTTTTTATTATTTTTTTCACTAACAATCACTGATATGTCAGATGAAACAACCATTTTACTCTCAGGGTATTTTCTGGAACATACAGCTAATTGTGGCAAATCAGATCTGTATTCCTTTCTAAGACGATTATATTCCTTAATAGCATTTGGTGAGGCATAAACTTTACTTGCATCAAATTTAAGAAGATGTAAAAACCTTCTAAACTTGTGACTCTGGATAAAGCAACATAAGACATGCCACTTTCAAAAATGTTAGGACCCAAGTTAATCATTACACAATTCAGGCTCATTCCTTGACTTAATTTCACGATTTCCTCCATAATATCGTGAATATTTATTTGATGTATCACTTAACGGTTCAGACAGAGATACTCTTTGTATAGGGTTAGGATACTCTTCAATTGGGCCATTTAAATCAATGAAATGCCGAGAGCAAACATACCAGTCTCTAGTCGCCGTTTCTGTATTTGTTATACCACAAGCAGAAAGCCATTCGTTACATTTACTCAAGTTTTTCTGTGGTTTAGGAAAAGGGAAAAACAAAACTCCCAGCATATAGTCTTTGTAAAAGTATCGTGCATCACTCTTGCAACCAGAAAATTTGCATTTTTTCACCATGTTGAATTTTAGTAATCATCGATTAAGAAAGAAATTTAAAAACGCATTTCGTAACATCACAGGATCACTAGATAAGTAAATATCGAACATTCATCCAATTTTGATAAAGACAGTAACATCTAAATTAAAGTCCAAATACTGCTTAAAGTGATAAAAACATAACACGGAATATTTAAAATACCTTTTTAATGTAGATCGTTCACAACTATTGGTGACATCTTCGGATCTTAAAGATAAATACAATATTCTCGCATATTTTTGAAATAGTAAACATATACCACGAGATCGCATGTCCAAGGCTAGCAGGTGCTTAAATTGGCCAAAACTGGGAAACGTGAAAAATTATTATTTGTTTTTATTTTTATTGCTTCTTCAATCTATCGATCATCGCGTGCCAAATTTTAGCTAATTATTTTAAATATTCCGTATTATGTTTTCATCACTTTAAGCAGTAATTGGACTTTAATTTAAAGACTCCACGTTTACTACATTTAGAGTTTTTTGATTGGAGGATTTATTTTTTTACAGAATTAGGTGTTTTGAAGAAAATTTGTGGAAGCGCGTACAAAAAGTCGGAAAAACTCTAGTAAATTAACTCGTTCAATGGGATTTCCTGTGTTAAATTAACATTAGGATGTCACACTGGAAATAAATAAGCCTTGCGCTACCGCGCAAGGCTTAATATCAGGCATAGGTGCAGAAGAAATTAAACCAACAGGTTTTTTCTGGCATAAAGTCTACGTGGATGAAACAGAAATCCAGGATAAATTTTACGTGGTACAAGAGACGGACTGTGATTTAATAATAGGTAGAAAAGCAGTAGAAGGCATGACGTTAAAAGTAACGGAAGATGGTGTTAGAATAACAAGTGGCAACAAAGTTCGAGTAGGATAGATTAAAATTAACGAAGTACTGACAAAAATTAATGAAGCAAGTATAAACAACGATAATCGAGGTTGTGAAGATATGGTTAAAATCGACTGCGTAAATGACGGGGTGAATTTGACTCAAATTATGAATTTAGTGAACAGAAAGAAAATAAGGAAATTAATAAAACCATATAAGCCGAATAGGACAAAAGATACAGGATTATCCGATGAATGGAATGCATCTCCAGAAGAAAATTATGAAAGTAGTAGTCTTGCACATAGTAGAAAAGACTATGTGAAAGATCGCAATAGGAATTTTGATCATAAGGGAAAGAACAGAAAATTTAATAGACCATTTGATAACGGAAGCAATAATAGATATGGCCAGAGATATTTTAAACAGTCATTTAACCATGGAAATTACAATAAATTTGGATATGGGAAACAGAGTTCCGAGAATTCTTACCAAAATAAATCTGACATTTCTGAAAACTTTGAAACTGAAAATTCTTTGATACTTCAAGACATAGCAGAAAATACTTCACCTAATTCAAAAACAAGGTATAATCCAAAATTTTCCCCTACATACATGAACAGAGGCTACTATCTTGGCCGAAGTAATTATAATTATGGTGGCCAACGATCGTGCAAGGCTAGTTATAATGAACAAAGATATTCACAACCTTCACATAAGAATAATTCTCATCATGGATTTAAAGGAGCTTATAGTGGACGAGATACATATTCAAATTCTTATCATTCTAGAAGCAATAGTTATGTAGTTTCTAAATATAGAGAGCAATATTCGGAAAGGAATCACAGAGATATTAGATATGCTGACCCTAAAGACAGAGAGCAATACTCAGAAAGAAATAAAAATCTCAAAAAAAAAAAAAACTGTGAGGCATGAAAAAAAAACATAACAAATCAAGATGCTGATGTCGAGACGCCATCACGTCAGGATGACCGATTTGTAGGATTTCAGTTGAAACACTTCAAGTAAATGATCATCAAATGAACTGACACTCTATTATTATCCATGACTTTGATGCGCAAGTTGTAAATAGTTGGAATCGCGAGATTTGGCTAAGAGCCAGTGTTCTAATTATTATTATGAAGCGAGATATGTAAAAAATGGATATAGCCGTTAGGCCTTGTTGGATTATCGTAATGTAAATTTGCTGTATGGTTTCGACCAAAAGTGTTATTAGTTGAAATTAAAGTGCGTATTTTGTTGTTCATCGATTATTTGTCATATTGGTTCAGTAAAGTGACTATTTATATATCATATACTTACATATATATATATATATGATCTATGTCATACGATAACGCTCGTATTTATAAATTAATTTGGATGAAACTAATTGTGTGTACTAAGCTCACCAATGCCTCGACCGAGTTCGTTGGTCAGCTTGGTCCGCCATCTTGAAACAAGATGGCGGCCACTGAAAATTTTAAAACTAAAATAAATATACAAAAAAGTTAAAAATTCAAATTTATTTTTTGCTTAAGTGTTAGGCCTTGATACAAGAATTCCGAATTTAAAAGCCGTAAACCGATAAGGTTGGCTCTCCGGTTGGGTGATAATAATAATAATAATAATAATACAAGAATTCCAGAGCAATTTTTGTTTTACCTCTATCTTAAAAAATAGCTGAAATAGAGCAGTTTGAAATTCTAGGGTGGCTGACATTTTGAAACACGACAGCACATTATAAAAAAACAATGATTAATTTATGAGTTTTAGTGAATGCGGTTTCTTGCAAATTATTTTCTTTCACTGTTGTAATCATTTCCCCAATCATACGCATAAAGCTATATATTCATATCCGTTAGCGCCAAACTTTCCACATTTGGCGATCAAAATAAGTCTTCATAAATGAAGCCAACTTGGCTATAGCTCAATAATTTGGCGAATTTTTTATTCAAATTCAGTATTAACGAATTTTTTGTAAACGTTTTTATGCATTTTAGCTTGCTGTTTTCGAGTAACATTAGCTAAAATTTTAAAATGAAGATATAGGAAAGCTACCTTTTCCTCTCGGTACAGGCCGGAAGGACTTTTTACTTGATAGAATAAATGGAATTTTCAAATATAATCTTTAAATTTTTATCTGTGCAAATTAAAAATTATTTTGAGTTTGAATTTCACAGATAAATGTATTTAGAAGTATATTTAAAACACCATGACACCCGTGCGAAGCTGGAGTGGGTTGCTAGCCTATATATATATATATATATATATATATATATATTTGAACTGAGGGTGGTTTTGGGGTCTGGGGGGTAATGATCGGTGAAAATGTACTTAAAATTTTATGGAATTGCTTCCTTCCAAATGGCTGCAATATGTAGCTTCTTACTTTTTGTAATGAAAGCTACCTAATATTTTAGGAATATAAGAATGAAATTGTTAAAAAGGAATTTCACATTAGGAATTCAAAATTTTGTATAATTTTTAAACATTTTCATCAAATAACTTCTATTACGATGCTTTTCCTTATACAGTGAAACTTCCATTTAACGAAGTCTCATCGTTACACTTAAAAACTTCGTTATGAAGAAAATTCATTAAATAGAAATCAACTTAAATTCATGAAAATTTTCCTTCAGATATAACAAACAGGTATTGGATTCAGAAGCATTTGATTCTGTTTCAATTATGAAACCGGCTTTTACAAAACATTTGTGTAAGGGCTATGAAATCATGTCAAACTAATGTTTTCACTACATTGTCTTTTTCGATAATGTACTTCAAGATTTTTTATTATTCCTTAGAGCTTAGATTAATGGCTGAAGTTTAGAAGTTATATTCAGGGTTCGTACTTTTTACCACAATTTTTTAATAGAATTTTTCGCATTATTTAAAAACAACTCCTGGAATTATACGAGGGGTCCACAATTTCTGCTTTTTTAATATTAAATAGAAAAATTCTGTTAAAAATTCTTGTAAAAGCGTACGAACCCTGGTATTGGCAGGAACAAAAATTACTTTGATGTTCTACGATTTGCATTTTGTCTTTTGAAGCACATTATTGTGGATGCGCAAAGCAATTGTCTATCAGCAATGGAAGGTCAGAATGGTAACTGTCTGAATGTAATTGATATTTTTTGCTTCAATGCATCTGACGCCATTGTGTCACTGCCACCTCATCTTCTATATCATTGAATGTAAAAAGGGGATTTAGACATCGCCCAACTGAGTCTCAGTGTGGGAGAGTAATGATAACAAGTATTTTTCTTAGTGTGAAAAAAAAATTGTTTTATTTAGCACTAAGCAGAATGGAAATTAATTAAATGTATTCATTTTCATACAATCCGCTGACATAAAATCGCACATCCATCGCAACAGCAACGTCTTAGTTTGAATTCTGTACAGGTACAAAAGTGGAATAAACTTCGTTATATAGAATATATTTTTCGTAATATGGAAATTAATTTACATGCTGATGGTGTTCAAAGTCAAAGTTCTGCAGAAAATTTCGTTAAATAGGGATTTCGTTAAAGATAAGTTCAACTGTATAAGAAAAAAATCACCAACATATAACTTAAGAGAAAAATTGAAAGGAATTAGTGCTGAAACATCTTCCTCCTTCCAAAAAGAATTAACTATCACCCTAAGTTGTGTATTGAACAAACCATTATATGACCCAGGAATCTGAATCAAAATTCAGGAGCTTTGATATAGTATTTTACTCACTAGAACTAATACATATAAATCAATATGTTTTGAAGTATTTATCTCCCTTTGAAAAACTTTATTTTATACTAATATTCACTCTTAACTAGCATCGCATATTTTATTTTGATACTAGCCTGGGCCAGTGATGATAACATTAAATATACCAAAAATCAGTGTTGAATTATTTTATATTTTAAAATGAAAATCTTTCCGAATGAGCCTAATGTCGAGGGCCCCACTGCCTTCAGCAACATACACTTCGAATTTGTATGACTTTATATATTTAAGCGAAAATTCATTCAAACGAACCTAGAATTGGGAATACCACTGCCCTCGGCAGCGTACACCGGGCATGCTCTGCATACTTCGGTATGTTTTAATTTTCTATTTTTAAATGAAATTATTTCTAAACAAACTTAATGTTGTTGCCTCCCGATGCCTTTATCAGCATACATCCTCGAATTTGTATAATTTTGTATTTTTAAACGATAATCTATTTAAACGAACCTGGAGTAGGGGCCCCCACTGTCTTTGGTAAGCATACACAGGGGGTGTTATATGCACGTTTTGGTCTGTTTTTGCAACCGAATCTCGAATGTGTATGATGTTATATTTAGTAAATAAAAATCTTTCCAAACGAATTAAGTTTCCCCCTTTATAGTGATTACCGATTTAATTTCTGACATTTAGGTATATTAAACATTCAATTCTGACCAAAAATTCCTGATGAAACCTAAATAATTGTCTGAGTGCAACGAAGACTCATACACAGCGCAGTATTACTTTGCCCCATATATAGCTACGATGGATATTAAAACCTTTCGTCAAGCATAACTAAAAAAATATTTAACGGATTTCGTTAAAATTTTTACAGCAGGTACCTATAAAGGTGACAAGGACGTCTATTTATTACCAAGAATAAATGTCAAACCGTTTGGAAATTATATTTAAAAAATAGATAAAAAAGTACAATTAAAGTACATACGTCACGAAAATTTTGTGCGTACGTCATTTTCACCGGCGGGTAATTTTCGTAGACAATCGGAATTGAAAAGTTCATGGAGCACATGGGGCAAAAAAATATCCACGCACTAATATTCAGCACAATAAAATATATTTCAATTTAGTAGAAATCGAAAATTAATCTGTTTTTTTTTTTTTTTTTCTGTTTGATAGAAAAACGCCGCAATAACTTGGTAGACTTGGTATTAGAGATTTGGCGCAAATCTCAGCAATAGCAGCTTTTTTTATTTCGCGTGTGTAAATAAAAAAAAAAAAAAAATCTTTGGTGTTTAAATAAAAGGTTTCGATTTATGGCATTATTTCTTTTTTTTCTCTTTTTAGCATTTTAAATAGGATTAATGAAAGGCATGTATTTTAAATTGAATGAGTGAAAGGTTTATATTTAAATGAAATGAATTCAATATGAAAATGTTATAGGAACAATATTTGGCGATTTATCAACTGCGCCAGGATAACTTAAAAGTACCAATATATCCAACGGTATGTAGTATGTGAAATGAAACAATTATAATCACCCATCGTACAAGAAAAAAAGCCTAATATTCTGCATTCAGAGTGAAAAATCCATCTCCTGTGCCGTAAGATTTGGAGAGTTCTTTTTTGATTATACGTTTTTCGATGTGATTGCAGGATCTGCAGGATTTCGATGGATCTGCAGGATTTGGCTTACTTTTTCTAAATATTATTGTTTTGCAGATGTAGCTATTATGTAAATATATTTTTTTGCAGATATTTTTCTATTATATATACGAGCAGGGAAGACCGAGCTATGCTCGGTCAAAATTAAATTTGAGTTCAAATATCATGACCCATGACCAAAATGACCCACTAATTGAATTTTCTCGAACATGTGACTTAGCCCAACAGTCTTCTTGTGCCGGAAAACCATAGGATGCAAAATTTAGTGTAAATTGAGCCGCTTTTTAGATATTGACCCACAATGACCCACTAATCGAATTTTCTCGAACATGTGACCTAGTCTAATGATTTTCGCGTGTCCGAAACTCGTAAAATACAAAATTAAATCAAAATCGTTAGAGCCGTTTTTTAGATAAAATTAATTTGACCCGCTTTGACCCAAAAATGACCCCTTAATCGAAAGTTCTCGAACATGTGACCCAGCCCAATTGACTTTTCATGCCCGAAAATGGTCGGATACAAAATTTCGTCAAAATCGTTTGAACCGTTTTTTAGATACAATTAGCTTGACCATGACCCAAAATGACCCACTAATTGAATTTTCTCGAACATGTGACCTAGCCCAACAGTCTTCTCGTGCCCGAAAACCATTGGATGCAAAATTTAGTGTAAATTGAGCCGCTTTTTAGATCTTGACCCACAATGACCCAGAAATGACCCACTAATCGAATTTTCTCGGACATGCGACCTAGCCCAATGCTTTTATCGTGCTCGAAACTCGTAAGACACAAAATTTAATCAAAATTGTTAGAGCCGTTTTTTAGATAAAATTAATTTGACCCGCGTTGACCCAAAAATGACCAACTAATCGAAAGTTCTCGAACATGTGACCCAGCCCAATTGACTTCTCATGCCCGAAAATGGTCGGATACAAAATTTCGTCAAAATCGTTTGAACCGTTTTTTAGATACAATTAGCTAGACCATGACCCAAAATGACCCACTAATCGAATTTTCTCGAGCATGTGACCTAGCCCAATGGTTTTCTGGTGCCCCAAAACGGTAGGATACGAAATTTCGTCAAAATCGTTAGAGCCGTTTTTAAGATAATTTTTGCATATATATATATATATATATATATATATATATATATATAACCACCCACAAGATTTGCTCGTATTAGAATATATGATATATATATAATCGTAATGGCATTTGGAAAAGAGATTCTTACCTTTTTATCTGTGCCTTCGGAAATATTAAAAAATAAAAAAAGATTTACATATATCAAGCGTATAATGTAATGTTTTGCATTTTTATACGGACCACTTCTCAATTTTTAGATTTTAAATGCTATTTATTATTTACTAGCCGTTTATTAATTGTTTACACTTTACCCCCCTAAGAATAACAATTATTTATCACAAAAATGCCTCTTAGGTTTGTTAAATAAGTTTGTTTATGTATTTGCATTACTTATTAAAATATCGAATATGGCGATAAAATTTTATTTTAGCATCGTGCTTAAATTTTTAAGATGGTGCAAAAACATGCTTTAATAAACGTATGTTTGTAAATATTTGAAAAACATGTTTTACCGCTCTCTTGAAAAATTTTGTAAAATGCTAAAACTACCTTTTGGCACCATTTAAATTTTTTTTCGCCAACCGTTTTTTTCGCCGTAGTGAGATGAGTAGAGAGACGAGTAGCGACATAGGTAGGCTGACAGGTAGCGAAACGAATAGACAGACGGCTAGAGAGAAAGGTAGACAGAGGGTTGACAGAGGGGTAGCGAGATGTGTCACGAGACGGGTAGCGACACCGGTAGACAAAAATGTAGCGAGACGCGTAGCGTGGTAGGTAAAGAGACGAGTAGAGAGATGAGTACAGAGACGAGTTGACTGACATTGGTAGCGAGACGGGTAAAGAGTCGGGTACAAAAACAGACGGATAGTGAGACGGGTATACAGACGAGTAGAGAGACAGTAGATGGGTACGGAGATGGGTAAGAAGATGGGTAGAGAGGCGTATAGCCAGACGGGTAGAGAGACAGATAGACAAATTTGAGACAGATAGACAAATGGGTAGCGAAGTGTATAGAGACACGGATAGACAGACGGTTAGAGAAATAGATTGGCGGGTAGCGAGACCGGTAGAGAAATATAGAGACAGGTAGCGAGACGTGTAGAGAGATAGACTAACGGTTAGAGAGACGGGCAGAAGAACGGATAGGGAAACAGACAGATTGTGGAGAGACAGACAGACAGGCAAAAGAAAAGTCTGCGGGTTGTCGCATTAAAGGCACATTAAAGGCGCAGGGGGCAGAGCCTCCTAGAGAATAATCAAGAAGTATCTGTTAAGCTTAACTTTGAAATATATATAATTTTTCAATTTTGCCGATATGGAGATTTAATGTAAAAGTTATTTTACAGAAGTCATCGAAAGATTTTTTGTATACTTTAATAGCAATTTAGACTATAGTTTTGCCATCTGGTTTGTAGCAAAGCATGCTATCAATGTGGTTTGAAGTGTAAGAGTTTCTATAAACAGTTATACAAATAATAGATATATAATAAAGGAAGAAAAATTTTAAATTCACACAAAAAAAGTGCAACAATGAAATTAAATTTGCGTTAAGCCACGCTTGATACAATAATCTATTGGCTGCAAATCCAATTACGTAACTTAAAAAAGCTTGGCGTTTTAAAAGATGCGGCGTTTTTTTTTTTTTTTTTTTTTTTTTTTTTTTTTTTTTTTTTAAGTTTTGCGCAATACGCGCTTAAGAAAGTGAGATTCTTTGCCACATGCTAAAAAAAATATGACAACACATCTGATGAACGATACCTCTTTTCTATTTTTTTAACAGTGTATATGAATTTATATATGATATTTTGTAATTCTATCATTTAATTTGCTCTTTTTCTTTATATTGTAATTGTTAACCCTATGTTCTCAGCAATATCACTCAGACTAATCCCTTTGAGGGAAGTCCTAGTATAAAACATGCACCAGCCCCTCACTTCTTTAAAAGGCGAAATAATATTCTTCCATTGTATTGACAGCCTGGGTTCAAACCCTGTCGCGCTCGTCGACCTAACCGTTCGGAGTTTTTCGTGGTTTTCTTCTAACCTTGCCGTAAATACGGGTTAGGATCCCTTAGAAAGACCCCCACGGAGGGCACTCCTCCCTTGGGCCTATATCCCTCGTGTAGATAATCGGCCGTCATAAAATCAATTAATCAATCAATCAATCAACCATTGTATTGACAACCTATGTTGAAAATGTAGATGTCTTCCCGGACATGCGTAGAAACGAAAACGCCTTCAAAAATATTCCAATGTGTAATTAATTGGCTTAAAACGGGAAACGATATCTTCAAAGGCACCTGGTTAAAAAAAAAAAAAAAAAAAAAAAAACTCTGACAAATCCTTAAAACAACTTCGAAAAAGTTTTTTTTTTTTTTTTTTTTTTTTTTTTTTAAACTAGTAAATATTAACATTTTTAAACCCAACATATCGTTATACCGGGTACCGGGAATAAGTGAGTTTTTTTTATTTTCGTCCGGGAAAAAAAAGGTGGTATTTTAAAACTGGAGAAAAAATGGAAATATTAAAAAGAACGCGAATCGACGTCCGAGAAATGTATGTATTTATTTATTTATTTAAATATTAATATTTTTCGAAACCTAAGCTACCGTTACAACAACTGAAAAAGCACGCTGAATAAGTAGGTATTCTTTAATTTTTATATTTTCGTTTTTTAAACGGATGCGGAAGTTTTAAAATGTAGAAAAAAAAAAAAAAAAAAAAAAAAACAGAAAACTTGTATAAAGGAACTGGAAAACACGAAAACAAACATAGAATCGAACTTCCGAAAAAATATTTTCTTTTGAACTAGTAAATATTAATAATAATAACATTAGAAAGAAAAATGTACCCCAAATAAATAGTTTTTTTTTTTCTTCTTGTCCGGGAAGCGGATGCAACATTTTCAAAATGCTTGAAAACTGACGCGAATCGAGCTTCAATAAAATAGCTTTTTTAAATAGTAAATATTATTATTTTTTAAAAGACTGTTTGAACCGGGGAGATACGACTAAAGTTTCCGCGTTTTTCTCTTTTTTTCTTTTTCTTTCTGTAACACTGCAGGAGGGGACCCGGCGATCGCGCTTTCGAAGTGCAGAAAAAACCGAACGCTCCACTTTCTTTGACACAAACAGCGGAACGAAGGATGCAAGCCATTTTGCAATGTTCATTATGTTTTTTTTAATTAATATGTTAGACAATTGTAAAAAAAAATTAAAAAACTGGCTTCAAGGTGCATAACTTCACACATACAGGTCCCCCCTCATTCCCCTTATCAGAAAGTAGACATCAGACGCCGACGTTGTGCGCTTTTAAAAATTGTCTCCGTTAATTTTAAACATCTCTAAGAAGATGATAAAATTTCAAAGTTTATAGTGAATTTTTAAATAGTTAAAATTTAGGGAGACAATTTTTAAAAACGGAAACGTCAGCATCTGTCGCCTACTTTCTGATGGTGAAAACCGTATTTTAATAATTATATTAGGTAATGAGTCATCGCGCTTCGAAGTTTTCCCATATGTTAACATGGGATTTCGCGATTGGGGAGTTTAAGTGAAGCGGCCCCTTAAGGAAATAATTCAAAATCATGTGTTTTTTCTTTAAATTAATGTTTTATAAACAGGGAGCAATAATTCTCTAATTAAATGCAATTCGATTAATTTTGTTTGTGTTTTACCTCCTTGGTTGAATATAAAGTTCAAAATAGCTATAATTTTCTTTATGTCAGTTTGTGGACAGACAATTTTGTGCTTTTTGAGATAAATTCATTCCTGAAGCTTAAATATATCAAAATGAGTTTTTATTTCTTCAAACTTTCTTGAAACATGTAATTTAACCATAATATTGTTTTCATCATATCTATTCAAATAAAAAATATTTATTCTTATCAATTTTAATGACAAAATGGCATCAATAAAGATATAATAATCCTTATTATTTTCTTTTTTCCTTCTCTTATTCAGAACAGCGTTTACAAAACTGACGTCATTTGAGCGAACTTATTCAAAATTATTTCAAGTTTATGAAGTAAAATAAATGTAATGGAAAAAGATTTTTCTCGCTAAACCATTTCACTTAGCGCCTTTTTGAAATTTTTTAACCTCCATCTGCCTCAACGAGACTCCACTAAATTAGTTCGTTGAATGCTCCTTGCCGTGTTCCTCCGACCAGCACAACTTCTCGGGACTATTCTTTTTAGTGACTTTGACTTCTGTCAGAGGGTATACTGTTTCAGTATAGTTCGGCAGATAATCTTGGTATAATTACACAATCCGAGGAGACTTTTTAGTTGCTTTTTTGTCTGTGGTATGGCCAATTTTCGAATAGCCTCAACTTTATCGGGATCGGTCCGATGGCTGTCGGACCCGATGACATGTCCTAAATACTACTTAATGATGTGAGATTTGGCGAATGCACATTTTTTCAGATTGACTGAGAAATTTAACTCTAATAGTTTTCAGAATATCGCGTCAAGATGCATTAAATGTTCAGTCCACGTTTCAGAATAAATAGCCATGTCATCAGTGTATGCTCTAGTAAAATTCTTGTATTTAGAAAGCGCTTGATTCATTTCTTTCTGGAAGGTCGCTGCCGCATTGTGCATTCCAAAAGGAATGACTTTGAATCTGTATATTGAGCTTTGTGGATCTTGAAACAAGCCAAATCTTGACTCTCCCTATCCATGGGTATGGCCCAATATTCTTTGAACAAATATATAGTAGTTATTATGTTGGCCCTGCCAATGTGAAATAGAAGTTCAGTGGGATTTTCGATAGGGAAATCGTCAATTTTCGTAACCGCATTTAAGGTTCTAAAATCAACACACAAACGTGAGGCTCCATATTCTTTCATTACCCATACTACTAAATGTGGTACTTCTGCATCACTTTCTTCGATTAATCCTAGCTCTAACAATTCCTCAACTTATTTATTTACTTGTGTCTTTAATGTTTCTGGATTTTGGTATATGTAGGGTTTCTTTCTTTCTGTCATTTAATCTTATTTTATGCTCTCCGACTTTAGCTAACTGTACTTTCTTTAAAAATAGTTCTTTGTATTTTGACAGAAAACCCAACATCTCTTTCTTTTTAAAATTTTTTAAATGGTTCTTCGTCAATATTAAAATAATTGGTATTATCATTCCCACTAGGATTGGAATGGACCTCCCCTAATTCCTCTTCATTCTCGAATATTACCCCCACTGTTTGTACGCTAGGGATAAATTTCCTGATTTGTGATATTTTGAAGGAAAAAAAAATAAATACTTTCATGATCAAATATTTTCATTCAAATATTTTCATTCGCATATTGAATAGTGCAACATAAAACTATGTAAATGTTGAAACTCTAGTGCAGTTTTCAAAATTTTGTCTTCAGATTTCGAGCCGCCTAAATTTGGGAATCCTGGGCTTATATACTGTGTTATCATGCTTTAATTTTGACTTGTACTTACACACACGTGTCAACTTAGCCGTCAAAAAGAAGGTGAACTTTTTATTAACGGACCAGTTTGGTGAAATTCTAACTGTGATACATTTAAAAATAACATTTGCGAAATTGGCACCTTCTTCTGGTTAGTAATTAAATAGGCCCAAGGTTTAATAATAATAAAAAAAATGTTTCGGAGCCCATATATTCTACAGAACTGTAGCGTATCCCCTTGCCTCCTGCACCAGCATACTTATATTTCGTACATTCTTAGCACAATTTAAAGCAATTTTTTCATCCTCAAAGAAAAATGTATATATATATATTAAATATATTTACACACACGCACGCACACACATATCTATATAATAAAACTTACATATATATATATTTACTAAAATCTAATAAGTGAAAAGATAGCAAAAAATTTTAAAATCAGAGGTTAGAGAATTTTCAGAAAACTTATTCGCCAAGATTTGTTTTTCTTTTTTTAATCAACCAACAAAATACAATATACACCGCTATTTCGGTGGGCTTTGGTGCGCAGTATTTATGACCTCCGGTGGACTCCGACTTATATTTTAATATTCACTGAAAATAAAGAAGTACCGGAGCTGTGCTCCGGTTTCAATTTAAGGTCTGAATGCACTATTAAACACGAATGTACGTGGAATCACAATTAAATTAATATATATATATATATATATATATTATCATATTCGCCCTTCTTCCTTATTTTCATTAATAAATGTTTTATGTATTTTTTATCTATACATTTACGAAGGATTTATTCGACATGCGGGTGCAAATGTAGCGATATTGAGCCTTTTTTTATGCAAAACAACCTTATGCATTTCCTTAATACAAACGTGTATAAGCTGAAATATATGTTTCTGACAAACATTATTGTGTAACTGTTACCACTCGACTTGTGTAAGCGACGCGACTGATTACAATCATTGGGCGACTGCATGCAAACGATGTCAACTATTCACCGTTGTGCACTTGGACATATTTTGTCCCTCCCGTTTGTACCGAGCACACAGCTGCAAAAAAAAGTCATGTTTTTCACTTTTCTGCAGGTTCAGCTCGATCCGGAGTCACAAAGATAGGGGCGACCGAAGTCACCGCCAATTACACGGGTGGTTAGAAGCATTCAGAGACGGACATTTGCAACAATATTGGTGAGGGGCTCCCAAAAAGTCATTCCCGCTTCTGCCCTTGTAACACGCTTGCCCGAGCCCAGATGGTAGTGGTGTGATTGCAGTGGCTTTTCGTGACGCACAAAAGCGTCGATTATCTGCGATTAGCATATTCATTTTCGTGTAAAACAAGAATGCAAAGGGAAATGCACAAGTGACATTGATAGCAAGTCGGGAAATGGGCTTTGTACTCGAACAATCATGCTCGATGACTTCGCCGGGCTTTATGAAGCCAACCTACATCTTTATGTGGCGAGCCAAGTAATTTTTATATAGTGATGGAAAATATCCAAGAAAAGTTTGAATCCATCATCCATCTTCAGAGGTTTTCAGTTTTGCTTTGATGCATATGAAATCTACATGAAGATAGATTAAAATCATCGAAGATAGGTATTAATACTCATATCGAAAAGATCATTTTGAGTAATCGAGCAAGTATCCTTAAAAGGCTATTCTCAAATCTAAACTCTATTTAGGGCCTGGTGCAAAAATTTTTTTGCTCTTTTTTCTACCGATCATTCGTGCATCAGTGGGATAGCTGAAAACATCTATAAAGGGCCTATCTGGCTTGGTGCCTGGTGCCGGTGCACCACTCGCACCACTCTTGCTGCAGTTCTGATCCAAACTAGCTAGTTTGGACACATTTACAACGATATTTTCATTCGTAAAATGTATAAAAATTGCATCCATTATTATTTAAATTTTAAGCAATCAAGTTGCGTTTTCGTTTTTCCTTTTCTGTAAAAATAAAATATCTATCTGAAAAGGTGTCAAAATTGACATTTTGTATCAATTTTACTTTTTTTTTTTTTTTTTTTTTTTTCAAGATGTATCACACTAACGGGAAAATGGGAAACGTAGTTCTAATTTTTGGCACCTAAGGGTCTACATCAGTAGTTCCCGATTGCAGAATCCTATGCTATGGGGAAATTAAATTAGGTGATTGCTAGGGATGCAACGAATGTGAATTTTGCCGTTGGAATTTAAACCGGATAGTTGGTTATACGCCCACATTATGTTTATTTTTTCAACCCCCCCTCCCCAATTCATATTAAACATTTTTAAAAACTTATTACTTTCAGCTAAACAATTATAAATTTTATGATTATTTTAATTTCTTATTTTGTGGAAAACATAAATATGGAATTTTAAAATTGTTTTTTAATTTCAACATTACAATTTTAAGAATGATTATTAAATTCATCGCCGTCATTAGTTATTTACAATTTTAATTAAATACTAGTAATAATAATACTAATAGTAATAAAAGAACAAGAGAAAAATGATATAAATCATATAATATTACTTTTCTCTTCTTTTATTTTCATCTATTCCTGTTTTTAAATAACTATAAGTTCAATTCCCAATTCAAAGGAAATACATTTTTAAATTATTACACTAATTCACTGACGTTATATACGGTTTATACAAAAATCTTGTGCCTTTGCACTTGATACAATTAGGAAATACGTTTGAAAATATTATTGATTTTTATTTTTCTCATAACTGAGTGTTTTTAGTGGCCGAAATTAGGTATCAACTATTTTTCTTTGCCCCCTCCCCTAACGAAAATGTCTTGTGGGTTGTCCCTTTTCTCTGACCTTTTCACCTGACATACGTTGGGGATAACATAAGTCTAAAATTAATTTAAAAGGGGTGAATAACGACGAACACATCATGTGTTACTTCGATAGTTCAATTTTACGCTCTTTCAAACTTGTTAATTAAACATTCATTTTAAAGTTTGACATAATTTTAGTAATAAGGGCGCTCTCAATTATATAGTGTTATACATGACGTAAGGCATGGTGACGTCACTCTGAAGTAACACTGTGACTTTGTGACCGTCGATGTGACGTAACAATTCTAAGCAATCAAGTTGCGTTTTCCTTTCCCCATTTCTGTAAAAATAAAATATTTATCTGAAAATGGTGTCGAAATTGATATTGTGTACGAATTTTCGGCCCATGACAGTCACAGAAACTGCACCATTAGAAAGCAATCTACACTTAAAAAAAAAAGTGTTGATTTTACAGTATAATACTAGCAGCTGGGTTGCCAGTATTATACTGTAAAATCAACACTTTTTTTTTTTTTTTTTTTTTTTTGCAGTGTATATGATTCATGATGTATCACACTAACGGGAAAATGGCAAACGTATGTTCTATGCTTTGGCACTATTTTAAGGGTTTCCATCAGCTGTTCCCGATTGCGAAATCCTATGTTAAACTATGGGGAAATGAAATTAGGTGATTGCTTAGGGATACAACGGATGGGAATTTTGCCAGATATTCAGTTGGAATTTAAACCGGATATTCTGTCATACTCCCACATTATGTTTACTTTTTTACCCCTTCCCCCTCAATTCATATTAAACATTTTTAAAACTTATTACTTTCAGCTAAACAGTTATAAATTTTATGATTATTTTAATTTCTTATTTTATGGAAAACATAAATATTGAATTTTAAAATTGGTTTTTAATTTCAACATTACAATTTTAAGAATGATTATTAAATTCATAACTGTCATTAATTATTTACAATTTTAATTAAATACTAGTAATAATAATACTAATAGTAATAAAATAATAAGAGAAAATGATATAAATCATATATATTATTTTTCTCTTCTTTTATTTTCATCTATTCCTGTTTTTAAATAAATATAAGTTCAATTCACAATTCAAAGGAAATACATTTTTTAAAATGTTAATTTTTAAATTATTACACTAATTTACTGACGTTATACGGTTTCAGCTAAAATCTGTTTTTTTTTTTTTTTTTTTTTAGATAAAAGTATATGAAATTAGACCCCTTCCAAATTATTTCGGGCGAGGGTACCCTTAGGGTGCTCTCTGTTGTGCCTTTGTACTTGATAAAATTAGGAAATACGTTTGAAAATATTATTGATTTTTATTTTTCTCATAACTGAGTGTTTTTAGTGGCCGAAATTATGTATCAACTAATTTTCTTTGTCCCCTCCCCTAACGAAAATGTCGGGTGGGTTGTCCCTTTTCTCTTACCTTTTCACCTGAAGTACGTTGGGGATAACATAAGTCTAAAATTAATTTAAAAGGGGTCAATAGAGACCAACACATCATTTGTTACTTCGATAGTTCAATTTTACCCTCTTTCAAACTTGTTAATTAAAAATTCATTTTAAAGTTTGACATAATTTTAGTAATAATGACGCTCTCCGTAAAGCATTGTGACGTCACTGTGAAGTAACAATGTGACTTTGTGACCATCGATGTGACGTAACGTGACCTTCATAAGAAGTCACATTGACGTGAATGTTAAGTCGTTATGGCCGTTTTTAAGAGCTCGTTTGTGATTGTGACGCCACATTGTGACCACTTTGTGAAGTCACTGTGTGACATACATAGACCGTTTATTAATACTAATGTTTGCTCTGAGGAGGCATATTTGGGAAAATGTGTCATTTATGACGATTTTGACATTAGATTTGTGACGAATCTGTGACGAAAGCGACAATGTTTCGAAGTCACAGTGTGATTAATTTGTGAAAAGGGTGACATTTGTGACAGTTCTGCATCGGGTTCGGGGGACCACAGTTTACTCAACCCCAACCCCACGTGATTGGGTCGGCTATTTTTTTACGGTAGGCGAGATTCTGATCCTTCATCGGGCCTGGCAACCAAACTTTTTAGAAACACGTCCCAACCCTATTGTGACGGCTGGTGTATTTTTCTTTTTTTGATTTTTGTTGTATGTAGAATTATTTGTTAAATATTTCCTTTAATTTTCAAAGATTTTAAAATTTCACATTTTGGTCATAACGAGACTTCACAATATGGTGGTTTTTTTTATCACTATGGGACTTCACAATCTGGTGGTTTTTTGGTCACTATGGGGCTTCACAATATGGTGGTTTTTTGGTCACTATTGGGACTTCACAATATGGTGGTATTTTGGTCCTCATATGACGTATACGTGGCTTGTAATGACGTCACAGTGTTGTCACACAAATTAAAAAAATTATCAAAATGATAAATGTCACAATGAATTAATAACATGTTTTCAAATATTCTTGTCTTTTATTTAAAGTTTTCGGAGAAGTTCACATTTCTCCGTCAGAATGAGCTGAGGGGTGGCATTTTTGCCTCAGTGACGTGACCACTGTGATTTGCAGTGACGTCACAGTACCGTCACTGCCACCATGTTTGCTATACGGGTCATGGTAAAAGCGCTCACGGCACAATTTTGTAATTTTAAAGTAAAATTAATTATTTAGATCTGTTGAATCGTTTGTTTAGATATAAGTAAATTATTCAAATTAATAATTACAATTTCATTTCAGGGTATTTAAAAAAAATATATATTTTCTCCGGCTTAACAAAACGAAACTTTTTGGCTCATTTACATACTCATTTTTAAACATAAAAGCACTTACAGGTAAGACTTATTAAAGTGATTTGTAATCTAATAGTTTTTTTTTTCATTTTTCAATAAATGAATTAAATCTTGAGCTATAAGCGATTGTTCTATCATGAAGATTTTTGTAGGGTTGTTACGTTGGGAAATTTGGTTCAAAACTGACTGCATTTATCGAGCTAGTATGTTGTGACTATCACAAAATTTTCTTCTATATAAATCAAATCAATTAAATGATTTAAATAGTACAAGAAATTACATCGATTTAGCCTTTTTTTTAGGGTTTCGTTCATCTCACGAAACCCTATTACTCCCGCTCCGTTGTCTGTCTGTCACAGAGCTATTCTCAGAAACTATGTAACTTACAGAGTTGAAATTTCGTGTATATAGCTGAATACCAGCTATAAAGAGCTCAAAATATTAAAATTTGAAAAATTCGTATTATTTTAATAAATAGAGATAAAAAAAATTCTAACAGCCTTTTCCTATTAAATTTAATCATTTCTCGTTATAGCAGATGCCAAAAACTAAAAATCTACGATGAAATTCTTTCTACAATAATTAATTTTCTATCAGACGATTTCCACGTGAAAAATGAAAATGAAATAAAAAGTTTCACCAATTGAAAAAAAGATTAATATGAAATAAAAATGATTGACGTCATAGTGGTAATAAAGCGGAAATTTTCAAAGATTTCTCAATTATACAAGGAGTATTAGTATATGTGTATGTACACAAAGCAGATTAATATCCCGTCATTAGAGAATTAAAAAGAAAATCTGACGTCATATTGGAAGTTTAACGAATTTTTCAGATGTTTGAGAATAATACAAAGCGAGTATCAATATGAGTAATAGAGAATAGTAAATATATGAGTTTGAGAAACATATTGAATCATGATAAAAATCCGATTATGGAAATATTCGCATATTTTAACATTTTGAAGTTGTACAACATGTTTAATTTTGAAATTATTTTTTATATCGCATTTAGTCCGCGTGACAGATGTTATTATGATAGCCGGCTTCGCCCGCTATCGAGCTGGTTTGGATACTCGAAAAAACGAAAAAATAGCCCGGTAAATTTTTGCTTTATAAAAAACAAAAAAACATGAGTTTTTTTTTTTTTTTTTTTTTTTTTTTTTGGTTGCTAAATGAAATTTATTTGGGATTTATTAAAGAAAGGATAAAGTGTTTTGAAAGGAATATTAAACGAAATCCTTTGAGCGATCTTCGATCACACTTACCCACTTGTTTTCTTTTGTCTTTACAAGAAGAAAGTATTGGATTCATGAAAATTTCCGACTTCCGGTTTTCGACGGATTTATGCGTTTTAGAAGGTGCTGAACACCCGATTTGACTGTTTTTAGAAAATGTCTGTCTGTGTCTGTTTGTATGTGTTTGACAAAAATTCTGTGGCTGCTCTATCTCAAGAACTAATGCATGAAATTTAATAAAACTTTAGATTCAGTTAGACCTTGTTATAAATTGGAGCTGATTAGTTTTTGGTGTAAATTGTACAACAGGTGACACTGCTAATGCTGCATTTTTCATGGTTTCCGCAATAGCTCTATGTCAAGAACTAATTCACGGATTTTCATCAAACTTCAGATTCAGTTATAGACGTTGGCATAAGTTGGTGCTGATTAAGTTATCGGGTAAATCATATAGCAAGTGGCGCTGCTATGCTGCATTATTCACGATTTTCAAGATAGCTGTATCTCAAGAACTAATTCACGGATTTTTTTTATTAAACTTCAGATTCAGTTTGACGTTGACATAAGTTGTTGCTGATTAGGTTTTGGTGATACCGCCCAACAGTTGGCTTTGCTATGCTGCATTCTTCACAATTTTCAAGATAGCTATATCTCAAGAATTAATCCACGGATTTTCATCAAACTTGAGATTATGTTAGACGTTGACATAAGTTGTTGTTTATTAGGTTTTGGTGTAAATCTTCCAACAGGTGGCGCTGCTATGCTGCATTTTTCAGATTTTACACGCTTTTAGCGAAAGTCATATCTCACGAACTAAAGCACGGAATCTAATATAACTTCATATTCAGTTAGACCTTGATATAAATTGGCGCTGATTCGTTTTTGGTGTAAATGTCCCAACAGGTGGCGCTGCTATTCCGCATTTTTCACAATTTCCGCAATAGCTCTATCTCAAGAACTAATACACGGAATTTCATCAAACTTTATGTTCTGTTAGACCTTGACATAAGTTGGTGCTGATTAAGGTTTTCCTGTAAATCATAACAGGTGGCGCTGCTAGGCTGCATTTTTGGATTCTAAACTGCATTAAAAACTATACGCTTTTTGAAATACTATTAACTTTTATGAGATAGAAAAAAGTTTTGGGATTGGCACATCCAACTACTCTTTGCGTTATTTTCCACGCAAATACTTTCGTTATTTGCTTGCATTTAAACTACAATGTAAAAAAAAAAATAAATCTCTCAAATTGACAGAAAAAAAGTCCTTCCGGCCTGTACCGGGAGGAAAAGGTAGCTTTCTTATATCTTCGTTTTAAAATTTTAGCTAATGTTACGCGAAAACAGCAAGTTAAAATGCAAAGAAACGTTTACAAAAGATTCCTTAATACTGAATTTGAATAAGAAATTCGTCAAATTATTGAGCAATAGCCAAATTGGCTTCATTTATGAAGACTTATTTTGGTCGCCGAATTTGGCGATATTTCGCCAAATGTCGCCAATTTTGGCGATAATTTGGCGCTAACGGATATGAATATATAGTTTTATGCGTATGATTGGGACAATTATTACAACAATGAAAGAAAATAATTTGCGAGTAATCGCGTTAATGTGCTGTTTTGTTTCAAAATGTCAGCCAACCTAGAATTTCAAACTGCTCTATCTCAGCCATTTTTTAAGATAGAGGTAAACCAAAAAATGCTCTGGATTCCTCGTATAACACTAAATTAAAAAATAAATTTGAATTTTTAACTTTTTTGTATATTTATTTTAGTTTTAAATTTTTAAGTGGCCGCCATCTTGAAACAAAATGGATCATGGAATTATCTCCTTGGCTGCCGATAGAAAAACAACTACCTTTTTAAGAGAGAACATGCCTTCTTATTATATAAATTAAGTCACCAAGTCTTATTTACGATATTAAATCATCATGAGTGGAATTTAACTTCGGAAGGAGTAAAAGCATAGCCATTTTCGACTTGATTTTCGAATAAAAAATGAAATGGAATGGACTGTCTCTTGTTTGAGTTCTATTCGCACATTGTGAAAGTGAATTCTCGGCGCCCGTCTGCAAAAATCCTTCGGTGGAAAACCCTTGCCTGGATTATGATTCAAGTTAAATCGTCACATATATATATAAATCAACATTTGAACGGAGGGTGGTTTTGGGGTCTGGGGGTCATGATCGGTGAAAATATATCGAAATTTTCCGGAACTGCTTTCCTCCGAACGGCTGCAATAGGTAGCTTTATACTTTCTTGTATTGAAAGCTACCTAAAACTGTCAATTTTGGCGCCAGTGGAAAACAGTTTAATTTACAGAAAATATCTCTATATTTTTATTAAAACAGTTTTTTTTCTGTAAAACATATAGTTTTTCTCTGTAAAAATGACAAAATCGATATTTTTTTACAGGTAAAAACAGTTTTTCCTTAAAACAGTTTTTTCTGTAAAAAAATAATTTTTTTTTGGTCAAAATTACAGATTTTTTTTTACAGTGTAGCGATATAAAAGCATATCATTTTTCGAACAAATCATTGAATTTCGACACCCCCATTTAGATGTCTGCAACCATATAACTGAATGACAATGTATTCCCATATATTCAGGATGCTAAGTGTTGAAGTTTCATTGAATTCTGTGTATTTAAACTGGTATACTACACTGAAGGAAAAAAAAAGTATAATACTGACATCCCAGCTGTCAGTATTAAACCGTAAAATTAACAGTAAAATAAGCAGTAATACGCTGCCGGTAGCGTATTACTGCTTATTTTACTGTTTATTACTGTTAATTTTACGGTATAATACTGGCAGCTTGGGTGCCAGTATTATACTGTAAAATCAACATTTTTTTTTTTTTTTTTTCTGTGTATAAACATGGCATATTTTGAACAAATCATCGAATTTCTGCTTCTTCTCTTTGATATGACCGCAACCAAAATTGAATTATAATCTATTCCTATCATAAGGATTCTAAATTTGATGTTCCGTTGAATTCTACTCACACAAACTGGAGATTATAATCATCACATAAACCGAACAAATCATCGAATTTCTGCTCCTTCCCTTTGATATGACCGCAATCAAAATTGAATTATAATCTATTCCTGTCATAAGGATTCTAAATTTTATGTTTCGTTGAATTATGTGCACATAAACTGGAGATTATAATCATCACATAATTCGAACAAATCATCGACTTGCGGCACCTCCCCTCTTGGGAGATTGTACCCAAAAACTAATTAGCACAGTTCACACAAGGATATAGAATTTCATATGA
This sequence comes from Maratus michaelseni, assembly GCA_963931845.1. Classification (NCBI taxonomy): domain Eukaryota; kingdom Metazoa; phylum Arthropoda; class Arachnida; order Araneae; family Salticidae; genus Maratus; species Maratus michaelseni. Next base: position 178,521,348 of record OZ007592.1, on the reverse strand, counting down.
AATTTCATCTTTATTCTACGAAAGTAGTTCGTGAGTTCAAGTGCCCACAAAATTTGTGTCACAAACAGACAGATAGACAGACAGACTCACCGGACGGACATTTTCTAAAAACAATCAAGTCGTGTTCAAGATCTTCTAAGTCTAAAGTGTTTAAATCCCTTGAAAATCGGAAGTCGAAATTTTTCACAAATTGAATACTTGCATAGATAGAAGAAAGTAACAAGTTGGAAATTGTACGTCAAACGTTACAAATGAGGTGCGTTCGTACTATAGCTAGTTATATAAATATTCAGATCTTGATGATTTTTAATTCTGTGAAATGAATTCTATCGTCTGCAGATTCATTTCTGTAATAAAGTAAGTATATCTCGGTCGCTTGACGATTAAACTTCGAAAGCTCCTATAATAAAAAAGCACCGATTAAAAAAAAAATCAAATTTCTTAATAAATGTTTTTATTAATATTTTCTAAAGTTTTGATTCGATTAAAAAAAAAATGAAATGTCTCAATAAAATTCTGCAAAGATAATATATCTTAAATTTCAAACCATTCGGTTGGGTAGTTTTTGCGTTGTTATATGCGGACGGTCGGACAGACAGACGGACGGACGGACAGACAGACGGACGGACGGACGGACGGACAGACAGACGGACCAGACGACGACAATAGGTGCTACGTATTTATATAATTACGAACGCATCTAAAAATGGGAAAAAAATGTTCAGTTACATAGTTTCTGAATAAGAGCACTTGTCAATTCCATACGTTTGCCAGCAAAAATGAATTCAGGAATGAGACAGAAAGTAGCCTGTTTGGATTTGAGAACGGCCTTTAATGTGACACAGTTGTTACTTATGAAATTAAAAAGGACACCGAACGATATTATTTTTTGTTTCAGTTAAAATACGATACTTCGTTTCTATTCTGGTTTTTCATTCCGTTATGAAACGGATTTTGCTGGTTTTCAGTTTGAAGACCTTTGTTTCAGTACTTTCTGATTTAACTTTTAACATACCCTATATCAAAATGTTAAATACCGAAAGTAAATCATGTCAATGGTTTGTATGTTAATTATTTTTTTAAATGGTTGAAATTTTATAAATTGAATTTTTAAGAAATGAAAATGATTTGCCGTTCAGTTTCGGAGCTACGAATGATTTCGATTCAATTTTGGAACTGAAAAAACAATTTAGGTTCAGTTCCCGTTCTTGTTTCATTATAAATAATGATTTTTTCCAGTTTTCAGCTTGGTTCAGGTTCGAGGTCTTGGCTTTATTTGATGTTTACGAGTGCTATAGTCGTAAAATAACCAGAAGGCATACGCTATAGGCAAAGTATATGCTATAGCTTTACGTGAGAGGTATACGGAGGTTCTTAAAAATTGCAGATGTACCGTATACCCCCCCCACTACATGTACATCCCTGATGTTTATTAATAGTTGTATAATTATGAAACCTCAAAATTAGTAGAGACTCTAGTATTTTTCGTTTTTAAGTCGCCTGAATCATAATAGATGGCAGCACTACATTAAATTTTATCTTGAAAATAGTTTTTCCGAAATCTTCAATGAGCACATTTTCAACATTTCCTTTTTTCTTACGGCACCTTTTAACCCCTTAAGTTAATAATTTCACAGCATACTTGAGTCTATAATTAAACTTTTGCGGCTTACTTAAGGGCAAGACCGGCGCAACGCAACCATCGGGTGGGCGACAGGCAGCTGCACAGGGTCCTGCGCCTGTTAGTGTCCCGTCAGGGTATCTGCTGTTCTCTGCGCGATTGACAATTCGATATCATTTGCCTATTTGTAAAATAGCAACAATAGTTTTTCTCACTGATCTTAATAATTTAAATTCTTATTTTAAAAGCCTTTTTCTTGAGAAAAATTAATTATGAATTTTGTTTCTTACAGCTTGAATTTAGATTGGGTGATCCCTTTTCTCAAAAGGAATATCCAAAGACTGATTTAGATTTAGCTATACACAGTGTCCCAAAGTTTTCGGCACCTCAGTCAGCGACTGTTTTCTTTCCTTTATCGCTTTCAGTCTGAAATCAAAGACGGATCCAAGAAAGGGTGATCCTGATCAATCAATCCTCTCCCTGTGAACAAGGGGCTCAGAAATCAACATTATTAAAATTTCTGAAAGTTTGCTTTACCATCAGCTGAAAAATCCCAACTCAAAAAAAAAATTAATTTAAACTAGCTGTACCTCAAAAATCTTATTAAGGCTGTTCTCAAATCCAAATGGGCTACTTTCACACGTATTTTTTAACTCAATTTTGTTCAGAAACACATGAAATGGGCAGGTGTTGTTATTCAGAAACTTTGTAACCGAAACACGTTTTCCATTTTTTAGTAAAGGCATAAGATCTTTCAGAAAACACTGTCAAAGTCTGCGTTTTGAACCGAATGCTCGATCCTTCAGCATTAGAAAGAAGAAAAACGTGTTGTTACGTGACACGAATCCCAGAATTCATTAGGAATTATAGGTAGAATTATGTATATTAAGTACGAAAGACGTTGCATGATGTATTTCATTCATTTCAGTAAAAAAAAAAAATGAATAAAATATATGTGTAAAAACTATTTTCTGTTGAAACATCTCCAAAAATGTTAACCGAGCATTGTCTTTAATCCGTTTTGTATTCTATAATATATACAATTTATGAATAAATTTTATTAGTGAATTATTGTAGTCAGTGTCGTTGAGCCCCGCAAAGCGCCTTTGCCCAAGGCCCCATGCGACGTTGAGCGGATTTTGCATAGGGGGCTATTATTCCACTTACGCGAAGACACTGGCAAGCTAATGCTAAACCTATGGGAAAGTTCTTTCTCAATAACTCGTTTGAATTTTGGTATTTTTAATTTTTTTTTCTCTTTTGCATTGGATTGTTGAGGATGATCTCTGAAAATTCAATTTATCACTTTTTCCACTTTGTTCGCAATTTTTATGACGATACTTTCACTTTCGGAACCGCTTCCATTTGTGTCCACTTCCTTTTCATTTGCAATACGTTCACTTACGCGAAGGTAATCTTCTGTATTACCATGTTGCGTACTTTAGCGAATATGATTTTGCACATTAGAGTGGTTTTTGTGACAGCCTTTTAATGGTATCCACATTCGCATTAAACTGTATATTGTTGATAAGCATCTTTCATATTTTAGGTCATTTTTGATCGTGCGATTATTAAGGGAAATTTGGAAAATCACTTTTTTTTACTTATAAGCTTTCTGGGTAATCTTCGATAATCGAACTGCACACTTTTTGACGCATTTTAGTGAGTATGGATTGGCGAAGCAGAGAATTTTATGAAGATATTTGATGATAACCGCTTTCATTTTAACCTTTATTTGCTGTCAGTATCACCCACTTTTAACCACTTATTTCGACAAAAACTCGTTTAAAGTTTTGGTAAAATCTTTGATCCATAAAATTTTTGGGATTCATCAGTTTTACACAAAAGTTATTATTATTATCATTATTTATTTATTTATTTTTGGTGTATGTGTGTGTGTGTGGGGGGGGGGGGGTGCCGAACACGAATTTAAGATCAGATAAACGATAAGATTTTTTTTTTTTTTAATATGTTAACTTACACTTAGTCGGCTAATCTTGTGCCATACAAGAGTTCTTCCTTTGACTCACAATTTTGCATAAAGGCGACTTGATGATCTCGTCTAGCGATCAGAGCACTTCTCACATCGCTGGACATTACCGCTTTCTGCATTCTGGACACGAAATTCATCTGCATTGATAGGGGCTATATCCCTCGTGTAGATAATCGGCCGTCATAAAATCAACCAACCATCATCTGCATTGACGGCGTAACTCCTGGCTTTATTATTGAAATTCTCAAGACGTTCATCGTTCTTAAAAAAGAAAATTTCCCTCCATTAAATAAGTTTGCAGCTAATGTAGATTTGGACAGTTTTATAACCTGACCAACCCTTTCCGGCCGGAATGCCAATACGTTCGACAGGCTGTAGCAATGTAAATAATAAATGGATCCAAAAATCCTTTTAGCAGCACATTTTACACAGCTTTTAGGTAGCTTTTATTACAAAAAGCTACCTATTGCAGCCGTTCAGAGGAAAGCAATTCCAAAAAAATTTGGTATATTTTCACAGATCATGATCCCCAGACCACTCTCCGTTCAAATGTTTATTTATATATGTATATATATATATATATATGTATATATATGTATATCATTAATATATATGTATATATATAATGAAACATTATCATAACACCAACTTAAACAATGAAATAATAATTAAGTATGAAATAATTAGTTGACAATGCAAGATTCCCCAACACACTTAATATGGAAACAAAAACATATTAACATTACATATTTCATAAGTGCAAGAACAGAATATATAATTAATACTAGAGATTAATAGGACAATATCATACAAAAGCAATAGAAAAGGAAATGTTTCATGTGATGTAAATAATGAATCAAATATTGGAAATTCCTATAACGAGGTATCAGATATCTACAAGTAGAAATCAAATATAAAATACACAATGATAATGCGCAATTGCAGCAGAGATCAAGGCGTATAATATTTAAAAGATTGCTAATATCAATTAGCACCATTATTTATATATTTAAAAAATATATATACGATACCATAATGTATAAGAAAAAAGATCAATATGAATTGTTAAAATTCAAAATGAAAAGATATCATAATATAAGACATCATAAATGACTTACATTCATAATTATATGCGCATGTGCAGCATAATAATTTGAATGCTAATATATAACCATGAATTATATATATAATTTAATGTAAAAACTACAAGGAAGTATTGTTTATTAAAATTTATATATTGATTAAATCTAATGAAGTGATTATGTTAATAATAATATGGATATGTAACTAAATATTAATTATGAATAATTATAATACCAACAGATGGCGACACTTTACGTTTTAATTAGTTGATGATATTATAGATATTATTTTTAATTTAACTATAGAGGGAGCTATTGCTTGTATATTAATTTTACTTTCAGGAATTAAAATTAGATGGAGTAATTATATATTCACGGATATAATTTTGTTATAAGAGTATTATCAACAGAATAGTTTTGTGTGTTTTTGAATTATTTTGTGTTGGGGTGTCATTGATCGAGTTGTGTTTAAAAAAAAAAAAAAAAAAAAAAAAAAAAAAAAAAAAAAAAAAAAAATGAGCTCTGAACTTGTCTTTCAAATCATTTCTCTCAACTCGACTCGAATGTCAACATGTTTGATACGTGCCATGTGGAATTGATCATTATGCAGAAGTTGCTATATTTTGAGGATTCTGGATCATTCTTGTGAGTAAAACATTTTTTCTACAATTTAAGGGTTCTAATTTCCAATATTATTTCAAAAAGGATATCTGGTGGTAATTTAGTGTGGTGATTTATAAAGATTTTAGGATAATCGTTGTAAGTGATATATTATATATTTCTTAATGGTTTTTTATTTACATTTTATATATTTCCAATTTTAAATTTTTCCAATTGTTGTCTGGTAATAATTCAGTATACTTGGCTGATTCTACTGTTCTTAGCATCATGCCAGTAGAATTATGAAATACTGAATTATTTTTAAAAAACATGTGGGTGCAGCCAAGCTGACGAGTACATCCACATATGTTTTTTCATATCCAATTCTTGATTGGTTCTCTTGTGGTCCAGTTTTTCCACTGAATAATGTTCATAATTAATTTATTAATCCATTTGTGTTTACTTAATAGCAACTCCAATTTATAATTTTTTTCTGTTTCTCTCTCTTTCTTTTTAAATGTTCTTCAGGTATGAGTAAATTTGGCTAATTACCATTGAAGCACATGCTATGGTAATTTTATGATTGCACAAGTTAATTATTAGCTATGTGGTATTCTGATTACACAATATCATTAATTATCTCTTTGTAGATTTTAGTAGAATGATATTAGAACTTGATATGTTTTTGAAATTCATAGATATTATAATTATATATATATATATATATATATATATATATGTCTGACATATATCATGCTGTAACTCTCTTATTTATGAACCGATTCGGATGTGACTGAGTATGTGTATAGGACATACCAAGGTCTTGACCGAGTTCGTTGACCTGCTTCATCCGCCATCTTGTTTCAAAATAGTAGTCAGTTAAATATTTTTATTTTTTTTAAAATTCAAAAAGATGTACAAAAAATTATAAATTGAAAAAAATTGTTTATGTTAAGTGTTAGAACGTAATACAAGGATTCTGGAAATTTTTTTGTTTTTGCTATATCTTAAAAAATGGTTGAGATATGTCAGTTTGAAATTCTAGATTGGGTGAGATTTTGAAACAATCTGATATTTGTTATGCTGTAACTCTCGTATTTATGAACCGATATGAATGTGACTGATCATATGTGTACAGAACATACCAAGGTCTCGACCGAGTTCGTTGGCTAGCTTCATGTGCCATCTTGTTTCAAAGTGGCGGCAAGTTAAATTTTTAAATTTTTTTAAAAAATTTAAAAATATGTATAAAATATCATAAATTGAAAAAGTTGTATCGTTAAGTGTTATATCGTGATACAAAAATTCGGGAACATTTTTTGTTTTGGTTAAATCGCATTCAAATTCAGTATTAACGAAAGCCGGGATTGAATTTTCTATAACGACTTCCAAGCAATTGAGCTTCGGGTGTTTGAGTAAAATGAGTTGAATTTAAAAAAAAATGGACTATGAAAGCTACCTTTTCCTCCCGGTACAGGCCGGAAGAACTTTTTATTTATTTATTTATTTATTTTTAAATCGATATATTTTTCAAAAATTTCTAAGTAAACGTGGCATTAATTCACTGTCAACAGTATAGGCATGAGCAAACTTTGGTAGTTAAAAGGCGTCACGACAGCAAACATTTTGAAAATCCCCGGAACATTTAAATTAATGTACTATATAAAACATTAGATGAATTGCAGCAGTAAAAGTAGTGAAAATATGCTAGCGGATTACTGCTAGACACCAAAAGTGTCAAAAGTCGACAAAATGAATTTTCGTGATAAGACTTTATTGATTTTTTTTTTAAATTAAAGACAATGAAAATATCTTTTCCATGTCTTAAAGTTTATCTACCATTGTAATTAACATATAACAATCCTTTAGTTGATACATTACTTTTTTTTATTATAAATTTTGTTTCATAAAAATGGTACGCACTGGTCAGGGTTGCCAGATTTTTATTTTACCATATCTGAAAATTTAAAGAGTCAAGTAAGGACTAAAAAAAAAAAAAAAAAAAAAGATTCGTGCGGCTAAAGAGGTGCAAATTTAAACGAACATTTCAACATTTCAAAACGTTTATTTCAATGAGATTATTCAGTGCGAATTATTTTGTAATGGTACTAATATAACACAAACTAAGAAATTATTTAGCTATCAAAATAATAATATTAAACAAGTAAATATTGTTCAAAAAGCCCAACTTAATTTTATTTTGTAGAAGATAACTTTTTTTTCTGTTTCTTAGTACCTTATTGCAGGCAATGTCGAAACTTTCAGAAAGCAGGGGCGCATTTCAGTGACGCACAAACAATGACGGGCGCCATTATTCACATAATTGGAAAAATGCAACAACATTACGCTATACGCTACCGCGCAGCGCGGTAGCGCATTACTGCTTATTTTACTGTTACCAGTATTATACTGTAAAATCAACACTTTTTTTTTTTTTCCCAGTGAAGTAGTGGTAGCGATACAAACACGTCTTATCAATGTTACGAATTTATCGTGTTTTTTTATATTAAAAATATCAATACCTACCATTATTTTCGAATAGTAATCTTCGCTTTATTTAATTACCTAATGTTTGAAAAAACAAACAAACCTAAGACTATACGGAAGTATTGATAGATATTTTGCGTAACATGAAGACTAGTAAATCTAAAAGTATATACATTCTTTTGAAACGAGCTAAAAATTTTTGTAGGGGAAAGGAGCCAGAAACCTTAATCGCTCATATAATAATACAAAACAACAGTATGCAAATATAATTGATTGAACGTTACTTTATTTTTAATAGTTTATTTTTTTTACCGTATTTAATGACAGCATTTGATCGATTAAGTAAATAATTCGAAAAATTCTAAATTAAAAAAAAGGGCAGAAAAATTGAAAAAAAGTGTTAGTGCCGCGGGGGAAGGGATATAAAATGAATTTTTATTTTTAAGAAGAGGTAAGTAACACGAAACATTACAAAGGGCGTCGAGAAAACCTGTAAAGGGAATCATGGCGCTCGCGGGCTCCGCGTTGGACATCGCTGCCTTTGTGTATTAATGAGTATTAGATTGAGAAATAAATTAATTTTAAATTTAGCACCGAAAGTGAAGATCCATTCTTTGCATTTATTAGGCCATTTTAAATTTATTTTAAAATATACCAATTTGCCCACATAAATTGGAAGCTTGAATGCTTAAAAGACATTATGTATTTCCTAATACATTTTTCTGGGAATGTCTGAAAGTTCTTTTCCATTTTTGTGTCGCTAAATCTTTTGAATCTTTCGAAATTAAATAAACTGAGAATAATTTAACAAGAACTGAAAAAAAAAAAATTAAATGAGATTAAGGAAGTGCTGAGTTGTGTGTGGCACCACGGATTAGGAAATAACATCGGACAACAGCATCATGAATGAAATCAATAGAATAATAATAATAATAATAAAATGAATGGAGTGCTTTTGGGAAGAACAAGTAATTATTCTGAAAAGTAACATGCCTCTTTGCTTGGAAAGAAACGTGTTTTAATCAATGTGTTTTGCCTGCATTAACTTGTGGAGCGAAAACATGGAAGCAAACAAAACGGATGGTGCATACAGAGCCCGATTAAGAATGTCCAGGGCTTTTCAGGGCCCTCAAACTAAAATAGTAGCTAAAAATGTTTTTTGGGGAGTATTAGGAAATTTTCCTGCATTTTATAAAATTGCTCATGAAACTCAGGTTAATCTAAATTTTCTTTTGCTGTTTGATATTATAATACTTTAAACATCTCTTCATCTTAAATATTTCTTTAAAAAAATCCCCCATAAAAAATATTTTGTCTGCAGCATTCTTAATTTAAACTGTTTTTAGAGAAGAGAAAAGAATAGGCAAGGCGTTTATAGAGGTATCTGTTTCTTAGATATCGAAGATTGAAGTAAAAAAATTGCTAGGAGAATTTTTTTTATGAATAATTTTACTCATTTTGGGACCTCCGTCTCCAATGGGCCCAAGGCCGCGGCCTAGTTGGCCTGTGCGGTAATCAGGCTCTGGGTGCAAAGATTATTAACAACACAGTGAAACATGGAAAGATGTACGCTAGGCATAACTGAAGAATAATCCGGATAAGAAGTCAGTTTGTGACGACATTCGATATAATTAAATGGTTAAAATGGAAATGTGCTGGGCACATAGCAAGAAGACAAGATAATAGATGGAGTATAAACATCTTACAAGGGTATTCTAGAGATGTGAAACGACCACGAAGACGATCTCAGGTAAGATGGTGCGACGAAATCAGAAAAGTTGCTGGAGTTAATTGAATGACTAAAGCAATAGAAAAGAAACAAAGAAAAATCTGGGGAGACCTACATCCAGCAGAGTATTGAAAACGGTTGTTGTTGTTGTTCATGATGATTATGATGACAACAGTTTCCCCGTTTGGGTCCTGCAAAAGAAATTATGTACTGTGTGTTACAGGTATGTGCAATTTATATTATGAAAAGTCTTGAAATTAGCTGTTCAAGCAGGACATTTAAATTTAATCTTCCCCCCAAAGAAAAGGAGACAACCCTGGTGCTGGTGCAAATTGGATACCATAGTTGGAGTTAGGAATGCTAGATCTATATAGTTCACATATTATTTTTCTAGAGAGGCAAAATTTTTACTTTTTTGTCCTTCAGTGTCATTTTTCAGTTTCTAGTTTACAGTTTTCAAGAAAAAAGAAGTAAATAAACTATAATAAAATGTAATAAGCTCTATGTATTCCCATATATCCCATACGTAAAAAAAAGACTGTCGTAAAATGATTGATGTTACATATTCTTAATATATTCAAAGTGCAGATAAAAAGGATCCGCTCTTTTTTAAATTTTTAATCTGGAGGATTAAGTAAGTCAGTTTTAAACTCTCTTCTGCTATATCCCATTTCCTTTTCTTCGTTCTCACACCTTTTTTTTTTGGCCTTTATGCTATACTATGGACGTTGAAAGACTTCAAAGTGGAATAAGTTATTTTTCTTTTACCATACCCTTCACTTGACAATTTATCACTAAGAAAATGCCAGTGAAAGAGTTTTCATAATCCTTAACTTTAAAGACGGATCGGTAACAACGTTTCTGTGAAATTTCCCAACAAAATGCTTTTTTTATTTTTTATTTGTTTGAAAAGTTATAAAAATCTATAATAACAATAATAATAACAATAATAACAATAAAACATGCTTTTATTTAAAAGGAACGAAAAAGAATAAAACTAGCTAGATTCGGAGGAATCTGATGTATTGCAATTGCATTGGTGCATGATACTTTACACTGCAAATAATAATAATAATAATAATAATAAAAAAAAAAGTGTTGATTTTACAGTATAATATTGGCACCTCAGCTGCCAGTATTGTACTGTAAAATCAACATTTTTTTTTTCAGTGTAGAGTTGCATGATATTTTAAAAATTTTTTAGTTGGGGTGGGGGGGGGGGGGGGTTAATTTCAATTTTATAGTACATTTAGGAAAGATTCATAATATTAATTTTATTAAATAAGAATTTTTAAGTATGGAACATATTTACGACGTCAGTTAAAGTGGAATTATGAAAGTAAAATTCTTCAAATTACGTGAGTTTTTGATGCAATTATAATAAAACATTGCAGTTTCCTTAATAACATTTTCACTGACGTTATTTGTCAAAAGGACTTTGATCTTAGGTTTGATTTCTAATTTGGAGCTGAATAAAAACGATGCCATTTAGACGAACTTGCTTAATAATATTACAGTTTTATGAATTAAAAATAATTGTTTTAAAGAAAAAAATAAAGATGTCATTTGTACATGATTAAATCACTTCACTTTCAGCGTGCATTCTGAAGCGTTTTAACCGCCATCATTAAGAAGTAATATGTTGAAAATCTACTGTTTTTTTTCTTTTTTAATTCTTGTGTATAAGGACATAATTGTCTATATGGGTGAATACAGAGAATTTAAACGTTCCACGTTGATCGAATCAATGTAAAAAAAAAAAAAAAAAAAATTCAATTTAACCCCTTGGGGACGAGCGACACGTACACGTGACGCATAAGATGCTCAGAATCCTCGATTATTTCCCACAGTTATTTTTTATTGTAAGCTTTGCCTTATCTAATCATAGCATTTCTGCGATTCAATTAGTCGAAAATTTCTCTTTTGAAAAACCGGTGGTAAAAGATTAAAAATTCTGTAAAGGACGATCGTCGCGAAGAGGTTAAGGATTTCTATGTGTCAATTTGTTGACAGACAATTTTTTATACTTTAGAATAAACTGATTCATGAAGCTTGAATATGTAAAGTTATGTTTTTATTCGAATTTTCTTGAAAAATGTAGATTAATCCATTTATTTTTTATCTTCACTTATTTAAAGTGAATTATTTTTTATCTTCACCTATTTAAAGTGAAATTATTTCTTTTAAATTTTAATAAAAATGACAGCAACAATCGTCTGATAATCTTCATTATTTCCTCTTTCAGGCCTCTCTTTCTACCATTGCCGTTATTGCATTAAATAAAATCATAATATTTTGGAAATTAATTTGAATTTCAAGCTTTTGAGAGTTATTATGACATCCTCGGATCCTTCGAATAATTGGTGTTATTTTCAAATCGTAATACATCGTAATTCCCAGAGAAGTATAGACGTCAAACACAAACACCCAGTCAGGTTTTAATATAATAGATGGAAAGATCATAAAACCGGCGAACTGAGGACAATTGAAGCTCATTCATTTGCGTTCGATAAGGGTTTTTAATTAATATCTCAATTAATTATCAAAAAATGAAAAATCCTAGTCTCGGATGCAACGAGACCGGTTTTCATCTATCCGGAATAAAATTTGTATAGACCCCTACGTGTGATAGATATCCCTAGCCATCGCCAACAGACAGACGCACATACAGACTTTCTTTTAATAATATAACATTGCAAGGCTATGTACAATTTGCACTTAAATATTCCTCCTGCACCGATGTCGTATGTCTAATTTTTTTTTTAATTATCATAATCAACTGGTTTATAATATTTTAATCAAATAAACATGAACATTTTACTTAATAAAATGCAAGATAATCTTCGATGGTATTTATTCGACTTTACATTACAAAGTAAATTTTCTGATTCGAAACATATTTTTTTTTATCCGAGAAATATTGGCTGGAATTTATATGGTAAGTGATTTTGTAGTTATAAATTACTTTAGTACCTGGTTCGGTATTTAAAAACACTTCTGCAACATTTGAATGCATACAGCCCTAAAAGAAGAATATACTGATTTTAGTTTTTGAGTTATGCAAGAGACTAAACTACTTTCTTGATTTCCCGTGAATTAACAGAATGGGATATTTCACATCCCATGTGAAATCCCATGTGCTCTTAAGTGCCGATATATTTCATGAATGCGTTAAATCACATTATGAACATAGGGCACAGCACAAGTCCCACGGGCCAGTGATAATCAGGTCTTGACCGCTGGAGTAATATTTTATAAAAATTTTATGATAAACTGTATCTTTTCAAACTACAAGGTATTGGGGGCCGGCAGAGCAAAATGCAGGGAGGGGCAGTTTCGAACAGAAAAGTCCGATGTCCCTAACCTTGGTAACGTTTTTTAAAATGAAAGCACAAGCTTGAAATAAGTTAAACTATGAAATTTTTATTAAAACCACCACCCAAGACAATTTTTAAACATAAGATCATAAGAATGAATACAAAAATTTTACAAATAAGAAATAATTAAAAATACAAAAGTAAACTTCTAGTTGAAAAGTGTTTATGACTTTGGCTTGTCTAGCCGTCCGTCCGTGCTCTAACTCTCGTAAATATACTCGAATTGCCCTGAAATTTTTGTATATTATTGACGTCTGCTGTAGCATGATCCCCATTGAAAATGAAGTGTGCAGCATGTATAGTTTATTTACAGGGACAGTCAAAAGTATTCCATTACATTACAGTGAATGGGGAAAAAAATCGTTTCAAGTACATTTTTCTGATGTTATGCCATTTGAAACATGATGAAATTGATATACAATTATGAAGCGCACTAAAACATGATTTTTATAAAAAATGGTGTGCAAAGCATTTATTATTCATTTACAGGGTCACACAAAAAAAATTCTGTTACACAATGTTCTAGGGAAAAATCGTTTGCAGTGTAATTTAAATGATGTTTGACTATTTCAAACATAATGAAATTTATATGTATTACTGAGGTGCAGTATAAATTGGTCACCGAAATGTATGGTGTCATTGCATTTCTCGTTCATTTACAGGACACACAAAATAATTCGTTTGCAGTCTTAGTGCGATAATACAGTGTATGTGTTATGATAAGTGCGTTTTCACCTTTGGTTTGCGTTTTAAAGTTTAACTAAATTTTTGCATAGTTTGTGGTGTGTATAAATATAGTTGATTATATACAGGGCTATACAAAAGATTTCCTAACCATTACTGACTATGAGAGTAGATTGCTTAATGGTATTTTTAATTGTCTTACGCATTTTCCTGCTGAACTATAATTAGCAGACTATATAAGTTTGTGGAATATATAGAAATTCATATACAGGGTTATGCAAAGAACAAGTTAACATTGTCGTTTGTGGTTGTTAATTGCTGGAAGTGTTGTCTTATGAGTTTTTTACCTGAATTAAATTTTAGCTTAATACGTGGTGTGTACAAAAGTCTTTATATAATATAAAAAAGGTTATAGAAAAGATTTCGTGTGAATTTCTATCGATTGGCGAAAATTGATAAATGTGAATTTTCTAACTAAACTAAATTTTATCACGCTAGTATGTATCCAAATCAATAGATATCATATGCAGGGCTACACAAAATAATTTGACTACTTTTGTGACTGTAGGAAGTAAATGTTAAAACTGGATTTTTAAATGTGTTATATCTTTCCTAAACTGTTTACTACATATCTTCTTTCACCTTTTTTTAACTTTGAAGTTTCTTTACAGTTTTCTGGATGTGTTGGAAAATGTTTCATAATCTATGCTTGACGCATGATTTTCCGTTCTTGTTTTTTTTTTTTTTTTTTTTTCAAAATGGAAAATTGACCGTCTTTTCTACTTTTTTTCATCGGGCTGTATTCCTCACCCTCTTCTGAACACTCCATTTAAAATAATTTTAAACACATAGTCGTAAAAGGAAAACATACGGTGAATTCAGATGGAATCTTTGTTGAAAAATCCTTAATTCTCTTGTCTGTAAGCTTTTAATTATTTTAAGTTACTCGGGAAGAATAAATTTTACTGTTTTTCTTTTTAAAGAAAAAAACATTATTAGAAGAAATTTAATTTGTTAAATTTCAAAATCCATGGAGGGACAATGGCCCTGTCCTGCTCATCTAACTGGCGGCGCCCCTGCTACAACGGTCTCTAAAAATTTGTAAACTTGCAAGTCGGATCCTTCAAAATCTACTGAATCATTGCTTTATTCGAATCATTAATCAAGTGAAGACTCCCCACTCGCTTGCCAGAGTTGTCATACTCAATGAGATCTAGGGGCTTCTAGATCCCCGCAACCACCGGATTTCGCACGCCAGGTACCCCCTTTACATTTCCCGCTAATCCAGTCTCTCCCGGATTTGTCCGGACACGCTCAGATTAAATGCAGATGGTCGAAACTTGACAAAGGAATAGAAAGACCATTAGAGACAGAATGAAAACCTGGAGCTCATATCGCTGCCAATACACAGCTCCATTTGAATGATGTATAGAAAGAATATTTGAAGGGAAAAAAAATAATATATACAAAATTTCTTTAGATATACACTAGATTAATTAATTGGAACACGTCGATTTTAGCACGATTTGTTCCGATAAAGCGGCTGCTCCAATTATCAGAAATAAAAGTAATGATATTTATCGATTTTGTTCTTAACATTTTGTCCCAATTAAACGGTGTCCAAGATAACCGAAATCTACTATATATAAAGGAGTAAAAAAATTATGCAGCATGGTTTTAAAAATATTTACGAAAAATAAACTATTTGATGCCATCTAAATAGTGTAAAAAAAAAAAAAAAAAAAAGAAAAAGAAAGAAAGAAAGAAAGAAAAAGAACTACATAAAAATATATATTACTTTAAATTTTCCATTCAAATTTTGAATTTTATCGTTCGTGAATCTATAATAATAAGGAGAAGTGTAAAGTGACTATATGTTTGTATGCATGTGTGTGCAATTTTTAGAAGAGATCGCTGCACGTTGAGATACAGGATTAGTGTAGAAAGGTAACTGTAAATCTGAAATTTAGTAATATGGGCGACATATTTTCGATTTTTCATTTGAATTTTTTTTTATTTAATTGTATATTAAATTCCGATTGTTCGCATTTTTTTTTTCATTTTCGAAGTTTATCGGTGATTTTTTGGAATTTTTAAAAGCAATCAAATTTTAATATTTTACCCCAATATAGTACATTTTGTCATCTTTTTTATAAACTTTATTCGGAATTTATGCAGTAATCTGTAGCTTTTATGGATTTTTTTCTTTAAATAAACTTACGTTTTTCCATCGAAAATGAGAATTTTCCCTTTTCTTAAGCAATTCGATATGGAATCATTACCGTCCAAAGTTAAATTTAATATCGTTACATGTAGAAAACTTTCGGCCAACTTTAATAAAAAAGAATTTTCAAAAAACATTAATTTGCGAATTTCTTACAATTTTTTAAAAAAATCTATTGAGCATGAGATTTTTCTGAATTCATGAAGGAAGAATGCATGGTCGAATATCCTGCCTTTAAAATAAAAAGCGTTAGGGATGCATTGGACTGCAGCGAACAAATAACGTAAGATTTAATTATAACGTAAATTTTCGTTTAAAACGCCGGCTATTTTTCGACATTTATAACCAATGCGAGTCTTCTGCTAAGAGAATAACTCCTTATGATGCAGTTAATATTTAATATTTTTAAGTTTTTGATCCGTGATTGTATCGAAATTCATTTTTTTCTTAAATCAGCTATACGATTAATTTAAGTAACTAAAATAGATTTTTAAACAAAATATTTAAATTAAGAAAACTCAAAATATCACGTTTTAATAATGATGATGATGATGATGATGATGATGATGATAATAATAATAGTAATAATAGTAATAATGATAACAGTAATAATGATAGTAATAATAATGGTAATAATAGTAGTATTTAAAAAACCCTTTGAAGGGCGGTGTGATATTTTCTGTACTACTTAATTTTAATTAAGATTTGAACAGAATTTTTGAAAAAAAAAATTACTTCTATAACTCTGGTGGGAAAAAAGCTGTAAACATGCATTTCCTTACTTTCACATATAAATTGTCGAAAATTCTGGTGTGAATTCAAAATTACAGAAACACAATTACTTGCCCATGAAAAGGTTAAAGGTCGAAAAATGAATGTTTCGAATTCTGTTAAAATTGTTTGATAAGATATTTATTATTACAGGGCTGTTATAGTAAAGGGCCCTCATTAAAGTGTTTTTTGTTTTAACAGTTCATGGGCGCGAAGCATACAGGGCCTTGTTATATTGAGAGCCCCAGTTATTAGTGACCGATGTATTAACGATTTATGGTATCCGAGCGTTCAGGGCCACGTTATAGAAGGGAGTTTACAGAACCTTATAACTGCAGTGAACCCTCCTGTAGAAAATACTTTTTATGCGCGTGTATCTTGCTATTGCATCGCTCCAGTGATGAAGAAAAGTTTTTTTTAAAGGTGTGAATTTATACAAACGGTACGGCAACACGCTATATCTTTTTCTCATTATTATTTTTCATGTTCCATTATTGTGTGTTTCTGTTATATTAAATGTTGTGAGAATAAAATGGTTTCGTTATTTAACACATTACATTCACGTACTAAGTACTAATTTCTGTACTGCGCATAGCTGCCAACTTTTACGCTTTTTTGCTACCACTAAAGATTAATAGAAAGTTTTGCATTATTGAATCACATGATTTCGGCGATTTAATAAGTAAAAATTTACTGTAAAATTTTAGTGGTAGGAAAAAAGCGTAAAAGTTGGCAGCTATGCCTGCAGATATAGTACAAAAAATAGTATTTAACATGTTTATGAGCGCGAAGCGCACAGGGACACGTTAAGTGAGTGAAACGCCGTTGTAAAAATTGTCACGATGTAGTCGCTGATGGTTAATATATTAGCAGTTTTTATTATACACCACCATGAATTTAAATGGAATTATTACTAACAATCTATTATATTACATTATGCCTGTCTGTTTGTATTTCTCCACTGCTCCTTCATAGAATATCGAAAGTTGAGCGATGAAATCAACACCATTTATTCGCATGGATCCGAGGATATCACACAAGGTCTCAGAATTTTAAAATTTGAATTAGTTTCCGAGATATTCATTTTATTTTTATTTTTATTTTTTTGTAATTTTTAATGACATTTCTGTAATGATGGTAACTAGGTTGCCATGGTGATTACGTCATATTTAAGATGTAGACATATTATTTCCGTATTACTGAATTTAAAAACCGAATTTGTATACTAAATTACTCCATTTTTGTATTTAAAAGAGAGAAAAGGAGAAACGATAGGGATTATTAGTTTTTCCTTTTATTAGGTGCGTTCGTAATTATATAAATACGTAGCAGCTATAGTCGTCGTCTGTCCGTCCGTCTATCCACATATAACAGCGCAAAAACTACCCAACCGAATGGTTTGAAATTTAAATCGTTGCATAATTTTATCGCGCCATTTCAAATTTTATGAAAATCGTATCAAAACTTAAAAATATATTAATAAAAGTTTTCTTCATTCTATTCAATCCTACCATACGTAATTAATTCAATGATATCCCATGATAGCTAATGATTCTAGGTTGCCATGGTGATTACGTCATATTTGAGATGTAGACATATTATTTCCGTATCACTGAATTTAAAAACCGAATTTGTAATACTAAAATTGTTTAATTGTCATGCAGCAATTATTATTATTATTATTATTATTATTATTATTATTATTATTATTATTATTATTATTTAATTCACACCGAAAAAAAAGGATAAAATGTGTAATCTCGATAACCTTGATTTTATTCACACGTATTCTTCATAATTTTGCTACAAAACTTTCTCTGCTCCTAAAACTTACATTAGTGATAATTACTCTTCGATTGGAGAAAAAAAGAAAAAAACAAATAGAGTTATCTATATAATAATAAAACTACTTAATAATTTAAAAAAGAATTAGCATGTTCCTGAGTAAAATATTCCCTGTGATATTTAAATTTAAACATATTAAATAATTTTGAATTAATTAAAAAATATATTTCAATGAAATATTTAAATTTATATAACTTAATCTATTGTATTGGCGTCTATTTTGTAGTGGAATAAAGATTCGTTTAGGGTACCAAAGAAGAAAGAAAGAAATATCCGTGAATTTTAATGTAAGTGTTGACTAATTTTACATTTTACCTAAATTACGAATATCAGCACGAATATGCATTACAACAGCTAAAGCCCCGGCACAATAACAATATTTCGCATTTTTTTTAATTACAATTTTGCATAGTTAAATTCTAGAAATTTTAGAAGTTGATAATTGAAATCATGGTATTTTAAACAATACTTTTTGAGTTGAAATAAAAAGCAATTACCCAATTTGTCCCTTCATTTCTCCATTTGTGCATTGCAACTGTTGTCTAAATAATAAGTTTTGCGTAATTTTAATTGAAAAACTGTCGAATGCAAATTGCAATCAAACCAACAATTGTAGTTTATTTATACGCAATATTTGGTTGAAGCGACAATATTTTAGCTTATATTTTAGCAATATTTTTAGCTGTTCTGCGACTGTTTGTATGCGGCTGATGCAATAGAATCTGTGTATTTAAGTTTGAAAATACCACAGAATTACACAAATGTATTCAGATTTGTTTCAAAATTTCTTCCTCTTTCATTATTTATAGCAATGAAGGTGCAAAGAAAACAAATAAAGAAAACCAATCAATTTTGCTATACAAAATATACATTGTAAAATGTTATGCATTGTTATAGATCTGTAACAAATTTAATTTTATGTTTACTCTAAAATATGTAGGAGAGGATATCTCAATTTCGTCATTGCTCCCAGGGCCTCCACATTGTACATATGGAATTTCCGGGGGCCCTTATTGACCGGGTACGGGCGTTATATTGCCAGCAACTGCCTCTAATTTTTAACCCATAATTCAGCCTATTCTCTGAGTGTTGTGAAACAAAAACACACATTCAGATTTTAATACAATAAATGCAGCTCCGTATTAAGCGAATCCTGTTTTTTTTTTTTTTTTTTTTTTTTTTTTTTTTTAACACTATCTTGGTTTTCTAATAGAACTGTTCGAGCTTTTTCATGTACAATTCAACCTGCTAAGACGAAACAGCAGGAGTACGAGATAAATTCAGTTTTAGACAGATTTCCATTTTAGCAGGTACATTGTCCTTAGCAATTGCATTGTAATTTTTGTCTTCAATAAAAAACACAAATTTTTCCCATTTAATGTAGGATTCCGTTATATACAGGTTCCGTTTTCGCAGGTTTTACTTCACTACAGTAAAACAAAGATAAGCGCGTATTAAAATTCGAGTGGTTCTTTTCTTGAAGTGCAATAATTCGGCCACAAAACTTCCCCTTCTCCTAAAACTTTTACTTAGGCGATCATTATTCCTCGATTGGTGAAAGAAAGGAAAAGAAGAGAGAAATAGAGAAATCGGAAATAAAACTATTTAAGAGGCGTCCGATTTCGGAAATGTAAAAGTGTTATGTCTGAAAAATGCCACTCACGTCTTGAGATTGCTCCTTTGTTATCATCGGACACCGACAGAGGTTGCCAGAAAAATAAAGACAACGAAAAATCGCCAACGACTTTCGTGATCTCTAATAAGTGGAGGGTTTTGTAGCATTAGAAGTAATTAAAAATAAATAAATAAATAAAATTTAAGTATGATTCAGTCAAACTTATAGAGGGGCCTATTACCTTTGTGTCTGTAAAAATTATCTTAAATAGGGCTTACGTTGTAAATACTAAAACTCAAACAATAGCATAAAAATGATTTTTTTTTTACCGTTTTACCTTTACATAAGGAACAGTCCTGGAGATAAAAAGGCACCATCCCAAGCTATTTCATCAAAATATTTTCACACAAGAGGTACCACTCGACTGGAAATTGTCTGCTTTCCGAATATGATTGCAATTTTGGAAATAAGATCGTCTACATATTAAAAATTGTACCAACTTTCAACATTCAAACAGTAACTCCAACTTTTCGCACCTGGGTTCTTTGAATCAAGGCAGTCACGAAAAAGGTACAATTTATATGCTTATAATAATAATAATAATTACTTGCACTATCCATTAAAACAGACATCAATTTATTTAAAATTGCACATATCAAAGAGCAGTGTACATGTCCAAAAGCTACAGAAAACAATTTTAAAATTACACTAAAACTAGTCAATATGCTAAAAGTTGTAAAAATATTTTCACTTCTTGTTCCTGAGACATCTTCAGTTACTGATGTTATGTTTTTTCCTCGTCAGTGAATCCGTTGAAAACCCCCATTTTTCCTTTTTCTAAATAATAATAATAATAATAATAATAATAATAATAATAATAATAATACATAATAATAATATGCTTTTTCACAAATCTTCAGAGAATAGTTCAAAGTTTGAGAATGCTAGTGTTAAACCCTCATGACAAACATTAAAATTTATTTCTTCAAAAAAAATCATTCGATTCAGTTTATTTTTATTTAAACTTTTTTTAAAAGAAATACAATGAATAGGACCTTAGAGCCTAAGAAATGGAGATGGTACAAATTACCAGGGCCCAGCTACCTTAAATGATCTATCACGATTGATGTGTTTAAATAGACTAACAAAAAAGTAGATTCCGAGAACTTGTTTTAGGTAAAATTTTCAAGCTAACAGAAATAACAATTAAAAACAAGAACGTTAAATCATGCATTTAGCATATATTATGAGAAACTTTTCAACTCTAACAGAATATTGTTAAGAAATTTAATTTTTTCATACGATGAAATATCAAAATAAACAATATAATAAATTATAACACCTTGTAATAGTATATTACTTTTAAATGCTAAAGGTGTAAAATTAACAACTGTAATATAAATTAAAATAACTTTTATTAGTTGTTTTACATGTTTCGACTCTTTCTGAGTCATTTTCAAAAACAAAATATAGCTTTAGAATATTCTCATTTTGTTTTTGAAAATGACTCAGAAAGAGTCGAAACATGTAAAACAACTAATAAAAGTTATTTTAATTTATATTATAGTTGTTAATTTTACACCTTTAGCATTTAAAAGTAATATATCAAAATAAACAATTTAAAAAACACATAACGCAGTAAAAAAATCATTTTCTGCAATTTCTGTCCATATCCTTTAATGTGTTCAAATTCTTTCGTGCATCTGTAGCCGAAATCGGTCTCTCAAATCGAAACAGGCTACTTTATGACATCCTATTTTTTTTAAATTCATTTTTGTTCGGAAATGCATGAGATTGGCAGGTGTTTTTATTCAGTAACTAATGTAATCGAAAAAACACGTTTTCCATGTTTTGGTAAAAGCAGGATATCTTTTAGGAAATACTGTCAAAATCGGCGTTTTAAACCGAATTCCCGACACTGCAGCACGAGAAAAGGGAAAAAGTGTTGTCACGTGACACGAATCGCTTACAACTCGATAAAAAATGTATTTATCAAACAAGTTGGAAATTGTACGTCAAACGTGACAAATGAGGTGCGTTCGTACTATAGCTAGTTATATAAATATTCAGATCTTGATGATTTTTAATTCTGTGAAATGAATTATATCGTCTGCAGATTAATTTCTGTCATAAAATAAGTATCTCGGTCGCTTGACGATTAAACCTCGGAAGCTCCTCTAACAAGAAAGCACCGATTTAAAAAAAAAAAATTAAATTTATTAATAAATATTTTTATTAATATCTCCTAAAGTTTTGATTCGATTTTTAAAAAAATTGAAATGTCTCGACAAAATTCTGCAAAGATAATATATCTTAAATTCCAAACCATTCGGTTGGTAGTTTTTGCGTTGTTATATGCGGACGGACGGACAGACGGACGGACCAAGCGACGACAATAGGTGCTACGTATTTATATAATTACGAACGCACCTAAAAATGGAAAACTCACTTCGATTCCATATCGCTTCACTTAGTCAGGCATTCCAATTTTATTCCTTCGCGTTTAAAAATGAGTCAGAAAATAGGTCAGAAAGTTTCACGTTGTTGAGCAGGTCATTTGAGAAACACCTTAATGGATCCATTTTGCGTTTTAAATATATTAGATGTTTATAGTGCTCCTTTATCTCTGCAGCTTTTTTTTTTGTGTTGTTTCAGAGATAAATTATCAAAAATTTACAACAGACCCCTGAGTCCTAGGAGCCGCATAAGACTCGCCTTCTTACTTATCTTATCTAAATTCAAGAAAATTTGAGTCTATTAAAAGAAAAAAAAAGCAATTAATAATCAGTTTTTGACTGTTTTTTTTTTTTTTTTTAATTTTTATATGACTTAAGGAACAGGACCGCCTATAGATTTCATGTTCTCCCATGCAATTTTTCTGTGAGCCCCACCCCCTTCGCTCATTCTTTTTTTTTTTTTTTCTTTTCTTTTATAAAAATGATAGTGATATTGCATATTTAAGGAAATCTTTAGAAATTTAATTTGGTTTAATAAATTATGGAAAAATATTTTAAAATTATACTTGTTTTTTCCCTATCGAGCTTTAAAAGCTTCATTAATTTTTTAATGAGTCTGCATGTATGTAATTGTTTAGAAAACATTAATATTGTCATTCCATGGTTTGCGGACATACAATTTGAAAAATTCTGTACAAAATTTTATATAAATATGTATGCAATATTTTTTTAAAGATTGTTTTACAATTTTTACTGTTTCCCGTGTTCAACACTTCAAATATTTCAGACACATTCACAATCTTTTTTTCATTAGCACCTGTCCGAAAACTTCATATTTAATGTATTAACATTCATAAGCCTAAAACTCGATGGCTTTCCAACTTGTACTTTCCAACATAGTTGAAAAGTGTTTATGGATTCGGTTTAACTGTCTGTCTATTCTATCTGTCTGCCGTCTGTTTGTGCTCTAACTCACGCAAGTATACTCGGATTCTAATGCAATTGAAATATGTTATTGTGGTTAACCATGTTCTTGTTCGGTATTGAAAATTAAGTGTGTAGTATTTTTTTGTTCGTGTACATGGACACTCAAAAGAATTCCGTTACATTAGGGTCTATGGAGAGAAATTGCAATGTGTTTTAAAGTTTTTTTGCCATCGTTTGCAATGTATTTTAAAGATGTTACACTATTTCAAACATTTTGAGATTGATATACATCACTGAGGTGCACAACAAGATGCTTACTGTAGAATATGATGTGCATAGCATTTATCGTTCATTTACAGGGACACACAAAAGTATTCGGAAACAGTATTGTGGACGTGTAATAATTGCTGGGAGTGCATTTTCAATTGTGGTGTGCGCTTTTGAATTTATCTAATTTTATGCATATTACTTGGCGTGTATAAATTCTATAGATCAAATACAGGGTTGCACAGAAGATCTCGTGTACATTTCCGTTTATTGACGGAAATTGCTGAGGGGGAATTTTCAACTGTGCTATGCGTTTCCTAACTCAACTAAATTTTAGCATACTATGTAATAATTAAATACAAATCTATAGATCACTTACAGGGCTGTACAAAATAATTCTGATATTTTTCTGATTATTGATGGTAATTTCCTTAATTGTGTTTTCAGATGTGTTATGCGTTTACCAAATTGTTTACTTAGATATCATTTTTCACCTTATTAATCTGTGAAGTTTTGCTACATTATTTCGCATATGTTGGAAAGTATTTCATAATCTATGCTTGACGCATGGTTTTTCGTTCTTGTTCATTCTCCTAAGAATTCAATACATCTTGGGTTATAGTTCATTGCTCTTCCTCGACCAACATTCCGTCAGTCCCCTAACGCAAAAAATTGGTTACAAATACATAATTTTATAAATAATATCTGAAACATTCGTTACTTTTATAGAAAACGATAAACGCCGTGCGAGTTTTTGGTATCCAAATACAAATACCTACAAAATTGCATGCCTTTATGAACGGAAATAACCTTATGAATGTATCAAAAAGTAGCGAGTTTGAATGTGATAGCTATTTACAGTCTTAAAGGAATTTTATTTATAGGTTGATTTTAATTAAAAAATATCGACATTTTTATAGAAATTGAGTCAGGTCAGGCCTGATTTAATGGATTTTTGAATGGATAGGCCTGTCCATGAACTGCAAGTAATAAAAGGGACGGCTGAACTTTTAGATTTTATAACTGCCGGGGCCTGGCCTGAAAATTCATTCTCATGTAAACCGCTAGGCATTACATATGACCGTCAATCATGGGCAATTCGACGAAAATTTCAAACTCGGGAAAAAAAAAAAAAAAGCTGCGAAAGTCCCCTTTATGGCCGGTCCTGACTAGGAAGTATGAATATCATATTGGAATAATTTCGAGCGATACTATTTTTTTTTCTCAATGTCTTCACATAAAATGAATAAATAAATACATTCTAACAAAGAATAGATTAAGAATGAAATAAATACGCTTGAGGAGCAATTATCCGAAAATTGTTTGATCCAGAGGCTATACATCGGACATGCTCGTGTGGACATTTTTTTGCCCTCTTCTTTATAACATACTTAAAAATAATAATAAAAAGCGTAATTTTGCTTGTATAATGATCTAATTTAGAATGAAGAAATGTGATTTTATAGAACGAAGAGAAGGATAAGATTACTAGCTTTAGTAAAAAAAAATTAAAGAACGGAAGAGAGAGAAAAAGAGAAATTGTGCTGCTAGAAAGCCTTCTAAATTAAACTAATAATAATAATAATAATAATAATAATAATAATAATAATAATAATAATTATTATTATTATTACTATTATTATTGAATGCATAATATTACAATGAAACCCGTCGAATAGTGGTTCTAAAGGGATAAAAAAGCATCATTGTTACCAGGTTATCGTTATAGACAAGAGTCAATTCACAAATTCACAATGCAGAGTAAAATATTAATGACATGAAGACATTAAGCACATTCTGACAAAAATGCACACTTCTTCAAATCATTAAGGAATATATAGGAACTTCCGAAGTATGGGACTTCGGAAAAATAATTCAGCCTCCGGAATTTTAAACAGATGTGTCCAAAAGAAAAAAAAAAGAATACTCTGTCGTAGCAACAAGTTATCCCAATAAGGTATTTGGTATTTATATCAAACAACGTCACGATGTCGAGAGCGTTTTCTAAAAGTCACAATGTTTGAGTTGTTTGCAAAATTACAATACATTTGCATACTTTAAAAATATATACAACAGTGACCTCTATATATAAGCCTGTATGTTGCCACTGCTTTGGCTCATTTGTCATTTGCATAGAAGGGTTTATTTATGATGTCGAGGACGTTTCCTAAAAGTCACCAATGTTTGATGAGTTGTTTGCAAAATTACAATACATTTGCGCACTTTAAAAATATATACAACAGTGACGTCTGTAGATAAGCCTGTATGCTGCCATTGCTTTGGCTCACGCTCTCATTTGTCATTTTGTATAGAGGGATTCATTTATGATGTCGAGGACGTTTTCTAAAACTCCCAATGTTTGATGAGTTGTTTGCAAAATTACAATACATTTGCGCACTTTAAAAATATAAACAACAGTGACCTCTGTAGATAAGCCCCGTATGTTGCCATTGCTTTGGCTCACGCTCTCATTTGTCATTTTGCATAAGCGTTCATTTATGAAAAGCCTATAAACAACTGTATGCAGAGTTTATTATGGTTATTTTTATTTTTATTTACATTGATTTCACATGGCTGGATGTTGCGAAGTCTTTAGTCGACGTTACTGGTTGTTGTGAAGTGGCTATACTAGTCGTTATTGGAGTTTTGAACTGCAAAAAATAAACGGGCTGGTCCAACTTTTAGATTTTATAACGACCGGGTCCGGACCTAAAAATTTCGGCCTATGTAAACTTCTAGGCATTACATATTATTGCAATACATGAGCAGTTCAACAAAAATTTCAAACTTAAAAAAAAAACAAAAAAAAAAAAAAAACAGAAAAATCACAAAATGCTTTGAAAGGTCCGGACCCCTTATGGGTGGTCCTTTCAAAGGTAGCTTACGCATTTTTTACTCATCAATAGCGAAATTGTGAAACCTTCCTTATTTTCAATGGTAAATCTACGAAGTTTTTAAGGTTAGCGATGGTAAAGTGCTAAATGTTGTGAAAGTGGAAACTTTAAAATGTAATGAATAAATTTTAGTTGAATTTTAGTTTGTTTAAAACATTTTTAGTTACATAGTAATTTTTTTCTAAAACCTCTTCTAATTTTTCGTGTGTAAATGCAAATTCGGGTATTCGACGACAGAAAGGCGGTATTTAAATACTCTCTTGGGATAGGGTGGGGTGGGGTGGGAACAAAGTTTTTTTTGAGGGGACATAACATATAGGAAGTATTGAAATAGCAAGGCTTTAGCAAGCATTATTGATATAATTATTAATTTATTTGCTTAAAATGTTTATTTAATGCTAATCTTTCTAGTTTACTCAAATCTGCTTTCATGCAATTTCTGAAATTTTTTTTGAGTCTGACCTGTAATGATTGATTCATTCTAAAATATCTAATTCCTTGAGGTAGCACCCCCTCCCCTTGGTTTTCCCAAATGTCATCCCTGCGAGACAGATCTTCCCCCTGCACATTTGCAAATTTAAGTAGACGTTTCGGTTGGTTCTGTGATATAAAAAACACGAGCTATAACGTTGATGAATTAGCCTTGGATTTCAATTTAGTTCCCGAGTTCTACAACAGCTTCCGTAAGAATTTACATTTAAATTCCGTTTCTATTGAGTAATATGTAGTCCTTTAGACTGAAATTAAGTTTGCTGACGCTTGTTAGAGTAGGAAGTATTGTGTTAGTTAGAAGAGTTTAATGCAATTATTTGCTTAAGATAAGCAACTTGCTTTTGAATTGAAGTAGTTTGCAAGAATCTATCAAGACTTGTGTATAAATATAACTTCATGTATGGAATTGATGAAAAAAAAATTGTACGAAACAGAACCCTCTTTTTCTAGAAATTCAAATAAATTGCTTGATCTTTAAAAATCTGCCATAATTATGGCTAAAGCTCAGAAGACTGTGTCAGTGGCAGTCTCACAACTAAACCACTATTTCCATGCACATATAAAGCAAGGTATTCATTTTTGCAAACTTTTTTATGGATAATTATGGATAAAATTTCATTCTAACATATCTGTACCGATTTAAATTTGGAGTTAAGAAACAAATTTTATTTGACTAACAATTGGGATTTGTGCCGGAATATGGCAACCTATAGATCCTTTGGCGTTCCGAATATTGAGATAGCCCGGTAACATATGTAGGCCATTTCGACCAGCGTCCGAGTGACACCGGACTTACGGATAGAATACTAATGAGCTAGATGGAGATGTCATCATACGAAGCAAAAGCAGATGGTATAGAAAATCGAAGTTCAGCAGTGGAATCGAATTTTCACGTCTTTCTTTTTAATAGCTTCTTTTCAAAAGAGAATTTTCTTCTTTTCTTCCTTCTTCTTTATTGTTTAAATTAAACATTTGTATTAAATTTGAAGATTGGCATGCATGGCATACGGCACTTGTTAAATTTTAAATTTAATTTTATTAACATTTAAAGAAGTTCTCAAAAACAATATATATATATATATATATATTTACGTTTCACAAACGCGAAACATTTTACACATTCACGGACTCATTTTTAAACGTAAAAAGTATGACTTGCAGGCATGCCTTATTGGATGATTTGGAAATGAATAACATGTTTCATTTTTCAATAAATATATTCCAATATATTTATTGAACATACATGAGATGTTTAGAAGCAGAGTGGACCAACCTTGCCAGCTGTGATTTCGAGAAAAATGTTTTCCAAAATTAGTATACATTTTTGTCAAACTCTTTTAGGAAAGTTCTGCCATCAGCGCCAGAGGAGACCAAGCTTCTTCAGGAAGCATATAGTGATTAAGTTGGCGGTACCAGACAAGACCAAGCCACTTGATCCACTCTTGCACTTGGCAACTTGATGTACAAGTTACGCTGGACTCTCTGTATCAGTTAAATACCTTCGAAATTAATAAATTTCATCATACAGCTAATAGATGGTATGACGTAAAAGGCTTTGACACTTCAAACTCATTTTTTACAAAAATGTGGGATAGTCCACTCTGGTTCTCAACGCTTCGTATATAACTTATTGATTATAAATAGCATTTCAGTATATTTATTATATGTAAGCAATTGCTATCTCACGATAAACATACCAGGGATGTCTCGTCTGGAATTTCGGTTCAAAACGCCATCTTTGACAGTATTTTCTGAAAAATACCTTTATCGTTATATAATTTGATATTTTTTTTAATATAACAACTCACAATTTTATGAGTTTAGAACTGAAAATGAAATCAGAAAGTAACAGAAAGTAGCCAGTTTTAATTTGAAAACAGCCTTAACTCTTTCATGACGTGCGTCCTTTACACTTCCATAGTTGCCAACCTCCCGATTTTTTGAATACCAGTAAAATCATACAAAAATTTTCACTTCATTAAATAGCAGAAATAGCACGATTACATAAAACAAATATTTTTTTATAAAAATACTGGTATGAAAAAAATCGGGAGGTTGGCAACTATGCACTTCTTTTAATTTTTAAGCACTAGTTATGTTTTAAATTGAAATTTCCTCCTTCTTGAATCTCTGGAAATCTACAAATAGATGAGACAGAATTTTTGTTCAAATTTTCTGGTTCTCAAATTCAAGGATTTCGTGTATCCTAAACGGCAAAAATTGCGTGCCGCTTGTCGCAAAGGAATTAAAGATCCACTTACCTCCTGAGATGCAAACGTGTAATGTACTAAAACCAGACGTTGTTACGTTCAAGGGTTATTTCCATAATATTGTATATAATGTGCGCAATTGGCAAAATCGCAATAAAAAATGAGTGATAGTTTTCTTTAACATTGCATTGTAATAAAAAGAGATTATAAAAATATATTATTAATAAAAATATCAATATTAAGAACTGTATTTTTTTTTGTTTGCTTTATCCTAATAAATAAGTAAATATGCATTTGCACGATTTACTTTCTCTTTACAACTTTAAACATTTGCCTAAAAACTGATAAGTTTTATCAAAGGAAAAGTATCGGGCTCTTTTAATACTTTAAACATAAAAATCACACACTGTTAAAAATTTGCAGCAAACTGTCCAGTCATTTGACCGTTTTTACAGGAAACGGTTACATAACCGTAATTTAACTCTATTCTGACCATAATATGAGCAATATTATGGTCAGAATAGGGATAAATTATGGTTATGTAACCATTTTCTATAAAAACGGTTAAATGACCGGAAAGTTTGCTGCAAATTTTTAACAGTGCAGTTCTAACAATTCTTCACAGAATGAAACGAAGTATGACTAATTTTTACGAATCATTTGGAAATTTCTATCGATGAAGATATAAACTTTGCATAGAAGTGATCTTAGATTTTAAGTAGACAAACGATGGATGCAAGATGAAGGTGGCTCATTTCATATCAATTGGTCTAAATTTGGATACGGTTCCTACTTCAAATTTGATGTAATCGCAGAAACACATATAGGTCCAAGATGGACATCTATGCAGACTGTCAGAGTCAGAAGTAATATAGTTGGGTCATCAGGAGTCATTCTGTAGAACTATTTCACTGTCGCAAGAAAAACGATCAAAACACCAAGTTTGCCATCTTACTGTTCGTACAAGAAACCTTACATGTTGCAAATATCTGATCTAGTACAATTTTTTGTGATGAAAAACATAATTGCAGTATTAAAGATCGGAAATCAATACATTCATCATTCTTGGCCTCAAATCAGGCCCTACACTGCAAAAATAAATTGTGGATTTTACAGTATAATACTCCCAGCTGCCAGCATTACCGTAAAATTAACAGTAAAAAACAGTAAAATAAGCAGTAATACGCTACCGCGCATACAGCCTGTCGCGATGAATTTGACCATTACTTTTGTAGAAGCTTAAAGTTTTGTAACCATTTGTAGGCATATTGCATTATGAAGTAGTTGTATATTTTCTGATAAAACTGTTGTTGTTGTTGTTGTTGTTGTTGTTTCTAATCCCATCTCCACAAAACCAAAAACTTCCAGAAAATCATGAAAGAGCGCTGGATTTTCCAAGATTTCACAGCGGGTAAAATTTAGGCATTTGATAATCAGAGGAGAGGCCTGGACTCCCGGGCACCGATGACACTCAGAAAATGTTTTCTGGCCCTGATGGAAAGAGCTCTTAGCTCTAATTAGCTCTAACTTTTTTCTAATAAAACTAACACATGTAAGCAAGGTACAACTTATTTCAATAAAAAATTCATGTTAAGTATGTTCAATCTGTTCACCATCTGCAGCTGTGTATGTAAATGCATACGTATTGCTGCCGATGGTGGACACATTGAGTGTACTTAACTCGAAATTAAAATAAATTGTACCTTGCTTAAACGTATTAGTCTTACTAGAAAATGTATGCCTCACTTCTAGAAGCTATATACATGTTAAATCTGCGTGTTAAATCTGGTGATTGGCTATCGAAAACTTCACATATCAGAGGCTCATACTAAAGTTATTTTTACATGCAAAGGCCGGTTAATACTTAATCAAGGATGCTCTACAGTTTTGAAATTGACATTTTTACACTATCTTTCATCTTTTTGGGTAAGGGCCGATAAGTTCGAAATTTCGCCACTAGGGCAGCTGAAGCCACTTTCATATGATAACACACAGTCATTTTACTGTAGATAGACACTTGTTGCACAATTATTACACCTTTAAAGAGATATTTGAGTGTACGCGGACTTTAGTTTGAATACGAATATAGTTGCGAATCTCACGCAAAGTAGGTATTTGGAACCTTGCTTGTTTACCTTATACGGAAAAGGCCCACAATGAATCAAAAGTTTTCTTGTCAATTAAGTTATGTGTTCTTCCCAGTGGTAATGGTAATCAAATCAGAAGTGTTCCTTTTAAGATATTTGATATTGAAAATGGGGTGGAATTTATGAATTTATTTTTTAAGGGGATGTTAAATATGAATAAATTAATAAATACTTAAGTAGGGCGAAAACAACTTAAGCAGCTCTATGGCATATTCATAGGTATTTAATCAGTAAAGTGACAAACTTTCAAATAATTTGTTCAGTAGTTACAGCTTGTTAAAGTAAGGATACAATTCATCGCGACAAGTTGTATGGCCTAAGTTTGAGGCCAAGTAATGATGAATGTATTGATTTCTGACCGTTAATGCTGCAATTATGTTTTTTAGCACAAAATATTATAGTAGATCACCTATTTTTAATAAGTAAGGTTTCTTGCATGAGCATAGTAAGATGACAAACTTGCTGATTTGATCGTTTTTCCTGCGACAGTGAAATAGGGAACTTCACAGAAGCATCCCTGGTGATCCAACTATGCTACTTCTAACTCTTTACAGTTTGTAGATATCCCTCCTGTATGTCCTTCCGCGATTGCATCAAAATTTGAAGGTGTCGAGCAGGAATTGTATCCAAATTTAAGCCAATTGACATGGAATGACCCAAGTGTATCTTTTGTTTAATGGAAGGTTTGCGGATACAAATAATAACTTTATTTATACCTAAGAACCAGGACGCAAAGGATGATACAAAATGTCCATGGAATTGGCTTCCATGTATACCAAAAATCAACAGTCGAGTATTATAGTAGCATTACTATTAGTGGTCTTACCAACAGTAGTAGAAGTAATAATTATCACAAAATGTAATTTTCTGTGAATCTTATATCAGGTCCTTTCAAGTTACACCATGAGTATAGATATAAAACTTACCAATCTATATAAACGTTTCAAAAATATTTATTATAGAGTTTAAACTTTAATTTTCAGCAATCACTTTAATGTTAGGCTCAATAAACTTGCTGGCATCCACTAATACTGTTATTTGTAATTTGATTTTAACATCTTATTCAATTAGAAATTAGTTCATTATTTTGTGTGCACAAATCTTACACCTGTATGTATATATATATATATATTTTTTTTTTTTTTTTTTTTTAAATTCTAAATGATCTTCTTTGTAGTGATATTGAAGATTAGGTTTGAGCTAGCTTTCGGAGAAATGGGAAAACAAGAAATTTGATTCTCTTGATCGATCCACTGTGGTTGACAGTATGCTGAGAATAACTCTTTTTTGCTAAATTTTTTAAATGATCCGATGCATCGAAGTGCCTCATATATATGTCAGTAAATATTGGAAGGTTCTGCTTTTTCAAGTAAATTACTTTTGCTAAAGAGAAAATAAATATTTTCTGAGTCTGTGCGAGGCTTTCACATTGCAGTCTTTGAGATTATTTGCTGATATGTTTTTCATTATTTTTTACCTGCACTTTTTAATTATTAAACGTGTTTTAACGAAATATGAGTGTACTATGCCAAAAGCCTGTTCAAAACCTTTCACATGATAGCTTATTCAGCGTTGTGCGTTTTGTATGTGAATAGAAAAAGGGATGTTGACATTAGAAATAATATATATATGGTCTTTGAGCCGTTCAACTAACTAATCGCAAATACAATTTAAGAATTTTCTGCAGGTCAAATAAGACTTTTAATTCTGCCTGATTTGGTTGAATACGTATTTGAGATTCCTGAGTCAATTTAAATTCAAGTTTTAATAAGACGTTTGTTTTTGCTTGTTTATATTCTTATGTTTTTCATTTTAGTGAATTTTCTTTTATCATAAAGATAACAAAATTCGCGATTCCCTCTTTATTTTTTATTTTATGAGAAATATGATAACAGTAATGGCTCAAAAAGACTCTGTTATAAATATCTATCCTAATATCCTAATAATATTATAAATCTGATTGTGTGCAAATGTTAGGCTGAACCCAGCGTCAAAATGGAGAAATTAATGGCCCTGTATCTTTGCATATAGGTGGATTATAACCCGGAAATGAACATAGACTGGTTTTTGTTCATTTTATTCAAATATTTTTC
The DNA here is from genome assembly GCA_963931845.1 of Maratus michaelseni. NCBI lineage: Eukaryota > Metazoa > Arthropoda > Arachnida > Araneae > Salticidae > Maratus > Maratus michaelseni. The sequence goes on along the minus strand of OZ007592.1, from coordinate 178,487,834 downwards.
TTAATAATTCAAAATTTCGTTATTTTCATAGAGAATAAATGGACATTTTTCCGTAAAATTTAACCATTTTACTTTATCGTTGCTAGGTCTTTGATCGTTGCCAATAAATAATATTTCCTCAACAATTAATTTTCAATTAAACGATTTTCACGTGAAAAATGAAAATGAAAAAGAATTCAAAAGAAGATGAATTTCCGTGATATTTGAAACAAATATATGGAGTATTTGTTATTATACATGAAGTATGAATATCGGTTACATTAAAAAGATCTTTTTCTGTCAAAAAACTCGTTATAATTAGAAGGAAAAATGAACAATAATTATATTATCAAAAATAGATTTCGCTTGGACCATGGAACTATGAAAAGGATCCTCCTCGGGTTGGACAAATATGACGTCATAAATAAAACATGTATTTTCAAATAGTCGTAATAATACAAGGAGCATGAATATCAATGTATAATGAAAGTAGATAGATAATGGACGTAATATTTAAGATGAAAAACTGAAATATTTTTTTATCGCTACTGATTAAAAATTAGCTTGAGTACCAATTACATACAAATGTGATTTTTCCGCTAAAATTTACGTCCTGATTGCCAGAAAAAGAAAATTAACAAGAATTATGGTATAAAAAAGAGATTTCTCCGAGGAAAATATGACGTCATATTTGAAATAAAACGGGAATTTTCAAATGTGTTTTACAAGGAGTGGAATTAATTTCGTACATTAATAATACAAGGATCAGTAAGTATAGAAAGTAGAATAGTTTCACGACATATTTAAAACCAAAAATTGAAATGTTTTTTTATCTATACCGATTATTAAGCATGAATATCAGTTACATACAGATGAGAGTTTTTTTTGCCAAAAAACACACCATGATTATTAGGAAAAGAAAAATAAATACGAATCTATTATATTAATATCTGACCGCCTGTTTGTATTTCGCAACTTTTCAGATTGTCGAACGCAACGTGATTTACTTAACACCGGTTATCATTCATTCGAGGATGTCATAAACTCTCAGAATTAAAAAAAAATGATTTAAATTCCGAGAATTATTATTTATTTATTTATTTATTTATTTATTTATTGTAAATTTTAACGAATTTTCTCTAAAAATGGCAACTAAATTATTCCATTTTTGTGGATAAAAAAGAAGAATTAATATATTTTTTCTCATTAAAACTGAAAAAAAGAATTTATTTTCAATCTGAATAGATGGTGAAAGGAAAAAAAATCTTGATTACAGTAAAATTTTTTAAAAATAAAAACGTATTTTCACATATTCAAACTTCATGAATCAATTTATTCTGGAGAACAAAAATCGTCTGTCAACATATTTTCATTTAGAAATAAATATTTTTATTTAGTTATAGATTGAATCAAGGAGGCAAATTTAAGCTCCTTGCATTTAGGTCTACAATAATTGCTCCCTATTCACAAGAATTGAATTTAATGACAAAGAATATACTATTTCCATTATCTTTGAAGGATTGCTATTAAAACGTTTCACAAAGGCGTTAAAAGTAAAATGGTTTACCAGGTAAACTTGACATATGTTTATATATAATTCGCCGATTTACACGATTTTATTTAGCCCGCCTTTTTTCATTGGTTGCAGTTTCCTTTTCGTGATTATTTGTCACAAATTTTCACTTTTTTAAAACTTAGTTATGTCAAGGCCTCTATAACATAGAAATACTGTATTGTCTCCTAGGGAATGTGATAAAGAGTTAGTTAATTATTTACGTTTTTAATTATCGGGAATGAAATATTTTGCTTAATTAATGCATTTATTTTTCTTTTAATGATACGTGAACGAAGTCACGGGTAACAGCTAGTGATTAAATAAAAGTTTAGCCGCTGCATCTAATCATTTGCCTATCGATGTATTTATCTTATCACCTGTAGTTTTTTAATTTTATCAATATTTTACCAAAAAGAAAAATACTAATTTTCTGGTAAAAAAATTGAAAAAGTACAGGGTGCGCAGAAAATCTTTATAAACTTTAAAATCCATTAAAAAAAACATGATATGGAAGTGCTATTTATATTAACAGTATGGTCAGTATGCGGGATTTTTTAACAGCAAATAAATAAATAAATAAATAAATAAAAGATTGTAGTTTAAGAACACTGTTAAAAATTTGCAGCAAACTGTCCAGTCATTTGACCGTTTTTGTTTAAAACGGTTACATAACCGTAATTTAACTCTATTCTGACCATAAAATGGGCCATAATATGGTCAGAATATCGCTAAATTACGGTTATGTAACCGTTTTCTATAAAAACGGTCAAATGACCGGACAGTTTGCTGCAAATTTTTAACAGTGAAGTTATCGATAGCTGGTACTAAAGTGAATTTGTCTACTGGAAATATACAAATGAGGATGATTATATATAAAAAAAAAATATTTCTCGGATGATCCATTATTTGACTTAATCATAAATTTGGTGTATACGACAAATTGTTGAGCTAATGTTTTGCTTATGAATTCCTTAATCGGGAAAATGGCAATGAATGTTTTTCGAAAATTCCGCCAACAAAAAACATCTAAAGAAGAAAATGAATTCCGGTAAGAAGTAGTTGTGACAGTGCTATTAGAAGTGATAATTTGAAGCGACAAAAATTGAAGCGACTCGTCAGTTTTTCAAGCATTTTATTGGCTGTCCCGGGATATCTTAAAATAAAGAAGCGCCACCGGTGACAAAATTGCTCCGACAATAAAAAGTTGCTTATTTTCGAGCAGCTCTTTCAAGCCATAGGTTTAACATGGTGTCGCCCGAAATTAGCGGCATCTTTGACGTGCAACTTTGACGTGTAAATAGCACTTTTATACACCCAAAATTGATGATTCAATAGAAAAAGGACCCACCAAGCAGTCGGTTCTTTTATAATCATGCTCATATTACAAAACATGCAATAGTGTTAGCTTCCTCTATTGGTGATTTGTTGAACCACATCTATTTTTTCTGTTAAAACACATCCTGACAATACTTTACGTGCAAACCGCACTTCCGTGTCATTTTTTTGTTCTTTTTGAATACATTTTCAAAGTTTACACAGTCTTTTTGCCCATATCCTGTACGGATGCATTACATGGCATTCCATATAGGTTTAACATGGGAGAGAGAATGTGAGGTCTGATTGATAACGAGCCTTAATCTTCAGGAAAAAGAATGTGATTATTCCCGATTACATAAGTGTAATCTCATTGTTTGCTGCATAAATTTTAGCGCGTTTTGCATTTTCAATGTAACTGATTTTTCGCTGTTATATCACAAATGGACTGGGTGCAGCATAAAATTTAGATCTTACTTCTGAATTTTCGTAAGCGGTTTAAATCCTAATCGCTCCATGTTCTTTCCCTATCAAACAAAAAAGTCGCTGAATATGGAGCAGGTGCCCTCCACAACATGTTACATATTTCAGAAGATCGGGTTATCAGCGGAAATTTTCCGACTTAGAGATGAGAGAGCATTTATCCTTAAGTCTTTGTATGCCGAGAAACCCATTTGCAAATGACTTTGCAGCACCCCCTGAAGAATTATCAATAATCGAGGGGGTAGAAGGGGAAAACACTTTGATCAGAGACTTTTCGGTTAAAAAATAAAGCAAAATCAACAAGATGCGGAATTTTTCTTTCTCCTCTTTTCCCACTCCGGGATCATTAAATAGAGAATCACTAATCAGAGAAGATGGGACTCTGCTTTTTCAAATGAATTCAGGGAATCTGCATATTTTGTCATCCCGGATTGATTTTTTGCGGGCTTGAAGACATCAGATGTTTTTACTGAGGACTAATGGCGCTCAATTTTTTGTTTTAAAGTCTGAGAAACTGGCTCGGCCTATTAAATAAAGCTTACTCGATAACAGGAAAAACGAGCTAGAAGGCTTAATGCTAATCAAGGAATTTTCCGAGAGTTCAGACACGTCGAGGAGAAGAAAATTATACGGGTTTGAAAAATGATGTTTTTGTGGTATCGGAAATTTCGATGTTTTTAGATAATGGTTCGGATAAGAATGAAAACAGAAACAACAAAAAATACAAATAGATACAACAAATTTGGATAAACCAATTAGGCTCGTTTTTATATTTGTAAAATGCAAAATGAATTCACATTTTCAAAGTGTTTAACTGCAATTTTTTTTTTCAATACTTAAACGAATTGTAATATTTCCCTGTTTTATAATATGATAAAATAAAAAGGCAACTATTATTTGTGGCCAATCGAGTATTAGTAAAAATCGTTTAATGGCAAGAGTGCGGGAATGATGCATTCGTCCTGACTGAAATACGTACTATGTTGCTATCTTTTTTTTTTCCATTGGGATTCTACTTAAGTAAATTAGTTATGCTACTTTTAAACTAGATAAAACAACTTGTTTTACAACCTTGTATTTTAAATTAAACGTTACATATGCAATTTATCTAAAAATAAGATTTGTTGAACCTGAGGATTTTCTACAAACTTGCTACTGTTTGTCATATTAACAAAATAATTTCCATTAGAAAAATACGCAAAACTTGCAAATGTTCTTATTTAATTTCTGAGGAATATTTTGTTAAGGCATGTTATAATTTTTTTAATTGGTATTTTTACTCTTTAAACTCTGAAAAACTTTGTGGTAAAGCAATGTTTTCGAAATTCGTATTGGTTCAAAAGTTTTCTGCCTTTTGGTGTTGCAGTGAACATATTTATTTTTAGCGTAATTGTGTGTGGCGCACAGGTAGAAACAAAATAATTTAGAAAGAGGAAATCTAGGAGGGTTCATTATATGGGCCTGGTATAGATGATTTTATGTAAGTTGAAAATTGTCACTGTTATCTATGTTTGTTTAAAAACGTTGTAAAACTCCAAACCCATGTTTTTCTTGAAATTCTTGTTTTACAAATCGGTACAACGTAGAACTTGAGATTGGATCGACCCGATTTGGTTGAAATGTTCATGCTTCTCTAGTATATACTATTTTGTAATCACTCACGGACGTGTTTTTCAATATTCGAATTGTAAATATTTTTTGCGCGATTTAAATCCAAAAATGTTTATCTAAAACCGACAACTTAAAATTTGAACGCCTGCCAATTTCTCCAGGATCGAAAAATTGATAAACCCATCCGAGAAAGACTAGAAAATATCGTAAATTTGAAGTTCTATTTTGGTTTTTTGTTAGAGATAAGTAGATTTCAAGATTCATCGGGTACCGCGGAACGCTTCACTTGGACACCCCAATAACAAAGGCCGCCAGAATTCCATATTTCAATCAATTTCAAACTAAAAAATTATTTTTAAAATTTCAAGGTATGATTTTTCATTTGCAAAAAACTCCATTATTATTACTGTATAATTGCGCAACAAAAATCACAAAAATGCGTAGAAATTTTAGGTAATTTTTTTTTTAAAGTTATAACATGCCTTAATTATTATTTTTGTTTAAAAGTAAAATAAAATCGGAAAACATTATCAAAGTAGGTGTTATATAAATTGATATTAAGCATGTCATGTCCTTAAGGCTGTTCTCAAATTCAAAGTGGCTACTTTGTGACTTATTTTTTAATACGTTGTTGTTCATAAACGCATGAAATTACAGATGTTCTTATTCAGAAACTTTGCAATCGAAACATGTTTATTATTATTTTTTTTTATTTTTCAGAAAATACTGTTAAAGTCGGCGTTTTGAAGCAAATTTTCAACGCCACAGCCCAAGAAAGAGGAAAACGTGTCGTCACATGACACGAATCGCTTATCACTCGATAAGTAATTTATTGATCAAAAAATGGAAAACTCATTTCGATTTCAAATTGCTTCAATAGTCAGGCCTGCAAATTTTATGCCTTTGCGTTTAAAAATGAGTCAGAAAGTATCGCGTTAATGAGCCAGTCATTTGAGAACAACCTTAAATCGTGATAGGGTCTCAAGAGGAAACAGCCAACTGTAACTAAAAGAAAAATATTCCGTTGATTGCCAATAAAATTTCTGTATTATTTTTACGTTTTTCTTCTTTTTTATAACGATGAAAGAGATTTATAGTGAAGTATTAAAAAGTGCGGGTTTTTAAGAATATATTTGGCAGATAAAGCTGAAAATGGGGAAATTTTACTGGCAAGATACGGAAATTCTTTTTATAGTATGTAAAAATATCAAAAATTTTAAAGCTTTAGTGAAAACGACAAATTAACTAGACTTTTAGCACTATTATCTGTCAAGGATATATTCTTAAATCCATATTCGCTAATTTCTGACATATATTCAAGAAATCACTTCATCGGAGAAAAAAAATAATTGGAAAAATACGGAAATTACACTGTCAATCAACGGAGTACTTTTTAACACTTTCCAACCTAGTTGAAAAGTGTTTATGACTTCGGTTTGTCTGCCGTCTGCCGTCTGTCCGTACTCTAACTCCCGTAAATAGGCTCGGATTGCCCTGCAATTTTTATATGTTATTGTCGTTATCTATAGCATGTTCCCTATTTCAACTGAAGTGTGTAGCACTTATAGTTTTTTTACAGGGACACTCAAAAGAATTCCGTTACATTACGGTCTATGGGGAAAAATCATTTGCGGTTTATTTTAATGATGTTACACATTTTCAAACACATTGTAATTGATATATATCACTAAGATGCATTAAAAGAAGCTTAATATGGAATATGGTGTGCATAGCACTTATAGTTACTTTACAGGGACAGTCAAAATAATTCCGTTACATTGCGTCTATGGAGAAAAATCGTTTGCGGTTTAATTAAATAATGTTTCACTATTTTAAACGCATTGAAATTGATATATATCACTAAGGTGCATTACAAGAGGCTTACAACAGAATGGTGTGTGTATAGCAGTCATCGTTCATTGACAGGGACACACAGAAGAATTCTCTCTGCCTGTTAACAATAATTCCTGGAAGTGCGTTTTAAGTTGCTGAACGCGATTTTAAATTTAACTCACTTTTTTACTATTACTTGGTGTGTATAAATTCTGTATTTCATATACAGGGCAGCACAAAAGTTCGCGAACACATTTCCGTTTATTGCAAGAAACTCCAGAAGGAGAATTTTAAACTGCACCCAGAAAAAGGAATTGATTAAAACTACAAAACATGTTTAGTTGAGTATATTTTGGTTGTTTTAGCAAAATTCAAGTAAAATTGAACCATTTTACTTGAATTAACAAAACATTTTTTGCTGACGATACAAAAATTTTTTTTGGAATTGCAAAAGAAACTTTTTTTTGTTGATTCAAACAAAATTTCCATTGACCTATATTTAAACAAAAAGTTTTGTTGGGTCAAGCAAATTTTTGTTGATTCAACAAAACTTTTTTCTGGGTGTGTGCTACGCGTTTCCTAACTAAACTAAAATTTAGCATCCTATGTAGTATATATACAAATCTATAGATCATATACAGGGCTGATTAAAAGTATTCGGATATTTTTCCGAATATTGTATATGTTGGAAATATATGTTGGAAATTCCTGAAATTACGTTTTTAAATATGTTATGCGTTTTCCAAACTGTTTACTTAGATGTTATCTTTCAGCTTATTAAACGGTAATGATTTGTAAAATTATTTTGGAAGCGTTGGAAAGTGTTACATAATCTATGCTTGACGCATGATTTTCCGTTCTTGTTTTTAATAGTGAAGAACAATCTATTTTGTCGACACATCTGATAGAAGAAAAGTTATTCGTTTCTTTAGCATCTGATTGAAAATATTTCAAAATTTTATGCATTAATTAGAGTGAATTAATTTGTGAGAAAGATATCCGAATAGGAAAAAAAAGCCTAGAAGCTCGTTGTTTTTCAAGAGGGAAACGTAAGAACATCGGTCAGCATTGTTGTACGGCACAACATAACAAAATCTAAATTTTATCTTACGATTCTAAGCCAGTAAAGAATTAAAATAGCTATATTTTCAGGTATTTCAGATTAACTTGTGAGAGTGAAACATTGTTCGACGAAAATTATATGCTGATATATCGTGCCTCGTTATATCGGTCATTCAGATATTCGCAATTTTTTCGAGTTTTCATACACTTAACAATTTACAGATTAGTGAAAATGGGCTCACATCGTCACTAATGAATCGACCTCTAAATCAGTTTCAGAGTTTTTTAATTACAGTTTTTTTAGTTACAGCAATTATTGCAGAAGTGAGACTAACAAAAACATGAATGAATCATGCAGTGTTGGTGAAAATAAAAAGCCTTCACGTCTAGTTGTCATCGTAAAAACGAAAAATTATGCATTAAGAATAGACTATGGAGCACACTTTTAAGTTACTAACTGAATATTATTAAGAAATTTCACTTTTTTTTCTAGAATGAAATGAGATATCTAAATAAGCAACTTAAAAAAACATAACTGTATTAGTAAAAATCCATTTTTTTTCAGAAATGGCTGTCCTTATCTGATAATGTGTGCGAAATCTATCGTGGTGTAGCCCTGAATGTGATTTATACACACCGCCTAATACATTCAAAATTAAACCACTTTAAATATGCATACCACAGAGGATGCACTTCCACCGAATTCTCTCTGTCTGTAAAAGAGTGTGTGTGTGAGTGTGTCTCTGTAAAATGAACGATTTATATGCACTGTATAATCTACACAAAACATGCAGTGCACTTCACTGATTTCGTTATGTTTGAAGTATCACAACATCATTAAAATGCACAGCAAACATTTTTTCCACATAGATCATAATGTAATGGAATCATATTTTGCATTCCTGTGAACAAACTATATAAATGCTACTTATTCTATAGCATGTTGTAGTTCATTTTAATGATGTATATTAATCTTATTATATTTGAAATATCGTAACATCCATAAAATGCACCGCAAACCGATTTTTCCCCATAGACCGTAATGTTACGAATTTCTTTTGTGCATCCCTGTAAACAAACTATAAATGCCATACACTTCATTTTCAATACCGAACATTGTGTAATTAACCTGAATAACATATAAAAATTTCATGGCTATCCGAATATATTTACGAGGGTTGGAGTACGGACAGACAGACGACAGACAAACAAACCGAATTCCTAAACACTTTTCAACTGTGTTGGAAAGTGTTAAAAAGACTATATTGCATATGAACGGTCAAATTCTATAATCACACAGCTAATGTATTTTCGATCATTAATTTCGAACATATGAGAAGGGTTGAGAAATATAAGTGACAGAAAAAGTCTTTAGAATTTTTTCTCCCCCTGAAAGTATCGATAAAACTGTTCTGCATTTTCAGAGTAATTAAGCGACAGTCGTTAAAAAAAAAAAAAAAAAAAAAATCGATATTGGTGTTGTAAGCGCCCGGTCTATTCAATGTTTAAGAGTGAATTTTTAGGGTAGTGCTATATGCGCTCCAAAATCAAACGAAGAACAACAATCGAACTCTTAGGGTTAAGATTGCAATGACAACATTTCGAAAATTTCAATGTCAGTATCGACTTTTTCGCATAGCAAAGTGAAGTGAAAAACCATAAATAGCGTTGGAACAGTATCTGTATTATTATAATGGCTAAATTAATTAATAACTGCCGAATTAAAATGTTTCCTTTTTAAATATGCATTTTTTTCTTTTCTTTTCTTTTTTTTTTTTCTTTTTTTTTTTCTTTTTTTTTTTTTTTAATTTGCGGACGTAAATAGGAACATTGGTGCTGTCATATAACAAATGTATTTCAGATATATAAATCGCGACAGTACACGTTTTAAAGAAATAAAAAAAAATGCCCAATGCAGTTTCATTCGAAATACATTATTGTTTCTGTCACATCTAAAATTCGATTGCGTTTACGAGGTAAATCGAGAAGAGTACATTAACACCCTCTACTCTCTGTCCCGCTCAGAATGTGTTAACAATTCACTCACTGAAAACCCAACTATGACAGAGAAACTTCGAAAACGATTCTAAAAACAACTTCAGTCTCTCTTTAAAAAGCGGGAGGACCACCAACCTCCAACATCCCAAGTTCGAAAGTTGAGGGCGGCAGAGCAGCATCCCTCATCCCCGTGGGGGTGGGAGCGATTGCCACTTATTTTTTCTTCAGTTTTTTTATGTAACCTCCGCCATACCGCGTGGGGACACTATACAGCTGTTGATTGCGTAATGAGGGGTGACTGTTCACTGATAATGTTGCCACAGAGGGTATAGATTTTTTTTTGTGTGTGTGTGTTTCCCTTTTTTGCTTACAAAGGCTACTTACTCAGAGCAATTAGCCTTATGATATTGCTTGTAAGTTTCTGCACATTTTTTTAAATATTGACGGGGAGAACTTTTAATATTTTTTCACGCTATGGCACATAAAAAAATAAAATTTAGATGTTTTTGCGCATGATTAATTTGATTTTGATTGCGAAGTGAATGAATTTCTGCATGATTTTGCATAAATATAGCAGACGTGTTATTCACATAATATGTTACTGTAAACAGTTTCAGTGAATTTGTATTGAGGATTGAACCTTTTTAATAAAATTTTTGCACGTGCATATTTTGTACATTCAATTTTTTGTACATTCATTTATATGTATAAACATATGTGTATGTGCATGTTTCTAAGCTAGTCCACAAAAGTGCACACATGTGTATAAATGTGCGTGGTAAACGTAAGTATGTATATCCATTCTGTATAAATATTTGTGTATGTGTAAGTATGCATGTTCACTGTGTATAAATATGCGTGTGTAAAAGTATGTATGTTCACTGTGTATAAATATGTGTGCATGTGTATGTATGTATCACTGATATTGTTGTCATAGAGACATAGATTAGTTTTATCTTTCCTTTATTTATTTACTTTTTTTCTTTTGTATCACAAAAGCTACTCAAAGCAATTGGCCTTATGACATTCCTTGTAAATTTTTGTAAATTTTTAAAAATTGCTGAGGAGTATTATTAATACTTTTTCACTCTATGTCATTAAAAAAATAGAATTTAAAAGTTTTTGCTTACGTATTTAAATTTTGATTTCGAAGTGAATGAATTTCTGCATGACGTTGCACAAATATAACGGGGGCGTAATTGAACTAAAATGTGTATGAAAACAGTTTCAGTGAATTTTTAGTGCGTAATAAATCATTTAAAATTTTTGTATTTGTATAAAAATGTGTCTCAGTTATACACGGATTTCTTCAGATTCCAACAACACTTTATGTGAAACAACGTGTAAGTTCTTTCGATTATATAAGGTTTTGTCTTGCTTACACGATACTAATTTTAACTTAAATTCGTTATAAGTTAGATGTAATTATTTAATCAATTACATCACCAGATTCCAATCACAAGTATTAAAAACCTAAAAAAACATTTTATTCTGAATTAGTGTCAGGAAAGTTGGTATTTAGAATGTAACAATTTACGTCATATTAAACCCTCAATTACGACTTGGCTTCTGAATTATCCAAGAAAAACTGATGACCTGCTTACTAGTTTGTGTTGGGCATTCAAGAATCACTCATAAACACATTTTGCTTCGAGAGGATGCATCCATGTGTACTCATTGTCACTTTCAGCCTCTCACTGTTCATACTCAGAGCGATTAGCCTTATGATATTGCTTGTAAGTTTCTGCACATTTTTTTTACATATTGCTGGGGAGAACTTTTAATATTTTTTCACGCTATGTCACATAAAAAAAATAAAATTTAGATGTTTTTGCGCATGATTAATTTTGATTGCGAAGTGAATGAATTTCTGCATGACTTTGGATAGCGGATATGTTTTTCATTTTCACATAATATGTGAATATTATGTAAATTTCTGATGAATCTTAATGCTGGCTTACAACGCTTGTATACGTAGAATTAACTTTAAATCCTCATCATCTATAGATTGACAAATCTCATATTGACGTTTTTCTTTTCTCATTTCTGTATGACTATATCTGGATGGGAAACCCCACATCCACAGGGATTGACAAATGCGGTCGCCAGGTTGCCACTGGCGACAAAGCTTTTTTTAAAACGTGGCGACCAAGTTATTTAATCTGGCGTTTATTTCTCTTTTTTGTACCAAAAATTGCTTAAAGAAATGAGCACAAACGGCATTTTTTTTCTCATTTTCGGCATTTTTAATTTGGCAAAAATAAAGCAGATTAAATGCAATATTATAAAGTAATAAAATCAGAATTATTTGACTAACTTACACAGGAAAATAAACAAAAAATTGTTTTCCTGCTTCACTATTCCATCGAATTCTATCTCTCATCACATATAGATTTCGTAGCACTCAGCTATCTGGATGATTAATGCATAATGAGCATAATGAGCATAATGAGCTATGTGAAGCATTAGGCAATCAGCATTTTCCAAATATGTACTCAATTCAATCTTTACAGTATATATATATATATATATATTGGAGTTGACACAATTTTTGGTATTAAGCTGCTGTCAATTACAGAAAACAATCATTCTTTGCTTATAATGTGGTTTCCCAGCCCTTGAAAAAGTAAATTACATTATAAACCTACATTTGTGTTTTTACTTTTGTTTCACTTTTTGAATAAATAATACTTCATTTGTTAGGACTATGTTTTATAATTTGTAATTTGACAGGGCTATATGGTGTAATAATCTCATTGCATATGGTCAGTTGCTTCTGTTTCAATGGTTAATTTTTGCTATAAGTTTTTATATATATATATATATATTTAATAGATATATAATTTTGATAAAATTCAAAAGAAAACTTGATTTATGTTATCTTTCTAAATTATATACTATTCTAAATTATGTAACAAATAATTCTAAACTATGCTTGTTATTTTTTTTTTCAATTAATTCATAAAACATAAACATGCAAATCAATGACGGGAGAGTGGTAAATATTTTTTACTGGTGTCTAGAACTTTTTGCTGGCTATTAAATTGGATCAAATTTGTAAAGTGCTGCCCATCCAGATTGATCAATTTTAGATAATCATTATTAATTTATATTTTTAGTGTAATTTTGTTTTCACTCATTTATTAAACATATTTGCTGTTATTAGTGTCATGTAATGATTTTATCATTCTCTTTTTGACGCAGCATGTCACTGTGGGAACTAATGATTGGCATAACGATTATTTTGATTGTTCGAATGAATCATTCGGGCATGCGCAGAAGCATATCTATCAAACTTTAATTTTTAACACTTTCCAACCTAGTTGAAAAGTTTTTATGATTTCGGTTTGTCTGGCCGTCTGCCGTCTGGCCGTGCTCTAACTCCCGTAAATATGCTCGGATTGGCCTGAAATTTTTGTATGTTATTGTCGTTTACTATAGCATGTTCCCTATTTCAACTGAAGCGTGTAGCACTTATAGTTTTTTACAGGGACTGTCAAAAGTATTCCGTTACATTACAGTCAATGGGAAATAATCGTTTTAAGTGCATTTTTATGACACTACGTCATTTGAAACATGATGGAATTTATATATAACTATGAAGCGCATCAAAGCATGCTTTTTGCAGAATATGGGGTGCCAAGCATTTATTATTCGTTTACAGGGTCAAACCAAAGAATTCTGTTACACATTGTTCTATGGGGAAAAATCGTTTGCAGTGTAATTTAGTGATATTTCACTATTTCAAACATAAGGAAAATTATATACATTATTCAGGTGCACTATAAATTGCTCTCTTGAAAGTGTGGTGTGCCTTGCGTTTATTTATAAATCTGCCGTATCTATAACAACTATTTTACTTTTGATTTTTCTATGTGTCTAGAATCGGATTAGCATAAATAACGTGTAATTTTGCTTATAAAATGTTCTATAAAATTAACGTTATAAATAAATAAATAAAACAATAGGGTTCCAGCAGGACCCCACTTGATATACTACACTCTCAAAAATACTTCCTTCAAAACACGGAAATATCACTGGCAGCACTGCTGCCGCGTTATTTCCGTTATTTGAAGATTTTCCGTTTATTTTTTCTCTGTTATAGGAGTGAAATTTTCCGTTATTTGAAGAATTTCCGTTTATTTTTATTTTTATCTTAGTTACAGGAGGGAATTTTTCCGTTACTTGAAGAATTTCCGTTTATTTTTTTCTCTGTCACATGAGGGAAATTTTCCGTTATTTGAAGAAAGTCTTCCTGTTTGTGCTGCCATCTATGGACGGTTGCGGAAGTATTCATTATTTAATACATTTTAAGAATATTTCCTGTCTCACCTGAGGATTGAATTAGGAACCTGCCGGTCTGGAGTCAAGTATGTTACCGATACGGCCAGTGGGCACTTGCTTGAAGAAGAGCTTGGAATGATGATAGGGTTTTCTTCAAATGGCGGCTTTGGTCTTTAAAAATTTGGGGTTTAGAAAGCTGGCAAATTGGAAATTAATTACGGGGAGATTTTGTCGTTATGAGAAGACGGTTGGGGTTTTAACAATTTATTATTAATAGAGGATAAAAATATGAATTACATATATTCTTAATTCTATTGTTAGACGTAAAATATGGATTTTTATTTTTAATTAAATTCGAGAAGAAATGTTTACTTTTTTAATAAAATAGATTTCTTTTTCAAGTATTATACAGTTTTTTTAAAGGTGTTCGGTTCGATGAAATGTGTTCAATGTTTTAGAATATATTTTAATTTCGAATGTTTTTTTTTATATATTAAAAAAAATAAATTGCGAATAATTTTAAATAAGTGAGAAAATTATTTGTTACTTTTTTAAATTCGAAAGTATTATTTTTGTTTGTTTCTTTTTTGAGTAAAACCGATTTTTTTTCAACTATTATATATGTATTAATCTGTTTGTTTAGAATATTATATTAAATGCGATTTTTTTTATATAATTTTTTAAAAAATAAATTGCAAATAATTTGAAATGAATGAGGAAATTAATTATTACTTTTTTAAATTCGAAAGAACAATTTTTTTCTTTAATAAATTCGAAATAATAATTTATTGAATTTTTAGTTTTTCATTTTTAAAATAAATTCAAACTTTAGTATTAATAGAGCCAATACGCATGCGCGCAGGGAATAAACGAACATTTTCTCTCTTCTTCAGACTTTCGAGAAGAATTCACGGAAAAAGCATGTTTCTAGGAGTACGGAAATTATTTGTTGAAAAATGAGGAATTATTTAATGTATAAAGACGGATTTTTCTGACAGTGTATGTCACAAATTCTGAACGTTGTTATCCTTGTTTTTTGCAGATTCTGAAGGTTGTAAATTTTGAAAAATGGCCCGTAAAGGATTGTCAGAAGATGAAATCCGTCATCTGATGAATGACAGTGATTTGAGTGAACCGGAAGATGTCGTGAGCAAATCTGATGAGGAATATTTTCCACCAGTAGATGTGTCAGAATCTGATTACAATCTTTAAGTGAATTCTGAAGAAAGTGACATTGCCAGCGCATCATCTGATGATAATTTGGAGGAAGATGAAGAGTTCATTGCAAAATCAGGAAGAGTGTGGAGAAGTTCCGTGCCTACGGTTACTCGGCGTCAACAGTGTAACATTGTCAGAGGAACACCTGGACCAACGCACTCAACTGATGGTGCAGCCACAATATTCGAAGTTTTCAACTTGTTTCTTGATAATAAAGTTGTTGATATTATATCACCTTCACCAATGCTGAAGTGTCACGCGTTTTTCAAGACTTGAATGCAAATGCTGCTCCGAACAGAATACGAATTTGGTCAGATGTAGATCCTGTTGAAATAAAAGTTATTTTTTATTGTACTACTTACCGTTGGAGCTCTTCGCTGCCTAAAAGAAACAATATCTAAAATGTGGACAACAGATGAAAGTATTCGCCGAGCATTTTTTACTGCTTCCATGCCATGGAACAGATTTGCTCATATACTTCAGTTCATCAGGTTTGACGATAAATCAGCACGTGCTCAGTGAAAAGAAAATGATAAACTTGCAGCTAATAGGTGAGGTTTGAGAGAGTTTCATAGAAAATTGCAAGGAACTTTTCGAACCAGTTGAAAATATAACCATGGATGAGCAACTAGTTGCATTTAGTGGCAGATGTCTAATGAGGCAGTACATGAAATCAAAGCCAGCAAAATATGAGATCAAGATCTTGGCAGCTGTAGATGTGAACACATGATACTTGTACAGCATGCAAGTATACAAGGAAAGTTTCCGGGAAATGCACCAGAGAAAAAAAAATTGGGATGCCATGTAGTATGTGATTTGGTGGAGCCACTGTTTGGAACCGGAAGAGGAATGGCTATAGACAACTTCTTTACGTCTATGCCAACTGCGGAATTTTTGCTGGAGAAAACTATTACTATGACAGGAGCATTGAGAGCAGAAAAACCTGACATCCCTGCAATGATGGCAAATGCAAAAGGTAGAAACCTTCTTTCATCAAAATTCATATTTTAAGATAGGGTAGCAGCGGTCAGTTACATAAAAAAAAACAGTTCACGTACTTTCCACTCAAGTACTTGATGATTCAATATCCGATGAAAGATAGAAGAAGACAGAAGCCCAACATGATACATGAATACAACCACACTAAAGGCGGAGTTGACAATGGGTAAGCGAATGAATATTCTTGTAGCAGACGTGCCTCACGATGGCCTCTGAGATTTTTCATGAACATGCTAGATATTGGAGCCATAAATGCTTTCATAATTTGGATGCTGAAAAAGAATGACTGGAACCTAAAGAAGCCAAATCGCAGATATCGATTCCTATTGGAGTTAGGCAAAAAAAGGTGACAAAACCCAATATTCTGCGGAAGGCAAAAAACCCAAATGGTCTCCAGCTTCCAGTTGTCAGAGCTATTGAAGTTATGGGAGTAGATGCTGTGCCCAAAACTGCAGCTAAAAGCACGCCATCAACATCAAGGCAGCAGCAGATCCGAAAGAAGGGAAGATACTCATGTTGTCCCAGAAACAACAACCGGAAAGTCAACATAGTCTGCTCTGAATGCAAACATTTCATATGTAAGAAACACAGGAATACAACCACCACTGTGACATGTGTTAAAGACTGTAGCGATGGCAACATACAGTGATGCATTGTTAGTTTTGTTATCGTAGTAAAATTATGTAACCTTTTGTAACTGTACTCACTCTAATAGATTTAATGGCTAACTACTTTTGATATAAATGAACAAAATTATTGATGTACCTTGTTGTACCCTTACTAGAACATATATCCCTTCAGAAACCGAAAAAAAACCATAATTTTGGTAATTCACCCATCAAATAGTTAGAATTTATTTATAAACATGTACGATGTTTCGTTTTAGCTGGGGGTCTCCAAGACCACAGCTTGGTAAACTACGTTGACAAGGTAGGCTTGGTATATTAAAGGGGGGGGGGGGGGAGGACTCAATAGCTCTCATTTTGACAAAAAGCGACAAAAATGTCGAATTTCTTTTGTCATTGTATCCGAATTTCTTGACGATCTGATAAATAGTAAAGGAGATATGGTTGATGTTACGTCTTTCTCTTTAATATATCTTTTTTGCAAATGAAATGTTTAAGCTAATTTTTCTCAGTTCGTATATGTTATATTCTCTATGTAATCAAAAGGTTAAGGCGTTAAGTATCGATTTTTTGCTATCTTTAATTTTTGTATTAAAAAAAAAAAAAAAAAAAAAATCTGAACTTAAACATATGCGACTGTAATTAGTTTATTCCATATATATCCAATTATTAATACATCCAAAAATACATCCAAATTCCATATACATCCAATAATTAATTTTTTTCTGATCTAATCTTTGTATCAAAAATCCGATACTTAGATTTCTAGAACAAAATACACTGAGTATAAGATTTAAAAAAAAAACCTAGTTTAAGCTATCAAAACTGGAAAAAAAGAAAAAAAAATTAAATAAAAAAAATCATTAAAAAAATTGTTTATTTAGTAACAATTTAAGGCTTTTTAGGTGCGTTCGTAATTATATAAATACGTAGCACCTATTGTCGTCGCTTGGTCCGTCCGTCTGTCCGTCCGTCCGTCCGTCCGCATATAACAAAGCAAAAACTACCCAACCGAATGGTTTGAGATTTAAGATATATTATCTTTGCAGAATTTTGTTGAGACATTTCAAATTTTATTAAAATCGAATCGAAACTTTAGGAGATATTAATAAAAATATTTATTAAGAAATTTGAATTTTTTTTTTAAATCGGTGCTTTCTTGATAGAGGAGCTTCCGATGGATGTTAAATCGTCAAGCGACCGAGACACTTATTTTATTACAGAAATTAATCTGCAGACGATATAATTCATTTCACAGAATTAAAAATCATCTAGGTCTGAATATTTATATAACTAGCTACAGTACGAACGCACCTCGTTTGTCACGTTTGACGTACAATTTCCAACTTGTTATTATCTGTAATGATTTTGCTTTATTGAAACATGATCCAAAAACTTAAATATAGGTATTATTTACAGATTAAATTTTTTGGTACCGAGTCCTCTTAAAGTGAATTAATTTATTCGGATCACTTCCTGCATGAGCAAACAGAAAATAATAATCATAATTACACATTTTCTTCATTTATATAACAGTATAACTAAGGAAAAAGTTACACAATAATTAACATTTCCTTATCAAAAACATCTGGTCGCATTTATTATGCAAAAGAATTGAAATTAAATAAATAGAAGGAAAGATCACGTTTATTAAGATCAATTTTATTCTCATTTAACCCCTTAATTCTCGCTCCCGTGATATTCACGGGCTGTGTATTCTACCTTTTTTTAATTAAGATTCTTTGATTCCCACCAGTTTTTTAAAAGAGTGAAATTAGCTTTATTCTCGCATCATTTTATCAGCCATTAAATAAGATGAATATTTCTACTTCAAAAAAGTGGTGGCAATCGAACAATTTGAAAATTAAAAAAAGTAGCCTACACAAATATATAGCGACGCTGAATGAATATATATATATATATTCATTAGTATTCTCATTATTCTCATCTCTAATATATCTAATATGTATACATATATAATAAGCAACCTACAAATATAGTATCAGAAATAATATATACGCAAGTGGTGAACGATTCAAGAAAAACGATATTATATACAAATGTCTGCATATTTCCTTCTACTATGGCACATTTATTTTAACAAAATAGAAGAAAGCGATAGAAAAGAATGGATAAATTCATTTCTATAGCATTTTAAATATCATTTGCATATATTATCATTCAATTTACATATTATTTTACGGTTATTTTGGGGAATTTCTATTAATGATTTTATGAATATCATAGTTTTAAAACCTTAAGGTATTTTTCATAAAAAGAAAGAATTTTAGGCAAACTTAAAACTACTTTTTATTACTTATTAAACAAGTAAACAGACAAAAAATAAAAATTGATATACATTTTAATAAGTTTTTGGGGAAAGGAGGGGAATTAAAGCAAATATTTTTATAAGAGTTCTGTTTTGTTCAACTTGTCAAAAATATCTAAAATACATTAATATTTTTATTTCATGATAAAGATATGAGATGATTACAAAGAAAAAAAAATCCAGTTGAGTAAAAGGTATCTGAAGGTGATACGTATTAAATCTTTTGGATTTAGCTATATGTAACTTGCGATCTAAATGTTAAATCTTTTGAATATTCCATTTCAGTTCCGGAAATTTCTGTTTAATTCCATCATACTTCTCAAATCTGTATCCAATGGCTTTCCATTTTTGATTCCATGCATTTATGCCTCACGCTTGGAAAAATCTCATGATTTATCAATGTATTTTTGAGAAAACCCAGAAAGTTTTGCTACATCGATTTGGCAACACCCTCGATCGTAGCAATGTAATTGCGAAAACATCGTTGCCCGGCAACATTTCATCTACGGATTACAGAATTCTCTTCAAAAATACATTGTTCTATGCTTCTAAGTTCTATCAGAATTTTACCAAATTTCATCCTCAAATCGAAACAAACCAAAAGTTTTGGATTAAATAGGAAAGGGGAAGACGCATTTTTTTTTCTTTTTCTTTTTTACGATCTGAATGCCATTTTGACCTCAGTGTGTTTTTAAACAGAAGGGAAAGGGGCTTTACTTTTGAACTTTCGATATTCTCTGAGGGTATAGATACTTTTAAACTTCGCTTCTGTATCGGCAAGTCACTCAAGAAGGTTCCCTCAAACTGAAAGTGAAAGTCAAATCTGCAGGAATCCATAATTCAGTTACAGAAAATCAAAACGGCACTTCAGGGAGGATACTGCTTTGATTTAAAAAAATACAATGTAAAAGTTGTGTTTTTGAGGTACAAAATATCTCACCTCTCGATTTTATTTATTTCGCTCTAAGGAAATCAAACTGACACAGTCAGCCATGTTTGATCTCATATCTATCTAATGTGCTATTTCTGCTTCCCCCCCCCCTTCCCTTCTGTATTTTATTTTTACTGAAGAAATGGCTCCAGTAACCTTGAAAGAGCTATATTCTACTTTCATTAATTATAGTTTTTAATACTAGTTTTATTAATATTAGTTTAATTGCTTGTGGGGTTTTTTTCTACCTTTTATTTTCAGATAGAGTACAACATATTACAGGGACTTATAATACTGATAAAAGCCCGTGAAATATGACGAATGAAAAAATATTTAAAATTAAGAATTTTCCCCTCACGATATCGACTAAAAAAGATAAGAAAGGCATTAAAAGTATCAACTACATGCAACGAAAATATTGGTTTTGCTCAGAATTCTTATAGCGTTTGTTTCTAAAGTAATAAATAAATAAATAAATAAAAAACTTCGATAAACTTTTATTATTTGCTATATTTCGTGTCAAAACATGTTTGTCGGGACGAAGCATTTTTTAAATAAAATTTTTGCGAGTATTATATTATATTTTCCCTTAAATGATATATTTTCCACCTCTCACAAAAATTGAGTTATTAAAATTAAAACATTTATAACATTGTTTTTTAAATATTAAAAAAAAAAAAGTTCATGCGATAAGCATAGATTATGAAACACTTTCCAACACTTTTAAAATACTTCAATATAACAAAACTTTGCCGTTTAATAAGGTAAAGAAGATACCTAAGTAAACATTTTAGAAAATGGATAACACATTTGGAAACTTGATTTCAGCAGTAATCATTCATAGCCTAAAAGGCACTTTTTTTTTTGGGGGGGGGGGGGGGGGAAGCAACCCTGTACATGTTCTATAGATTTGTATATATTATATTACATAGTATGCTAAATTTAAATTTAGCAAGAAAACGCATAACACAGTTGAAAATTCACCTTCAGCGTTTTCTACCAATAGACCAAAACGTACTTGCAAACGTTCTTTTGACAGCCCTGTACATTACTTACAGATTTTTATACACGCCACATATTAAGTTAAAAGTTGATTCAGGCGAAAATGCGCCCAAAACTACTGAAATCATACTTCCAGGAGTTACTGTTCATAACCGCCCATGTATCTAGTTTTTCCAAAGTCCTGTACAAGATTTTATTTATATTCTACAAACATCTATTAGTATAGTACTAAGTATAAATGAGCTTGAAAATGCGTAACTCAATTTAAAAACATCTTTAAGAATTCACGCTCATACTCGGTAACGCTTACGAATTCTTTTGTGTAGCCCTGTATATGATCTGTAGAATTTATTCACACCACCTAGTATGCAAAATTTAGAAAACTTAACAACACATATCATAACAGAAAATATACTTCCAGCAACTATCCCTTATAGCCAATACTGCGGATACACTACTGTATCCGACACCTCTTGCGTGTATCCCTGTAAATGAATAATAACTGCTATGCACATCATATTCTACAACAAGCTTTTTGTAGTAAACCTTTGCAATGTATATTAATTCCATCATGTTTCAAATAATGCAACATAATTTAAAATACTCTGCAAGCAGTTTTCCCCCGTATATCATTATTTAACCGAATTAATTTGTGTGATCCTGTAAATGAGTGATAATTGCTTTGCACTCCATTACCTATAGAAAGTATGTTTTACTGCATAAATTCATATCAATGTCATTGTATCAGTATAACATCATTTAAATAGACCTCAAAGAGTGCCCCTATAAAGGAAATGTAAGTGCTCACACATAATATATTCTAAATTAAACTTCTTTTAGTTCACCTCAATAATGCATATAAATATCATTATGTTTCAAATAGTGTAAAACACAATTAAAATACACCTCAAATGATTTTTCTCCATACAATATAATGCAACGGAATATTTTTAGTACCCCTGTAAATGAACTATAAAAGTACATACAGTATAAAATACACAGTTCTTTTTAAATAGCGAACATGCCAAAGCAAACTTCAACAACATATATCAATTACATGGCAATCCGAGAGTATGTTTACGCGAGGTAGAGCTCGGACAGACGGACAGACAAACCGAATTCATAAACACTTGTCAACTAACAAGGGACCGCCAAACATGATGCGCACAGATTTTGATGATTTTAAGGTATGTTGTAGGGGTCATATCCCTAACTATTCAGGTCAAAGGTTTCCTTCAAATGGCCCTTAGTTTTTGAGAAATTTGGGATTAAAGTTCAGCATACGTTTGAAATACCCATTAGATTGCCAATTTCAACGTGGCCTCCGTGGTGCAGAGCTAGCGTTCGCGATTCCAGTACGGAATGCAAGGGTTCTGTCCCATCCACTCTTTCTTTTTTTAAAAATAATTTTACTTTTTTGGCGCGTTGTACGTTTTAAGCAGAAGTGTGAATTTTGCATCTTTGATTTTTTTTATATTTTCCTAATAAATTATATTTACATTTTCGAATTTTTCATAAAAACTTTTAGCTTTTCTGCAATTATTAAACTAATATTTCTGTCGACGAAAATCCTAGATAATTTATGTCTAGAAGTCCTGTCTTTTTTTTAAACTTACCATTATTGTTTGCATTTATGTTTATTTATTTATTTATTTATTTATTTATTTATAGATATAAAATAATGTATAATTTATTTTACTTGGATTTTCTATTTTTAAAAAAAATAATTGATTAGGAAAACATTTACAAAATAATATATCCTTTTAATATTTTGTTAGTTCTAAATATCTTGCAGCATCTTAACTGATGAAATACAAACATGTTTATCATTACCGTCATTGACATTTTTAATTATATAAATATAGAATTTATTGGGTGATGATGCGTATCGCAAAAATATTCAAAACATAAAATGACATTAAAAATCACCATAAAAGAATTTCTTAACATGAACATTTTATTAACAATGTTGGAAGAATGCATAAATTAAGAAATATTAACTCGAAATATTATCCGATGGCGAATTTTTAAAGAGTTTATCATTTTCTAACAACGTCTCGCAATATTTGAGAGCATTCGTTACTTCGTCTTTTAGTTTTTCTTCCAAACCAGAATTGTCCATAGCAGTGCTTGTTCCTTCCATTATATTACAATCTGTAGCTTGTTGTCAACTTTCATATAGAAAATTTTCCTATATACAGCATTACTCCAAACATTTCAACTGGCTTAAAAAAAAGCTTATATTAAGGAAAACAATTTCATTCTGATATTACCATGAAAGTCGCAGCAGACGATTTAAAAATTTGTATGTATTGTAAATTTTATCTCTCATTTACAGACGATTTTTTGCATTTCCAGTTGAATTTTTATGTATGATATTAGCAATGTTTTTACTTTTTAGAATGAAAACAAATCTGAAATGTAATCTGTTATTTTTTTGCGCAAATGAAAAATGATGTAGAGTTTAAACTATACAGATAAATGTATTTAGAGTGCACTAAATATTTATACAACTGGTAAAAACTTAAATATAAGTGTTACTGCTTTAAAATTTTATTATTTCTTTGAAAAGATCTAATCTCGCATACGTTTGGGAGATTCGAAGTGAAAACTATTTTGTATAAGTTATACAAAAGAAATGGTAATTTTTCATTTAAAATTGCATAACAATAATAAAAATAAATAAAAATAAATAAAATAAAATAAAAGTATTATTTCAGAACTGTGCTTAAAATATAAAAAAGTAAATAATAAATAAATAAATAAATAAATCTATACATAAATTAGCATGGAGTTTCGTAAATAGAAATATTATTTTAATAATTGCAGAAAAGTTATAAGTTTTTATGAAAAATTCGAAAATGTAAATATAATTTATTAGGAAAATATAAAAAAGTTCAAAGATGCAGAATTCACCTTTCTGCTTAAAACATACAACGCGCCAAAAATATAAAATTATTTAAAAAAAAGGGCATAGGATGGGACAGAACCCTTGCATTCCGTACAGGAATCTCGAACGCTAGCACAGCACCACGGAAACCTCGTTTAGAGTTGCAATCTAATGGATATTTTAAACGTATGCTGAACTTTAACCCCGAATTTCTCAAAAAACTAAGGACCATTTGAAGGAAACCTTTGATCTGAATAGTTAGGGGTATGACCTCTACAACATACCTTAAAATCATCAAAATCTGTACGCATCATGTTTGGCGGTCCCCTTGTAAGTTGGAAAGTGTTAAAAATGCTAGAATGCCACGGGAAGGGGGGAAGTAGAGAAAAAAAAAACATTTTATTTATTTATTTATTTGTTAATTTATTATTGTAATTGGAAAAGGATATTGCAAAAAAAAATACATTCTATTCCACAACTTTGATGAAGCATTGACATTTTTTTCCCCTTCAAATGTTCAAAGCCAATTTTCTCGCATTTGAAGAACATTTAAATTATCTTATTACCCCATGTGGGGTAATAAATGTTAAACTAAATGAAATCATAAAAGTCATATATTGTCTTTCAGCACAACTTGTCATAAAATTAAAAAATAATAATGAATTTTTATTTATGAATTACGGAAGGCTAAAAAATAGATTTCTTGAATTACATAACAAAGTTTATTTATTTGCCTTACGAATTAATGTACAGTTCTAGATATATTACTGATGCAAAAGATGAATGTTGCGCACATTAAGCTTAGATTGAAATAAGAGATTATATATGGAACATTATACAAAGTGATATAGAGACATTAAGACTCTTATTTCTCATTACCCATAGACAACAAGTAAAGGCGACGTAAATATAGAATACATCGTTGAAAGTAGGCATAACTCACGGTAATTGGACCGATGATTAGTATAAATTTAGATAATGTTATTCGTTAATTAAGGCAAAAATCACTACCAGTAACTAACTGAATTAGTTTTTTAATTAAATAATGTATATCCTTCATTATTTGTGTCTGTTAGCAACTTACTTTTTCCGTAAGCATCGTGAACTATTTTCAGGTCATTGGCCAACTTATCGTGAGCAGACTATTACGTACTTTGTAATTCTTTTTTAATTTACAAAGTAGTGTATGAATAAACACCTTGTATTCAAAAAATTTAATGTCAATTATATCTAAAATTTTTGCCCATTTAAACAATTACATTTTATTTTGAAAAAGTATTGGATTATTATGAGTAAGTTCGGTGTATATGTATATATAATAATAATAATAATTCAAATATCAACATAACAAAACAAAAGTAGGAGTCAACAAGAAGCTGATAAAAGTAACGAAAAGTAATAGGGGTTACATCATGAGAAACGTCATCAGGAGATGATTCGCATTATGTAAGCCAAAAATGTCAAGTTTCTGATGTCATGAGATCAGCTATTTTAGCTTAACTTCAATCTCATGTTACCTCAACTTCATACAAATGTTTTATATACCAAGAAATGATTACAAGTCCTATTAAACAAATGGAATCAGGGAGTGATAGAATAAGTGGAATCAGGAAATAATACTTCAAGACTGGAAGGACAAAATACATATCTCAATATATCAACAAGCTCAGAAGAATGAAAAAATATTGAATGAAAAATGAAGAACAATCGAGGAATAGAATAATTTCTACAACATCCCGAGTTTTTTTTTTTTTTTTTTTTTTTTTTTACTTTTTTCTATATACATAAGAAGAAAGTATTGGAATAGTGAACATTTTCGCCTTCCACTTTTGATTGATTTACATGGTTTGGGATGTCCTGAACACGAGTTGATTATGTTTGGAAAATGTTTGAGTTTGCTTGCCTGCCTGTGTGACACAAATTTGCTCTATCTCAAAAACAAATGCACGTGATTTTTTTCAAACTTCATATTTTGTCAGACCTTGGCAAAAACTGGTGATGATCAGGTTTGGGTGTATATCGCTCAACAGGTGCTGCTACTATGCTTTATTTTTCACAATGTTTGTGATAGCTATATTTCCGCATCTATGGGATATAATTTGATCAAATATCGTATTCAGTTAGACCTTGACATAAATGGGTAATTATTAGGTCTGGGTGTATATTGCCCAACAGGTGGCGATACTGTGCTGTACTTTCCATGTTTTCTGTGATAGCTATTTCCCGGAATCTATGGAATGGAATTTCACCAAATTTAACATGTATAGTCATTAAAAATTATGTTGATTCAATTTTAGTTTTGTTCATTTAATAAAAGGATAGTGCCGTGCTATGTTTATCACGATTTCCATGATAGCTATATCTTTGTCTCGAATTTCAACAAATTTAATATGCAAAATATTTATTAAAAATTATGTTAATTCAGTTTTGGCTTTCTTAACCCAATAGAAGCCTTGCTGTGCTAATATTAACGATGAAAATTATAGCTGTATCTCAGTTTCTATTGGATAGAAATGCACCAAATTTTATATTTGAGGTAATTAATTAAAAGTACATATGTTTATTTTTTAATTTTATATTTAAATACTCAGAAGGAGGCACTGTTGAATTGTACTTTTTTTATTTACTGATCACTTTAACTCCAGGTTAAATTTAAAGAAATGTATGCATCGTAATTGTTGTGTAACAGAGCTATTTAAATGAATATATTGGAATAACTAGACGTTGGGGGAGGGGGGAGGGGGCGTAATACTTACCCATCATAGATATGCATAATATAAAATATGAAAATAAAACATGTGCAAACTATTTATAAAATGCATTGCAATTCGAAGAAAATCCTGGCTCAGGGAGTGATGTTAAATGCTCTGTTACTGAATTGCGTAACAGAAACATCCTTATAATTCAAAAAATGATAATCCTATTAACTAAAAGTTTACTGCGTCGGATTAAGCGTCTCTTTTCCAATTAAAATATATCTTTGAATTGAAATTTGAATGAAATGCAGGGTTACGAAAAATCGAAGAGTGTGGAAATAGGATTCAAATATATCGCAACTCATTATTCGATCAACTTCATTCTTTATGCAAAATTTATGTTTTTTTTTTATTGTCTTTTATATTCTCTCCTTAAAATAAACAATTTCGAAAATTTTTATGTACCTTTTATCAGAACGAATATCTCAAGAGTCCGAAAAAAAAATAGTTCCGTATAATCGAAGTTACAGAAATTCAATCAGCTTCTTAATATTATTACATACTAATTACATACCAAATTTCAAGTCTCTATTGCAATTTGTTCGGAAGGTAGAGCGTTTACAGACATATAGACAGACGGACGGCAATTATTTTTTTCTAAAAGTATGTTTTTCGGAATCTCCAGTGTCTGGAACGTGTAAATCCGTAATTTTTTTTTCGATTTTTAAAACGATTGTAAGATTTACCCTATACTTACGTATGATGGGTATGTAATACAGAAGAAAGTTTAGTGATGACCACAACATACTAACTTTTTATGTGTGTGTTTGTGACATGTGTGAAACAAATAATTATAATTAGAAATTAACCATCATGAAGTACGTCATAAAAGATGCATGTAATGCCCACTTTTTTGTATGAAGCTAAAGAACACCACTCAACTTCCTTAATTTAGCATTATTTTTGTAATATTAATACTAAACAGTGCTATTTATTGCTTGAGGATAATTGAACTGATGAACTTTTGAAGAAAATGGTGTTTGAGAACGGTTTAAATTAAAGTTGTTAACTTTTTATTTTCATATAATATTAATCCGGGGAAAAAAAAAAAAGATTTATTAATAAGTTTTAAAAAACAGAAATATGCATACATGAGTAAAATCATGTAATTTTTTTAAACTGAAATTTAAAATATGTTCTTTTGTTGAAAATGTCTATAAGCTTTTAAATGAATTTTGAGATCTAAGAAGTTGATAGAACTGTTAATAAAAGAAATGTCAGTTAATTCCAAATTAGGCTATGTAACAAGAAGACAATACGATTAAGTAGCTCCTGTATCAATTAATATAATATCATCTAAGTTAGCTGTATAAATATATACTGTTATTTAGGAATATTCTTTCATACTAATAGGGATATAGAACAGTAGATACAACTCCGCCTTGTGGAATTTCTTGAGTTTGTTCGTAAAAGAATATGGTGTGTAATAGATGTTTATTTAGTAAAACAAAGTAATCAGCATCTACGTTTTTTGATGTTGAGAGATCATGTTGACATTAAATGAATAATAGATTGATGATTTTTTTTTAAGTCTTTGAGGTTAATACTGTTGAAAAGATCTTTGAAGTCATGAGGTTTGATGGGTATTTAATATTATTGACATTTTTTGGAAGCTGTTGGAGGCTGTTCTTTATGTAATGTGCATTAGTGTATTTTTTTAAACTGCACTGTTATATATTTAATTTAGAATGTATAATAATACGATGTTTGCTCTATTATTGTAAGTATTACAGCCTATAATTACAGACCTGAATTTGATAAGAGTTCTATGAAATTTTGAAATAAGTACAAGTTCCATTAAATTATTATAAGTCCGTTAAATTAATAGTCAGTTAAATTATTAAAAACTACAAAAATAATGTTCTGATACATTCTAAATTAGGAGTATGAAGTTAAATTAAATATAGCAGATTTATATTTATTTTAGTCATTTTTCGATTCAAAATTCGTAAAAAGAAGAAACATCGACAAAACTAATTGAAGAAAACGGTTTTACCATTTATTCATTAATTTAAATACGTTTTAAAAAGAAATTGTTTTTATTTATGAACTATTATGAATTATTATTTTTATTTATTTATTGGCCATACACAGATCATGTTTTTTTTTTTTTTTCGAATTAATGTAATGAATTCAGAAAGGTAAATATGTTATTTATTTATTTATTTTGAGAACATGCTTAACATTTAAGAGGAATCATTGCATAAACGATTTTCGCTAAAATATAGAACATACATGAATTGATACATTTTGCTTAAGAAAAATAAAAAAAAAATCGACTTTTTGTAAATTTAATTTTTTTTTTACCATTTGTTGCAATTTTTGTCGCACACGAGTTCGCAATAAACAAGTTCACCTGTAATTCTAACGCAGACAGAAACAAAATGGCACGTCTCGGTCCGCTTTGTCTTTCCTTATATTCAGATAAATACTTTCTCCTGCAAATAGGGGTTACCGTCTTCCCTTCTAACAAGCATTTAAATACCGAAGGACTTCTGATTTGAAAGGGAAAATATCATGTGTGTGTGTGTTTGTCCCCCTCAACAACTGCTGACGACCACCATTAACGTCCTTTCAGCGGGAGTGGAGAAGAGATGATTCGTTCTATTCCCTGATCTTCGGCTTCTTGCGGTTCAGCCCCAGCCTCTCTCAATGTCTATATTTGTGCGGAATTGGAGAAGAGGAGAATGTCACCTGTCATTTTTTTTTTATGAAGGAAAAGAATATTGCTTAGGGTCGTGGGAAAACTATTTTCACTGTACAATTTTAATCAGTAAAAAAAACTGAAATTTAATTTTTTTAAAAATAAATGAAGGTTCATTAGTTCTGAATCTTTTGGTACCAAACTTATATTTAAGTGCTTTCTTATTTGCTATGATTTCTAATTGGCAAAATATCGCACAATTAATTTCAATAAGACTTGAAACGTATAGTGTAATGTATTTTATTTTGTAATGTTAATATGTTTTTAGTTTAATAAATGCCTGATTCGAAATATTTTTTTAATTTTTAATTTAAGCATTATCATAAGTTGGCTCAATTCATGGGGGTGTTTCGGACCTATATTATTTTCCACTTATATTACTTTTTTACTTAAAGGGGTGGAAACCAAACCGTTTAAATTAAATGTTTTTATAGTAAACTAACATTTATCCATCTTACAAGGGGATCGCCAAACATGATGCTCACAGATTTTGATGATTTTAAAGTATGTTGTAGGGGCCATACCCCTAACTATTCAGGTCAAAGGTTTCCTTCAAATGGGCTTTAGTTTTCGAGAAATTTCGGGTTAAAGTTCAGCATGCGTTTCAAATACCCATTAGTTCGCGATCTTGAACAAGGTCTCCGTGGTGCAGAACCAGCGCTCTCGATTTGAGAACCGAAAATGAGGGTTCTGTCCTCTCCTGTGACTTTTACCTTTTTTTTTTAATGAATTTTATATATTTGTCGCGTTGTAAGTTTTATGCAGAATTATGAATTCTGCTTCTTTGAATTTTTTGATATTTTCCTAATAAATTCCATTTACATTTTCGAATTTTTCGCGAAAATTTACATTTTTTTTATTTTATTTATTTATTTTTTTTTTTTTGTGCAGTTTTGAAATTAATATTTCTATTGACGAAATTCCAAACTAATTTATGTCTAGATTTTGTTTATTTTTGTTTATTATTATTTACTTTTTATATTTTAATAACCGTTCTAAAATAATACTTTTTTTTAACTTTATGAAATTTTAAATGAAAATTTATATATTTTTTTTATAATTTATACAAAATATTTTTATTTCAAATCTTTTAAAGGTATGTATGATTAGGTAATTCCAACAACATATCTTGAAAGGAGTAATAAAATGTATTAAAGCAATAATTCTTATATCCAAGTTTTAGCCAGTTATATATATATATTTTATGTTATTTAAATACATTTAACTGTAAAGTTAAAACTCAACATCATTTTGGATTTGCACAAATAAAAAATAATATATTACAGTTAATTTTTTTTCATTCTAACAAGTCGATGCCATACAGAAAAATTCAACTAGAAAAGAAAAATCGTTTGTTAATTACAATACATATAAAAAATATCCGAAAAAAAATCTTCTGCAATGACTTTTACGGTAATATCAGAATAAATAAAATTTTCTTTTTATCCATTTCGTTTAGCTTCCTTTGAAGACATTTACCACGTTGGAAATAATTTCTTTTTCAAATTTAATGCATTTTTTAATATATTTATTACAATTTAAGTATTTAAAGAATATATAATATGCTAATTTATACATTATTCCAATATTATTAAAACAATTTACGTAAAGAATATATTTAAAGGCGACTTTTAAGGCGGAATTTGCTTAGAATATTTTTGCGATATGTATCACACAATTAGTTCCATATTTAATAAACTAAAAATGTCGATGTCGGTGATGATAAATATTTTTGTATTTCAGCAGTTAACATATTTCAATATATTTAGAACAAATCAAATATTAAAAAGATATATTATTTTGTTAATTTTTTCTTAATCATTTAATTTTTAAAAAAATAGAAAATGCAAATTAAAAAAATGCATTATTTCATAAATGCAATAAATAAATAAGTAAATATACATAAATGTAAACAATAATTATTTTAAAAATACGAGATATCAAGACATAAATTAGTTTGATTTCCGTCAACCGAAATATTAGAATAAAAATTGCGAAAAAACTATAAATTTTCACGAAAAATTCGAAAATGTAAATAGAATTTAATTAGGAAAATATCAAAAAGTTTAAAGAAGCAGAATTCATAATTCTGCATAAAACTTACAACGCGACAAATATATAAAATTTATTAAAAAAACGTAAATGTCACAGGCGAGGACAAAACCCTCATATCCGGCTCTCAAATCGCGAGCGATAGCTCTGCACAACGGAGACCTTGTTCAAGATCGCGAACTAATGGGTATTTGAAATGCATGCTTAACTTTAACCTGAAATTTCTGGAAAACTAAAGCCCATTTGAAGGAAACCTTTGACCTTAATAATTAGGGGTATGACCCTTACAACATACTTTAAAATCATCAAAATATGTGCGCATCATGTTGGGCGGTCCCCTGGTTAGTACAACAACACCGACTTTCGAGACCATTATTTTCATAATTAAAAAATATCATGGAATGAAATAAAATAAATATGAAAATAAATTAATATGTAACAATATAATAAATATGATTTATTGTTCATATATTAAATAATCATATAACAATATTTATTATATTGTTATATGATTAATATATAACAATATAATAAATATGAAAATGAATTAATATATAATGATAATAACATATTTTCAATGATATTATTTAAATATGAAATTAATATCATTGGAAAATCGGCACAGCTTTATTAAGACAAATAAACGTTGTAAAACTCTAAAAACATTTAATATAAAAGTAGTGCTATTATATCGGTATCCGAATTATGACACTGCGTACAGGATAGCTTCACAACCGCTGAATGAAACAATTTGAAATTTTTATAACTTATAATAATCTTTGAAATGAATCAAGAAATCTTGGAGATATTTTTAGGAATTAGAAAATGCTATTCCCAAAAATGTTTTAAAATATTCTAATAATATTGAGTTTCTTCATATTAAATTTTATATTTTAATAATATTTATTTCTGTAAAATATTTTACTTCCACCTACAGAAAATTGCAATATTTGTGATTTCTGAAAATTTCAAGACATTTCCTAAAAAAAAGGAAACATACATTACAGGAAAAAAAAAAAAAACAGATAAACCAGGAATACACTTGCGAATGCAATTTATTGGCAGGTAGAGAAATGTATTAATTTTCAATTTGTTTAAAAAACGTACCATTTTCCAATAATCGAAATAAAAAAGTTACGTTGCGCATATATGACAGAAAATAGTTAAGATCATTTTTAATTTGAAAGGAAAAAACATCACGTTTAAATATATGTTTTAAATATATGTTTTAAATATATCGTTTTAAATAAGGCGATATAAATATATCGTTTTAAATATGTTGTGAATTTCAGCATTAAATGTTTTTCGCATGTAATAGCTTAATTATTTTATTTATTTTTGTTAATTCACATGCTAATACATTTTTTAATTGAAAAGTGCTTGTTTGTGTTTTTAAAATACCCTCATAAAGAAATGCTACGCGCAAAATCAAAATTAATCTTTCTAGTTAAAAGCGAGTACAACTTTTGAATTAAAGGAAAAACATGCATAGAAATACATTTAACATGATAATTTTGAAACACAGAATTGCTGAAGAAATAAATGTGGTAGTAACGTTTTGAAGGCGGTGGTATATTATATATTACCACTTATTTTAATTTCAAATTGCCAAATTGCACTTAGAATTTTCGACTAAAATTTTGCTTTTCTAATTTACAAAAAGAAAAGCATTTATTTATTTTTAAATCGATTTGTTCCTTATATCTGGTGGGAGTACATCAAATCAGCATTTTAGCAACAGAACAACTTTGCTCCTGAGAAGGTTTAAATGACCCTCATTTAATATAAACTAGTCGTTGGAGGCCACCGTAATACTTACAGATCATGGATATGCATAATATGAAATATGAAAATAAAACATGTGTAAAGCTATTTATGAAATGCATAGCAATTCGAATAAAATCGTGGTTTGATGACGTCATTAAATGCTCTATTACTGAATTGCGTAAAAGAAACATCCTTATAACTCCAAAATTGATAATAATATTAACTATCGGTTAACTGCATCGGATTAAGCGTCTCATTTCCAATTAAAATAATCTTTGAATTGAAATTTGAATGAAATACAGGGTCATGAAAAATCGAAGAGTGTGGAAAATATAATTACAAATATCTCGGCAACTAATTATCCAATCGACTTCATTCTTTATGCAAAATTTATGTTTTTTTTATTGTCTTTTATATTCACTCCTTAAAATGAACAATTTAGAAAATTTTTATATACCTTTTATCAGAACAAATATTCGAAAGTCAGAAAAAAAATAGTTCCGGTTAATCGAGGTTACTGAAATTCAATAAGCTTCTTCCCATTATTACGTACAAAGTACATATCAAATTTCAAGTCTCTATCTCAATTTTTTCGGGTGATAGAGCATTTACAGACACAAACAGACAGACGGACGGCAATTTTTTTTTTCTAAAAATATGTTTTTCGGAATCTCCAGTCTCTGAAACGTGTAAATCCGTCAAAATTTTTTGTAGATTTTCAAAACGATTACAAGACTTACCCTATACTACGTATGATGGGTAAGTAAAAAAAACAAACAAAAAAACAGAACCAGGAATGCACTTCCGAATGCAATTTATTGATAGGTAGTGAAATGTACTAATTTTCAATTTGTTTAAAAAACATAACATTTTTCAATCATCGAAATAAACAAGTTAAGCTGCGCATATATGACAGAAAATACTGAAGATCATTTTACTTACTCATCATACGTAGTATAGGGTAAGTCTTGTAATCGTTTTGAAAATCGAAATTTATTTTTTGATGGATTTACACGTTTCAGACACTGGAGATTCCGAAAAACATATTTTTAGAAAAAAAAAAAAAATTGCCGTCCGTCTGTCTGTGTGTGTGTCTGTAAAAGCTCTATCTCCTGAACAAATTGAGATAGAGACTTGAAATTTGGTATGTACTTAGTATGTAATAATGGGAAGAAGCCTATTGAATTTCAGTAACCTCGATTATCCGGAACTATTTTTTTCGACTCTCGAAATATTCGTTCTGATAAAAGGTATATAAAATTTTTCGAAATTGTTTATTTTAAGGAGTGAATATAAAATACAATAAAGAAACATAAATTTTGCATAAAGAATGAAGTCCATCGGATAATGAGTTGCCGAGATATTTGTAATCCTATTTACCACACTCTTCGATTTTTCATGACCCTGTATTTCATTCAAATTTCAATTCAAAGATATATTTTGATTGGAAATGAGACGCTTAATCCAACGCAGTAAATCGATAGTTAATAAGATTATCAATTTTGGAGTTATAAGGATGTTTCTGTTACGCAATTCAGTAATAGAGCATTTAAAGTTTATGACGTCATAAAGCCACGATTTTATTCGAATTGCAATACATTTTATAAATAGTTTACACATGTTTTATTTTCATATTTTATATTATGCATATCCATGATGGGTTAAGTATTAGGGTGGCCCCCAAAGACTAGTTTAATTTGAAAGGGAAAATATCAAGTTTAAATAAATGTTTTAAATATATCGTTTTAAATAAGGCGCTATATCGTTTTAAATATATTGTGATTTTCAGCATTAAATGCTTTTCGCACGTAATTGTTTAATTATTATTATTATTATTATTATTATTATTATTATTATTTTAATTCACGTGTAAATACAATTTTCAATTGAAAAGTGCTTGTTTGTGTTTTTAAAATATCCTCATAAAGAAATACTACGTGTAAAATCAAAATTAATATTTCCAATTAAAAGCGAGTACAACTTTTGAATTAAAGGAAAAAATGCATAGAAATACATTTAATCTATATGTGATAATTTTGAAACACCAAATTAAAAAATAAATAAATAAATAAATAAATAAATTTGGTAGCAACGTTTTGAATGCGATGGTATATTACATATACTACCTTTTTTTATTATTATTATTTCAAATTGCCAAATTGCGTCCAGAATTGTTGACTAAAATTTTGC
Source organism: Maratus michaelseni (assembly GCA_963931845.1). Classification (NCBI taxonomy): domain Eukaryota; kingdom Metazoa; phylum Arthropoda; class Arachnida; order Araneae; family Salticidae; genus Maratus; species Maratus michaelseni. Next base: position 178,452,251 of record OZ007592.1, on the reverse strand, counting down.
TTTTCTAATGTACATAAAGAAAATCATTTATTTATTTTTAAATCAATTTGTTCCTTATTTCTGGTGGGAGTACATCAAATCAGCATTTTAGCAACAGAATAACTTTGGTCCTGAGAAGGTTTAAATGACCCTCATTTAATATAAAAATTGAAAATAAAAAATTTTGACGTGTTAAACGTGTAATATTTCCTTAATTTATTATGATAAGCAAAATTGTCTTTAATGTTAAATATTTTTGTTAGTGGCAGGGAAAAAGTAGCGGAAGCAAATTAAATAAGTTAGTAAAAAACATTTGAAACTATCAGAAAAAAAGCAGATAATCCAGGAATACACTTGCGAATGTAATTTATTGGCAGGTAGAGAAATGTATTAATTTTCAATATGTTTAAAAAAACTTACCATTTTCCAATCATCGAAATAAACGAGTTAAGCTGCGCATATATGACAGAAAATATTTAATATCATTTTTAATTTGAAAGGGAAAATATCACGTTTAAATATATGTTTTAAATATGTCGTTTTAAATAAGGCGTTATAAATATAACCGTTTTAAATATGTTGTGATTTTCAGCATTAAATGCTTTTCGCACGTAACAGCTTAGTTATTATTTTTTTTTCTTTTAAATTCACATGTAAATACATTTTTTAATTGAAAAGTGCTTGTTTGTGTTTTTAAAATCTGGCAATAGTAGTTAAAAAAAGCTATTTTAAATTATGAATTAAACCTCCATTCAGATGATTAAAAAAAAAAAACTTAAAAAAATTAGATAAATAAAAAAAATGTTTGCACACTATACACCACCATCTAGTCAAGTATATGCCTGTGAAAGATGGTTAAATTGTTACGCATAGCTTTTTATCCTATGGAACTTTTTTAACTGTTTTGACGGATTTTAACATTAAATAGCTCTTAAAATAATTTTTCGCATCAAAAACTCTCTGCTCCAACGTGTTTATAATACATTTCTCTATAAAACTAACTAGTTTTCATGTTTTTATACGCAAAAGTTATTATTATTATTATTATTATTATTATTATTATTATTATTATTATGAGCCAACAAAGCCAAAAGTTCACAATAAAGTCAATTACGGCGGCAGGGAAAAAACAAAATTAGTTTTTTTCCCTTTAAATAAAGATATTTTTTTTAAACTCAAATTTAACGCGCTAGTATATTTTAGGTTAAACTCTTTTTAAATATCAATATTTTTTTAATAATGGAATTATTAAAAATTCATAAAAAGAAAATTTCTTGTCACTATTCGAATCAGCATGGCCCCCTTCCCCTCCATTTTCATTCTGATTTTTCGTTGTAACGATATTAGAAATTATGTAAAAACAATAAGAGTTGTTACATTAAGGGTAACATTAAAGTATTTTACTACATTTGACATGTGGACATTTTTTTCAAATGACTTGGTACCATTCGAACTACTTTTTTTCTGTTGTTTGAGTATTTTATGACACCTTTTTTGACATATTATTAAATAGTTTTATGAAATAAAATAATTCAATTGAAAAAAAAAATGCAAATATCGTGTTAAAATCTCTTTTATTGTGAGGTGTTTTTTTTTCTTTTTTGTTTTTTTTTTTTAGAATTTTTGCTGTTGTATTTTAAGTATTCTCTTTTTGTAATTTGTTTTGTTTCGATAAATGTATTTTTATTTGTGTGCGTAATGTGACATTGTTAAGGATCATGCCAAATAATTTAAACACACACAAATACACCCGGTTATTATTCTTAGAAACAAACATTTTCAGTGTTAAATTTACTGGATTTTATTTTTTCAAATTACGGTTAGATAAAATGTGTTTTATATTGCTCTGGATTTATCTGTAACATCATGCCAACATTTTCTCAAATAATGAAAAATATTTCATTAAAGCTGCATTTTTACATTGCGTAGATGCTATGTTTGTAATCATAATTTTCGCGGAAATTATGAATCGTGATTTTTTTCACAGTTATATATATATATATATATATATATAACCATAAATGAAACATTACCATAATATACGGATAAAACTTGCGGCGTATTTCTACGTTTAAAATGAATAACAACATTCTCTTTCGCACTAAACATTTTTTTATGCCATCTTTTGAGTTATTTCAAAGCCATATCATTTTCTGTCCATAGACATGATCCAATTTCTTGTGGAAGCAGTTATTTATGAAATAACATATAAATAAACAAGTGCACTCTCACATTGAATCTGAGATTAACTGTACAAATAATATAATTAAAAAATAAATAATGTAATCATGAATTAAAAATTTTACAGATCTAGAAAATGATATAAACTAGGGATGTGACAGGTCACGGTAATGATTTGCCAGGGTCTATGGACACATTATTTATGTGAAAAATTTATATTTTTTATCATTAAATTATTTGCATGTATTGTCCGGTTATATCACACCACATTTTTATCATAAATATATATTTTGTTTCAGTTACAATTTCTTTTTTAATAAATATTTTGTGAAATTGTTTTCTACATTTATTGAAAAATCCTCCCCCCCCTCCTCCTCTCCACACACACACACACACATCTTTAGTGAAAAAGACTACCTTACTGCTGATAATGATTAGACTTTTAAAAAATAAAAAATGAGTAATGTGTTGAATAGTTAACATTTGACTAAAATCATTATATTTTTAACAAAATAATTTAGAAAATAACATTCTTATAATCAAAATAATTTGTGCTAGAAAAATACCAAGCTTTAAAAAGTAAAACTTTTAAAACTTTCAAAGAACATCATAGTTTTTCGTTCTTCTTCGAAACACATGTTCATGTTAATAGGATCATTAGCAACTAAAAAAAAAGTTTTCTTTTATGACAGAAAAAAAAAGACAATTTAAATAATGACATTTTATTTAAAAGCAAGTAATTTGGTATTTGAATTAATTGTTGCTTAGTGGTGGTAGTAGATTGCTTAAATTTGTAACGTCTTGTTTGTTGATTTCTTTTTCTTTTTTTTTCCCTCAGGGAAAACTTATACATTGCAAACTTATACATTACAAATTGCATTTCCAACCAGGACATTATAACTTTTTGATATAGGATGAATCGTAAATTATGCGAAAATAAAAATTACATAATGCATTTTTTAATCAAAATTTCTGTTGTATTCTAGAATATAACTAGACTGTATCTTGATATAGTAATTGGACTACATGTAATTGTTAATCTTTCTATCCTCCTTCATATTTAAAACCGCCACTCGCGAAAGAGACAGAGATAATTTTTTGGTAGTATCGTTTCGCTATCTACCGGTATAAAACAGTGATACTGGGCACCAATATAATTAAGACGTTTCAGCTGAATGTTAAATTAATATTTATTAATTAAACTGGATTACGGTATACTGGCATTAGATACGGGAACAATATTCTCGAATAAGCATGATAAACAGGCAGTTTATATAGTTCTTTCTGCAAGATAATACCGCCCTTGTCCAATCTAGTGAAGTTTATCTAACACTTTGCCCACTGCTTGGTCCAAGTCGCAATGACATTTTCACACCAATACAAAAAAATTTTGTATAGGAATCAAGGGTCACAATCCACTTATTCAGTCAAACTTACAGATGTCTCATTTCAAGTCACACTGACATTTTCACACCCGAACAAAAGAAAATTGTATAGGAATCGAGGGTTACAATCCACTTATTCTGTCAAAATTACAAATGTCTCATTCCCAGTCGCACTGATATTTTCTCATCAGAAAAAAAAAAAAAATGTATATGAATCGAGGATCACACAATCCACTTATTCAGTCAAACTTTTACAGATGTCTCATTTCATAAGTCGCACTGACATTTTCACACCCGAACAAAAAAAATTTGTATAGGAATCGAGGGTTACACTTGTTCTGTCAAAATTACAGATATCTTATTCCAAGTCGAATTGAATTTTTTTTTATATCAGAACAAAAAAAATTTGTATAGGAATCGAGGGTTACAATCCACTTATTCTGTCAAAATTACAAATGTCTCATTCCAAAAGTCGCACTGAGATTTTCTCATCAGAACAACAACAAAAAAATTGTATAGGAACCGAGGGTCACAATCCACTTATTCAGTCAAACTTACAGATGTCTCATTTCAAGTCGCACTGACATTTTCACACCCGAACAAAAAAATTTTGAATAGGAATCGAGGGTTACAATACACTTATTTTGTCAAAATTACAGATATCTCATTCCAAGTCGCACTGACATTTTAACGCCAGAACAAAAAAAAAAAAAAAAAAAATTCTATAGAAATCGAGGGTTATATACAATCCACTTATTCAGTTAAAATTACAGATGTCTCATTCCAAGTCGCACTGACATTTTCACACCAGAACAAAAAAAAAAATTGTATAGGAATCGAGGATCACAATCCACTTATTTAGTCAAAATTACTGATGTTTTGTTTCAAGTCGCGACATTTACGTTCATAACTTTATAATTAATTTAGATAGATTCTCAGTATTTTCAACATACTTTGCTTTCTGTGAAATGTGATAACATCGCAATAAATGCTATAAACGGTCACCATCTACGTCTAAGCATTGCTAAGCTATAGACTCTCCAAAATTCAGAATGTAGCTGACAATAGATACAGTGTCAGTGACCAAACAACAGTGTACTTCCAACATTTCATTTGATGTCACCATATTTCACACAAAGCAAAGTTCTGTTGAGAATGCCACTAAAATATCTTAAATTTGCTTAAGTTATGAACGAATGTTGCTTAGCATTACATAGTATGAATAAGTAGACCCTGGATTCCTACACAAAAGTTTGTCACATATATTTTGAAGCACTCTGTATATATTTTATTCTACTTTATTTGAGATAAAGCATAAACTAAAACACAATTTCATTATCCTGTTTATTTGAGGAGTAAAGTTTAATAAAACTTTAAAATCAGCAAAATAGCAAGTGTTAAATTAAGACATCTTCCACTCAGTTACTTATTCGATCTAATGTTATCTTTTAAATGTGGAGAAAGTTACTTAAACTTTCTCTCATTACATCAACTACAGGTCTATTTACTTAAAAACATTTACAGAAATGCTGTTCTTGAACATGTTTCGAAACCATCATGTGTGAGAGAGGAAAAAAAAGCGGATCCTACTTCTATACTCAAAGTCTTTTATATGTCTTTCCGAGGCGATAACCAGCTAACTCCTGTAATGAAGTGCAGGCAGGACACAGTTCGGCTACAGTAATCTCGCAGTAAACGACGGATCAGCGTTACTGGCCAGATAGTGAGGATTTTCCAGAGACCTGAAATGGACCTAGTTCGGTGAAATGACTCCTAGCCAATACACTCACTGGCTGTTTTCTTTCGTGTCCATTTTACTTCATCCCACGAGGTCGTTTCGGAAAGTGGACATCGGTCAGTCACTGCGGTAGAGATTTGCGGGCAAGATTGAAGTAACGTATCTCATCTCAAAAGGAGCTTAAGGATAGGAGAAAAGTTTGAGAAAAATGTGTTTTGTTTGGATAGAAGGGTGTAGTATTAGGTATTTATATGCTTTTGCGTGATGGGGGAAGAAGATTGGGTTAGACGTATAAAAGATAGAAAATATGAGTCTTACACGCATTATGGAATTGTTATCTCCAAAATCTCAATTATGATATTTAAAAACCTCTTTTTTAATACTTGAATTTTTGTCGGGGCTCAAAATTCGTAGATTAGGAAATGTTTTAGCAATAACAAACTAATAATATAGTACACAAAATTATTGAAAATTCTACGTACAAACTTTGAAGATTGGTAAAACATGCTAAAACAAGCAGTTTTTGTAATATAAACTATAGGGTTACAATCCATTTATTCAGTCTAAAAAACAGGATATTTCACTATAAAAGAAATTTGGTTTTTTTTGTTCATAACTTTAACAACAATTAAGGTATTTTGACAAAATTTGCAATAGACTTGCCTTTTTGTGTGAAATGTAACTATCTCGAGAAACAGTATAATTGGCCACCATTCACATCTAAATAGCGCTGAACTAGACACTCCATATTTCCAAATTTAATTGACGATGCATAACAGATAAATTTGAAAGTTGATAAGAAATAATGAAAATTTCAGAGTTAAAAAGATAGCTAAACTTGGCTTTACACGATACCAGAACTTTTTACGGTAAAAGAGTTACGAGACTTGGCTATATTTTTTACATGCAACGTTTTTAATGGGATTTCACTTCTTTTTGTAAGTAATCCTCCTTTTCTTGACTTTGGACTCTTTTTGGACATCATCCACTGGATTTCGCTAAGACCACACTCTGTTCCTATTATTTGTAGGTGCCAAAAATTTGGAGCTTTAGTTCCGTTTGCAAAGTCCTGGTAGATAAAAAGAAGTTTCAGGTTCCTAGGTAAGCACTAAATTATGGGGGGGGGGGGGATTCAGGTATTACTCTCAGCCCTAGATACTTGATATTTAGCATAAAAGTGCTGTTTAGGATACAAGTAAATACAAAATTAAAAATTCCGGAAAATTCCAACAAATCGAACTATTTTCAATTTTTTCAATTTTTCGATTATTTTCTTCAAAATTTCCGGATTTTTTAATTTTTCCTTTCTTTGTATCCTAAACTCTACCTTTATGCCAAATTTCAAGTTTCTAGGGCAAAAAATCAAAATTTTCGATTTTTCGATTCTTTACAAAATTTCGATGTTTCGATTTTATTTGCGAATTTTCTAAATTCTTCCTTTTTTTCCCTTCTAAACTCTACCTTTACCCCAAATTTTATGTTTTAAGGCTACGGGATCAAATTATTTTTAAATTTTTGATTATTTTCAAATTTTTCGAATTTTTGAATATTTTTTCCAAATTATCCAGATTTTTTACTTTTTCTTTCTTTCTTTTTTTTTTTTATCTTAAATACTAACTTTATTCCAAATTTCAAGTTTCTAGCACTACAAATCGAATTATTTTCAAGTTTTCTGAGGGATGGGGGGGGGGGGGGTCTATTTTTCTATTTTATTTTCGAATTTTATTGTGTTTTTAATTATTACTTTTTCTGAATCCTAAAATCTACCTTCACGATGATGAGTAAGTGAGTGTCAAAAAATCGAAACTTTGAGTTCATATATCGTCTGAACTAGAAAAGACAGAAATGTGAAATTTTAAATTTTGGTCCTGTGTGCCACATACTCTATATAAATGATGTTTCATGTTTTTGGGAAACTCCAGCGCAAAGATATGGGGGGGGGGGGGTCAAAAGTACACTGAGTTGCTTTCAGAGAAGGATACTTAGCTTACGGCTGTGCTTTTTCGACTTGGCGGAGGCAACTCTGTGCCTACAGATTTTAATTTGTCTTCAGAATTTTCAAAAATATTAATTGTAAAGTTGGTAATAAACTTTAAAGTGAAAAAATGAAGTTTTTTCACGCGTGACTTTTGAATCAGTTTGCTTATTTTCACAATTCTCACTCAAAATCAAAATTCCTGAAGACAATTTATTAGAAATATAATCCAGAAACTCTGTTGAAAATTTCATACACATACCTCATAAAGAATTTTAGATATATCCTTTCAAAGTTGATAAATCATGAAAAAATTCATTCTGAGATGAATCAAGTTAAAGTTCCCGTAAGAGGGCGAGTTGCGAGCGGCATTGCAAAACAAAAAAAATTATATATCTGGATCTAATCATGATAAAAACGTGGTACTTAACTGTAAAAACTCTGTAATTTTTTTTTAAGCCAATCAAATTTTTTTTTTCTGTGGACCCTTTTAAAAATATTTTTGTTTTGTACAATGAATAATGCTTTTTTGAATATGATAAAATGAAATATATGCAACTGATTCTAAATAGTATTACTTCCAATCAATGTGTTAAATGGATTTTATAACAAGTTTCTTTTTAATGGTATATTTTAAAGTAACGTTGGGCATAAAAGATTAAAACTGAAAACCTATATCGCGGAGAAAAAATTATTTCGTGCTGTACTGAGAGCGTATTTCAATATAAAGCGACCGGATGGAATACTGTCCTCTGATTGGTTGAACGAGTTTGTCTTTACCGGTAAATGTTTCTGTTTTGTTTACATTTTTGTCTCAAGCAAGTTGATTTGAGTGCGCTATGCAGAAATAGGTTCTTAAAGATCTACACAAGATGAGGGATTTAATAGTACCTTTCTTGCCATGTGATTTCGAATTGTTATTGAAAGTACGCACGCTTCCGAGGAAAATTTCTCTTGTACGCTGAGAATAAAATTATCTAATGCACATGACTTCTAAAAGAATTAACAATAATAATTAAAAAAAAAAAAACATGTCGAAAGGACATCAACATAAAAAGTTTTGATTATAGCTGAACTGCTTATTGCATAATTGCAGTTTCATAGCTTGACAGTGTTTTGATTTAAAGTTTTTTTAAAAGTTATTTTATTGTTTGATTATTTGTTTTAAAGTTATTATTATTTGTTTGTTTAAATTAATTATTTCTAATTGATTGTATTTTAATAAAACTCTTTTTATTAAGACATATTTAAAAAGTATTATTGTATTGAGTTATTGTATTAATGTATTGAGTTTATTTTAAACTGAAATATTGATAATTTATATTAATAATATTATTAATTTAATAAACTAATAATGAATTAAAAAAATATATTAAAAATTAATTAAAATTTTATACATTAAACTTATTAACTTTTTAAATAATTAATGAGTAGCAATTATGTATCAATTAATTGTTAAATTGTTTTTATTAAAAAATTTAAATTTTACCTTTCCAAAAAAATAAAAAACAATTTGTTAGAAAAATCACTTAAAAACATAAACGTCTAAGTTAAATAGGTAAGGAATAAGTCTAAATAAATAATTTTTAATAGTGTTAGGTGAAATTATTGTTCAGATGTATAGATATTATTATGCACAGTTATAGTTTAAAATTCAGAAAGAGCAAGATATTATTAGTTAATTACATTAAAGAAAAATATTATAAACTAACTAATAAATAAATAAACAACATATATATATATATATATATATATATATATAAATGATAAATACACACACACACACACACACATACACACACACACACACACACACACACACATATATATATATATATATGTGTGTGTGTGTGTTTATATACATCCTATTGATGTTAATAACAAGTGATTATAGTAACCAAAATTTTTAAAAAAAGTTACATTTGAATTTACCCTATAATAACTATCATATAGTGCATATAATAGTTTTTAAACACGTAAATGATAAATTAATTGTATAAACAATTAACAATTGAATTAATTTTTAATTGTTATTAATTAATACTGTCAGGTTTCTTAGAGTCAGCTGCAAGAGTTGAAAGCTATTCTTAAGGGATTAGCATATTGTATGTATTGTATATGTATCTATTGTGTACCGTTAAAGGCGTCCTTTAGAAAATCTTAATCCGAAGGGTGGCGAGTGGAACAGAATGAAGGAAGTATTTCCATTGCAATGTAGTCTTTCATAGATAAGAAAAACTATTGCACCCTTTTGTTTAGGAAGACAGATCCGTCAAGAGGGAGGAGGGGTTGTCCAAGGACCATTGGAAACAGAGGAGAAACCCCGTAGAGGGGAGAGTGCTTTGCAGTTTACAAGAGAGAGAGTGTTGATTTCTAGCGTGGCAGCGAAGTGTGAAGGTTGGTTTTTCAGAGAGCAGCTCTGAGCACGTGTATGGAACGGCATCTCTCTAAAGGAAGAGAGATAGCGTGTGTGAGATTAAGATAAATCTCGGTTCTGAGTGAAGCAACGTAGTCTAACGGTACACGTAGAGCGTTTTCTGTAATTGTTTTGATTTAGTGTTAAACCGGATAATTTACATCCGAGTTTAAATGTAAATAGTGTTAATAAATTGTTACTTTAACTTTAATTGAAAGAGTTAGGTTTTTCTTGAATATACATCAAGTATCGTGCCCGATATCACGTTTTCATATCGGTGGTGGCAGCATATCAAAAGACCGGATTTATTTCGAAGTTGTGTGGACGGAGAAGTGGAATCCGACAATGGTGGCAGCGGTGGGATTGAATCACCGAAGACCAGTGCCAGTTAGCCGTGTTACTGAGAGTTTGTGCCGGATCGTCTAGCGGAAGTGTTCGTGCCCTATCGTTGTAGACTAGTGCCAGATAGCCGTGTTACAGAGAGTTTGTGCCGGATCGCCCAGCGGAAGTGTTTGTGCCCTATCGTCGTAGACAACCAGTGCCAGCTAGCCTATCGTCATTACAGTGAAGTGAATTAGTGGTGGTGTTAGTGAGTGTTGTGCGTAGTGTTTTTTGTGCATCGTGAAGCAAGGTGCAGTGATTGTGGCCCGAGAGTGCAAGATTTACCCTGTGGAAAAGTGAGCAGAGAATTGCCCAGCGAATAAAGTACGAGGTAAGGTGTTTTGATAATTTTACTCTACTGACATTCTCGAACCTACTGTTTTTTTACTGTGTATAATTCATGGTAATTTAAGTTAATGTGGTGGTTAATTTATGTGCAATATAATAATTGGTCTAAATCAAATGAGATATTAACAACCATTTTACACTATTGTTTTAAGAAAAGGATCTTATATTAATTACTAGAAGTGATTTTCTAATTGTTTTAAACGGATAAGGTTAATGATTAAAATTAATGCATTGTGTTAATAGTTAGAAGGAATAATTGAAATTTCTTAAATTTAAATTATTATTAAAGTAATATTTAAATTAAGTGATATTGTTTGCTTTAAGTTTGAAATATTGATAATAAATGAGGAAAGCAAATTTGTGTAGAATTTAAATTAAATTGAAATAACCTTCAAGGAAGAACTGAAGGCCCAGAGAAAAAAAAAAGTGCTGTGATTTACTTTTTAATGTGAGAACTAATTTTGAAATTGAAATATTTTATTGAGATTAAATTTAGGAATTTATGTGTATTTCATGCAAATTTTTGTTAGGTGGATATTTTTATGTAGTGATTGGCATCAGTGTTTTATTCAAATTGCAACGTATCAGTATTATTGTGTAAATTGTATTTTATTATTTAATGGTATAAATTTAAAATCTGTATTGCATAATAGTAAAATTGAGATTATTGTTACTTTCTTATTGGAAGCAAATTGTGGGGTATCATTGTCTAAGGAAATTTATTATTGTATTATTACTTATTTGAAATATGTTAAATAGTATAATATGTGGAGGTAACTTATGAGGGTAGGATTTGAGGAAGTATTAATTTGATATTGTGATTAAGTATTGTTGTAGGGTGGTGATAATTAACAGTAGAAGGTATGGCTTTCTTACTAAAAATAAAAAGGGTGGATCTTCAGGCGATATGTGAAGAGTTAGGGATTGAAGTTTCGGAAGATGATACCAGGTTTAAGCTTAAGAAAAAGATAGTGGAGAGCGACGAATATGAAGAGGGGGCTGTTATGGAATTATCTAACACTATTGTTACGGAGCGGTTAGAAAAGGTAGAAAGGGAGGAAAAGTTACAACGAGAAACGTTAGAAAGGGAGAAAAAGTTACAACGAGAAACGTTAGAAAGGGAGGAAAATTTAAAGTTACAACGGGAAAAGTTAGAAAGGGATGAGAGGTTAGAACGGGAAAAGGTAGAAAGGGAGGTACAACGAGAAAAGTTAGATAGAGAAGAAAGGTCTGAAAAATTGAGATTGGAACATGAGTTAGAGTTGGAAAGGATAAAAATTCAAAGTTCGGCAAATAATTCTAATGGGTCTAGAGAATATAATAATGAGAGTAGCCTAGAGAAATTGATTAAAAGTGTTAAAACTTTGTCTATCAAAGTTCCAGAAGGGACTGAGGGATGGAATCTGTTTTTTAGCAGTTTAGAACGAGCATTCCAAACAAAAAATGTACCGGAAACCCAGCAGGCCGAAATTTTACTAAATATGCTAGGGGATAAGGCCGATAATTTGCTAATATACACGACTAGGGAACAAATTGAGAGTTATGAGAAGTTAAAGGAATTAGTTCTAAGGGAACACGAGCCGACACCGAAGGCGTGTTTGGAAAATTTCAAGAAGGCTAGAAGGAATCAAAATGAAACTCATGTATTATTTGTGTCACGTTTAATAGCAACGTGGGAAAATTATTGTAAGATTAGAGGTGCAGATACGTATGAGAAGGTTAATCAGTTAATTGTCACGGATAAGTTGTTAGCTACTTTAGATGAGGAAACCGCGACGCATGTTGGATTAACTCAGCACAGTAATTGGTTAGAAGTTTCGAAAATTGCTAAGGAATGTGATAATTTCTTTGATGCTAAACAAAAATCTTATGCGATAACTTATAAGGGTTATAAAGATAAAGGAAGGTATGTGAATAATGAAGATTCTAGAAGGGCAAAAGATGAGGGATTTAGTAGTAATTGGAGACAAAATGGGAATAATGAAGTTAGTCCATTTTTGGGTAGAAAACCGGAATATAAGAAACCTAATGATACGACGCCTATCTGTTTCAAGTGTTCTCAACGAGGACATGTTCAGCGATTTTGTACAAAAGGAAATAATGAGGGAAGTAATCAAATTAATAACCGACAAGAACCAAGGGCTAGTATCAATAATGTCTCAGTGCGAGGAATTAAAGAATTACCAAGGGGAGCGAGTATGGCAAGAATAGGAGCAAGAGGGAATTGGAGAGCTAAAGTTATTGGAGAGAAGTTAAATAATCTCGAGAAAGTGGAAGTTAGTGTAAATGGGAAGATAACAAAAGGATTGGTGGATTCTGGTTGCCAAATTAGCGTCGTTCATAAAGATTTAGTACCAGCATAAAAATTAAGAGGGCCTGGTAGCATATATTTACAAGGGATATTTGGTAAGGCAGTGAAATCGCCATTAATTCAGTTACCTTTAGCTATTCCAAAACGAGGTCAAACTAATGTAATTCATCAGGATGTACTTTGTGCAATAATTGATAATAGTAAGGAACAGGTAATTTTACATCCTGACGTGGCTAATGAATTATCAGAGTTAAACAACGAGAAATCATTAAGAGAATCGGTAGAAAGGGAATGCAAGGAAGATAGTAGGAATAAAGTGAAGGAAGGGGAAAGGATTAGGAATGATAATAATAACCGTTATGTCGTAGAAACGAGATCGGTGAAGTTGCAAAGTCATGAAAAGGAAAAAGCCGAGGTAGAGAAAAGTAAGATTAATCAAGTTACGGAAAGTAGATTAAATGTATTTCAGGAATCCCAAACGAATTGTAAAGATTTAGAGAAAGCTTGGGAATTGGCTGAAAATGAGAAAGGGTCTTACTATGTTGTAAATGGGTTATTGTATCATAAAGAGAAATTAGTAGATGAAACTGTAGCTCAATTAGTATTACCTAAAGTTAGAAGGGAGGAAATTCTAAAACTAGCGCATACCTCCTTATATGGAGAACATCAGACGGTTAAGAAAATGTTAGAAAGAATCGAGCATTCATTTTATTGGGAAAATATGGCGAAGGAAGCTAAAATATATTGTGAATCATGTGTAGAATGTCGATTAACGAGGGAAATGAATGTGAGTAATAAGGAGAAAAAGGAAATATGTCGACCTGCAGTTATAGTTGAGTTAGGGGACGGAAGTAAGAAACTGGTGTATCAAGACGAAATGAGAGCATTTATGGCTAAAAACAAAGTAGTCGATATTGTCTTGGATAGTGACGGGGAGTTTAAAGACTGTAGGAAATATCTGTTGTTAGACCGAGAACAACCGGAAAATAAAGACAGGAAGGGATTTGAGATAAAAGGGTTAACAAATATTCAAGTTGGGGACATAAAATCAATCTTAAGGAAAAATAAGGAATTATTTATGGGTCCTATCGAACTGGTAGAAATGGAGAAAAATCGGATTGGTCGTAAACCGGAAAGGGGTAAGATAAGGCAGAAATTGTACAATGTTATCATCACGTACAAAGAGGACCTGAAAAGGCAAGTGCCTGATTGGTTAGAGGACGATTTAATTGGGACATCAGAGGCAGAAGTTAGCCATTCAAGCGGGTGCATTGCGGAAAGGGATGTACCAATTAAGTTAACGAGGAAGCACTGGAAGGAAAAAGTTCCGCCTCCAGCAATCTCAGCCTAAGGACTGACCAATCTCAGCCTAAGGACTGACATTGAAATGACATAATACTAGTGTAACTTTATTTTTTTGTGTATTTATAAGTGTATTTGCATCTTGTGTTTATAACAGTGTATTAGCATATTGTGTAATTTTTTTCTGTAGTTATCACATTAGTATATGGTTCATTAGAGATGTCAGTAGTTAAAGTAGAAAGTCAGTAGTAGAAACCTATCAAGGAACTGTTGAACTCTTCTCAGACATTACATAGTTTGAGGAAAATTAGCCCCTAAAAGGCATATTTTCCGCTAAGGTGGGGGGTGTCAGGTTTCTTAGAGTCAGCTGCAAGAGTTGAAAGCTATTCTTAAGGGATTAGCATATTGTATGTATTGTATATGTATCTATTGTGTACCGTTAAAGGCGTCCTTTAGAAAATCTTAATCCGAAGGGTGGCGAGTGGAACAGAATGAAGGAAGTATTTCCATTGCAATGTAGTCTTTCATAGATAAGAAAAACTATTGCACCCTTTTGTTTAGGAAGACAGATCCGTCAAGAGGGAGGAGGGGTTGTCCAAGGACCATTGGAAACAGAGGAGAAACCCCGTAGAGGGGAGAGTACTCTGCAGCACAGACAATAGAATCCTAACAGACGAATAAGAAGGAGCCTGCTTTGAGCGCCGTCTGGAGGGGGTCAGTAAAACTAGCACTGCTCTAGAGCGGTTTGGCACCAGGCTGGCGAGATCAAGGCGTGAAATTTTCTTGTTTGCTTGCGGCGTGAAGAAATCAGGTTTCAGCACGTGTTTGTAATGTCCTAAGTTTTTGAAAGGTAAGTTATTTTCTCTTATTTATTGTATTATTTCTCTTTCAATTTCAATGTTTATAAATTTTTTGTACTAGTATTTGTTATATTTTTTTCAGTTCTGAAAAAATGTTTTCTAAACCAGCCAGAAAGATCTTGATGCCGCTGAAATAATAAGTAGAAAATTTCAACAGACTCGTCGTTTCGTCTTCACAAAGATTTCTGCAATGGAGAAAGAAAAAGCCGCGTCTCTTATTTAACCATCGGAGTGTGAAAAGTAGGCTATTTATAGATTTTTTCTTTTATTAAACAATTTTACACGCTAATAATAATAAAAAAATGTATAAGTGTAGAAATATCATCATCAACATGTTTAAAAAAAAATTAATATGGAATTTTTTTCTGCATTAATAGCTTTAAAATAAGTAATAATTGCTTTTGAGGTAAATATTAAGTGTTAGAACAGGCAAATTTGAGTTTAAAAACATTAAAAACTACAAAATTTCTTGTAAAACACAGGCAATGAAAGTTTTTAGCTTTTTCATTGAAATCAGATTTTTCTTAATCTTAATGTCATTTTGTCTCTTTCTGAGGCATACAAAATCATGATCTAAAATAGGGGGGGGGGGGGAGGTAAATGGATAAAATTATAATGGTGTACAAATTCTATGCTTTTAAGTTTTCCTTGTAACATTTTCAACATTGTAAATATATGAGTAACAATATAAGCGTTTTTTTTTTTTTTTCTAGTTTTCCCAGTTTCACAAAATATTCTTTGAAATGTAAAATGAAGTGGTGGTGGGGGACTAAAGGAAAAAAAAAACTAGATTTTAAAAATATATATTTCTTTAAAAAGCACTAAACTAAAATACATAATAAATTACCTCTATATTGTGCTCCTAATGCCTGCACATGTAAATTTTACGACATTATCTCTGATTTTTGTTTTAATTCATGTTTGCTTCAGTTTGAGTATCTATGCTAATACAGTACAGAAATTTTAACACAAGGATGTGCTTGAACTCATAATATAGTATAAATAAAAGAAATTAGCGTGGACAGATATCATACTGGTTTTAACACCTAAATTAATAATACTAGAACTATGTTAGCGAAGAACTACTCAGTAAATCGACAAAGAAATTGCATATGAAAGTAATATATATATATATATATATATATTTATTTATTTATTTTTGACAGTGTAAAATTTGAAATTGAGTGGTGTTTAAAAGTTAATAAGTTTAATAATAATGAAATTGTTCACCCAGGTCATTGCCACTGTTGATATGATGTCAGCGTTACATGTTTTTAGTTTATAATATAGATTCTTTATTTAGAAAATTCGGCAAACTTATTACTTTTAAATTCCAAATTAAATTTAAAATTAAAATGTTTCTTCTGTTTATTGGGATTTGTTTTCATTCACTTTCTATGTAAAATTAAATTATTTAAATATTTTAATAATTGTTTTGACCGCTTGGTCAAAACATATCTTCATATTTATCAGGATGTTTAAAACTACCTTTTTTACATAGTTGAAACCAATACAACCCTGGTCTGTAAGCTGTTTACATTCTTTTGTGAGCACTTGTTTTTTAAATTATTCAAAATATTACCAAGCGACAAAAAAGCAGAAAAAGGAAATTTGTTTTTAATGTAACATTCTCATTTCATATATTATTCAAGATCTCTAAAATTACTTTTTGTTCAGTATTAATAGCTTTAGTTAAAATAATATAATACCACAATCTTAGGTACTTAATTAATAAAATGTATTATGACAGGGTGCACTTACCTGCAACTTCTGTCTATTTATAAATAGTTAAATTCATTTATGAGTTAAGGCTTTTATAGCAATCAGGGGTCTGTCCAGACTTTTTCCCCAGGGTCCTGTTTTTGTGAAATTGGTAACAACTTTTTATATTTGTGAAAAATCTAATCCTAATTTCGTGAATTTGAAATGATCGTTATATTCAGGTTCTTGTTTATACATTTTTACGGAGATATATGGATGTAAAATACATGTCTTTTTTTTTATATATGTAAAAGTGACAGGTCAGATTTTACTTTTAAATGATTAATTTGTGAAATGTTTGATTTAAAGATAGAAAAATTTTGTGAAAAACCTATTTTTAAGACAAAGAATTTTGTGAAGGGTGAATTTTGTGATTTTTCCTGTTTTGAAATGAAAAATTTTGTGAAGAATCCTTTAAAGGACCCAATTTTTTCCTAAACAGATCCCTGGCAATCGGTATTCAAATGTCTGTTTTTATCAGTATTGAAAGGTTATATATCATTAAGTATATTACATTTCAAGAGGAGGAGGCGAGGGATGTGAAAGAGAGAGGGTGTTTACACATTTTGTGACATTGAATCAAAAATTGAATTGAAATATATCAACAGAAAGACAGATTTTCATATGTTGAACATACAAATTACATAAAGCTAAATTGGGTAAAAGATGTGTTGCATCAGAATGCTTAATTTCTAATTGTATGATTATCATTTGCGGAATTGTTAGAGAAAGAATTGGACTTAAAAACGTAAACAAATTTTCTTAAGATCTCTGAATTTGGTTTGTGGTAAATTTCAGTGCTTCAAAAGTTTTACAGATATTTTTATGAATTTTTTTTTACATTGGTTTATATAGATAGATAGATATAGATATGCTGTGAACTAAAAGTTAAAATGTATGTTGTATTTTTTTAGACATTTATATATATATATTTAAAAGTTACCTGCATTTTGTGCTCCTAATGCCTGCACATGTAAATTTTATGACATTATCTCTGATTTTTGCTTTAATGCATTTTGTTGCTGCAATGTTTGCTTCAGTTTGAGTATCTATGCTAATATAGTACAGAAAATTTAACACAAGGATGTGCTTGAACTCATAATATAGTATAAATAAAAGAAATTGGTGTGGACAGAAATAATACTGGTTTTGGTTTTAACGCCTAAATTAATAATACTAGAACTATGTTAGTGAAGAACTATTCAGTAAATCATCGACAAAGAAATTGCATATGAAAGTATATATACATATATATATATATATGTGTGTTTTTTTGATGGTGTAAAATTTAAAATTAGGTGGCGTTTAGAAGTTAATAAGTTTGATAAAAATGAAATTGTTCACCCAGGTCATTGCCACTGTTGATATGATGTCTGCGTTTCTCACAGACATGTTTTTGCTTTATAATTTAGATTCTTAATTTAAAAAAATTGAGCAAACTTGTTACTTTTGAATTCCAAATTAAATTTAAAATTAAAATGTTCCTCAGGTTTATTGTGATTTGTAAAATATTTCATTTAAATACAGTATTCAAAGGAACAAATCTGACTTTTATTAAGTTTAAGGCTGTTAGTTGAAAATGTTCCAATATACTATATATATATATATATTCCATATCTGGAGTCGATGCAGATTTTTTTTTTCTTGGGGGCACAGTTTGTGAAAAGTAAAGGTTATTTTTGTGAAATTTTATTATATTTTTGTGAAATTTTATTATATTTTTGTGAAAAATAACATTTTGTAGTAGAAATCCAGCTACTCTAATTCGAACCAAGCGTTTATTAACAAAAACTTTTTTAAATACTTTTGCTGAAGTTTTCCTCTCTGGTGAACTTGTTTGTTTACAAATTACACATTTTAAAAGTCACAAAATAATATATAAATAATAAATAGTAAGTTTTTATGAAATATAATTTTGTGAATGAAAAGGCCTATTTTGTTAAAAGGAATTTTGTGAAGGGGCCTGTTTCATTATAAAGAATTTTGTGAAGGGGCCCATTTTATTAAATTGATTTTTGTGAAGACCCCAAATTAAAATGCTAAATAGGCCCCAAATTAAAAAATCGACCCCTGCATATAGTAGATAATCTTTAAGTTATTGCATTGTATTATTTATTTTAAAATACTCTGAAAAGTGATTTGTTAAAATATCATAGAATTTTTTGTAAATTTCTTTTTTTGGTACTTTTTGGATAGCCGGGCACCATTGATATATATACAAGTATATATACGCACACACACACATATACGCATCTATGTATACATATGGATACATACACATGTATGTATATATAGACAATGTATATACATATGTATTTATGTATGTACATATATCACCGATTCTTATGATTTTTTTTAAATATCAATATTTAGTATTTTCTAATTTTCTGTAAATTATGCGAGCTATAAAACTTTTCATTGATTTTATTTTTATGAGCCTGACTCTGAAACCCTGAACTTAAAATTTGCTGTTTGCAGCTAATGATTACTTGAATTTTATTTTACATTTTCATTCATTATTTATATATTAAACCATGGATATCAAGGTGATTTCTTTTATATTTCTTATATGAATATTTTTGCTTCTTTTTCCTTTTTTATGGAGATTAATCACATATACTTCAAAGAAAATGTGTGTCAACGGCCATCTTATGGCCACTTTCCTACGAGGAAAGAGTATAATTTTTTTGTATTTCATCAAGAATTCTACTTTTGTTGGTTGAAATATGTGTATATTAACATTTTTATTTGATTTGAGCTAGTTAATTTTAAATTAACACTAATTGAAAATTTTAAATAAATAAATGCAAGAAAATTTGGCGATTGACTTTATTGCCACCACTGGTAATTTTACTTTAAATGCGTTATTAATGAAAGAGCAAAAATTGTAATATCTGTTGTCATAACCAGGGGCGGGGGGAAAATACATCATTTTACTCACTACTGGCGAGTGGATTTTTAGGCAGCCTTTGAAATCTGTAAGCTATTGAAGATTTGCCAAAAAGCTTTAATTTTTTTACTAATTATATTTTGCAACTTTACAAATTACCATGATGTAAACATGGTACTAAATTCTATCCTGTACTAAAGTGTCCTCTGTTGTATATATTTCTTAATTTTTTTGGGGAAAAAAATATGAAAATTAATCTACTAATAGTAATTAAATATTTTTGCAGTCGCATACATTTTGTCATAAAATTTTTCAACTGCACTTGGCATCTTGCTGGCTGGTAAGATTTTCTGAAAATTCCCCAACCCTGGTCATAACTACTTGCTTATTCTAGTGCATTTTATTATGAAATTTATGTACAGGGAAAGGGAAATGTCCATCAGCTATTCAGCAAAGATTTTCTTTTTATCTTTTTTTCAATGAGAGATACATTATGAATTTAAACAATGTTAGATAAAAATTAATGTAAAAAAAATAAAAATTACATGGTTGCTATGATTACATTTTGTAGTAAACCATAAGCTTCTCAAAATAAATGATATTTTTGAAATTTCTTAAATAATTTTAGTCATTAAAACAAAGTTTGATATTTTTAACCAATATTAATCTATAATTAAATACATTTTTATATGGACAATTTTGAATTTTACTTCATTAGATGTGTTTTTTTTTTTAATCCTATATTTAATCGTGTCATAGTGGTGAATATGAAGTGTTTTTTTTTTTTTTTTTAAATCCTATATTTAATCATATTATAGTGGTGAATATAAGACTTACAAAAAAAAAAAAAGAGGGGGGGGGGGTTAATACAATAAAATGAAAATAGGCAAAATACTATCCTCAACGAAAATCTTTATGAAAGTAATGGTATAAATGCAAAAAGTATTGAACAATTGATTAATTTTCTTTTAGATATTCCTTTTTTAATTAAAAATGGAAATTATGTTCTATGAGCAGATAGATATAAAAATTTTAATTCATTGCTTTCAACTAAGTTTTGTGTTTAAATTGTTGATATTATATCATTTATCTTTAAAAACAGCAAATGTTCTTTACCCCCCCCCCTCCCCCCCTTTAAATTAGTATTGCAATATGTTAGTAATATTAATATTAACTTGTCGATATATTGCGATATTAAGTTTCTTAGATCGCACAGCCTTAGTGTGTATTTTCTGTCCCGAGTGTCTAAAGAGTGAGTTATAAATTGCATGTTGATTTGGCATTTGACTTCTTATTTTTTTTTCTTTATATTTAAATTAGATAAATAAATTTGTAATGTTCTTATTTATTCATTTGTATTTTAAATGTAACTTTTTTTATATTACAGGTTAATTAAGTACAAATGACCCAGCTTTTCAGAGCTTTTTGGTGGTTTCCTCTGTACTCAACGTAGATGCAGGATGGATGAAAATATTTCCACCTTATTGCCTAATTTGTTATTTTACTTTAGCCTAGAATTTATATTAAAAGTTTTATTGCAATGTAAATAAAATATGTTTTTATTTAATAAATTGGGCAGAAAGATGTAAAATGGTGTTTGTTTGCATGTCTGTGTAATCATTTGTTGATTGATTTTTAATTCTTTGTAATTACAGGGGTGAAAATTTGCTTCAAGCCACAGACTAAATTATGATTTAGTGCTACATTCTGCTACTGAAGTGAAAAAAAATATCTGAATTCTGCTCCAATCTGCTATAAGAATGTAATTTTCCATAATTAAAAAAATTGATAGAAAAAAAAAAAAAACCACCTTTATATGGACATTTTTATAGGCTTTCAGAAATGTTAACACAATATTATCCTTGTAGCATCATTAAAGCTAATAAAAATTATCAATAACAAATTCTGCTACAGGTTCAGGTCTAAATTTCACTTTTTACATTATTTATTACACGTCATCTTAATTGAAAGAGGATGTTTACTCAAAGATGCAACTGCTGTACTGTCATTGAAAAAGAAACATTATTGCAAAATATTTTTGGCATTAATTGTTCTCAAGAAAAAATATTTTCTCCTGCTTGCCAATGGGAAACATTCTGACATATTCATAACTCATTTTTATATGAAATTTGCAGGGCATGACTACTGAACTGATTCGGAATTTAATAGCATTTTTCGATAAGTTAGTTAAAGTCTTTGATAATGAATTTGCTCTTGAGTTATGATTATTCTATCATAAAAACTATTTTAGTGCCTTAAGAACTTAGGTTCAAAGTATAAACTTTGACAACATTTTCTAAAAAATCCTTGGTTTTCATATTAAAAGGGAAAATGCTATTCGATTTCAATGGTACAGCCATTGTGTCCTGCTACAGAATTGCTAAATGCTGCTACAAAACTGCAATTTCCACCCCTGTAATTAGTATAGCTGCCAACTTTTATGCTATTTTTATAGTTATTTTTTATTAAGGATCTTTGCCTTATTTAATTGCAGAATTTCTATGATTAAATAAGATAAAAAAATAAATATTCTTTAATAGTTAATATTATGATAAAATATTCTGAAATTGTGTTAATATAAAAGTTGACAGCCATGATTTTTATTCACTACTGAGGGATAAAAAAAAAAAACAAGATTTTGTTTTTCAGAATGAAAATCAAGATGGAAAATTTCAAAATAAGGTAAGAGACAAGAGAAAATAAAATAATCATTAAAACTATACTGAGAAAAAAAAATCCTGTCACTAGCATCTAGAAACTAAATTGCGGCTCTAGGGGGGGGGGGGGGGAGTTCCATGTCATTATGAATTTTAGTTCCCTTTGCTGGAGAGTTCTGGTCTCCTCTATTAAAATTCAAGAGTGTTTTCTTATATTATCCTGGTCAAACTGATTTTAATCTCTACAAATAAATATGAACACAAGATGTTAGTTTTAGTAACTATAATTCTAGTTTATGAATTTATTCTGGATATCAAGGGTTAATTTCTCACAATTCAAATGATTCATAATACAATGTATCGTTTCATCACCTATCTCAATGATTTTGTCTATTCAGTTTATTTGTTTATGTTATTTGCATAAACAGGAAATCTATATTTCTAGTTTAGGGATTTAGAAAATGACTACTTATTCGTTCTAGATAAAGGCGGTACAAGTTTTCTTTCAGTATAAAAATGATCGTCAGTATAATTTATAATTAAAATAACTATTATTTTTCACATGTTTCTTTCATAAACTTTTTACATTTTGGGTAGTAAAAAAAAAAAGGGTAATTTTTTTAATGTAAGTACATAGTGAGACTTTTTCTTAATAAATTAAATAAACTGACTATAGTTATTAAAATTCATGGGTACAAAATATGCCTTGAAAATATCGTCAAATTTTAAAATTAATAAATAAGTTTACTAATGTTTATTTTTGAAAACAACATAACAAAAAAAAAGACAATATTTTGCAGATTTATTTCTTCTTAGGTTTCTGATTAGAATAAATAAGTAAAAAATATGAATATTGAAAAAGTTTTCATAAGTATTTATCAAGAAAGAAAACCATTTATTTAACTGTACAGTTTTAATAATGGTTATAGAAGTGAACATTTTAAAGAATTGAAAGTATATAAAAAATGAAGAAAGAAATTATACAAGGTTTTTTTTTTTTTTTCCCATAAGTAAAAGAAATTTTAGATTACAATTTAAAGAATTTGCAAATTACTTATCAAACTGCACAAATTTATTGAAAATCACTCTGTAAACATTTCATGAAATAGAAGTGGAAAAAAAAAAAAAAAAAAAAAACTAAGAATAAAGAATGAGAAAGATATTTCAAAAATACAGAATTGACTGGAATTTTGTTAAAGGTTGGCTTCAACTGTTTTCACATGAACATAAATATGAATAAAATACTGGAAATGAGCATTAAAAATAAGTGTATGGAGAGAAGAAAAACTTCAAAATAATTCTATATATCTAAAAAAAAAAAGTTTGAATTTAAACCAAATTAAGTTTTTATTTAATGTATTAATTAAAATCGAGATATGTAGTACCTATCGTTCAGATTTTTAATTGGCACACAAATTTATTCTTAATTCACACTAAGTAAACATTTTTATAAAATGGGGGAAAAAAAAAGCAGTAAAAATTCTGGATTTATAGATTTTTGAAGCAAATAAAATTCTGTATTACTTTTAGATAAATGTTAAGAATATGTTGTGCTTAGTAATTTTTTGTACACAACCCACATTTTAATTTCGATATCATTATGGCACATGGGAATAAACTTTTCTTTTTAATAAAAACATTGTAACTTTAAAAATTAATAATTTCAGAGCCGAAAATATGTGTAAAAAAAAAGTACATGGGAAGAAAAAATAAATAAAATCTTAGTCACAAATCAAAATTTATTTTAATAAAATAACTAATTTGTTAAAAAAAAAAAAAAAAGCAGGATTTAGTTTCATATAGCCATAATTAAAAATTGACATATTTTATTATATATCCATTTTTAATTAAAAAATATTTAATCTTTTAAAAATTAATGGCAATAACAATTGAAGTTTGAACTATTGCTTTTTCACAAAGTCAAAAATGCGCAGTTGTTGAGTAGGCCGTCAGCAGCGGCAAATAAATCCCAATGTTTACAATTTCCTCCATACCCCACTCCCCCCTTTTTTAACCATCATATTTAAAATGTCGCCAAAAGAGCGATAAATTGCCAAATGCTGCAGTCTTACGGCAACCATGCTGTTTGTTCTACAGCCTTCCTCCAGACGGCGCCAGCTTCTATGCGAATCCCATGTTAAATATAATTTCCAAAGCAGCCAATGAGAGTATCCCTTCTGAATGTATTCTATTCTGTGCTCTGCAGTTTACAAGAGAGAGAGTGTTGAGTTCTAGCGTGGCAGCGAAGTGTGAAGGTTGGTTTTTCAGAGAGCCGCTCTGAGCACGTGTATGGAACGGCATCTCTCTAAAGGAAGAGAGATAGCGTGTGTGAGATTAAGATAAATCTCGGTTCTGAGTGAAGCAACGTAGTCTAACGGTACACGTAGAGCGTTTTCTGTAATTGTTTTGATTTAGTGTTAAACCGGATAATTTACATCCGAGTTTAAATGTAAATAGTGTTAATAAATTGTTACTTTAACTTTAATTGAGAGAGTTAGGTTTTTCTTGAATATACATCAAGTATCGTGCCCGATATCACGTTTTCATATCGGTGGTGGCAGCATATCAAAAGACCAGATTTATTTCGAAGTTGTGTGGACGGAGAAGTGGAATCCGACAAATACATTTAATAAAAATAACCCAAATAATTTAATTCTTGAGAAATTTTTATTTAAATTGATTTTTAAAAGTTTGTAATAAATTATTTTATTTGTTTTAAAGTTGTCATTATTTATTTGTTTTATTTAAAGTTATTTTATCGTTTCAGTTTGAGGCGGGGTGGTGTGTGTGCAAAATTTTGTTTATTTTTTTTGTTTCTATTTCATTACAAGTGTAAACTATGTAATTTACTTTAGATTGACCCTTTTCATTCAGTAACACTGTTTACCATAACCCATAACCACTGACTGTTTTCAGTTTTTCTAAGATTATATTAAACAGTTAAAGAATTCTCTGTGATATTAAATAATGGATAAATTTATACCCATCTCCAGGATTTTTTTTTTTTTTTTTTTTTTTTTTTTTTTTTTTTTACTTTTCGGTGTGTGTGTGTGTGTGTGTGGGGGGGGGGGGTATATAATTTTTCAGCTTACATTGCATTTGTATATTAATAAAATTAACAAATAAGACAGGTGGAAAAAGAAATAAAGTATTTTATATTTTTGCTGTCCTATTTGTTATTTCGTAGTAACAATAAATAGATATTATTAATATTGTAAATTTCTATGGGGAGGGATGAATTATATCATCTAAATCCCCAGAATCTCTGATTATTTTGAATATATGAGTATTGATTGGCGTAATTGGTTGGAGTATAGAACTGACTTTTTAACAATGTTTTATATTTACAGACACACAAAAACTGTATATAGAATTTTGACCAGTATTTTTTTTTTATTGGTTTATTTTATATTATTAAAAATAATATATCAGCTATAAAGATTAGGGGGAGGGGGTTACATATAGGAGTAATGGAATTTTTAATAAAATCAGTACACATAGATAATTATAATGCTTAGTTATAAGTCAGCAACTACTTCTTTTATTTGAAGTATCAATATATAAATTAATATATTTATTTTTTAATGTATAATGGGAAAAATGAAATGTTATGTATTAAATATGTTACACATAAAAAGGCTTATTAGCTTTTACCCAGCAAAATAATTTTTATAATATAGTTTTTAATTAATCCGTTGTTTTCCATGATTAAGTTTAATTTATATTATTTTATATTATATATAAACTAAAATCCTGTGCATAGCATACAATATTTGATGCGGTAATAACGCAATATATAACGCTCATAAATGAAACCTGGAAAAATCAGCCACCCTATAGAATTTCGAACTGCTATATCTCAGCCATTTTTTAAGATAGAGGAAAACAAAAATTACTCCAGAATCCTTGTATCAAGACCGAACAAGGGTAAAAGCTTTCGGATTTCTAATTTTTTGTACATCTTTTTGAATTTGAAATATTTAAGTGGCTGCTATTTTGAAACAAGATGGCGGATAAAGCTGGGCAACAAACTCGATCGAGACCTTGGTGAGTTCTGTACACAACACATGCCCAGTCATATCCATATCGGTTCATAAATACGAGTGTATCGCAGGACAAGAAAAACAAGTTGGAAATTGTACGTCAAACGTTACAAACGAGGTGCGTTCGTACGCACGTTTTAGAATTAAATTCATGATATCCCGTGCGTAGAACGGGTTAAACAGCTAGTTAAGTATATATTTTATGACACTGTTCATACAAATATCTTAACTAGTTATATAAATATTCAGATATATATGTATCAGCTAGTTATATAAATATTCAGACCTAGATGATTTTTAATTCTGTGAAATGAATTATATCGTCTGCAGATTAATTTCTGTAATAAAATAAGCATCTCGGTCGCTTGACGATTTAACATCCATCGGAAGCTGCTATAACAAAAAAGCACCGATTTAAAAAAAAAATCAAATTTCTTAATAAATATTTTTATTAATATCTCCTAAAGTTTTGATTCGATTTTAATAAAATTTGAAATGTCTCGACAAAATTCTGCAAAGATAACATATTTTAAATTGCAAACCATTTGGTTGGGTAGTTTTTGCGTTGTTATATGCGGACAGACAGACAGACGGACGGACAGACAGACAGACGGACGGACAGACGGACGGACCAAACGACGACTATAGGTGCTACGTATTTATATAATTACGAACGCACCTAAAAAGGTGTATATATATATCAACATTTGAACTGAAAGTGTTTTTGGGGTCTGGGGGTTATGATTGGTGAAAATATATGCAATTTTCCAGAATTGCTTCTCTCCGAAAGGCTAAAATAGGTATAGCTTCTTTCTTTTTGTAATGTATACCATCTAAAAGAAGGTTGTTTTTAATTTCAATGTGTATGCACAGTGGCGTAGCTAGGGTGGGGTCCAGATGCTCTTGATACCACTAATTTTGTAAAGTTTTCTTTGCCTTATGTAATCGGAGAACTTTCTGCGATTATCAAGACGAAGAAAACTTTACAATTTTACTGGTATCCAGAGCGTTTGGACCCCTCCCTGTTCGTAATAAATAAAGAAATAAATAACTTAAAGTAAATAAGTTCGAAAATACTGTTGAGTTAAAATTTATCGTTTTTCTATTTTACGCTGACCGTCGTATATCACGCACTTTTTATTTGTTACTTGCTGGTTTCAAATAATTTGAATAATGCTTGAGTAGTGAGTTTAATATCTGAAATTGTAACCTGTCTATAATGGCAAAATGATTAGGAGAACATAATCACACAATTGTCAGCTTCACCGAGAATTCTGAATTCTAAGTTTCCATAAAGCGGGAATACGAAAATAGTTAGGAAGCCTATTTTAATTTCGCTTTATTGTTAACGTTTGATGATTCATTTTACAATATTTGTAGATATCAAGTATACAGGGTGCACCCTAAAGTCCCATTCACAGCCATCAACTTCAGAACGACGGTCGCTCCAAGTCATTAACGTTGTAATGTTTATAGTTATAGTAAAACGGCTAATATGCACAAAGCTATCAAATCGCTTAGCACCATATCGAATCACTTAGCACCAAACTACGAATTAGCATTCTTGTCTCGAAAACGGTAAGAGATACTGAAAAAAGTCAATTACAAAATTGTAGAGCATTCTCGATTTAGTAGGAAAGGATGTCTTTGATGTAAAAATAATTTTATTAGAAGCCCTGAAATATAGAAATCTTCCGTATCCTATCACTAGCTTAAATATCACACTAAATGCATATACAGAAGTGCAGTATTATAAGGCAGACGTACATTTACTAATCAGACTAATGTGTATAAGCATAAAGCAGTTTATTTTAATAAAAAAAATCAAGTATGCTCAATGTGTTCACCATCGGAACACATGCAGAATGCATTATTTATTGCTGTCGCGATAATGATGGATACATTGAGCATACTTAGCTTGATTTTCTTATTAAAATAAATTGTATGTTATTTGCATTGCTCACCTCTAAACACACTTTCTGCCAAGAATATATGACAATAAATGTTATTTTTAAATTTATTGTTAATTTTTAAAATTTATTAAACTAACACAAAATTAAAACTTTGTATCTTCGGTCGTTTTTTGTTTACTTCTAAATGCACCGTCCAGTAAGGAAAAAGAAAAAACATTTGCAAGAACAGCTACGTCATTTCTAAAAGTAAATTCGTTTCATCATGTGCATTATTAACTGCGACATACCCCGATTTTAATTTTTAAATATATCCAAATTATATTACGATGTCCAAAACTGCTTTTGATGCACCTTTTTAAGGAGGCCATCGAATTTCGCTGTTAAGCCTACCAAACGAGATAGAAAGATAGAGAGAAAGGATATGGTTGCAAGAACTGCCTACTGTTCTGCCCTTGGGGCTCATTCTGACGCTGTTATGGCCCACCAGGGGGTTAGCATAACATTGCTCCAAGCCTCCATTTTCCCTGGGTTTTGAAGGACTTGTAAGCCCCGGAAAACAAGTTAACTTCGTTCAAAACTGAGAACGGTCAGGCCTGGTAAAGTTTACCTCTGGTATTAAAGTTCGCCAAAATAGCAAGGAGCAGAGATAGGTTTAAGTTTTAATCCTTTTATGCCTGACGTTACTTTAAAGTACCATTAAAAAGAAACTTTTTATAAAATTAATTTAACACATTAATTGGTATAGTAATGCTATTTAGAGCCAGCTATAGATACTGTATTTCATCATGTTCAAAAAGCATTATTTTTCGTACAATGCAAAAATATTTTTAAATGGATAATTTCTTTTACAATAATAACTATTCAGCTTCATATTGAAAGACGTCCAATGAGAAATTCTGTTCTAATAAATTTCTATATTTATAATATTGTAAAGGAGCTCCCGCCGTGTATAGTGGTTAGAATATTATTACTAGTATAATTTATTAAATTAGTTGCTTTATTTACGTTTAAACACAGTGATTACAATTTAAATAAAAGGATAGTGAGAGAGATAGAGAATACTTAATTTGACTTAGGTTCATTTCATGCCGTATCATATAAGAGGGGGTTGCGGAAGGCAGTGCACACTGTGAACAATTTGTCTTTCCGTATATCACACTATTCAATTCTTCAACAATGTATATTCCGTCTCAGCACTGGGGTGCCGTATATATTATGAAAATCTACATGTGATTGCTGCCTATAGTTGACCTGTGATATTTACTCATAGATTAAAACTCGTATGATTTAGGCTAATTTGAATTTACGCGAACATTCCTTATCAGGTGATTAAGACGTTGCGTGCTTATTCTCAAGGTATAGATTTTGATATTTGGATAATAGATCAGAATCTTCACATGATTGGAAAGCATTATATAATTTATCACATGATCATGTGAATTTGGTAAAGTTTGTTTGGAAAACAAACTTGATTATATATTTTTCAGGGTCCAATTTATGTGACTTCGTCACAATATTTGTACATTTTCGAATTCTTTAAAATACTAAAAACAACAATTGAAAGAAAAGTTTGAGTAGAGCTGTAAACATTTTACATGCCCCCTCCCCCCCTCCCATTAATAACGATTTAGTTTATTAATTTTAACAGACAAAATCTTTCTAAAAATTATTTAATGATTGCACAAATTTTCTAATATATTTTCAAAATTTATGAAAATTGTTTTGGAAGGGGGAATTTTTATTAATTCATAATTTAAGGTATCGTTCATATTTTGTAGGTTTCAAGCATTTAAGTCATGAAAGGAGAAGTTTTGTTTTTATACGTATAATCTAAATAAACATGATATTTCTTCTATTTTACGTGCGTTCTATTAACCATTGCATGTATTTTTGATTATTTTAACCCTTTCAAGGAAAAAGGCCCTGTTGTACCAAAAATGTTTAAATGGTTGAATGGCAACAGGATATACGAAGAAATTTATTGGAAATGAGTACCAGCATTTCTTCAAGTACATTATAATAGCAAAATCTTAATACAAAATTCTGGTGACACTGTGACATTTAGAAATTAAAATTAAGCAGGATATATAATATCTCACCACCCTTCAAGAGTTTAAACATATTTAGTTACACTATGTTCCTTGCCATTTTCAGAATGCTAGTGTGACATTTTTCCAGTGTGTTGTTATTTTTTGAGTTACACAAATCCGATTTTCATGATTTGTGTTACCATCCAAATATATGAAGAAAATTATGTTTCAGCATAGCGGCCACGTAAATTCATTAATAAGAATTAAGAAAATGGTAAAATATCCAATGTAATTTGTCTGAGAAAAGAAAGAAATCCGAATAAACTTAGTAAATATATATATATATATATATATTAATGTAAACCTTTAGCAAGAATTCTTAAAATAATAAAGCTGACTGTAGAATTTCAGATGAGCACATTCAACTTTTCTCTAATTTTAAGAAGATATATATATATATATATATATATATATATATATATATATATATTTAATCAGCATTCATCCACCAAAGTTATATACATCTATAGCTATCTATCTATCTGTCTGGATATAGATATAGATTATATACAACTTTGATGGATGAATGGTGATAAAAAAATATTTTCTCAAAATTAGAGAAAAATTGAATGTGCTCATCTGAAATTCTACAATCAGCTATATATATATATATATATATATATATATATTTAATGATTGCATATATATATATATATATATATATATATATATTATATATATATATATATATAATACATATATATATATATATATATATATATATATATATATTCAAAAATTTGTTTTACTTGTGTTAGAGAAACATACTAAGTGTCTAATAAAAAGTTATTTTTTATTTCAGACTTGTAAAAGTTTACTTTCTTTATTCCATATTCATTAAAATTTATATTTGTGTATATTCTTACAACTATAATTCATTCTTACTCGTCTGTCTAATAAAAAATAATATCTTTCAAGCCCTTAACTAGAAGCAAAACTTTTTCAGAATATTGTGAATAAATTACTCAGACTTTGTTTAGAATATTTCTGCCTTTTAACTATTCACATTCATTCTCCTGGAAAAGTTATTCAATATGTTATGGACATGAAAAGCATATTCTACTGACCATAGAGAAAATCACGTTGCCATATTCCTCAAGACCAACTTTGTAGCTATCTCAACCATGCTGTTTTAACTTCATACACAATGCATGAGCGCGTAGACCATTTACATGCTTCATGAGTTCCAGTTATAAAAACTCCAACAGCAATCTCTAACTTTACTGCGCCATAAGGCAGCCCACAAAATTTTCTGCACTCTCTCCTTTTATACGGGGTTGTAAAAGATAAACGCCGCAGAAAGAGATTTAAACTTCTCCCGAAAGAAGTCTGCCAAACGACTTTAAACAGCCTTCAGTTTATAACCACGTTGCAGGCATTTGCATATCGGTAGCCCATCAACAGTTCTCCAAAATTGTCGTCGAATTCGCGAACCGGCTGTTACAACCACGCTGCCCCCCTCGAATGCGAAACTTTTTCTCGAAACTACTCTCTGGAACTGTCTATAATTTAAAATTCAACATCCCACGAAAAGTTTGGGGGCGCTTAATCACCGATCATAAGGGGGCGGCGGCCCCTGCGCCAAGACGCCCTGCTTCTGCGTCATTTGTGGGGCTCTAACGCAGGATGGCCGCTAATCGTCATGTTGTCAGGGGCGACGAATTATTTGATGGGGTTCTTTTGAGAGTGGGGGAAGTGATGAATGATGTCTGGAGGGGGTATTGTTGTCCAGTTGTATAACATTTTCCATAATTTGCATGACAGAGGTGTTGTAGTGCTGTATTCTGTAGAAATGGATGTTATAATGCGTAGATACAGTGGCGCGCTGATCACCCATGGTAATTGAGAAAACCTGGCGACTGGTTTATTAACAGAGGAAAATAGTTTTATGCAAATGAGAGCAAAAGCTCTAGCCAATAACTTTGTGTTGAAATAACAAAAGAAGAATGTGTTCACAGTGTTTCTTGAGACGAATATTTACAGCGAATTTTCTTCACAGTGGTGAATGAAAATGTTTTAGCTAGGTCTAAGGTAAATGAAAGGAAAATTTTGTTGGAAAAAAAAAGTACGGAGGAATTGCAAACATTTTGATTTGCCAATAGTTCTGAAGATTTGAAAATTACTTAACAAGTAACAAATGATTGTATTTTTGTACTATTTTCAGTTTAGGACTTGAAATTTTTATATGAGTACGAAATAAATTAGAAGTTAATGAAATATGCATCATTTTGATACCAATATACAAAGAATTTTCAGTTTTATGAATGGGTGTGTGTGATTTCTGCTACATGACACTATTTATAAAGGTGAGGCATTTTTAAGGAGTACTTGTGGAAATTCAGCCATATATTTCCCAATCTGATGGGATATTCAGCAAATATATCCAATGAATGAAGACTGTCTTGATTTGTTCAAAAGTTTAATTGTTTTTAAATCTAACCAAAGAAATGTCTATAATTTTGAACAACTCGTCTTTCATGAATATACAGCCGTAATGTACATATGCATATATACTTAGAACTTTAAAAGTTTATGCAATATTTTTGTGACATTTCTTCTTTATTACTACACCAGCTTGTCTTTAATTTTCTTTTATTGTGAAAGACCTTATATAAACCCATATGTAATGATACAATTTTACCACATTACTTTTTGTACATACAATTCCGAATCTGTTTAAATCATTTATGCTTAAAAGATAATATTCAAAGAGGTCTTTTAGTCTGTAGACGTCAAGTCTTTTCAGAAATCTTTTATATAGTTTAATATCGTGTGAAAGCTTTAACAAGTCACAAGCGTGTCAGTTCACAACCGAGAAAACCTCGACACTCTTACAACAAAAGGAGTTGAGTTGATGCTTGGCAGCTAGAACTTCAGTGTTAATAGACTCATATCGCATTGTGGCAACGTGTGACTCTGTATACCGATGCCTGCCTTTGTCGATAAGCGTTGTTCCAAATCAGCGGCTTCTCTCTGTACAAAGGGTATCGACTCACTTTGACTCTACGGTTTGCCGATCAAGAAGAACAGATAATCTGCCCAATAGTATATTTAGCAATAGGGTTGCACTGACAGTTGTTTGGCGAAATTTTGTTGAAATTTTCTGGTGAAAAGCTGGATTTTGTTCATCAGAAACTACTTCTGCAGCATTATTCATTACATATTTACTTTTGAAATTAACTGGAACTTGAACAAAACAATTCCGATTCTCTGATAGATCCCCAGTTTAGATACGTTATTATACAACATAAAAATTCAGGATTAAATTTTACACACATAGAAAAGCAAGCAAAAAGTAGAATTAGAAATACCGATAGGTCAGAAGATCTCTTAATTTTTCTAAATGAACATATAAACTGAAAAAGCTATTCTTGAAAAACATGTTCTTTCTTCTAATTTTTTCCAACTGTATTACAAAGAAGAATGTTCTTTATAAGTATGCATTTTTCATAAGTTTAAAATTGGTAGGAGCGTCACTTTTTCGAAAAACAGATTAGTATATTTTTCTATAACTCTTCCTCTGAGTCTAGATTCCAGTATATATTGTTCAGGACCATTTGCCTTAACTGGAAAAGCGTTGATCAACCGGAGTTTATTTCAACTTGTATGTAACATATCTGCTGATAGAAAATCAGTTTCTTCAAAATTCAAGCACTTTCAGGAAAATTATTAGAAACCGTAAATTACTTGTATAAACTGAATGGGGAAAATATATGCATAAAGGAATTACATTGATATTAAATAATAAGACATGATGTGTCAAAATTGAAAATCATTAAAATAGATTTAAAAATCATTATAAAGACCAAGTACTCTCTCAAACATTGACAATATACAAAAAGTATTAAAAAATTCAAAATCCATAACAAACAAGATATTCAAAAATAGTAAAAAGAAAGTGTAAATGTGACTTTTTTTTAAGCAATAGGGAAAAAAAAAGATGAACAAGGAAATGTATTGGGACAAGAGAGAGATACTAAAAATAAATATAGACATCATACGTACTTATTAGAAAAAATTATACACAGCTTACCAACACAAACTTGAAATTTAAACGTAATTTTTAAACAAGATACTGATAAGATTTGTCATTAAACGCGCCTTTAAGGACAAACGAGCAAGTGTGTTTGTGATTTACTGATACAAATATCTCAAAAATCTTGCTTTATGAGTTAGCAATAAGGGATAAATGTGCGGTATATACGTTTACGTATAAAGATGTTTTTGTTTTTATGTCTGAAAGTAAAAAGTTCAAATTTGAGAATAAAAAAGAAAAAAAAAATAGAAGCATGAATATCGCCAAACAGAGCAAAATATTCTTTAAATGGCAATCCTCTAATAGTAGTTGATATACCTCATGTTTTGTATAGTAAGTACTGGTGTTTATTAAGCGCTAAACACTGTGGCGCGGTTATTGGCAGTCGACGTTCCACGACGATAGGCACCCTACTGTACACCCATGGGTGAAAAACCATAGGGAACCTCATGGAAGTAGGAATATTGTATTCTTCTTCCAAGGGGAACCTCGACCTACCGTATCCGTGGTGAGGGTGAGTCTTTTAGAATGAGCTACACACAGGCGAGTCCTTTTATTCGGTCACTATAAAGAGGACGTTGAGCTGAAATGGTGTCAAGTCATTCACACTTTGCACTTGCTCTCAATATATAACTTTTCAGAAGGTTCATCGATCAGCGGTTTCAATTATTCATGGAAAACCACAATCTTACGTCTTGGTGTGGAAACTGAATGTAAAAATTACTGATGAAAATTTTAGTATTGTTTATATGAAAGCAATAATGTGCTATTATACGTCTTGTTACACTTAATGCTGAAGTTAACTTGATATTTTTTTCCACTGCTCATCTTGGATAATCTTCCAATAATGTCAAGCGTAAGTGTAAATTCGTAAATGGATGCCTGTATTATTAATCAAATAGTGAAATCAATTATACCAAGCTCCAATTTTGAATTTTCTAATATATTGGCAGGTAGAATTAACACACCCCGGACCTCGATGCTGACGGAATATATTTTTTTCCAATTCACCGATGCATCAGTTCGGTCTTTTACCCAGAAGACCCGAGAGACAGAGATTTAATTGTGATATCTCAAGGTCCCCAAAAAGGGTCTTTTGTTTGCTTGCTTCTATTTTTTCCAGTAGAGGGAGAATGGTTGAAACGGGTGTTAATTTAGCTTTAATTGATGCCCCGGCCTGATCGCAAAAAGAGGCCTCATCAAGGCCCGGTTGCAGCGGAATCCAATACATTTTCAAATTGCGCATAGCTTTCACTTTTAATTTTAAATTTGGATAGAAATTCATATCTGATCGTAAAAATCGTTGGGGCGAAAAAGTTACTTTACAGGTGCAATCCAAGAATTGCATAATTATAATGCAAGAATTCTCTCTCTCTCTCTCTCTCTCTCTCTCTCTCTCTCTCTCTCTCTCTATATATATATATATATATATATATATATATATATATATATATGTGTGTGTGTGTGTGTGTGTGTGGGATAAAAAAATTAAATACCCATCTATGCATCAATAGCCCAATAATACAAACTCAATGATTTAATTAATAGACACGTGAAATCGCAAGATTATTACAAGACTCATAGCTAATCCTCTGACCGCCGAGCAAAAGGGCAAAATTGCAATGTTGTTTTCTCTGTATTTTTGTAATGCTAATAAAACATGAAACTATTTTAAACATGATATAAAAAAACTTAATTACGTAAATGAATATAACCCTTGAGACTACTAATTATTACTTAATGTTTTAAAACTACATTATATTTGTAGAATTACATTAATTTGAATAATGCTAATATTGCAGTGAAACCTGCAGCTTAGTGAACGGATATATCAGTTCGCGGCGGTTAAAAAGAGCGAGAAATAGGTGGTTGTTCTGTAGTTTGGTATTGGTATCCAAGTATGAGATGGATGATCGGATGTGTGTTGTGTATATAGTGTTTATAGTGCCATTCTAGGTGAATTGAAGTTTATTTTTACAAATACATTATAGTATTGAATAATCTCATCGTTGTCTTTGTTTAGTTGAATAAGTAATAACCACTGTTTAAACTTAGATTGAAAAACTATACTAATTTCATAGTTATAAGTCAAGTAAATATTTAAGTAAGTGTAGGATTATAAATAAGAATTACTATATATATATATACACTATATTGCCAAAAATCCGCGGAAACTTTCAATTTTAGCCGTTTTATCGAATATCTAAAGAAGTACTTGACAAATTATTTAGAGCTTTGGGAATAGACCTCATATTTTTCCACGAAGATTTGATCACGAGGGCAATAAGGGGACCAACAACAAATTGAAGAAAGAAATAATATTTGGGATCACCTTGTAAAATAGAATGCACGAAATGCTGCAGCACACGAGTATTTGGATATTGTACAACATTTCTGTTCACGTGTAAGAATAACATGTATATTCATATGGATATAACGATTTCTTTAAAAAAAAATTAAAGAAATGTTTGCATGTTTTTTGTTTATAAGCATGCAAGGTTTTCAACCAAATTTGACGCTAATTTCAGAAAATTTGACAAAATGAAGTGATAACAATATAGTACAATTAAAAAATAAATAGATTAAATTTTTCATGAAATATGAGCAGTTGTATGAAATATTTTTTTAATGGCGTATGAGCTGTGACGATCTCATTAAATCTCTCACAGTCTGCTAATTATGCAAAATAATCAACGATAGAAATTCCCAAGAGTTGGAGAACTTTTCTCACGCTTCGCTGTGGGGTTACAAGAACGTCACTTACTACAATAGGAAAAGATGAGCCTCGATCAATCTTGTGAACTGAAATTGCTTAGACAGCAAGATATTTCTCTGATCTGTCCGACGACATGTAGGGTCTCGGATCGTGAGAAATTGCCGTGTGAACATTCTAAAGTTCAGGAAGACCTCCCCAAAAGAATGGTTTATCCTATGACTTAAAAACCGAAACTAATGACGTGAACTAAAACTTTTTTGATTGGTGATCGGAGTATCTTTTGTTCGAGCAAGGAGACCGGAAAAGAGAATCGAGGGGAAGTTAGTTAGAGTTTTGGCAGGAGAACGAGTGTTGGTGGAAAACACTCTTCTCAGGACGATTTCCCAAACCAGTGGGGAAGGAAATGTTTTGCTGACACATTTTGAAGAGAGAAGATTTCTCTTAAGGCAACGGCAAGGTCATCGCTTGAAGTTTTTGTGAAGAGTGCAAAAGAACTCATGTTAAGATTTCCAATTACTGTACAAGATTGGACCTTTCATTGTTTTATTAATTGATTATAAGTTGAAACGAAATTACGCTGAAAAAAATTGTTTATAATGATTTGTAATATTAAGAAACTCGAAAATGATTTTTAAATAAAAATCACTTAGTAGTACCTTATTGAAATTAATCCATATGAAAAGGCCACACGCTACCCCTTTACAAATTATAACATCATGGATTCATTATAGCTGGTGGCAAGCGGGTCGGATACTTCAACAAAAATTGATTAACATCAGTGAAGAGAGCCCAGACAGTAGCAGTGACGCCCGCCCGCATCTAAGCGCGCAAGATCTGACGCCAGTTCAGGAGAGGAAAGCAGAGACCGAAGCAAGCCCTTGCAGTGTCACGACAGACCGCAGTTCCATCCTGGAAGCAAGCCCGTGTTTACAGAGAACAAGCCCGAAGCAAGCCCTTGCAGTTGCACGACAGACCGCAGTTCCGTCCTGGAAGGAAGCCCGTGTTTACAGAGAATAAGTCCGAAGCAAGCCCTTTCTAGGAAACATCAGGAGCCGACAAACCGAGATAACCTGTGAAATCGACGACGTCTAGGCCAGACCCGAAACCGGCGACAGATAATGCAGACAAAGACTGTAGAAAAGGTAAGCTCAATTCATTTTTGAGTGGCTCTCATTTTGTTTATATATTCTTTAGTGAGGAAAATTCATTTCTGAGAAAATTTTTATGTGAATATTAATTTATGATAGATTATGATAAATTTTTAAATCTGATAAATTTTAACATATTTGGAAAAATATATGTGTATTTGTTATAAGCATAAAATTTGATAGTGTGAATTTTTCTTTTGGCAGTAAAATAATATAAGGAGGGACGGTTAGGCTAAATGTGTAATTTTTCTTTTTTTTTCTTAAAAAAAAAAGAGGTAAAAATTCCGACTTTTCATATAAGTCGATTGTCTAGTAATTCCTGATTGAAAGATTTCAAAGATTTTACTTTCCCATTATTTATGAAAGAATAGATGTTTTTGATACTAAAATATTTTGCATATGTGATGTTAAGAAAATTTTTAGCAGTTGCAAAAAGTGTTCATTTTGTTATAACTCTGAAAATTGTTACCTGTGGGGTCAGAAATATCAAGTATTGGTTGAATTATGTGCACAGAATTTCAAATGTCTAAATTTGTTTTAAATGTGTATGATCGACACCAAAACGTGTCAGTGTATTGAAAATTTTACAATATTGAAAATCTATTTTTATATGTATACTATTTTTATTATTCCTCAAATTGAATTGTATTTAAAATTGTTAGTATTATGTGGGTAGTAGCAGAAAATTTTCCATAAAGTGTTAGAATCCCTATTGCATAAATTAGCGAGCGAAACTATCATTTTCATCTTTATATTGTATTTACATAAAATTTTAAAATGCAAGAAGTAACTGATCTGAAACAGTGCAGGAAAATTGATTTGCAGAATTTAGCGGAAGAATTGGGAGTGGAAATAGGGAAAAATGACAGGATACCGGTAATTATCCAAAAAATCGAAGCTGCCGATGATTACGATAAAGATTTTGCATTTACGCAAGCTGCGTATATCATAAAAGATCGCGAAGACAAGATAGCCGCGGATAAAGAGGAAAAACAAAGGGAGAAAGAAGAAAGAGAAAGAGAGGAAAAACAAAAAGAACGCGAATTTACGTTAGAACAACTTAGATTGACGCAAGATGCAAATAGACGTAGTTCAACTAACAGTGCCGGGTCGGAACGCCCAACTAAACCGCCGCTCCGAACAATAATGCATCGATTTGATCCGGAACGCTCGGATATAACTTTGTTTTTAAATTTGTTCGAACGACAGGCGACCAAAGCGGAAATAGAGACAGGTGACTTAGTGACGCATTTATTAGCTTTAGTGCCGGTAGAAATTGCAGAGTTAATTTTAAGGGAACCGCAAGATCAGACGGATAACTTTGAATACGTCAAAAAGTTTTTGCTTGAACGATTCCGTATGAGTCCCGAAGCATATCGTCAAAAATTAATGAAACATCCACGCAATCCAGGTGCTCCGTGGAAGGATATTATTTTTGAACTCAATAGTTATTTAGAGGGTTGGTTAAATGGGTTAGATGTTACAGATTTCAATAGTCTGAAAAATTTATTGATAACGGACCAGATCAAACGCCGTACTTCTAGCGAATTGAAAGAGCATTTCATTGATTCGTGGGCAAACTACAAAGACCCGTTAGTTTTGGCAAATTGTCTCGACGAATATGAAGCGATTAAAGGCCCTTCGAAAAAACTTTGGAATGTAAGGCCCCCTCCCGATAAAAGAACCGAAAAACCAAGGTTCGAAGAAAAAACGCGAAGTGAGAGAATTTCCGAAACCAAAACAAATTGGCGAGACAAAGATATTAACAAAGACAAAGAGCGCATATTTGAACAAAAGAGGTGGAACAAATGTTTCGTGTGTGGATCCTCCCAGCATTTGAAAGCAAATTGCCCAGAATACAAAAAAAACGAAAGACCCATCTCTAAAATTAGTCACATCCGAAACAGCCCTGAATTGGAAGAAGGTTTTAAACCCTATTTAAGTCATGCGCTAATTAATGGAAAAGAAATTACCGTGTTGAGAGACACGGGTTCCTGTTCGGACGTGGTGTCTAGGAAATTCATTAATTCAGATCAATTAGACGGGGGAACCGTTTGGGTAAGACAACCTTTAATAAATGATTTGCATTGTTTGCCGACGGCCGATGTAATGCTCGAAATTAAAGACATTGGAAATGTGAGAACTAAAGCAATTGTGGCCGACAGCGAAGCAGATATGTCATACTATATTTTGGGTAACGAAACGCAGAAGTTGATAGACGATATTAAAAACGGAACAATTAAAACCCTACATGCGGTAATAACGCGTAGTCAGACTAAAACGAATCCGAAAGAAAACGAACCGAACAAGGAAGTTACTCTTTCTCCCCTAGCCGGGGAAAACGAAAAAGAGGCGGATGATGAGGTGACAGTTGAGACCTGGGAAAAAGATTTACTCCCCGAGGTTCTCAATGATCAATGCTTAGATCTGGCTAAAGTAGGTAGGGGTGAGTTTGGAATGGAACAAAGCAGTGACCCTTCTTTAGACATTATCAGGAAAAAGGCAATGGAAAAAAAATCGCATTATGAAATAAAAGACTCGTTGATAATACGAAAAACTAAAGACCATCGGGGGTTTGAACGAATTCAACTAGTGGTTCCGGCAAAATATATGGCAGGCCTTCTGAATGCATGTCATGAGGGAATCGCGGCTCACATGGGCGAATTAAAAACAAAAGACAAAATTTTAAGGTATTTCTTTTGGCCGAATATAATAAAAGAAACGGAAAATTTCGTAAAATCTTGTGACTCATGTCAAAAAGTGGGAAAGGCAAGGGAGCAGAAAAAGGCCCCGCTGAAGCTAGTACCTATAATTTCAGAGGTGTTTTCAAAACTTTCAGTGGATCTTGTAGGCTCCTTGCCAGTGTCTAACAAGGGAAATAGGTATTTACTAACTGCAATTTGTTGTTATTCGCGATATCCTGAGGCTATACCGATACCAAACATGCTTTCTGAAACTGTAGTCGTGGCCCTAACTTTAATTTTTAGCCGTTTAGGCTACCCCTTTGAAGTACAGACAGACCTTGGAAAATCTTTTACTTCAAATTTAACCACCATTTTTCTGGAGAAATTTGGAGTGCAACTAAATCATTCGAGTGTGTGTAGACCTTCATCAAATTTGATAGAACGATGGCACCGATCTGTCAAACGATTATTAAAGGTATTGAGTGTGGAAAACGGTAGTGACTGGGAGAAAAATCTACCGCATGCATTGTTAGCCTTGAGGACGGTAACGCATGAATCGACCGGTTTTAGCCCGGCCGAGTTAGTTCATGGGAGAAATCTACGGACCCCGGAAACCTTATTGTTCGAACAATGGACAGGGGAAAGTCAAGAGCCATAGTTGGTCACTGAATATGTTTTTAATCTTATGAATAGGTTAAAGCGCTGTCAGGAATTAGCAGTCCAGAATATGACGGTCGCTAGAGACAAAAGAAAAATCTGGTACGATAAAAATGCCGTCGATAGGCACTTTGAGCCAGGGGAAGAAGTGTTAGTCTTAGCAACGAACAAAAAGAATAAAATGTCGGTAGGGTGGATAGGTCCCGGAAAGATCGAATCCAAAATTTCCGCGACAAATTATATAGTGAGTGTTCCGGGCAGACGGGAAAAATCACAGATCTATCATGTAAATCTCTTAAAACCGTATGTAAAAAGGGTGGGAAAAATAAATATTTTAACCCGCGAATTTCACGAGCCAGATGCATCCCAAGACTTAGAGATTGTGTACCCCTTAGCAGACTCCAGCAGTTACAAGTTTAGCGAAGTAGTGGAGGATAGTGGGTTAAGGGATCGGTGCAGTAACGAACAATTGCATATGTTGGAAAATTTATTGGACGAATACAGCGAAGTGTTCTCGAACGACCCAGGATTAACGGATCTCACGGAACACGATATAGAACTTATAGAAGAAAAACCGGTGAGAATAAGGCCATACCGTACATCGCCCAGACAAAATGAAATTTTAAAAAAGGAGATTAAGCGCATGTTAGAACTCAACATAATTAAGGAAGGGGAGTCTAATTTTAATTCTCCGATGATATTGGTGGAAGCCCCGGGAAAAGATCCGCGCCCCTGCATTGATTATAGAAAAGTGAACGCAATTACGAAGGCAGAGTTTTTCCCACTCCCGAATATAGAGGAAAGGGTTGAAAAAGTGGCAGCCGCGAAGTATATTACGGTGCTTGATTTGACAAAAGGATATTGGCAGATACCCATGACACCCAGGGCGCAGAAATTGGCCGCATTTGTGACTAACTTTGGAAGTTTTTTACCTCTGTCAATGCCTTTTGGGCTCCTCAACGCGTCGTATAGGTTCTCTAAATTCATGGCAAAATTGTTATATGGTCTAGAAGAATTTTGTTTACCCTACCTAGACGATATGGCCATATTTTCAGACGATTGGGAGGAACATATCAAACATCTTGAAAAGGTATTAGTCAGAATAAGGGACGCTAAATTAAAAGTTAAAATAGCGAAGTGCAAATTCGCACAGAAGACGGTTAAATATCTAGGCCACATAGTGGGGGAAGGACAACGAAAACCCGCCGAAGCTAAAATCCACGCCATCACGGAATTGCCTGCGCCAAAAACCAAAACAGAAATTAGGAGATGCCTAGGTATGGCAGGGTATTACTCGCGTTACATAGAAAATTACGCCACTATAGTTGAACCTCTCACGCGAGCGCTGAAAGGAAAACACAAAAAAGAAAAAATAGCATGGAGTGACGAAATGAGTAAAGCGTTCGATCTACTAAAAGATAAACTCACCAGGGAACCGATTCTATACGCCCCAAATTATGATTTGGAATTCGTTGTGCAAACAGATGCGTCTGAAAAAGGGATCGGAGTAGT
Source organism: Maratus michaelseni (assembly GCA_963931845.1). NCBI lineage: Eukaryota > Metazoa > Arthropoda > Arachnida > Araneae > Salticidae > Maratus > Maratus michaelseni. The sequence goes on along the minus strand of OZ007592.1, from coordinate 178,409,268 downwards.
GTTGGCACAGAGGCAGGGCTCAGAAGAACATCCCATAATATACCTCAGCCGGAAGTTTACTGACCCAGAAAAAAGTTTTAGCGCAACGGAAAGGGAATGCGCGGCAATAATTTTGCGATCAAGAAACTAAGACATTACATTGACGGTCAAGAATTTCGTATAGAAACAGACCACAACCCTTTGGTGTTTCTGAAAAATAATGCAGGTAACAATCCCAGATTACTTCGATGGGCGCTAGCCCTGCAACCCTTTCAATATGCCATCCGACACAAACCGGGAAAAGATATACCCCACGTTGACTACTTAAGTAGAGCAATTCAGTAGTAAGTTTTTGAGTAAAATCCAATCTTTTGTACATATTTGATTATTTTTAGGTTTATTGTTATTTTGGCATGTGTAAAAAAAAAAAAAAAAAAAAAAGTCTCTAAAGCTAGATGTTCAAGAAATGGTAAACAGTATATAAGAAATTAAGTCACTGATGTATATAGTGAGGTTGAATTGAAATGTTATTTGAGCCACTCAAATATGTTGAGCTAACCCTTTTTTTTGCAGATTTTCCGCGTTTTAACCGCGTTTTCCGCGTTTAAATGTTTTGATGGTGGGGGTGTTGTGACGATCTCATTAAATCTCTCACAGTCTGCTAATTATGCAAAATAATCAACGATAGAAATTCCCAAGAGTTGGAGAACTTTTCTCACGCTTCGCTGTGGGGTTACAAGAACGTCACTTACTACAATAGGAAAAGATGAGCCTCGATCAATCTTGTGAACTGAAATTGCTTAGACAGCAAGATATTTCTCTGATCTGTCCGACGACATGTGGGGTCTCGGATCGTGAGAAATTGCCGTGTGAACATTCTAAAGTTCAGGAAGACCTCCCCAAAAGAATGGTTTATCCTATGACTTAAAAATCGAAACTAATGACGTGAACTAAAACTTTTTTGATTGGTGATCGGAGTATCTTTTGTTCGAGCAAGGGGACCGGAAAAGAGAATCGAGGGGAAGTTAGTTAGAGTTTTGGCAGGAGAACGAGTGTTGGTGGAAAACACTCTTCTCAGGACGATTTCCCAAACCAGTGGGGAAGGAAATGTTTTGCTGACACATTTTGAAGAGAGAAGATTTCTCTTAAGGCAACGGCAAGGTCATCGCTTGAAGTTTTTGTGAAGAGTGCAAAAGAACTCATGTTAAGATTTCCAATTACTGTACAAGATTGGACCTTTCATTGTTTTATTAATTGATTATAAGTTGAAACGAAATTACGCTGAAAAAAATTGTTTATGATGATTTGTAATATTAAGAAACTCGAAAATGATTTTTAAATAAAAATCACTTAGTAGTACCTTATTGAAATTAATCCATATGAAAAGGCCACACGCTACCCCTTTACAAATTATAACATCATGGATTCATTATAGAGCTAACTATATCAAATATTTGTTTTCCTGATTTGAAAGTCAACTATAATATAGAGAAACTAATATAAAAGTACCAGTCGAATATTTTGCAAATTCATAAAAACATCGGCGATAGAGTGAGTTGAATTTCGGTTGCCTTCAAAAAGTAGCCGGATGATAAGGGATATTCCACGAATTGTCATTTTTTATTAACTCACTTAAAAGGAGGATCGAGTTAACATTTAATGAATGTCAACGAGTAGATTTGGAACGGATACTTTGATTTTGAGAATTCTTTTTTTTTGTTGTTGTTGGAATAGGCTCGTTCTGGTGATTTTCCAAGAAAAACTAAAGCACCAATAAAAAATTTAAATTAAAAAAAATAAAAATAAAAATTTACAAAGTCTAGAAAATCCCTTATCATCCAATTACTTTTAGAAAGCAATTGAAATTCAGTTCTCCCTATCGCCGATAGCTTTCTGAATTTTCACTATATTCGACTGGTCTTGTTATATGAGGGGTTCTAATAGAGTTGACTACCAAATCATGAGGGGGGGGGGGGGATGGCATCGTTCACGCATGTTCAGTTAAAAATTGTTTCAGAAAAATGCTCATATTTCATTCAATATTTAATATATTTATATTCTAATTGTACTATGTTGTTTCTTACTGTACTTTGTCAGATATTCAGAAAGTGGCGTTACATTTCGTAAACCTGCAAGCTACACTTAAAAAAAAGTGTTGATTTTACAGTATAATACTGGCACCCCAGCTACCAGCATTATACCGTAACAGTAATAAACAGTAAAATAAGCAATAACACTCTACCGCGCATGCGTGGCAGCGTATTACTGCTTATTTTACTGTTTATTACTGTTAATTTTACGGTATAATACTGGTAGTTGGGATGCCAGTATTATACTATAAAATCAACACTTATTTCGCAGTGTATAAACGAAAAACAAGCGAGAAGTCCTTGAAAAAAAAAAAAAAAAACCCTTTATATCTCCATAAATATACATGCTGTTCTTACATAAATGAACACAAATATTGTACAATATCTACATAGTCCTGCACCGCAGCTGTAGATCTTTTCGAGCATTTTATTTTACAGGGTGATCCCAAATAATTTTTTCTTCAATTTGTAGTTGGTCCCATAAGAGCCCTAATGGTCAACCTTTCTCTGAAAATTATGAAGTCAGACATTTTCTTTATATTCCTTAAAGTTCCTGAAGAATATTCGACAAAATGTTGTAAATATCCGGTGATTTTTGGAATATAGAGTATATATGATTTAGTGTTTTTTTTTTTAATTAAATTTATGGTTTTTATCATTTTCATAAATTGGTTAAATATTTGGACCAATTGAATAAGTTAATGATGTAAGTTATTTATAATTATTTGTATATAATTTCACACATGGCAATTTCTATTAATGATAATAAAAATTAAATTAACGGATTAATTTGGTATAACATTGACTTTAAATATTAGAATTAAAATTATTATTAATGTTTGAACATTATTAATAAGTAACTCATAATTATTTAATATATGATTTCGTTAATAGAGATTCGCTGCGCTAAATTGAGTAAAATATTTCCTTAACTAGTACGAACGCACCTCATTTGTCACGTTTGACGTACAATTTCCAACTTGTTTATCCATGTATCTAAACAAGTAAAAAACAGGGGGTGCACCAGACACATGTAATTTTTCAAGGGTTATGCGATGTATAAAAGTATGAGAACCACTAAATATAGAAACACAACATAAAGTTAAGCACCACAAAGTTCAGCACAAAGTTAAAAAGAGGAGCGAAGCTAGGAAACCTTCTTCAAAATTAAAAAAAAATTAGATAAGAGCAAAGATAGAGAAAAGAACTAAGAAAAAGATAGAGCCCTTGTACTATAATTGCTAAAGACTTCTGAATACAGTAATTCGAATTATAATAGTCCTGTATATAAAGTTTAATACAGAAACAGTCTCTTATGAGTTAATCGTGCATTTTATTCATCTTCCGATCAAGCGGTCTAAGAGACCGTTCAAAGTACTTACGCGACAATTTTTATCACAGCAGTTAAAATGAAATTGGTATCGCATGTTGCTCATTCTTCTAAACAACTTTTTCGTGTATAAAATAAATGTAACTTATTGTATTATATTTTATTATACTTATTTCATAGATTTTTATACATTTATATAGGATTATATTTATGTTTTATCAATAAGCAAATTACTTTACTGTAGTATATGTAATAAGTCATTTTTAATACTCATTATATACTTGGTGTAATCACAAATTTGTTAAAATTTCAAAAATTCATAAAAAGTGAAGAAATTGGTTTATTTAAATGCGGTTTGCAACGAAATTATTCTCATGCGGGGGGATTTTTTGGGGTAAAGGAAAAAAAATGGTAACATTTTTGTCAATAGTCGCTTCATTATTCAAATCACAAAATTTCGTAGGAAATGACGTTATTTGCGTGCAAATATTTACAAGTTCATAGCAATAAATGTTCTACGTGTCTGCCACCACAAGGAATTTCATTTTGCAAGTGAATGAGGTCACTGTTAACTGAGGCATGTAGTATATCTGGATGGATGCAGGCGATTTCGTGGCGTATGGAATTCTTTAAACGCCGCTGAGGAAGACGGACTGCTCTTGTACACTAGAGACTTTGCATAACCCCAAAGCCAAAAATCAATCCTGTAATTCGAATGTGTGAAGCGCCTTCTATTGACAAAAATGTTCACTAATTTCTTTCGTTACTAAAAAAAATCCCCCCGCATGAGATAAAGTTTGTTGCAAACCGCATTCAAATAAACCAATTCCTTCACTTTTTATGCATTTTTGAAATGCTAACACATTTATGGAACACCCGGTTTTATATATTTAGCGTTTTTAAATAATGTTAATTGCTTATTGTTAGTTAATAATTGCATTATGACGTACTTTAAAAGATAATATAAATATCTCAGTATACAGTTTTATAATCTTATCGACCCTAGTCCTTTCTGAATTGGGTTACTTTTAGAAATGACAGCGCTCTGAAGTTTAGCTGTAAACTTCGAAACATAAAAATTTCACGGTCAAACAAATTTCACTCGCATTACACATCAATAAAAACGAACTCGAAAATTTCCAGGATTAGTCACGTCACACTCTCACCGACCACATTCCTTATTAAACGGTATTTGCCCGTAGTAAATCAATGGATTGAAGCTTTTGCAAAGTAAGGAGAGTTACCGAAAACTCCCGATTAAAAACGATTCGTCTCGCTCAAAGCCACTGAATGGTTTTCAATCCCCGTCTGTATGTTTCAACAATGAATCCATCCTCGAGATGATGATCAAAGAAAAAATTGTATCCAGAAGTTGGGGGGGGGGGGGATTCTAAACATTCCAAAATGATCGTTCGGAACGCTGATTCAGAACAACTCAGAGAGAGAGAGGGGCATGCAGTGCAGCCTCAGAGTAACAGCATATAAAGCCCATCTGCGACGAGTTGTAAAGCTTTTTCGTAAAGGGGGGAATAGTTACTTCAAAAAGTCAAGCACATCGTGCACTATCGTGCATCTCTTGTCGTACACCCGTTAACACTCTGATAGCGGGGGCACAATAAACAGTTTCAGAGGGCCATAAAGGAACCTTTGAAAAGGGGAGGGATGGAAGTTATAACCGATTGGTGTGTGTGTGTGTGTGTAAAGGGGGGGGGGGGGAGGACATCATAAGCCCGGTAGTTCGTCATATAAACGAAATGCACAATAAATTGTGGTCTCTCTTTTGTGGTGAAGAAATACTGAAAGATGCAGCTGTGCACTAAAATCCAGGGACGGGTAAGTTCATTAGAGAAGCAGTTTGATCACCTGAATCGCTGAAGAACATTGGAAGTAAAATTTAATGAATTAAAATTGGGTAGTCATGGAAATTTGGTATAAAATAAAATAAATATATCCTTGATATAACGTTAACGATCTCTGTATTACACCTTGATTAATCTCTATCCTACAACAAAGTGCGAAGATATTCCCCCCTTCTTAAATTTCGAATTTTTTCTACTGTAACCGTTACACAGTTTCACTGTTATACTTAACATAGTATGCGAGTAAGAAAGGAAAGTTTTCCATAATTTACGTGTAACATAGCATTTTTTTCTTTTTTCATCTTCCGATAGGTGCCACCTTTTTTTTTCTTTTTCTTTTCTTTTTTCTTTTTTTTTTTTCACACACTACAAAAAATCCACGCGCCGCGCCGCCTTTAGTTATATGTATAAAAATTTCGGATTTGAATAATTAACAATATTTTAAGGACTCTATTTACATCAGTGAGACTAAACCGTGTTTATTTATTCAACTATTTTTGTACTTGCAACAAAAAAAAAAAAAAGACTTTCCTATAAATTATTTGTCTTGAACATTTATTGGATTATTTGGAACATTATTCATAACGTTATAATACCTAACCAACTTCTAATGCTCTACATGTTTAATCTAACTTCAGTTATACCCCATGTCCAGTAAATTCACAACTGCTTTTCGGGGCAGTCACGTCCTTTCTAAGCTGCAGCTGGGCATACACTGATGACCGACGTCCAGTTGTTGCGGAATCCATTTGCACGAGGTAATTAAAGGTGAGTTAGGTAGGGAGGCGAGAACTTGTTGTGATGGACTTATCGAGTTGTATCTGGAGTCAGGGAGTTATTGAAGTGTAGTTATTGACCCCAGGAAAAAGATGATTCTTTTTCTTCCAAGATCTTCTTCGCCTTCTCTAGCTAGTACGACTTTATTCATTTCGTTAGAGATCCGAGTTTGTATCGGTTTTCGATGCAGTCGCGTTTGTTTACTACTCAGAGGTATTCCTATATTAAATCTGTGTTTATTCAATATTTGGTAGTGATTTCTTGTTCTCAGGCAAATAGTAATGGTATTTTTGAGGCACTAATTTCACAGTATTAGAGTATAATACACAGGGTGTTCCAAAAATCATGAAACGCGCTGTAATTTTTTATCTGTTGGAGATAAGTAAGCAATGTAAATTGCAAAAGTGTTCAAATTGAGGTATCAAATAAGACTATGTTAATGAAATGGTTGTTTCCAGTAATTTTTAATATTTTACATTAAAAAAAATTTTATATGACCCCTCTGGACAAATTTGGTCAATTATATTTTTTTCCCTTTTGCTGCAACAAAATCATTGCAAAAAAGCTGCATGTCTGTATATTTTAAGTGGAATAAGTTATTATTAATTAAAATTTTTTAATTAAAATTTTATTAATTACTATGCAATTAAAAGGTACAGAAAAGTGTTATTGGTCAGGTTTTCCCCATCATTATAGTTCAGCACATTTTTAAATTACAGGTATGCAGTTTATTGTAAAAATCTTGTTATAGCAAAAGGAAAAAAAAAATGTTCACCAATTTTGAGTAGGGGTTGTATAAAAATTTAGAAACTAAACCTTTTTGAAAATTGATAGGAAGACTATTTCATTAACATAATCTTATTTACCTTATTTTGAATGCTTTTACAATTTCCGTTGCATACTTATTTTCAACAGGTAAAAATTAAAGCGAGTTTTAACCTTGTCGGAAGATCCTGTGTATCCATAATCTTTTGAAAATTTTTTGAGGCGGAAGTACATAGTTTTTAATAATAATTTCGTACATTCTCTCAAATCCTCACACGGAGACCTCATTTAGGGAGGTCAAGATAGAAAATTTACTCCTTTCTGAGTTTCGTACTTTTATCATTATATGATTCTGTAATTTCTTATTATTAGATGAATGTTTTCATTTGTTTTTAACAAAACATTAATAACTGCATGTAAATAAATTATAATAATAAAAATATTCATCTGAAAATATATATGAAAAATGAATGTAACAAAAATTATCAGAAAAACTGTGTTTATTATGTTCAATAAAATATTTTTGCCTCTTCCAAACATCAAAATTTGAAATGACACCCCTGTCTGCAAAGCTTGCGGGATTAGATTATATGGCGGAGTTTAGATTTTTGCTGATTCTAAGGAGAGATTTTTGTAAGTTCAAAAAGTAGACATTTTTTAAGCAGTTTTTTTTTTCTAAATGAAGCATCAATAAAGCAAAACTGGAGTAAAAAGTTCATTTTTGTCCATTTTAATAATTTTTTGTGCGTAAAAAACATTAAAACTGCTGATGGTATCGTTATTTATCCTATAAGGCAGCATCATGAACATAGAAATAGATTTTTCTATGTTCATGGACTGGACAGCATTTACGACTTTGCGCGATGCAGAAATGTACTTCGTAAAGTAATCTGAAATACAAAGCGTTATACGGGTTATGAAAATCAATAAAGTTTGCGGTGACAAACCTATTTAGACTGAAATTGGTATTAGTAGCATAAAAGAGGGGGAAGGGGGGAAAGAATGGGAAGACTTTATAGGTTGCATTTATTTATTCTTTTGCAGCAAAATATTTATCAATGAAAACTATCTAACTTTGCTTATAAATTTTGAAAATACAGCATAATTAATGCACAAAGAGTATTTTCTCTTTCTACTAAGTTAGGCAATTTCAGGGGATAAAACTGTTTTGTTTTATGTAATATAGAAAACTTTGAATCATCTAATAGGGCTTACATATTACTTGAAAATATTTTCATAACTTTATTGCAATATAGACACAATTGTGAATATGGATCATATACCAAATCAGAAATGTAAATCTATGACATACTGCAAGAAAAAGGAGACATGGGCGATAATATACATATTTGAACTTAAACATTTAAACTTAACCTTATGACCTTAAACAAAAGATAATCGATGCTTATAATGATATTAGTGTCGAAGAACTCCAATATATTTACAGAGGTATTATCATAGGAGCTCAATTATGTATTTTGGAGATGAAAGAAAATAGTGTAAAAAGGCTTTGTGAATTGCTTTTTTTAATTATTATTATTATGATATTTTATTATTATATTTTATTATTATATATTTTATTATTATTATTATAGGATGTAATTATGGTTATAGGATATAATTATGGTTATAGGATTTAAAACTACGTTTGTCTATTTGTATGATCTCTGCCTGTGTAATTCTTTATTTATAAATATTAGTGATGCAATTTTTTTAGACTTGTTAGCATATTTTTGATCTAAAGATTACCATTATCAATTTGTGAACAGTCCCTATTTTTACTGATCAAATAGCTTTTCAAATAGAACGAAAAAGCGGTAATTTTTCTTTATCATAATTCAGTTCATTTTAAAGATACAAGTAGGCAGTTTTTTTCTAATGTTCTTGTTGGAGCGAAAAGAAAAAAAATGTCTAACTGACCAATTTTGTCTCGAGGATCGTATATGAATTTTAAAAGTATAACTTTTAAAAATTAATGGGAGAATTATTTCATTAATATAATCTTATCTTGTACCTTATTTTATAAACTTTTGCAATTTGCATTGCCTACACTGCAAAAAAAAAAAAAAAAAAAAAAAGGGTTGATTTTAGAGTTATAATACTAGCACCCCGCAACTGCTAGTATTATACCGTAAAATTAACAGTAATAAACAGTAAAATAATTAGTAATACGCTGCCGCGCATGCGCGGTAGTGTATTACTAATTATTTTACTGTTTATTACTGTTAATTTTACGATATAATACTGGCAGGTGGGATGCCAAGTATTATACTGTAAAACCAACACCTTTTTTTTGCACTGTATACTTATTTCCAACAGATTAAAAAAAAAATGAAGTGCTTTCCAACTTTTTGGGAACATCCTGTATACTGATATAACATATTTATTGGCAAACACTCTGTCTCTTCCCCCCTGTCAGTGTCCGTCTAACAACAAATGTTGTGAGCTCGATATCAACTTACGGTCTGCTAACAATAATTGACTGTCATGTGAACGCAAGTACTAGGTTCAGCTGATTTTGCGCTCCAAGAAACATGTTAATAATTTACAACTAATTGCGAAAGAGCTTTCGGTCAGTACCTGTTGATTACATGCGCTGCTTTTGTACAGTTACGAAACAAGTTAATAGAAACAGCGTTCAAAATTTTCCAGCATAATAGAAGACAACATTTAATCAGACACTGGCATGCATGCAAAATTACGAAAAGGAGAAATGACCGCGTAAAATGGCAAAATGCAGTACCTGTAATTTTAAAGGAAGATTCAGAATTAATTAGAAATTATGCGCTAGTATGAATCAACTGCACAATAATTAAAATTTCATTGGTGCAAAAGTAGGGTGAGTTAGGGATTAAAATTTCTTTCAGAGCACGTAAAAATTGATAAAATAAATGCAGAAAACATGCTAAAATCGTATTTAAAAAATATAATAATAATAAATTACCACAGATTTACTTCAAGCCTTCAGAAAAGAAATGAAGGCTTCAAATGGCTGTAAGATAAATTGAAATAGCTTTATTTAAAACAAAGATATTGAAGTAATTCTTCAATGTATGAAAAGGAAATAAATAAATAAATAAACAAATAATAAATATATATATTTTTTTTTAAGTTAAATTACAATATGTTATGTCCTATTTTTCGTGATACAACTTTTAAACATACAATAGATTCTACAACTTTTCAAAAAATGAGAGAACTAATAGTTGTTAATGAGGAATCAGCAACTCTGTTGCGTATTTAAAAAACACAGACAGCAAAAGAGAAGGAGCAGCAACGCACCTTCTTACAAGCATGCGGTGTTTCTGCGAGTTTTTAAAATGCAACGGTAACTTTTAGTAATTGAAAGAATATAGTAACCTGGCGCAAAATAAATAGAAATGTAAGGTTCTTTCACATATAATAGCTTGTACTATATATTTTTTAAATTGCTCAGTTGCACCAAGTAACATTTTTTTGAGTGAAATTAACATTTTTTATATACAGGAAGAGAAGAATAATTCTCCTTTTGCGCGTTGCGCTTTTTTCGTATACTGCTTCCAATTACTGAGACTTAGAAGTGCGGTACTTTTATCCCACTGACAAATTTGTCTGGATTTGTAATTCTCATCCATCAGCAGGAGGATCGCTTATGGAGAACATAGCAACCCAAAAAGTTTTATCGCCAATATCATCGCCAATTAGAAAATAAAATGAAGAACTTGGGTCGTAAAACATGGTAACTGACATTTTTTTTAATTTTTTCTGATTTTATGTAAAATTTTTTAACTACATCCTGAAAACCTTTTAAAGGTATAAGGTTTATTTCTCAATCAATGTATGTAATTATATTTCAAAGATAAATTTTAGATATGAATTTTAATAACGAAGACTCTTTGAACATAAGTCCAATAAAATCAAATCTATAAGACTAAAAATGTTGCCCAAGTTAATTAAAAGTCCAGTCTTAACAAATCAGCTGTTTTAGAAGAAGCAATTGTAATAGTTTTTTGTTTGTAGTTTTCTTTAGAAAACATGAAACTTCAATATATCGAAACTTGCGTTTTGTTAGTTACCTCGTTTTACACCCGATCCCTTCCAATAAACATATTCCATGCACAGCGCAAAGAAAAATTACTGATTTTACGGTATAATACTGGCAGCTGGGATGACAGTATTATACCGTAAAATCAACATTTTTTTTTCAGTGCAGAAGTTAAAATACAGTACACTCTCGTTAATGCGTCTCCGCTAAAGACGCATCTTCCGTTATTGAGAACAAATTCGTTATCCCCATCATTTTCTATTTTCCATTAATGTTAAGGACATCGCTTAATGCGTATTACACATCAAATAATCCGGACAATTTCTTTTTTCATAAATTGACCGGAAGAATCGAAATTAGTTGTGTACATTATTTTTTTCAAGAGCAATTTTGGTGTAATTTTGGTTAAAGGTATAAATAAATTGTCGGTGACAGTGATGAAGAGAAAGAAAATATTCCCTAACAATAGATAAAAAAAAGAGAGAGAGAGAGCGAGAGAGAGGGGGGGGGAATTCTATGTGAGGTTTAAGAGTTGCTAACGTCTGTACGCCGACCAATAAAAATATGATGTAACAGAGACAAATTTTCAAATTTGTTGCTAAATTGTAAAATGATAAGAATCATTTGTTTATCGCAAAAAAGTGAGAGATTATTTTAATTAAATTTAAACTATGTACGTAAGACAAATTTTTTTTGCTCTTTTTTTTTAGTTCTGAGTAAATAGCTCCTTTTTCTGACCAATTTGTAATTGGCAGATTTTTTTAAAAATTAAAATTAATAAATAAAAGAAACAGTTGTTTCTTTTAGCATAAAGATAAAAATTAAATTAACTTCATTAAAAAAGGGTGTTATTTTATACCATTAAAATGTTTACATCTTTTAATGCGGACGAAAAAATAGCCACCACTAGAAGTCTCCAGTATCTTTTTTGCCCCAAATTTTTAGTCTCTTTGAGAACATGCACATTGAAAGTTGCTATTCCTATCACATTTAGAATATTCGTGTAGAAAAAGGAGATTTGTTTACGTCTTTAAAATACACATTTTAAAATTTCTCTTTTCTTATTATCATAGAGTGGTTTAGAGATTTTTTTTTTTTTTAACCAAACTTGTAAAGATGATTCAACGTCACAAAATAAAATAGCCATTAGAAAATCACAGAATCCTGTCATAATGTTATTAATTCTTAACATCATAGTTTGTATGATATCAATTTGTTAATCTCTCTCTTAACTAATATTTAATTTTGTTCTTTGTCTGTATGTATTTATTTATTTTAAAAAGATATAATAATAAGAGGAATACCTACGAAAGTTAGTGCTTAACTTTCTAATTACTTGAATGCATAAATACAGAAAGAAAAAAATCCAGTATAACAAAATAGTAGTTTAATTTTTGTTTTGGTCTTATGAAACTAAACAAAGAAACATATCACACCTTTCTTCACACTCGCAAAAAAAGGGACACAACTCCCAAAAATTTATTTTACGTACTGCACTAATAAGTCTGACTTAAGTATCTTGCTACAATAAAAGTGTCATAAGTGTAGTTATCCTTAGAAAACGCTAGATTACGCTATATAACTCTGACAGCGCAGAAGAGAGGTAAAATGGTGTGTGGGGATAAATCTATTCAATCCTACCAATCTCTTCTACGTCTTGATTCTTAAAGGTTTTGAACATTTATTTTTTTACAGCTGCATGCCAATCTGAGTGGAATACTTTCATGTTACAGTAAAAAACCACAAATCTTATTTTGTTTCTCCTGCGAAATGTAGTATTTTTGACTTGTGTCACTTTTCTTGAGGGTGAGCGATATGTACAGTTTTTTTCGAAATTTTGGCCATAATTAAATAGTATTAAAGGAAACAACTAAATAATCTGAATCTGCTATTTTTTTTTTTTTACTTAATTAATATAATGTGAGAGTAAAAAGAAAATGATAAAAATATCGTAAATTAAAAATATATTGATTTGGGAGTTTGAAATTCTTGGTTGGCTGAGATTTTAAAACGATCTTGTATTTGTTATGCTGTAACTCTCGTATTTAGAAACCGATATGAATGTGACTGATCATGTGTACAGAACATACCAAGGTCTCGACCGAGTTCGTTGTCCAGCTTCATGCGCCATCTTGTTTCAAAATAGGGGCAAGTTTTTTTTTAATTTTTAAAAAAATTCATAAAAATGTATAAAAAATTATAAATTGAAAAAGTTGTTTCCATTGAGTGTTAGATCGTGAACCAAGGATTCCGGAACCTTTTTTGTTTTGGCTTTATCATAAAAAATGGCTGAGATATGGCAGTTTGAAATTTTAGGGTGACTGACATTTTGAAACAATCTGATTTTTGTTATGCTGAAATTCGCATTCAATTTCAGTATTAACGAAAACCGGGATTGAATCTTCTATAATCGGATTCAAAGCATTTTAACTTCGAGTGTTTTTAAAAACATGGACTATGAAAGCTACCTTTTCCTCCCGGTACAGGCCGGAAACACTTTTCTCTTATAAAAAAAAAATATTTTCTTACTATTTTATTCGTTCTTCTTTCTCTTCTTTTTTTTAATTAAATTCGGACTCAGTTCTCCAGAATCCACAAAATGAACGCATTAAAAATTCATCGGTATATTTAAATTTAAATATACCATCTTAAACTGAGGAGGAAACTGGGAGATTTTCTAGCAAATACTTTTTCAGCCAAGCTGGTGCCACACCAATCAGTTTGGGCACCCTAACATCAATCTCGTCCTGGTCAAGACCGAAGTGATGGATTGCCTGAAAGTGGCCGGTTATTTATGCGTGGATTATCGAAGCCATTCGTATCTTTCTCGGGCATCGACAAATCTCTTCGCCGAGGCAAGATTTTGGGACTCACCCACCCCCTTTAGCTACCAGCTCTTTTAGATCCTCCATGCATTTACCTTCTGCAGTACACTGGGCATCCAATACTCCGAGATCTCAGTTTTGTCGAGTAATAACTCACTCTGTCTAAAGAGAAGGGGAAAAATTTAAAGGAATTCTTTGGGTAGAAAGTAGGCTGTTCGATTTATTTGCTTTTCTTTGTTTTAAAAGTAACATTGAAAATTTAGCTGAAATAAATGGTAGAATTAGTGGTAAAATTTATGTTTTTCGGCTTATTCCAGTGACTTTTGTAAGCAAATTGTATTGTGTAAATAAATACATATAAACTATATGAAAAGATTTCTTTTTCAAGGGGGGCGGGAGGGGGGGGGGGAGTTGAACAGATGGACATTTTAATAGCAATTTGGGGTGTTATTAACATTTTTTTTTCTTTCCTTTTGCATGCGTCAATTAATGATCATAAATACATCAATAGTATTATGTCAGATATTGTACAATTATAATATTCGCCCCTCCAAAATAAAGCAAGGGAAAATACAGAATATTAAATGGAAATAATTTCTCTATAATTATCTGCATAATTTATAATTAAATACTAATCCTAAATACAATAATAATGGAAAAACAAACAAATACAGTATAATTTATCCAGATGCAACCACCTGCCATGCATTACTATTTATAAAAATGGACGGGGGAATAGTCTAATAAAAGGTAAATTTTCAGTTTATTTATCAAACAATTATTTTTAAAGATAACAATACCCATCGTAATGTAATTTTGCCGATGTTTCTATATACTTTCAGAAAAGAAAAAAAAAATCATTTAAAATGTTTAAGGTTAATAACAAACAGTTTCCCATACAGGTGCTTTATTATTCAAAATTTAAATTGCTATTCGTTTAAACCCAAAATTATTTTATTACGATTTTTAAAGTTTATGATCGTTCTATGTTCAATTTCTGCTTCAAGAATTTATAGCACATTTATAACAGGTAATAGGTTTCCCTCTCTAATTAACCCCCTTCCGTCTGTATCCGAGCTAGGTTCGTGCACCGAAACATAATAAAGGACAACTTTACAGGTAAGTTCTCCTTTTTTAAATAATTTTTCAAAACTTTCTTTACAGAAATAATTGTACCCCGGTGGTGCTATCATATTATTAAAAAAAAAAAAAAAAAAACTTATAAAAATAAGCATTCAAATAAGTTAAAAATGACATTTTTGACCCTCAAACTCGAGATAAATTGAGCCGAGAAAGAATTAATCCCTTCACGACGAGCGTCACGTATACGTGACGTATAAAGTGTGATGCGTAGTGATTTCTTTTCTGTTGATTTTTTTTTTCTGTTTTTTTCCTATAATGCCAAAGTTGCAGGCAAAGCTAACTGGATTTTGTTTGAGATCTCGATTAAAATTACTTCTGGAAATTCAAGGTTTTTAGAAGAATCTGTAACAAACTAACAAGTAAAAGTTTCAGACACTAAATGTCCTTAAGCAAAGTACCAATCTTTAGTAAATATTTTGCACGTAAAAAATGCGATATGACTGTATTTTCTTTAATTACTCCACGACGAACGTCACGTATACGTGACGTATAAGGTGCTCAGAATCCTTGATTAGCCCTACCAGTAATGTTTAATTGCAAATTTTGTCTTATTTAATCAGAATATTTCTGCGATTAAAGTAGGTGATAAACAATAGGTGATAAAAGATTAAAAAATCACATCTGTAAAAGACGCTCGTCGCAAAGGTGTTAAAATACATTCATTATTAAATATAATAAAATATTTAGCAAACTTCATTAATATTCATACTAATATGTACAGTTACCAGCATATGTTTAATTATTATTTTTTTCAATATATATATATATATATATATATATATATATATATATATATATATATATATATATATATATATATATATATATATATATATAATTATAATACCTATGAATTTCAAAAAACATATCAAGTTCTTGTATCATTCTACTTAAATCTCCAAAGAGATAATTAATGATAATGTGTAGATAGAATACCACATAGCTAATAGATTAACAAGTGCAATCATAATATTACCATAGCTTGTGCTTCAATGGTAATTGGCCAAAAATACTGAAAACATGAAGAAAATTTAAAAAGAGAAAGAGAGAGAAAAAAAATAATAATTTGGATTTGCTATCAAGTGAATACAAACGGATTAAGAAATGAAATATGAACCATATACAATGGGAAATTGGACAACAAGAGAATTAAATCAGAATTGGATATGAAAAAACACATGTAGATATAATCATCAGCCTGGATGTACCCACATGTGTTTTAAAAAAGTAATTCAGTATTTCATAATTCTACTGGCATATATGCTAAGATCAGTAGAATCACCCAGGTATACTGAATTATTACCAGAAAACAATTGGAAATATTAAAATTTTAAATAATAAAATTGGAAATAAAAAACCCATAAAGAATAGATAATATATTTCACTCACATCAATTATCCTAAAATCTGTATACAACACCTCACTGAATTACTACCTGATATCAGTTTGAAATAATAAAATTAGAAATAAAAACCCGTTATTAATTTACTTACCTGAAAATTCTGCTAATATTCTAAAATTGAGTGTAAGACATGTCTAAATGTTAAAATATTTGTTTATAGATGGTATAAGAAATATGGAAAATATTGTTATGCAAAAAGATCTCCATAAAATTATCTTAATGTACACTGCAGAAAAAAAAAATGTTGATTTTACGGTATAATAAAAATAACTCTGGCAGCCAGTATTATACCATAAAATCAACATTTTTTTTTCTTTTCAGTGTGTGAAACTATTTATCTATATTTCATGCTCCCCCCCCCCTTTTTTTTTTAATAAAATATATTACTACCAAGATGACATATTCTGATTTTTAAAGTACATTACTTGTGATAATTTAATCCGTATGCCTTTAAAACGGTTTTCCCAGCAGCAATAAGACAAACACAGTAAAAATCTTTTACAAGGCTTGTAATTTGTTTCACGCTCTCAAAAGAGACTATGAAGTAATACAAATATTTTAAGGAATTAAATGAACATAATCATTAAGAGGAAGGGAGGAAAGGTGACAAAATCGTATGCTTATAAAATACGCCTTTTTTACGTCAACGAGAATTTGTGTTTTATTACTTTTTATGGAATGTTATTTCAAAATTCAGTTGAAAAGCATATTACTGTTAATTACTTATCAAAAATAAAAATACCAGTATACAAAGATATAATAAACAATATTATTTTCATAAATGCTTATGAAAAATTCTGAACACATGGTTCTTTCTTTAGGGGAAATTCTTATGCGTGCAGTTTCCACTAATATAAATATCAAAACTTCGTTTCGTATTGCGTATTTGTTAAAATAAATAAATAAATAAAATTATTTTAGATTATTCAGGGAATTAAAATTATATGTGCATATGCTTCCATGTATTTGAAAGAATTAGGGAAACATTTTTTAATTTTTCGTGTTGGTAAATTTATTGTAAAATTATTTTACTACAGCTGGTTATGTGAGTGCGCTAAATCAAAAGCCTGTTCAAAACCTTTCATACCCAATTCATCATTGTGCACTATATATGTGTATAGAAAGGGGTGTTGACATCAGAAATAATATACATGATGTCTAATTTGTTTGGACTTTTTGAAAAAAAAAAAAAAAAAAAATGGGGTGGAGGTACTAATGGCGTATTGCTTGATGTAGTTTTAGTTTTAGTTTTTTTTTTTTTTTTTTTTTTTTTTTTTTAACTTTTGGCCATTTTTTGAAAGGGTTCTTCTTTTATTTTCCAGTGGTTTATTGGGTAGTACTCTCGTTCGGAGATGGTAACCTGTATATATGCAATTAATAACGTTTAATTTTGATCTTTTAGCGCTGCATATAAACTAGAAATTTGACATTCATAACTAAAAGTATGTATAAGAATAAAAAGTAATAAAACAAACAAACAAACAAAAAAGCCTTAAAATCAATATATTCAGACAAATTTTCAAGTTGTGAATCAGCAGCTGTCCTTTAAGTTACTTTTACAAGAGTGAATTAATTATTTCTTTCTATAGGGCCTCTTAATGTTTAAAAATATTTTTAAAGTATCTATATTTTATTTATCTATATTTAATTTAAAAATTTTTTTTTTTAATATTTGATTTATTACTTAATTTAGTGAAACTTTATTATTTCATTCTCACTGTGAGATATTTTTGAATAAAAATTAAGAATAACAACATCCAGTAGCAATATATCTATGATCAAACCTAAGTATAGATTTTCATATTGTCATTATTATTTTTAACAATAATAAAACAAATGTTCAGTGTCAGTGATATTTACAATATCATCAGTTTTACTTCTATTTTCTAAGACGGTTTCACCAGTCGTGGTACTCATTCATAAATAGCATAATGTTAAACATAGTGCTTAACACACAGTGCCTCATAATTATTAGTACAAAATTTTAAGGGATATATAAAACACCTAGGATAAGCACAAATCACCATGCGATCCATGATTGTAATTCAAGAGGTGAAGCGCAATAAGACGGTGATTTATCATTCTGACAAAATACTTTCACACAACACGATATCCAATATACGATTGCTATCATAATGCTAATAGAAAAGACAGCGACAGAAGAAATCAAGAAATTGAAAAATGTCTCTTTATTTCACGACCAACTGTGTTCAAGAATGGTAGGGCGACATTAAATTAAATTTTAACAATCATTTACTAGAATTTATAACGTAAGCACGTCCTTTACCCCAATCAGAAAGCGTGTTCTACCGATTCATCGCTTGTTATGGCCATGCATTGTATGAAAATTTGTACTTGTCTAATAATGAAGTTTGAGACGCCCTGTACATTATCGCAACGAAGGATGAGGGGTAGGGGAACACTTGAGTTAAAGCCTTCTTCTTAGGCATTAAATAATTGATAAGATAGTGCTTCCTTCTACTCTTATGTATTGAAATTTTTATGAGTCCATAATGTCTTTTCATTACACTTTTTTTTTGCATTTTCAACCGGAAAAAAATTAAAAAATTGATAAGATGGTTTTTCTTTCTACTCTTATGTATTGAAATTTTTATGAGTACATGTCTTTTCATTACATATTTTTTGCGCTTTCAACCGGAAAAAATTAAAAAAATTGATAAGATTGTTTTTCCTTCTACTCTTATGTATTGAAATTTTTATGAGTACATAATGTCTTTTCATTACCCATTTTTAGCGTTTTGAACAACGAAGGATATTCAAAATACAAAATTAAATTAGTATCGTATATCCTCTAATTAAGTAGGAAATTTAAGATGTAACTTTTAAAAAAAAAAGAATGCAAATTGTAGTCTCATCGGAACTTAGATAACAACAGCTAGTCTATTTTGAAAAATAAAAACGCGGATAATTTATGCGACATAAAAGTCGCTCAAAACAGTATAAAACGATATTTTTAAAATTTATACTCGAATGTTGCTGATACCTTTACTCTGAAAGAGTTGCTTTGAAAAAGAAACCGTGTCAAAAAACTATAATATCAGTCTCTAACGATCTACCTCAGATATAACACCTGCATCAGTATATCCCCTCGCACCGCCCCACTGCTACCTCAAACTATCTCCGTCTAATAAGCATTCATGTCCATGTCAGATGAGGGGATTTAAGCCCAACGTGGCGGCACTCATTATCTCCCATCATGCTTCGCGAGACAACCGCCACTCAAAGGGCAATTAACAACAGCGCCACTTGCGGCCGAGTGTGGTAATTAACAAGTATCTTTATTAATTAAACTCCAAACATAGAGAGGGTGGGTGAAAAATGAGAAAGGGGGCAGTAAGCGGGCGAGCGCCAGTTTGTTCTTTTATTATTAATTGGCCGATTTTCCGGCGCACGGCTCAGGCGATAGATTCATTAGGGCGCCAACAGCTGGTCCAGAAAGTTCCTGTCAGCGAACCAGCCGTGCAGTTAAAGCGACGCTCTACAAGAATTATAACCCGTGTGCTCGATCTCTGGGTTTGAAGGTAGGGATAAAGAAGAATGCAGAAGGTCCGCAGTTATTCTTCACTGTCATAGGCGGAAAAGTTCTCTCTCAGAATTTCTGATTTAATAAATGGCAACACAGAAATGGTTGAACGACATTCGTAAGCAAATACACGAAACAGAAGAAGCAGAAAAAAAACTCCTCTGAAAAAATAGTTTAGAAAGCTTTTTTAGACGAAGAGAGCTCCCATATTTATTAATTCAATTACACCATTTACGCCGGAAGTTTAAACTTTAGAATTTATGCAAATACATATATTTTATGTAGAAAGATGTACTATATTTCAGATAGACAATTGCAATATATTTTTGAAAAGCTCATTCTTTTTCCTAGTTATGCTTCATCTTCTTCCCCTAAAAAGGAATATTAACTAAATTTTTAAGTCAATACCAAACACAACAATATTGACGTCTGTGTATTTTCTTGTTTCAGACCATTAGCATAACTATTAGAAAAATAGTAAAAATAAGAATATTAATAATGCATAATATAGGCATAATGTTCTAAAAAAATTTTTATTCATCTTCCGATACTTCAGAAACTTACACGAAAATTTATATTACCTTTTTCATAACATACTCATATCTTCGTGTTGGCGGAAGTGATGAAATCTATTCATCCGGTGGTGGTTCGCAAACCTTTAGAGTGGCGAACCAATGAATCGAAATTTATGCGTTTACCTTACCACCAAGTAACGAAGGGAGTGCTAACAGAGACTAATTTACAGCAGAACATTCGACACAAGTACCCTGGACTCCCACTTTGAATTGGTCACCAAAATGTTAAAGTAGTCCAAATAAAAGAATTAATGCGTGTGTGAAGTTTTTAGGGGTTTACAATAAAGCATGTATGTTTAGATCCATCAAGTTAATAAATTGTTTAATGAATGCTAATATTTAAAAAGGCATGATTTTATTACTATATATGATGTTTAAATTACTTTCTTGTTATGGATATTCATCCATGGGGTAGCATCCTGATCTAGTCAGAAATTTAATAATTACCATTAAATATGTTAATTTTAAAATAAAAGCTTATTATCTGTTGTCTTTATCAGCATTTCTTTACTGTCTTAAACAGGGTTGTAGTGGGTAACTACCCGGGTACCCTCCCAGCTACCCGCCCGGGCTGGGTACAACCCTGGTCTTAATTCATAAGCATGAAAAAGAAGAGAGAGAGGGGGGGGGGGATCCTATCAAAAATAGTTTAGAAAATATTTCTTAGAGAAAGAGAGCTTCGTGTTTATTAATGCAATAATTAAATGTCCAAAGATAAATGACTAAATAAGAACAACTGTAAATGGATAGATGAAAAAGAAAAACACTATGAAAAATAGTTTAAAAACTTTTTCTTAGACAAGAAGAGCCACACATTCATTAATACTAGTCGAGAC
The DNA here is from genome assembly GCA_963931845.1 of Maratus michaelseni. NCBI lineage: Eukaryota > Metazoa > Arthropoda > Arachnida > Araneae > Salticidae > Maratus > Maratus michaelseni. The sequence continues at coordinate 178,388,119 of OZ007592.1, read as the reverse complement.
GTGGGAATTATTTTATCACAAATCTCGTCATCAAAATGTTTCTTAATTAGAAATCTTACAATTAAATAAAGTTTATTATCATTTGTTGTTATCGGTTATTTTATGCCATTGGCTGATAATTTCTTTTCCAATATCTCCAAATTAATAAATGGCAAAATAAAAATCATTGAACGATATCTGCAAGGAATAAATGAAACGTGGGGAAAAAATGGGGATTTTTTTTTCTTAGATGAAACGTCTCCCATTAATGATTTATTAAATATTTTAAGATAGATATAGCAATTAGAACGATTTTAAACTATAAATTTTAATTATTAAAAAAAAACTCTTATCACCAATAGTCTTAATTAGCTATTCTTGATTTTGATGTGTCTTAATTATAAGTATAGGCGCCAAATGTCTCTTAACATTCCAAATTTAACATACAGCAGTACACTGCAAAAAAAGTGTTGATTTTACAGTATAATACTGGCATCCCAGCTTCCAGTATTATACCGTAAAATTAACAGTAATAAACAGTAAAATAATACTGTTTATTACTGTTAATTTTACGGTATAATACTGAAAGCTGGGATGCCAGTATTATACTGTAAAATCAACACTTTTTTTTGCAGTGTATAAACAAAAGATGAACGATATTAACAACATTTCCAAAGTAATAAATGACAAAACAGAAATCGTTGAATAACATTTGCAAGAAATAAATGAAACGGGAAAAAATGCTGAAAATTGTTTCCAGACAGTTTTTTGCTTAGATAAAAAGTCTGGAATTATTAATGTCATTGATGATTTATTAAATATTTTAACACAGATATATCAATTAAGACTATTTTAAATTTAAAATCTCAATAACTAAAAAATTCGTTTCACCAATTATCTTAATTAATTATGCTTGATTACCATGCGTCTTAATTATGGCATACATGCGCAAAATTTAGAAAACAAATTGAACTATGTTTACAAGCGTATGCATGAGAAAAAAGCCTCATAAAAACAGATCTATTATTTTTAAATTTACATATATATCTATATATATATATAGTCTCATTACAAACAGTGTCATTATATTATTTATCAATTAGACATCTTAAATTAAAAGTTGTTTATTATCAGAGAGTTATTCTTATATGTATAAGAAATATTCTTTCATAGAACTTTTTATTTAATACGCTAAAATAAAGAAATACTTAAACGATCTTCACAAGCTGAAATGAAACAGAAAAACCGTTAACCCTTTCCGGCACTGTGCCCCACTCTGGGCACACCTAATTTTAATTCCAAACTTGCATGCGACACCAAGAATATTTTACTAAAATTTTGTTTCTAAAATGAAAGCTTAAAATAAGGAGTTCTTATTTTCTAAAAAAGCCGTTTGTAATTTCCGGTGTCAGTCAGTTATTTCTCATTTTACGAACAGAATTTGTCTGTGCCGGAAAGGGTTAAAATAGTTTAGGCAGATTTGTTTAAATAAAACTCCCATAGACATTAGTATACATTATAATGTTTTAATTGTTTTAATAGAAATTGATTCAGTAGTAAATTTTTAATTAGAAATAATGAATTATAAAACGCTTTTTATCGATTGTGTTAATTATTTAATTTACAAAGAGTTTTCGTGCAGAATTTATCTAATTTTATAGCACAATAAATTAATAAAAAAGTAAAAGAAGTAGCTTTTTGCTAAAAACATTTAAAATTTACTCCTTGTAACACTTTCAATATTTCCAAAATAAATGTAGAATTTACTCATGTACAACAATTTTTGATTTTACATCAGAGTAAGAGAAACAAACTATCGTTAACAAATTTTTCATTTTTATGCTCTTCGAACTATATTTTACATTATCAAGATTACACAAAGTTAAATATTATTTTTATGCTGTTTTTCTTCAAAAAGAAAAAGAAAAAAAGAAGTTAATGACATTTATTAAATAAAAGTGTCTTTATTTTTGTCTAAACTGCAAGTTGTTGCAAAATCAGTATTTAAATACACCTTTTTAACTCAATTTTTCAATATGAACATGGAGTTTACATACCTGTAAAACAGTTTTCATTGTTTCAAGACTTTGGAGTAAAGAAATCATTATTAACACAATTTTCATGTATTCTCTTTTAATCGCTTTATGTTCCCAAGATTAATTAAAGTGATAATTTATTTTTATGCTTACGTTCCTTACAAAATAAGTCATTAACATTCTAATTGTTACAAAATAGTTATTACAGTTTTAGTATTTTTAACTCAATCTTTCCAACAGGAACATAGGATTTACGCGGCTGTAAACAGTTTTTGTAATTATAAGACTGCAGAAACTATCGTTAGCTTTTATTTTTGAGTGGAATACAAGCTGTTGCAAAATCATTATTATAATACGTCTTTTTAACTCAATCTTTTCTATAGGAACATAGGAGTTACTACTGTAAAACAGTTTTCATTGTTAGAAGACTTAATAGTGGAGGAAATCATTATTAACATAATTGTCATTTATTCACTTCTAATCGCTTTATGCTCTTAGGATTAAATAAAGTTAAAATTTATTTTCCTGCTTATGTGTTCCTTACAAAATAAGTCTTTAACATTCTAATTGTTAAAAAAATGGTTATTACACTTTCAGTATTTTCAACTCAATCTTTCAAACACGAACATCGGATTTACTGCTGTAAAACAGTTTTTGTAATTATACGACTGCAGAAACTATCGTTAGCTTTTATTTTTGAGTAAAATACAAGCTGTGGCAAAATCATTATTATAATACGTCTTTTTAACTCAATCTTTCCAACCCGAACAGAGGATTAACGCCTGTAAAACAGCTTTCGTTGTTATAAATCTTAAGGGTGGGAGAAACCATTGCTAATGTAGTCATAATAAAATAACTGAGGGAGCAAAGCATTTACACAGCCATTATTAACAAAGTTTTCATTTCTCTGCTTCGAATCGCTTTATGTTCTCAAGATTAAATAAAATTCGAAATTATTATTATTATTATTATTTTTAAATAAGTCATTAATTTTTTTTTAATTTACTGATATTCATTAATTTTTAAATTCACTTAAATTCTTTCTATTCTTCTAATATTCTTTAAAATATTTTTCCTTGCTCAACAATGCGAAATTTTTGACATTTTTTGATTCATTGTTAAACGACAATTTCACATAATGAAATGATTTGTAATAGAACAGCTCTTTTTTTTCCGATAAATGAATCACATCTAGAATTATAAGCGATTATTGTCAAACGAAATCTTTTGTTTCTTTCCCAAGTTTTCGCGTTCAAACCTGAGAGCATTTTCTGAAAAATCTTCTACCTCTGCCGAAAAATTGAAACAAACAAAAAACAACAAAAATAAATAAATAAATAAATAAATAAACAGGAAAAAAAAAAAAAAAAAAAAAAAAAAAACTCCGTTCGATTACAAATTTTCTGAGTGAGAGTAATCTACCAATTTCATGATTTTTTAAAAAAACAAAATTGAATTATAAGATGTGTCAGGAAGAAGTCAGTTTGGATTTGATTACAGGCTTAAGAAAGAGGACCTTTACTTTTGGCTAAAATGCAAATTGTTGCAAAATCGTTATTAAAACTTCAAAACTTTGTATCTCCATTTTTCTAACATAAGCACAGTATTTACCCCTGTAAAACAGCTTTCGTTGTTATAAGACTTCAGAGTGAGTAAAACAAACTATCATTAACAAAGCTTTCATTTATCCACTTCGAACCGCTTTTTGTTCTTACGATTTAATAAAGTTCAAAATTAATTTTATAGTATTTTCTACTAAGTAAGTCAATAATACTCATTAAATAAAATTGCCTTTATTTTTGGCTAAAATATAAATTGTTATAATATATATATATATATATTATAATTCTGTTTTTTTTAATACTCTTGATCTTTTTAATAGAAATTTAGAATTTCTGGCTGCAAAATAGTTTTTGTTCAATTTATGCTTGTAAAACAATTTTCGTTATTACAATATTTCAGGGTGAGACTACTAATTATCATTAGCAAGGTTTTCATTTAACGACATCTAATTATTTAAAGTTCTCAATATTAAATAAAGTTTAGAAATATTTTATCTCTGTAATTTTCTTGCGAAATAAATCCATATAAGTAATTTAATTATTTTCTTAAATACAAATATATGTAAAAACAATAAACTTTGGGTCTTTTAACAATTTGTAAATGTTTTTAAAATAAATTTAGATTTACCCCTGTAAAACAAATTTCGTTATTATAAGACGTCAGAGTGACTAAAACAAACTATCATTAGCAAAATTTTAGTTTATCCACTAAGAACCGCTTTATGTTTTTACGATTTAATAAGCATAAAATTAATCTTATAGAATTTTCTTACTTAATAAGCTGTAAAGAATCCACGATGTTGTGTGTTTTTGAAATGGGGTAGCGTGGAGCCGTTTCACAATTGATCACCTTCATTAAATATTTCAGAACAAATTTTATTTAAAAAGCGTTCTTGAAATTTCTAGAGGTAAAAATTATTTACAACAATTTTTTTTAGCTGAGTTCGCTCGACTTGTAATTTATAGCAAATCACCAAATAGTTCAGTCTTTTACAGTAGTTTTAGAATCTTAAAGTCTTAACTAGTGCTACTTTTCACTCTCCCCGAAAGGTCAAATCCAAGGCTGTTGCCTTGACTTCAGAGAGATCGCACTCTCTCATTCAAAAATCTGTCAGCAAACCTGTCCTTCCCTACTAAGAAGGGAAACCGTCCTGAGATGAGTGTTTTCCACCAACACTCGTTCTCCTGCCGAAACTCTAACTAACCTCCTCTCGATCCTCTTCTCCGGTCCGTTTTCTCGAACAAAAGATTCTCCGATCACCAATCAAAAAAGTTTTAGTTTACGTCATTGGATAAAGCCTTTTTAGGGAGGTCTTACTGAACTTTTAAATGTTCACGCAGGAAATTCCCACGATCTGAGACCCCACATATAGACGGTCAGATCAGAGAAATATTTGCTGTCTAGCAATTTCAGTTTCACAAGATTGATCGAAGCTCATCTTTTCCTATTGTAGTAACCGGCATTCTTGTCACCCCACAGCTAAGCGTGAGAAAAGTTTTCCAACTCTTGGGAACTTCTATCTTTGATTACTCTGCCTAATTAGCAGACTGTGAGAGATTTACTGAAATTGTTACAACACCCCCACCATCAAAACATTTTCCGGGTTAAAACGCGGAAAATCTGCAAAAAAAGGATTAGCTCAACATATTTGAGTGGCTCAAATAACATTTCAATTTAACCTCACTATATACATCAGTGACCTAATTTCTTATATACTGCTTACCATTGCTTGAACATCTAGCTTTAGAGACTTTTTTTTTTGAAAGATACTTTTTTACTACACATGCCCAAAATAACAATAAAACTAAAAATAATCAAATATGTACAAAAGATTGGATTTTACTCAAATACTTACTACTGAATTTATTTACTTGTGTTTGCCGAACAATACGTTTTACACAACCGTTCAATTTCTTTAACAAGAGTGTCACAAAGGCGTGAATTTCCACTGTCCCTACTCTCTTTCAACAGAATTTCGAAGGATTTTAGAAAACTCTTTGTGAATCCGCTCACTTCCTCCAGATTAACTTTCGAATGATAACCCTTCCTGTCAACACTCACTTCCATATTTTCGCGTTTATTTTTCGAATTACCCTGCCGGTCGAAAACCAACTCATCTACTTTCCTTGACCTTTTCAAAAGGGTTTCTTTTTCCCCAATACACTGAGAACGGTGGTTCTTCATTTCGGGGGGGAATGACGAAAGAATTTCTTCCTGCCCTTGTGGATCTGTTAAAGGGTTTATCTCAATCCCCGGGTTCTCAAAACTGGAATTAGTTTGCGATTTTTGCTTTCGCTTTATCTTTTCATTTATTAAAGCCTGCGTCTTGTTACCTAAGATATAGTGTTTAATTTTAGAGTGTCTAGGCAGGATTGCCGCTTTCGTATTTACATATCCGAGACCTTTTATTTCCATTTTTATACGTGCCACTCTAAATCGTTTTGGATATTTATCAAATGTCTGTTTAAGCCAAACATATTCATTGCCTAATTTGCTCTTATTTACCAAATTCCATGGGCAAACACAATACGAGCTACCTGAATCTCTAAGTACACACGCCTTCTTCCCATTTATTTTGTTTTCACTCAAAAAAGGTCGGAACAAGCTTTTGTCTTCGCTTATATCGCCTAAGTGATTTATGCTCTCGAAATATTTTACTTCCGTAATATCCCTTTGTCTTTTCGGACAACGTGCCATTAGGTGAAATTCGCTTCCACACGTATGGCAACGCCTCTTTCGTTCAAAGATACGTTCCCTGTCTTTAATTTCTTTGTCTCGCCAATTTATTTTTTTGTCGGAATTTTTTTCTTCTCCAGAATTTTCCTCGAGTTTCGTTTCTTCAGATTTCCTATCATAAAAAGATCTCGCATTCTCTTTTTTATCTGAAATCCCTTTCACTGCTTCGTATTCGTCCAGACATTTTGCCAAAACTAACGGGTCTTTGTAGTTTGCCCACGAATCAATGAAATGCTCTTTCATTTCACTAGAAGTACGGCGCTTGATCTGGTCCGTTATCAATAAATTTTTCAGACTATTGAAATCTGTAACATCTAACCCATTTAACCAACCCTCTAAATAACTATTGAGTTCAAAAATAATATCCTTCCACGGAGCACCTGGATTGCATGGATGTTTCATTAATTTTTGACGATATGCTTCGGGACTCATACGGAATCGTTCAAGCAAAAACTTTTTGACGTATTCAAAGTTATCCGTCTGATCTTGCGGTTCCCTTAAAATTAACTCTGCAATTTCTACCGGCACTAAAGCTAATAAATGCGTCACTAAGTCACCTGTCTCTATTTCCGCTTTGGTCGCCTGTCGTTCGAACAAATTTAAAAACAAAGTTATATCCGAGCGTTCTGGATCAAATCGATGCATGATTGTTCGAAGCGGCAATTTAGGTGGGCGTTCCGACCCGGTACTGTTAGTTGAACTACGTCTATTTGCATCTTGCGTCAATCTAAGTTGTTCTAACGTAAATTCGCGTTCTTTTTGTTTTTCCTCTCTTTCTCTTTCTTCTTTCTCCCTCTCATATTCCCTTTGTTTTTCCTCATATTCCCTTTGTATTTCAGCCTTTTCCCTTTCTTTATTCTCTTTTCCCTTTCTTTATCCGCGGCTATCTTCTCTTCTCGATCTTTTATGATATACGCAGCTTGCGTGAATGCAAAATCTTTATCGTAATCATCGGCAGCTTCGATTTTTTGGATAATTACCGGTATCCTGTCATTTTTCCCTATTTCCACTCCCAATTCTTCCGCTAAATTCTGCAAATCAATTTTCCTGCACTGTTTCAGATCAGTTACTTCTTGCATTTTAAAATTTTATATAAATACAATATAAAGATGAAAATGATAGTTTCGCTCGCTAACTTATGCAATAGGGATTCTAACACTTTATGGAAATTTTTCTGCAACTACCCACATAATACTAACAATTTTAAATACAATTCAATTTGAGGAATAATAAAAATAGTATACATATAAAAATAAATTTTCAATATTGTAAAATTTTCAATACACTGACACGTTTTGGTGTAGGTCATCCAAATTTAAAACAAATTTAGAAATTTGAAATTCTGTGCTCATAATTCAACCAATACTTGATATTTCTGACCCCGCAGGTAACAAAATGACCACTTTTTGCAACTGCTAAAAAATTTTCCTAACATCACATATTCAAAATATTTGATTATCAACAACATCTATTGTTTCACTAATAATATAAAAAAGTACACCTTTGAAATCTTTCAATCATGAATAGACAATCGACTTATTTGAAAAATCAAAATTTTTATCTCTTTTTTTTTTTCGGGAAAAAAAAAATTATATATATACACATTTAGCCTGACAATCCTTATATTATTTTACTGCCAAAAGAAAGTTCACACTATCAAATTTTATGCTGATAACAAATATACATAAAATTTTTCCAAATATGTTAAAAGTTATTAGATTTAAAAATTTATCATAATTTATCATATATCAATATTCACATAAAAAATTTCTCAGAAATGAATTTTCCTCACTAAAGAATATATAAACAAAATGAGAGCCACTCAAAAATGAATTGAGCTTACCTTTTCTACAGTCTTTGTCTGCATTATCTGTCGCCGGTTTCGGGTCTGGCCTAGACGTCGTCGATTTCACAGGTTATCTCGGTTTGTCGACTCCTGATGTTTCCTAGAAAGGGCTTGCTTCGGACTTGTTCTCTGTAAGCACGGGCTTGCTTCCAGGACGGAACTGTGGTCTGTCGTGACAATGCAAGGGCTTGCTTCGGGCTTGTTCTCTGTAAACACGGGCTTGCTTCCAGGACGGAACTGCGGTCTGTCGTGCCAATGCAAGGGCTTGCTTCGGGCTTGTTCTCTGTAAACACGGGCTTGCTTCCTGGACGGAACTGTGGTCTGTCGTGACACTGCAAGGCTTGCTTCGGTCTCTGCTTTCCTTTCCTGAACTGGCGTCAGATCTTGCGCGCTTAGATGCGGGCGGGCGTCACTGCTACTGTCTGGACTCTCTTCACTAATGCTAATAAATTTTTGTCGAAATATCCGACTCGCTTGCCACCAGCTGTAAAGAATCCACGATGTTGTGTGTTTTTGAAATGGGGTAGCGTGGAGCCGTTTCACAATGGATCACCTTCATTAAATATTTCAGAACAAATTTTATTTAAAAAGCGTTCTTGAAATTTCTAGAGGTAAAAATTATTTACAACAATTTTTTTTAGCTGAGTTCGCTCGACTTGTAATTTATAGCAAATCACCAAATAGTTCAGTCTTTTACAGTAGTTTTAGAATCTTAAAGTCTTAACTAGTGCTACTTTTCACTCTCCCCGAAAGGTCAAATCCAAGGCTGTTGCCTTGACTTCAGAGAGATCGCACTCTCTCATTCAAAAATCTGTCAGCAAACCTGTCCTTCCCTACTAAGAAGGGAAACCGTCCTGAGATGAGTGTTTTCCACCAACACTCGTTCTCCTGCCGAAACTCTAACTAACCTCCTCTCGATCCTCTTCTCCGGTCCGTTTTCTCGAACAAAAGATTCTCCGATCACCAATCAAAAAAGTTTTAGTTTACGTCATTGGATAAAGCCTTTTTAGGGAGGTCTTACTGAACTTTTAAATGTTCACGCAGGAAATTCCCACGATCTGAGACCCCACATATAGACGGTCAGATCAGAGAAATATTTGCTGTCTAGCAATTTCAGTTTCACAAGATTGATCGAAGCTCATCTTTTCCTATTGTAGTAACCGGCATTCTTGTCACCCCACAGCTAAGCGTGAGAAAAGTTTTCCAACTCTTGGGAACTTCTATCTTTGATTACTCTGCCTAATTAGCAGACTGTGAGAGATTTACTGAAATTGTTACAAAGCCAACAATAATCATTAAGTAAAATAGCCTTTATTTTTGGATAAAATATAAATTCTAATAAACAATATATTATAATTTTAGTTTTTTTTAATACTCTTGATCTTTTCAATAGAAATTTAGAATTTATAACTGCAAAAGAGTTTTTATTGAATTTAAGCTTATAAAACAATTTTCGTTAATACAATTACTTCAGGATGAGAGCAATAATTGTCATCAGCAAGGTTTTTATTTACCCACAATTAATCATTTAAGTTCTCAATATTAAAAAATGTTCAGAAATATTTTATAATTCTAATTTCCTTACGAAATAAATCTATATATGTAATTTAACAAAAGTAATTTAATTCTTTGCTTAAATACAGATATCTGTAAAAACAATATAATTTGGACCTTTTGAACCATCTGTAAATGTTTTTAAAATAAATTGAGAATTTACCCCTGTAAAACAGTTTTATTTGTTATAAGACTTCAGAGTGAGTAAAGCAAACTATCATTAGCAAAGCTTTAATTTATCCACTAAGAACAGCTTTATGTTTTTACGATTTAATAAGGTTCCAGTTAATTTTATAGTATTTTATTTTTATATAAGTCGATAATATTCATTAAATAAAATTACCTTTATGTTTGGCTAAACTACAAATTGTTAAAAAGGCTATATTATAATTTAATATTTTTAATACTCTTGATCTTTTCAATAGACATTTAGAATTTATGCCTTCACGAAAAGTTTTTGTCGAATTTAAGCTTTTAAACAATTTTTGTTAATATAATACTTCTAGATGAGAGTAATAATTATCATTAGCAAGGTTTTCATTTACCCACATCGTTACATCAGTACATCATTACATACCACATCAGAACATTTTATGTTCTCAATATTAAATAAAGTTAAATTTGTGCCTCTTTAACCATCTGTAAATGTTTTAAAAATAAAATTAGAATTTACTCCTGTAAAACGAATTTCGTTATTATAAGACGTCAGGGTGAGTAAAATAAACTATCATTAGCAAAGCTGTCATTTATCCACTTCAAACCGCTGTATATTCTGACGATTTAATAAGGTTCAAACTTAATCTTATAGAATGTTCTTACTAAATAAGTCAATAATATTCATTAAATAAAATTGCCTTTATTTTTGGCTAAAATATAAATTGTTAAAAACATTATATTATAATTTTAGTTTTTTTTATATTCTTCATCTTTTCAATAGAAAAGTAGAATTTATGACTTAAAAGAGTTTTTGTTGAATTTAAGTTTCTAAAAATTTTTTCGCTAATACGACACTTCAGAATGAGAGTAATAATTGTCATTAGCAAGGTTTTTATTTACTTACATTTAATATTAAATAATGTTCAGAAATATTTTATTTCTCTAATTTTCTTACGAAATAAATCTATATATGTAATTTAACAAAAGTAATTTAGTTCTTTGCTTTTATACAAATATCTGAAAAGCAATAAAATTTGAGCCTTTTTAACAATTTGTAAATGTTTTAAAAATAAATTTAGAATTTACCCCCGTAAAACAAATTTCGTTATTATAAAACTTCAGAGTGACTAAAACAAACTATCATTAGCAAAGCTGTCATTTATCCACTTCGAACTACTTTATGTTCTTACGATTTAATAAGCATAAAATTAATCTTATAGAATTTTCTTACTTAATAAGTCAATAATAATCATTAAGTAAAATAGTCTTTATTTTTGGCTAAAATATAAATTGTAATAAACATTATATTATAATTTTAGCTTTTTTTAATATTCTTGATCTTTTCAATAGAAATTTAAAATTTATGGCTGTAAAAGAGTTTTTGTTGAATTTAAGTTTCTAAAACAATTTTCGTTAATACAATACTTTAGGATGAGAGTAATAATTGTCATTAGCCAAGATTTTTATTTACCCACATTTAATATTAAAAAAAGTCAGAAATATTTTATTTCTCTAATTTTCTTACGAAATAAATTTATATATGTAATTTAACAAAAGTAATTTAATTCTTTGCTGAAATACAAATATCTGTAAAAACAATAAAATTTGAGATTTTTTAACGATCTGTAAAGGTTTTTAAAAGAAATTGAGAATTTACCCCTGTAAAACAGTTTTATTTGTTATAAGACTTCAGAGTGAGTAAAGTAAACTATCATTAGCAAAGATTTCATTTATCCACTTCGAACCGCTTTATGTTTTTACGATTTAATAAGGTTCAAGATTAATTTTATAGTATTTTTTTTTTACTAAATAAGTCAAAAATAGTCATTAAACAAAATTACCTTTATTTTTGGCTGAAATACAAATTTTTAAAAAGACTACGTATATTATAATTTGATTTTTTAATACTCTTGATCTTTTCAATAGATATTTAGAATTATATATAAGTCTGCATAAAAAGTTTTTGTTGAATTTAAGCTTTTAAAACAATTTTCGTTAATTCAATACTTCAGGATGAGATTAATAATTATCATTAGCAGGATTTTTACTTACCCACATTTAACCATTTTATGTTCTCAAAATTAAATAAAGTTAAATTTGTGCCTCTTTAACCATCTGTAAATGTTTTTCAAATAAGTTTAGAATTTACCCCTGTAAAACGATTTTCGTCGTTATTAGGCATCTGAGTGAGTAAAACAAACTATCATTAGCAAAGCTGTCATTTATCCACTTCGAAACGTTGTATATTCTTACTCAAATATCTGTAAAATTAATATAATTTGGACCTTTTGAACCATCTGTAAGTGTTTTTAAAATAAATTGAGAATTTACCCCTGTAAAACAGTTTTATTTGTTATAAGACTTCAGAGTGAGTAAGTATCATTAGCAAAGCTTTCATTTATCCACTTTGAACCGCTTTATGTTTTACGATTTAATAAGGTTAAAAATTAATTTTGCAGTATTTTCTTACTAAATAAGTCAATAATATAAATTAAATAAAATTGCCTGAATTTTTGGATAAAATATGAATTGTTATACAAACTATATTATCTTTTTAATACTCTTGATCTTTTTAATAGAAATTTAGAATTTACTCCTGATAAAGAGTATTTGTTGAATTTAAGCTTACAAAATAATTTTCGTTACTACAATACTTCAAGCATTAGATATGTTTTCCTTACCCACATTTATTCATTTTAAGTTCTCAATTTTAAGTAAAGTCCAGAAAAATTTTATATCACTAATTTTCTTGCGAAATATATTCATATAACAAAAGTAATTTAGTTCGTTGGTTAAATACAAAGATTTGTAAAAAGAATAAAATTGGAGCCTTCTTAACCATTTGCAAAGGTTTTTAAAATTAATTTAGAATTTTCTCCTGTAAATTTTTGTTGTTGTTGTATATGACTTCAGAGCAAATAAAACAAATTATCATTAGCAAAGCTTTCATTTATCCTCTTCGAATCATTTTATGTTCTTACGATTTAATAAGGTTAAAAATTAATTAATAGTATTTTTTTACTAAATATGTCAATGATATTTATTAAATAAAATTGCCTTTATTTATGTCTAAAATATCAATTGTTATAACAACTATATTATAATTTTAGTTTTTTTAATACTCTTGATCTCTTCAGTATAAATATGGAATTTGCGCAGGCAAAACAGTTTTGTTGAATTTAAGCTTGTAAAATAATTTAAGTTATTACAGTACTTCAGGGTGAGAGTAATAATTATCATTAATAAAGTTTCAATTTACTCACATTTATTCATTTTATGTTTTCAGTAGTAAATAAAATTCAGAAATATTTTGTATCTCTATTTTTGCTTGCGAAATAAATCCATATAAGTAATTTAATATTTTCACATCTAATCGTTTTAAGTTATCAGTAGTAAATAAAATTCAGAAATATTTTATATCTCTAATTTTGCTTGCGAGATAAATCCATATAAGTAATTTAACCAAAGTAATTTAATATTTTCCCATCTAATCATTTTAAGTTCTCAGTAGTAAATAAAATTCAGAAATATTTTATATCTCTAATTTTGCTTGCGAAATATATCTATTTAAGTAATTTAACCAAAGTAGTTTAATATTTTGCTTAAATATAAATATCTGTAAAATCAATAAAATTTGAGCCTTTTAATCTGTAAATGTTAAATCTGTAAATGTTTCTAAAATAAATTGGGTATTTACCCCTGTAAAACAGTTTTATTTGTTATAAGACTTCAGAGGGAGTAAAACAAACTATCATTAGCAAATCTTTCATTTATCCACTTTGAAACGTTTTATGTTCTTACGATTTAATATGGTTCAAAATAGTTTTATAGTATTACTAAATAGTAGTTCTTACTAAATAAGTCAATAATATTCATGAAATAAAATTGCCTTTATTTTTGGCTAAAATATAAGAAAAATAAATAAATAAATAAAATAAAAAATAAAAATTCAAATAGTAATAATTTAAAATATAAGAAAACTTATTAAAAATACTATATTATAATTTTAGTTTTTTTTTATACCCTTCATATTTTCAATAGAAATTTAGAAATTACGCCTGCAAAACAAATTTTTTTGAATTTAAGCTTGTAAAACAATTTTGATTAATACAATACTTCAGGATGCGAGTAATAATTATCATTACCAAGGTTTTCATTTACCCACATTTAATCATTTAAGTTCTCAATATTAAATAAAGTACAGAACAATTTTATATCTCCAATTTTCTTCCGAAATAAATCTATATAAATAATTAAAAGTAATTTAATTTTTTCTTAAAAACAATTATGTGTGAAAATTTTCAAATTTGAGCCTTTCTAACAATCTGCAACTATTTCCAAACTAAATTTAGAATTTACCCATGTGAAACCGTTTTTATTGCTACACTACTTCAGGGTAAAAAAAAACAAACTATTATTAGCAAAGTTTTCATTTATCAACATCCACCATATTTACGTTCTCAAAATTAAATAAAATTGAAAATTATTTTATCTCTAGCTTAAAATTATTTTATCTCTATTTCTTTGTGATGTAATTCAATTTAAGTAATTTAACAAATGTAGTTTCGTTTTCTGCTGAAATAAAAATTGTTATAAAAACGATATTACAATTTCAGTCGTTTTAACAGTCTCTCAATCTTTCGAAATTAAATGTAGATTTTACGCCCCCTAATGTAATTTTCATTATTATAGGTCTTTAGAGAGAGAGAAAGTGCAATTTCTGAAAAAAAAAATTAATCATTTCGAATTTATTCATTTAATTTATCAATTATTCCATTATATTTTCAAGATTAAGTTGTTCCCAAATATTTTGTATTTAATTTTCTCATCATATAAATCAATACAAAAAATAAGAAAAGTGACTTTTTGCTGAAAATATTGAAAATGTATACTTTTTAACAGTCTCTCCATCCTTTCAAAATAAATGTAGAATTTACTCCCGTAAAACATTTTTTTTTTGTTATAAGACATCAGGGTAAGAAACACAAACTATCAATAGCCAATATTTCGTTTATTCTCTTCAAACCTTTTATGTTATCAAGATTAAATAAAACTTAAAATTATTTCATCTCTCTCACTCCCTCTTTTTTTGCGAAATAAATTAGTAAAAGTGGTTTCACTTAAAAAAGATATATAAATTATTATAAAAGCGTTACAGTTTCAAGTCTTTTTAACAGTCTCTCAATTTTATCGATCGAAAATTATCTTAGATTTTATGCCCCTAAATCAATTTTCATTGTTATAGGTTTTTAGAGAGAGAGAGAAGTACAATTAGCAAAGTTTTCATTCTTTCATTTCGAGCTGCTCTTTGTTTTCAAGGTTAAGTATTTCACAATTACTTTACTTTTTAATAAACTATTTGTTTTAAAGGACTTTATTAAAAAACATTCAAAATTTAGTCTTTTTAACAGTTTTTCATTTTTTTTAAAAAAGATATTTAGAATTTACTCCTGTAAAACTGTTTTTATTTTAAAATTACTTCAGGATAAGAGAAACAAACTTTCATTTTCAAAATTTTATTTTTGTGCTCTTTGAACCCTTTTATGATATGAAGATTAAATAAAGTTTAAGATTATTTTATCTCTGAATTTTTTTTAGCGAAATAATCCAATAAAAATAATTTCACTTTTGTTAAATATAAATTCCTGTAAAAACAGTATTGCAACTTCAGTGTTTTTAAAAGTGTTTCAATCTTTTAAATTTTAAATCACCTAAATCAATTTTCATTGTTATAGGAAGTCTTTACAGAGAGATAGGTGTGCATTAGCAACGCTTTCTTTCACCCATTTCAAACTGTCCTATGTTTTCAAAGTTAAATATTTAACAATTATTTTATGTCTAATTTTTTTATGCGATAAATAAAAAATTGTCTTTTGCTAAAAACGTTGAAAATTTAGTCTTTTTAACAATCTATCAATCTTTCCAAAAGAAATTTAGAATTTGCTCCTGTAAAACAGTTTTTGTTGTTAAAAGATTTCAGCGTAAGAGAAACAAACTATCATTTGCAAAATTTTTATTTTTATGCTCTTCGAGCTATTTTATGTTATCAAGAGTAAATAAAGTTCAAAATTATTTTATCTGTTATATTTTTATGCGATCAGTAAAAGTAGTTTTACTTTTTGTAAAGTATAAATTCCTATCCAAACGGTATTACAATTTTAGTCTTTTCAACAATCTCTCAATCTTTCAAATGCCACCTAAAACAATTTTTATTGTTATAATAGGTCTTTAGATAGAGAGAAGTACTATTAGCAACGGTTTCCTTCACCCATTTCGAACTGTTCTATGTTTTCAAGGTTATATTCCACAACTTTATGTTTACTTTTCTTATGCTATAAATAAAAAAAGGTGACTTTTGCCAAAAGACATTGAAAATTTAGTCATTTTAGTACTCAATACTTCAATATTTTTTTTTTTTTTTTTTTTTTTTTTTTTTTACAATTTACTCCTGTAGAACAATATTTGTTATTAGAAGACTTTAGAGTGAGAGAAACAAACTATCATTAGCAAAATTTTCATTTTTATGCTCTTCGAACTGTTTTTGGTATCAAGAATAAGTAAATTTCAAAATTATTTTATCTCTCATTCTCTTGAGAAATAAATCAATAAAAGTAATTAAAAAAAGTCCCTCTTTTTGCTAAAATTTAAATTGTTATAAAAACGGTATTACAATTTTATTCTTTTTAACAGTCTGCGAAAATAAATTTAGAATTTACGAATGAAAAACAGATATCATTGTTATAGATCTTTAGAGAAAGTAAAAGTACCATTGACAAAGTTTTCATTTATCTATTTCGAACCACTTTATATTTCCAAGATTAAATATTTCACAATTATTTTATGTCTAATTTTCTTTCAAAATAAATCAGTTAAAAAACACAATGGCACTCCGGGAGTGCCAACAGAAGTGAAAACTTGAACAATTACGTGTGTATTTTTTTAATCGTCAGGAAACGTTTTATTGTGCAGGAAATACTTTTAAATGAAGTGTTTTTTTTTTATTCATTATTATAAACTACTACTACAAAAATTATATTACAATTTTCATTTAATGAGCTATTGTACATGAAAAATAATGCATATTATTTTACATACAAAAATTGCAATCTATTGCGTAAAACGTAAATTTACAAATACATGAAATATGAAATTTAATTAATTGGTATTCTTTGAAATGAATACCAATGAAACTTATGAATTTTCATCCACAATTTCAACAACTCTCAATACATTCATGATTTCTTCCATGAGATGTAGTTTCATATCTTTTGTAATAACATTTATCTGCAAAATAGGGTTCTCGCTTCCTATCACTCCAAAAAGGATGACTTCTTTGCTGCCTGTCTTGTTTACAGTATTCGTGAACATTATGCTTTTTCTATCTTCATACTACGCGTATTGTTTGTGGTATCTATAATTTCTATCAACAAACTTTTCTTTTCTATAAAATGATTTCACTTCATTTCCGTATCAGTAACCACGTTTCTTAACTTTCGTGAAATATTTCATTATTTTCATTTTTTCTTTTTATATTATTTCCCTCTATTTCTTTTCTCGTGCTCGTTAAATTATAATATTTTCCGTGTTTTGTTATTTCATTTTAATCTTTTGATTTGGTCTGGCGAGTTGAGTCACTTTTATCTGTTTACACCGCGCGTGCTAAATTTATCTTGAAAATATTTTCTGAATTATTTTTGTTCATAATACCAATCATTTCGTTTTCTGCACGTGAACTATTTCCTTTTAATACTTTCGCTTCATTGTATGAATTGGCAACATAATTTAATTTTTATCGGAATTATTTGCAACTTTAAGGCAACCTATTTGAAAAGTATTGCGCTCGCCAACAATTTTAGTACCCTCTTCATCGATCGCCAACTTTAGTTTGCTGATCACGTCTTGCCCTATTACAATATCGTATGCGAGAGATTTTGAAACATAAAATTTCGTTGATATAAGAAACCCATCAACACGTATTTCATACACAAAATATCCAATTAGATTTACAGTTTTTCCACCAATGTCAGTTAATAAGATATCAACAGAAGACAAATTTGGCGACCTAATATTGACATAACATTCGTAACTGAATAAAGAAATATCGTTGTCTGTATCAAACAATAGATTTGCTTCTTTGCCTTTGATATTAATTATTTTACCCATTCCATTAGGTTTAGACTTATTTCTTATTCGAATTGTAGCAATGTTAGCTTTTTCCTGTACATCGGTATTAGAATTGTGATTTTGGCGATTATAATTTTTATAGTTTTCGGTAGAGTCTTGACTGAACTCCTTAGTTTGACCGTTATTGCTATTATTACACTGAGACGCTATGTGGCCTTGAGAGTTGCATCTAAAATACCTAATTTGAGAATAATTTCTTTTGTTTTGGTATTGGGTATAAACGAAAGATTGTGAATTTTCCTTTTTACTTACTTCGGGTTTTCTATCTTCAAAGTGGTGTGAAATTCTATTCATGGTTTTAACATTACGTCTCGCCGCATCATAATCGTCTAGTTTACTTACTAATACGTCTACATTTTTAATTTTTGGAAGATCATTAATAAAATGTTCTTTCATTCCTATAGGTAACCTTTTCTTAATTTGATTTACTACTATTAATTCTTTTAAGGATTCAAAATCAGATACTTTAAGACCGCCAATCCATTCTTCCAAATAATTTCTTAATTCAAATGCTAAATCGCGCCAAGTGGCTGAAGATTCTTTTTTATGTGACATTAATTTCTGCCTAAATTCTTCTGGCGTCATTTTGAAGCGTTTAAGAAGTAAATCTTTTACGTAATCGTAATTGTTCGCCAATGTTCCTGGCTCTCTAGCTATAATATTGGCAATTTCTAACGGAATTAAACTTAACAAATGTGTGACCCAATTTTCTTTTATTATATTTATTCGAGAAATTTGTCTTTCAAATAATACTAAATAGAGACTAATATCACTTTTGCTGTCAAAGTGAGATATTAATTTAAGCAAATCTGATTGCTTACCTGAACCAGCTATTGCAGAATCGTCGCCAAATATACAGAGGTGTCGGTAACAGTGTCGCGAGTTCAATAGTTTTTCCCCATCTCAAAAAATGCCCCAGCTATTGCAGAATCGTCGCCAAATATACAGAGGTGTCGGTAACAGTGTCGCGTATTCAATGGTTTTTTCCCATCTCAAAAAATGCCCAACGCGCCTAAAGAAGTTTTCACTTAAAAAAATAACAATAAAAACGTTAAAAATTTAGACAGTGTAAGAGTTTCTCAATATTTCCAGAAGAAATTTAGAATTAATGAATAAAACATTTTAATACAAAAAAATTAATAAAAGTACTAAATCAAAAATTCTGCTAAATCATAAATTGTTATAAAACCAATATTACAATACAATTATCTTAATCTTTCGAAAATAAATTTTGATTTTACGCCTGTAACAGTTTTTATTGTTATAGGTGTTTAGAGTGCGAGAAAGTACGGTCTCCCCCTCCCCCCTCATCCCCGAAAAAAAAAATAATTTCACTGGAAATTATTTCTTTTTTCAATTTATGTTTAAGAAAATTAAGACTTCATACTAAAATTTTACCAAACTTGAAATTTTCAATACGAGCACTTTATCGTGACCAGGGCTTGACAAATGCGGTCGCCAGGTCGCCATTGGCGATCAAGTTTTTTGATCTTTCGACCAAGTTATTTAAACTGGCGTTTACTCTTGGTACAAAAATTGAAACGACATTTTAATTTAAAATTTTCATAAGATGTCTCATTATAGAAATTGCACATTTGCAAAATATTAAGAATTAAACCTAGAAATTATATTGAAACAAAAAATATTTTGAACTTTTATTTTTAATTTGGCAAAAATAAGTTCATCGAATCTAAATTTTAAAATAACAAAATCAGAATTATTTGACTTACTTCAACAGGAAAATAGGCAAAAAATTGTTTTCCTGCTTCATTATTTCACCGATGACCCCCCTCATCTGATATAGATTTTGTAGCACTCAACTATCCGGACATTTGAAGCGTTCGGCAATCAGCATTTCTCGAACACAGCGGTTAATTCAGCCTTTATAGTATTTAATTTTTTTTCTCTTTTTAGAAATATATAATTTTGATAAGTTTCATTCGAAAACTTAATTTATATTATCTTTCTTAAATTATGTACTGTTCTAAACTGTAACTAATAATTCTAAACTATACTTCTAACTATAATTCTAAACTTTTTTTCTCTCAATTAATCCATAAAAAAACTTTTGCACTTTTTGAAACTCAGTGACAGGGGGTCGGGTAAATATTTTTTACTGGCGACTAGAATTTTTTGCTGGCTACCAGATTTTATCAAATTTGTAAAGCCCTGATCGTGACATTATATTGGGAATTTTCTTTAAAAATAAATTTTACTTTAGGATATCATACGGGAAGTCATTCGGTCAAGTAGTTTAGGAATTATGAAGGTTTAAAACTTGGAACTCCTAATGGTAAATTCATCATGAGCTGTAATTTTGGATTCGCATATTTGAAGTTTTTTAAATAGTTTTCTGTAAAAAAAAAAAAAAAAAAAAAAAAAAAAAAACAGTCCCGTGTTACAATTCTTAACTGTTTCAAAAATATATATATTTTTAATTAATTCTCAAAAAACTATCAATTGTAACTTATGAATATTTTAACAGAAATAGATTTCTAGAAGCTTCAAATATGCGAATTCAAAAGTAACTTCCATCCATTTCGAACCACTTTATTTTTCAAAGATTATATATTTCACAATTATTTAATGTCTAATTTTTTTACGAAGTAAATGAACAAAAAGTTAACAATTGTCATTCTTGCTAAAAAGCGCTGAAATTTCGAACACTCTTTCAATGTTTCCAAAATTAATTTAGAGTTTACCCCTGTAAAACTGTTTCATTGTTATTAGACTTGAAAGTAGGAGAAAGAACCATTAGCGGTGTTTTCATTTATTTACTTCTATCCGCTTTATGTTCTAATGATTTAATTAAAGTTCAAAATTATTTCATTTATCATTTCGTTACAAAATAAAGTTAATAAAATTAAATACATTTTCAACTAAGCATAAATTGCAAAAATTTATGAAAGTTTCCAAAATTAATTTAGAGTTTACCCCTGTAAAACTGTTTCATTGTTATAAGACTTGAAAGTAGGAGAAAGGACCATTAGCAGTGTTTCATTTATTCACTTCGATACGCTTTTATGTTCTAATGATTTAATTAAAGTTCAAAACTATTTCATTTAACATATCGTTTCAAAATAAAGTTAATAAAATTAATTACATTTTCAACTAAGAATAAATTGTAAAAATTTATAAAAGTTTCCAAAATTAATATAGAGTTTACCCCTGTAAAACTGTTTCATTGTTATAAGACTTGAAAGTAGGAGAAAGGACCATTAGCAGTGTTTCATTTATTCACTTCGATACGCTTTTATGTTCTAATGATTTAATTAAAGTTCAAAACTATTTCATTTAACACATCGTTTCAAAATAAAGTTAATAAAATTAATTACATTTTCAACTAAGAATAAATTGTAAAAATTTATAAAAGTTTCCAAAATTAATATAGAGTTTACCCCTGTAAAACTGTTTCATTGTTATAAGACTTGAAAGTAGGAGAAAGAACCATTTGAAAGTAGGAGGAAGAACCATTAGCAGTGTTTTAATTTATTCACTTCGATCCGCTTTATGTTCTAATAATTAAATTAAAGTTCAAAACTATTTTATTTAACATTTCGTTTCAAAATAAAGTTAATAAAATTAATTACATTTTCAACTAAGCATAAATTGTAAAAATGTAGTGTAAATTTATGAAAGTTTCCCAAAATGATACTGCAAATATTTTAAATATAAAACAACGTTATTTTCCAGGATTATTACTATTACGGCACTGCAAAAAAATTGTTGATTTTACAGTATAATACTGGCACCCAGCTTCTAGTATTATACCGTAAAATTAACAGTAATAAACAGTAAAAGTAAGCAGTAATACGCTGCCGCGCGTGTGCGGTAGCGTATTACTGCTTACTTTTACTGTTTATTACTGTTAATTTTACGGTATAATGTTAGCGGCTGGGGTGCCAGTATATAATACTGTAATATCAACATTTTTTTTTTCAGTGTGTTGTTGTCCCTTTTCTTGTTGGTATTATAAAAACACACATAAAAAATGCATAAAAACACATATCTGTATTTTTATAGATTTAGAAATTCGTAAATTTCATTTTATTTATTAGTCACCTTTGTTTACTATCTTCATCAGCCACATTCATAATAGATGTTTTTAATAGTTTCATGACTAACGTTGAATCTACACCGAGTTTTTGTGGTTAAGTGTAGCTTATAATATTCAGTTATGGACTTTGCATGGCATACATTTCAAATATTGCAGAGAAACCTACCGTTTTAAGTGTACAAAAAATTATTTTCTTTTTATTTTCCTTTTTTTAAAATTTTATTTTAGATCACATATGTAAGAAGTTATACGAGTGTAATATCAGTACTACAGAAATTTAATTATATTATGAGAAAATCTTAAATTTTAAATATTTCATTTATTTTCTTGTAACAATAACTTTTTCAGTATTGAGGAAAAAACGAAAAACAAAACAAAACAAAAATAACAACACACGCATGTACGCACGCGTGCGCACACACACGGGCACAAAAAAATTGTCTTGGTTTATAAAGGGATTTTCAGTTCTAAACGGTACTATATTCAGAATGAGAAATTTAATTAAAAATAAATTTTAAGAAGTATCTTTGGTATTAACTTCTAATTTTTTTATATTATTTAGCGTTCAAGCAATTTTTTTTAATATATATTCTGAATCGAACAAAACAAACTACTTTAAAATATTCAAATTAAAACCGTGTCAATATGAAATTAAAAATGTTTACTTTAACACAGACTCCGGTTGTTTTTTTTTTCTTAACATGCGCTTTTCTCAAAACTACGTTTCTGCTACTTGCACGCACAGTAAAAAAATAAAATAAAATAAAATAAAATAAAATAAAAAAGTAAAGAATTTGCAAACAGATAATTTCGTTTGCACAGATCTTACAAACACCACCTTCTACTGTTTTGTCAATTAAACGACGCAAATTTTATTTATAGTGATTAGAATGTATTTTTTAACTCATACACCTTAGAAGGCACATTCCAATCGCAACAAATAAAATTTGCATCGTTCATGATAAAACAGTATAGATGGAGACTGTGGTCGTAAGTAGCGAAATTACAGTAGTCACTACTTTTTCTGGTAGTTTGTAGTGTTACATTTTGGAAAAAATATAATGTAGTGAGTAGATCGATACAAAAATATAAGTCATTTGTAGCGAGCACTGGCGCTACTTTTAACGCTACTTCAAGGGAAAAAATTATGCTATTCTCCAAATTACGTGATCATAGCTTGCTTCTTTTGTACAAGTGCAACAATTTGACACTGTCAACGACAAAAAAGCTGCAGTATTTAGCAATGCATCGTATGACGCACAGATTTTTCCATTGACACTTGACAGTAAAACCAAATGCTGATCCACCAAAGAAATTACTTTTCTTGCTGGCAACATTTGTCAATTTTTCATTATTAGATTTGCATATTTTACTTTTTTATATTATGACAGAGAAAATTACTTTTAAACTGTCCTGGTCGGCATATGACAAGTTATTTTAATATTATCGAACAGCAAACAAGTCAATGGCGTTATCTTGTAACAGTAAACTTTGCCCATTTAACAAAGATAGCATTAGACAAACAGTATGTAGTGCAGATTCCAATACTACTGTGTACAGGATTCTAATACTACAGTGTCAGTTTTAATGTCTGCACTTTGAACTGACACATCTTCCGATTCAATTTTTGTAGACAGATTTTCTTGTTTTTCCAGCATTTTCATGTATATTCTTAATTTTTAATGCCTTTGGTTATATCGCACTTATTTTATCGTATCCCATTAAAACCGATATAAAAAGATGCCACTGTATTGCTTAATATACGTCCTCAATTTCAATTGTATATTGAATCATTTGAAAAAATCTTAAAGTTAGCAACGTACTGACTATTCTTTAGAAACAGTTTGTATGTATATCTACTTTTTAAAACAAGTAGTTGTAGCTGTAGTTCGCAACAAAAGAAAAGTACTTTTTACCACCACTGAGTGGAGATTGTAAGTATAATTTTATATACATATCTGTACAACTAAAATAATCTGTCTGCAAGTGTTTTTTTTTTTTTTTTTTTAAGCGCAGCAAGCAAAGTTAAAAATCAATTGAAGTCTGTGTTAAAATACATATTTTCAATTTCAAATTGACCCGGTTTCCATTTAAATATTTTCATTCGGTTTATTTTGTTAGATTTAGAATTGTATAAAGTTTTCAAAATTTTGAAAAACACCTAGATTTTTTGAACGTATTAAAACTAATGACTCCCCTTAAAGAATATAAATTTTGAAAATTTTACTTCAGTAATTTTTTAATGCGTAAAATTCTGAAAAAGTTGGTATAGGATATCTGCTACTTTTTGACGATCAAAAGAAAATTTTGAAAAATTACTTTAATTAATGAGTAAACTGTAATGAAATTTTCGTTCAGGTTAACCTGGTATTTCAGAATCTGTGATGTGTAAAACCTGTTAGAACACCTTAAAACTAAATTAGTCTGCAATATTAACAAGATAATCCATTATTATTTCTCGGATGAATTACCTTTTATAATATTACATTTTCTTTAGAGGAAAATATAATATTTAGGTTTTATTTATTTATTTATTGTGAAAATTTCTTTCTGCAAGATCTACTGAGATTTTACCAGTAGACGCTAATCCCTTCTAAGCTTCAGACTCGGCCCGTTCTATGAGTCATGCTACTTACACTATAAAGTATATATTAATTAGTGCTAACATACATTTACCAAATAGTTTATTTATTTATTTATTTTTTTAACATAATCCTGTTTTTTATCTACTTGGAAATTTACATGAGATTTAAGATAAATTATTACCAATATATTCTCGTTATTTTACAGATTTTTTTTTTTTATTGTGTAGAATAACTTTTAGCTAGATTTCTTAATATTTGTAACGAAATTTTGAAATTCATTTCATCATATTCATAAACAAAATGGAAAATTTTGCTAAAAAATTCTCTTTTGTTATATTCATTCACAAATACCTTTAATTTTGAAAAACCATTTATTTAACTTCATTTTGTAAAATAAATCTAGGCTGATCTAGTAAAGTAAACGTTATGTGATCGAACACTAAACTTCATTCTTTATCTCCTCAAACTTATTAAAAGTAGCAAAAATTGTTTTTATTTATTTTTTTATGAGAAAAGAGAAAAAGTTGCAACAAAAAAATAAAACTCACACACTAAAACAAAAGTTGTTTTAAATTATTAAAGCAGAGAAATAAATATAAATTCATTTTTGAATAATTTTATCATTCATTATTCCATTTATTTAACTTAAGTGACAGCCAACTGATATGGTATAGATTGATCCATTTTATATCATTCATGATTTTAATATACCATATTATAATTTTAGTCCTAAAATATTGCAAAAGCAAATAAATGCGGAATTAAAAAAAAATAAAAAATAAATAAATAAATAAATAAAAGGTGAAAACATTGAAGTAACATATTATATATATATATTTAAACAGATGAATCAAATACCACACACATATATCAAATACCACACGCTATACAGCTAATTTCAATGCCTGATAAAGATATTCGCCAAATTTGAAATCTATAAAATTATTGCTTGAAACCTCTACAAAGAGTCAATGAGAAAATAGATCCCTAATTTCGCATTTAAATACATTTTTATTCACCAGAACACTTAACACTAAAAGCCTTCTTTTTTCTTGAATTTCATTTTCTAACCTAAATCCAGAATAGTTCGGGGAAATAAACTTTATGCCATCGAAAAGTAACCTTATCATCACATTCCCTTATTTCTTCTAACTTACCAAAAAAGGTTTATCTAACTTTTAAAAAAGACACAAAGTTGTTACAGAAAAACAAAGCTAATCGGATAATTTTTGTGACATTTATCATGAGACAGACAGATATAACGATAGACATACAAGCCAAAATCCGATTGTGTGTTAACAGCAGACCTCCACTTATATTTCAGCAATTAATTAACTTAAAGCCATTTTTATAGATAATTATCTTTCGATGTCATTCTTAATATTTGCATTAATATTTCCAAACACATTTCATTATTTTCGTAACTAAAAAGATATACTTTTTCAAAAGAAAAAATTTCCTTTAGTTATTTTTATTCACCACAACACTATCTCTAAAAACCTTCTTTTTCTCTTGAACTTCATTTCCTAACCTAAATCCAGAATAGTCCGAGAAAATAAACTTTGTGTCATCGAAAACTAAACTTATCACATTCCGTTATCTCTTCTAACTTACCAAAAAATGTCTTTCTAACTTTTTAAAAAGAAAAAAAAGGGCAGAAAGTTGTAACAGAAAAACAAAACTAACACATTAAAAGAAAAGAGGTTCCTGTGAAGAACATATAGTCCAATTTCAAGAGAGAAAGCGCAGCAATGCGGCTTGCCAAGTATGAGGTGCGGAACGATTTGAATTCTTGGGGCCAAAACACCATCAAATTTCTATTTATCAAGCTTAACTAGAGAGGGCCCCATCTGCCGTTACACTCGAGGGTGGCTGAGAGTTCTACTGGCGTATGTTGAAGCTCATTGATGGGGCCGCAGAAAAGAACATGCGCCCCTAAATCTCTTGTCTGGCTTGCACTCAAATGATGTGTATGATATTTACATTGAGAAGGGTGTCTAATGCTCATCACGTGTAAGGGGCGAGTGAGAAAAACGAAAATATTTAGTACATCGGAGTGGGCTTTATCACGCGGAGTTTTATAAAGTCAATTTAGGAGAACGGGTTTTTCATACCAGATGTTTCAAAAACATGCATGTATATATCATCCTTTGGTTAGGCCATTGAATGTTTGATTTGTCGTCTTAGTTTAGCATTTTCAAGTTTTCAAAGAATTTTTTCGATCGATTGTGTAAATAGAGCTTTTATGATAATTATTATGTAATCGATATAATCTGTATTGCTTTATAATCATATATTCTAATACGAGCAAATCTTGTGTGTGGTTATATATATATACAGTGAAACTTCCATTTAACGAAATCTCATCGTTACTCTTAAAAACTTCGTTATGAGGAAAATTCGTAAAATAGAAATCAACTTAAATTCATAATTTTTCCTGCAGATATGACACAGGTATTGGATTCAGAAGCTTTTGATTCAGTTTCAATTATGAAGCCGTCTTTTACAAAACAGTTGTGTACGGTCGATGAAATCACGTCACATCCCCAAGCTTTGGCTCAAGCTTTCATCAGCTCTGATACACAGGTTCTCAAACTAATGTTTTCAATACATAGTCTATTTTCTGTCTTTTTCTATAATATACTTCAAGATTTTGTATTATTCCTTTGACTAATAGCCGAAGTTTAGACGTTGTATTGTCAAGAACAAAAATAACTTTGATGTTCTCAGATTTATATTTTGAAGCTCATTCTTGTGGATGTACAAAGCAATTGTCTACCAGCAATGGAAGGTCAGAATGGTAACTGTCTCACTGTAATTGATATTTTTTGCTTCATTACATCTGACGCCATTGCGTCACTTCATCTTCTATATCATTGAATGTAAAAAGGAGATTTTGACTTCCCCCAACTGTCAGCGCTGGAGTCTCGGTGTGGGAGAGTAATGATAACAAGGGTTTTTCTTAATGTGGAAAAAATTATTTTATTCAGCACCAAGCAGAATGGAAATTATTTAAATGTGTTCATTTTCATACAATCCGCTGAAATAAATTCGCATACCCATCGCAACAGCAACCTTTTCGCTCTGTACACGTACAAAAGTGAAACAAACTTCGTTATGTAGAATATATTTTTCGCAATATGGAGATTAATTTTTATGCTAATGGTGTTCAAAGTCAAAGTTCTGGAGAAAATTTCGTTAAGTAGAAAACTTCGTTAAATAGGGACTTCGTTAAAGGGAAGTTTCACTGTATATATATATATATATATATATACACTGCTCAAAACAATTAAAGGATATTTGAAGTTTTATACAAAATAAAGGTATAAACGAAATTTTTTTTGCCGAAAATAGAAGAAGAGAATCCCAAATTCAAATTTTTCTGGTTTTCAAACTGTGGAGTATGCAAATTTTGAGTTCGACGTCAAAAACGTCGCTTCAGCGGCAGCGAATGAAATTTGACTTTCAACTGGATAAAAGAGAATGAAGACAAGGATGATCGGCATTCAGTGATTGCTTTGTTTCGATGAGTACGATGTCTCAGCGAAGTCATTTGATAGATTCAGAAGCTTGGAGAATTGTTGGTAAGTTAGAAGGGGGCCAAACTCAAGCCGAAGTATCGCAAGCCATTGGAGTGTCACAAAGTGTCATTTCCAGGATCTGGAACCGATTTTTGGAGAGTGGATGTGCAGGTCGAAGACCAGGGCAAGGTCGTAGACGGGCAACAACGCCCAATGAAGATCGGTATTTAGCGTTAACAGCTCGGAGACACCGAAACATGAACGCTACTCTTCTCCAACAACACCTTCGCTCGGCTACAGGCACCACGATTTCAACTCAGACTGTCCGAAACCGGCTCCATGCTGTAGGTCTGTATGCTCGCCGACCGATGGTATGTGTTAGATTAACATCAAGGCATCGTCGCGACCGCAGGGAGTGGGCAACCGAGCATGTCAACTGGAGGAGAAATGAATGGAGCAATATTCTGTTTTCTGACGAGTCCCGTTTTTCTGTGCATCCGGATAATAAGCGTATTTTCATCTGGAGGGACCGTGGCAGTAGGAATAATCCTGCGTTCGTGCACGAAAGTGTCAGATTTGGCGGTGGAGGAGTGTTGGTGTATGGTGGCATCTCCATTGACGGGCGCACTGACCTCTACATCATTCGAGATGGAGCTCTGACTGGTCGCCGATATAGGGATGAGATCCTCAGACCTATTGTAGTCCCTTACGCTGCAGCAATCGGAGATAACTTCATTTTAATGGACGATAACTGAAGGCCACATCGTGCAAACCTGGTGGAGGATTTCCTTTTCGAGGAAGGAATCGTTCGAATGGAATGGCCAGCGTGTTCTCCAGACATGAATCCAATCGAGCACGTTTGGGACGCTCTAGGAAGACGAGTTTCTGGCCGCCAACAACCCCCACAAACTCTCCAAGAACTGGAAAGAGCTCTTCAGGAAGAGTGGGGCAGAATACCCCAACTCGTCATTAATAGCCTCATTGAGTCCATGCCTCAAAGGTGTTCAACGTTGCTGACCGCCCGTGGAAACCATACCCCCTACTGAAAATGATTTTCTTTGAAGAAAACACCTTTTCTTATTCTTTTTTTCTCATATGCACAAATTGTGTTTTTTTCCTTTTGTACACAAATGCGCAATAAAATGCATTTTTTTCTGCCAAACATGTGTAATTTATTCTCATATAACCTACTATGTCTGTCGACCATGTATCAATCAGCTAAAAAGTTTCCCAGATAAAAATCCACCTAAAACTGCAATATCCTTTAATTGTTTTGAGCAGTGTATATATATGCAAATTTTATCTTAAAAACGGCTCTAACGATTTTGACGAAATTTTGTATCCTACCGTTTTGGGGCACCAGAAAACCATTGGGCTAGGTCACATGTTCGAGAAAATTCGATTAGTGGGTCATTTTGGGTCATTTTTGGTCATGGTCAAGCTAATTGTATCTAAAAAACGGTTCAAACGATTTTGACGAAATTTTGTATCCGACCATTTTCGGGCACGAGAAGACTATTGGGCTGGGTCACATGTTCGAGAACTTTCGATTAGTGGGTCATTTGTGGGTCAACGCGGGTAAAATTAATTTTATCTAAAAAACGGCTCTAACGATTTTGATTAAATTTTGTGTCCTACGAGTTTCGAGCACGATAAAATCATTGGGCTAGGTCACATGTCCGAGAAAATTCGATTAGTGGGTCATTTCTGGGTCATTGTGGGTCAAGATCTAAAAAGCGGCTCAATTTACACTAAATTTTGCATCCAATGGTTTTCGGGCACGAGAAGACTGTTGGGTTAGGTCACATGTTCGAGAAAATTCAATTAGTGGGTCATTTTGGGTCATTTTGGGTCATGGTCAAGCTAATTGTATCTAAAAAACGGCTCAAACGATTTTGACGAAATTTTGTATTCTACGAGTTTCGGGCACGCGAAAATCATTGGGCTAGGTCACATGTTCGAGAAAATTCGATTAGTGGGTCATTTCTGGGTCATTGTGGGTCAAGATCTAAAAAGCGACTCAATGTACACAAAATTTTGCATCCAATGGTTTTCGAGCACGAGAAGACTGTTGGGCTAGGTCACATGTTCGAGAAAATTCAATTAGTAGGTCATTTTGGTCATGGGTCATGATATTTGAACTCAAATTTAATTTTGACCGAGCATAGCTTGGTCTTCCCTGCTCGTTAACAAATATTTGAGCAAATTTATATCCAAATTACTTTATTAAATGTACAATGATTACTGTTTAATAGAAAATGCTGAAAATATTACTGGGAAATGGAAGAAACGGGAAAATATGCCTTCAGTCTTCTGCCAAAGGGGAGAAAAGAAAGGCTTTTTCACAATAGAAACATTTTTATTATTCCTGGGTAATCAAAGTCTGTTTTCGACCTTTTTATATAAAATAAAGCAAGCAACATATCCTTATTGTGTCTGTCGAGAACTGGCCACTTCCCTACATTACTTATATATTTTACAGAGCACACAAACATCCGTACTCCATATACGCAAAAAACGAGACATTTCATATCAGATATGATTCGTGGTTCATCCACATTGAAAAGTGCCCACATCACTTGGACAAAATAATACAAATAGAAAAAATGTTACAAAAAAGAAAAAAGAATGCATTTGAAAATACACAGCACCGATGCTTTCACAGTCGGTGGACTGTTCGTGTACTCAGATTCGTCTAAGTCTCCAGGCTATATAAGAGACAAATATAAGAACTTATATAAGAAACAAGTCTTAATTGTATTATAATATTAATTAAAATGTGTTTTTCAGAAGTATTACATACCGGGTGTCCAACAAATTTGTTAACATTTCAAAAATGCATAAAAGGGAAGGAATGGGAGGGGGGGGGGATTTGTTTTGGTAACGAAAAAAATTTTTGTGAAAATTTTTGTCAATAGAGGGCGTTTTACGCATTCGGATAATGGGATTGATTTTTGACTTTAGGGTTATGTAAAGTCTCTATAGTGTACTGCAACACTCCGTCTTCCTTAGCAAGTTAAAGGATTCTATATGCCACGAAATCGCCTGCATCCATCCAGATATGCTACATGCCCCTGGAAATTTTCGAGTTCGTTTTTATTGATGTGTAATGCGAGTGAAATTTGTTTGACCGTGAAATTTTTATGTTTCGAAGTTTACAGCTAAACTTCAGCGCGCTCTCATTTCTAAAGTAACCCAATTCAGAAAGGACGATAAGATTATAAAACTGTATACTGCGATATTCATATTAATTTTTAAACTATGTCATAATGCAATTATTAACTAACAATAAGCAATTAAAATTATTACAAAACCCTAAGTATGTAATACCGAGTGCCCCATAAATTTGTTAGCATTTCAGAAATGCATAAAAAGTGAAGGAATTGGTTTATTTGAATGCGGTTTGCAACAAACTTATTCTCACGGGGGGGGGGGGGGGGATTTTTTAGTAACGAAAAAAATTTTGTGTAAAATTTTATCAATGGAAAGAGTTTCACACATTCGAATTACAGGATGGATTTTTGGCTTTGAGGTTATGGTGTATTTATGGTGTATTTATAAAGTCTCTGGTGTACAAGAGCAGTCCGTTTTCCTTAGCGGCGTTAACCCCTTCGCGACGAGCGTCCTCTACAGAATTTTTAATGTTTTACCACCGGTTTTTCAAAACAGAAATTTTCGACTAATTGAATCGCAAAAATGCTATCATTAAATAAGTCAGAGCTTACAATAAAAAATAACTGGTGGGAATAATCGAGGATTCTGAGCATCTTATGCATCACGTATACGTGTCGCTCGTCCCCAAGGGGTTAAAGGATTCCATACGCCACGAAATCACCTGCATCCATCCGGATATGCTACATGCCTCAGTTAACGGTGATCTCATTCATTGCAAAATGGAATTCCTTGTGGTGGCAGACACGTAGAACATTTACTGCTATGAGCTCGTAAATAAACGTCATTTCCCACGCAATTTTGTGAATTGAATTATAAAACGCCCTCTATTGACTATTACTTAGTTAACAGACTATAATTAACTGTATCTCAAATACGAAAATAAATTACATGTTCGCATTAATTTCCAGATTTTAGATATGAATATAGATATGTTTCTAATTTAAGTAAGTATCACTGTGTATCTGTAAATAATGAATTTTTTCCTTCAAATTTTTCATTTAAAATGCACCGTGTACATGCCACTCCTGTTATCTATTTAAATTTCCATAAAATTTTTACCAGCATGAAAATAAATAATTATAAATCTTATGCTAGTACGAATTTGCATCTTTGAAGTCGCTCTCATCAGATATATTAAGTGTACATATGATTCTGTTTAAAATATGAAATGTTGTAAAATATGTAATAATCTAATAAAAAGTCATAAAATGTAACTAAAGTACTTTACAACATTTCATAAGCTGTTTCAGTTTATGCTTTATATTTGCCAGCTATCTGACATGTATTAAAAATGTGCTCTTTAAAAAAATCGAAAAGTTATTTTCTGGCAAAGTTAATAGGTATAAACCTTAAAAAAGTTGCCTAGCTAAGTTTAGGCCGGCCTATCCTGGAGGCATGTGATGTATACTGTGATTTTTTTTTTTAAACAAAGCAGACGATTAAAAAAAAAAAGTCCTTCCGGCCTGTACCGGGAGGAAAAGGTAGCTTTCCTATACCTTCGTTTTAAAATTTTACCTAATGTTACACGAAAACAGCAAGTTAAAATGCAAAGAAACGTTTACAAAAGATTCGTTAATACTGAATTTGAATAAGAATTTCGCCAAATTATTGAGCAATAGCCAAATTGGCTTCATTTATAAAGACTTATTTTGGTCGCCAAATTTGGCGATATTTCGCCAAATGTCACAAATTTCGTCAATTTTGTCGCCAATTTTGGCGCTAACGGATATGAATATATAGTTTTATGCGTATGATTGGGAAAATTATTACAACAATGAAAGAAAATAATTTCTGAGTAATCGCGTTAACGTGCTGTTTTGTTTCAAAATGTCAGCCACCCTAGAATTTCAAACTGCTCTATCTCAGCCATTTTTTAAGATAGAGGTAAACCAAAAAATGCTCTGAAATCCTTGTATCAAGGCCTAACACGTAATTAAAAAATAAATTTTAATTTTTAATTTTTTTGTATATTTATTTTAGTTTTAAATTTTTAAATGGCCGCCATCTTGAAACAAAATGGCGGACCAAGCTGGCCAACGAACTCGGTCGAGACATTGGTGACCTTAATACACACAATTAGTTTCATCAAAATCGATTTATAAATACGAGCGTTATCGTATGACATAGGTCAGATATATATATATATATATGGATATATATATATATATATATGGATATATATATATATATATATATATATATATATATATATATATATATATATATATAAATCAACATTTGAACGGAGGGTGGTTTTGGGGTCTGGGGGTCATGATCGGTGAAAATATATCGAAATTTTCCGGAACTGCTTTCCTCCGAACGGCTGCAATAGGTAGCTTTATACTTTTTTGTATTGAAAGCTACCTAAAAGATGAAGTGACTTATGATAACAAAAATCGTATTAGAACTTTGTGGCAAAATGTGACACAAGGTATTGACGCTTGATATGAAAACATTATATATTTTATTTTTACAATTTGTGATGAGTCATAACCACTTTTAAAACTATAAAAATATTGTTTCTAGGTGACACGGAAATAATTTTTTCGATATTTCAATGCGATGACTTTTTCAGTCTGTAAATCGTAAGAAAAAAAAATACAAAAAACAAAGGTCGGGGGGAGAAGAAGAAGAAAACTCCTTCCTTACTCTTATTTGTGAAAGATCCTCAGCAGTAATACACCGTGTCCCAAAAGTTTAGAAAATCAATAAAATTTGAATTAACATAAAAAATAATAAGGTACAATTAAAATTCGTGAGATAGGTAATAAATAAAAGAAGTTTTGCTGATATTCTCTAATGATTGATTTCTTTATTCTTCTCGATATTTGTACAGGATTTTGTCCTTGCGCTTTTAAATGTAAAATCTTAATAATTTCATCTTTAGACATTTCTTTAGAACGTGGCATTTTTATCAATATATCAATATATCAAAGATATACACATATAAATTATGATCAAAGGTTTGAAATTATAAAATATACATTAAATTATATAACAATGTGCTGTCCCAAAGGTATAGACACAATACAACATAACAAGTTTTCTTTTACATTTTTGTTCACAAAATAAAATATTTTTATTTTCGTCTGCTTCTATAAATGCAGAATAATTTTCCCGTTTAATTGAAATATCGTCGGCTGTATTTTTAGCATAATAATTTATTGAAATTTTGTGGAATCAAATGTTTTCAATGTATTCTATTGTTTGTGATTCAGAAAAGACATTTCCTGCGTATTCTGATAAAAATGCCACGTTCTAAAGAAATGTCTAAAGATGAAATTATTAAGATTTTACATTTAAAAGCGCAAGGACAAAATCCTGTACAAATATCGAGAAGAATAAAGAGATCCCTGACAGTATTTATAGAGTTTTGAGATCAGGTGGAACATGGAATATTAGAAAGCAAGTCGGAAGACTAAAGAAAACAATGTTACCTGATGATAGACTGTTTTTGAAAATGGCTTCAGTTAATAATTTATCTGTGCGTGAAATTGCATCGATTTCCAGAATTTCAAAAAATGCTGTACACAGAAGAATTAAGCTTCAACAAATATTGTTTACAGGAGAATGAAAGCAAAACCTTGCTTAAAGCTGAGACATAAAGATGCACGTCTAAAGTGGGCTAGAAAGCATATGTCGTACTGTGAAAAATGGATTTCTGTCATCTTCAGTGATGAAAAGAAATGGAATTTAGACGGCCCTGATGGTCATAAATTTTACTCGAGGCTAACGAAAAAGACAGGCTACAGCGGTGCGTTCCACTTATCTTTTTTTACAGACCGCTAGAGTGACGTGATGCTCTTTTCGTACACCTGCATTGGTGGATTCGAGCCTCACGTGATTCCCGCGGTCTGTAAAAAAAGATACGCGTAAAGCACCGCGGTAGCCTTTCTTTTTCGCTAGCCTCGATTTTACTGGCATGACCTAAGAAAAGAACCCAAGAACTGTTTCAGCAGGCAACAAGGCGGAGGATCCGTAATGTCCTGGGGAGGGTTTTCTTTCAACGGCCAAACATTTCTAGGATTTATGGACAGAAAAATTAAATCAGAGGGTTATCAGGCTATTTTACGTACCAATTTACTGCCAATTATTGATTTTCTAGCAGGAGAGGACTTTTTTCCAACAAGATGGGGCATCCACCCATACCTCCACATCATCGAAAACAGGGTTTAGGCAAACCAATATCACACTGTTAGACTGGCCAGCACTTAGTCCAGATTTAAATCCCATGGAGAACATATGGGGTATCTTATCTCGTAAAATATGTGAAAATGGAAAGCAATATGCATGGGTAAATGACTTAAAAATTGCAATTGACAAAGCGTGGTATGAAATATCTCCTTCTGTAATGCAATGCTTAGTTAATTCTATAGAACAATGTGTATTTGATGTTATAAAGTGTCGGGGCAATACAATTAAATATTAAAAGTAAGTTTTTAGTTACTTTTATAAATGTAAATCCAAAAAAAATTACAGGTGTCTATACTTTTGGGACAGCACATTGTTATATAATTTAATGTATATTTTATAATTTCAAACCTTTGATCATAATTTATATGTGTATATCAGCAAAACTGCTTTTATTTATTACCTATCTCAAGAATTTTAATTGTACCTTATTACTTTTTATGTTAATGCAAATTTTATTGACTGTCTAAACTTTTGGGACACGGTGTAGATCAGTGTATTTGAATATATTGACTATGGATACCTAGAGCTTGAATAAGTATAATTACAAAACCAATATACTGCTTTTTGCGACATAATGATATTTTTATCACGTTTATAAAGATCTCCAGAATTTCGGTGGTAATGTGTGGTAATTTTGAAGCGCATGCAATATTAATAGTAAATTGTAAAGAGCAGTAATGAATAAGAAAACTCTTAATATTTCGTAATTTTCGTTTTGAATGATTTTTCTGATGTATATTTAACTGCAGTTTTTTTTCTAGTCTGTGCATTCGGTTTGTGATAACTTCTACTTCATGGTTCATGATTGTAGACTCAATAATCAGCCAAATATATAAATTCAATGGGAAAAAATAGTTCACTGAGTCGATAAAAGTCGCCTGGTTAAGGGGACTTGTTAGAAAAACCTATCTGATCTCTTTCAAATAAGATCATTTATACAGCGAAAGAAACGAAAGATCTTGAACTCATAAATTGATTCTGATTCTGATGAGTATCAGTGTTTCTTTCCAAAGACACAATACGTGAAATCAAAGACTTCCTCATTACGTAGGAATTTTAATAAACTGATAAACTGCTTTTTAATATAATTTCTCTTAATCTAGATTATGTTTTCAAGAAGAAAGGAGCAAATATGTACGTTCCTCACAATGTTAAACTTAAACAAATTTATATAGTCTAGTAAACTTAAATTAAATGCATTTTATAATTTGTTAAAAGTAAAATTAAAGTAATTCAGTGAAAGATGAATGAGTTGAATCAATTGTTATTTAAATAATAATCAAATGATTGATTAAATAATATTCAGGAGTGGCGCGCACGCGCTGAAAATCTTTTAGTTCCACTTTTCACCACCGTGTGTTAAAGTTCATGTTAAATTGAATGAACCAATTCCCGTTGAAAATTGCCCCATAGAACCGAACCCGAGAAAATAACCCCTCTCCCCTGCAGATTAATATTCAGAAATGGTAGTAACTAAGGGCTGAAAAAATGATACCAAAGTTTTAGTACCTGGGTGACTTGGGGAGAATGTTGGAAAAGATTTCGTTTGAATCGGACCAATATTTAAAAAGTTCTGATTTGGGTAGCAGGGGGGAAGGGCGAGTTTCAATCAGAGTATTAACGTGATATTTAAATTACGACCGGACACCCCCTCCACCCTCAAAATTATACCAAGGACCTTTAACATTAACAATTATCGTTAACTTTTGAAACAGAAACAAAATGGCGTTTCTTTTGTGTTTGTTTTGACTTTGAAATTTAAGTTTCTTTTTAAATTTTATCCACTGTTAATTTTCTATTTAAAAAAAATTACCGGCCGATTTTTCCGAAAGTTAGATTTTCTGAAATAGAAAATATTTTTAGCGTATATATGCCAATTTTCAAATCCCTACCTGAAATAGTTTAAAAATTTTAATTACCTTGTAATTTCTTACATTTCGTATCGGAAAGTAAATCGATAGACGGACCCCGTTGCGGAAGTAAATTCAATTCAACCCCATCAAGTGTCTGCAGGTTTACTTAAGAAGATAAAAACATCGCATTTTCGGGGAGTTTTTAATGAATATCTCGGGTAATTATGAACCGATTTTTACTGCATTTAGAGCAATGGATAGAGGACATAATTTACCATATTGGAATCAAAAATTGGAGCCGCATTGTTTTTATTAATGCAGAAAAATCGTCTCGTAATGTAAAAAAACCCGCTAAAAATCGCATTGAAAATTATATATAAAAAATATATTCAAAACTTTAAAAATAGGGCCCCGAGGGCATTACTTCAGATATAATGGAACCTAATTCCAAAATTTTGTAGCTCTGCGTCCTGCTGTCTCTTCAGAACACAGCACACACATAAACAGACAAACTAACTTCTTTCCTTATTATTATAGATGGTTATTTAAAATATTAAAGGCATTAATTAATATTTAATTATTAAAAGTATTATAAAATAATCAAATTAAAAAAATCAACGGGTACCAACTCCTCTTAAGTTGACAAGGTTAATCTGATAAGCTTTACAAAAATGTCTTTCAAAGGATTTTTTACAAAAATCTAAACCTTTAACTTATGTTTAATTATACCGTCTAAATCCAAAAATGACTACCTAAATCAGAATTTATTTCTAAATTATCTAACTAGAAAACAAGCAAACAAACAAACAAACAAAAAATAAAAAATAAAATCCCTATTCGTGAAAAACAGATTTCGTGAACTCAAAAATATCTTTTATTGATGGGCTATAAAATGTTAATTTTTTATCTACGTGAAATTATTATCAAAGCTTAAACTAACTAATTTAAAATTGAGTGACGCTGCAAATATCAACCATCTCAGCGCTATTTTCACCGTAAATAGCAACCAAACAGCCACGTGCTTAAATTGCACTACCCTGAAATGTAATCATTATAAAAGTCCACATTCTGCCTATTTCAATCACAACTTCGGAAACTTAGAAATCTTGATAGCGTAGTAACATTCATTCAAGCAAGAGTTATTTACAACGACAAAATGTCTGTATTCAAGAAGAACGTTCGTAGAGTGCCTTTATAACTCAGAGTACGAACGCCTTCTTACAAATTAAGCGGAAATGTATTACATTGTATTCTCTATAATTTTGTCCTGCTTTCTCTTCTTCAACACGCTTCTCAAGCTATTTCACCCATTGCCTGTTGCTTAAAATCCATTGCCAATTTCATCAAATAAGCACGTGAGAGCTTATGACGATTGTCAAATACTATACATCATTCTCCTAATACCTTTTTGCGGATTTTACTATTCGCAAAACAGCATTCGCCACAAACATAGGATTTTCGCATGTAGAATACCGCATTTCCACATGTATAACACTGAGCACACTGTAATCGTTTGCTCACAGTGTTAATATTTCACGAATAACACTTTTTGTCTACTGACAAATATTTTGAATTTTGAGTGCTATATCGTTATTCTTCCTCAAGTTATTCTTTATGAAAGTTTAAATTACCCTGTACTTCTGTAAATCTCACATAATACTCTGTAAACGAGAATTTTCTGCTTTCTCTTCATTGACCCCCCTCCCCCCCAAAAAAATAATAATAAAATAAAATAAATAAATAAAATAAAATAAATAAATAAAAATAAAAATAAAATAAAAATAAATAAATAAAATAAATAAATAAATAATTAAAAAAAACTATGGTTTAATTTTGGCTTTAGAAGGTACTGTTTCTCTTTGAGTGTTACTTCCATTTGCACTTATTTGGTTTTTGAAGGGAAATAAAAAGAAAATGGTGCTTAAAAAACTACATTACCGGAAATTTTTATAAAGTACATTTGCAAAGAAATCGTAACTGTACCAATCAATGCAATGTGAACTGATTTATGAACAGGTAAAAAGACATAACGTTGCACATAAATTACAGATGGAAAAAATAAATAAATAAATAAAATGATATGATAAAATGCTTTCTGAGATTTTACAACATCTAGTCGTAAGATAACATGTCGTTTTATTTTTTTCCCCTTTCTCAGTATATGTTAAGGCAAGATCTGTGCTACTCCACTGGCTCAGCTAATGAGCGTATAGTATAACCTGCTTAAAACTATCTGTTATAAATTTAGGTTGGTCATAAAATTTTACTTCCATAGAAGGGTTAGTGCTCTTATTTCCTGGATTAAAAAAAGTCAAATATTTGCCACCGCCATGCCGGAAGCTCCCAATAAGCCGCCCATTTTCCAAAAAAATTCAAACACATTCAGATTCGATTTTGATAAACGATTTCTCAATGTATCAATATCTTCCTCCCTCCACAGCAACAGTCAATGTTTACGTTTGCAAAATAAAACGTTGATCCTTCACCCAACACGTGTTTTGGGTCCATGTTTTTCACGTCTCTCCATTGAAAAGAAGGATTTGTCCTCTTCAAAAGCTGGAATTGGTGAAAAGCAAGTAATCTCCACACTGGATTGAAGTCACGTCCTTTTCTGAGGAACACTGTTAAACCGACAGAGGTATAGAAAGGGCTCCTGTTTGATCAGGAGGTCAACACGTGTTGTTTCCAGGATCAGAATTGGATTATACTCTGCATGAGTATAATATGTTCAAGGAAAGTCGAATATTGTACAAAATGGTAAAGAAATCACATAGGGATGAAAGTGTAATGCATTGTATTCTTGGTCCAAATAAACTCCTCCTTGATTGTGATCGTCTTTGATTCCCACATTCTTCATGTAGCCTTAAAAATAGAGTCGCTTCTTTTGTTCGCATCTTAAAAATCCAACACAACAAGTCCTTATTCAACTTCTATGCTCTCCTTCACACGTAAAATAATTTATGGTATTTAAGAGGGATATAAATTTTTCTTCCGTTCCACAACCAAAATTTTTCCAACGCGATTTCAAAACCATTTTCTTTCCTGCATGTCTGGAGTAGTCAAGTATTCCCATTGAGGTTCTAAAAAATTGAACAGCTTTATTATTATTATTATTATTATTATTATTATTATTATTGATAAGGTATATTTTTAACAGTGTAGTCGGCTGTTATTTGATGATTTTGTCTTGATTGTTTAAAAATCTGTTCACAACAATAAATGTGACTCTATCTTCTAAAGTATGATTTGCTTTTGACATGAAAGCGAAAAATCTGAGAAATAATAAAAAGAGTTAAATTAGAAAATTTATTAATAATCAACAAAATAGGAGGAAGAATATGTCTAACAAATTAGCTGGTATAGATGCAATGAGATAGTCAGCATGTCTTTTCAAAAAGGCTCCAAAACTTTTCCATTTTCATAAAAATGACTTTCATAAATTTTTACCCTTTTTAAATTGGAAAAATTTTCTCATATATATATGAAGGGTTTAAAGTTTTAAATAAATAGTTAATAACTTAATAGAAATTTGCGTCATTTCATGCCATGGCGTAATTCCTGTTGTATTTAGTTGACAAAATATTTACATTTAATATATGCTTAACCTTACATTTTATGTGTTTTAGTTTTGACACTAAATAAAATTAATCATGTATTTTAGAAATATTTCATCACTAAAAAAGAAAAAGACATTCATTAAGAATAATATACAGCAAAAAGAAGTTTAAAATATTAACTTTCGGATGAAAAAAAAAAAAAAAAAAAAAAAAAAAAAAAAAAAAAAAAAACCGAAACAATTCCAAGCCTATAGGATTAAAGTTGGAGAAGGAAATTTGATATCTGACTGACCAACATACTTAACCCCTTCGCGACGAGCGTCTTTTACAGAATTTTTATTCTTTTGCCACCGGTTTTTCAAAACAGAAATTTTCACCTAATTGAATCTCAGAAATGCTGTCATTAAATAAGGCAAATTTTACAATAAAAAGTAACTGGTGGGAATAATCGAGGATGCTGAGCGCCTTATGCGTCACGTATACGTATCGCTCGTCCCCAAGGGGTTAAGACAAGACTTGATAGGATTGCAAGCGATTTTTGTAGCAATAATGAGATAAATATAATGGCTGTATCTAAGACTAAAAGCATCCACTTAGTCAACTTTTCATTAGATTAAATAAAACTATCACAATTTTTACCTTTAAGGGATTTAATTTTGAAAATAAATATGTATATAAAAACAAACAAAAATGATTTTCTTTTAATACCATAAAAAGCCATATATTTTTAAAAAAGTATATTTCTTTTCTGTTTCGAAGGGGGTCTGGATCCTATGAATTGGTTAGATCACTGGGTCAAACTGAAAAAAAAGTTGAGTAGTTATTATTGTTAACTATGATACAGATTATTAAAGATAATTTGTCTCAATCCCCGCCCCCGCCCCTAAATATTATCAACAGATGCAGAAGAAATATCTAACAGAATCCACTATGTTTTATCGAGGGGTTTCGAAGGAATCTGCTACCAACTATTTATAATTTGAAAATTTCTATTTAATATTTAAATCACTGAATTTGTAACGACGTTTTTTTAACTGCTGAATTTGTATTTTTTTTTTCTGAGAGATTTTTTCTATAAGATGAAAAATTCTATTAAAAAATGGTGGTAAAACTGCACATATCATGTTCATCGTTTTGAGACATGGTTTATAAGCATGAATAGCACCACACGCTGTCAAAATGAGAACGATATGAATGCATACAAGGGATTTCCTATATGTTAATTATTCATAGACAGTTAAATAATTAAAAATTAAACATGCCTCGCGTAACTTACAAGGAGAGTGCCAAGCTTGGTAATCACAGATTTTGATTATTTTTATATATGTTGTAGGGTAGAAGCCCCTTAGTTTCAGGTTCAATGGATTTTATACAACGCTCCTTATTTCTCGAGAAATGGGGGGGGGGGGCGGTATAATATTATAACAGAACTTAAATACTTACTTTGTAACGAAA
The DNA here is from genome assembly GCA_963931845.1 of Maratus michaelseni. Classification (NCBI taxonomy): domain Eukaryota; kingdom Metazoa; phylum Arthropoda; class Arachnida; order Araneae; family Salticidae; genus Maratus; species Maratus michaelseni. The sequence continues at coordinate 178,345,669 of OZ007592.1, read as the reverse complement.
TAATTTCGTTGGTCGTAGCTCAGTTGGTATGGCGTCCGCTCGTTGTTCCGAGGGCCCGGGTTCAATGCCGGAACGTGCGACGTTTGTTTTTCTCCTTTTTTTTATAAATATACTTGTAATTATAATTTAATAATCTCAATAAAAAATTTTGTTAACATAATTAAATTTTAATTTAGCATTTTGGATTTTTTAAAATCACTTTTAAAATGTATTCCATATATGCTTTATCAATGCAACGATATTGAACAATTGTGTCAATTCGTGATTGTAAAGAAACACTATTCATAAATTGCCTTAACAAGGGAAGTCAATGCGATGATAATACTACTCTGTTTTTAAAGTAAGAACCATAATTATATTAAAATTTAGCATAAGAATTAAATTACAACATATTTATGATTTATTTTATTGTAACTAGAGGGCGCCACAACAGACTTTGGTTATTTCTTTTTTTTTTAGTTTGGTGCAGTTAAGTGGTTTTTGTTTTCAATCTTTATCGCACCAGTGCGTATCATTCTATAACCAGCTTATAATCATATAAAAATGGAAGAAGCAAGCTGTAGTTCACAAGAAGATCAATCTGAAGTGTCGGGATTAGATGAAAATCAGAAAAGTGATGTCACAAATGCGTTGAAGTACTTTAAAATTTTATTGAAAAACAATGGATTTTCAACAAATAATCCAGCATCTAAAATATCTTCGTTTTCTATTGCGATGGGAGAAGAATTCTATAATTCGATACTAAATATGCTGATTTTGTAACGATTTTTGAATTTTTACTAGTCCATAATAGATCCAATTTTTTAAAAGTTCTTTAGATGATGAGAAATGTTTAATAATGGTTTAAAAATCAAAAATGCTAAATTAAAATTTAATTATGTTAACAACATTTTTTATTGAGATTATTAAATTATAATTACAAGTATATTTATTTAAAAAAAATGAGAAAAACAAACGTAGCGTGTCCCGGCATCGAACCCGGGCCCTCGGAGCAATGAGCAGACGCCATACGAACTGCGCTACGAACAACACAGTTATTTCGTTACAAAGTAAATATTTAAGTTGTGTTAACAAACTGATGATAATAATAATAATAATAATAATAATAATAATAATAATAATAATCAGGGCTTTACAAATTTGATAAAATCTGGTAGCCAGCAACAAATTCTAATCGCCAGTAACACACACACACACATATATATATATATATATATATATATATATATATATATATATATATATATATATATATATATATAATATCTTTGAATTTCAAAAAACATATCAAGTTTTTGTAGCAAGAACTTGATATGTTTTTTGAAATTCGAAGATATTATAATTATATATATATACCCCCCTGCCCCGTCATTGATTTAGGAAAAAAAAAGTTTATGAATTAACTGAGAAAAAATAATAACACGCATAGTTGATTTACTAGTTACATACTTTAGAATAGTACACAATTTAGAAAGACAATATCAAAGTTTTCTAATACAAAATTACATAGCTCTAAAAATAAATAAATAAATACTGTAAAGGATGAATTAACCGACATGTTCGGAAAATGCTGATTGCCGAATGCTTCAAATGCCTGGAAAATTGAGTGCTACAAAATCTGATGAGGGGGCATCGTTAAAATAGTGAAGAAAGAGAACAATTTTTTGCATATTTTCTTAATGGAAGCTATAGTCAAATTATTCTGAATTTACTGTTTTAACATTTGCAGTTGATGAACTTATTTTTGCCAAATTAAAAATAAAAGTTAAAAATGTTTTTTTGTTTGAATATAGAAGTTTATTTCTCTTAATATTAGGGGGAGAGAAAAAAATATCGTTTGTGTTCGTTTATTAGGTCAATTTTTGTTTAAAAAGAAAAAGAAAAAACAGCCGCCAGATTAAATAACTTGGTCGCCAGATTAAAAAAAACACTTGGTCGCCGGTGGCGATCTGACTGCCGCATTTGTCAAGCCCTGATAATGATAAGAATAAGAATAATAATAAAATCACTCACATATTTTTACAACAGTACTATAAATTGTCACCCCTCCCCTCTCTCGTTTTATAACCTAGTCACTCGAAAATAAAATAAAAATAAAAGATCTAAGGGGGAAACGTTCTCATCTCATCAGAGAGATTTCCATAAAAGAAATTTAAGCCAAAAGTCGATATACATATACATTTATACCTCACTTGCCAAGCATTTCTTCGCCAAATTTACCTTCGCCGCCGATTTGATGGTTGTGTAATAAACGATGAACGGGAGAATTTGGCTTAAGACTATTCCTGGTTTACAGAGCGCCTAAGCCTATGATTAGTTGAAATATCGAAGGGAGGGCTTCTATTTAAATGCGTGCATATTACCGAATAGGGAGGGGGCTAGAGAAAAGAAGGCTCGGGAAAAAAATGAGGGGCACATTCATCCATCTTTCGTGACGTAGGCTAAGCGAGGGATTAAGGCTGCGAAATCAATCTGCTGCAAACTTAGGGAAGGATCTATATATCGTGCAAGGAAGAGTGGCACAAGTGGGTATATATGATCATAATCACAATTTCTTTAATGCTGATTTTCTACTAGTTTTCACTGTGGTTTTATTAATAAAAGTCATTTGTTTTGACTTTGTCAGTATTAAGAAAAGACACTAGAAACATTTGTTTTGGAATAGCATTCAATAAGGGTATGGAAATTGCCGTGTGGCAATGATCTTTTTTTCCCCTCTTTGTGGCTGCATTCAAAGCCGGTCAATTCAAAGTCACATTTTTTTTGAGGAGGAAAGTTTTCAGCCACTACAGAAATTGTAAAGAGCTAAAAAAGAAAGTGCAGAAACGATATAGCGAGCATATCTAGTTAATCCGTGGGAAATTGCATGCGAATTTTTGCCAGTTTCTATTTTTTTTTTCTTTATGCAAAGCAATATAATTTTTAGTGGCTGAATTCAAAATCACATTCTTTGAGTTGGGAAAACTTAACTGTTACCAGAAGTTTTTAACCTCCTCCCACTCAAAAAAAAAAAAAAAAAAAAAAAATAATAATAATAATAATAATAATAAAGTTATATATATATATATATATATATATATATATATGAGAAAAAGGGGTGAAAAAAAAAGATATTTAAAGTAGCGAATATGGAATACAAAATAAGAGATAAGCTAAAAGTGAGAGATAATTTTTGTTAGAAACTACAGTTTAAGATAAGTTTCCACGTAAAGAATATTCATTCATTGTCTTTATTCATGTTTGTCGAGTTTCACATCATATCTAAAATATTTGAGATTTTAATCTTACCTATAAGATCTCCTTTATTGAAATAAACAATAATTATTTGTAATTTTGATAAATATATATATATATATATATATATAATAATAATAATAATTTTAGAATATTACTATTATTTCGTGGTATCATTTGTTTATCTATTGAAATTTCAAATGCATTTTTTAAAAATCTTATTCAGGTTCTTATAATTTTTTTTTTTTTTTTTTTTTTTTTTTTTTACCAACATTAATTTTGTATTGACTTATGAATGCTAGGGGATTCTATATTGTTGTCTTTTGATGTTAGCTTGCTTAATGGGACTTTATGTATATATGTATATAGTTTTATAATATTAGCTTTATTATATTTAATCAAGTATTAAACAGTCAATCTTTTTATTTTTATTTTTATTTTATTTTATTTTATTTTTTATGGATATTCAAGTACTTTATAACAATAAGGTTGATTTAAAACATTTTTATCTTTAAATATATTTTTATATGTATCTCTTGCAATTTCTATTGCTTTCAAACAATTATGGCAGTTATTAGTAAAATGTTAGATACTGGCAATTTAGGCCTTGGTGGTTCCAGGACTAATGCTCGGTACAGGAAGATTATTAGGGATCTTCCTGGATCGTTATCAGATAACCTATTCTATTGTCCCAAGCCTGTACTATGTTTTCGTGATATGAGTGTGAATCAAAGCGTTGCCTTACATGTCCATTAGCTGATAAGTCACAGATTTCAAATAATAACAATCTTAATTTGGTAAAATGTTGCACAGCATACAATGTAATCTATTCATTGAAATGCAATTTGTGTAATATGGAATATATAGGACAGTCTAGACAAAAATTACATAAGCGGCTAAATTTACATCGTTCTCATATTGATAAATATAAAAAATCTAAATTTCAAACAACTCATAATATTGAATATACTCATTTCAAAAATCATGATTTTAAAAATATTACTATTAAAATACTTAAAATACAAAAAAATTTTACTGAACGACTTTTTCTAGAATCTAAATATATAAGACATTTTAATACTACATATCCTTATGGATTAAATCAATTAGTATACAAAAAATCACATCCTGTATTTTCAGATTTAACTAAATATGAAAATTATAGAAATCTTTATTCAGGATTAAATTTTTCAAACATAAAAAAAACTTCAAGATCTGGTAGAGGTAAACATAATAACAAAAAATACACTGATGATATTGTGATTCAACAGGAGCTTGATGATCTTGAGGCAAAATTTTGTAATGATTATTGTTGGCTTGATATAAGAAAACATGTTTTTAGTATAAAAAAGAAATATTTGAACCAATATTTCAAGATATTTAAAAAGAATCAATATTCTCCACATTTTTGTGATATCTTTTATGATATTCTACATTATAGAGCCAACCAATTAAATACATGTCTTTCTAATAAACCTAAATATAAAACTAATAATACACAATTAATTATAAATTTTTCCAATCATGTATTTAATAATATCAATTTACACAATATAATAAACAACATTACTAACAATTTTCCAATAAAAAATTTTACCATTCACAAGACATACAAATATAATCGCACACTTGGACGTAAAATTTTTAATTACAATTCTTTTGCAAAACAAATGGTCTCTTCAAATAATTACCCATGTTATTGTAATGACCCAAAATATCAAAAGTACATAAATACAACACATGGTCATATCATTACTGGTGATCTTAATATTGTTGAACAACCTATTTTACAAAACTTAATGCATAATGGAACAAAATTTCGCCTTCCATATAAGTGTAATATCAAATCCATAATATTGCAGTTTATTCAAGATATTTATTTATTTATATATAAAATTGCTATTGATTACAATAAACCAATCGAGTATTTTAGTGAATGGAGATTTTCTGTTATAGATAAAATGAAAAATGAAATTATAAAAAATTATCATCATATTACACATGCAGCTTTTAATAATATAAATAAACATATATCAGAATTACAAAACAAATTTATAATTACTTATGTAGATAAATCTCCAAATAATTATGCTATCATTTGTAAAGAATACTATAAAGTGTTAATTCACAATGCAATCAACACAAGTAATATTTTTAATAAAACTAAATTAAATATTGAAATAAATAATAGAAAATTATTAAATTATCACAAATTACTAAAAATCAAATGTAATAATTTAAATTATCCTTATCTTGTTATAATTCCAAAATTTCATAAAAATCCTATTAAATTTCGCACTGTTACCATCGGGTGTAACACATATAATAATAATGCAAGTAATTTACTACTTAATATTTTAAAGCAGATATATGATATAACGTTAAAACATAATAACCAACATTGCCTAAAAAACAGTTTTCAACTCATTAATAAAATACATAATATCAATCCGGTAAAATTCATAAAAACATTGGATTTTAATGATTTATTTAATAACATTGATATAAAAGACTTACATAAAACAATGTGTATATTATTTAAAGAATTTAAATCTCAATTAAAATTAAAAGAACATATTTCAGTAAATTTTTTTAAAACTTTACTAAATTTTACATTGCATAATAATTACATCATATATGACAATATTATTTATAAACAATGCCAGGGAATTCCGCAGGGCGGAACAGCATCTAGTATTCTCTCTGACCTTTACTTATATTATTATGAAAGAAATATTAGTACGAACAATGATTATGTATTTTATCGCTATATAGATGACATTATCATATTTTATTTCAATGAAAAAAATTGCACATCACCACTCAATTTTTATCCTACTCAACTTAAATTAAGCGAAAATGATTTAATTAATAATAATATAAATTTTCTTGACTTAAAAATCAATATTAATAATAATTATAAATTAATTTTTGATATTTATGATAAGAGATTTGATTTTCCATTTAAAGTAAATATTTTTACCAATTATGCTTCATGTTTACATAAATCTGTATATAAAAATATAATTATCAATTATCTACACCGTATAAAATACTTATGCTCAGATATAAATAAAAACAAAAATATTAGATTTATTCGAGATCAAGCAAAAATATATGGTTATCCAATTTTTATGATAAATTCAATCATCAACTCCTTTAAATAACATTTATTATATCATTTAATATTAACACTGTATGTAATAAATCTTTGTTTTAATGTGCGATAACATATAACAATAGATATAAAATTACAATTATAACATACATTAATACAATTATAACATATTAGGAAATTTAATATTTGATTGTACATTATATACACTCTGTATAGTATGTGATTGTGCGTTGCCGATCACATATGTTTAGGGTGTTTTTGATAAGCAGTTTTCAAACATTTATAATTTAACTTATACAATAACACATAAAATTATACATGGATAACATTTGTAATTATAACTCACAAACATATCTATTTGCAATGTGTATGAATATATATATATATAGTTTTTTGTTTTTATCTATGAAAGATAGAATTTGGCAGGTGTTTTAATTGCTGCATTGCATAAATTTGATTGAAACACAGTAGTAATAATAATAATTATTTAATTTGATATTTAAATTAATCTCTGAAATCTAAAATATAATTAAGTATTAGGACAAATAATACATTAATTATTTAATAACAAGTCTAAAATATATTTAAGTAGTAGTAACAATAAAACATTAATTATTTAATTATATGTTTATAATATATATTAGTGGATTAACACAGCTGGCAGCATAGCACTTTATTTTAAAATAATATCTCTTTTACATAATATACTCTTGTTAAGAATATCTGAAATGCTGTGCAGGATGAATAAATTTTGTGTATATTTATTCATATTGTAGGATTTTATTCGAATTTAATGTAAAACTACAAGGAAGTATTGTTTTTTAAAATTTATTTATATGATTAAATCTAATGAAGTGATTATGTAAATAATAATGTGGATATGTAACTAAATATTAATTATGAATAATTATAATACCAACAGATGGCGACACTTTACGTATCAGGTAGTTGATGACAATATCATAAATATTATTTTTAATTTAACTATAGAGGGAGCTATTGCTTGTATATTAATTTTACTTTCAGGAATTAAAATTAGATGGAGTAATTATATATTCACAGATATAATTTTGTTATAAGAGTATTATCAACAGAATAATTTTGTGTGTTTTTGAATCATTTTGTGTTGGGGTGTCGTTGATGGAGTTGTGTTTAAAAAAAAAAAAAAAAAAAAAAATGAGCTCTCAACTTGTCTTTCAAATCATTTCTCTCAACTCGAATGTCAACATGTTTGATACGTGCCATGTGGACTTGAAAATTATGCAGCAGTTTCTATATTTTGAGGATTCTGGATCATTGTTGTGAGTAAAATATTTTTTCTACAATTTAAGGGTTCTAATTTCCAATATTATTTCAAAACTGATATCTGGTGGTAATTTAGTGTGGTGATTTATAAAGATTTTAGGATTATCGTTGTAAGTGATATATATATATATATTTCTTAATGGTTTTTTATTTCCATTTTACATATTTCCAATTTTAATTTTCCAATTGTTGTCTGGTAATAATTCAGTATACTTGGCTGATTCTACTGTTCTTAGCATCATGCAAGTAGAATTATGAAATACTGAATTATTTTTTTTACAAAATTTAAAACACATGAGGGTGCAGCCAAGCTGACGAGTACATCTACATGTGTTTTTTTCATATCCAATTCTTGATTGGTTCTCTTGTGGTCCAGTTTTCCATTGAATAATGTTCGTATTTAATTTATTAATCCATTTGTGTTTACTTAATAGCAACTCCAATTTATAATTTTTTCCCCTTTCTATCTCTTTCTTTTAAAATGTTCTTCAGGTATGAGTAAATTTGGCTAAATACCATTGAAGCACATGCTATGGTAATTTTATGATTGCACATGTTAATTATTAGCTATGTGGTATTCCGTTTACACAATATCATTAATTATCTCTTTGTAGATTATAGTAGAATGATATTAGAACTTGATATGTTTTTTGAAATTAATAGATATTATAATTATATATATATATATATATATATATATATATATATATATATATATATATATATATATATATATATATATGAGTTTCAAAATTTAAAATTAAAGCATCATCAATTATTAAACCCAAGACAAAGAGAAGATTAAAAATCTCTATCTCTATAAAAGAGTAAGTGTCTGTCTGCCTGCCCGCGGATTTCTCCGTAATTATAACACCTAGGACTCTAAAATTTTTGTCATGTGTAGATGTTGTCACCGGACAGTATACCTCGGGGCCGGATTTTTAAATTTTAATTTAGATTTTTAAAAAAAATTAAAACGTGTATATGGAATTTTGGGTTCGAGGCTATTTCAAGCTCCTCCCATGAAATAGCCTCGGCAACGCCATCCGTGGCAACGAAGCAACCAGCCAATGAGAGCAGTGTAACGACCGAAGAAATCTATGGCCTAGCCTGATTCGTGAGTTGCTGGCCTAGAATTGTCCAGTTTTTGTCCATGGTTTTGTCGCCTAGCTTCGGAGGTTGACTGCCGTGTAAGCCGTGTAATCGAATCGAAAGGACAGTTTTCGATATGCAAAGAGACTGCAAGAGATGTTAGTTGGCAGGTCAAAAAGAAGTGAACCGAGCTACGCTAAGAGCAAGGCAACACTAGATACCGGGCTTGCTCATTCACTTTCAAAACGTCACAAATGGTGGCTGACCGCGACCAGCGATTGGTCCAAAGCAACGCGCCCATCGTTTTGTGCCAATCGCTGTATGTCTTTCCTCCTAGTCAGCCACCTTTTGTGACGTCATCATAATGAATGAGCAAGCCCGGTATGTAGCGTAGCCCTGCTAAGAGAGATGCAGAACAGACGATGGTGAGCGGAAAATGATGTGTGCGCGTGAACAGTATATGATGGTTGTGTACGCTGGGGTTTTGATGGCAGAGTGTAATGTTTTTTAATTGTTCATCTTATTTTAACTTGTGTATCAACGATGCCTAATTAAAAAGTGCTGGATGTTAATCATCACCTTGGATCACTGGAGTTCATTAAGTCATTACAGTATGGCTCTTTCCACCCGACATCAATAGAGCTTACTGATTTTAGTTCGGATTTTCACCACAGGGGGCGCTTTCGTATCTTTGGTTCTATGGGCTGGATCATGACTGGGTATGCCTCATTCGACTCGACATCGATAACCTTAATGAATTCAGTTATGTTCGTATAGAACATATTGTGCCCCCTGGCGGTGGAAGGTGTAACTAAAGGATTTTGCAGCTAACTCGGGTTCTATGGGTCACATCACGACACGGTTTGGCTCATTCGACACAACATCAATAGAGCTTACCTATTTTAGTTCTGAATTTCACCACCAAGGGGTGCTTTCCTATCTCTGTTTCTATGGGCTGGATCACAATGGGGTATGGCTCTTTCCACTTGACATCGATAGAGCTGACTGATTTTAGTTCGGATTTTCACCACAAGGGGTGCTTTCCTATATCTGGTTCTATAGGCTGGATCACGACGGGGTATGGCTCATTCGACTCTACATAGTTGAGCTTTTCGATTTTCACCACCAGGGGTGCTTTTCTATCGCTGGTTCTATGGGCTGGATCATGAAGTGGTATGGCTCTTTCGACTCGACTTACGGTAATATATGGAAGTGTGTATGGCACGCCCAGTGTTTGCTGTCTAAGGTAGTGGGGCCCCCAACATTAGATTTGTTTAAAAATAAAAAAAATGTTCAACACTGATTTCAGGTATATTTAAGGTTGTTGGCACGGGCAACCCCGGGCGGGTAAGCTAGTATATGTTGTCGTGTTTGGGGTTCTTTCTAAAATAACTTTCTTAAACTTAAAAAGTTCATTTATTACTCAATCTTCACTTGACAATTAAATATTAAAAAAAAATAAGTATACCCTGATTAGCTCCACTGAAATCTGTTGCCATGGAAAAGGGAGCAAATTATATTAAACTAATCAAAATAACCAAATTTAAAACAAACCCGAATAAATTAAGACAACATGATACTTTTGAATTCATAATTTTAAAATAATTCTAAATGTAGAAAGGGCAACAGATTTCTAAATCAAGTAGTATACTGAAATACGAAAGAACACCCAACTCCACTCCAACCCGATCAAGCTCAAAACTCCACACACATTAGATTAATAAAGATGTAATCATCATTCAATTTGGAAAAATGAAGACAACCTGAAATTCCTCCAATGTGAGGACCAAAAGGAGAAAGAGTTAAATCCGTTAATAGAATAGGGATATGATGATATACAAAAATTTAGAACAAAATATGGAGATTCTGAACAAGATCAGATTGGTTAACCAAAATCGTATAGTGGTATAAAATAACTGGAAACTTTTTCTTTTTCTTTTTTTTTTTTTTTTTTTTTTTTACTTTTTAAAATAAAACATTTTTGGTGTATATTTTAGAAAAACAATGTTTCTGAAAGAGGAGCGTTAAAGCTTAATTTAACATTTATGAACTTAAATTTAATATTACTGTTTCACTTATTAATCTACCCATCCTTAAATCAAGATCAAAAATACGATTGTATAACATTGAGTGAACCTCAATTAATGTTCATTAAAACAGTCAGTTATGAATTTAGACTTAAGAAATTTTAAAGTCCTAATTTAATAAAGTTGGATTCTCCCCCTTTTTTTTTTTTTTTTATATTACTCACAGAAAGGTTAAGCCTTTCTTATAGGTTTACTGTGAATATAAAATATTAATTATTTAGAGATTTATACAAAGAAAAACATACCATCTTTAAGAACAAATAAATCTTTTATTCAAACACTTAAAGTTATAACAACGGAGTTACTTCAAATTATTATAAAAACACAATCTAAACGTTGATCTGTAATATGGGGATTAATTACTTAAATATATTTTAAACCAAACAACACATTTCTAAAATTATCACACTATCATGCTTTTAAGGTTGATCAACTTTGCTGAAATCACTTATTATTTTAATTGCAACTAGGCACAGAGAATTTTAAAAATGTAACATTACATTAAAGCTTAACAGTCTAAAGTTTAACAGTCCATCAATTGTAAAAACATTATATAATAGTGTTTTAAAATACACACTTATCATTCTTAATCTCTCCAAATAGCCATAGATAATTTAAAGTGGGAGAACATACATTTATGAGGAAATAAAAAACTACTTACAAAGTTAGCAGGTTTAATCGAATCATCAGTGGGCAGACTCTATTTCCCTTCCCTCTTGAGAAGAAACAAAACTGTGGACGAGCACCATCTGACGTAATTACACCTCAGGGGGATGGTTTCCTAAATCACCAGAGCATCAGTCAAACTTCACTCTTTCTCAGCATTTCTTGTAACATCCGCGAGCATTTGAGTTGAGTCTTTTGCTTGCCAACTTTGCGATTCAACCGAACACCTCATATATCTCCCGACGACGGAGGTTTCTCGGACTACCCATATCTTCACAAATCCAGCTCCAACACACACAGCGATCAGTCTTCCTTATTATAAACCAGACAATATTAACGTCTCATAGATAGTTGAGACCTCTCTGGACTGCACAAGGAAAAAAAAAACTTAATCTCTACGCATCTGGAATCGTTGACGCTCTTTCACTGACTATCATTTTCATTTCTTTGACCAGCAGCTTTTCGCTCATTATCACAAGTGCCGCTACGCAACGTCCACTAACTCAGTGATTCAACCGAACACCTCATATATCTCCCGACGACGGAGGTTTCTCGGCCAAGCAGCAAGTGTCCTAAACATTCATTCTCCCGCGCTGCTTGAAAAACGGGACCGATCCACTCTGCCAGGGGTACGGGAATGGCAACAAAAGGAAAAATGGACTCTTCCTGAAGACTACAGCTTGCCGCTACACTCTGCCGGCCGCTTCATGGGGGAAGGCAGCCATGCTTTACCCCCATGGCGTGTGCTGAAGGGGGGTCCTGTGAGCCTCTGTTTACATGGGCGCCAGCTATCCGCCTGATAGCAGAGCCAATTGAAGTCTGTCGTAAACTTACAAAGCCTAATTGCGTATATAGTACACTCATAAGATAACGTAATTCTTATACAGGGCGGACGGTCTTTCTTTTAACCAAAGCCAGACTAGGTGACTACAAACACATGATTCAAGGGTATGGGAGAAAACGTACACGACTGCCCAATACAATATGTGTGGTCTTTTACTGAGAAACCTCCCTCCCTGCTATTTATTTTTCGTATATGAAAACAGGAAGCAAAGCTAGACTATAAACGTTGAATTTACTTTGCAAAAAGAAAAAGAAAGAAGAAAAAATAAAAACTGATTTTATTATTATTATTACAATTACTTTTATATTTAAATTTTTATTAGAAACAGAAAAAAAAAGAGTGCTTTTAAATAAATGTTGAGAAAGTGATTTAAATAATTAATGTAGATTAAAAAAAAAATTGGTTGAAACCAACCGTAACAAGATTGCTCCCCCCGGCTAATTAAAAAAATTTTTTTTTGAGAAAACAAATTATTTTTTTGAAAGGTAACTGGGTACCACATGGCATGCTGGGACCTCAACACTGAAAAAACTGACCCACAAACACAAATCATACATCGATCCGGGACGGGATCCAGAGAGTTCACCGCTGAAATACCACCCTGACAATATATTCCGGATATATACAACCAGAGCTCGCACATCCGTAGAAACCGTTACCTAAAATATTACCTGAAACATGACCATAAAAGAGTACTACCAGAGGAGGGACCACAAGGCTGATCTTACCACTAAAATGACCAAGATATTTTCTGCACCTGTAAAAGAACAGATGTTCCACCTGACTGTGAAACCTCACTTCCCTACTACTGTCATTCCTACGCATAACTGCATCCTACCTGAAACTTCTGGCAACAGAACTGTAAATAATACATAAATTGAATTTTGAAAAAAAAAAAAATTAGCCGAAAAAGAAGAGAAGTGCCCACTGATTAATTGTCATTACACTGCTTATATACATAAATTTGATAATTGGCATCACAATGTATTACAATACTATATATTAATGTAAAAAGTACTAGTAATAATATAGTTATAATACTGTACATGTAATGCATTTTCTTGTTTAAAACACACATCAACTCTACCATACAAAAAAAACACAAGAGCAACTGGTGACGCAAAATTAAAATATATACATACTGTAATAGAAGGTTATACATATAGTAAATTAAGAGCAAGACACACAATTTGGTAATTATAGACCATGTTATAGAAACACGTATACATTTGTTCGTGAAGTTATGTTTGTATTTGAAGAAAGTTCTTAGAACCGTGTAACTGTGTAGATTTTACAAATGCACTTACAAGTAATGTGCATGGGAAAGAGTATCTCTGCCTCTGTGCTACTTATAGCAAAAGCAGTTTCGGGCTCTTGGGTACTACAGGGAAAACATTCCACAAAATAAAATAAAAAACAGGGGTGGTGACATATATCACCAGGAAGGAAAAACACACACTCCACCAAAAATAGGAAGTAAAATTAAGAAAATACTTAATTCTAGTAATTTAAGTCATACACAACCACATCCAGGTATGTACATGAGAACGTATGTACAAGAAAAAGAAAAAGGGTCCACACTCCTTAAAGTTAAAGTTCAAAAAAACCCACAAATTGCGTAGTAAATAATAAATCCATCTAATTAAAATGCATTAATTAAAGTAAACACACCCTTAAAAGATTATGTATAGAACACAGATGCATAAAAAAAATAAAAACACAGAACAACTTCGGCAAGAGGGTATACCAAACATACCATCCCAAAAAAAATGTTAAAGTAACGAAAATTACACTCGTTTTTTTTTTTTTTTTTTAAATACACCCAAAATCTACGAAAACGGGGTGCGGACGGGTATATACCACATAATCTACCATAAAACAGACAAAAACCTTAAGTATAGGCATAAAAAGGGTTAAAAAATGCCTACATGAAAGTATCAAAACAAACCTTTAATATGCTAGAAAAACTAAGTTCCGTTTTAAAAATGTCAAAAAAAATAATCAAATATACATACACATTAACTAAACTATAAATAAATACAAATAAACAAGGTAAAATTGAATAAAAATGCTTGAATAACGAAAAAAGGTAGTTAGTATTTATAACTCGGACGGTCTCGTCTATCCCGTAGCGAATAGTCGGTTCTAGAAATCGATATTGAACGACTACTTCTATTCGATTTAGCAGCTGGACGAATCGATGAACGAGACCTGCGCGAATCGCTGTGCTCAGCAGTTGAACTGCTTTCTGCCGTGGCTGAATTTTTACCTACGCGCATTTCGCTGCCTTCTGCCGTTGCTAAATTTTTATTTACGCACATCTCGTTATTCTCTGCCGCTGCAATCTCCGGAGAAATGGGAGGTGGGGGAGAGGGATTTATGATTTCAGTCGCGTCGCTGTCTGTTTCCTCCACTTCCGGCGCTACCGGAGTTTCGTTATTGTTGACATTCACTACTGCTGGTGCGCGGTTACTATCATATGGTGCCCAGGGAATGAATCGGTTGCGTTTACACCTGCGTACAGGAGGAGAATCGCGCGGTTGGTGTGGTGAATCGATGGTCACGTTTTCAGTCGATCCCAGGCCAATTGTTTGTTTTGGTTCACTGGACCAGATGGGGAGTCTGTCTTTGAAAGAAGACAACCTGTCAACATGGACAACCTGACAATTTTTGGGATTAGCAACTAGCGCTATTTTAAAATTAACCTCATTTAGCTTCTCAATTATAGTAAAAGGACCATTATTTTGCTTGCTTAATTTTTTTGTATTACCAGGGGCGACTGTGGGTGTAAATAACCACACAAGATCTCCTATTTTAAAATTTTTATCAACAGCTGTCCTTTCACGGTATTTTTCCTGCTGCTCAGAAACTTTAATTAAATTACTATGTACTTCAGTGTATAGTTTTTGAAGAGCTGGGATTAACAGTTCGTAAAAAGAGGGTGCATCATTATAATTAAAAGAAGGTGGTTGAGAAAAGAGATTATATGGTAGATTCATATTTCTGCCATACATAACTGCAGCTGGGCTAAGTTTAGTTGAAGAGTGGACAGCTGAACGCATAGCTAGTAGTGCAAATTTTAGTTTAGTGTCCCAGTCAGATTGATTTTGATTGACTATGTGACAAAGTGCATTTTTAAGAGTACGATTCTGTCTCTCCACTTGCGAGTTGCCAGCCGGGTGATAAGATGAGGTCTTAATATGTTTAATACCAAACATTTTATATACGTGCTCTATCGCATCTGAAATTAGATTCTTCGCATTGTCCGTCGTAATAAAACAGGGTGCTCCGTAGCGTGAGATGAAGTCAGCTAAAGTGTCCGCAATGACATCTGAAGTGGTTGAACTAACCGCATATGCTTCTGGCCACTTAGTAAATGAATCTATATATGCGACAATATACTTATTTCCCGAAAAAGTTTGCGGTAAGGGTCCAATGAGATCCAAATGAACCTTGTTCATGGGAAACTGGGGGGTCGGCATACGTTGCAGAGGGGCGAGCTGGTTCGCTCTATAAGCTCTCTTCTGCTGGCAACTAATACATGACTCCACTAGATGCTTGACATCTGACGACATTCCTGGCCAATAGAAGTGCTCACGAATGCGATCAATGGTCTTTTGAAAGGCTTGATGACAAGCCGCTAGGGACTCATGTGTTAGTGCAAAAACTTGAGTAACCAATTCTTTTGGCACGACTAACTTTACAGATTTATTCAAAATAGCTGACTCCCTTGTATCCTCACAAACTAAAATGTCATCTCTAAAAAAAAATTTCATGTATTTAGGAGCAATTTCTACACCTTGGTCTAGTTTTATTGCAATCTCGCAGCATTTCTTGTCTGATTTTTGTAATTCACCAATTTTTTCAAGTAGATTGGAATGAGGCATAAAAGTAACTTCCTTTTCGACTTGTATACAAAAATTACAATTAACAGTATCATTGGAGTTATCATTGTTGACATACCTCGAAAGGAAATCTGCGACACTGTTACACTTACCTTTAACAAACTTGATTGTAAAATTAAAGTCTGAGAGAGTGCAGATCCATTTAGCCATGCGAGATGTAGGGTCGTGAATTTTTAACATAAATGTTAGAGGCGCATGGTCTGTATAGATGAAAAAATGGGTATTAGCAATGTAACATTTGAAGTGGGCAGTAGCCCAAACTAAAGCTAGTAATTCCCTTTCAGTGGTGGAGTAGCGGGTCTCAGCATCTTTCAATTTTCTGCTGGCAAAGGCAACAGGATGGAGCATGTTATTTTCATCTAATTGTGATAACACTGCCCCTAATGCTTCGCCACTGGCATCACTATATAAGTGGAATTCTTTCTCAAAATCAGGGAGTGCAAGACATGGTTTTGAAAAAAGAGCCATTTTAAGGTCTTCAAATTCTTTCTGTGCTTCTTCATTCCACGAAAATTTTCCTGTCTCTTTCGTTAAGTTGATTAGATTTTTAGCTCTCTTAGTAAAATCTGGTATAAATCTCCTATAAAAAGATAGAGTTCCAATGAATGACCTAACAGCCTTTCGGGTAGTTGGAGGTTTAAAATTTTCTATTACGGCAATATTTTTATTGATAGGTGATACTTGGCCACTACAAATCTCAAAACCTAGATATTGTATTTTATTCGAAAGGAAAGTGCATTTACTGGGCTTAAGTTTAAGTTTATGCAGTCTTAACCTTTCAAAGACCATGCTAAGCTTCTCAAAATGAGAATTAACATCACTGGAGGCAATTACAATGTCGTCGATATAAACAAGAATTCCAAGATTGCCTAAATCACCGAAAATAGCATTCATAAGTCTCTGGAAACTGTTACCTGAATTTGAGAGCCCAAAACAGTTACGGGTCCACTCAAAAAGTCCCTTGTGGGTGATTATAGCAGTTTTATGCCTATCCTCTGGGCGAATAACCTGTTGAAAAAAACCACTAGTTAAATCTAGCGTTGAAAAAAATTTAGCCCCACTTAAAGCATCAACAGAGTCGGTAATGTTAGGTATTGGATAAGCATCTTTAACAAGATTTTTATTTAGTCTTCTGTAGTCAACAGCAAGTCGATAGGAACCGTCTGATTTCCGAACCAGAATAACCGGAGAAGCAAATTCAGACATGGAAGGGGAAATTATGTCCGCCTGTAATAAAGTATTAAGTTGGTCTTCCATTTCTTGACGTAGTTTGTAGGGGACTCTATAAGCTTTGCCTTTAACTGGTTTATTTGAAGTTAAGTTAATTTCATGCGGGATTGTATCACAGCCGGGAGTAGATAATAATTGGGGGTTCTGCATCAGCGGTGGGTGTGGTGGTGACCTTCTGTGACCTCTGTGCTCTGTGAAGGTCACCGGAAGTGGCAGGTGTGGACACCGGATGTAGCAGGTGGGGATAACAGGCATGTTGAGACAGGACGTGAACAGGAAGTGTAGATAGGAAGTTTAACCGGAAACATGGCAGGAAGTGAGTGCGATAACGGAGAGAGGGGGAGGGCTTATTTTTGTGGGGGCCTTAATTTTTTTTTTGTTGAATTTAATCCTTCTAGTCGAGTGGAGTTGAGTTTTAGGAATCCTGCTATCAGAATGAATTTAGTTTGAAAGTAATATTAGCAAAATGTTCGAATTTTTTTTTTTTTTTCTCACCTGAAATAAAAATTTTATTTGCGAACTAACACCTAATATAAAAATGGAAATCTTTCTGACTTTGTTTTACTTTATAAAAGTTTAACGTGTAATTTATTTTAAGACTGGAAACGCGACAGGAAATAAGATCGGAAACGGGATTAGACATGCTTTTTCCAAAAATGGTTATCAAGAAGCAGGATGTTTGGGAGCGTGTTCGAACAGGAAAGGTGATTTGTAAGACCGGACGTTATTAAGGTGTGAGTGATAAGGAAAGTATAGTTTTATACACATAGATTTTGTTCTTTGTAGAGGGTTAAATTATTTTTAGATGTTATTTATTTTTTAGTGTTTTGAATTTTATTTATTCTTAAACCGTTATAAATTATTTTTTTCTATCATTTTAATTTTTAGTGACACCAATTTTAGAAGTAATTGCTCATTAAAAGAATTATTTTTCAACGCTGGCACAGGCAGGAATTGAACCCACTATCTTCTATGTGGAAGACCAATGTGTTTATCCACTGTGCTAGCGGGAACTTGTAATGTTATCTCTTTAAATGCAAGAGATGGGGACTTCAGACATGTATTGAGATATCTTTACGGTCATTTATTGTACTTTTACTGAATGAGATAAAGTAATAGGGCGAAATTTTCTTTAGCTATTGAGTAATTCGAGAGTTTTGGTTTAATATGAATGCTATTACATCTATTTGTTTAATTTACAAATACATTTCTTTCACAACACTCTGTCAACAGATCACTTCAATATTCGAAATAATAATTTAGAGGGAAAATTTTTACTGTCTATACGAAATTTTATTTATAGAGATTGACGAAGATAGTATGCCTAATTCTTTCTTGAATTAACATTATATTCGAAATAGAGTTTTGTTACGGAAAATAACGTGTTTATACATTTTAAAAACGAAAGCAAAGTGATTTTTACAAATGTAACTATAAGCTATACACCCACGCATTTGTGTTATTGAATTAAATGACAATGCTTAATATTGTATTCACCGTACTATTTTCCTGCAAAAGCCGTTTCACAAACTTGCGTACTGAAATTAATGTGGCATTTTTAGGGAAAAAATTAAGTCAAGTCTTTCAAAGGAAAAAATGATGTCATACTTTCTCTTACATTATATCTTCCGTTTTTAAGTTTACAAATTTGTGGAGTAACTTAAATAATCGTTTTTATGCTAATTAAACAATATATTTTTTAATTATATGTTTTTTTTAATTAACTTGTAATAGCTTCTTTTTTTTTTTTTTTTTTTTTTTTCTTAAAAGGGTACTGTAGAACAACTTATGTCACAAATACTACATCCTTCTTTAGTTAAATATGTTTCACTTAAGACATGACAAAGTGTCTTAGAAACATTTCATTTTGGAGTTAAGTGATTAAACAAGAAAAATATTAATTATAAAAACACAACACATAAGACCAGTGACTGAGAGGTTCTGGTTTTAAAGCTACTAGACGTTTGGGTTTAAACTTCTCTCGCGCTCGTCGACCTAACCGTTCGGAGTTTTCTTCGAACCTTGTCAATACGAGTTAGGAGCCCTTAGAATGACCCCTAGAGTGACCTATATCCCAAGCGTAGATAATCGGTTTTAACAAATAACCAACCATCCACAACACATAAGACATTTTAGATCATTACATAAGACATTTCAGATCATTCCATTTAGTTAATAAGTGATTTAACGTGCAAAATATTATTCATAAAACATACAATAAGAGAATTTTAAAGAATTTTTTCTTTCAAATGAACAATTTTTAGTGACTGTTTAACTTATTAAAGAGAGCGGGTATTTTGTTTTGAGTTATACGATTAAAATAAATTTTCATTATATTTGATTTTACACAACCAACATTTTTAAAAAAGAGAATGGAATCTAGTTTTTATAAAGTAACGTATTTCAATTTTACAAATACTTCACACCCCGTTTTTTCCCCCCTCTTTTAGTAGACTTTACATACATAAGACATAAAAAGCGTCTTAGAATACATCATTTAGAAATTAAGTGGTTTGATAAATAAAATATTATTTATAAAAGCAATAGATATGAGAGTAATAAGGATTTTTACTTACAAATGTACAAACTTCTGATAGGTAGGACTTTCTAAATCACTGTGCAAGAATTAAGTTGTTATTGAACTTATAACACTGTAGGATGAAATAATCACGTGACATTTTAAACCAATAAAATGTTAGTATTTTTAAACCAATAAAATGTCAGTAATTTTAAACCAATAAAAAGTTAGTATTTTTACACGAGCGCCCTTTATCATTATATAAATTTTAATGAAACGAGTTCATAACATTCTACTGTGACTTGATATCGTTGTAATAGGTTGTATTTTTCGTTAAGTTAGTTTTCATTTAAGTTATTATGGAACGAGTTATGAATTCTTATGTTGGTGATGTAACCAACTTGGAGTGTCAACACTCATCACCAGAGTTAAATAGTCAAGAGATGGATTCTACACTTTAACCCAAAGAAGCACCCGTTTCGAATTATGAAGTGAAACCCACGTCATCAAGACTAAAGAAACAGAAGTTACCCTTTGTATGCACTACTTGCAACAAAGCTTTTTCCCGAAAGTTTGTCTTAATTAGACACATGAAATTTCACCTGGAGAAAAAACCTTTTGTGTGTGACATCTGCAGAAAACAATTTGTTCAAAAGAGTGATTTATTAAATCATAGGAAGACTCATTCAAAGAGTCCTGTGATTTATAATTGTGATCTATGTGCTGAAGTATTTTAAAAAAAGAGTGATTTACATCAACATAAGAAGATTCACAAATCTTCCAAACAACATAAGTGTGGTGATTGCAACGAACTGTTTTCAAGAAAGTACGACTTATTGAAACATAAAAAAATTCACAAATCACCCAAACAATATAAGTGTATTAAATGCAATGAACTGTTTTCGAGAAAGTACGACTTATTGAAACATAAGAAGATCCATAAGCTCCGAAAGCAGTATGAATGCATCCAGTGTAGGGAAATATTTAATCGGAAATATGATTTATCACATCATATAGACAATGCACACAAAGTACTATACAAAGTTGTCAAATCGTCATCTTTAAAAGATTCGTTATATGAAAAAGTGAAGCATTTTAAAAGACAAAATGCTTTAAATATATTTACTAAAACTGTAATAAATTCTAATGAGGAGAATGATCAAGACTTTCACACATTTTTTAACAGTATTCGGTCGGATGTTTTGAATGAATTAAATTATCAGATAGAAGTAAAAAGGTCAATGAAATGGTATGCAACTGCAAAAGTTGTTGTAAGTCGTCAAACACCGGACGGTGATATAGATACTATCACCCCATATTTTCATTCAAGAACTGTACTGGAATTGACGAATCAAAACATACCTGTACATGTTGAGGATGCCTTTACGAAAATTATTAACTCTTTTGAGAAATTCACTCAACAAGGATCTAATTGGACATTGCAACAAATATTAAATCTAGAATTGTCTACAGCTAAATATAGAATGGTTTAAAATGTGTGGGCTGTTTTTGAAATATGTATATTCATGTTTTTGCTATTGTAGTTATTTAAAATGATAAATAAATAGCCTATGACTAAAAAATCTTAAGAGTTTTTTATTATTTTCATGGTAACTATTTTATATAAATTACTTATAACAGTTTGACAATGCTACATAAACTACTGTTTAACATTTTGAACGTCTTAGACAAAATGGGAATGAATTTGTTGAAATTATGTAAAACATGATGAAATAAATGCGATGTATTTATTATATGTTACTTAAACTACAAGAGAAATGATTGGAAATGTGTTATTTTAAATCTATAGTACTTTTAATAACTAACAAGGTAAGATGTGACGTTAGGAATCATCGATGGGTTTTCCTTTGAATATGTATTAATCTTACTTATTGATAAGAAAGTTGGAAAAATAGACTTAACACATTGTTAGAGGTTTTGGAAAAATATATAGTTGGTTAAAAATTTTAGAAAATTTAACATAAAGTAACAAATTTTAGAAAATAAGCATTTCGATAAATGAAAAAAATTAAATTTTGGTAAACTTTACACTTAGACAATATTTCAAACTAAGAAAAAATAATAACTTTACACTGAGACAATATTTTAAACTAAGGAAAAATTAGACTTAACGCATTGTTACAGTTTCTTTGAAAAATATCTAGTTGGTTATAAATTTTAGAAAATTCGACCTAACGAAATTATTACACTTAAAAATATCTAGGTTATACATTTTATAAAATAAGCAACAAATAAACATTTCGATACATTAACAAAAGAAAATAATTAAGTTTAAGTAAACTTTACACTTAGACAATATTTTAAACTAAGAAAAATAATAACTTTACACTTATACAATATTTTAAATTAAGGAAAATTAATAACTTTAAACATCAGACTTAACACATTGTTAAAGTTTTTTGAAAATAACACGACATTTTGAAAGCAGTGGAAATAGTATACCTGCAAAAAATTCAACTTAGTGGAATTTAATATTGAATTTTTTTAACCTCACTCATTTAAAAAATGAAACTTTATAAAATTTTCACTTTTTTTAAATAAGCAACTGTTAAACATTTTGAATGTCTTAGACAAAGTGTGAATAAATTTGTTGAAATTATATAAAACATGAAAAATTTCATAACTTTTAAAGGAAATTTTATTTTTGGTGAAATAAACTCGAGATATTTATTATATGTAACTTAAACTACTAGAGAATTGATTGAAAATGTGTTACTTTTAAGCACTCACAAGATAAGACACGATGTTAGGAATTATAGATGTGTTTTTCCCCCACAATTGATGTCACTTGTAGCATATTTACTGACCAAGTCATAAAATCATAGTTCAGGGTATGTTTATGAGCACGGCGTTTAGTTGAGATTTAAGATATTTGAGAAATATAAACTACAACTTTGACTACTTTTTGAAATTTCCCCCTACATAAGAAAAAGGACATTGAATGGAATCGAACCATTATCCTTTCACTTAACAGCTGAATGCGTTGGCAATTACATCACAAAGGCACTGATAACAACTGGTTGAATATATTGGGTTTCTTTTTTAAGGTTAAATTCATTTAATATTCAAGTTATTTCTTAATGATACACTTAAGAACAATAAATTTAATTAGCATTCAAAAAACAAACGATCACATTATTGTGTAAAACAATCAAATGTTTTGAAAGTCACGAGTTAAAATTTTGGAGGGTGCGATAACTTGGAAGTGCACTGCAGAAGGGGAGTTAAATTTTTGAAGAAGTTTAATCTTAGAAGACAAGAGTAAAATTTGAAATGACTTAGAGTATAATTAGAATTTAGATGTGAACCTTTTAAAATGAAATAAGTTTTTTGTATCGCCCTCTATCGGTGGGTAATGGAATTAAGAGATAATTAAAAGTTTTAACTTGGATTCGAACCCACAACAAAAATTATTTTACGGTTTGATAATTTAGGGGAGGTTTAACTGAGAAAACCATGATATTATAGTATTTAGAGATGTTTTAAGATATTCGATAAAGGAAATCATCAAAATTTTCAATTTAATTGAATGGTTTACTGCTTAAAGTACTACAAAATGAATAGAACACGATGCATAGTTTTTTTAATTAATTATATTTTTCGAAAGGTTAAATTGACTTATTGATAAACTTAGAATTTATGTTTAAAGTGAATAAATTTGATATGTTAGGTTTACTTAATAACAGAGGGTTGAATAAGTTTTTTTTTTTTTAAATTAAAATTTCATAAAAATAAAGTTTACTAAAAGTTTTTAAAGTTAAAAAAATTAGTTACGTTAAAAATGTTAACAAAAATATAGTTTAAAAAATTAAAAGTTTACAAAAAGTTTAAAAATCTTTAAATTAATTAAAATTAACTTTTTAATTTTAACTATTGAGAGTCTATAATTTAATTGTTAATCCTTGTAACCAACTGGTGCATATCAACTATCTGCATATGTGCAGAAAAAACATACACTTTTACACTAACTTGAGTTCGATTTTAAATTATTTGCTAATTTTTATACAACTCGATTACCTTTCAGAAACAAAATAGAATTAAATACTTACCGAAAAACACGTCCACTTCTTGTGCTTTCTTTCACTAGACTAACCTTTCTCCCTTATCTTTGTTAGGGGGCGCTGCAATCGACGTAGAGGCGCTACCAGTCTTCCGGTTTGTGACAACATTTCCGGTTTGAGATAAGAATGAACTTTAAATACAAACTACACTCGCTCGGTCATTCTTCCTCCACTCTTACTTGATAGCAGTTGTTAGTTTCTTATTTTGACGTGTTGAATGACGTCATCACGTGTTTGTCTAAACTTGTCCAGACTTGTTTCTGTGCTGCACGTCTGTTTTTCTAACTCATCTCTTACTCGTCTAGACTTGTTTCGTCTGCTTTGATGATTCATCTTTTGCTTTAACTGTTTGGCCTTGCTGGTGTCAACCACCCCATGTCTTTTGTCATAGCTTGAATATACTTTACACCAATCACTTAAATATAAAAGTCTTGTCACAACTTACTTAAACTTTGATAAAAATATTAATTATTCATAAATTTTATCAAATTCTTATACATTTACTAAGTCACTTTCATTCAAAAATATGGTAAAGTCCGATTTTAAATCGAAGTCTAAGATAAATTCCCCAAATTTGTAACATTTTAACACTAATAATAAGTATCGTACCCCCTGTACATACAAGTTTTGTAAAAATAATGTTACTTATAGCTAATTCGTTCAGTCTCATGATAAATAATATAAGAAAAAGTTAGAATAGTTCACATATTTTTGTAATTAAAAAAAATGTATGCACAAACACACACACAATATCTTACAAGGTTACAATACTCAACACACAGTTCACCATACTTAAAAAAACGATTCACGATAAATTTATAAATTTAAATTTATATATTTGAAAAATACTGAAGTATTTTTATTTATAATTGTTCATTTATAAATAAAATATTTAAATTTAAATTTATAAATTTATCGTGAATCGTTTTTTTAAGTATGGTGAACTGTGTGTTGAGTATTGTAACCTTGTAAGATATTGTGTGTGTGTTTGTGCATACATTTTTTTTAATTACAAAAATATGTGAACTATTCTAACTTTTTCTTATATTATTTATCATGAGACTGAACGAGTTAGCTATAAGTAACATTATTTTTACAAAACTTGTATGTACAGGGGGTACGATACTTATTATTAGTGTTAAAATGTTACAAATTTGGGGAATTTATCTTAGACTTCGATTTAAAATCGGACTTTACCATATTTTTGAATGAAAGTGACTTAGTAAATGTATAAGAATTTGATAAAATTTATGAATAATTAATATTTTTATCAAAGTTTAAGTAAGTTGTGACAAGACTTTTATATTTAAGTGTTGGTGTAAAGTATATTCCAGCTATGACAAAAGACATGAGGTGGTTGACACCAGCAAGGCCAAACAGTTAAAGCAAAAGATGAATCATCAAAGCAGACGAAACAAGTCTAGACGAGTAAGAGATGAGTTAGAAAAACAGACGTGCAGCACAGAAACAAGTCTGGACAAGTTTAGACAAACACGTGATGACGTCATTCAACACGTCAAAATAAGAAACTAACAACTGCTATCAAGTAAGAGTGGAGGAAGAATGACCGAGCGAGTGTAGTTTGTATTTAAAGTTCATTCTTATCTCAAACCGGAAATGTTGTCACAAACCGGAAGACTGGTAGCGCCTCTACGTCGATTGCAGCGCCCCCTAACAAAGATAAGGGAGAAAGGTTAGTCTAGTGAAAGAAAGCACAAGAAGTGGACGTGTTTTTCGGTAAGTATTTAATTCTATTTTGTTTCTGAAAGGTAATCGAGTTGTATAAAAATTAGCAAATAATTTAAAATCGAACTCAAGTTAGTGTAAAAGTGTATGTTTTTTCTGCACATATGCAGATAGTTGATATGCACCAGTTGGTTACAAGGATTAACAATTAAATTATAGACTCTCAATAGTTAAAATTAAAAAGTTAATTTTAATTAATTTAAAGATTTTTAAACTTTTTGTAAACTTTTAATTTTTTAAACTATATTTTTGTTAACATTTTTAACGTAACTAATTTTTTTAACTTTAAAAACTTTTAGTAAACTTTATTTTTATGAAATTTTAATTTAAAAAAAAAAAAACTTATTCAACCCTCTGTTATTAAGTAAACCTAACATATCAAATTTATTCACTTTAAACATAAATTCTAAGTTTATCAATAAGTCAATTTAACCTTTCGAAAAATATAATTAATTAAAAAAACTATGCATCGTGTTCTATTCATTTTGTAGTACTTTAAGCAGTAAACCATTCAATTAAATTGAAAATTTTGATGATTTCCTTTATCGAATATCTTAAAACATCTCTAAATACTATAATATCATGGTTTTCTCAGTTAAACCTCCCCTAAATTATCAAACCGTAAAATAATTTTTGTTGTGGGTTCGAATCCAAGTTAAAACTTTTAATTATCTCTTAATTCCATTACCCACCGATAGAGGGCGATACAAAAAACTTATTTCATTTTAAAAGGTTCACATCTAAATTCTAATTATACTCTAAGTCATTTCAAATTTTACTCTTGTCTTCTAAGATTAAACTTCTTCAAAAATTTAACTCCCCTTCTGCAGTGCACTTCCAAGTTATCGCACCCTCCAAAATTTTAACTCGTGACTTTCAAAACATTTGATTGTTTTACACAATAATGTGATCGTTTGTTTTTTGAATGCTAATTAAATTTATTGTTCTTAAGTGTATCATTAAGAAATAACTTGAATATTAAATGAATTTAACCTTAAAAAAGAAACCCAATATATTCAACCAGTTGTTATCAGTGCCTTTGTGATGTAATTGCCAACGCATTCAGCTGTTAAGTGAAAGGATAATGGTTCGATTCCATTCAATGTCCTTTTTCTTATGTAGGGGGAAATTTCAAAAAGTAGTCAAAGTTGTAGTTTATATTTCTCAAATATCTTAAATCTCAACTAAACGCCGTGCTCATAAACATACCCTGAACTATGATTTTATGACTTGGTCAGTAAATATGCTACAAGTGACATCAATTGTGGGGGAAAAACACATCTATAATTCCTAACATCGTGTCTTATCTTGTGAGTGCTTAAAAGTAACACATTTTCAATCAATTCTCTAGTAGTTTAAGTTACATATAATAAATATCTCGAGTTTATTTCACCAAAAATAAAATTTCCTTTAAAAGTTATGAAATTTTTCATGTTTTATATAATTTCAACAAATTTATTCACACTTTGTCTAAGACATTCAAAATGTTTAACAGTTGCTTATTTAAAAAAAGTGAAAATTTTATAAAGTTTCATTTTTTAAATGAGTGAGGTTAAAAAAATTCAATATTAAATTCCACTAAGTTGAATTTTTTGCAGGTATACTATTTCCACTGCTTTCAAAATGTCGTGTTATTTTCAAAAAACTTTAACAATGTGTTAAGTCTGATGTTTAAAGTTATTAATTTTCCTTAATTTAAAATATTGTATAAGTGTAAAGTTATTATTTTTCTTAGTTTAAAATATTGTCTAAGTGTAAAGTTTACTTAAACTTAATTATTTTCTTTTGTTAATGTATCGAAATGTTTATTTGTTGCTTATTTTATAAAATGTATAACCTAGATATTTTTAAGTGTAATAATTTCGTTAGGTCGAATTTTCTAAAATTTATAACCAACTAGATATTTTTCAAAGAAACTGTAACAATGCGTTAAGTCTAATTTTTCCTTAGTTTAAAATATTGTCTCAGTGTAAAGTTATTATTTTTTCTTAGTTTGAAATATTGTCTAAGTGTAAAGTTTACCAAAATTTAATTTTTTTCATTTATCGAAATGCTTATTTTCTAAAATTTGTTACTTTATGTTAAATTTTCTAAAATTTTTAACCAACTATATATTTTTCCAAAACCTCTAACAATGTGTTAAGTCTATTTTTCCAACTTTCTTATCAATAAGTAAGATTAATACATATTCAAAGGAAAACCCATCGATGATTCCTAACGTCACATCTTACCTTGTTAGTTATTAAAAGTACTATAGATTTAAAATAACACATTTCCAATCATTTCTCTTGTAGTTTAAGTAACATATAATAAATACATCGCATTTATTTCATCATGTTTTACATAATTTCAACAAATTCATTCCCATTTTGTCTAAGACGTTCAAAATGTTAAACAGTAGTTTATGTAGCATTGTCAAACTGTTATAAGTAATTTATATAAAATAGTTACCATGAAAATAATAAAAAACTCTTAAGATTTTTTAGTCATAGGCTATTTATTTATCATTTTAAATAACTACAATAGCAAAAACATGAATATACATATTTCAAAAACAGCCCACACATTTTAAACCATTCTATATTTAGCTGTAGACAATTCTAGATTTAATATTTGTTGCAATGTCCAATTAGATCCTTGTTGAGTGAATTTCTCAAAAGAGTTAATAATTTTCGTAAAGGCATCCTCAACATGTACAGGTATGTTTTGATTCGTCAATTCCAGTACAGTTCTTGAATGAAAATATGGGGTGATAGTATCTATATCACCGTCCGGTGTTTGACGACTTACAACAACTTTTGCAGTTGCATACCATTTCATTGACCTTTTTACTTCTATCTGATAATTTAATTCATTCAAAACATCCGACCGAATACTGTTAAAAAATGTGTGAAAGTCTTGATCATTCTCCTCATTAGAATTTATTACAGTTTTAGTAAATATATTTAAAGCATTTTGTCTTTTAAAATGCTTCACTTTTTCATATAACGAATCTTTTAAAGATGACGATTTGACAACTTTGTATAGTACTTTGTGTGCATTGTCTATATGATGTGATAAATCATATTTCCGATTAAATATTTCCCTACACTGGATGCATTCATACTGCTTTCGGAGCTTATGGATCTTCTTATGTTTCAATAAGTCGTACTTTCTCGAAAACAGTTCATTGCATTTAATACACTTATATTGTTTGGGTGATTTGTGAATTTTTTTATGTTTCAATAAGTCGTACTTTCTTGAAAACAGTTCGTTGCAATCACCACACTTATGTTGTTTGGAAGATTTGTGAATCTTCTTATGTTGATGTAAATCACTCTTTTTTTTAAATACTTCAGCACATAGATCACAATTATAAATCACAGGACTCTTTGAATGAGTCTTCCTATGATTTAATAAATCACTCTTTTGAACAAATTGTTTTCTGCAGATGTCACACACAAAAGGTTTTTTCTCCAGGTGAAATTTCATGTGTCTAATTAAGACAAACTTTCGGGAAAAAGCTTTGTTGCAAGTAGTGCATACAAAGGGTAACTTCTGTTTCTTTAGTCTTGATGACGTGGGTTTCACTTCATAATTCGAAACGGGTGCTTCTTTGGGTTAAAGTGTAGAATCCATCTCTTGACTATTTAACTCTGGTGATGAGTGTTGACACTCCAAGTTGGTTACATCACCAACATAAGAATTCATAACTCGTTCCATAATAACTTAAATGAAAACTAACTTAACGAAAAATACAACCTATTACAACGATATCAAGTCACAGTAGAATGTTATGAACTCGTTTCATTAAAATTTATATAATGATAAAGGGCGCTCGTGTAAAAATACTAACTTTTTATTGGTTTAAAATTACTGACATTTTATTGGTTTAAAAATACTAACATTTTATTGGTTTAAAATGTCACGTGATTATTTCATCCTACAGTGTTATAAGTTCAATAACAACTTAATTCTTGCACAGTGATTTAGAAAGTCCTACCTATCAGAAGTTTGTACATTTGTAAGTAAAAATCCTTATTACTCTCATATCTATTGCTTTTATAAATAATATTTTATTTATCAAACCACTTAATTTCTAAATGATGTATTCTAAGACGCTTTTTATGTCTTATGTATGTAAAGTCTACTAAAAGAGGGGGAAAAAAACGGGGTGTGAAGTATTTGTAAAATTGAAATACGTTACTTTATAAAAACTAGATTCCATTCTCTTTTTTAAAAATGTTGGTTGTGTAAAATCAAATATAATGAAAATTTATTTTAATCGTATAACTCAAAACAAAATACCCGCTCTCTTTAATAAGTTAAACAGTCACTAAAAATTGTTCATTTGAAAGAAAAAATTCTTTAAAATTCTCTTATTGTATGTTTTATGAATAATATTTTGCACGTTAAATCACTTATTAACTAAATGGAATGATCTGAAATGTCTTATGTAATGATCTAAAATGTCTTATGTGTTGTGGATGGTTGGTTATTTGTTAAAACCGATTATCTACGCTTGGGATATAGGTCACTCTAGGGGTCATTCTAAGGGCTCCTAACTCGTATTGACAAGGTTCGAAGAAAACTCCGAACGGTTAGGTCGACGAGCGCGAGAGAAGTTTAAACCCAAACGTCTAGTAGCTTTAAAACCAGAACCTCTCAGTCACTGGTCTTATGTGTTGTGTTTTTATAATTAATATTTTTCTTGTTTAATCACTTAACTCCAAAATGAAATGTTTCTAAGACACTTTGTCATGTCTTAAGTGAAACATATTTAACTAAAGAAGGATGTAGTATTTGTGACATAAGTTGTTCTACAGTACCCTTTTAAGAAAAAAAAAAAAAAAAAAAAAAAAAAAGAAGCTATTACAAGTTAATTAAAAAAAACATATAATTAAAAAATATATTGTTTAATTAGCATAAAAACGATTATTTAAGTTACTCCACAAATTTGTAAACTTAAAAACGGAAGATATAATGTAAGAGAAAGTATGACATCATTTTTTCCTTTGAAAGACTTGACTTAATTTTTTCCCTAAAAATGCCACATTAATTTCAGTACGCAAGTTTGTGAAACGGCTTTTGCAGGAAAATAGTACGGTGAATACAATATTAAGCATTGTCATTTAATTCAATAACACAAATGCGTGGGTGTATAGCTTATAGTTACATTTGTAAAAATCACTTTGCTTTCGTTTTTAAAATGTATAAACACGTTATTTTCCGTAACAAAACTCTATTTCGAATATAATGTTAATACAAGAAAGAATTAGGCATACTATCTTCGTCAATCTCTATAAATAAAATTTCGTATAGAAAGTAAAAATTTTCCCTCTAAATTATTATTTCGAATATTGAAGTGATCTGTTGACAGAGTGTTGTGAAAGAAATGTATTTGTAAATTAAACAAATAGATGTAATAGCATTCATATTAAACCAAAACTCTCGAATTACTCAATAGCTAAAGAAAATTTCGCCCTATTACTTTATCTCATTCAGTAAAAGTACAATAAATGACCGTAAAGATATCTCAATACATGTCTGAAGTCCCCATCTCTTGCATTTAAAGAGATAACATTACAAGTTCCCGCTAGCACAGTGGATAAACACATTGGTCTTCCACATAGAAGATAGTGGGTTCAATTCCTGCCTGTGCCAGCGTTGAAAAATAATTCTTTTAATGAGCAATTACTTCTAAAATTGGTGTCACTAAAAATTAAAATGATAGAAAAAAATAATTTATAACGGTTTAAGAATAAATAAAATTCAAAACACTAAAAAATAAATAACATCTAAAAATAATTTAACCCTCTACAAAGAACAAAATCTATGTGTATAAAACTATACTTTCCTTATCACTCACACCTTAATAACGTCCGGTCTTACAAATCACCTTTCCTGTTCGAACACGCTCCCAAACATCCTGCTTCTTGATAACCATTTTTGGAAAAAGCATGTCTAATCCCGTTTCCGATCTTATTTCCTGTCGCGTTTCCAGTCTTAAAATAAATTACACGTTAAACTTTTATAAAGTAAAACAAAGTCAGAAAGATTTCCATTTTTATATTAGGTGTTAGTTCGCAAATAAAATTTTTATTTCAGGTGAGAAAAAAAAAAAAAAATTCGAACATTTTGCTAATATTACTTTCAAACTAAATTCATTCTGATAGCAGGATTCCTAAAACTCAACTCCACTCGACTAGAAGGATTAAATTCAACAAAAAAAAAATTAAGGCCCCCACAAAAATAAGCCCTCCCCCTCTCTCCGTTATCGCACTCACTTCCTGCCATGTTTCCGGTTAAACTTCCTATCTACACTTCCTGTTCACGTCCTGTCTCAACATGCCTGTTATCCCCACCTGCTACATCCGGTGTCCACACCTGCCACTTCCGGTGACCTTCACAGAGCACAGAGGTCACAGAAGGTCACCACCACACCCACCGCTGATGCAGAACCCCCAATTATTATCTACTGCCGGGTAAATCTAAGACCGATGCTGCAAATACATCTTTGTTTTTGTCTAGAAAATTTTGCATCTTAAGTTTTAATGGGGGCTCTAAATGATCTAAATTAATTTCTGAGCTCCAAGTGAGATCAGCGTGATCAAAATCACCAATTGGAGGGGCCAAATTTATATTATAGGTTAATTTATTATCAGTTACGTGTATATTTGACTGGTCTACACATTTTTGAATTTTGGCAACAAAGGTTCCTTTATTTAAATGGATACTATTGTCTGAAAAATTTGCAAATGAGATATATAGGCCATGTTCTTTAGTGCAAATGGCTCTGGAGGTAAGGAGAACTTGATTTAAATTTTTCGCCAAAGGTTCTAACATAACAATATCATTTTCCTTAATAAAATTTTCCTTATAACTTTTAACCTGGGCTAACATTTTTGACTGCGGGGGAATTGAAATTTTGCTACATAACACAGCGAAACTTATACTTTTATTTTTATTGGTTCTATCACTACTGCTATCTTCATTGCTCTCCTCCTCGACTTCAGGTACCTTATCCTCTATACTTACCAAATCTTCACTTTCATCAATATTACAAATTTCAGTAGTATCTTCAGCTAAATTACCCTGGGTTACCTGACTCGCTGCTGATAGATTGTTGTCGACACTTTGAATACTTGAAGAATTTTCAGTATTATTACCTTCAGAGCTACCACCTGATATTGTTTGCATGCAAAAGTTCTGCGCAACACTTTTAACTTCCTTATCTGACTCAGTTTGAATGATTATCTCAACATCTTTTCCCATATTACTCAACTGCGGGTCCTGAACTACCATATCTTCACTACTATGATTCCCATTTTCAACACTGACTGAGTCATGAACATTAATACATGCAAAATTTTCAGAAGGGCTATTGGCATTACTACTTTTTGAATTCTCCCCTACTTTGTTGACACATTTTATATTTACAGAACTATTTTCAACACAATCATTATTTATACAATTATTATTAGAATTTACATTATATACAGAATTAGAAATATTTACAGAATTAGTAGCAAGACAAGTATTAGACCCTGAAGTATTACTTGGGGTTTCTACGCTTTGTTTACTTTGGCCTGCAACTGGCACTTTAAGAGCGACAGCATTTGTATCACAATTTATACTTGCCCGGTACTCTTTCAAAAATGGCATTCCCAAAATCATATTAAATTCCTCTGCTAATTTACCTTCCACTACATAGAATTCAGCTTGACATTGAACATTATCAAAAATAAAATTTAAAAATATCTTCCTATTTAGGTGCACTTTCTCACCGGTGACAGTCATAATGGGGATATTGCAATTCTCCATTTCAAAATTCTCTAAACAGTTAACATCAGTACCACTCAGGAGATTAATTGCAGAACCCGTGTCACATAATGCATTTAGGCAAACTTTATTTATGTAAATTCTTGCAGTTGGTAATGTATATGATTGGGGCTGAAACATACTATACACAGTTGGGGGGTCCAGGGGCCTGTGGGGGATCGAGTTGACCACATTTGATCCGGCCACTAATAGTTTAAAGCCTCACTTTCATTGTTAGCTACTGGGGTGTTATTTACCGCCTGCTCCTCATTTCTGTTCGCAGCTGTGTTCCTACTGTTTTGGTAATAACCACCTCTTCTTCCCCTGTATCCGCCTCGCTGATTGTGGTTCCCTCTAGGATTTTCACCTCTGTTTCTATAATTTTGCCCACGGCTCCTGAAATTTTGACCACCTCCCCTTCTAAAATTATAGTCGACAAAATTTAGTGGACAATCTCTGGCATAGTGGCCTTGTACGGAACACCTATAGCAGGTTACGGGTCTTATTTCCTGGTTTTTCTCCTGTACATCTCTAGCCCTAAGATCAACTAAACTGTCTATCTTTGCTGCTAAAACATCAATTTGTGATTTCAGCTGGTCTATCTCCTTCTTTTGTGAGCTATCTTGCTGAAAAACTGCAGCACAGGGTAGGTTTTGGGTCAAATTTGGGTTGAGAATTTCCTCGCGGTGGTTGTAAAAAGGGTTAATGCTTCTATAAGCTTTTTCTTCCAGAAGTGCAATTTTGAGAACCTCTTCTGGGGATTGCGGATTTCTCGCAATTACTCCCTTTCGCACTTCTGGTGTAAGATTGCTCAACAGCATGGAGTGTAGTAGAGCCGTTCGGCTTTTATCGACTACTTCACCCTGGATACCTTCAATTACAAGGGCTCTTAATGACATATCATATGCCTTGTCATAAAACTCCTGAACACTCATATTGGGTGGCTGTTTAAAATTTAAAAAATGACTGAGGGCAACATCTGGTGTGGCCTGTGAAGTATAACTCTCTTTTAAGATTTTTAATAGCTCATCAGATGTTTTTGCTTTGTGAATTTTTATTCGCCTAGAAGCAGCTCCTGAAAGTCTAGCTAACAAAACGAATTTTTTCTCCTCCTCATTCCAGTCGAATAATTTGGCAAAACTCTCAAATTTCTCAGAAAAATCTGAGAAGCAGACTGAGCTGGCCTCTCCATTGAATGGGGGAATATTAGACAAATTATCCACTAAAGCATTTTTCCGCTGAATAGTGGCAATTGCTTCCGAGTGCTTATCAGCCATAGTTAGAGTTAGAAAATGACAAACAAACCAAAAAAAAAATGAAAAATGGGGGGGGGGGGGCAACTTAAAAATGAGAAAAAGAGAGGGGAAAGGAAAACCTTATAAATACATAAAACTTAAGTACAGGACTATGATTTTAGTGACTAAGCTAAAGTTATGTACACAAAACATAATTTTGACTGGGGATTGTATCTAATAGCACAGAGAGAGAGCCTAGACCTCTTTTTACACTTGAACATATAAATAAAATTTTAATTGCAAAAACACCCAGTTGCTCTTTGATACATAAATACATACAAGTAAAAAAAAAAATCAATAACCCAGAGACCGAATTGTTACGGCTCCATTTGTTGTGGGGTTTGGGGTTCTTTCTAAAATAACTTTCTTAAACTTAAAAAGCTCATTTATTACTCAATCTTCACTTGACAATTAAATATTAAAAAAAAATAAGTATACCCTGATTAGCTCCACTGAAATCTGTTGCCATGGAAAAGGGAGCAAATTATATTAAACTAATCAAAATAACCAAATTTAAAACAAACCCGAATAAATTACGACAACATGATACTTTTGAATTCATAATTTTAAAATAATTCTAAATGTAGAAAGGGCAACAGATTTCTAAACCAAGTAGTATACTGAAATACGAAAGAACACCCAACTCCACTCCAACCCGATCAAGCTCAAAACTCCACACACATTAGATTAATAAAGATGTAATCATCATTCAATTTGGAAAAATGAAGACAACCTGAAATTCCTCCAATGTGAGGACCAAAAGGAGAAAGAGTTAAATCCGTTAATAGAATAGGGATATGATGATATACAAAAATTTAGAACAAAATATGGAGATTCTGAACAAGATCAGATTGGTTAACCAAAATCGTATAGTGGTATAAAATAACTGGAAACTTTTTCTTTCTTTTTTTTTTTTTTTTTTTTTTTTTTTACTTTTTAAAATAAAACATTTTTGGTGTATATTTTAGAAAAACAATGTTTCTGAAAGAGGAGCGTTAAAGCTTAATTTAACATTTATGAACTTAAATTTAATATTACTGTTTCACTTAATAATCTACCCATCCTTAAATCAAGATCAAAAATACGATTGTATAACATTGAGTGAACCTCAATTAATGTTCATGAAAACAGTCAGTTATGAATTTAGACTTAAGAAATTTTAAAGTCCTAATTTAATAAAGTTGGATTCTCCCCTTTTTTTTTTTTTTTTTTTTTTTTATATATATTACTCACTAATGTAAGGAAAGTACATTATCGGGACTTTCCCATAAGTCGCCTCAGTTGAAAGATTTAGGATGGCAAATTTATGACCAGAGACTCGCTGGCGACAATTTTAAGCCATAAAAGTCAAATAAGAAGAACTTTGATTTAAGTTGGTCTGGGAGATAATATCAAAGAACACACACGTAGTTCCGAGAAAGAAAACAACACGCTACAGAAACAACTGATGCATAGCCATTGGTTGGGGTTGGTAAGGAGGAGGTGAAACTGACCCTCTGTTATGCAAATTTCAGTTAAAACGGGAGATCAACTACCCAATGAAAAAAAAGAAGGATGGGCTTAAAGCACTGTTATGCAAATTTTGGGCAGAACGAAGTACGGCCCACCGTGGTGATGAAAAAGGAGTTGTGAAAAAGAATGAAAACAGAACACACATCGATCTCAGAAGCGAAAGGAAGAGGTGAAATAAAATGACGCGATGAGTTTTGTGCGGTCCGAAAGAGGAAAATAGAGTGAGTGGCAATTCTGATGGTAAGAAAGCAACGAACCCGAACAACATATATGGAGAGTGGGGAAGTTAAGCTAAGTTTTGTGAAATGAACATTTTCAATAAGTGCAGTGCTATTTAGTTAGCGGAAAGAGTGCTCTGATACAAAGAGAAACCTTCTTCAATCAATGTGTAGAGGTAAATATGACTCTGTCCTAAGTAATTCCCCAGTTTATTTGATTTTATCAAAATATTATAAGAGAAGCTGGTAGTGTGACCTTAGTCACAAATGGAAGTCAGTATTTTAATTGTAAACAAATAATGTTGTCAAAGATCAATTTAAATATAAATACAAACAAATATAAGTATCCTTTGCAAGGATCAAAGTGTTAATGCCAATATTATAGGAGAAATTTTGTTAGGAAATTAAATCAGATGTGTTCTGATAAATCTTTTTTTTTTCTTGAAATAACTGTAAATATTGTAAATAAATAATAGTGTTAATTATTTGGAGTCTTCTCATTTAAATTATCTAGTATGTGTTTGTTTATTTAGATTTCCATTTTAAAAGTCAGCTAAGGGCAAGAATGATCATTCTCAAAAAGGGTAATGGGCTACTTCGAAATTACACAATGCAATGGGGGAACATATCCAAAATTTAATCTCTATGGATTCCTTTTATTATTATTTTCTGAATAAATTAATTTATTCTATTAGCCAACCCCAGAGAAACCTTTATGTATTTAATTCTAAGCTTTAATTTTGATCAACTTGTCCCAGCAAAAGGGTTATGTTGGAATGGGCAGCAATTAGAAGGGAAATTAAAGGATAAAATCTTAAATAAATATTATAACTGAGCCATGCATATTTCTCTTCAACATCTGCAATTCCTATATAATTCACTGGTGCCGTCCATTTCTTAATTATTGTTAATTGAGTTTTCAATTTTAATGATTAAAAAATTGCAACTGGGTTATTGTCAAACATTAAGTTAAATACCTTTAATGTATTCTAAAATACAGGCTCATGTTAAAAGTAATCAATTTAAAATTTTATATTCAAATTGTGGAAATTTACAATCTATATAGTATATTGCAAAATAATAATTATGAAACTGTCAATTAGAATAATTTCAACTCTTTTATTTTAATGATAAGTTATTGGAAGATTAAATGGAGATTTTTTTATTTTGATGGTTTGTTTGACTTCCTCTAAAAGGCTCCACTACCAGCAAGTCGGTGATTTCGTAAATATCAGTATTCAACTTAGAAAAATCAGTATATTCGTAATTGTATGTATATTTTATGTTACTCTTATATGAACTTTGCATTTGATCTTTAACAGTATACTGAAACATTGTGCTAAGAAAGTAAATCATAAAAAAAAAAAATCAAATGATATCGTAAAATGATATGAATAATAAAAGAATAAAAAGATAAGGATTTATGTAGCAGATAAAATAGTGTATTAGTAGATTGTTAATGCATATATATTTTGATACTGTATACTTTATTGTATAATGCATTTATATTTTGATATCTTTGAAAATTTTGCAAATGTTTACACTTGGCTTAATAATATTTTTAGGGGTAAGAATTTCCATGCATTTTTAAAGTTAGATTTAGAATTCAGTATCTAAATAAATTTTAATTATCAAAAAGCTGAATGCCAAAAAAGAATCGTAGAAATCATAGAAATAGCTTGAACTCGAGTTTTTCTGGCGTATTAACGCGAGGGCATATAAAAAAAGTTAAATAAACAAAAGCAAATTGATTCGAGTAACACGATGGCAGATCCATCAGTGGACACAATAATTTCTCTAATCCCGAATTTCGATGGGAAAAAGTTAAGTGATTGCGAGTATTTTCTCAGACAATTTGAGGACTTAACTAAACAAATATTAAAAGACGATGCGAGGCTTACAATTTTGAAAGCAAAATTGTCGGGTACTGCGAGAGAGAAACTCTCACAAAATAAATCGCTTATAGAAGAGAAAAACTACAACGAATTCAAAAAGAAATTGTTAGATTTATTCAAAATCAAGAAATCATTTACGCAGGTACAGACTGAGTTTTTTAATCTGAAACAGAAACCGGGACAAGACTTAACAAGTTTTATTAGCGAATTCAAAAACGCAGCGTCTCTTTATATAGAGAAAAGCCATACAGAAGTTGATCCGAACGGAAACGGGAAATTTTTGGACTTAGTAAGATTGACACGATTTTTGGATGCGATTAGACCGGATTTAAGTATGGATTTAAGGAAAACCTTTCCCGATAATTTTGAGGATGCTTGCAAAACAGCAATTAAATTAGAAGAGGCGTACAATAATATAGGGGCAGAACAGGTAAATACTATAACAGCTAACAATGAATCGCAACTTTTTGAGAAGTTATTGAAATTAAATGTAGAAACGGCGGAGCAGATTAATAATTTATCAAAAGAAATAAATAACATAAAATTGGGAACAATCGAAAAAAGAGAGGAAGTCGAAAAATTTTGTAATATCTGCAAGAAGGGGTCACACAATGAGGATAGTTGTTGGTATAATAAAGCTAATAAAAACAACAACCAGAATTATAGGCATAGATTTGTAAACAATAGGGGTAATTACAGAGCAAATTACAAGAATTATAACCAGTATGAAAGACACGATTCTCACAATGCATTTCCGGAGGGTAATATTTACTATAATCATGTACCAAATGCTCAACCTTTTCCACCCCCACCACAACAACATTACAACACGCCGTATACTTATTATCAACCTGACTTTAATAATTATGATGCACAGGGGTATTACACTCAACAGAGAGGAAATTATAGAGGGGCACAGAGGAATAACTATCGCAATAAATATACGGACTCTAGGGAAAACAGAGAAAATCATACGAACAGTAACAAGGACAGTAATCAAAGGGGTAAATTTCAGAGGGGCAATTATAAAAGATACAAGCAGAACAATGATAAGGATGCGGAAAACTAAATACGAGACTTGTAAATACAGATAAAGAAGACCCGAGCAAGTCTCACGATAGCGGGCATACTTTAAGGGATAAAACTATTGCAAGTGTACAGAACGATACAAATGAACTTCCTCTAATTAAATTTAAAATTAAAGATATTGTAATTAACAGCCTTTGTGACTCAGGCGCACAGGTGAGCTTGATCTCACCGCTTTTGTTTGAAAATTTAAAACAAGCAAATATAAAATTTAAATATTTGGGAAATCAAATTAAGATTCAAACACTTACAAATTCACTGATTACATTCAAACAGTGCATTAGAATGGCATTTAAATTACAGGACACTTTTGTAAAAGGAACTTTTTATGTTACAAATAAAGATTTTGGCCGCAAATATCAATTATTACTAGGGTACGATTTCTTAAAAGAAAATCAAATGGTTCTAGATTTTGAAGAGAAGTATCTTAAATTCAAAGGAAGAAAAATGGCATTAAACATCAAAGATTCGGAGGACACTGGGGAAGTAAATACATTAATTACAGAACAAAACACAAGGACTAAAAAATACAGAAAACCTACAAAGGGGAAAATGTTTGCAAAAACGGTAGGCCATAATATTATAAACCCAGGGGAGGAAAAATTTGTAAAATTAGAATGCCCCATAAAATTAGAGGAAAATCAAACATTTATCCTAGAACCAATACAGCACAAAAATAAAATTTTCTATGAAAGATCTATCCATGACACCCTAGGTAAAAAAAAAATAAATAAATAAGTAAAATAAAATAACATAAAATAAGATATCCCTGGCACATTTTTCAAATTTTGATAAGAAATAATTTCATAGTAAAAGCGACCCAAGGTATCACAAACAATAATAAAAAAAACAAAGAAAATCACATAATCAATTGAATAAATATTTGGATAAAGACAAATAAGCAAGTAAGTAATAATAAATCCCTAGGCTAGGTTACGCAGGGCAATAAAATCTCTGAGGCGGTGTGAAAGATTTTGGTGACGTACCAGGTAGGCGCGGAGTGGGGATTTGTTTATCAACAAACATCCCCAGTTGCCATGTCAACAAGCATTGCTGACAACTTCGCGGAAGGAAGGGTCAGTAAAGATAAAAATAAATAAATAAAAATAGATAAATGAGGGTATCACTTACTCGGTTGATGTCTTCTTCGCGAGGGTGCACTCTTTGGGTGTGTGTCTATTCCTTGGGGGAAAATCCAGGCGTCCCGGACACACACCAATTTTTTCCATATTACACCAAAAAAAAAAAAATAAATAAATAAATAAATTGCACACACACACACCGGGGGGGAGTTTGCCGTATGCGTCCCCCGGTCTTTTCCTGTTGACACTGATACATTCTGGACGTTAATTTCTGTTTCCTCCAGGGGCGTGAAACGGTAGCAGTTGGTTCCTAGCTCGTCCGCTTGGTCAGGTTGGCAGGGGCCACATCATAAAAAGGAAAAAAAACGAAATCAGTAAACAGATAAACAAATATCGAACATTCGTTTTTCAGAGTATCATTTTGTTTTAATTTCGTGTTTTTTTTTTTTTTGGAAAATTTAGATAACGATTTTAAACTCTTAGAGAACGATAAAATAATCATAATAATAATAATAATAATAATAATAATAAGACGAAAGGAAATAATTCAGTTAATTAATTAAGTGATAATGATAATAATGACAGAATTTATTTTCTTGTTTCTATAAATTAAGGCTCACTTTTCAAAAGACTGCATGAAATTGGGAAATGAATCGGTCAAAAGATCATTTCATTCACATTTGCATGGTAAAGCCAAGCCGTTAAAAAAAAAAAAAAAAATTAATTAATTAATTAATTAATTAATTAATTAATTAATTAATTAAGTTACATTATTTTTTTTTTAGTTTAACTAAACAATTTGGATTTAACATTTAATCTCATTAACTAATTCGTTAAGCTGAGTTTTAAAAAAATAAAAATTATTAATAATGAATAAATAAATAATAATAATAGAAATAATAAAGTATATATACATATAATTCCAGCTGTGTAAAATTTTTTAATTACTAGGATGCTAATTGCATATTAAGTTCCAACACTAATTGGAAATTTTTGCGGGCAAAAGTTTCTTAACTGCAGTAATTGGTGGCGGGCAATTAATATGTAATTAAAAACAATAATAATAAATAAATAAATAAATAAAAGTTTTTTTTTTCCATTTAAGTTAGGTTAAATGTTCTAAGATATTATTTCTTAATAAGTAGATAGGTAGTAAAAAAAAAAAAAAAAATAAATAAATAAATAAATAAATACATAACAGAAATAATAATACAAAAAAAAATAATAATATTAATAATTATTATAATGATTAATAAATAAATAAATAAATTTTATCGGTTTTAATATATTCAAACTTTTTTTTTTTTAAATGAGCATTTGGAGATAATCTTAAAAGTTGTCAGTGATTCAGAGGCTTTTAAGTACTATGCATTTCAACGTGGGCTGCTCATCTAAAGGGGAACCGAAATTGATAAGATTCCCATATGCATATTTATGAAATTAATTCGATAACGGATTTTAGGAATTAAATGTATGGCATTCCGGTAGTGGACATATACCATTTATTAATCATTTAGCGTGGAGATGACTTAGTTCACACGATCTTGTAGGCTTAAAGTCATTTTTTTTTCCTCCTTCTCGCTAAGTGTTTGTAATTATAAGGCCGTGATTAGATGATAATAAACTTTAAAGGATATTTGTTTTATATAAAGATGGTAATTTGGTAACATATTTAACGGGAAATGGATTTTTGTCTTAATATTGAATTGCATGAAAGACCACGTGCATGTTATTTGGTTGATCTCAATTTACGGGTCAAGACGAAGGGTAGTTTAAACAATTGGCTTATAGTCAGTTTTAATAATTAAGCTTTTAATATATATCAAAAAATTATATATATAGATATAAATATCATTAAATAAATAAATAATGAGAATAATAACTCGTAAACTTACATCATAATTCGCAGCCATACTCCATGTGACGGGGCAAATCAGGAAGGTAGATCTGAGGTGAGTTGAGGTGTTATGCATACGGAAGGATCGCAAACGCTATTCACCTGCAGGGTTGAAAAAAAAAAGGGTGCG
This sequence comes from Maratus michaelseni, assembly GCA_963931845.1. Taxonomy (NCBI): domain Eukaryota; kingdom Metazoa; phylum Arthropoda; class Arachnida; order Araneae; family Salticidae; genus Maratus; species Maratus michaelseni. Next base: position 178,302,927 of record OZ007592.1, on the reverse strand, counting down.
TTCAGGGGGCGTGTTAGAAACGCATTATCCCAGGTAAAGAAGCATTTAGGTGTTGAACCGGTCGTGGTATGGGATTAGGCCAGCATTTTCAGGTGTACGAGGAAGGAATGAATCACCTGTTCAGTAGGGCTACATGATTGACAGAAACGGGGTGAGAGTATGACCCGAGGTCACGCAGCTTTCCGATTCTTATCATTGAGTAGAAGTTTTTTTTTTTCTTCTTTCTGTCGGACAGAAAAAATTAACAGTGACAGAACGGGGAGTTATTATTTTCAACATGTTAGAATTAACATGAGAATTTTTACGCTTAGGCGTTTAAAAAAAAAAAAAGAAAAAGAAAAGGAAATAGAGAAATAAATAAAACAAAAAAAAATTGGAAAGAAGGGAAAATTATTAAAGAAAAATTTCACTTTTTTTCTTTTTATTCATTCTTTGTTGTTTAATAATTCGAAAGAATTGTATGTATATAATAAAATTACAACAATCATATGAATGGACAATACAAATGGTAACTGAATTAATCCATAAGATTGGGTCAAGTAGTAGATGAATATCATAAAGTTACAACATCATGAATGTGTCATGTTTTCAGATTGCTAGGACTGTTTTTGTGTCCATCTAAAATATTTGTCTGTTTGCATTTATTAATTAGATATAGTGCTGAATTCATTCATTAATATGTGTAAATATTGTAAAGTTGAAGACATGCCATTTCATCGAACTCAGAAGAGTATTGCTATTATATATATATATATATATATATGTATGTATAGATATACATTTGTTCCTTTTGGTTTGTTTTGGCCTAATTTTGGTTTCAATTTTAGTAGCACTAGATATAATTAAATAATTTGAAAAAAAAAAAAAAAAAAAAAAAAAAAAAAAAAAAAAAAAAAAAAGAAAATCTGAGAATGTGGATGTACAGTTTTATATTGGATTAAACTCTTTGCTCTATTGGTATATTGTTGATATACTCATATGTATATTTTATCCAAATCACGTGTATCTATAGGATTTTTTTTTTCTCAACAAAGTATAGAGAGGTAGAGCTAGACAAAAACTTTTATTGCTCTACATAAATATGTATATATATATACATATTTTGAATGTATACTCATTATCATAATTTTTCTCTCAGGTATCTTACATATTCAGTTATGTATGTGTAATTGTAAGATTTTGCCTGAATTGGGTTTTATATATTGTATGATGCATCTATTGTGTTAAAAATAATTATCAAGAATCATTGTAAAGTTGAATACTGATCCTTACATATCACAGTGTATTATATCTTTTTGTTTTGTATGGTCTGTTTGGCTATTTAGATATTTTGGATTTGGTGAGTGCTCTATCTTAGACACACCGGTTATATTTAACCACAAAATTTAAATTTTTTTGTACTAATGATAATATTTTATCTCTAAATTGTTTGGGAATACTTAGGAAATGTGTACATATATGAACTGTTCTTTATTAAAGTCACACAAGTAATTTACAAATGAACATTTTCCTCTGCATGAACTTTAGTCTACAATATGATTCTGTATAGATGAACGTGGACTGATATCATCTATGTGATCTATAGATTATCTACAAGGGTGATGGACTTCTTGGAAATACAATGCTAAAGAAAACTGGACGTTTTCTTTCTTTTAGTACGGGGGGAAAGATAATGTAAGGAAAGTACATTATCGGGACTTTCCCATAAGTCGCCTCAGTTGAAAGATTTAGGATGGCAAATTTATGACCAGAGACTCGCTGGCGACAATTTTAAGCCATAAAAGTCAAATAAGAAGAACTTTGATTTAAGTTGGTCTGGGAGATAATATCAAAGAACACACACGTAGTTCCGAGAAAGAAAACAACACGCTACAGAAACAACTGATGCATAGCCATTGGTTGGGGTTGGTAAGGAGGAGGTGAAACTGACCCTCTGTTATGCAAATTTCAGTTAAAACGGGAGATCAACTACCCAATGAAAAAAAAGGAGGATGGGCTTAAAGCACTGTCATGCAAATTTTGGGCAGAACGAAGTACGGCCCACCGTGGTGATGAAAAAGGAGTTGTGAAAAAGAATGAAAACAGAACACACATCGATCTCAGAAGCGAAAGGAAGAGGTGAAATAAAATGACGCGATGAGTTTTGTGCGGTCCGAAAGAGGAAAATAGAGTGAGTGGCAATTCTGATGGTAAGAAAGCAACGAACCCGAACAACATATATGGAGAGTGGGGAAGTTAAGCTAAGTTTTGTGAAATGAACATTTTCAATAAGTGCAGTAGTATTTAGTTAGCGGAAAGAGTGCTCTGATACAAAGAGAAACCTTCTTCAATCAATGTGTAGAGGTAAATATGACTCTGTCCTAAGTAATTCCCCAGTTTATTTGATTTTATCAAAATATTATAAGAGAAGCTGGTAGTGTGACCTTAGTCACAAATGGAAGTCAGTATTTTAATTGTAAACAAATAATGTTGTCAAAGATCAATTTAAATATAAATACAAACAAATATAAGTATCCTTTGCAAGGATCAAAGTGTTAATGCCAATATTATAGGAGAAATTTTGTTAGGAAATTAAATCAGATGTGTTCTGATAAATCTTTTTTTTTTCTTGAAATAACTGTAAATATTGTAAATAAATAATAGTGTTAATTATTTGGAGTCTTCTCATTTAAATTATCTAGTATGTGTTTGTTTATTTAGATTTCCATTTTAAAAGTCAGCTAAGGGCAAGAATGATCATTCTCAAAAAGGGTAATGGGCTACTTCGAAATTACACAATGCAATGGGGGGAACATATCCAAAATTTAATCTCTATGGATTCCTTTTATTATTATTTTCTGAATAAATTAATTTATTCTATTAGCCAACCCCAGAGAAACCTTTATGTATTTAATTCTAAGCTTTAATTTTGATCAACTTGTCCCAGCAAAAGGGTTATGTTGGAATGGGCAGCAATTAGAAGGGAAATTAAAGGATAAAATCTTAAATAAATATTATAACTGAACCATGCATATTTCTCTTCAACACTCACAGAAAGGTTAAGCCTTTCTTATAGGTTTACTGTGAATATAAAATATTAATTATTTAGAGATTTATACAAAGAAAAACATACCATCTTTAAGAACAAATAAATCTTTTATTCAAACACTTAAAGTTATAACAACGGAGTTACTTCAAATTATTATAAAAAACACAATATAAACGTTGATCTGTAATATGGGGATTAATTACTTAAATATATTTTAAACCAAACAATACATTTCTAAAATTATCACACTATCATGCTTTTAAGGTTGATCAACTTTGCTGAAATCACTTATTATTTTAATTGCAACTAGGCACAGAGAATCTTAAAAATGTAACATTACATTAAAGCTTAACAGTCTAAAGTTTAACAGTCCATCAATTGTAAAAACATTATATAATAGTGTTTTAAAATACACACTTATCATTCTTAATCTCTCCAAATAGCCATAGATAATTTAAAGTGGGAGAACATACATTTATGAGGAAATAAAAAACTACTTACAAAGTTAGCAGGTTTAATCGAATCATCAGTGGGCAGACTCTATTTCCCTTCCCTCTTGAGAAGAAACAAAACTGTGGACGAGCACCATCTGACGTAATTACACCTCAGGGGGATGGTTTCCTAAATCACCAGAGCATCAGTCAAACTTCACTCTTTCTCAGCATTTCTTGTAACATCCGCGAGCATTTGAGTTGAGTCTTTTGCTTGCCAACTTTGCGATTCAACCGAACACCTCATATATCTCCCGACGACGGAGGTTTCTCGGACTACCCATATCTTCACAAATCCAGCTCCAACACACACAGCGATCAGTCTTCCTTATTATAAACCAGACAATATTAACGTCTCATAGATAGTTGAGACCTCTCTGGACTGCACAAGGAAAAAAAAAACTTAATCTCTACGCATCTGGAATCGTTGACGCTCTTTCACTGACTATCATTTTCATTTCTTTGACCAGCAGCTTTTCGCTCATTATCACAAGTGCCGCTACGCAACGTCCACTAACTCAGTGATTCAACCGAACACCTCATATATCTCCCGACGACGGAGGTTTCTCGGCCAAGCAGCAAGTGTCCTAAACATTCATTCTCCCGCGCTGCTTGAAAAACGGGACCGATCCACTCTGCCAGGGGTACGGGAATGGCAACAAAAGGAAAAATGGACTCTTCCTGAAGACTACAGCTTGCCGCTCCACTCTGCCGGCCGCTTCATGGGGGAAGGCAGCCATGCTTTACCCCCATGGCGTGTGCTGAAGGGGGGTCCTGTGAGCCTCTGTTTACATGGGCGCCAGCTATCCGCCTGATAGCAGAGCCAATTGAAGTCTGTCGTAAACTTACAAAGCCTAATTGCGTATATAGTACACTCATAAGATAACGTAATTCTTATACAGGGCGGACGGTCTTTCTTTTAACCAAAGCCAGACTAGGTGACTACAAACACATGATTCAAGGGTATGGGAGAAAACGTACACGACTGCCCAATACAATATGTGTGGTCTTTTACTGAGAAACCTCCCTCCCTGCTATTTATTTTTCGTATATGAAAACAGGAAGCAAAGCTAGACTATAAACGTTGAATTTACTTTGCAAAAAGAAAAAGAAAGAAGAAAAAATAAAAACTGATTTTATTATTATTATCACAATTACTTTTATATTTAAATTTTTATTAGAAACAGAAAAAAAAAGAGTGCTTTTAAATAAATGTTGAGAAAGTGATTTAAATAATTAATGTAGATTAAAAAAAAAAAATTGGTTGAAACCAACCGTAACATATATATATATATATATTAGTTTTTTTTTTTCGTGCAATGCATATAATACGTACTATTCACGATTGGTTAATATCTGAAATCACTTAAATTTCTGTAACTCGCTAAATAATCATAATAATAATAATAATAATAAAGTTTGATGTAAAGATTATCGCATTATTTCCAATATTCTCGTAAGAGATTATGGTATCATCTAAACAAGAAAAATATTCAATTAAAAAAAAAAAATTCGTAGCAATTTAAAAAGGCAGTGGATGATAATATATATTCAATTTTTGGCGGGCGTGTTTCTGAAATATGTATATACGATGACAATTTTTAAAATGTGAAATAACTGTATGCTTTTCCAAATTTTATCCAAATTTCGCCAATTTTCACGAAAATTAAAACTTAGGCAAACAGGTGAAAAACATGCCATTTTTGAACTCTAAAGGTAAAAAAAAAAAAAAAAAAAAATCTAAACAATTGTTTAAATATTATGACTGAACATGCATAATATATATATTGTAGAATTGTAATATTGAGTTCCTTTCTTTAAAAAGGGTTAAAAAAGTTTTACATAAATATTAATGCCTTATTATTCTAATAAAATTGTATCGTGATCCGAACATTTTTATGTGATTCAAACATTTATTAAATAGGAAATTATATAAAGAAATAGAGAGAGGAAAACTAAATTCAGAAACAAGACATAAAATAGATTATTGTACTAAATTTTTCTAAAATTGATTTTTAAAGAAAAATTACACTTTAAAAGACACAAGCTAATACACATTAATACAGAAGCATTCCAAGGATTTCATTTCGTGGTGGGTTGCTTCTGAGCAGAGATTACCTTACACGAGGTTATGGAAATAGACAAAATTTGCCCGTGATTAAATAAAAATCGCTGATATCGGAGCAGGGGGAGGGGTAACTCCATCTCCCGAAGCTCCAATTTTCTTGCTGCGCCCCTGAAACAATGTGTAAATTATTTTAATTTGAGAAAATTATAGATTTTATGCTATATTTTAAAGATTTGGTAAAAATATAAATTTTATTGCTAACTAAGCATATTCACAAAAGTCAAGAAAAAACAAATTGTTGAGTGATCTTGAATTTATTTTTTGCTTGAATAACATTATCAATTCTCGCAGGAAAAATTACTTTATTGTTCATTACAATACTCTTACACTGCAATTTGAATTTTATAAAGCTTCCCAAATGCCTAATAGATGGCGCTCATTTAATTTATCCTCTACTGACCCTGAATGTAGGATCTCTATTATCCTCTGGAAATCATCTAGGATTTTTCTTTTGAGTTTCAATTCTAAATATTCCCCTTTTCATTCGTTGGGTCATGTGGCTGGGCCACAGTTTGCTGTAAATTTTGCGTCCAAATCATGAAACATTTTCTATATGCATGCATAAAATTACCAAACAGTAACAGTTTAATACCGAATAACAAACACTTTTCTCTAGCATTAAATCATTCTCTATGTCGGCGCTTAGCAGATTGTGTGTGATTATCATTCTGTACTTAGGAACAATTTCTTTTGTTTACAGAATGTTTTTTTTTTTTTTTTTTTTTTTTTAATTTTGCTTTTAATTGTAACATATATTTTACTGCACAGCTAATTGTTTATTACGTTTTATGAATCAAAGTAGTAGTTTGAAATTTTAACCCTTTACTGCGTGGTTTTAAAATCTTTACGAACAAACTATTTGATATTATCTCAGTGGTGTATTATAAAGAATTTAAAAAATATATATTGCTTAAAAAATCGGTCTAAATTTTGAATTTTGTCGTTCATGATAGAATAGTTGCACAAAGTACAACTTATCTGTTTGAAGTATGTACAGGGCCCCATCCAATAAATTACCATACATTTATCTGATAATATTTTACTTATCTCTTACTATTTATAAGTAAAAAAAATAAAATCAAGAAACAAAATCATGCATCACACACAGATTATGAATAAAAATATTTTTAAATGGATATATATCTATATTTTAAATTATAACCATTCAGCTTTCTGGAAAGACACGGAGTAGAAAGTTTCAGTTCTAGAAAATTTCTGTGTTTTATGTAAGGCTATTTGTACAGTTCTACGGCAAAAAAAAGTGCCCCGTGCTATTTTATTACTAAATTCTCATGCAGAAATGCGAGAGGTATCCTTCGACTGTGAATTGTGTCTACTTACAGAATATGAATATACAATTTTTGAAAATAAGGATCGTCTACACATTAAAAAAATGCACCAACTTTGAATTTACAAATGGTAACACCTACTTGTGACACCATACTTGAGTTCCTTGAATCAGGGCCGCACAGAAAAAGGTCTGGTTTATATACTTTTTCTTAATTTTTTATAGAGTTATAAAAGAAGTTTTGTTAAGGGTATATCCAAATATTTAGGGAAGTAAAATTAAAATATTACAAGGAAAAGTACTGGGAACAGTTACCAGAAAAATTATAGAGAAATTTTACATTTAAAATTAAGTCATCCCTTTTTATTAAAAAAAGTTGCAGAATGTTTTCCGCGTATACTAAGTTTTTTTTTCTTTTTTCTTTTTCTTTCTGTGGATGCTTTAATAACAACATGAATAAGATCCTCTTAGACAGTTGAAAAGGAAAACTCCCCTCTATATCTTGAAAACTAATGATTGGAATGAGAAAATTAATGTAGGTTATAATTAATATTTTTAATATGAATTTATTAATAACTATAGTAATAAAAATATGTTTTTGAATTTAAAAAAAATGCCTGGAATATATTTGTGTCTATTCATTGTATCGTATTTAAAAAAAAAAAAAAAAAAAAAAAAAAACGGATGATTTATTTGGGGAAGATATAAATTAAATTTTGCCACATGGATTTAACATTAGCAACCTTAACCTTTGACCTCTTTTAATACTGCGAAAATTTAAGAAAAGTTCATAAACTGTATCTTTCCCCGGGATGTCTTGATCCAAGTTAACTGAAAGAGGGTGCTACCTTTTGGAAATTCAAAGCTTGTACAATGTTTAATATGCAGACAGCCCCTATTTGTCCAAGTTGTCCCGTTCCTTTTTTCAAGAAATATTACTGTTATTTTGAATAAGGGGGTAGGGGGCGTTAAGTTATTTCTAGTACCGGGCGCCCAAAACCTTAGCTACGGCACTGCATCTAATAAAAAGTTTCAGAGGCATGCAACGCATATCTTTTTAATTTCATTTGTTAGCCGCGAATGTGCGCATTGTTGTTTGCAGAGCCTGATCACAACTCTATGTGGGTCTCTGCTGGGCACGCAGGTCATGTAGTCCCCCCTTTTTCCCCTTTCTGAAGAAAATTTCTTTATAAACCTGAGAACAGCTTTATGTGCAGTTTAAAATTTAAACCATAAATTTAGGAAAAAAGAATATATAATAGACACACGTAGTAATGCATTAAAAAATATGAAAAGGTAATTTTTTTTTTCACTTAAGGGATTGAATGAAACATGTTTTTGATACAATATCCATTCATCTCAGATTTTTCGAAGTTTACATAACATTTCATTGTCGTTAGTGAAGAACACTAGATAGTTTAGTTTACATGAATGGGAAAAATAATTTTTTTTTAATTAAATGGAAATTTACATTAATTTGTATATTCGGAGAGTAGACAAAATGCATTTTGTGGCCCCCGGAAAATGTGAGCCGGGAGCACATGTCCCGTGTGCCCCAGTGATGATAGGGTACTAGTTGTTTGTCATTAGTTTTAGAGTATTTTCACTGAACTAAGAAATGGTCGTAAACTTTATATATCCTCCAGCCTTGATATAAAAGGTAAGGAGTATTTACTTAATATAAATAAGTTTTAATTCATATGTGTAAAGCTTCTTTAGAGATATTTACTTCAAGTTTCATATCCTACACTAAATAAACGGCATTGTAAAACAAAACATTGTGTATTTGTATCCTTCGTTACAATATTACCCCCCCCCCCCTAAAATCCTTATAAAATAAATTAAGCACCAAATAATGAAAAGACGATTTTATACGACCATCTACATAAATCTTAAAAGACCTGAAAAGTGAATTACGAATATTTGTAGAAACTTCATTTATTATTATTATTACTTTCTCATAAAGTAACGTTTTCGGTAGAATGACCGATCTAACAGGGTGTTCATAAATTATTATCGGGGTTTGATTTAAGAGCATGACGAAAAATAGTACATTACATATTCGTAAAGTACAGCTCAAAAACTTTTTTCGGTACTTCTCTATTATCCCGTCTACCACTTTTCCTAACAAAAAACTATCGCCAAACTGTAAGATTAAACGCCAAAAATGCAGTCCCATTTACTTAATGTCAGAAGCATTATACGTGTTTGTTATGTCATCAAGTGGTTTTGAATTCGACATTTGCGTGTATTTTTCATTGTTTTACTGATTTATTAGTTATTTCATTAATTAAAATAACAATCGTGTCCTTAAATTCTTATATTTTATTTATTTATGTATTTTGATATTCCAATAGTAACGTTCTCCCGTTTATTTGGCTTTACAGTTTGGCGATAGTTTTTTGTTATGAAAAGTGGTCGATGGGATAATAGAGAAGTACCCGTTTTTTTAATAACACAAGCAAAATTACATATGCGTGAAGTTGCAACTCAAAACGTCATTAATAAAATAATGATTATAGTCAGATAATCATTAATATTAAAATTTTATCAAATTTATCGAAAAATTATTAATGAATCATGAGCCCATACATAATTCATTAATAAATCTTCGATAAAATTGATAAAATTTTATTATTAATTATTATTTGATACACTGTTATACCTCACTGTTTTACTTCACGGTTTTACGGTTCTTATAATATTAAAACATCTCACACAAAGCCTGTTGAAATTTTTTTAAAAATATCTTATTGTTAAAGTTATGAAATAAACCAAATTGCAGTGAGAGTTTCTTTATTTTTGACTAAATAAATATATTGCAACCCTGGTTTCCTATACAAATATATATATATATATATATATATATATATATATATATACAGGGTGTCCACGTATAACCTGACCGACCTTTATTTTCGCAACCGTTGGTCCTAGATGTATACTTCCAATTACAAAAAGGGTTCAAATAAAGTAAAGAATTATTTTTAAAGCGATTTGGGTAAAAAAAAAAAAAAAAACATTTATTAAAAAATTTTGAAATTTAAAGTTTTGTCTTCCGGTCCTATATGTGATATTTAGTAAAAATTTACTTTGACACTAACAAGTAAGACAAAAAAAAAGTCCCATTCATCTAAGATTAAAATTGACCGAATTATGAAACTTTGAAATGCATGACTTTTTTGCATCTCAAAACAGATGATTTCGGCCATGCTTTCAGGGGTCGTATATAAAGTACTTGAACTTATTTCAAAGTATCTGCGCTTTAAAAGAAATCGTATAACTATTACGATTGAGTTAACTTTTATTAGTTAAGTTTCAGATTAGTTAAAATAATTGTATTTTAACATATGTTTTATTTTGTAAGGATTCGAGGCTATGATTTCTTTTAACAAAAATTATGTTATTTTCATAAGGTTTTATTTAACTTGTAACGATCGTCTTTCGAGTTTAAAATTTGTACTCGAACTTTAACTCACTTTCAAATGTCCGATCAAAGTTAAATTTTACATACTGACTTAAATCCGATGACAATGTAATATTATTATGATTTTCGACTATTACCATCTTATACATACTTATATTAAACGATAACACAAAAAAATTCGGATAGATTACCGTCAACAAGTTTAAGAAAGAGTTTTAGATTAGATAACATAAACCTGCGATGGTTGTGTTTTTTTACTTTTATAATTACGTTTTATGTATTTTTTAACACTGAATAAAAAAATTTCCTTCACTTTTAACCATCATGTCAGGATTTTTCGGGAATCGTAAATTTCAAGGTTAAGAAACAGCAAAAAATTTGATATTATGAAATACTACTTTTACGAGTAAGACTTTTTTATTCAGTTTAATTTTATTTAATTCAATAATTTATTCAATTTTTTGGCTTATACTGGGTATCTTACAGCTAAACAGCTCAAGGGTCCGATGAGGTTAGGAGGGGAGGGGGGATCAATTTTAACTTTGAGCTTTTTAACTTTGAAATTTGCGATTTGAAAAAAATCCTGACGCGATGGTTTAAAATGAAGGTTATTTTCGGATTCAGCGCTAAAAAATACATAAGAATCAATTTTAAAAAGCTAAAAATCATGGCACAACCCAAAATTTGAAACACAGTGTAATCTAACAGCATTTTAAAATCTGTATCATTTTTTAAAGAATTGAGGCTGTTGTTTTTCATGCTTTTATTTAACAAAAATTCTGTTATTTTTATCCTCTTATATGTTCAGTACAAATTGTATATTTTGAATTAATATGTCAGAGTGATTTTATAGATTTCACATTAGATTGCAATGTTAATTTTGCTCTCAACTATTTTTTTGATATATCTGACGATTTCTACTACATTTGTGAATGACCCCTATTTCGCAGCAAAAAATGTACTCCAACTTTAAACAGCTATTACTCGGTCAATTTTAATGTTAGATGAATGGGACTTTTTTTGTCTTACTTGTTAGTGTCACAGTAAATTTTTACTAAATATCACTTATAGGACCGGGGGCCGTATAAAAATTTAAATTTCGTGTGTTTTTTATAAATGTTTTTCTTGACCCAAATCGATTTTCTTATATAATAATACTTAAAAATTCTTCTTAGAAATAATTCTTTACACCTTATTTAAACCATTTTTATAATTGGAAGTATGCATCTAGGACCAACGGTTGCGAAAATAAAGGTCGGTCAGGTTATACGTGGACACCCTGTATATATATATATATTTACCAAATTATTTTTGAAACCCCTTATATTATTAGCTTATGTCAAATCTACTAAAGAGAAAGATTCCAATTTTACTAAACGGAAAATTCGAGAACTCAGAAAACAAAATTTTTTGACATTTGGAAAAAAATTCAAAGATTTATAGGATAGTTTCGATTAAGATAAAATAATATAAAGAGTTTATATTCGTCTCCGAAACATTTTTCTGGAAAATAGAACCATACTACAGGATACAATGAAATACGTTCGCTGGAACTTCTCAGAAAATAAGATGTTATGTTTTACTGGATGAACTATTCTAAAACTTAAGTAAAAGTAAGAAATAGAAATAAAAGTTATTTTTTTGCTTCTTGCGCATTTTTAAAAACTTATTTCTTATTTTTTAATGCACGAAGATTTGACGAAAGCTACGTACTTGGCCAATAGAAATCCTTCTCTCATTTAAAGGCGCATCCCACAAAATGCGCGCGCTTTCTTTACTGAAGCATTCCGTGCGCAACGTATCTACGGCAAATTCACTCTGGATACCCCCCCCCCCCCCCTACATACACGCACTCTTCCTTACTTGAGTTTTCATCCGAGATACGTATCTCAAAGAGGAATTGATGAGTCCGAGAAGCGAATTTATCAGGATAAATGCAATAAAGCGAAAAGAGCTCTGGAAAAGTGTATAGCAGACAGAACAGGATTGTTTGCTTTTTATTATGAAAGTAGCTGTTAGATATAAATTCCGCTTTTCATTAATCGCACTATTAAGATCTTTTCACAAGTGCATAGATAATCGTAGTAATATTATTTCCGAGATTTCGTTACACATATAGGGTGTTAAAAGTCCTATTATCTCTTGTGTATTATGGTTTCAGCAAAATGGAGCAACTTAGCGATTATTCGATTGCCATGAGAGAATATCTCAAAATGAAGTGTTTTGTAACAGATTATTCTACGGGGTTATTTACAATTATCACTTTTGGACTGGACTCTCGGAAGTTCATATCTTGCATCATATCAGCGTCCAATTATGCCAAAGTGGAGTCCAGGTTTTGATGCAGTTTGGTATCCTGCTCGCCTGGAAAAAATCGCAATAAAAATTCGCATAACTGCAAATTGATTGTTGTTTTTATATAAGAGGAAGATATAATATACTAATTTTGGTGCAGTTTGAGATAAGAGCTCAACTTGAGAACGTCCAATAAATTTCACATATTTGGACATTGGTTATTTTTGTAAAATGGAAGGATAATCTATAATATATATATATATATATGGTATACCCCAGAAAGAGTATTCAATGGCTGTTTTATACATTTCGTGTACCCGGTTGAAGAATCTGTAGTATTTTTAAGGCTTTGAAAGTTGGCCTTTTTTTTTAATGTTGCCAATTTATGGAGCAATATTAATTGAATGTAAATTTACTACCATCCGATCGTGTATGAAATGTGTTATTTGCGAGCCTTTCCACTTTTGGTCTCCTGACTTAAAGGATCGGCCATTAATTAGACCTTGCATCCTGTATAACTTAGGGTATATCCAGTCCCCCAAATTATCTGCGCTCGTGGAGCAAGAGCTCGCCCAATAATTTGCTTCCAGCCCACCCCAAATTCCATTTTTCTATTTCGTTATTTATTTATTTATTCATTTTAAACGCTGAAACAAAATTTTATTCTCTTGACATTTAAATAAACCTTTTCTCTGAAAACGGAAAAACATTTAATAACAGACGTATCACAGGAGCACCGAAAGTCTCCTCAGCAGACGTAGAAGTACAATCTATCAAAATATAATTTTTCTGAATATTTTATGAATTAGTATAATTAAATTATGGCTTGACATCCATAATGAACTTAAGTGATTGAAATGTTTTGCTGGTGTTTGACATGATTGAGAGCTTTTCGTGCTCTCAATTTGTAGGAATGGTCATGGTATCTATTAGGAGTGTCTTTATATAAAGAAAAATTCACAATCTAATAAAATTAAAACTTTACATCTACTTTACTTAAATTATCACAACTTGACTTAGGGTTATGATCTTTCCCCATCCGCCCCCCCCCCCCGGTTCTCCAAATAATAATAATAATAAAAAAGCATTTCGTTTCCAAAATTTTGAAATTTTTCAAAAGTTTACTTGGTATATAAAACAGTATTCAGTTATAAGAGCGGGTAGCTATATATTTACTAACAAATAAGAGACTTTCGGTTCATCCTGTATATATCAGTAAATTGAGTTTGTTAATATAAACCAGTCATTCACTATGATGCATCTATCTATTAGTGTGAATATCTTAAAGAAAATATATGTGATTTCCTTTTGATTATATCTATATTATAAAAAGAATAAACATGTCCGTTAGTAACGCTGACGTCATATTGACGGTGGCAACACCTGACCAAAAAATGTTGCTTTTACTGCATTTTTTTTTTAACTTCTGAACATCGCACCATTTCATGTTTTACATCGTTGAATAGGGAAAACAAATTTATTTTCAAATGAAATTTGTTTGAAAACTGTATCTTAGTTTACTGATTTTTTATGGTTTTAAAAATAGTTTTCCAGAGTGATTTTTTTAAAAAATCGATCTCTATCGCGTGCAGCCCGATTCGAAAGACTAATGCGTTTGCACTTAAAACAATATAAGTAGTCCAGCATTTGTTTCCGGCTATTCCATAACGGATTAAAAACTTCATTAATAAATGAATAATATATAATATAAATAAAGCGCAAATATAAAAAAAAAGAAGAAAAGAGAAAAGAAAAGGGGTTTTTAGCATGTTCTATAACCCGAGAAATTTAACCAGTTCCTTCTACTTTTAAAAACTTTTGAAATGTGAACGAATTTATACGATACTCGCGATAAGGGTATATAACGACTGGATTTTCATCACTTGGCTTTTCTTTATGACATTTTGTTTGGCACTACTTTATCTCAAGTTGTTCTTTTAAATATGCCGAATTTTCATTTTAATAAAATACTGAATTAAATGAACATAATTGTAAACAAATTTATTCATTCATGTTTACCTGCTTTTCATTCAAATCGGAAAAGACCTTTCTATGAATAATGCATAGAGATTTCTTTTTTCCTCTGCACTCTGGAGTATACCCCTATGCTCCAGTATAACGGTCCCACGCAGTACATCAACAACAGGCACCTATTAAGCCAGTGGGTGCTATACACCTCACGCTGTGATCTTAATCGGAGAGTAAACAATTCTGTCACGTGACATGATAGGCACTCTGTTCAAGAAGATTATAAAAGTTAGTCTAGGATTAATCTCTACCCCGCCATCTGGCAGTAAGTTCCAATTAAACTTCGCGCATAGTTATTAGGCTTTAGGTATGCTTACATTCAAGTTTTGTTCGAAGTTAGGATATTTGACTTTGAACATTAGTTCCTATAAAGATGTGTATCATAATTCGAATTGTTAAAAATAATTAAATAAATAAAAATTAATTTTAACTAAAAGGTATAAATCTAACATTTCAAGAGAAATATGTCAAACGAGTTATAGTAATTGTTTGGATTGTTTGCTTAGTTTAATGAGCAAGTGTTTTAAGAGTTTTCTTTTATACTTCTTTGTCTGTGTATTTATCCAGTCTTTAATAATTAATGAATAAATAATTTAATATTGTATTTTAGGTAGATTTCGTAAGAAATACTATATCTATTACATTCTCCCCTATGTTGTAATTTCTGAAAATTTTTTGTAGATCTAGGCCGATCATGACCCCTAGAACCCAAAACCGCCCCCCCCCCGTTCAAAGCTTCATCAATCAATCTATTCTATCTATCTATCTATCTATCTATCTATCTATAACCATTAATGAAACATTACCGAAACACCAACAAAAACTATGAAATTATGAAATAGTATGTAATAATTAATTGACAACAATAGTGTTCCCCAACACACTGCATATAGATTCCATATACATTTAAAAGAAGAAGAAATTAAATTAAAAATTGAAATAATGAAATTTGTGGAATTTAGACAGAATCTTCAGGTCCCAAATGCCTAAATACCACAAACAAAATGTGTGGTTTCATCAACATATTAGCCATAACATTGCTAAAGAATATGATTTTGGGACTACCACACCATAATAGAGAAAAAATCTGTGAAAAAATCATAACGTTCAAAAAATAAAAACGATATTAAAAAGGAAAGAAACCTTACCCATAAAAAAAGAGAAAAAAACTGTGAAATTTAATTATAAAGTTCAAAATACAACAGGATTAAAATGGATATAGGGAAAAGAACACATCAGTTACCAGATATAATACATGATCCATATAGGAGTCATCACATAACACATGCAAAGAATTGCAGAAAATCATTACATTTTGCCAAAATAAGTTTTAAAAGATGATTGACCATGGAATATTATTGTACAGCAAAGCAAAACACAAACCAATATAGAATCAGCTCCATCTGTAGAAATTTTAAATAGAACATCAAACATGTTTTCAAATGAATTAATATGGTGCTGCCATCTATGAGAAAATTAGTTAATATTCTATGATTTAATAAAATCATTGGATTACAATTATTAGTTAAAGATTAAAACAAATACTGTCTAAAGAATGATAACTATTAGTTAAATAATAAATAAATATAATTAAATAATAAAAAAATTATGTTGATAAAATATTTAATTACATTAAAATAAAAAAAATGGATGTATTAATGAAAAATTCTATGTTAAAAAATGATATGTAAAATTATGAAATTAATAATTATTGATTAATGCTACAGATAAATATTTGTACCAAGCAATGACATAGCCAGAATTAAATAGCTTTGCCAAAAATGCAACATCACGTAAATTAATTTATAATCAAATTTAAATAATAAATTATAAGAATTAAGATGCTAAGGATTTAAAATTAATATTAATTAAATATTGAAATTAATTAATTACATACAATGTTTCTGCAAACAATGTTAAAAATTAAATACACATTATATAAGTGGATAGGGTAGAACATTTAATAAAAATTAATACATTTATATTAGCTTTTAAGAAAGTATACATTGTATTAGAAGTTAATATGATATTGTCCACAGTGGGCATTAATGTAAATACAATTAATCAAAAACATTCTTAAATATTAATGAATATAAATACATTTAAATTAATTAATGAATATGTAAATGTAACTACATTATTTTGCATATAAATGTATCAAATCACAGTCCATTATAAAATGTGTATTAGCAAACGTATGTGTAAATCAAAATGCTCCATTTTTTCTTTTTTCTTTTTTTAATAAATAAATTAACCATGCGTTTTTTCCAGGCAACTCCGCCACACTTCCGTAATCTAACATTTACCCATCCATCTGTCCTATTATATATATGTGTATTTTTTATTTTATTGCACAAATCACTTCCAAACTGATACATAAAACCAAGGGGCAGAAAATCTCGGTCAAGTTCGTTAATGGGCAAAATCGGACCACGGGGGTGGAAATGGGGAGAGGTTTTGTGAAAACAGGAAAAACCCCATAACGTCTTAGTTATGATACATATCGAATCAGTTTAAAGTCAATATTACTTAATAACTATATAGAGTATATGCTGAAGTGAAATTATTTGTATTCAATAACATATATCGAATTCATTCTGGTTGAAATATTATAACATTATTAAAATGCACTACAAACAATACCTGCACTGTAAAACATTTGGTATAACGTTACTCCATAAAATTGGAAGCAGCATTGCTGCCTTCAATCTTACAGTGGTATTTAACTGATATAACTGGTATAACATTACACAGCTCTTGTGTAAGGTTACAATATTGTGAATCATATAACAAATTTCTGTGTAACGTTACACCACAATTGCAAGCTTTCACA
The DNA here is from genome assembly GCA_963931845.1 of Maratus michaelseni. Classification (NCBI taxonomy): domain Eukaryota; kingdom Metazoa; phylum Arthropoda; class Arachnida; order Araneae; family Salticidae; genus Maratus; species Maratus michaelseni. The sequence goes on along the minus strand of OZ007592.1, from coordinate 178,285,409 downwards.
GGCCTGTAAGCTTTCACAGTAATTGTGTGTAAAGTTACACATCAGTAGGAGTAAGCTTTCACTACACTTTCCTGGAACGTTACCCATTATTAGGTGTACATTTTCACCATATTTGTCTCTGCAGTTACTGTTGTAAATCATATGCTGTTGGATCTTCTAACATTCAGTTAAAGGTCATTTAATATATAATCCTGAAATTTTATGTAGAGGTAGTTAATTTAATATTTTCATTTTTTTTCTATTTTTAGTCATTAAAGAGCACAAACTTTAAAGGTAAAATCTTCTTACCTTTCCTTATTCAGCTGCTGGCAGGTTAATTCATTGTGTTTTATATCCGTTTGATGCATTTGACCACCGTATGTACATTTTTAATCTTTTTATTTTCTATAACTTGAAAGAAAAGTAAATAATGATTAGTGTTTCATATTCGTGTGAAAAGGGATGCGACACTTGTCTTACAGATTAAATTATTTTAATATAAAATACTAATATGATTAATTTACATGTTATAAGATATAAATTTGTATTAGCTTTAAGAGCGATTAAGAGATACATCCTCTCAGGCAGGGAAAGAGAAGTTACACTGAATTTGAACAGTCTATAGTACTTAGAGTTTCTCATATTGCGAGCCCTAGATATCCAGGCTTTAGCTGAAAGTTCAAAAAGTTAAAAGTTTAAAAGGTCAGGCTCGTGTCGTCGACGTCACTTAGGTTGCCATCTCGTTTTGGATTGACTTGTGTGCATGGGGCTGGTTTCTCTTATTTCGTTCTGTCACTGAAGGAACTGGGAGAATAGGTTTACAATAGTTACACATATGTATGCAAGGTACACAGTACTTTTGTGTAAGGTGACACTAATTATGTGTAGCCTTACACAGTAGGCACAACATTTCACTATATTTTTCTGTACAGTTACACAACATGTGTGTAAAGTTATACAGTTTTTAGATTACACCATATTTATTTGGGTTACAGAAAAATAAAGAAATATTACTCACAAAAATTTCAGTTTTTTTCATTATTTCTGAAAAATATGGGACAATTTATATTTAATTTTCCTTAGACTAAAAATAATTTCATACAAATGCCGACATCTCATCACATATTCTTGTTTTAATTGAAGTATTGCTGTTTTACTATTCTATTTCAAATATTTAGAAAGTGGTATGAATTTGGTTGTTTATATTTTTCACAGAAATCTTAACATCTCCCTGAATATGCATGCTATGCTTACACAAATGCACACAAACCCTGAACAGGACCCACATACAGGCCCACTAGATGGGGATGTGGGGGGGAGGGGGGATTTTGCTGGGATAGATTTGAAATTAATTTTTACTAATTATTTAACAAATATAATATAGTTATAATTTTACATTGCTCAACATCAGCTTTTGTCGGATTTTTTTTTTTTTAAAGATGCTGATAAACATCTAAAAAATACATTAAAGTAATACTTACCGTGAATCTCTTTGGCTGGAAGTGTTTCGTTCATTTGCTGTCAACAGTCTGTTTCAGCATCCCAACACAGCTTTTATATTGAGGAAGTTGATATTTGCATAAAGTGATAAAAAAATCTCCGGCTTTTTTACTGCTACTTTATCCATTCTCAACTTTCTAGAAAACACGAAAGAAAAGTAAAAATGAAATTCATTTAGACAGATTTATCGTTCATGAAGCATTAGGTTTTCATTTGAATAAGTTTAAGGTGTGATTTGGCAATATTAGGGTCATTTAATAAAATAAACAGCCCATAAAATTATATTTTTTTCAAGTTGTGATATACGATCAAATGATAAATAAAAATCCCAAGAAACTTTCTTGTAATACGTATTTTGGAATTGGGCAACTTTTGACTTTAAAGAGTTTTTTCCCCTTTTCAGCACGAGACTGTTATAGTTTTAAAGAAAAGAATGATTATATAAAAAAATAATAATAATGATTATAAAATATATTCTTCTTTAAGATGGAGGAAAACGGTGAAACACTAGTAAAATTATCAATGCAAGCTTTTAATTATTTTATAGAGATTTTAATTATTATTTTAATATTCGTAAATAAGGATAACACAAATTGCTTATATAAAAATTCAAGATAAATAAAGAAACACCTTGTATTGTACTTTAATAATGCGAAATTTTATTAAGGCGGTACGGGATACAAAAATCTTGAACAAATTAACATTCTTATACCTTTTTTTAACTTAAAAATACCCCCACAATTTTTAGAAGAAAAAAGAATGATGCAAATCGCAAATACGTATAAATACGATAATTAGATCGAAATATGTGACGCTTTTTTTACCTTGTACCGTCTGTGGTTGTCGTTCCTTCTTCCAGGTTTTAAATGCAATCATCTCGAATGTATTTATTGAAAATTTGTCCTATTATAAATGTCTAAACTTATGGGAAAGATAAAGTTGCGCCATTTTGTACAATGTTTGCCAGCTAATCATATTCTTTAAATTATCTTCGGATTTATTTTTATTTTTATTTATTTATTTATTTATTTATTTTAGTTTTCGGAGAAAATTTTGGAAATATGATTCTAGAAGTAAAAAGTAGTACTCGTAAAAATACTTTTTTTTTTTTAAATCAAAAAGTAATCAAAAACTTGAGTTATGATAAAACATACTTTTTGTGTACTTACGTTTGTTTTGTAACCCTGATGAGCAAAGATTTGGCTCGAAAGCGCTCGGTTGTATATGTAAAATACAGTTTTGTATATGGAGTCAAAACACCTTTAATAACATATTTTATGAAATGGTATGTATATGTTTTTAGGACATTTATGTTGTTTTTAATTAGCATTTTTTTCTTGTTAAATAATATTAAAATGTTTTAAATAAATACTTTTGTAAATCCGATAGATAAATTAATATGTTCTTTTTGATACTCAGAAATGAAAAAGAAAAAAAAATAATAAACAAAAATAAATAAATAAATAAATAAATAAATAAAAGAAAAATAATAATAAAATTTCTTCCCAAAAATTTATAAAATCGAAATGCCATTACAGAGGGTTAAGAGCCTACACTAGTCACGGGAAGAAACTCTCAAGCTAATGTTAAGTCTATGGGAAGACCCTTGACAGATTTTTCGCTCGCATTTTAATATTTTTAAATGATTTTTTTTTGTATAGGATAGCTGAGGCTGATCCCTATAACGTTGTTAGTTTTACTTTTTTTTTTTTTAAATTTTAGTTACAGTTTTTTTTATAAGCGGACATTTTTAATTTCAGAACCGGTTGCAACCGGTTCAGAAAGTGAAAGTACCCTTATATAAAAAAAAACTGGAACTAAAATCGAAAAAGTAAAAATAACATCGTTAGGGATCGGCCTCAGCTATCCTATGCAAAAAGAATCACTTAAAAATACTAAAATGCGAGCGAGAAATCTGTCAAGAACCTTCCCATAGACTTAACATTAGCGTTCGAGTTTCTTCGGATGACTAGCGTAGGCTCGGCGCGGTTCACTAAATGCGATATATATATATATATATATATATATATATATATATATATATATTTACATACTACAAAGACTATATACATATTTACTTTTGAAGGAACTTTGAATTTCAGTGCTAATCCATTACAAGTATGTTTCCTCTTCAATCAATTTCTCATGGTGCATTTACCTTAAAAATAAATGTTTATAGTTATATCGACATGTTAAATATGATTTAAAATGTGTTTGACGACTGTGTCATTTTGAAGATTTGTTGATATTGTGGTTATAATTATTAAAATAAGCGTATAAAAATCATATTTTATGGGAATAACGCGATGCTTACCTGAAAATGGACTTTCTGCTTAACAAACATTAAATGATAAAGGAAATGAAATATCAACTTTAGTCTAAAGTCTAAAGTAAGGTCACTTAAATTTAAGATATTTTATAATATTTGCTCATAACTTAACAGCTAATGGTCAGAGGTGAGCGAAAATCAATTTTAGAGTTTTTGACCATGTTCATTCTATTGTGGGAATGAAATGTATCTCTTTATAAATGTTAATTATTGTGTTATAATTAAAATTTGAACACTAGGGTTAAACTTTCACGAAGTATCATCACATAAAATAAAAGTAATTAAATGAATAAATTATTTTTCAACTTTATGTCTATATAACCGATGTTTTTCTTTAACGTTGATTAGTTCATTTGTCCATAATTTATTATCTCACTTATAAATCACTCAAAAATGATAGGAGTTTGTATTTCCACTTTTTTTTTTTGGCAGTGTGAAATTAAAAATATACAATAAAATTGTGGTGTTTATAGTGATATTTTAAAGGTTCGATTTTAATAAGTTAGTACTCTTTATAACAACGGCCAACAGCAACAAAAGCAACAAAAAATAACAACATAGATAACTATAAAGAACTTTCTACGAAATAAAATGATAGTCTTTATATTTTTTTCCCTTGCATCAAAAGTGCGGAAGATATAATCTCGTTCGTTTTCCTGTTTTTTTTTTTTTTCTTTTCTTTTCTTTTTCTTTTTCTGTGATATACCATTGCTTTTATTTCTTGTTGGATAAGTTCTTTACTCTCGTCTTTCAATTAATTTAGGTGGATTTCTTAAGAAATCTACTGTAATCACGTCGTTTATCTATCTATCTATCTATCTATCTAATCTCTCTCTCTCTCTCTCTCTCTATATATATATATATATATATATATATATATATATATATATATATATATATATATATATATATATATATATATATAATGCAAAACTTGTCATCCCGATAACTTCCGAAATATTGAACCAAGTCGAACCAAATTGGAACAGTGTGTTGATCTTTCAAATACGTTGGATGAATTCGTTAATCCATTAATTCGTTCAAAAATAACGACCCTTTAAAAATCCGAATAACATTACGTTCAATGGGGATATATTTTCAGTTCATAAACCTTATAAAATTTCTTCGATTTCAATACAAATTTTTAAGAGTTGTTTCCATTTTGCAAGTTTGACATACTAAAAGGATTTCGTTGGTATTGGTTTCGAAACTCGTTTTAGCGTCTTAAATATAGTATAAGTTTGCATTATCATATGTTATAAACTTGTGTCATCACGATAACGTCCAAAATACTGTATACCGATTAGAATCAAATTTAGACAGTAAATTTGATCTTGCTATTATTTTAGATGAGCTCGTTAATCAAAAATTCCCATAATCCATTAAAAAATAATGGCACTTTGAAAATCTGAAAAACATTACGGTCAGTCAGGTTATATTTTCAGTTAATTATTAATTGTTAAAATTTTTCAAATTCAATAAAATTTGAGAAGTTAGGCGAGACATACTAAAGAATTTTGATAGCATTCTTTGAATGGTTTGAGTTCAAAGCTCGCTTGAGCGTCGGAAATATATTGTAGCCTACAAGCAGATTTTAAACTATGATTTTAACAAATGTTTAATATTTTTATTGTAGCCTACAAGCGGATTTTAAACTATGATTTTAACACATGTTTAATATTTTTATATAATTACCTTATATCATTCAATTACGTTTGATATATAAGTCGAATTAAAAATTTCTTTAAAAGTTACTGTTCTCGCAAAACGAACTTAAAAGGAGTAAGGCTAATTTTGTTTAATTTATATTATATTATGATGTATGAATCTAAAAAAAAAACCCTCCACTTTTCCGATTGATCCGGAAGGATTTGATACAGATTCATTCTTTTCTTTTCAAAATTTAAAATATGGAATTTAATGTACGTCCATCCGTATATCTATACTCTAATAAAACTGTTTTATTTTAAAGAAATTCGCAATATATTCCAAACGTTCGCAATGGGAATGGCCATCGATGACCAACAACTCTCTACTGACCACCGTCTAAGTTTATTACCCCCAACGGCGCAATGGGCCACGGGCCATTAGACCTGCACCTAGCAAAAGGCCCTGTCCAGACAAAATAACACACCTCTTCATATTTGTGGCCTTCGCAGTGCTCTCTTTATAGCCAACTTGCTTGAATTATTGGCTTCGTTGTGGCCTGTGAATCAATGGAGCAGAAAAAATAGGTGTTTTTTAATTCGCCTGGATGTTGGAAGTATGTATTATAACTGTAGGAAAAGAAAGAATGGTTTGTCATGTTTTTCTTCATAAATCTAGAATTGTGCACATAACTGAAGCTCAGTTCGCGGATACTGTGCCTGGCTAAACGATGTTTTCGCGCACTGGTGCTTTTTTACTTTATAATCAGCGTAGCAGAAAAAACACTATTATTTGTCAGAAATAACTTTATAAAATTCCTGGCTGAAAAACTGGAGAAAGACAATTATGTAACTATAAGGAAAAAATGGTTGAAAGTATAAAATAAACTTAAATAAATGTCTTAACATTTCAGAAATGTTTATAGAACAGAGATTAGAGAGAGGTAAATTTAATACTTATATTTTTTTCTATTATTATTATTTTAATTCCAAGTACATGTGCGAGCACATAAAAGAAACAAAGAAATCAAATCTCCAAATCACTTCAAAGCTAGAACCGACAAGACCGACGGCATCGGGTCAGATAACTTGATTTTACCGGCCCGTGGTTCGGATTGACGCTACTTTTATTTCGTTGCGGGCCGGGTTCAAGTTGACTCGATTTTTTCAAAAGAAAACCCGGAATATTTTTCAAAAAAAAAAAAAAAAAATCTACATATTTGAATAATAAGGAGTGTATATGAGGGGTAGGGGTAAGAAAGTGCCAAGCCACATTTTTGGTGAACTAGATCTAACACTGTAATTTGAAGCTTAATATTGTAAATTAAAATATCCTACATATAATTTGTTTCTAATGTCACTTCATGGCAGCATATGTCCCATGTTTCGTTTTTGCCCCACATGTTTATGCCCTCAATGAAGATAGCTAATTTACAAAAAACGTCATAGTAATATCATTTAAGTAATACCATATTATTACTCAGAATATCTCAAATGTTACTATGGCATTGGCGAAAAACTTTATGTTATATATCTTGATTTAAGTATTTGATCAAATTTTCAAATTGAAATGTCTCAGAAGTTCAAAAATGTGGCTTAGCACTCTCTTGCCCTGACCCCCTCATAATGTGTATATTAGATATGATTGTGAGTTGTTTTTCCATTGGGATAAAATATGCATTTTATTTCACTTCGGGTTCGGATTTCGTTTAGGTTTTAATATTTCGAGTTCTGACTGGGTTTGAGTTGATGTGTTTCGGGTTAACTCATTTTTTTTCGGTGTAGGACTCTAGAACCGACCACTATTATAACTGTATAACCTTTGCGATATCTCACGTATTTTTAGCTTAATAAAAATAATTTTTGAACTAATGCTGTAGAAACTAGTCGTCACTTTTCTGAGTATTTTCGGAATTTAAGTATAGAATCTTTACAGTTATGTGTTTCTAAAATAAAAGATTAAAAGATGCCAAAGTCGATTTTAAATTATGATTTGAATAAGACATTAGCCAATCATGTCCTATGACATCTGTAGCCTGGACATGTACAGCCTTCAAGTGCTGTTTATCTTACTCATACAACAACCCACTTCAGTTGGTTGACTATGTCAGACTATGAAACATTCAAATTTATTTATTTGGTTCTATAAGGAAATTTTGTGCGTTTTCAAAAAGAAAAAAAAAACCTACTTTTGCTTAGACAAAATATTGAAGTGCATAAAATTTTGTTTTTAGGAAAAACAATATCAATAAATTTTGGTGTAATATTGGGTCAATTTATGAGTGCAATACTTACAATAGAACAATACTTATACTACAATAGAACACCATATGTTGACGTGTATGTCTATATTTGTGTGTTTATATTTTGAAAGTTATTAACGTTCGTGCCAACAAATATTTATCCAATATCCCTAAAATATTAGAATAAAAATTTATTCATTATTGATACAATATTGTCAAAACAATGAAAATATCACTGGAAAAGTGCTAATTTCGGTGAAATATAGGAATTAACTTGAAAAAGCCGAAAGGATTTGTTTCAGATTATTTCTTTTTAAAATTTTAAAATATAGAATTTAATGTCCATCCGTATAGCTTTTTTTTTTAAAAAGCATCAATGATTTTCAATATAGTTATTATATAGTAGATAGAGAATGTCCCAAACTGGACTAGACGTTTTTAAAATTTAATAACAATTAAACGCCGATAGCTATATTGAAGTTATTTTTTCCAGGGCCCGATCAAGCCAAAGAGAAGGCAAAGGTCTGGTATTCATTCGGGCCTCCCTTCTTGCACTGTCAAAAAATGAAACATTTCACGTGCCTTAAAACACAAATATGAATCTGTCAGTACATATTTAGATAAATATATTTTTTGCTTTTAATTTTATCATACTCCAAAAGTACAAAATATTGATTAGAACCTGTACAAGATTTTACAGTCGATTTTAATACCAGCTTTACGAAAATTACATACCAAATTTGGGGGTACCAAATACCAGAAGTCCCAGGGCCCATACTTTAGTAAAGCTCTAATTCTTGCTTGAGATTAAAATGTGAAGTCGGTGAATCGGCAATTTCTTCGGTATGATTTCTTGTTTTTATTCCACGCGTCCTGATAGATGTTGTTGGTATCTCAGTCTGTTAAAACTCTCCAACGAACCTATGCAAATTTCGTTCCATTCTGTTTAATTGTTTAAATGCAAAAAAATGAGTTTGCGTTTCGAAATTGCATAATTATTTTGAGCAGTATTGCAGTTTAAGACAGTCCAGAGTCATCTATCAGTGATATTTGGAACTAAAATAAGGAAGCTTAGTAAAAACATTCCCGACTTCACACATTACTCTCTTGCAAGAAGAACTTCAATAGATTCCATCGTTAACGGGTAACCGAGTTTTAATAACGTTTAACTCCATATTAAGGATACTCTGTACTTACAATGTACTGCAAAGAAATACTGTATTTTCTCAATAATGAGCCAATGCTTTTTTTTCGGGGGGGGGGGGGTAAGGTCATTAAATGAATGTAGGTATGACAAGGTAGCATCTTGTCTGTTAAAAATTGTACGATTGCTTTGCAGCGTGTGTTCCATACATTCACATTCATAATATTGCTGTCAATACTTCAACGTCCTCCATACTTCTTCCATACTTTCTCCTCGACAACTCCGTGGTCTTTATGAGTACAGACTCCACCGTTTCACACGCTATCAGTTCCAAATGGTTAGCAACACTCTCCTTCATGTAACACTGCACCCCCTTTTGCTCCCAATTACGGGTTCGCCTTCTCGTGTCATTATCGCTGAAATCAAATTCCAATCTCTTCAAAACCCCAGACAGCCTTACACAACAATTATCGAAGATTCAGACAAACGGGTGTGGGCTGGCGAGAATTAATTACGCAAATGGCAGTATTCACTTCTCCCTACCCCCCTCACAACAGAGGGGGGAGTGTAGTGGTAGGAAGGTTAGCAACTTCACGTCATCAACGATTCATGTCATCTTCAATGATAACCTAATCGAAGTTTGATGGGTGTTGTTTTAAATACCGCGAGTGTAATGAATTCAAGCCATTTTAAAAACGAAATTGTTGAGCATAGGAGACAATTCCAATTTGCAGAATTGGATTTTGAAAACGCAGTGTGGAGCGCCTAAAGTTACCAATTAAAATTTTCTGAGACAAAATATGTTCTTTTTTTTTCTTTAGTATTTTTTAGGAAGAGGTTGCCATTTGCCTTAACTGCCAAATGTGAGTATAATTGGAATCGAATGCTAAGTTTCGGTAGCTTTAAAGAAAGCTTGATTAAATTTCTCTCGGAACATTTATAAATTGATTTTAAGGCACTAATTAGGTAATTTTCTATCAGTGCGCAGTTCTTCTGAAAAATCTTTTTCGGATTTTTAAAAAAAATTAAATTTGGCAAATATTGTTGCGTACATTATTTCACAATGTTTCGAAGTGAATAATTAAATTGCTTACTATGAAAAGAAATTGCCTTTGCAAAAAATATATTTCATTTCCGGAAAATTTCCAAATCTTGTCTTGTTAGTTTACATTAAAAATATAAGATGAGACAAGCGCTGAATGAAAATAAATCAATTTTATTTGATTACGACAGTTTCTATTAAAATTTCTGTCCTAAATTCTTTCAATTTCTAGAGCAAATATTAAAAATATAATAAAAGTAAACATTAAAACCGCAAAAATTCTTTTCTTTTCTTTCTTCTTTCTTTCTATTCCTTTCTTTTCATTTCTTTTCTTTCTTTTCTCAGTATCTTTCTTTTCATTTCTTTTCTTTCTTTTCTTAGTATCTTTCTTTTAATTTCTTTTCTTTCTTTTCTTAGTATCTTTCTTTTAATTCTTTTTCAAAAATTATTTTCTTTCAAGGCTTCTTTCTTTTCTTTTTCTTATTTGGAAACTCTCTTAGGAGTTTCCACTAAATATAAGTGGACCAGATGTTCTGGTTCTAGGCTTAACGTCATGGAATCTACTTCACTCACGCGAAAATAGCCGCTCGCTAATGTTAATCCTATGGGGGAAATATTTAAAAATATCTCGTTCGCATTTCAATATTTTTAAACGATTCTTTTTTGTGCATTGGATAGCTGAGGTCGGTCTCTATGCAGGCCCTTTTTTTACTTTTTCGATTTTGGTTGCAGTTTTTTTTTTATTGGCGATACTTTCACTTTCGAAATCGGTTCCGAAAGTGAAAGTATCTTAATAAAATTGATTTGTAACCTATGACTATTTAAACAGGGATAGATTTCTATAAGCTTCAAGTATGCGAATACAAAATTACATCTCATTCCGACAAGTAAATGTTAAAGTTATATGCTTTAAAACCTACCCGTATTGTAATCTGTTTTTGCAATATGTACACCAAGTAATATTTAAAAGAAAAAAAAATTAAATTTAAAAACGTGTACCAAAACTGAAAACGCACTTCCAGCAATTTATTGTTCATAGACAGTACTAACAGATTTTTTTTTGTTTGTATCTGTAAATGAACGATGAGTGCTATATGCACATCATATTCTACAGTAAGCATCTTGTAGTATACCTGCATATGCATATCAATTTCAATCCAGTGATACATATCAATTTCAATATGTTTGAAATCGTATAACATCATAAAAATACACCGCAAACGAATTTTCTTTACAGACAGTAATGTAACAAAATTCTGTTGTGTGTTCCTGTATAAGCGACTACAAATGCTATACTCATTTCATTTTCAATACCGAACATGCCATAGTAAACCTCAATAACATATGTCAAATGCATGGCAATCCGAGTACATTTACGCGAGTTAGAACACGGGCAGAAGGCAGACAGACAGACAGACCAGACGAACCGAATTCATAAACACTTTTCAGCTATGTTGGAAAGTGTTAAAAAGAATTATTATTTTGAAATTGTATGGTTTTTAATTGTTAAGTTTCTGTATTGCTTTTTATGTTGGTATGTTTAAAAACTATCTTGCACAGAGTGTTTCGGAAAAATATTTTTAGTTTAGCTTATTTCATGTGTATGTTCTCCATTTTTCTCTATCCCAGAGAATTATTCCAAAATCTTATTCCTCCGTGGATTTTGTTTTCAAAGCGCCTATGCTGACTACTGAAATAAGATAAAAACAAATCAGTTCTTGGACGCAAAACCGTTATCCATTATCAGAATGAAATTTGTGTCTTCACGACCACTCGCGTAATGTGTTTTAGAACCAGTTTCACTGTCCATTGATTCGTGGCGGGGATTTTTGCATCGAAACATTTGCGAAAAGTAACACTTTGCTTTGCTTTCGTCTTCTTCGATATTAAAATAAATAGTTGCCCCCAAAATAGATGGTAGGTTTAAATGTGTTTGATATTTGATACCAGTGATGGCCACTCAACCGAGATCTGTCTTAAAGCATTTTATTCAATCACTGCAGTTGTTTCATCAAAAATTACATATTACACAGGGCAGAACATTTTTCATAGCTAAATAAGGATACACTACATTTTCATAAATATCTTTTACATATAGGCAATACAAGAAAGGTCATCAACACTTAACTACTGTCTCAGAAAATCTTACATATATAAAGGTATTGTGAGCAACTTTGAGACAGCTTGATCGAAAAATGGATAAAAGACTGATCATCATAGGATACTGATTCTGTATCAAATTTTACGTACAGGATTTTTATAATCCGAATTCGAATATTCAGATGTCTCTAGTGATGGTATACTACGGCTCCAAATTTACAAAGATTTCACTAAGTGTCTGTAGTTAAACTAGAAATTACAAGTTAAATCTGTAAAAAAATGAAAAAAACCACGGTTTGTGAAACGGCTTACACTGCAAAGTAAAATTGTTCATTTTACAGTATAATACTGGCATACCAGCTGCCAATATTATACCGTAAAATTAACAGTAATAAACAGTAAAATAAGCAGTAATACAGTGCCGCGGTAGTGTATTACTGCTTATTTTACTGTTTATTACTGTTAGTTTTACGGTATAATATTGGCAGCTGGCATGCCAGTATTATATTGTAAAATCAACAGTTTTATTTTGCAGTGTAATATAAGCATTTAAGTTAAACCACTGTAATGACGGGCCGAATAAGTACTAGTAACCGGATTGGGACACCGTACGTCCCAGAGACTTTTTTTTTTTTTTTAATTCTATTCGTACCGCATTTAAAAAATAATCTCTCATACACTTAGCTAAGGGTATTTAAAAAAAAAAAAATCTACCACAAAATATATTTTTTGTAAATTATATAGTACGACTGAATATAAAAATAGTCGTCAGTGCTGGCCCGTAATCAAAAGGTTAAAGATTGTAAAAGTATGCAATAAGAATAATTACAAAATATCACATTTAAAAAAAGTATTTAGAATTTGCCAGCGGAACAATTATCTGAGGAACTACAAAGTTCAAAGTGTAACGTTACTCCGCAAAAATGCTGCGAATATCCAGCAGAAGATTCCTTGCAGAAAAGCAACGAACATTTAAAAAACCCCAATTAGTCAAAAGCTTTTTATAAGAATTAAATAAAGTAACATAAAACTTTGAGAGAGGTAATAAATGTTATTTACACATTAATACCACTCTTGATACTAATACATATGTAAGTTCTATACAATTACGTACACATAATTATCATACTTAATGCAAAACAAGGATACACTGCAAAAAAAATTGTTGATTTTACAGTTGCGTGGTAGCGTATTACTGCTCATTTTACTGTTTCTTACTGTTAATTTTACGATATAATACTGGCAGCTGGGGTGCCAATATTATACAGTAAAATCAACAATTTTTTTTTTTCAATGTATAAATACTTTAAAAAAAAAACGCTTGTTCATAAACAAATCTAGTAAAAGAAAAATAATCTTGCAGTCGCAACCATATCTGAACATGGTTAAACTTGACAGGGTCAAATATTATGTGTTTTTTTAATTTTAACAGGAAAGGGGGGCGAGGAGGAGGAGATGAGGTATTTCGTAATTACTTATGGAGGGTTTTCAGTTTAAAATATAATAAATGATGTTGTATGAACAAGGCTCGTGTGTTCAAGCATGCTTGAACACGAGCACGTGCAGCCTGTGCCATGCGCTCTATAAATAAATGGACATAAAATGTTTTTCTTCCATAATTTTTTTAGAAATATATAAAATGAACTGCAGTAGATTTTTCATGAAACTCAGGTTCTTCTAGAGGGAAAAATAAAAAACTAAATATAAATATTCAGTTTTACTACTAATTTTACCACTCATTTGGTAAAAAAATAAAATAAATAAATAATAATAATAATAAAAATAAATGTTATTAATTGAACTTTAAATAGCTATCTACCCTATATATATAAAATCCTAATGAAACGAATTTGTGAAACGATTTTATGAAACGAATTTATGAAACGATTTTATGAAACGACTGATTAAACGACTGATTATGTTTCAAGGCTATTTTTAATAAAATATTAAACGCTTGATGGTGAAATTAATACCAATTGTTCATAAAAATCCGCTGATGTCAAAACTGGTAATAGAATTTTGAAATTGGAATTAGTTTTCGAGATATTAATTTTTTTCTAATTTTAATGACATTTCTGTAATGATGGCAACTAATTACTCAGTTTTTTTGTGACAAAAAAGGGAAAAAAATTGAAAAGGATCCCGATAGGGATTATTGATTTCTTTTTATTCGTCATTTTCAAATTGAAATTGAATTTATCTTTTATTTCAATCGATAATGAAGATAAGATTGTGATTAAATTATGTTTTTCAGGAAAATGTGAAAAAAAAATCACATTTCTATCGTCAGGATTCAATCGTCTGTCAGCATTTAATTTAATTTATAAACTGAAAATATTTTGAATAAATTCGTCCAAATGACGTCATTTAGGTAAACGCAAAAGAAAGGGAGGAAAAGGAATTAATAGTAATTATTATTTATTGATATCATTTTGTTATTTTTTTGTAAAATTTAACTAAACGAAATTATAAAATCATTAATTCGGATATTTGAAACTAATATATAAAATAATAATTGCCCAACTGAACGGAAGAATAAAATATCCTGCTTGGTTTTCTATCCTGCTTGGTTTTTTCCGCCAAGCTTTTTAAAAAAGCGTCAAGACCCCTATAATAGACAAGCACCAAAAGTTCATTGGGTTTATTTTCATAACTTTTGGCAACAAATCTATGTATATTAACGAATCTATCCCTTTTTGAAGCTCGAATTACGCCAAACCTAAAAGCAAAGGATCCTATAATGGAAAAGTACCCGATTTTCTTATGGACAATATTCAAGTGACAGAACATGGTGTAAAATTACCGCAATAACAAATTAATTTAAACAAATTTACCAAATTTGTTTAAATATCTCATCAATTGATGCCGAATAAATGAAGGCATGCATGCACAAAATATTTAATTAATTTTGCATGATAAATAATTATTAGAAAATTCGTATATACATATTAATTAAAAAAAATTTTACATATTTAAAATAACATGAAAATATGCATGATGGTGCACTAAAATAGAGAGAAAATTAAAACCTGTTACTGAAAATGTCTATAACATAGTACTTTTCAATACCGTGGTTCTTAATGTTATTCACAAGCAGATGGAATTTTTCTCATCCTTAAACGCAAAGGAAGAATAGAATAGAGATTGTTGTTATAAAAGTCCGAGAGGTAGTCACAATTTAAACCTAACCATTTTATACAAGCTGGTTTTCAAGTTGTAATTGATTTTACTTATCAATCCCGAAAACAGTCGTCGCAACAGCTGTGTATGAGGCCATGATAATCGAAAAATGTCCCATTAAAATGTTAAAAGCATGGCAACCCAATTACTGATTTACCAATATTTTTAAAATAAAGCACGCTGTCATGTTTTTAGAGGCCTCGAAGTCTGAGCGGGGGTTGGCGAGCGTAGCTCGCAGGGGGTAGGCCCCCTAGTAATAACATAATTTTCTCATAAATCTCACCTGTAATATCTTAAAAATAAGTCTGCCTGACGCAATGACTATATCCACTTCCGTCAAATTGTACTTCCATTTTTTCTATTGCAAAAATTTTTATGATCCATTTTGGCTGTACTATATTACTTATAAAAGAACGAAAATTGTAAAAGACCTTGATCATAAAAATTTTATAGTCAGGTCCTGTAATATAAATACTTAATTCTAGTTTAATTTAATATAATTTTACTCTCTCATTTCTTTTATAATGTAAGAATCTTTAAGATTCCTTTTTGAATTATTTTAAACATCACTATCTTGATTTTTTTTTCTATTTAACATACACATATCTCTATTTGCTTACATTTTTGTTGACTATTTACACAGTAAAATTCTAAAATTTATACTCGAACATCACTCACAAGCAGGGATGAGATTGACAAAAAAGCAAAAAAGCTGAAAACTGCGCGAACGACGTTTGAGCAATAAGTTATGAATTTCCAGCGCAACAAATATTATAATTGCTAATAAAAAAATATAAATATATATATATATATATATATATATATATATATATATATCATCATCATCATCAACCGTTTTCAATCCACTGCTGGATGTAGGTCTCCCCCAGATTTTTCCATTGTTGCCTGTCTAGTGCTTTAGTCATCCAATTAACACCGGCCACTTTTCTGATTTCGTCACTCCATCTTACTTGAGGTCGTCTTCTTGGTCGTTTTACACCTCTGGGATACCACTGTAGGGTGTTTGTGCTCCATCTATTGTCTTGTCTTCTTGCAATGTGCCCAGCCCATTTCCATTTTAGCCGTTTAATTCTCTCGATAATGTCAAAAACTTTCGTCTGACTTCTTATCCACGTTATTCTCTTTCGGTCTCTTCTGGTTATGCCTAGCATACATCTTTCCATACTTCGCTGTGTTGTTTGTAATCTTTGTACCATCCGTTTTGTTAGTGTCCAAGTTTCTGCTCCCTAAGTTAGTGCAGGCAAAACACATTGGTTAAACACCTTTCTTTTCAAACAAAGAGGCATGTTACTTTTCAGAATAATATTGTTCTTCCCAAAAGCACTCTATCCATTTCTTATTCTTCTATTGATTTCATTCATGATACTGTTGTCTGAAGATATTTCTTGTCCAAGGTACACATAACTTTCAACATCTTTAATCTCAGTGTTGTTGTAGACGATTTTCTTTTTTGATGCAAATGAATTGAACATCACCTTAGTCTTTTCCAAATTTATTTTTAATCCCACATTAATGCTAGCTTCTGCCAAATCTTTTAGCATATTTTGCAATTCTTCAGGGCTATTACTGAAAATTAAAATGTCATCAGCAAACCGGAAGTGGCTTAAATATTCCCCATTTATTCTAATCCCTTTGTTTTCCCAATCCAGCTTCTTGAAAATACTCTCTAAGACAGCAGTAAAAAGCTTAGGCGAAATGGTGTCTCCTTGTCTTACTCCTCTTCCAAGCTTGATCTTCGCTTTTCCTTTGTCCAAACGGATGGTGGCTGTTGCTTTCTTGTAGATCTTCTTTATGATATTGATATAAGGTTTGTCTATACCAATGTCCTCCAGAGAAGTAATTACTGCAGATGTGTGGACCTAATCAAATGCTTTTTCATAATCAATAAAGGCAAGACAGAGAGGTAAATTATATTCTTTATGTTTTCCTATAACTTCCCTTACTGTTTGAATATGATCCATTGTGCTAAATCCACTTCGAAATCCTGCTTGTTCTCTAGGTTGAGCTGAGTCCAGAGCTGATTCAAGTCTTGTCGTTAAAACTTTGGTGAAAATTTTATGAATCACTGACAGTAAGCTGATTGGACGGTAGTTTTTAATGTTTTCCTTTTCTCCTTTCTTATAAAGTAACACCATCACAGCATTATTCCAATCTTCTGGTACATCTGATTTCTCGAGACATTTGGAAAACAGTAAGGCTAGCATTTTTGCAAATTCTTCTCCTGCTTCTTTGATAAGGTCAATTGTAATTCCATCTTCGCCAGGGCATTTACCTTTTTTCATGCCTCTAATGGCTTGTACAACTTCATCTGTCATCACTGGAATTATCTCTTCAGTTTCTGTTATGTTTACTAGTGGATCACGTAGGTTGATTTCCCTTTGATCTTCACATTTATATAGATCGTTATAGAATTTTTCGACAATGTGTACTATTTCATTATTGATTTTGGTGATTGTTCCATCTGCTCTCTTCAGTGCAAAAATACCTTTTCTTCCAACACACAGTTTGCGCTTAGCTGATTTTAAACTTTTGTTATCTTCTAGAACTTTTTTGACAAGATCACAGTTAAATTTTCTGATATCTTCTGTAACACATTTTCTTACCGCTTTACATAATTCTGTATATTCAACTCTTAATTTAGGATAGTTTTTCTTCATTTTAAATTCTCTGCGTTTCTTCATCAGTCTTCTTGTTTCTTCTGTTATTTTCTTTGTTTGCTTTACTTGTGCTTCACCAGCTATCGTCCTTGCAATTTCTTGTAGAGTATTTGTTATTTTCTTGTTCACTACTGTAACATCTTGTTCTTCTTCTAAGATTGATTGAAGTACTTGAAAACGATTTTTAAGTTCTAAATTAAATTCTTCTTTATGTTTCTGGAGATTTATAATAATAATTTAAATATAAATTAATTAATTAAATAATAAATAATTCTAATGATAAATTCTTTTTCTTGAAAAATGAATTCGTGATATACATCTGTTCATATTCTGAAAATTCAATCAATCTGTTTCCTCTTTCATTACGCACCCCATATCCATGATTTCCTACTGAGAACTCACCTTTCTTTTTTTTCCCAATTCTAGCATTCCAGTCTCCCATTATTAATTTTATGTAGCATTTCCCTTTTTGATGCATTGAAGCTACTTCTTCATAGAAATCCTCAATTTCTTCATCAGTATAGCTAATTGTTGGTGCATAAACTTGGGTAATTTGCAGCTTGTATCTTTTTGACACTTGTATAACTAACCTTGCAACTCTATCTGATGCACTATCATATTCTACGATGTGATTCTTCCACCTTTTATGAATCAGAAATCCTACACCACTTGTTTTTCCATCTTCTGTACCTCTGTAGTACAATACATGTCCACTGGCAAGATCAATCTTCTCTTCACCTTTTCTTCTTATTTCGCATAATCCTAGGATGTCCCAGTTGATTCTTTCTAATTCTTCTTCAAGTTCCTGTAAACGACTTTCAGAAGATAAGGATCGTCCATTATACGTAGCCAAGGTCATCAACTTATGGCAGCCAAGCCGAGCCCAGTGATTCTTAGCACCCTCTGTCTTCATGTCTTTCTGATCGCTGCCGTAATCAGGAACATGCAGACTGCCGGGAATTGAGGGCCGTGATTTGTTTTGTGAATTCATGGTAAAATAAGGAGGGAGGTGGCCAAATTCCTCCACGCTGGCCAAGCGGGTTGGAGGAAGCCCATCCGCGTTCGTTCCCCATGCACTAGGCAAGGGTACTAACAGGCTGCACCGATGGAAGGTGCGGATTGGACATCAAGTCCCTGCTCCCAGTCGATTCCTTTAAGTCCTCTTCTGAGGCATTTAAAGGGTCTTGTCCTAGTTAACAAGCAGAGGCTATTAAACAGCCCATATATATATATATATATATATATATATATATATATATATTACATCAATTTAGCTTTGAGTAAATTAAAAAGAAATTATTTACTTACTCTAATAAAAAGTCTGTTTTACCAAGATACAGCACATTAATAAAAAACCTTCAATAAGCATGAAAAATTTTTTAATTGAAATTTTGAAAAATTGTAAAACATTTTTCTTGAAAGAGCAAATCAAGTATATGCTAACTAGGACTTCCCTCAAAGGGATTAGTCTGAGTGATATTGCTGAGAACATAAAGTTAACAATTACGATATAAAGAAGATATCAACAAGAATCTAAGTGAATATACAGCATATGATAGACAAGAGATAGATAAAGATACAACATATGAAAAATAGCAAATTAAATGATATAATTACAAAATATCATGTATAAATTCATATACTGTTATGTTTTCATATGCATTTTTTTATAACATTTGGCAAATAATCTCATTTTCTTAAGCGGGAATTGCTCAAAACTTTAAAAAAAAAAAATCGCCGGATCTTTTAAAACGATATTTTTAAAGTCACATAATCAGATTTGCAGCCAATAGCGTATTTTAGCAAGCGTAGTTTAACGCAAATTTAATTTAATTTTTGCAACATTTTCTTTGTGACAAATATCTAAATAAAATATTAAAAAATAAAATATTAAATATTGAAATATTAAATCAAATATTTAATATTTGAATTAAAAAAAATTCCTTTGTTTATTTGTATAACTATTTATAGAAACTTGTATACTTCAAACCACATTGATAACATGCTTTGCTACAAACGTGTCTACCAGTCTAACTACTTGCATGTCTTAGCTGTGTCTCTCTCCGAACTCATCTGTCTACTGTCTCTCTACTCTTCTGTATACCCGTCTCAGTATCCGTCTGTCTTTCTACCCGACTCTTTAATCGTGTCTCTACCTGTCTCGCTTCCCGTTACACTACTCGTCTAACAACACGTCTGTCTGTCTATATACCCCTCTCTCTACCCGTCTGTCAAGTCGTCTCTGTACTCGTCTCGCTATCCACCACGCTACCCGTCTCCCTACCCATCTCACTACCCCTCTGTCAACCCTTTTTTGCACCTGCCTCGCTACCTGTCTGTCTATTCGTTTCGCTACCCGTTAGCTTATCTCTGTCGCTATCCGTCTCTCTACCCGTCTGTCTACCCGTTTGTTTACACGTCTTCTCTCGCCAACTCTTCCCAATATTTAAACAATTTAGTAAACGGAAGCCGTTTATCTGTTATTAAATGCAAACAGGAGTAATTTATCTAAAGAGTGTAATCAGATGCAATTTTTTTAAATACATACATAAACCAGCATAATAATTCACCAGTTTTATTTTCATAGTAGTTTATGTCATTTGACAGTAAATCTCAACTTCTTCAACCCGAACTGCGTCAAGCTTTTTAAAAAAGCCCCAAGGTCCGTATAACTGGGAAGGGGAATTGTCCTCAGGGCTATTAGATACATGTTATTCAGTTAAGTGAAAGTTTCGTAATCGGGTTCGCAGCCAATTTCTTATGTCAGAAAGGGTGGCTTCACGCCATTTTAAATTCATTTCTGTAACTTTCTTTTTCTTTTTTTGGTGGGTGGTTGGGGGGGGGGGGAGGGTTCCAAATATATACACTTAAATTCAAACTTTTGCCCCCATGTTAATATTAGTGTTGTTTGTATTATCAATTAATACTTTGTTGATCGAGCTTCATTCGAAACAAATGTAAAAGACTTCTACAGTTTTTTTTTCTAGGAGAAAGTTCCGTAATCGGGCCCTAAGCTAATCGGGGAATTTAATATCATTATTGTTTCTAACTCTTATACAGTTAAAACAATATTGTTGCTAGCATTACTCTTGTTTGTGACCAACCTCTTCTGTGTATCTGAATAGGGAAAAGTTCCGTATCATGTACTGGTTGGTGCCAAAGGCAGTTGTAGAATCTTACAAATTTTTCTAGAGGGCGGAAAAACATATTTTTTAAAATATTTACAAATATACGTTTATTAAACCATGTTTTTGAGCCATTTTAAAAAATTAAGTACGGTGCTAAAATAAAATTTTATTGCCATTTTCGATATTTTAATAAGAAATGAAAATACATAACAAACAAATTTAACAAAACTAAGCCATTTTTGGGTACTTCTCTATTATCCCGTCGACCACTTTTCATAAAAAAAAACTATCGCCAAACTAAGATTAAACGCCAAAAATACAGTCCCATTTACTTGATGCCAGAAGCATTATACGTATTTGTTATGCCATCAAGTGGTTTTTAATTCGACATTTGCGTGTATTTTTCATTATGTTTTACTGATTTATTAGTTATTTCATTCATTAAAGTAACAATTGTGTCCTTAAATTCTTATATTTTATTTATTTTGATATTTCAATGGCAACGTTCTCCCGTTTATTTAGCGTTACAGTTTGGCGATAGTTTTTTGTTATGAAAAGTGGTCGACGGGATAATAGAGAAGTACCCATTTTTGTGATAAATAATTGTTATTGCCAGGGGGGCAAATTGTAAACAATTAATAAGCGAACTAAAAAAATTACCGGAAAAAACTTGTGGGAATCTCAAGAAAGAAATATCTGATATAAATAGCATTTAAAATCTTAAAATGAAGAAGTGGTCCGTATAAAAATGCAAAACATTATACACCTGATATAAGAATTTTTTAATTTTTTTATATTTCCGAAAGCATAGATAAAAGGGTAAAAATCCCGGCACAGATGCCATATACTCACCACGTTGGCGCAATTTTTCCCCCGCCCCTTTGGCGAAAACTGTTTGTTGTGTTTGTTTACTTTTATTTTTTATTTTAATTCTATAGATTATTTTTATATGTATATCAATATTAATTTAGGCACAGATGTCATATACGCACCAGATTGGCGCGATTTCCCCCCCCCCCCCAATTTGGCGAAAACTTTGTTTTTGAATATTAGTTACAAATACCATACAATAATAGCATGTAATTTTTTATTTCAATATAAAAATAAAATAACGTAATAACTGAAATAGCTCCTATTACTCAAAAATGGGAAATAAAAATAAATAAATGATAGTTTGATATAAATAAATATTGATATATATAATAAAAACAATTAATAGAATTAAAAAATAAAAGTTAATAAACAACAATTGAAACAAAATAACCGGGTTACCATGTGAGGCATAAAATTGCCATTTTGTTGCATTCGCGCCAATGTGGTGCGTATATGACATCCGCGCCTTTATTTATATCAAACTATTATTTATTTATTTTTATTTCCTTTTTTAAAATAGTAGAAGCTGTTTCATTTATTACGTTATTTTATTTTTATATTGAAATAAAAAATCACGTGTACTATTTGTCACACTATTTGTAACTAATATTCAAAAACAAAGTTTTCCCCAAGCTGGTGGAGGGAAAAATCGCACCAACGTGGTGCGTATATGACATCTGTGCCTTGTTTCATTTCACATAGAAGTACTGTTCTATTATCCCGTCGACCACTTTTCATAACAAAAAACTATCGCCAAACTGTTAGATTAAACGCCAAAAATGCAGTCCCATTTACTTGATATCAGAAGCATTATACGTGTTTGTTACGTCATCAAGTGGTTTTTAACGCGACATTTGCGTGTATTTTTCATTATGTTTTACTGATTTATTAGTTATTTCATTCATTAAAATAACAATTGTGTTCTTAAATTCTTATATTTTATTTATTTATGTATTTTGATATTTCAATGACAACGTTCTCCCGTTTATTTGGCGATAGTTTTTTGTTATGAAAAGTGGTCGACGGGATAATAGAGAAGTACCCACATATGTATTGGTACTTTTATGTAAACTTGGCGCAGTTGATAAATCGCCAAATATTTTTCTCATAACATCTTCATATTGCATTCATTTCATTTAAATATAAATCTTTCACTGATTTCATTTGAAATAAATACATTAAAAATACAGGTCTTTCACTCATTTAATTTAAAATACACGCCTTTCACTAATTCCATTTAAAATACTAAAAAGGAAATGAAAATAAGAAATAATGCCACAAATCGAAACCTTTTATTTAAACATCAAAGAATTGTTCCTAACATACACACGCGAAATAAAAAAGCTGCTAATGGTGTGATTTACGCCAAATCTCTAATACTAATACTACTCTTACTAATCTCTAATACTTTTCAAACAGAAAAAAATCCAGATTAACTTTCCATTTTTATTAAATTGAAATATATTTTATTGTGCTGAATATTAGTGCTTGCATATTTTTTTGCTCCATGTATTCCATGAACTTTTCAATTCCGATTGTCTACGAAAATCTCCCGCCGGTGAAAATGACGTGCGCACAAAATTTAGTGACGTATGTACTTTAACTGCGCTTTTTTATCTATTTTTTTAATATAACTTCCAAACGGTTTGACACTTATTCTTGGTAATAAATAGACGACGTTGTCACCTTTATAGGTACCTGCTGTAAAAATTTGAACGAAATCCGTTAAATATTTTTTGAGTTATGCTTGACGAAAGGTTTTAATATCCATCGTAGCTATATATGGGGCAAAGTAATACTGCGCTGTGTATGAGTCTTCGTTGCACTCAGACAATAATTGCAACCACCTTAAATAAATGATAGAACAGAGTTCCCACCCTTTTTTAAAATAAAAATAAGCTTTTAAGAAATTAAAGATATTTTTTAAGGACATTATCAGTGGCACCAACTAGTCAGTGCCATGGTTATTCCAGGTCATTTTTAACAGTCAGCTGGAATCTAGTTTTTGGATTTTTTGAATATTTTAAAAATTTAATTTGTTTCTGCATTCCATAGCGAAATTTCTACATTACTAAAAGAAATTTGGTTTCAATCTTTTAACCCAATGCAGTAAATTCTGACGAAATTTGCATTTTTACGGCGATCTTTTAGCGAAATTTGCGTTTTTATGGCAATCTTTTGGCTAAATTCGCGTTTTTACGGCAATCTTTTGGCTAAATTTGCGTTTTTACATCGATCTTTTGGGTAAATTCGCGTTTTTTTCAGCGAGTTTTTGGCTAAATTCGAGCTTTTACGGCGATCATTTGGATAAATTCGCGTTTTTATGGCGATCTTTTGGCTAAATTTGCGTTTTTACGGGGATCTTTTGTCTAAATTCGCGTTTTTACCGCGATCTTTTAGCTAAATTCGCGTTTTTACGGCGATCTTTTGGCTAAATTCGCGTTTAACGGCGATCTTTTGGCTAAATTCGCGTTTTTTACGGCGATCTTTTGGCTAAATTCGCGGTTTTACGTCGATCTTTTTGCTAAATTCGCGCTTTTACGTCGATCTTTTGACTAAATTCGCGCTTTTAAGGCGATCTTTTGGCTAAATTCGCGTTTTCACGGCGATCTTTTGGTTAAAATCGCGTTTTAACGGCGATCTTTTGGTTAAAATCGCGGTTTTACGCGATCTTTTGGTTAAAATCGCGTTTTTACGCGATCTTTTGGCTATATTCGCGTTTTTGCGGCGATTTTTTGGCTATATTCGTGTTTTTACGGTGATCTTTTGGCCATATTCGCGTTTTTACGGCGATCTTTTGGCTAAATTCACGTTTTTTACGGCGATCCTTTGGCTAAATTCGCATTTTTACGACGATCTTTTGGCAAAATTCACGTTTTTTCAGCGATCCTTTGTCGAAAATTGCATTTTTTCAGCGAACGTTTGGCTAAATTCACGTTTCTTTAGCAGTCTTTTGGCGATTTTAACACGATTCTTTGAAGAAATTCGCGTTTTTTCAGCGATCCTTTGACGAAATTCGCGCTCTTTTGCGTTTTTCACACGATTTTTTGACAGAATTCGCGTTTTTGAGCGATCCATTGACGAAATTTTTGGGTTCTTTTTTCGCGATCTTTTTTCACGCGCAAATTTCGTGTTTGCGGAAAATGGAAAATAACAAAAAAGCGGAAAACCGCGGATCCGCGGAAGAATCTCATGCCTGCTCACAAGTCAAGTTATATTATCAAGCTCTAAAATTTTCGAAACTTTTTAACAGACCTTAAGTTAGCTTGTTACACAATCAAAAATTAACAAAATTAAGCAACTTTTTCTTTCAAAAAATCGTACACATTCTTAGATGCTAAACCGAACCAAAACAACTTTGAAACCTCAGAACTCTTTTCTTATTTAAAACGGGGGGAGAGGGAGAGGGACTAAGTATTCGTAAATTTTATTCATATTAATTCTTTTCCATGTTTCCTATTCAAAAACCGTTGAAGGTAAATATTCAATAGCACGCCAAGCAGTCACACATTAATAAAATCCAACAACTTTTGTTTTTTATTCAAAACCACGAACTTTCTATACATGCTAAACTGAACACCGAAAACTTAATTGAAAGCTCTGCGCTGCAGTAACTCTTTTACAGTGAGCAGTATTTCAGATTTTGCAATTCTCTTTTAGCCTACATACGTATACGAAATTTTCCTTCGTTTTTTTTAATCGGATTGCTTCACCCCCCAGAACCAGCTGTGCGCGAAGTTCACACAAAAAATGAAAAATAACAATAAAAAAAAAAAATTAATTCTAACAGTCATACCGCTCCGGTAAAAAAACTAACAGATATTTAAAAAAAATAGAGGAACAAAAAGAGAAAAAACATAATCGTACATCAAACTTTAAATATTTTGCCCGTGTGTCTCCCCAGTTTCTTTTTCCAACTTTTTCTGGTGAAGTGATTTTAATGGAAAAAGTATTATTTTTTTCTTGTACGGTTTCTTTTAAAATTCATTTTCGAGTTATTTTTGTTGAGATAGCCTCGTCCGCTCACCGCTAATGGAGTTGTAAGATTCATATATTTTTTTATTACTGATATTTTTTTTTTCTGAACTTAAAGAAACGGGGCATTAGATGTAATTAAGAGATATAAATGAGAAGCTTAATTAATTAAATGTGTATGCCATTAGCAAAATGTAAGGCTCTTTTTTAGCCTTGCAGCATCACTGTTTTGATGATTAAAGGAGAAAAAAGGATGCAAGCTGTGCGACTAATTTTTTTTTCTTGTTTGTTTGTCTGTTTACCAATCAGACTTTTAAAAGGATTCTTCTTTTTGTTCTTATCATACATGCTATCAATTAGAGATTTTCGTTTTTATTCTTGCATTTTAAATTTGGGCAGCTGAAAATTAATTAGTTATTGATGTATTAATTTATAACTAATAAGATTCAAACATTTTGCGCTGTATTTTTTTTCTTTTAGATTATTTATTACATCGAACGTCTTGCTTGAGATCACAAGGGTGAAAAAATTGGTGCTAAGGAAACAGAAAATTACGAAACTTAGTCCTTGGAGGCCACCGTAATAGTTACCCATCATGGATATGCATAATATAAAATATGAAAATAAAACATGTGTAAACTATTTATAAAATGCATTGCAATTCGAATGAAATCGTGGCTTGATGACGTCATACACTTTAAATGCTCTATTGCTGAATCGCGTAAGAGAAACATTCTTATAACTCTAAAAATGATAATCCTATTAACTAACAGTTTACTGCGTCGGATTAAGCGTCTCCTTAGTAATTAAAATATATCTTTGAATTGAAATTTGAATGAAATACAGGGTCGTGAAAAATCGAAGAGTGTGGCAAATGTGATTACAAATATCTCGGCAACTCATTATCCGATCGACTTCATTCTGAATGCAAAATTTATGTTTTTTTATTGTCTTTTATATTCACCCCTTAAAAAAAAAAAAAAAAAAAAAAAAAAAAAAAAAAAAAATGAAAAAAAAAAATGAAAATTTTTATATATTTTTTATCAGAACGAATATTTCAAGAGTCCGAAAAAAATAGTTCCGGATAATCGAGGTTACTGAAATTCAATAGGCTTCTTCCCATTATTACATACTAAGCACATACCAAATTTCAAGTCTCTATCTCAATTTGTTCGGAAGATAAAGCATTTACACACACAAACACACAAACACACACACAGACACACAGACAGACGGACGGCAAAATTTTTCTTTTAAAAATATGTTTTTTCGGAATCTCCAGTGTCTGAAACGTGTAAATCCGTCAATTTTCTTTTCGAATTTCAAAACGATTACAAGACTTACCCTTACCCTATACTATGTATGATGGGTAAGTAAAAGCAGAGAAAAAGCTGAAATCTGTAATTTAACCATACGTCTCTATTCTGTATTTGTTTTCCTTATATTTTTCAAAAACTTTTTCGAATTTTCATGGATTAAAAGAGTAAAAGGGATACAAGTTATATGACTATAATTTGTTTCGCCAGTAAATGTTTGCCAGACTCTTGTTATAGTTGCTGTTCTTATCATTATGAACTATCAATTAGAGATTTCTCTTTCATTCTTGCATTTTAAGTTTGAATATTTGATAATTAATTAGTTATTGGTGTAATTATTTATAACTAACAAGATTCAAGGGTTTAGTGCTGCAATACACTTTTTTTTTTAACATTGTTCGTTACACCGAAAGTTTTCCTTGAGATCACAACCTAAAAAATGATGCTAAGAAAACAGATAGTTAAAAATAAGCCAAAAAAAGGAAGGCTAAGTAAATAGTTTAACCATCCTACGTTTTCATTTGGTACTGATTTCATTATATTCATCGAAAATTTTCAATCTTTTTATGGATTAAAGAACGAAAAAATATGCAAGTTGTACCATAAGGCTGTTCTCCAATCGAAATTATCTACTTCTTGACCATTTTTTAATTCATTTTTGTTCACAAATGCATGAAATTGGTAGATGCTTTTACTCAAAAAGTTTGAAATCGAACTACTTTTCCATTTGTCGGTAAAGTTAGAAGATCTTTCAGAAAATACTGTCAAAGTACACTGCAAGAAAAAAAAATTGGTGATTTTACAGTATAATTAAAAGTAATAAACAGTAAAATAAGCAGTAATACACTACCGTGCATGCGCGGAAGTGTATTACTGCTTATTTTACTGCTTATTACTGTTAATTTTACGGTATAATACTGGCAGCTGGAATGCCAGTATTATATCGTAAAATCAACTTTTTTTTTTTTTTTTTTTTTTTTTTTCAGTGTATGTGTTTTGAGCAAAATTTACTGACGCGCGCGAGAAAGGGTAGAAACTGATGTCGTGAGACAATACTAGCTTATAACTCAAGATGTGATTTATTTATCAAAAAATGGAAAACTATTCGATTACAAATCATTTCAATAATCATGCTTGCAAGTGTCATACTTTCAAGTTTAAAAATGTAACTGAAAATATGTCAGAAAGTTTTGTCTTGTTGAGCGGGTGGGGGGGGGGGGGGGGGGGAATATTTTTTTGAGAACCACCTTATTTTTTTTTTTGTTTGCTTGCTTTCCAGAGTATTAGGTTCAAATACACCAACGCAGGACCTTTTTCGGCTGTAACCATTCAGTAGTCTGGCAACAAACTAACGACCGTCGTTAGGGAGATCTTTATCACATCCCCCTGAAGAGAATTTATTTTGTTAATTTTGTGCACTTTGCTTCGAAACCTTTGAAAATCAATAAAAAAGGTCACAACTTACCACATAGTCTTCGGAAAAGAAAGCCCAGGGAAATAATTTATGACTCTTGACGCACAGTGTTTGGTCTATGCGCAGGTTCTTAATTTTGTTCTTATCCTATGAGCTTATCAGTTAGTAATTTTGCTTTTATTCTTCCATTTTTAATTTAGATAGCTGAAAATTAATTAATTTGTGATGTTTTAATTTATAATTAATAAAGTTCAAGCATTTATCACAGAAAAAACTTTTTTTTTCGATCATTTGTTACTTTGAATGTTTTGCTTGAGATTACAGCCAGAAAAATAATGCTAATAGTTAAGATTATTGTCAAACATTAGTGGTATTATTTATAAGAATATGGGGTTTTAACTTTGAATATGCTTCTTTTCCCTCATCTTTCCAGAGCTGTGAGTAAAAATATTATAAATAAATAATTTCCCGAAAAAAAAAAGCACTTTAAATTTTTACTTTTTGAAGATAAGTATAAAATTAAAAATAATAATAATGAATAAATATAAACTATTTAATTAAAATAATCACATTTCCCACTTTATTTTGAATACGTATATATACAATTTACATTGCATATTTTCTATAATATGATAAAATATTAATGCGCGTTTTAACCTTTTTTGGGGACATCCTGTATAGAAAGTCATCTTAAACCTTTGAGGGACGGTGGTATATATTATATACCACCTAATTTTAATCCGATTCAAACCAGAAACTTTTAATTAAATTTTACTTTTTTAACTTTGACGAGAAAAAGTTGAAAAATTGCTTATTCTTATTTTGAACTAAATTCTTTCCTAAATTCCGGTGGGAATTCAACGTTACAGGAGCACAAGTCCTTGCCCCTGAAAGGGTTAAGCGTGTTATTTGGGGAAACAGTGAAAAGGGAGATTCCAGAAATAGACTATTCTGCATTCACTGTAAGGATGTATTCTTTTGTCCTTGTATTTCATTTAATATATCCAAACTTCTCATTTATATCGCCGCAAACATTCTTAGTAGACACATATTCTTAAAATAATAATAATAACAAAATAAAATAATAAACAAAAATAACAAAAAGCGTTGTGTGATGCAATCATTCTTTCAACTAAATAATAATAAAAGAGTGTCATCCCAATCTACAAGGCACAAAAAAAAGGGAAAATAAATTTCTCTTTTGTAAATTGCTGTATAAAACTAGGACATGGGTTCCCTTATAACATTTATATGTGTCCCTTATGCTTCCTATCTCATTGTCGGTCGCCAGATTCTACTAATCCATCATTCGTGAGCGCCAAGAATTGACACAACAACGATGAGAATGATTGTGTCCGATTCCAAGTCATGATGTCGGAAATAATAATGATAATACTACTACGAAAAAAAAAAATGTTTTGAAAAAAAGTGCATACTCACGAGTATATTGAAAAAAATAATATATATAAGAAATGGCAAGATGGTAATAAATAGATCATGACAGTTATAAAAACTTGTGATGGACTCCTGAAAAAAAATAGAAGAAAAAAGAGCTCTTCTTAAAGACATCTCCGAACATCATGGAATGATTCTCAGTAGATGTTGTTGAGAAGAAAAGGGAATTTTTCTCCCCATCTCTTGCTCTTCCCTCCAGATGAATAGAGCCAAGTGGAGGAATAGGTCGTCCAAACTGCTTTGGCTATTGTGAGTCGCGCGTGTAGAAACCACAATTTATCAGTTTCATACGCTGAAAAGAGACAGTCTTCTTCAGCTTCTTCTGGACCGGAGTCAAGTGTAGAGAGTGGACGGAAAGCATTACGGAGTTTTTAATGTCTGGAGGGGCGACTTCAATGAAGCCACTGGTCCGTGCCTCTCCCCCTCCCTTGCAGATTCACTCGTTTCCTATTTTTTTGCGAAGACCATCATTTTTATAACAATTTCTTGCGTCATCTCTGACCGCAATAATATTCGCTTCTTTCTTTCCCTTATGATCATATCTGTGGACAATCGAAGGGAGGGTCATTTATGAGAGATGATTTGAGGCACATAACTATTAGTTGAAATTTTCGGGAGACTAGAGACGTGAAAATAAGTTTTTGCTGAGTTGAAGTTGGCAAAATAGCTGAAATAAGGGGGGAAGGATGTCAAACCAATAAAAGGAAATAAATGAGGTTGCACACTAGAATAGAGATCTCCAATTTTCTTCGATACGATTTATAAGAAACTGGCGTGACTATGATTTAGTTATGTCTTGTAATAAGTTCTAAACTTTGTAGAACATGTTTGTATCAAAATATGCTGGAAGATTGTGTACTTTCTGGAAACATTTTATAATGATTTGTAGATAAATTTTGGTTAGTATAAAGTTGCACAAACTGAATCAACCTGATTCCTTTGAAGAACTTATATTTTCTTTATTATTTTATAAGTAATTTTCCCAGTCTCTTCCCTTTATTTTATTTTATTTATTTATTTATTGCACTTTTACTATCAATCAAGAGTTAAAACGATTTAAAAAATATTTTTCAAACATTTGCACACTAGGACTCCTTTACGTAGTAAATCAAACTTACATACTTAGTATAGTTCAAACTTACATACATGTAATAAAATTTAAAATTTACTAAATAGATCTGGTGTTAAAGTTCAATGTGCTGTTACAAATTTTTTATTCTTAACTTTGCAATAATAATATCCAATAAGATGCATATAAAATAAAATAAAATAAATAAAAATACTTTCTAAGGAAAAATCAGTAAAAAATCATAGGTTAATTTTTTTATTTCTCACTATTCTATCTATAATTCATATTGTATAAAAATGAGAAGTTAAATAGGTTTTATAAGTTTATGTTTTGCTTTCATAGGTTATGTTAATTTGATATGCTGGGAATAAAGAAAATTATGATTTAATAATCTTCATATATTACTATTTCTTTCTTAAATGAAGACTTGCGTATGACTGAAAAGCTTTAAAAATTAATATCTTCGCATGGAAAACATGGAAAATTTGAATAATTATTATTGCTAATATTATTAAAATACTCATACCCATTCCTAATATTATTAAAAATATTTTCGTCAGAAATCGACCCATTTTTGTGGTTTAAATTACGAAATTATACATTAAGAAATTTTATCAAGCCTAATTTTATAAAATAAATTAAATAATGCTAAATTTCAATGTGTTTTAAGAGAGCGAAGTAGCCTCAATATTATGCTAAGAACACATGTTGCTGTTTATGTATATATTGATGTTATTTTTCTCAATAAGAATCACTTTTATACGTAACACATACACTATAGAACAAACGTTTTTGAACTTATCTTACCAGACGTTTAATGTCTCAGAGAAATTCTAGCCCCCCATGGAGTTAAATCCCTTATATAAAATTATATTCCCCTCTTCAATCCGTTAATGTTTATTTATAATCGGAACAAGAATACCTACAAAAATTTCATGCATGCAAGAAAAGAAATTACATTGTAACTGAAGTACAACGTTTACTCAGGCATTTATTTTTGCATGAAAGCAAATAAGTGATTCGAGAACAACTCTAACAAGAACTTGCATCATCTGTTACCAGCAGTTACTCTGACCCAATATCTCAATTTTCCTTTAATCGTTCCTGCATTTTCATGCACCTTTCAATTGTTGAAACTCGACACCAACTTTGAATTGTGAGCATTAAAACCGCTGTTCTCGTAATAATAAGAGGCAATAAAATTCTTCAACCCTCCTATTCGAGATGATGAATGAGGTCCAATAAAGATCTTTTCCCTCTCCCTTTTCTGCTTGTGGGTAGCTCTGTTACGAAAACTGGTGTTTTGGAAGTTTTTATTGCCCATTAGTGTCCAAGTTCAACGATTCGTGACAAACTCACAAAGTTGGCAAATTCAGTCGGTGAGGCTGGCATAAAACTTGCTTCAGAATGTCCAAACAGGTGATACATGGTCAACCATTTTGTGAAATATGTACACAGGAAATGAATAGTAATGCCTTACTGTTGGAATAAAATACCGGATTGTGGTATGAGAGAATCTGTGAAGCACATCGGATTTAGGTTTAAGAAAATAAAAAAAAACTTCTATTCACCATTCTTATAAGTTACCGCCATTGAATGATAAATTATTGTAATACACTGTGAAAAAAGACAAATGTTTCTTAATCTAGGAAAATGCAATATAACCACAAACGAAAATATACAATAAGCTCTTCCGAGTTACCCAGGATTCTGAAAATAGTTCTTAGTCTTTAGAAACCCTAGAAACCAGATTTAAAGAAGTGTTTATAAAAAAAAAGTTTCCGTTGCTGCCACTGATTTTCAGAAACTTTTCCGAGTAGTTTTTATAGTGTGCTATTCAGTTTTCTCAAACCGGAATACAGTTGAACCTCGTTAACACGAAATCGCTTAACGCGAAATTTCGCTTAACACGAAATGATACTGTGGTCCCGTCAAATGAGTCTGAAAATCAATGTTAATTAATTCGTTTAACACGAAATAGAATTTCAGAAAATCCCGCTTAAGGCGAAATTCTTTTTTGCTCCAAAGTCAAAACATGATTTTTTTTTTACACAATGTTTTCGATATTTCAAAATTACGTGTCACATCCTCTAATGAAAAATGAAATTTTCTCATGAATTGAAAAAGATCTAAAGTAGAAAAGGGTTTCAGAAAATCGTGAAATACCGAATTCCTGATTAATCCCTGTTTTTCTTTGATTTCTCATATGAGCAAGTGTTCCCACATTAACCATATGATCACTCACAATGAAAGTTTGGGTGAAGGAATTCTTTTTTGAAAATGATTACTCCATTACTCTGTTGACTGTATTGACAGTGACATAAACAAGGTTTTCGAACTCCCATATCTGAGAGTGAAAGAAGTGACAATCACTACTTTACATCCTGACTAACATAATTGAAACTCTGTTCGCAGTTGTTCTGTTTAGAAAGATGAGTCGAAAACAGCAAGCTGAATCTTTAGAAACTGAACAAAAAATTTTAAACGAAGTTAGCGATAAAGGGCTGAAAGAAAATCAGAAAATGTGGTAAAGTATGGGCTACCTACATTCTTCTACAATTGGTTCTCTTTAAATTTCAAAGAATCGTGGAAAGATTGAAGCGGCTTATGCTGGGAGTCAAGTCAAACCAGTAAGAAAAGGCATGTGTAGAAGAGAGAATAAATAAATTGAAATTGCTCTCTTGAGGTGATAAAAAAGGCAAGAAGACAGAACACTGTTTTAACTTTTACAGGAGAAAGCAAAGGCTTGTGCTGATGCTGTCGGTGAAAGCGATTTTTGTTCTAACAAATGACTGACAGTATTTACAGAGCGTCATAGAATTGTTTGCGTAAGGATATGTATCCAAAAATTGGGAAATTCTTTCTTAGACAATGTTTTTTCCGAGTACACTTGCATATATGAAGATGTGCTGACTTCGGATGTGACGACAGATGAAGAAATAATTGCTGAAAAAAAAAGAGACGACAACATTGAATCGTCAGACAAGGATGAAGAAATTGACACAGAACGGAAAAGTTTAGTGTCATTATTAGAATCTACTGCAGCATTGAAAACTGTACAACGTTTTCTTACGGAGCAAGAGGATGCTTCCCGAGCTTTGGACAAATTAGATGAAATCTATACGTTCCAAAAATAAGTAGGCTTTAAAAATTGAAAAAAAAAATCAATAACGGACGTTTAAAATAAATGATTACCAAGTAAATAAATTTATTATTGCCTAAAAAATGTTGATTAATTTGTTAATGAAATTTTCTATTTCTTATTATTTTATGATTTTATGAGCAGGGATATATATTTGTAGATAAATTTATTTAGTTTTTATATCTAACATAGATGGCATCACTATTATGACGATTAACACGAAATTTCGGATAACACGAAAAAATTTCGCAGTCCTTTCAATTTCGTGTTAACAAGGTTCGACTGTATAGGTTTTTCAGACACTTATAAATTCTCAAGTAAATATTTTCATGTTCAATAAACATGTTTCATAGACAAATATGATAAATTAGAGAAAATGGATTAATACACTATAAAAACTACTGTTGGGAAACGTTTCCGAATATCAATTTCAACAAAAGAAACTTTGTTTTTATAAATACTTCTTTAAATCTAGTTTCTGAGGTTTCTAAAGACAAAGAACGCTTTTAGGAATCCTGGGTAACTCGGAAGAGGTTATTGTATATTTTCGATCGTCGTTATATTTAGGTTTTCGTAAATTCGGGAAACATTTGTCTTTTTTTACAGTGTGTAAACAAAATATAGAATTTTTTTATTGACTTAATTTGTGTTGTCTGTCTTACATATAAGTATTCAAAACTTTTCAATAAATTTTAAGTTACTACGCGTTATCTTAAGAAAGTAAAAAAGAAACAGAACTCGTATTCATCATTCTGGAAGTGCTGATATTTAATAATGAATTTCCTATAAAATGATAAGTGATTCTGTAGATATTTCGAAAGAGACAGAATAATTTACAATGACCGAAATATCCAAAAATTTTATTGGTACAAAATTATAGTGATGGCTTTCTCAATATATGTATTCAATAGGGTAACTTATGCTTTATTTTCAGAACATCACATATTTAAAGAGATCATTAACATTTATTTAAAATGTTGGAGTAGATATACCTAATAACGAAGAAGTCGAAGGAATTATTATTTTATTTTCAATTCTTTAGAAATGCAAAGGAAATGAAATGATAATTACTTTGTTTAGTAGCTCTATTAGTAGCAGACCCACATTTTGAGATTTCAAATATAGCAGACATTATGTTGTGGAGTATGATTCCTTTTTCTTTTTTTCTATTTTGCTTCCTAGCAGTGGCGGATCGTCAGGCTAACATTCATTGTATTACGGTCACAATCATTGTATTACGAGAATTTTGGTAATATTAAATTTGACCTTATCTAATAGTGGAGTGTCATACGTTTAAACAAGTAGACATTTAGTTTATTAAAATACTGGTAAGTAAAGTTGTTGTTGTAGGACGGAGTTCGCTCTTGGCAACGCGATCTCAGATTAAATCAGATAAAAACAGTTTGATAAATTGAGATAAGACATTTCTCTTACCTTTTCTGTTGTCGCATGCTCCACATGTTTTTATCCACCGTTGTATATACATATAGACGTTTTATCATTTTTATTGGCACATTGAACACTTCCTTTATACGCTGAAATAAACTAATTTGTCGGATTGGAAGAGGCAGTGATTTTGGAGAGTCGATTGGTTAATTAAATGATTATATCTTAAACATTAAATTCACGTATACATTTACAAAACACTATTATATATATTTGTGTGTTAAATGCATTATTTAAGAGCTCACTTGGCTCGTGACTGTTCGCGTTACATGTTTGGCAGAAGACTGAAAAAATGATATTAATGTTCTAATATTTAAAAAAAAAACCTAGTTCATTTATGTCGTGACATCATTACCGGGAAATCCTTATTTCACATTATTTCTCGAATTTGATGCAATCTATCCATTATACACAGATTAAAAGTTTATAAGTCCTTAACAAAGTTTTGTCGATGTTTTTTATAGCACAATTGTCCTTAAAAAACACTTAGTTCTTTTGATTATAGGTTGCTGAGAAACTGTCTATTAAGTCATTATTAAGTGCTTTCGCTTTTAATCTCGAGTTTCTAAGCTTTAGGTTTTCATGATGCAATAAAAGTGTTTCCCCGATAAATATTTTCACATCTGTTGATATTTTACTCGTTGAGTGAAAAGTCTGGTAATTCCAATGAAAAGATAATATTATTTCTAATAGTTGCGAACTCCCTTACGAGCCGTCACTGCTTCTTTTGGACATATAACATGTTTTAAAAGTACACTGTTAAAAACATTGCGCTGCGTTGAACCAACATTTGGTGCTGCAGTAGCTGCAGCTGCAACCATAAGATGGTTTAAATCTCGTTCCAATATTTGGTACTACGGTTCAATATTTGGTGTACTTACGGTGGCTACGTGGGAAGTGGAAAGCGATAATTTGTACTTCATTACACTTTTGTAAATAAGAAAAAAAAACTGATCAAATTCTTTTAGGAAGTCGACACGAGATGTTTCCCAGTTGGCTAAAATCCAAATTTTTAGAGAATTTTTATTGCAATAATTTATTTACAGCCGTTTTCTGACAACAGCAATTAATGCATTACTTTTACAATATTTTCGTTAATTGTACGGATTGAAATTAACTCATTTAATGCCTCGCTTAACTGTTTTAGCTTCATTTGTAATTAATAATTACTTTAAAAAATATATTTCTATGCTTTCTAATTGACAAAAGGCTTAATTTTTACATACAAATTAAGTAATTAGAGAGAAGCATAATTTGCAACGATTCATTAGGATTTGTAAATGTATACTCTTCTTTAATTATTTGGTAATGTACTTTTTAAAAGTATTTGTTCATCACGTGCGATAATTACAGCAATTAACGACGAGAATAAGAAAGAAGATTATGTGTTAAGTTACTTTGTTCTGTATTTCAGTTTAAGAGAGACTCATCTTTTCCAATCCTATCGTATTTTAATGTTCTGTATTTTATTATTATTATCTACGATTAAAAATAAATAAATAAATAAAGTAGTATTCACAAAATGGTAATTATAAAATTAGCTTAGAATAATAAAAGTTTATACTTGAAAAAAATCAAACTTAGTGCTTGAAATACCACCATTTAATTTTTTTTCTTAATATGTCCATAAAAAATGGAAGTTTAATATAAGGCTTGAAATTTGGTTTTAAGGCTGTTCTCAAATCCAAACCGGCTACTTTATGACATATTTTTTTATTAATTTTTATTCGGAACCGCATGAAATTGGCAGGTGTTCTTATTCAGAAACTTTGTAATACTCGAAAGAAGTTTTCTATTTTTTGGTAAAGGCAGAAGATCTTTCAGAAAATACTGTCAAAGTCTGTGTTTTGAACCGAATTTCCGATCTTGCAATGCTAGAAAGGGGAAATACATGAATCGCTTATAACTCGATAAGTAATCTATTTATCAAAAAATTTCGATTCCAAATCGCTTCAACAGTCAACTCTGCCAATTTTATGCCTCTGTTTAAAAATAAGTCCGAAATTGTGTCAGAAAGTTTCACGTTGTTGAGCAGGTCATTTGAGAACCACCTTAAACTAAGTAAAGCAAGTCACGAATCAAACTCAGATTTTTAAGTTGCTGTTACATTCAACAACTGTTCGGGTAATTTTTAAGCAAACATTTTATTTGAGCAGATTTTACGGGAGAAGTTTTCTCTAGTGTGATAGCGTTCAAGAATACACGCAACTTTTTAACTACAGTTCTCAAAAGGTTGTTTGTATGGCCAGTGTCTTCATAACGCCTATCTAATCAGAGATAGGCGCTTTACCGTGTTATTTATCAAGATGGTCAACACAATAAAATCCAGCAGAAAAAGGATAAGGGGGAACTACGAGCAAGAAAGTTTCTCAATCTACTCAGTATGATGAAGAAGGCAACTGTGGGGTCTAAAAAAATTTATATACCAACAGAGCCTTGAAAACAAGAAGTTTTTACCAAATAATAGCGGAAAGTAGCGAACATAGCAGTAATCTAGCGGTTTATTAGCGTCAACGAAAAAACGATAAATAATAGATAATTGGTTTATCATATAACTTTTGCAATGTCAATTGTAGCCTTTCTTTCTACGCGGAGAAATTGGAGTTAAAATCGGTTCAAAATTCGGTTGTTTGAAAAATTGCTGGGTTTGATAGCAGTAATAACATGTTTCTTGAATGCACATGGATTGACAAAGATTATATGAAATGAAATATTTAACTTATGGAAATTATAAAGACCATTGGAAAATCCCGATGAAAACTAACGCTACAGCTCGCTGCCTCAATAGTTCAATAGTAAAATAGCAAGTCTTTCGAGAAAAGAAATTCGTCGTTCGATTTCTGGCTGGCACATAAAAATTATAGTGGCATCGAACTTTGAAGTATATAGGCGGATGGGTGTAAAGCCGAGGAAGAAAAATAATATCGAGGCAGCACCAAAACTAAGAAAGTGCAAATTATAAGAGCAATCACAGCATCCAGAAGAGAAGTAAAAGAAAAATAACGCCACGTCTCGATGTCCCAATAACACACTTGTCAAATTGCAAGTAAGAGAAGAGATCCGCGTGATTTGATTTCCAGCGGCGACATAAACATTACAGTAGTACTCGAACTTCGATATCTTTGGTCCGATGAGTGTAAAAAGCCGGGAAGTAAAAATAGTGGCGAGGCAGCACAAAACAAACAAGGACTTGATCATAAAAAAAAATCACAGCACCGAGAAAAAAAGTAACGCTATTTCCCACTACCTCACTAGCTCAATTGTCAAATAGCAAGTCTCTCGAAAGAAAGAGACCACTGGTTAGATTTCCGGCTGGAACATAAACATTAATAGTGGTACCCGAACTTTGAAATCTTTAGGCTGTTGATGGGTGTACAACCTAGGAAGAAAAATAATGGCGAGACAGCAACCAAAACAAAGAAAGGGCAAATTGTAAGGACAATTGCAACATCTAGAAGAAAAGTACGCTACAGCTCGCTGCTTACACTACCTCAATTGTCAAATAACAAGTCTCTCGAGTAAAGAGATCCATGGTTCGATTTTCGACTGGACATAAACGCTACAGTGGTAACCGAACTTTAAAATCTTTAGGCTGATGGGTATAAAACCAAGAAAGAGACCAGTGATCATAAGAAAACTAGTGGCGAGACAGCATTAAAAAAAAGAAGGGGCGTGATCATAAAAACATTTACAACATCGAGAAGAAAAGTAAGACTATTACTCGTTGCCACAATAGCTCAATTTCCAAATAGTAAGTATCTCAAGAAAAGAGATCTGTTGTTGGATTTCTGGCTGGGACATAAACGTTACAATGGTGCCCGAGCTTTGACATCTTTAGGCCGATGGGTGTAAAGCCTAGAAAGTAAAACTATGGCTTGGCAGCACCAAAACAAATAAGGGACGTATGGGTATAAGAACCATTGCAACCATCAGAAGCAAAATAACACCATAGCTCACTGCCTCAATTTCACAAGAAAAAAAGAGCAATTTTCCGATGGAAGATATTCTCGCTTTAATTACGTACTGGTACGTTCTTTCATACTGTTATATTTAATATTAAATTTAAATTATTATCGAATAATTTAAAAGCCAAAATGAGAAAATTATACACTGCTTGACAATTTCTAAGGAACAGAGACATTTTTCGACATAACTAATGATAGGCATTGTTTGAAGAAATGAGACTTAGCACATATTTAGTAGAGGTCCTAATGTATCTTTATTATGCAAAACGATACAGATATTATCACATGGCAAAGCAAGATGCGCAAAAGAACAAAATATGCTTCTTACAGCAATTCTCAACGATTACAAAAAATGCCTGTTTTTCCCAAAAGAAAGAACATATATGAGTTGGTGAGTATGAAGTATGACCTCCTCCGACATTGATGTACATTTTACATTGTTTGTGAATGCTGTTCACCAAACAGTTAAGGAGAACTTAAAATATTTCGTCCCATTTAGGTCCCATTTGTTTCGCAGACGATTTTCAGTTCTTGCACGGTTCGAGGAGAGTTCTGTCTTTGAGCAATATATCTACCGAGTACATCCCAGGCGTGGATAGGATTCATGTCTGGAGAATGTCATGCGCTGCGCTGTATATCGTCTCCTTCTAATGTGAGGGACACTTCAGCTGTCTTATGTGGGCAGGCATTGTTAACATTTACATAAATTCAGGATTAACTGCACCATGGGAAATATGTATATAACCTCGAAGAACGCCTGTACGATACCACTATGTGATGTCACTGTACCTTTTTCACACATGTGAAGCAGAATTCTGCTATTATACCTGATACCTGCTCACACTTTGGCCATAGCTATCAGTTTTCTAGACAGTCTGGTGATTGGAATGAATTCTTCTCTCTTTTCACAGTCGCTGGTGCCCAGAATCACTGTTTATGGTGAAGTGGGTACATAGAAGAGCATGATTCTGGATCATCGTGTCTGACCTTAACAAATATCCTCCTTACACAGATGTAAACTTTCTCTACGATGATGTGCTTAGAGTGAAATGCATCTAACAAGCTTCTGTGTATCTAAGCCAACATTATTTAATCACCGAGAAATGGTTCTCGCAGATAATCAAGTATCAGTAGCGTTGGCAAGGTCTGTGGTTATCTAACCAGGAGTATCATTTATGTTCCTCTTGGATACGAAACAGACATATCGATGCTCTTGAGGTGTGATGATCCTACCACGGCTTCCAAAATGCCTTCTCGTAGTACTTCCCCATCCAAAGGTCTTTTAAAACCAAAGATTACACTCTTTGACCAGTCTCTTGCTTTGGTAACTTGAGTGACACTTTGCCCCATCTTGAGACACCCAACTGCTTAGCCATGATCATACGCAATGAAATGAAGTCTTACAGACATTTAACGGTCCATACCTGTCGTTCAAAAAGGATATTTACAGCTCTATCTTCAGAATCCAACAGTGTGACTTTCCTCTCAAATGTTCCTCTCAAATACTGGCAATTTCAAATAAGGAAATCACGTGGATGCACTGCCTTTAACACCGACAAAAGACCTGCCCATACAACGTCATCTACCGTTGTTTGTCCTCTGATTGCACTGCGCGGCTTAATGAAACGCAATTTTTCGCAAATTCGTTTACCATTTGTCAAGCAGTGTAAAATAATTAGAAATTAAAATCAAATGAATATGTCTTGAGTTTAAATTAGTGCTCGCGAATATACGTTTAATACGTTTAAAAAGTATTGTAACCGGTAACGATTTTGGATAGGTACAATATGGAAAAAAGGCTTAACTACGTATACGTTTAAACGTATATAAACATATATTTGAGACCACTAGTTTAAATTGAATGAATACAAAATCAAGAAATAATTTGGACGGATACGCACAAATTTTCCGAACTATAAACTTAAAATATTACAATTTATCGATGTTAAGATTTCAAAATGTATTTATTTTATTAGTTCTTTTAGTAGTCACTATTTTCTAAATTTTCCAAACTATTAACTTACAAATATTGGAATTTTTAGATATTCTGACAGGTGAAAATGATTTTTTTTTCATGTAAATGTCCATCAATTTGTACACTGAACCACACTCTGCAGCTTTTACAAAACAAAGTATGGGATAGCTTTTTAAATGCACTGATGCACTTTATTTAATTTTTCTCTTAAACATACATTCAAAATTTTTACTATCACGGTTCATATAATCTAAAATATATTAGTTTAAATATTGATTTTACCATTAAGAGCACATTGCAATGATAAATAAATTAAAAACCTAAATGTTATAAAGCTTTACATTGTGATTTTATCTCACATTTTATCTTTGATTAGCTTTAAATAAGAAGATAAAATGAATTTTATTGGGGAAAAATTATTTTACTTCTCTGAGACATCAATAACAGAGATTCATCTGATTAATTTAGTAACCTCTATATCTTTCAAACGCACAAAAAGAACAATGAGTTACTGCACAAAACATTAATTAAAAACTAAGCCTCCTCCTAGTTGTTATGGGCGATGGTCAGTTACGGAAAAATATCCTTTTCTTTCAAGTTGAAGAGAATTATTGAGTGAAATACTGCCGCTATAAGGTCACTCACTGAAAGTATAACTGAATCACTCTGTCATCGAGGAGACAAATTTCTTTAATAATAGCAAAATATGACTGAACCCCCCAGCTCTACAAATGATAATTCTGAATGCTCTATTCCTTCGCCTCCCCTCTGTTTACGCCCTGGAAAAAAGGAGAAAAAAAGGCAAGGTTAGAGCCTGACTCTTGGAGCTCCATTTCTTTGTACTGATGTTCATTTTTCAAGTTTTCGACGTTAACTTTCATATACTTTTTCTTCATTTTATTTTTTTATATACAAATCGTCTATCAATTTTTGGATATTTTAAAGAGTAGCTTCCAAAAATTTAATAAAGGAGTTCTTTTCTTTTGACGTTATACAATATATGTGGAAGATTAAAAATGTGAAGTTCATCAAAATATATTGGTATTTTACTAAAGTCGAAATATTATTAATTTTTTTTCTTTGATATTTTTTAACGGTGTTTCTCTCTCTCTTTTTTTTTTTTTCATTGAAAAAGTTTATATTGATTTGAGTAGACCATTTTATGAGGCAATCAAATGAATGATTTAGTGCTAGAACGTAAAGTGCACAGGCACATGGTAACCCAGAAATCTGTTTACATTTTAAAAAATCATGAAAATAAAATAAAAAACTGTCGTAGCGGAGT
Source organism: Maratus michaelseni (assembly GCA_963931845.1). Lineage (NCBI taxonomy): Eukaryota > Metazoa > Arthropoda > Arachnida > Araneae > Salticidae > Maratus > Maratus michaelseni. Next base: position 178,242,525 of record OZ007592.1, on the reverse strand, counting down.
GCGGTTTACACCATAAGATTTGTCAAAAAGTCTTTTTTTTCCGTTTCTTTTTCCTTTTTCCTTCTTTTGTAAAATAAAGAGCAATAGTTAAAGAGATCTCTTAGTCAGTTTACGTTTGAAATATTCATTAAAATAATTTTAAAAAAATTCTACCGAAAAGTGGTTTGCACCATAAGGCTTTCTAAAAAGTAAAAATTTTTTTGTATAAAAGAAAAAAAAATCATGCTTCAAGCAGAGTTTATGAGATACTTTCCAATACATTCAGAAAATTGTAATAAAACATAACGTTTAATAAGGTGAAAGATGCTGGTCTAAGTAAACAATATGGTAAACACATAACACATTTGAAAACTCAATTTCAGCAATTACCATCGATAGTCGGAAAGATTTCCGAATTATTTTTTCCATACTTGTATAGGATTTATAATCATAAGATTTAGTTCCTTTAGGAAACGCATAACACAATTGAAAATTCCCCTTCAGCAATTTCCGTCAGTAGACGGAAAATTACTCGAATTCTTTTGTGCAACCCTATATGAGATCGTTAGAATTTATACACACCAAGTAATATGCAAAAAAATTAGAAATTTAAAAGTGCATACCGCAATTAAAAATGCACTTCCAGCAATTATTGGTCGTAGACAGTACTTGTAACCGAAATTGTTTGTGTGTTCTTAAAAATGAACGAAAAATACTATACACACCATATTATATAGTACGCATCTTGTAGTACACCTTAGTGATGTTTATCAATTTCAATATGTTTGAAATAGACATCATCACTAAAATACACCGCAAGCGATTTTTCCCCATAGACCATAATGTATAACCGACTTATTTTGAGAGTCTCTGTAAACGAACTATGTATGCTATACGACTTCATTTTCAATATCAAAATACCATAGTAAATCTCAATAACATATATCAATTACATGGCAATCTGACTATATTTACACAAGTTAGATCACGGATAGACATACAGACGGTCAGACAAACCGAACTCATAAACACTTTTCAACTATGCTGGAAAGTGTTAAAAAAGTATTCTTATGGAAATATATATACAGAAAATGTACACAGCATAAGTATAAAATTAATGGTATATTATTAATTATACGATATTTTCATTGTTAACAGCAAAAGTAAAAATGCAGCGTATTTGTTATTCCGTTATAAAGTTTAACTTCAAGTAAACCCGACGAATGATCTTGCTTTAACACAGTCTAAAAGATAATTGTGATGATTTTACTATAATTCTTGAAGACAATGATTATCTTAACTTATTGATGACTTAATAAGTTAAGATAATACAAAATTTTATTTATATCTTGAAACGAGGAAAAATCAATGACATGATGCAAATTAAAACTCTCTAGGTGGTATTCCTTTTATCTCGTTATGAGTTTTGCCAATTTAGCGGATTTTTTTATTCAGAAATTGACTAGAATTTCCGAATAGTGAAACTCATCCTATTAAATGACAGAATAAATAAGGTGAATATACTGTTTGGAAATTCTGGTTTATATTTATCTGAATAAAAAATCCGCTAAATTTGAAACACTGCTGGTTATGCTTATGTGACTTCAAACTTGACGTAACAAAGCTGTGAAGAAAAGTAAACAACATTGTTCTCGTTTTGTTACGTCATATTGTTGTTTGCCTGTCTTCGGACCACTTGGGTCACGTGATGATGCTCTTTTCGTGACGCACGGCAGTAAATGCACGAATGTAGGTGCACGAGAAGAGCATCACACGATTCAAGGTGTCCGAGAGGAAACAAAAGCGGGACGCGGTGCGGCACCCTGTCTATTCCGCCTGTTTCGGAATATCAAAAACATAACAAGATGCAAAAATTATGCCCCCTCCTCTTTTATTAAGTCACTGTCTCTCTAGAATTACTTCGAATTGTTCTTAAACTATATGGAAAAGAAAATATTACTTTATTTTAAGCAAAATTATGTGAATAACTAAATTGCTTTATTCCAACTTTACCCAAATCAAAATAGTATTTTAAGTTTCACCAAGGTAGACATTCCAAATATTCTCTGACCTAAGACAAGTTCAATTTCTATCAAAAACATCGTCAGAAAATAGAAGGGCATCGAAGGCTCGATCAGTATTTCTTCAAAATCAGCTGACCGTTACAGCACTCTAACATAGATGAAATCTTCACATAAACATCCCAAAATCCCCCCACACTCAACACCATATTTAAATAATTTGAGTTTCTTCCAAAATTTTTAGTGCCGAGTTATGATTTGATATTGTAAAATAGGGGATAAGCCTCTATTTGAGAGTGGCGACATTACACAACGGGCGCATTTTCAGACTGTGCTCAGTTAGAAGTTTTTTATCCAAACTATGGCAAACATACATTTCAGAACTTGGCGATACTCGCCTGGACGAGTTCGATTATAGGAGTTGGCAAACATTAGCCTGGCGATAGTAGCAGGCTCGCCAGGATGCTCGGAAATTCACTTTTCTCCAAAATCGTCTTAACCAATCAAATGCACCCTCAAAGGCACCCTAATAGAAAATGATAATGAACAAATCAGTCTCGCAGCAAGGGACAAATATTTCCCATTCACACGAAATGTTAATATTCTGGAAGTAATGTATAGTAATTTTATTTTATTTTGTTTTTATATTTATTTATTATCTAATTTTTTTTGCTAATTTTTCATGAACAAAAAGATTCTTTAATGTTTATACATTTCAAATTTAAACTTACAATTAAGTGCTAATGGATTTTAGATTGCATTTTCTAGATTCCTATTTGGGTTTAACTTTCAAATTTCAAGTTTTCAGTAATTGAAATTTCATTCCCTCATAATTTAAATTAAAAATGACTTTGAGATACTGCCTTTGACAGGGGAACCATTATCATAATGAATCATTTCTTGATCTTAATTATCATTCTGCAGTAGAGTTATTAAAGTTCAAAATGATCTCCCCCTCTGACATTTCTTTGTGTAGATGACAAATAGACACAGAATTAAAAGTCCACCAGAGCATAAACTGACCAGACGTTTGATTCATTATCTTTAGCATCCCAAGTCCTCCCATCTGCCGTCAACGCGATGACCAATGCTAACGTTCAAATGACCTCCACCCCTTTCGCCATTTATTTATGAAGTGGTTGACCCGCGGTCAGCGGTGGTCACAATAAATCAGCTCTTCCCATTGGGTAATCTGATTGCCGCCGGTTGGAAAAGGGCAAAATGTTTATCTACCCTTTCCAGCGCCCAAATCATAATGGGTTGATGAAAGGGGTTAAAGGAGAAGTCTTTCAACATATTAGCGGCTCTGAAATCAGATTGCAATGACATCAGAGTGGTCAGTTGGAGAGGAAAGAGTTCTTCAGATGTGAAACCTGAAAATTGTGCAATATATATTTCTAGGCAAGAGCACCCGGAAAGGGGAAGGGGCAGGAAAGGGTAATCGCCCCTACCTGGATTTTCAAATTAAATTAACTAAGTCATAATGAACAGAGGAAAGTATTTTCAACTAGGTAAATTATATCCAATGGTTGGAGTATCATAGTTGAGATTTTTTTTTTTCAACAGAGCGAAAATATGACGGGACCAAGACTCGAACCTGGGTACTTTGGTTGTCCAACAAATAAGAGTGAAATATGCCGGGACCAGGACTCGAACCTGGGTACTTTGGTTGTCCAACAAATGAGTGAAATATGCCGGGACCAAGACTCGAACCTGGGTACTTTGGTTGTCCAACAAATAAGAGTGAAATATGCCAGTCCAGAATATCGTCGGGATAGCTCAAGTATAGTAGGGAAAGCGTTGGTACGGCAAACCAAAGTACCCAGGTTCGAGTCCTGGTCCCGGCATATTTTCGCTCTGTTAAAAAAAATCTCAACTATGATACTCCAACCATTGGATAAATTAACTAAATTTGCGTTTTCTCTGGTGTTTTTGAAAAATATAATAAATGAATTATTTTTAAATGACTTAAAATAATTAAACACTAGACATAAATAACGAACTAAGGATGTTTTACTCGGCAGGAAGGGGGTGGAGCTCGGTAATTTTTAGCTTTAGTTTTCTAAATCTGTAACATTAGCAAACATTATGTTTTTTTTGTAGCATTCTTTTGAGGCAGTCAATAGCCATAAATAGCTACAAAGATCATAAAACAGACGTGAATATAAAAATGAAGCGGGTGTCCTTTTGCGAGATGCAAACAGTATCGAAAGGCAAAACTAACAATAAAAAAGTAACAATAACTGTTAATGTTACCAGTTCCTTGTACAAATCTGGTAACTCGTCACTCTACTGCCAGGATATAAACACGACTCAAGGAAGCCCAGCCGCACCCAGCTGGACTGATCATAAAGTCGGCAGTATTTGTTTCCCCGCTCTATCTCTTGGACGTAAAATAATGTTTTTTGGCAACGAGAAGTTTTAAAGCATGAAACTGAAACATGTTCTATAAAAATAAATAAAGAATGTAAAATTAATTATTTGCACACAATTATTTTTTAATGTGGACTGTGAAATGGAATTTTTAGGCAATTTGGATGAAATTTATAACTATTCTATTAAAAGTTTAAATCTTTTTTTACTAAAGAATTTTTACAAGCTTTTACTAACTCAAACTTTTCACGTACACTAAAGAAGTAATTTTGTAATCGATTTTTCAGTTACTTCCTGGTGTGCTATATAATTTATATTATGTACAATTGCGTGTTTCCCGATGACAATAACATTTCCAGAACTTAATTATCAATTAATAGATTAATTTTAATTAAATTAACTTTTAATCAAAAAAATATTTCTACTTAACATTGCACTGCCCGATTTTTTTCAGTATGTTTTTTTATGCTCATATTTAGGGTAAGATACCAGAAATTTGAAAGAGAAATTCTTCAACTGTTTAATATCAAACTTGCGTGATTACATACGGCGAATATTTTTATTTAAATATACAGGTTGCTTGTAACAGAATTTATTTATTAAAAGCAACATTTTAATTGATCTATATATACATTAGAGGTCTACACGGGCGGAATTTCCAGGCCCGAGCCTGTCCCAACTCTTACAAAAAAAAATTTGGCCCGGCCCGGATAAAAGGTAAAAGTTCGGCCCGAGCCCGGCCCAGTATAAAAGCTAACATCTCGTCCCGAGCCCTGCCCGGCCTACTTCATTTTCTAAAAACTGTGCCGATATTTTTGAAGCAACATTAAAATTATTCAAAAAGCACACTTACTTATGCATAGATTTTATTTCAGATTAGGTTCGAAATGCTTGGAATACAAAATATTAACAAAATCAATCACCATTTAGACAATTACGTACATAAACTGATTAAAAAATGGACATACAAGGAGAGGTTCCGAGGTCGGTTTCACAGAATGCGGCGAACATTTGTGTATCGATAGAATATAGTTAGTATATAAATAGTATATGAAAGCCATAAATCGCAATACCCACGAGGTCTTCAGGAAAAAAGGTCTCAAAGTTTGCGTCACAGTTTATAATCGGATACATTTATTACTTTGGTAAGCGGCTTTGTAGACTGGTCGGTAGCGCGCTGGAATCGAGATTTTTCTGTTCGAATCCCACTTTACCTATATTTTTCGCAGCGAAATTTTTTATCAATTACTTTTGAACTACAATTCACAATATATGTATAATCATTAAAATTTACGAAATATATAAATTAAATATATGTTTTGTAGCATATGAGTGCAGTTTTAACTATGTAATTCTGCATGATTAAATGTATAATGAAAAGTAAAATAAAAGATAAAGGTAATTTATATTTCTATAGCCCAGAAATGTAAATTATTTAGTTATTTAAATGAATAATCTACTACTTTTAACAGAGAAATAAATTAAAGTACGTGATATAAATCTATAATATATTATTTTAATTTTAATTTATTATACAAATATTTTAAATATTTCATTATTTTTTTTAAAAATATTCTTTTAAATTTTTAATATGATTTTTTAAAATCTCGGATTCTTGGTTTTGTCTTAACTGCCTACGTAATAGCTATTTTTTTATCATTGAATATTTTTTTTAACTTATTTTTCAGTATATGGGCAGTTAGTTTAATTCTAAACACAAGAATACAAAAAAAAAAAAAAAAAAAAAAAAAAAAAAAAAAAAAAAATTAGTAGTTTAAAATGCGATATATTTTGAAGTACTATTATGATTGAAATATTATATTAATACGAACAGAAAAAATTAAATTTAACAAATAATTAAAGCAGCATGTTATAATTTTATGTAACGTATTTTAATTTATTTCACTGTGAAAAAAAATAATTTATTTATGTAAATAATAGTAAATAAATTTTAAAACAATAAAAATTTTGTGATCCTATAAGAGTACCAATTGCCTATTTTTTTAATTTGTTTATTTATTTATTTATTTATTTTGACTTTACTTTTCAATAAATATATAAACATCCAAAATTTCAAAGTTTAAATTGTATCTATATGATTAAACTGTATTATAAAAACATATTAAATAACAAAAATTTTTTGAATTGCTAAAAATAATTATTACGTAAACAGTTATTCTAATTACAAAATAAAAAAATCCGAGATTAAAAAAAAAAATTATATTAAAAATATAAAAGCATATTTTTAATAAGTCGTGATTTTTTTTAAATGTTTAGATAATGAAACAAACTCAAAATAATATATTATAGATTTATATCACGTATTTTAATTTATTTCATCGTGAAAAATAGTAGATTATTCATTTAAATAACTGTAAATAATTTAGAACAATGGAAAAATTTTCTGGTTTACTGTGACGTAAACTTTGATATCTTTTTTCAGAAGATACCCTGGGTATTGCGCTTTATGGCTTTCAATATTTATATACTAACTATATTCTATATCGATGACAAACGTTCACCGCATTCTATGACACTGACCTTGGAATCTCTCCTTGTTAAAGACAATTATTCACCACAAACCTCACGTTTGGTGTCCTGGTTGGTTGGTTGTTAGACAATTACATAAAAATTAAGATTCAGAAAAAGAAGAAAAATCCGTTATAGACAGGTTCCATTCTTAGCAGGGCCTCCCTTTACTGATTTCTACACGGGCCAGTCCAATAATTTTCATACGGGCTGGGGCGGTACTGAGCCAGAAAATTTCAGCCCGTGCAAACCTCTAAGAAGAATAAAGTCCAGGATAGGCTTGGCCCGGAAAAAACAAAGTCTGGCCTGGCCTGACCCAGCCCGGCCCGAGTGTGTAGAATAAAGTTAGGCCCGGACCCGGTTGAAAAAGAGTGATGACTAAGACCGGCACGGCTCGGCCCAAATGATCGTGAATGAAAATTGGTCCGAGACCGGAACGCGAGACCGCAGACCTCTAAAATCCATCACTGTGCAGTATAGGGTTAAGAGGACTCGGTCCCTTTCATTTTGTGAAAAATGATGATAAAACTAGGCTGCGCCACCAAGCGCCTGAGGAGAACCCGGCGCGTCTACGACCACCGAAATGATGATAACAATAATTTTCCAATTATTTGCTTAAAATGTATTCAGATATTCCTGGTATATTCTAATTCTAACAAAGTTACGTAAAGATCCATTATAAATATATGAAAAACTCTTTTTTTACTGCATCCCATTACTATTTGAATTATTCAGAATTATATTCTTTAAATTCATTTTTCTCAGTTTATGTTTACATAATATATAAATACGATCAAAATGCTAAAACTTCGAAATATATTTTTCAGTTCACTCGCTATATCTCTGGACCGTCCTTGCGTCCTTAAAAAAAATTTTTTTTTTCTTCTTTTACTTCCTTTCTTTTTCACTGAATTGAATCTCACAACGAAGATTATATAGGCATTTAAATATATTAAGTAGTATGTTATTACTTGCATTTTGTGTCCAGAATTAAACTTAAATCTTTTAACCATAATTCTTCTCACACAGATTTTTGAAAATAAGCAGATTTTTTAAAAGACTTTAAAGATGTTTCATAATGTATTAATATTTATAATTAGAAACTAATTTTTCTAAAGATTGATATAAAATTGCATCCACAGGCTTTACTCAAGTAGATTTTGTTTTTAAGAAATTTTAATCAGTTGCAAACAATAAAGATGGTTGATTTAGAAATTACAGGAATTTTTTTTGTTTTCAAAAACAGGCCAAGCAATTTCGAGCACTTAAACTATTCTTTGTCTGTGTTTATGACATTCGTTAAATCTCAATTATCAACAAAACATAAGTTGTCTTTATTTCATTAACAGATGTTTTGAAGAAATTTGTCCGGATACCGGGCAAATCCGTGACATCAAATTGGGAGATTTGCATGGCTGAAAAAGCACGGGATCCGGTGGTATTGCGGGATCTCACTTTCCAGAATTGCAAACGCTAAACGGAAAATGCGATTACATACACCGATCCTCCAAAATTATTTTTTCAGGGATTTTTTTTTTAATCAGACACTTTTTATTTCAAAGTAGAGAGCCTCGCAGAACCCTCTTTTACTCATTAATTTGATAAATTTCGATAAATTTGATAACCGTCCAGAATACAACATTTTATATATTTTATTTAAAATAATTAAATATTGATTTTGTGATAATGGAATTAATAATTATTGTACAATTCATAAGTTTCTTAAATATTTTCTTAATTATTTATAATCCTGATTCATTTATTTAAACATTAAAGCACCTTCCATGATTTTTGGATTTCTACGCCACTGAGCAAAAGTGTTTTCAAAAGCCAACTTCTTACAAATAATTTAAAAAGAAGATCCGTGAAATCAGGTCGAAAAATTTCCATATAATTATTAAGGACCTAATTATTATTATCTTAATTATTATTAAGAACCAAAGACGTCACTGGAGGTAATGTCATGTAGGTGGGAGGGTTGTAGATTGAACCTTTGAAACGACTAAAATAGATTATTAAATTTTCAAAATTATTTGAAAACTTCCATGTCATCAATACCCTGCGAACGGATTGAAAACGAAATGTGAAAACTACGGCAAGAATTATTCAGCAAGGACAGGCACATCCTGAACGAACTATGATTCAGCTATATAGTTGGCTAGTGCTACCGATAAGCGCGAGCATATAAAATGAATATACAGATTATTAAATTTTCGAAACGTGTGACATATCCATGGCATCAAAATCCCCCCTCCCCCCAAATAAGAAAAGCAAGATTTTAGATCCCTGTTTCCACGAATCTTCTATTTAAGGTATTGTTTTAACATATGAATATAAAAAATAAAACAGAATTTAAAAGTCTTTCACTTTCTTCTTTGAAAAATCTTTAATTCCTTTTTCTCTTAGTGTTTAATTATTCTAAGTCATTTTAAAATAATACATTTTATTTTATTTTTTCAAAATCATGTGTGAAAAAGAAAATTTAGTTTATTAAATTTGAAAATACAGGGATGGGCAAAAGTCTCCCCCTACCCCCTACTCTTGCGGGTGCCCATGGTACAAGATTTCCAAGTTTTTCCTTGTGTGAGAATCATAATTTGGATCAGTTTCCCTCCAAAAGTCTTCTTTGTACACTGTAAAAAAAAATATGTAATTTTGGCTGGAAAATATTGTATTTTTTACAGAGAAATAAAAACTGTTTTTTTTTTTTTTAAAAACCGTGTTTTTCTGTAAATAAAAGTGGATTTTGTAATTTTTATAATTTTTTTTTTAACGGAAAAAAATTGTTTTAATGAAAATATACAGACAGTTTTATGACAGTGTTATGACAGTTTTTTTTCTGTCAATTTGAGAGATTTTTTTACAGTGTATTAGACTATACCTCCGATAGCAAAGTCAGTATTAGTCGATGCTTAACAAAATATCTTTCTCCATCCCAATTATTGAAAGATTAGCTCTGTTTTTCCGAAATTAAAAATTTAAGTTACTCTCTCACAAATATTTTATCTGCAATAAAACGTGCTTTTCTTTTATGTGTATTTTAAATGAATCCGCAAGCTTTTTTTCAATTGCAGTTTTACTATACAAAAGAAATTTTTGAGTGCGACTGATTGGTAAATTGCTAAATCAGTCATTCCATCTGTAGATTTATAAACATTTTGGCCGGTTCAGTAAAGAAACAGCTTGGGACTGTTTAACTAAAGCTCTGAAAATAGATTGAGGCACGAAATCTAAATGGAACAACACCTTCAAACCCTTCTTGCAAGTCATATTTGTAAAAAACATAAAATAAAGAACTAGTGAAACAATTTACTCCTAAAGTGTTTAAAAAAAAAAAAAAAAAAGGTGTTTAATTGAAATAAGATGAAATACTGAAAAATAGCCTCAATATTTAAAAATTTTGAATTAATTCGTCTATTCACTTCAGGATATAATTTTCATAAGTACGCATGCATTGTTTCTGATATTTAATTCGAATTCCAAATTAACGTACACTTCAAAACTCGTATATTTTAGAAAATATTTCCAAAAGTTACATTTTAGATTAATTTTCCAGACACAAATTATTGCCAAAAAGTAACTGGCAAAAGCAATAAAATATATCAAATGAATAATACATTTGAAAGAGAGAAATGCTGTTCATTTTTTCGTAAAGTAACAGTTCAGCCTATTGAAGCATACTTTTAATTCTATGGAAGTCGAATTTATTTTAAAATCTGATACAGTTTATTTAGAATTTTCATTCGTTTAATCTTAAATGTATAAGCTGTCATAGAATACTATTACAGTATCTCATAGAAATAAAACTAAAGAAATGTATTCATATGTATTATATTAGTTTTAATTTTCTCTTTTAAATCCCATTGAAAGGTCAAAGAATACAATACTTTCTGATCGTATGGATAAAATGTGTGCAAGTCAAAGTTAGCAAAATAAGAGAGAGAGAGAGAGAGAGGGAGAGAGAGAGAGAAAAGGAAACAAATATTGAATAATAATAATAATAATAATAACAAATAAAATAAATTTGGATGTTAGGGAAAAAAACCCCAAAACTCTTTGTCAGCTAGGGCTGACAGAAAATGAATTAACTTACGTAAGAGAGAGAGAGGGTAACAGTCAAATATTGTGCTTGACTGTGTTAAAATATGGAAAACTAGTGTCAATCCCAAAACTTTCTACGCTCTCATAAATATGTTAATATTTCAAAATAATAGAATATAAAAGTTCCGTGTATTAATTCTTGAGAAATGACTATCGCGAAAATCGTGTAAATCCTGAAATACGTAGCATAGAAGCACAACCTGCACTGCACTGGAAAAAAAAAGTGTTGATTTTACAGTATAATACTGGCACCCCAGCTGCCAGTATTATACCGTAAAAATCCGTACCGATATAAACCGGTACGGTAATACCGTACTGATTATTACCGTAAATTAACAGTAATAATCAGGAATACGCTGCCGCGCATGCGCGGCAGCGTACTTTGGCTTGCCGTGCCAATGCTCTTCCTACTGAGCTACCCGAACGATATCCCGGCTGACATAATTCATTCTTATCTGTTGGACATGGCAGCGAAATTCAGCGCTAATTTCATTCATCCGAGCTATAACATAGCATTCACATGATGAAAGTGATGACATATAAACTCATGTATACATGTAATTTGGTCATAATGAAGAGAGGAAAGTTTTTTTTCAACAGGTTGTGGTATCGTGGTCGCATACATATAATTAAACATATCATATCGTACTAAACGAAAAAAATTATTTAAAAAACAACAATAAAAAATATGTGATAGTAAAATTTTAGATGATATTACAATACATTTTTTTACATCTCAGGAGCCCCAAAGACAAGATCCGTCTTTCCAGAACTCAAAAACAAGTCTGTCCTCACTAACTGTCTGTCTGACTGACATTTTTTATGCAACCGAAACCAATAATTAATTTGCAAAGATAAATAATTTTACTAAGCATGATGTTCAATATTTCGGTACAATATTGTCTCACTTTCCATTTCGCTTTTTTGTCGCAATTATGAATGATTTTATGATTATATGAATATATATTTTTAGTTTCTTCTATCTATATACTGCAAAAAATAAATAAATAAATAAATAAATAAATAATAATAATAATAATAATAATAATAAATAAATAAATAAATAAATAAAAATATTTTACGATATAATACTAGTATCCCAGCTACCAGTATTATACAGTAAAATTAACAGAAATAAACAGTAAAAAACACATATGCGCGGTAGCGTATTACTGCTTATTTTACTGTTTATTACTGTTAATTTTACAGTACATACTGGCAGCTGAGGTGCCAGTATTATACCGTAAAATCAACATTTTATTTTATTTTTTTTTTATTTTTTTTTAATCAGTGACTAGAAGAAATTGCAAAAAATTTCGACTTCTGATTTTTGACGAATTTATATGTTTTTAAAGATTCTGAACACGATTTGATTGTTTTCAGAAAATGTCTGTCCGTGAGTCTGTGTGTTTTTCTGTCTGTCTGTATGTGACGCAAATTTTGTGTGGGCGCTGTAACTCACGAACTACTGCGTAGAATAGGATGAACTTTCATATAAAGTTCTATCCTTATGTGATCAGGTGCTGATTATATTTTCGACAAAATATCCCAAGAGGGGGTGCTGCAAATCGATGATTTATTTGATTCCTTTGATGCTTATATCTCCAGTTTATGTGCGCAGAATTCAACGAAACATCAAATGTAGAATCCTCATCATAGGAATAGACTGCCATTAAATTTTGGTTGCGATCATCTAAGAGAAGGGTGGTCGAAATTATATGATTTGTTCGAAATATGCGGTGTTTATATCACCAGTTTAAATGCAGAGGATTCAACGAAACGCAACGATGCTTAGCATCCTATGGGAATACATTGTCATTCAATTTTGGTTGTAGACATATAAGAGAGGGTGCCGATGCTAATATATCCAGTTTAAATGAAAACAATCCAACGAACCTTTACCTTTGGAATCCTCATCATGGGAATAGATTGTCATGTAATTTTAATTGCAGACTATTCGATGCTTTCTTCGAAATATGCCATGCTTACCGGGTGTCCTAAAAATGACTGATGGATTTTAAAATTTAATAGCTTGCAAACCATGACAGATATTAAAAAAATTCTTGCAGGAGGGTTATGTATGATGTCAGGAGTTTTTTTACTGTGATTCTTGATTTTAGTTAGAATTTCAAACAATAAAGGGCGCTGACAGCGATTGGCGCTCAGTCGAGACCGAAACTGACGTCACTCAGCATTGATGCACCACCCCCTGAATACTATAGGCCTGCGCGCTGACAAAAATGGCGGCTGTCACAGGCGGATTTTTTTTTTCAGCGTTTGTACGGTGCCTCGAACTTTAACACCAATAATATCTAAAAGTTTTCTTTGACTTATTTGATCTCAGAAAAACTAGGCGAAGAAAACTTTTAGAAATTATTGGTGTTGAAGTTCGAGGGACCGTTCAACAAGAAAAATCCGCCTGCGGCAGCCGCCATTTTTGTCAGCGCACAGGCCTAGTGTTCAGGGGAATGTAGTGTCAGGGGGGGGGGGGGGGGTTCAGAATGTATTTTTAAATAAGAGGCACTTGAATATATAAATTCAGCGGCACACTGTGCCTCTTAATTTCAAAGGCACTTACGCTGTGCCCCTGAATCCCAAAGGCACTATGTACCTCTTAATTTAGAAGGCTCCACGTGCCTCTTAATATTCAGAGGCACAAAAATTCAGAATGTACCTCTTAAATCAGAGGTACAGTTTTAAGAGTGTAGTATTCATGGGGTGGTGCATCAATGCTGAGTGATGTCAGTTTAGGCCTCGACTGAGCGCCAATCACTGCCACCACCATCTATTGTTTGAAATTTGAACTAAAATCAAGAATCACAGTAAAAAAATTCCTGACATCATGCATAACCCTCCTGCAAGAATTTTTTTAGTATCTGTTACCGTTTGGAAGTTATTGAATTTTAAAATCCATCAGTCATTTTTGGGACACCCGGTATATTTTCAATTTAAATGTACGTAAATATTTTTTTTATCTTTCATTAAAAGTCTTCTGAGTCCACGACACCATAACAATATTATGCGTTTATGTATTAAAAAAAAAAAAAATAAATAAATAAAAAAATAAAAAAACTATTTGCCACATCGATGTAATTTCTTATACTATGTATATAAAACATTTAATTGATTTGATTTGATTTATATAGAGGAAAGTTTTGTGATGGCCACAACATACTAGTTCTTATTGGATAATTTTTATTTAATGCTTAGAACACTAATGTTTCCACAGAGAAAAGTTTCTTACCTATTTTCTCTTGGTCACCATCTCGTAAAATTCACTTTCTTGCACGAATATGGATTCTTTCAGAAGGAACGACCCCTTACGTAATGGCACGGATATTCCCTCACCCATCTTCTTACCTGCGAGCTTTATGCCACTTGCAGATTTTTCGGCATAATAAGCAAATATTAGTTCTGATTCCGCTGTTGATTCAACGGCTCTGCAAAATGCAGTAAGAAAGCTTTGAGGGGTCAGGAACAACTTTTTATGAACGGAAAGTGCGGGGCGAAGGCGGATGGCGGGATCGTTTTCGATGGATTGCCCTTAATCAGAATCATCTGTCACTGTCCGATGGCTATCGATTACGTTATATCCGCATTCTTAAGTGGACGATACCCGGTGAATATTTTTTCGGCTGATATAATGGCTGTTTGCCGGTAATCAATGGATTTTCGGAAGAAATTTACGGTGATTGGCGTTTGTGATCATAAAAAAGAAACAAAAAAAAATTCAAATGTAAAAGTTCAGAAGAACGTGATTTCACTGAGATAATAAGTAATAAGATACACCGTTAAATTTAAAGTCACTTTTATTTTAATTTATCTTCTGAGATAAAACGAGTAACCAGTCCTACAGTATTTATTGTGGGTTTTTATACGGTACTGATTAAAAATGTGAAATCTTAGAAATATTTTGGTGTAGATGAAAAAGGAAGTATAAATTCATGTTTCACAAAAAATATATATACACACACACAATATATATATATATATATATATTCTAAAAGAAAGAAAAAAGAAAATTTGTCCTAACAAAATCATTGTTGTCTCAACGAAAATTTTGATTTTATTATATATATTTCAACAGTAAATTTTGTTGGGCCAAGCAAATTTTTGTTGGACTCGCAAATTGGAAAACACCAAAATGTTGATCAAAAAAATTTGTCTCGTTCACCATTTTATTTATTTATTTATTATTTTAATGGTCTAATGTTGTAGCAGTACATCTCTATTCTACACTTTTTGCCGTGCAAAACGAATTCATCGAATGAGAGCCCACACATTTACAATTAAATCCGTTTAATATGAAAAGCATAGCGATAATGAAATTTCTTGTATTAGCCGTTACTCCTAATAATCATGAAGAAGGGGGGAAAAATCTAAAAAAACACATATATAATTAAACTAATTAACACAAATAATTTCTATAATTATCTTAGTACTGAAATTAACTTAATATAAGTTAGTTAACATTATTCAATCTTATTTTTGTGAAAGTTATTTTCTTTAGATTGTAGAAAAAAGAAGAAGAAAAAGCACACATGCACGCTAATCATAGTATTTACAGCTGTCTACAGATATATTTTCATAACGAGCATAAAAATTTCATATTGCAACAAGTATTGTATTTATCTTTAAACAAAACAACCATCAATTATGACACATGAAACCAGTATAACCTAATTTTCATGATTTTTTTTTTTCAGATTGAGTTTTCAACATATATCTATACTAATAAAAGAAAGTTTCGCTCTGTGTGTCTGTGTCTGTGTGTGTGTGTGTGTGTGTGTGTGTGTGTGTGTGTGTGTGTGTGTGTGTGTGTGTGTGTGTGTGTGTGTGTGTGTGTGTGTGTCTGTTGGCGATGGCTAGGAAAATTTAGCGCACCTAGAAGTCTGTAAATTTAGATTTAGGTAGTCCAAACACTCTCCTGGTATACCTGAGCCTCAGAATTTTAAAATTTTGAAAATTAAAGTAGTTATCAATTAAAAACTGATCAAAGATCACAAATAAAAAAGTCATTATTCTGCAGCGAGCTGGCACATGCGTAGAAACCAATTTCCGTATCTTCCGGAACAGAAGAAAGAAAGCAGAAGATATACCGTTTTTGTTTAAAGTATTTCTAAATTCGCCATGGACAAACGGCTAAAAATACGGAAAAACCGTCTACATATTCTAAAAGAACATACTTTTACGTCTCGAACGATCTGGTTGGTTTGAAAAAATTTTACATTTAACCCTTTCAAAAAAAATAATCAAAAAGCATCGAATTCGTGTTTTTTATTTTCTCCCGTTTTCCGAGCCTTACATCTACCGGAATACAAAAGATACGGAAAAACGAAGGTCACCAAATTAAAGAACTGTTTTTGTCCTTTTCAAAGCCACCTTTGGTTTTAAAAAATACAAAAATTAACCCTTCAAAAAAGTATATTTTCTATATGCCGTTTTGCGATTTTTGCGATTTTGACAATTTTTAAAATTTCGCATCGGCGATTCAGAGACAGGTACGAAAAACTAAAAATACCAGACAATATCTACATTTATACCTTTTAGGACATCTGTATTTGTTTTTTGAAAATATGAATATTAACCCTTTAAAAAAAAAATCGTGCACGGGACTCTCTTTTGCGAATTCCGAATTTCTGCTATATATTAAATCTGCCATCGACTTTCTAAAATAACCAAACAAAAAGCAAACACACCTAAAGACATCTACGTTCTATCAGGTTTAGGCAGAAACCTTTAGTTTAAAAAATAAATCACGTTAACCCTTTCGAAAACGTTTTTAACCGTAAGTCAATTTCGCTTTTTTAACTATTTCTCCTATCTTTAAAAATCCAAATTGGCGTTTATAAACAAGATACGAAAAACTAAAAATACCGTGCCTAATCTATATCCCTTTGTTTTTTAAAATCTGGTATCCGTTTTGAAAAAAATTAATTTTAACCCTCCGAAAAAAAAATCCTTTCCAAAACTCACTCACGCGAATTTCCTTTTTTTGGTCCAGATTTAAAAATCGGCATCGACTCGGGAAATGCAATTACGGACAAACAGTAGACTCCAGATCATAGACACGTTCATTTTCTTCAAAATGCACGGTTGGGTTATAAAAAATATCTACATTAACCCTTTAGAAACCGATCGATTACGTAACCCAGTTTCGCGATTTCCGCTATTTTGGCAATGTTTACCCGTAGTTAAATTTCAATTCTACTAGGAAATTTGGTTGGGTGAAAGTGTTCTGAAAAGGCCTCTTCCAGAACAGACTGCGCCCCCTGGCGGTAGAAAGTGGAACTATAGGAGTATATCTGGTTCTATGGACCCAATTACGACGAGATTAGGCTCATTCGACTTGATATCTATAGCCTTAAATATTTTAGCTGCACTTTCGACCGCCAGGATGCGCTTTCCAATCTTGGGTTTTATGAGCCCGATTACGACGGGGTTTGCCTCATTCGACTTGATTTCGATAGCCTTACAGATTTCAGTCATATTCCTATAGAACAGATTATTAATATTTCGGGCCCGGGCAACGCCGGGCGGATTAGTTAGTTAACTAATAAGAAAACTTTCGCCACACTGACTTTTAAACTAGCATAATAATGCTTTCTCACTGACTTCTTGTCGTAGCTTTTTAAGTTATATTAGTGTCCAGAAGATTCTTTTCGAAAGCGGATGGAATAATTTCTCTATTTTTTTTTTAAAGAGTCGACACTGTTGATAATGACAGTCCAAAATATTTGCAAACTTTTACAAATAATAATAATAATAATAATAATAATAATAATGATAATAAAATAATAATAATAATAATAATAAGGATAATAATAATAATGATAATAATAATAATGATGATGATAATAATGATGATGATGATGATGATGATAAAATAATAATAACAATAATGTTAAAAAATAATGATAAACAATAATAATAATAATAATAATAATAATAATGATGATGATGATGATGATGATGATGATAAAATAATAATAACAATAATGATAAAAACAATAATTAAAAACAACAATTATGATAATAATAATAATAATAATAATAATAATAATAATAATAAAATGAACAGATATTTTGTTCGTATTTATTTTGTGATCATCCTTCTGTAAGTTCGTAAAAGGCATGAAAATATTTATGTAAGCTTAAATTATAAATTGTTCTTAACGTGCAAATTGCTTGTTTTAGCCGTGCTCTTATCAAGGGAATTCCACGATAATTTACGAATTCCCTCTCCCTGAACTGAAAGACAAAGATATTCTAACAATATATACATGATTTTGAGATACGTTTTGTTTGCTAAATTATTATGAAAAATAGCGATAAAATTGACGTTATATACTTCTTCTAATTGCTAAAAGGCGTAAATTAAAAAGATTATACACAGTAAAATATGTTTTATATGACTGGTGACATGTTTCAGCTCAATCTGAGCCATTATCAAAACAAATAAGAATATTCTATAATTGCACGGTCAATGAAGTTATTTGAAATGCTATCATTTAATTTTTCACTTATTTTTAAAAAATTACGTACGCTATTTTTTATTTTTTACTTGGATGTTTATTTCCCCATTTGTAACCATGGAGTAACTCGAGCCACAATTTTGGTAAGTTAAATGATGCTGCATCGTTACATATTGTATTTTGTGTTACAATCTCTATGGATTTTCTTATAATGGGTGGATAGTATAGATTGCAGATTTAAATTATTTTACTTTAATTGATATTTATTTGGATGGTTTCTTCTTGATATAATCTTACCAGGACTGTGGTTTTTCTATTTCTGTGGGTTTTTTTTTTATTTTACTGTTTATAATCTTTTTATTTTACGCCCTTTAGCAATTAAAATAAGTATATAATAAGAATGGGTCGTAATTTGTTATGTTTTTATATAAAATTGACGTTTCCAAAACATGAAGATTTATAAATGAATAGTTAAAATTAAGACAAGCATTATCAAAATAAAAAGATAAAAAAATAACTTTAAAAAATGCAGATTTCAATAATATTGTTTTTACACCCCTTTTCTATTACGAATGTCTGTTGCAATGACTTGTGTTCTAGTGGTTTGAATAATAATTATTACTTGGACCCTCATCATAACAAAAACATCTTAATAAAACATGACATCAAAATTAAATATAAACTTTCAAAAACTAATGAGACTTAAAAAAAACAAAGTTGAGACAGCAAGCGTTTCTATTATAAATAAATAAGTTGTATTTCCTATAAAAAATATATCAGACTTTTATTATATATTTACTACAAAGCAAATTTCTTCTTTTCCTTTAATTAGTAACAGAGGCATGCATTTCGTTCCACATTATTAGTTATAGTAAAATAGCATATATATATTTATTTATTTTATTTTTTTTTTTTTCCTTGAAAAGAAATTTCTATTTTAGAAATGTTGTTTTAGAAAACTGGCTTTCAAATATGTAGTTTAGACGTTTCATTATTGTTTGTGCCTTCTTAAAATAATACATCGATATCATTAACTGTTTTTAATAACCACAATTTGCTGTTACAAATATTTTTCTAGAAATTGTTTTTTGTTTTGTTTTAGGCAACAGGTCCTAACACCGGGGTTTATTTATGAAGGAAATAAATACTTTGAAGAAGGCTCTGAAGGTGGTCCGGGACAGTAAAATAAACTTAATTTTATTATTATTATTATTATTATTTATAAACACTAGGGCAGTGATGGCGAAGTTACTTACGTGCACGTGCAAAAAAGAAAAAAATATATATTTATTAACATTATAATTTGAAACATTTACATTAAAAAAAATTTCAACGTAACAAAGCAACTAATTAATAGAATCAGCCACTTTCATGCATTTTCATGCATTGAATAACTATAAGCGCAAATTAAAATGCGAATTTTCTGTATATTGCGGAATCAATTATTAATTTTAGGCTGTTCTGAAATCCAAAGGCGCTACTTTCTGACACAATTTCGAAATTATTTTTGTTCGGAAACGGATGAAATTCGCAGGTGTTCTTATTCAGAAACTATGTACAGTAATCCCTTAACATTCGCGAGTTTTGATTATTCGCGAATATGAAAATGCGGAAAAACTTAACATTCGCGAGAATCTAACTTGATTATTCGCGATTTTTTTTTTTTTTTTGTCTCTTTCGTTTTCAGAATTTATAGTGGTTAAAGATTATTTCCCCTGTGTTTTCTTAGTATCTATTTAAAAATCCACATTCAGTTGTGAACTGAAAAAGGAACGAATGTTTTAGGAAAGCAATATAATAACAGCAGCAGAATAGTCATTGCAATGGGTATATTAGAAGTGGTAAAGTAACAGGTGCAGGTTCTCGTAGAGATAGAGATGAAGCTGTACTTAGATAGAAAATAAAAGCATTTCTGAAGCATATAGCTGATTTAGATATTTAAATATCGTGTTTTAATATTGTATCGCATACTGATCCACTAATACATTATCATCTCTTTGCGAATAGAAAGAGTCGAAATTACTTTATAAAAAAATTTATGCAATTTTAGCTGTAATTATTTCTCCAGTCAGTTGATTCGAGTTATCTTCAATAAATAAATTTCATATTCATGAATATGTGTGTACATTCGCATTCTACATATATGTTATGCATAACGTATTGTTAATACATATATTCTTTTGTTCTTTGAAATGTTGTGCCCACGCTAATTAAAATTTTATAGAACATAATTTCTTTTTTAGTGTATATAGACAGACTTAACATTCGCGGATTTGACATTCGCGAGGTTTTCTTCGAACGTAACCCTCGCGAATGTTAAGGGATTACTGTAATCGAAATGGGTTTTCCATTTTTTGGCCAAGACTGAAGATTTTTCAGAAAATACTGTCGAAGTCGCTGATGTTTTGAACCGAATTCTCGGGGCAGCAGAGTGAGAAAGGGGAGAATCGTGTCGTCCCGTGACACGAATCGCACTTATAACTCAATAAGTAATTTAGGTACTTCTCTATTATCCCGTCGACCACTTTTCATAACAAAAAACTATCGGCAAACTGTAAGATTAAACGCCAAAAATGCAGTCCCATTTACTGGATGTCAGAAGCATTATACGTGTTTGTTACATCATCAAGTGGTTTTTAATTCGACATTTGCGTGTATTTTTCATTATGTTTTACTGATTTATTAGTTATTTTATTAATTAAAATAACAATCGTGTCCTTAAATTCTTATATTTTATTTCTTTATTTCTTTTGATATTCCAATGGCAACGTTTTCCCGTTTATTTGGCGTTACAGTTTGGCGATAGTTTTTTGTTAGGAAAAGTGGTCGACGGAATAATAGAGAAGTACCGAAATTTATTTATAAAAAAATAGAAAACTTATTTCTATTCCAAATCTCTTACATTGTCAGGCCTGCCAATTTTATGCTTTTGCGTTTCAAAATAAATTAGAAAATGTGTCAAGAAGTTGTTGAGCAGGTGATTTGAGAACCTCCTTAATGAAATTTTGAATCGGAAATATTGGCACATACAATAATAAAGAAAGAAATTTTATGAATTTTTATTTTCGTCATTTTTAACATTATTAATTCAACATAAAATCCAAGTTGCATTTAAAAAATGTATTAATAATTTACTAAGGCCGCATAATTAAGTCACACAAAAGCTTAATTATAGACTCAAGTGTCCGCGAAAATTTAACTATTGATTCCAGTATGCCATGAAATGTAAAAGTTTAAAAAAGTTTACAACATTTTTTATTATTGTGTCACAGGGCATAATTTTCTTTAATATTGTGCCATTGTCAGGGCCTGACTAATGCAGCGGCAAGCGGGGTAGCTTTGAACTTTCCACGTCCCATAGTTTACAAGAAAAAGGGTGGTGACAGACGAACGGACAGACACAGGAGTGATCTTATAATGGTTCCGTTTTTACTTTTTAAGTAAGGTAAAACCAGGAGAGATGGCGCGGTCGGAGAGATTGCGCATATAGAGGTTCGGAGGGAAGGAGTAGAGTGAGCGCGCAGCTACTCCATGTAGTTGTACAACAACAGTAGTGGAGTGTCTACTTGAAAGTGCACGGTGATTGCTTTGAGCGTCAAAGATAAAGTATTGCTATTTTGTTTTGTTTTCCCAAAGCAAGTGCTTGAATTTTCATAGCTATTCATCAGAATTTCTATACAATGTCAATAGTACAAAATATTTTAAACTTAAACGATTTCTCATAAGCTACTAATCTAGACTAACAATGTGAACATCAACGGTTCGTTTTAGAAGAGGTCACGTTTAAATAAAAGGCCGCGCAATCTTTCCTTACCAAAATTGGAGAGTTTGCGCATCTGCTACTTAGGAGAGATGGCGCAATGTTCACATCAGTTTCCATGCTAGGAGAGATTACGCAGCTTATTGATAAATTTCATAAAAAATGAAAAATGAAAATGGACTAATTTTAAGTTAAACGTGTTATTAAGTAACATAATTTTATTTTGCAATCTTATCTGGAATTGCTTTTTCTGATTCTTTATTTTTTTTCCTTTAATTAAAACCTTTTAATCGTTTTAAAAATTATTTCCCTTTTCTGATTCTTTAATCATTAGGTTGAAATACTCACGCCTAATACAATAATATTTTTTCACAAAAACCTTACAGCAATGTTATTTAAGTGTGATTATTATTGTGAACAATTTAATTGTAGTTATTATTAGTAACAATCTCTCCTACCCATGTGCGCAATCATACCAACCCTGTAAGGACAGATTGCGCAAAATAACTTTCTTGGTTTTATTACAACTGCTCTATTAAATTGCAACATAACAACAAAATAGCAATGGAAATGCATACAAAACAAATGAAGTAAAAATTATTCATGAATAGTTTAGCAAAAAAATAATATTTAGATTTTTTTATTGCTATTCTTTTGAATTGTGCGCAGACTATCCTAGCTTTACCTTACGGAACCCTAAAAACTACTCAGAATTGTTTCCGAAAATCAGTGGCAGCGAAAAAAAATTGTTTTTTACAAATGCTTCTTTAATTCTCGAATATATATAGGTTTCCGAGGTTTCTAAAGATACAGAACGCGCTTTTCGGAATCGTGGGTAAGTCGGAAAGGGTTGTATGTTTTCGTTTGTGGTTATATTATATTTTTCTAGATTAAGAAAATATATATTTTATTATTATTATTATTATTATTATTATTATTATTATTATTATTATTACAGTTTATGCAATAGGTTAATCACTTTCAAAAAACAAAATTAAATCCTTACGTTAACAGGGTTCGTACGGTCTTTGAAAGTCCTTAAAAGTCCTTAAGTTTTTCAAAAGAAAATTTTGCTCCTTGAAAGTTCTTATTTTTATGCAAAAACAGCGAAAAGTTCTTAAAAGTCCTTAATTTTACTCTTATTATTTCTTAAGAGGTGAAAATCTTCTGCATTTCAGTGAATTTCTGATTTAAAAAAAATTCATCTAAATTCCTTCTTTCCCAAAATTTCGCTTTCACCCTTCGGTTCCCCCCCCCCCCCCACACCCACAGTACCCAAAGTTTAAAAATTTTAAAAATCTTTAATTATTTAAAAACGTTGTCTGCCTTTTTTGTTACTTTATTTTAACAATAAATAATCGATCATATAAATTTCGTTAAAATTTCATATGAATTTCTCCCTTCCGAAATTTCTCTTTCCCTCCTTTGCTTCCCTATTGTACCCAAAGTTTAAAATCTTTAAAAATCTTTAATTTAAAAAAAATAAAAATTCTGCTCTATTTGTTACTTTATTGTAATGATAATTAACTCATTATAAAAATACCCCCCCCTACACACACACGGCATTTGCGTTTAGCCTTTGCCCCCCCCCCCCTCCTCTTACTAAACACACAAAATCTAGTCATTAAAACTCCTTAGTTAAAAAAATGTTTGCCCTATTTTTAAATCTTTAGTATGATAAATAAATAATAGTCATCTAATAAACTCCCCCCCCCCCTCCCCGAACAAAAAATCTGCCTTTTCCCCTTTGCCGTTACAGTTCATACAGTTTAAAACTTTTAAAAGTCTTTATTATTATTTTTTTCTTTTAACTCTATTTTATTTTATTGTAAAAATAGATAATGGATCATATAATTTTCTCTTCTCCACACTGAAATTGACGTTTCCCCTTCTACCCTCCCTTATCAAACACACAAAATTTAATCTTTAAATCTCTTTAATTTAATTTTTTTCTTCCATTAGTAAATCTTTAGTAAGGTAAATAAATAATAAGACATCTAACGAATTTCCCCCAGAAAAAAAATCTGCTTCCCCCTTTCTCCCCTAAGTTCACTAGAAGGGAAAACTTTAGCAAATAGGACTTTAAAAAGTTTTTGTTACGTTAATACATGTTGGGTTCGAAATATTGTTTACAAATTACACATTTTAAAACATAACAAAATAATAAATAATTAATAAAAATCGTAAGTTTTTATGAAATAGAATTTTGTGAAAGGGCCTATTTTATTAAAAGGAATTTTGTGAAAGGGTTTGCTTTATTAAAAGGAATTTTATAAAGGGAACCAGTTTATCAAATAGAGTTTACTGAAGGGGCTCAATTTATTAAATTGATTTTTGTAAAAAAGCCTGTTTTATTAAATTTATCTTTGTGAAGGAGCTGTGAATAGGCCACAAATTTTACCTGGATCGACCCTTGACATGAAATGATCAACTTTTAACTTTGTATAAATTTCAAAAGCGAAAATGAAGTATTGATCAGTTTATTGCAGCTAAAGTTAAACATTGCATTATAATTTTATATATATAGCCTTTTTCCCCCTTTTTTAAGTATAAGAATTTTCAAACTCTTTTCAATACAATTGCTAGACCTTTATTTTTTACAGAATGCCACCCCCCCCCTCTAAAAAAAAGGAAAAAAAAAGAAAAAAAACTGAAATAAAATAAAATAAAAAAAACCTGCATCGACCCCTGCATGTATAGATTAATATATTATGAGAAATATATTATGCATCGTCAGGTGTAAATAGCCAATAGGCACTATAGATAAATAAATGCCGATTAAGATGTTTGGTTTTGTTTAAGATTTAGAAATCATTTTACTTACAACTAAATTTGTTAATAAATGTTTTCAACCTGTAACTAACTCCCAGCCTGAATTGTGAATAGATATTTTCAGCTTAACAATAAAGATTTTTGTTACCTTCAAAACTTGTTAGTATTTATTACCATTTTTACTATTATTGTTATTTTAAGTTAGATGTAATACAGAGATATTCATTTATCATTATTACTTTAAGAGGGAAAAAAAAATTATTTTAGCTATGCGAGTTAAATATATTTACATAAATCACTCAATCATCTAAGACATTCTTACATCCAGCCACACTGTGAAATGTTCCAGTGATTTATTATTATTAATATGTTATAGTACAAGAGACTCACAAAACATTTTTCTAGATAAGACACATGTATAAATGTCAAAATGTCAAAATATCAATTCAGGAATTACGATTTATTTATTTTGTTAATAATTCATAATATATAATGAGGGATATTTTTAGTTCATTTCATGATCAAACACAAGCTCTAAAAATTTCGATAGTAAAAAGTATTTGATTAATAAAAACATCTGCAGAAATTTATATTTTATCAAGTTTGTTATGTATACATATTATCAAATCAACTAATTTAAAATTGTCAAATATTCAAATTAATACGTTTCAAGTTATAGTAAAAATCAATTCTCGGCAAAACTTGTAAATTCTTCAATTGTTTACAAATAGTTTGTTTAGATTTCAGAAAAATAAGAAATTAAACTAATTTTGTAAATATAACAACTTATGTTTCAACATTTTTTTAAATTATTATTATAATGCATCATTAAATTTATTTCTAGATGGTAAGCAACAAAAACTGTGCGAGAAAATTCATTAGATAAAAATATGAATAAAATGAAATTATTATAAGCTCTACATAAATAATAATTTAAAACACAAGCAAATAGGTGAGGCGACATCATTCTACTTTCACGAGATAAAAATATCAACATTCCACATCAAGATTAGGACTTAAAATGTCTGCTTGAAAATAATGTATTACAGCCATTTGTAATAGAACATGTCTAAAATCTATAATAATAATAAAACATAATATACAAACACACTGAAACATTTCACATACCTGTATATGAAGTATGATTATTCTTGTTGATTCCCCTGGTTTATTTATTCGCCATAAATGGCGTTATTTAGTTATTATATTAATAAAATTGAAATCTCGCGTGGCAGCGATACACTACAATTCAAAGTCAGCCATCTTGTGCGATCTCCCTTGTGACTTGCAAAAATGAGAGGAAACACGTCAGAGCGCATATGCAAGATGCCAGTCGCTCGGCGGGGCTGCCAAAATTCGAGCAATACATAGTGAACGGCTCCCAAATTAGCCTCAATCACCCAGTGAACGGCCGAATGGCACCCCAGCCACATTTCCCAGCCTCTATGGCACGCTAGGGTTCCAAATGGCACCCCAGCCACATTTCCCAGCCTCTATGGCACGCTAGGGTTCCAAATGGTAACCCAGCCACATTTCCCAGCCTCTATGGCACGCTAGGGTTCCAAATGGAACCGCCTTTTCACCCCGAGACCCAAACGGCACCGGTTTGTCACCTTCAGTTTTAACAGTGTACAATATGCTAACTTCCTCATCCCCAGTCTTACAGAAGTACGGACCTTAGCGAATAAAGCAAAACTTTTTTTCTCCCCATCTAAAACAAAAAGTACGATTGCAATGTTCCAAATTTTCACCATTTTAATGACACTGAAAGGTACATTTTATTATGGCAAATTAAGGGATAATTTTTAATTTATCTACATACATACGTAATACATTATCTCTATATTTACATGTACATGAATACATTTTATAATATTTTCCAAGTAATGAAATTAATAGCAACTCTTTGTCACTAAAAAAGAATCTTCCATAATCATGATTCAACTAAACTTAATAAATAAACATTTAAATTGAGAAATCTTGCACATTCGCAATGTTCTGTAACTTCTTATAACGATGTTTTTTCAATAAACGACAATTATAGCTCCTCTGTCGTAAAAATAAAATAAAAAAAATAAAAAGTTTATTATGGTACAGTTTTTTTTTTCCTTTGTTGTCTCGAGTCAGTTACGTTTAAGATAATTCTTTCATCTACGTTATCCTTTTCTCTATTTTTTTATGAAAGTTTAACAGGTCAAGCGTATTGGAAAATTGGAATGGATTAAAAGAAAAAAAAAGGAATAAAAAGAAAGAATGATGTAAAGTTATTTTAACACAAACACACACACACACACACACACACACACACACACACACACACACACACACACACACACACACACACACACACACACACACACATATATATATATATATATATATATATATATATTTACTTTGGTGTTCGAGACTTATTTATGTTCACAGATTTAAAAAAGAAAAAAAAATGAAAAAATAACTTTACAAAGAATGAGAGCGGGAGAAAAAAATAAAAAAATAAAAAAACATGAATCCCATGCAATGAAATATCCCACCAATCAGATCAAAAATAAAATGTCGTTGATGACTGAAACAGACTCGAACAAAATATTTATTAAGTCATGATATATCCCAATTATCCCATTCTTAGTCTACTGAAGCATAACCTTAAAGAACAAAGCATTTATATCTTATTATTATTTTTGTTCTCCCCCATCAAAACAAAAAGTTCTATTACAATGCTCTAAATGCACCCTTTTAATGACACGGAAAAACATGTTTTATTTATGCGCCATAGTGACGAATTAATGAATGATTTTTAATTTACCCCTCCACATGCTTTAATATTTTTTATCTCCAAAATTAACATATTACCTCCATACTTAATAAATTTTCCTTTTTTTTTTAATGTATATATTACAACTTAGGCACATCTTACACACTTATATGCATCTCACAATGCATACAATATGCACACTTACACGCAACAACTTACAATATATGCTACGTATAAATAACATAGAATACACAAATACAGGTTACGATACATAAATACATGCAGTAGAAACAACAACGTTTTTTCAAGAGATCAATGTTATAGCATCTCTTTGTCGCTAATAAGGAATCTTCCATTATCTTGATTCATCTAAACCTTAATAAATATACATTTAAATTGAGGAATCTTGTATAATCAAAGTTTTCTATTTTTATTTTTCAATAACAATATTTTTTTCAATAAATGACAATTATAACTACTCTGTCGCTAAAAATAAAATATTAATAACAAGTTTATTCTGAAACATTTTACTTTTCTTGGTGTGTCCAATTAGTTATATGACAATTCTTTCATATGCGTTCTTTTTTTTAGGTGTGTTCCAGAATTATATATATACGTAGCACCTATAGTCGTCGTCTGGTCCGTCCGTCCGTCCGCATATAACAACGCAAAAACTACCCAACCGAATGGTTTGAAATTTAATATATATTATCGTTGCAAAATTTTGTCGACTCATTTCAAATTTTATGAAAATCAAATCAAACTTGAAAAGATATTAATGAAAGTTTTCTTTATTCTATTAAATCCTATTGTATGTAATCTATATATAATAAAAGCGCAAGTCATGTGACTGAGGAAAACAAATACGGGCAAACCACTTCTTTTTTCATATGCCAGGCGGCCATTTTTATTCAAAATTATTTTTTCGAATAAAATTGCTTAAAAGTTACATTTTTAGAAAAATCGTTCAAAAAAATTGTTTGCTTGAGAGATGAGTTACATTAAAAAATGTACAGATTCTGAGATAACTTCAGTGGAAATTAGGTTAACAGCCGCATATCTCAACCCATTAGAGTAAATAAACACAGGAGATGATGCGTTCATTATCAGTCATAAAAATATTAAACCATGGAGGTAATCATTCGCAAAGCAAGATAGATCTCCATGGTGAATTTTACAGCGCTGTCTGGTGTAAAAAAAAAATCACATTTGTAAACGTGGCATACGTAATAATAAAAAAAAAAAGGCATGCTCATTTCGCTCATAGCAGACGATATAATTCATTTCACTGAAATAATAAGGATGATTTTTTTTAGATTGTGATACTAAGTTATAAAAGGAACGCACCTGATATGTCACGTCTAACGTACAATTTCCAACTTGTTCTATTTCTCTAAAAAGTTTAACAGACTACTCATATTGGAGTGAAATTAAAAAAAAAGAAAGAATGGTGATATCTATTCTGTCGCTGAAAGTTAAAAAAAAATTAAATTAAATTAAAAACAGTTTAAAATTTACTCTGTGCAGATTTCTTTCTTTCCTTGGCTGTATCAAATTAATTATACTTGAGAAAATTATCTTATTTGCATTCTTTATTTTTTATTTATATTTTATTTGTTTAGTTGAAAATTTTTTCGAGTAAGACATATTGGAATGGAATAAAAAAAAAAGAGAGAGAAAAGAACGAATGGTGTAAAGTTATTTTAAACAAATATTTTCTTTCTGTTTTAAAATGCTATATGAAGATAGGAAATAAAATACTTTATAAAAAAGAAGAGAAAAAGAAGAAGAAAGACAACATAAATCCCATGCAATAAAATATCCCATCAATCGCTAATAAGGAATCTTCCATAATCCTGATTCATCTGAACCTTAATAAATATACGTTTAAATTGAGTAATCTTATATAATCTGAGTTTTCTATTTTTTTTTTTTTTACAATAAATGACATTTATAGCTATTCTGTCACTAACGATTTCTTTCTTTCTTTCCTTGGCTGCCTCAAAATTAATTATAAGAAAATTCTGTTATTTGCATTCTGTTTTTTTTTTCTGTTTCTCTGAAAAGTCTTACAAGTCAAACATATTGGATGGATTAAAAGAGAGAGAGAGAGAGAGAGAGAGAGAGAGAGAGAGAGAGAGAGAGAGAGGCCGAATGGTGTGAAATTATTTTAAAAGAGATTTTTTTTTTCTGTCTGAAACTGATTATATTCAAAGATAGAAAAAAAAAACTTTACAAAAAAGAATAGAAAAAGAAGAAAAAAAAAAAGAACATGAATCCCATGCAATAAAATATCCCACCAATCAGATCAAAAAATGAAATGTCGTTTGATGATTGAAAAAGACCCGAACAAGATATTTATTAAGTCATGAAATATCCTAACTCCCTCATCCCCAGTCTACTGAAGCATGACCTTAGCGAATAAAGCACTTCTCTATTATTACGATTTTTTTTCTCTCCCCATCAAAAACAAAAAAAGTACCATTACAATGCTCCAAATGCACCATTTTAAAGACACTGAAAAAGCGGTGGCCATAGCTTAATAGCAGATGTTTGCGCGGGTCTAACTTTATTCCTTCCCAGACGCACGCCAAAAAACTTTTGAAATAATAATAACACGAAAGTGGAGAGAAAAAAAAAATCTGCGTATTTTACGATTTGCATGATTTTTTCTGTCTTCCCCCTTCCCTCGCATACATTGAAAACAACCAACGTAGCGCTTTTTGACTACGTAATGGATGCAAAGGGCACCCACACTTAAAATGGATTTAGCCTAAAAGGCTTTTATTTCTCAAAAACTTCGCTTGCCTTTTTATTTTTTCTTTTCATTTTAAAGTTATTTTTCCCCTTTACCCTCTCGTTTCTCCGCGAAAGTGGAAAATGTGCGCCACATTTGGCAATTCATCGCCTATTTTTTTCTGACTTTTTTTTTTTTTTTTTTTTTTTTTTTGTATTATTTTTTTTATGTGGGGATATTCGGAGAGAAATGGGCATTGTTTCATATGTTTCATTTCCCCCATCCCACTCCAATATTTTATTTTTTTCATGCTACTTTTCTAAAATCTTTTTGTAAGCATGAAGAATTTTCGTGTTCGATTTAAATATTCATAAGTTTTTCATACTATGCAAATTTTATGTCTCGGTGTTTCGACAGTTTTGCGAAATTTATTGTTGGCTATTTTATTATTATTTTAATTAAATTCACAAATTCGTAAAATTATTCTATCGAATATAATTAAAAATGATCGATTTATTTGAATGTGATAAAAGTTTTGAGACAGAGTTACAAAAATCAGTCAAAACCAATATTTATTATTATTAATTCGTATTATTATTTAATTTAATGTATATGCAATTAATGT
Organism: Maratus michaelseni; assembly: GCA_963931845.1. Classification (NCBI taxonomy): domain Eukaryota; kingdom Metazoa; phylum Arthropoda; class Arachnida; order Araneae; family Salticidae; genus Maratus; species Maratus michaelseni. The sequence continues at coordinate 178,211,398 of OZ007592.1, read as the reverse complement.
TCTTGCTTAATATTTTTATTAATTTTTTGTTAATAAATGTTTATGTTTATTTTATTTTTTACTCTGTCTCAAAATTTTCGTCAGAGCCTAATAATTATAATTTTTCATTGTTGTTTTTGGTAGTGGTTACATTGATAATTCTCACAACATTTTCCCATTGGAATGGATTAATCATTAATCATTAATATCGATATATTTTATTGATCAATAGTTTTCATACTATTAATTAAGAGATAATTTTAAAAGACTCGAGGTATTCTACTACATTTGATACATTTTATTTATTTATTTATTTTAAAAAATAAAGTAAAAATGAGTATAATATTGTTTCAAATATTAGTTGTTAATAACTGTTAATTATTTATATGCTAATTTGCAAAGTAGCTCTAAATTTTAAGAAACTTTTTAGATATTTAAACAATAGTTCATTACACTCACACCATTGCATAAATATTAGGTAATCGATTTATATAAATACAACAATTATTTTTGCAAATAGAGAGCTTTTCAGCACTGATTGTTCATGAAAATCATGTTTTTCAGAAAACGTTTTTAAAGTTTTTACAGTATGAAACCGTTTATCTATAGAAACCAGTTAGTAACTAGAAAACCAATCAATCCATAAGGTAAAGCTAGGAGAGTCTGCGCACAATTCAAAAGAATAACAATAAAAAATCTGAATATTAATTTTTTGCTAAACCATCCATGAATAATTTTTACTTCATTTGTTTTTTATGCATTTCCATTGGTATTTTGTTGTTATGTTGTAATTTAATAGAACAGTTGTAATAAAACCAAGAAAGTTATTTTGTGCAACTTAAATGACATTGTTGTAAGGTTTTTGTGAACAAATATTATTGTATTAAGAGTGAATATTTCTACCTAATGATTAAAGATCAGAAAAAGGAAATAATTTTAAAAACGATTAAAAGCATGGAAACTAATGGGAAGAATGCGCCATCTCTCCTAAGTAGCAGATGCGCAAACTCTGCAATTTCGGAAGAAAAGATTGCGCGGCCTTTTATTTAAACGTGACCTCTTCTAAAACGAACCGTTGATGTTCACATTGTTAGTCTACATTAGTAGCTTATAAGAAATCGTATAAATTAAAAATATTTTGCACTACTGACATTGTATAGAAATTCTGATGAATAGCTATGAAAATTCAAGCACTTACTTTGGGAAAACAAAACAAAATAGCAATGCTTATATCTTAGACGCTCAAAACAATCAACATGCACTTTCATGTGACGCTCCACTACTGTTGTTGTACAACTAACTGGAGTCGCTGCGCGCTCACTCTACTCCTTCCCCCCCGAACCTCTATGTGTGCAATCTCTCCGACCGCGCCATCTCTCCTGGCTTTACCTTAATCATATATTTCGAATTGACTAATTTCAGGATCTTTCCAGGGAAAAGTGCCATATTAGTGCAGTTTGACATGCATCAGTTATCACAAGCATGAGATAATTTGATGCCAACAGCTAGGATTTGAAATGAAGCATATTTAGTCAGATATTGGGCATTTTGATTTATATGCCCAAAAATCAATTTATAAGTTTTACTTTTTTTCTGCTTGTTTTTAGTAGGAGAGGAGGGGAGGTAGTTAAATGAGCGCTGTTTCACAGGGCCGAAACTAGCTTTTTTCCCCCGGGGAACAAACATTTATTTTGGCGCCCCCCCCCCCTCCTTGCTCCGGAAAGTAAATTTACAAAGAGAATTTTACTACATTTATAATAGATGACTTATTTTACAATTAAAAATATGTAATCATAAAATACGTAATGTTTGAACTATGTAATCAGCTTTGTCAAATATTTATATACCATAAAACCTGTGAACCGGAATAGAAAGGAACAGGAAAAAAAGTCCTCATTATACACATTTTAGTCTTAGTATGTGTAATTGTTGATATTATGTTTCTTGGGACTGTGTTGTAATCTTTTCATTTAAGACAAGATTCCGTTATAGAGAGATTTCATATTCACATATTTTACTGTAGTTGTAGCATTACATTACAATTGAGCAGGCGTTTAAAGTCATAGTCACAATGTTTTAAGAACCGAAAAACCAGGGTTTTCTATAGTAGGTATATAACAATGAATTCCAATACCGTAAAACATCTTTGTGTGCTATCTACAACCAGTTTTATGGAACTATCCTATTAATAGATTGATATGTCTAAGATGTTTTCCTGAACCTAACGCTAATTATACGTGATACATTAAATAACGTATATTATAATTTTAAAAATTATCACAGTGACTTAGTACAAAAACAAAAATTATTAAGTTTTTACTAAAGTATTTTATTTTATGAATTTTCCCCCCATCTTTAGTGTTTAGTGTGCCGGGCAGTCGCCTCAACTTGCTCCCTCTACGGCCGATTGTAAAAAAAGTAATTGTAGCACATTTTTTTTTTAATTCCGTATTTTCTACCCCTTTTTTACTATACCGTGCAATCACCCGACCCCACCAACCTTTTTATTTATTTGTCAATTTTAATGCATTTGGCTCAGTTTTTTGATTTTCCAACTACAAAACATTTTTACTCCTATTATATATATATATATATATATATATATATATATATATATATATATATATATATTTGTATCAAACGACAAACAAAATCTTCATTTGTCGCCTTCTTCGTCTTCCGCTCTGGCGCTCGGGGCACATGCCCCCTCTGCCTTCCCTTAGTTTCGGCCCTGCTGTTTCATATCTTTCATATCCCTTATCCCAATCCCGTAGCTGTCAACTTTTAATGTTTTTTCCTACCACTATAACTGAGCAGATAATTTTATCTTTTTTAATCGCCAAAAAATTTAGATTAAATGTGACAAATTTTTTTGTTTAAAAATAGTGGTAGGGAAAAAGCATAAAAGTTGGCAGGTAAGAAATTCAATATTTTATGTTCTCATAGTATTTTTCTAAATTTTTTCCGCACCCATGAAAAAAAAAATTGCGTTCGATTTAAATAGCCATAGGTTTCTAATCTAAGCAAATTTTATGTCCATGTGTATCGACAATTTTATTATATTTATTTTTGTTATTTTAATTAATTGATAAAGTCATAGAATTCTCTTAATGAACTAAATTAGGAATGATTGGTATGATTTTTTTGTATTGTTCTTGGTTATAACGGCATCGAATGTAAAGAGACAGCTGGCCGCAGCATCTTCAACCATCTCGACTGATCAACATAGTCTGGCTTCCACCAATAGTCGAACTGCTTTCCAGCCCCTATTATTTGATCACATGTCATTTAAGTAACGTAGCTTTCACAATAATATTGATTAATCAATAATATTTCTTTCAGTTATTTTATTATTGTTTTAAACAAATTCATGAATTCACATAATTCTCATATTTAATATAACTAAGAATTGATGATTTTTATTGTTGTCGCTTATAATTATGCACACAAAATTTCACAAACATTTCTAGTGATATTCATTAATCAATAAAATTGATTACTTGTATTAATTAATAATTTTCCTACGTAATTTAATAGATAATTTAATAACATTAAAAATCAACTATCAAATCGATCTTACAGTTTGCAAACATAATAAACTAAAACAAATAAAATAATTATACAAATTGTATGTCTCGACTTTCCAACATAGAAATTTATTTTAGGTTATTTTATTATTATTTGAATTAAATTTATAGCATTCTTTTACTGAATATAATTAAGACTGGTTGATTTAAATTTCGTTGTTGTAGTTGGCGTAACGAAGATCTCGATCATATTTATTAATTAATAATATCTATTTTTGGTTATTTTATGATTATTTTAATTGGATTAACAAACTCATAGATTTTTCTTATCGAATATAATTACGAATAATTAAATTAATATTTAACGTTGTCGTTGTTGGTTATAAAAAAAAATCTTCCAATGATATTGGTTAATCAAAAAATATATTATTTATTTATTATTTTATTATTTTACATAAATTCATACAATTTTCATATCGAATATAATAATGACTGATTTATTTTTCATTACTCTGGTTTATAGCAATTGTTCTCGCAAATTTCTCCTAGTATTATTCTTTAATCAATATCAACTATTTATTACATTAAAGTTTTTTATACCATTAATTGATAGATAGTATAATTAGATTTAAAAATATATCATTAAATATATCTTTAAATTACATGTCAGTGCCTTTTTCATGTATGCAAACATGTTTTCATTACGATATGTTATATAACTATATCCAATTTTATAACAATTATGGTTTTACAATGCAATACATATTTTATAGTTTATTACGATTTTATTAATTACGGTTTTATAACTTGCAAACATCACAAATCACAATAAATAAACCAGAATTGCCAGATGTAAAAATCTATAGTTTTAAATTCGTAATGACGTTATTTACATTAAAGCTCTTGTTGTTCAGTTACTTACCATTAATTCTTAACAATAATTATCATTATATCTTTCATTTCCCTCCACTCCCCTATCCCAGTCAAAAATGTTATTTTCTCATGTTACTTTTTTAAAAACTATTTTGTAAACATTAGGAATTTTTGCATTCGATTTAAATATTCATAAACTTTTCATGCAATGCCAATTTTATGTAACAGGTGATACTGCGCTTTTACAAAAATTACTTATGTATTATTAAATTATAATTTTGATTATATTTGTAAATTCATAGAATACTGCTGTGTAATGTAATTAATAATGGATGAATGATTTTTCTTTCTTTTTTTTTTTTTCTTTTTCTTTTGTGTGTGTGATTTTGCTGTTGTTTATAATAACGATAATTATCACAAAAATTTCCGAATTTTATTGGTCAACCATCATTAATCATTAGGCATAAAGAAGTTTTGGTATTTCATTTAAATATTCATATGCTTTTTGTTCTATGTAAAGTTTATGTATCGGTATTTCGGCAGTTTTATAACATTTATTTTTATTATTTTATTATGTGTAATTCTTTAAATTAAGAAAAGTCTGTTATCCAACATAACTGAGACTTATTGATTTCATTTTTATTGTCGTTGTTTATAATAACAATTCTTACAAAAGCTCCCCAACGATATCGATTAATTAATAATACCGATTTTTTGTATTATTTAATAATTTTCGTATTATTAATTAAATAAGCATAATTGGAAATATATTATTAAACAGAACATAAAACAAATTACGTGTTATATTTTCTATGCATGCAAAAATGTTTTTATTGTGATATGTTTTCCGATCGAATCAAATAATTTTGTTTTTTGAATATAATTACTAATTTAAATTTTATACAAGACTGTGCACAAGGGACTACTTTGGAAGATTTATACCCTCCCATTCATGTTTTTCTTTTTTTGCTTGTAATTAAAATTTTCAAATTTTGAATATTTCGATCCTCACTGAACTTCATAGAAAAAAAATAAAATTGTGTAAAATATTTGTCAGGTTTCTCTAGTAGCTGCAAGAGTTAAAAGCTATTCTTAAGGGATTACCTTATTGTATATGTATCTATTGTGTACCGTTAGAGGCTTGCTTAAGAAAAATCTTAATCCAGAGGGGAGCGAGTTGGATATAATGAAAGAAGTATTTCCTTTGCAATGTGGTCTTTCATAGATAAGAAAGATATTGCACCCATTATTTAGGAAGGCGGACCCTTGGGAACAGACCAGGAGCCCCGTAGACAGAAAGGTTCTCGGGTGGATGAGAAGAGAGTTAAGTTAGTTCTAACGGAGGTGCGAAGGTAGAAGGTCGTTCAGAGTTGGCACTCTGAGACACGTGTAGGTAGAAGTATCTCTCGAAAGGAAGAGATATAGCGGATGTGAGATTAATAGAATCTCGGTGCTGAGTGAATTAACGTAGCCTAACGGTTCACGTAAAGCGTTTTCTGTAATTATTTTGATTTAATATTAAACCGGATAATTTACATCCGAGTTTAAGTGTAAATATTGTTAATAAAGTGTTAGTTTAAGTTTAATTGAAAGAGTTAGGTTTTTCTTGAATATACATCACGTAACGTGTCCGATATCACGTATTCATATCGGTGATGGCAGCATATCAAAAGACCGGATTATATTTCGAAGTCGTGTGGACGGAGAAGTGGAATTCGACAATGTTGGCAGCGACGGGATCTGAATCACCGAAGACCAGTGCCAGTTAGCCGTGTTAAAGAGAGTTTGTGCCGAATCGCCCAGCGGAAGTGTTCGTGCCCTATCGTCGTAGACCAGTGCCAGATAGCCGGGTTACAGAGAGTTTGTACCGGAAATGCCCAGCGGAAGTGTTTGTGCCCTATCGTCGTAGACCAGTGCCAGTTAGCCGTATTACAGTCAGTTTACGCCGGACCACCTAGCGAAAGTGTGTGTGCCCTATCATCGTAGACCAGCGCCAGCTAGCCTATCGTCATTACAGTGAAGTGAAGCGAACTAGTGATGGTGCTGTGTGTAGTGTGTTTGTGCATAGTGAAGCAAGGTACAGTGATTGTTGCCCGAGAGTGCAAGATTTACCCTGTGGAAAAGTGAGCAGAGAATTGCCCCAGCGAATAAAGTACGAGGTAAGGTATTTTGATCATTTTACTCTACTGACATTCTCGAACCTACTGTTTTTTATTGTGTATAATTGATGGTAATTTAAGTTAATGTTGTGGTTAATTTATGATAATTTATGTGCAATATAATAATTGGACTAAATCAAATGAGATATTAACAGCCATTTTACACTATTGTTTTAAGAAAAGTATCTTATATTAATTACTAGAAGTGATTTTCTAATTGTTTTAAACGGATAAGATTAATGATTAAAATTAATGCATTGTGTTAATAGTTGGAAGGAATAATTGAAATTTCTTAAATTTAAATTATTATTAAAGTAATATTTAAATTAAGTGATATATATTGTTTGTTTTAAATTTGAAGTATTAATAGAAATGAGGAAGGCAAATTTGTGTAGAATTTAAATTAAATTGAAATAACCTTCAAGGAAGAATTTCAGGTCCAAGAAAAAAAAAGTGCTGTGATTTACTTTTTATGCGAAAACAAATTTGGAAAATTGAAATATTTTATTGAGATTAAATTTAGGAATTTAGGTGTATTTCATGCAAATTTTTGTTAGATGGATATCTTTATGTAGTAATTGGCATCAGTGTTTTATTCAAATTGCAACGTATCAGTATTATTGTGTAAATTGTATTTTATTATTTAATTGTATAAATTTAAAATCTGTATTACATAATAATCAAATTGAAATTACTGTTACTGTGTTATTGGAAGCAAATTGTGGGGTACCATTGTTAAAGGAAATTTATCATTTTATTATTACTTATTTGAAATACGTTAAATAGTATAATATGTGGAGGTAACTTATGAGGGTAGGATTTGAGGAAATATTAATTTAATATTGTGCTTAAGTATTATTGTAGGGGGGTAATAATTATCGGTAGAAGGTATGGCTTTCTTACTGAAAATAAAAAGGGTGGATCTTCAGGCGATATGTGAAGAGTTAGGGATTGAAGTCTCGGAAGATGATACCATGTTTAAGCTTAAGAAAAAGATAGTGGAGAGTGACGAATATGAAGAGGGGGCCGTTATGGAATTATCTAGCACTATTCTTATAGAACGGTTAGAACAAGAAGCGTTAGTAGTAGAACGGGAAAAGTTAGAAAGGGAGGAAAAGTTACAACGAGAAAACTTAGAAAGGGAGGAAAAGTTACAACGAGAAAAGTTAGAAAGGGAGTTAGACCGCGAGAAGTTAGATAGAGAAGAAAGGGCTGAAAAATTGAGATTGGAACACTGTAAAAAAAATCACAGTATTTTTACAGCAAAAAATGCTGGCAATATGGGTGCCAGCATATTTTGCTGTGAATTTACAGCAGTTTTGTTTTTCATGGATAAACAGCACTTTTGTAAATTCACAGCATTTTTTGCGGTTAATTTTACAGCAGTCCAGTTTTTTTATTTTACAGCTGATTTGTTAATTTTACAGCCGTTTTTGCTGTTAATTTTAATGCAATTTTAACAGAATCACTGTAAAACTTATAGCGTTTGTTGTTGATATTTTACCCCCCCCCCTCCCTCTCCGTGTATTGTTTTTTTTTCTTATTTTAACCTGAGACATATTTCAAAGACTTTGGGCACTAAGTATTACCTTTTTGTTTACTTATATCATTATTTTAATATCATTATTATATAATAGATTCTGTTATACATATATACGATACAAATTTCGGTTTTTGGTCAAGTATATCACCCACAAAAATTTTAGTCATTTGCCTATAGAGATAAAATGTTTTTTCAATAAATCATAACAAAGGAAGATTTTACTTTATCTAGCTTTTAATTAATTATTCAGTATTTCTTTACAGGACTTTGTTTAACCGTTTGTTTGTATTTGAAAATACCCACTAATTTAAATCATGCATATATATATATTTTTTCCTCCAACAAATTTAGGGTTATTTTTTGTATCTATTTAAATATTTTTGTTTATTCAATGTAGCCATTATTTCCTCCACCCCTCGACACGAACATGCAAAACTTTCTGATATTTAAACTATCATTCATATATAATTAATAACAAGACCTTATTGTACGCAACTTGCTGATATGGAAACTTTACATTGATAAAAAACTTATTTTATGCTAAGATAATTTTATAAGTTTACATTTAATTCCATAAATATCAGGTCTGATTGAAAAATGAACACGGGGAGAGAAAAAAAAACACTTATGAGTTCAAGAAACGTAGAATAAAATAATAATAAAAAAAATCTGTTCAGATAAAAACTTTAAAATTAAGCATAAAAGATAAATAGATAATGGACAAAAACATTAAACGAGTTGCTGCAAATTACTGCTGCGACAGTAAACAAACAAGGAATATTTTAGGAATTGATAAAATAGTGCATCCAGATTACTCATAATAAATGATTTGAAAATGGAAAATAAATCACTGTTCGAAATATCGGCTAAATATATTAAATAAATAAAAATACTTAAATTACTGTCCAAAGTGAACCGAAAACTGTAGCTGGTAAAATATTTATAGGATTTAGAAAGTATATTCGAATGCGAACGTATGAACTGGAGTTTTGAAAAATATATAATAGCGTAATAAGGCATAGCTAAAAACAGGGATCTTGTTTAAAAAAAAAAAAAAAAAATGCTTGGATAAAGTTTCCCTGTGATACTTAAACTCAAATTATACGTAATAATAACAAAGTTCTAGAAGAACATACTGAGGTAAAGTAAAAAACAACATAACTAAATCAACATCCCCAACATCCCCCCCAACAAAACAACATCCCCTAATCAAAATCATCTATTTTTACGATTTAAAACAAAATATTTATTTTAGACAAATGACGTGAAAGTTCCTGCCGTGATATACACGTGGTTTAAAAACAAAATTAGTATCGTATAAATATATAACAGAATTTATATGATATTATTAAAACAATAATATAAGAAAACAAAGATAAAACTTACTTTTACTCTTTGAAATATGTTTGTAATCCATTATCAGGTGTAATTGTTACAACTTTCATTTCTCGTAGAATCGAAGCGTCACTTCATTATTGGACTGCACCTGCCGCTGACCTAAATGTGTTTATTCCCCTCGTTTGAGATAATGACAACAACGCCGACAGATGTCGCTATCTATACAGCTGTAATCACTGTAAATTAACGAAAGAGCTGTGTTTGATTGCTAGGTGAAATATTAACAGCCTTTTTTGCAGTTTTTTCTTCCGTTTTTTTTTTACAGTGAACATGAGTTAGAGTTGGAAAGGATAAAGATTCAAAGTTCGGCAAATAACTCTAATGGGACTGGAGAATCTAATCATGAGAGTAGCCTAGAGAAATTGATTAAAAGCGTTAAAACTTTGTCTATCAAGGTTCCAGAGGGGACTGAGGGATGGAATCTGTTTTTTAGCAGTTTAGAACGAGCATTCCAAACAAATAATGTACCGGAAACCCAGCAGGCCGAAATTTTACTAAATATGCTAGGGGATAAGGCCGATAATTTGCTAATATACACGACTAGGGAACAAATTGAGAGTTATGAGAAGTTAAAGGAATTAGTTCTAAGGGAACACGACCCGACACCGAAGGCGTGTTTGGAAAATTTCAAGAAGGCTAGAAGGAATCAAAATGAAATTCATGTATTATTTGTGTCACGTTTAATAGCAACGTGGGAAAATTACTGTAAGATTAGAGGTGCAGATACGTATGAAAAGGTTAATCAGTTAATTGTCACGGATAAGTTGTTAACTACTTTAGATGAGGAAACCGCGACGCATGTTGGATTAACTCAGCACTGTAATTGGTTAGAAGTTTCTAAAATTGCTAAGGAATGTGATAATTTCTTTGATGCTAAACAAAAATCTTATGCGGTAACTTATAAGGGTTATAAAGGTAAAGAACGGTAAGTTAATAATGAGGATTCTAGAAGGGCACAAGATCAGGGATTTTGTAGTAATTGGAGACAAAATGGGAATAATGAACTCAGTCCATTTTTGGGTAAAAAACCGGAATATAAGAAACCTAATGATGCGACGCCTACCTGTTTCAAGTGTGGTTTAAGAGGCCATGTTCAGCGATTTTGTACAAAAGGAAATAATGAGGGAAGTAATCAAATTAGTAACCGACAAGAACCAAGGGCTAGTATCAATAATGTCTCAGTGCGAGGAATTAAAGAATTACCAAGCGGAGCGAGTATGGCAAGAATCGGAGCAAAAGGGAATTGGAGAACTAAAGTTATTGGAGAGAAGTTAAATAAACTCGAGAAAGTAGAAGTTAGTGTAAATGGGAAAATAGCAAAAGGATTAGTGGATTCTGGTTGCGAAATTAGCGTCGTTCATAAAGATTTAGTAGCAGCAGAGAAACGAAGAGGGGCTGGTAGCATCTATTTACAAAAGATATTTGGTAAGGCAGTCAAATCGCCGTTAATTCAATTACCTTTAGCTATTCCAAAACGCGGTCAAACTAATGTAATTCATCAGTATGTACTTTGTGCAATAATTGATAATAGTAAGGAACAGGTAATTTTACATCCTGACGTGGCTAATGAATTATCAGGGTTAAACAACGAGAAATCATTAAGAGAATCGGTAAAAAGGGACTGTAAGGAAGATAGTAGGGATAAAGTGAAGGAAGGGGGAAGGATTGGAAATGATAAGAGTGACCGTTATGTCGTAGAAACGAGATCGGTAAATTTAAAAAGCCATGAAAAGGAAAAAGCCGAGGTGGAGAAAAGTAAGATTGATCAAGTTACGGAAAGTAGTTCAAATGTATTTCAGAAATACCAAATGAATTGTAAGGATTTAGAGAGAGCTTGGGAATTAGCTGAAAATGAAAGAGAGTCTTACTATATTGTTAATGGGTTATTATATCATAAAGAGAAATTGGTAGATGAAACGGTAGCTCAATTAGTAATACCTAAAATTAGAAGGGAGGAAATTCTAAAACTAGCGCATACCTCCTTATATGGAGAACATCACGCGGTTAAGAAAATGTTAGAAAGAATCAAGCATTCATTTTATTGGGAAAATATGGCAGAGGAAGCTAAAACGTTTTGCGAATCATGTGTAGAATGTCGATTAACGAGGGAAATGAATCAACGCCCCCCTAGAGTTATCTCTAGGGGGCGTTGAATGAATGGGAGTGATAAGGAGAAAGAGGAAATATGTCGACCTGCAGTTATAGTTGAGTTAGTGGGCAGGAGTAAGAAACTGGTGTATCAAGATGAAATGAGGGAATTTATGGCCAAAAATAAAGTAGTGGATATTGTCTTTGATCGTGACGGAGAGTTTGAAAATCGTGGGAAAACTCTTTTGTTAGATAGAGAACAAACGGGAGAGAAAGACATAAAGGAATTTGAAATAAAAGGGTTAACCAATATTCAAGTTGGGGACATAAAATCAATCTTAAGGAAAAATAAGGAATTATTTATGGGTCCTATACAACTGGTAGAAACGGAGAGAAATCGGATTGGTCGAAAACCGGAGAGGGTTAAGATGAAACGGAAATTGTACAATGTCTTTATTACGTACCAAGAGGACTTGGACAGGCAAGTGCCTGATTGGTTAGAGGAAGATTTAATTAAGACATCAGAGGCAGAGGTTAGCCATTCAAGCGGGTGCATTGCGGAAAGGGATGCACCAATTAGGTTAACTAGGAAGGACTGGAAGGAAAAAGTAGTACCGCCTCCAGCAATCTCAGCCTAAGGACTGACATTGAAATGACATAATACTAGTGTAACTTTATTTTTTTTGTGTATTTATAAGTGTATTTGCATCTTGTGTTTATAAAAGTGTATTAGCATAATGTGTAATTTTTATTCTGTAATTATCACATTAGTATATGGTTCATTAGAGATGTCAGTAGGTAATTCTCAGACACCTTGAAATATTTATGTAATTGTAGTAATGAAGAAACCTATCAAGGAACTGTTGAACTCTTCTCAGACATTACATAGTTTTGAGGAAAATTAGTCCCTAAAAGTCATATTTTCTGCTAAGGTGGGGGGTGTCAGGTTTTTCTGGTAGCTGCAAGAGTTAAAAGCTATTCTTAAGGGATTACTTTATTGTATATGTATCTATTGTGTACCGTTAGAGGCTTGCTTAAGAAAAATCTTAATCCGGAGGGGAGCGAGTTGGATATAATGAAAGAAGTATTTCCTTTGCAATGTGGTCTTTTATAGATAAGAAAGATATTGCACCCATTATTTAGGAAGACGGACCCTTGGAAACAGACCAGAGCCCCGTAGACAGAAAGGTTCTCTGGTGGATGAGAAGAGAGTGAAGTTAGTTCTAACGGAGGTGCGAAGGTAGAAGGTCGTTCAGAGTTGCACTCTGAGACACGTGTAGGTAGAAGTATCTCTCGAAAAGAAGAGATATAGCGGATGTGAGATTAATAGAATCTCGGAGCTGAGTGAATTAACGTAGCCTAACGGTACACGTAAAGCGTTTTCTGTAATTATTTTGATTTAATATTAAACCAGATACTTTCCGAGATAGTATCCGGTTGTATTGATACATCCGAGTTTAAGTGTAAATATTGTTAGTAAAGTGTTAGTTTAAGTGTAATTGAAAGAGTTAGGTTTTTCTTGAATATACATCACGTAACGTGTCCGATATCACGTATTCATATCGGTGGTGGCAGCATATCAAAAGACCGGATTATATTTCGAAGTCCTGTGGACAGAGAAGTGGAATCCGACAATATTTTTTTTTGATTTATTTGATTTTCATTCATTTATTCGTATTTATATATTTGGTGAATATATGTGTTATTAGTACACTATAGAGGCGTCTTGAATTCAGGCACATATGTGTCTGATGAAGTAATTCAGACACCTGTCTGATTGTGAAACTTCAGACATGTTCATGCGTGGCAGAGTATTACTGCTTATTTTACTGTTTATTACTGTTAATTTTACGGTATAATACTGACAGCTGGGGTGCCAGAAAATAGTGTTTTTGAAAAAAAAAAACCCGTTTTAATTAGGGAAAGAGAAGCGGGGTGTGGTGAAAAAATAAAAAAATAATAATAGCATCATCATTGGGCTATATCATATTAAAGTTAATTAAAAGCAGAAGAAAAGAACAGAGATTACAGTTCCATATTCATTATCTAACTGGAACAGTTTTTTTTTTATATACAGCCTTTTAAAAATTTAAAGGCTAATTTCGTGGAATTTGCATATTTATGAAAGCTAACAACATCCACTTAAACAAAATGGTAAAAAAAAAAAAAATCACAATTCTTATTTTACATGTTCTCGATATATAGAGGAAACAAAAGAACAAAAATATGTAAATTTTAAAACATTAGGTTCAAATATATTTTTATTGGTTGATTTGATATGGAATGACCCCTTAATTCTTAGCCACAGTTTTCAAACATTAATTTAATTTATGTGTGTCTGATAAATAGTATAATTTCCTAGTAGTAGTTCCCTTTCCAAAGCTGTTCTCAAATTTAAACTGACTACTTTCTGACACATTTTTGAATTCATTTTTTTTTTTCGTAAACGCATAAAAGATTGGCAGATATTCTTGACTAGCGCAGAAGTCAACAGAAGCATAATTTAATTTAGGTGTAGACACATAATTTAATTTATGTGTCTGATAAATATAATTTTCTAGTAAATGTATTTCCTTTCAAAGGCTGTTCTCAAATTTAAACTGACTACTTTCTGACACATTTCCGAATTCATTTTTTTTTTTTTCGTAAATGCATAAAATTGGCAGATATTCTTGACTAGCGCAGAAGTCAACAGAAGCTAACATCGCTGTGACTTGCGTTCATATTTTTTTTTTTCGGGTTGCTGGAAAAAAAGTCCGAAATGGGACAATTTTTATTTAAAAAAAAGAAAGAAAGAAAGAGAAAATCCCTCAATATATTGTTTTAAGTTTTGGGTACACTTGTGCTTATGATAATGTTTAATGTTATTAAATACTGGAATTAAAAAATTAAACTCTTGAACTAAGAAAAAAAAAAACTAGATCAAAATATTTGAAAATTTTATTTCCAAACCATTTGAAAATGGTGAAAATTTTGATGTGGGACATTTATGTAGAGTAGAGGTAAAGTATGAGGAATTTATATTTAAAAAAATATATATTTCTACAGGTCTAAGTTAAATGCAAAGCGCGATTTTACTTTATTTATTGCTATGTCTTCTACAAAATTTGCAGCTGCAAGATTAAATACATTTGTACTTGAAAAATCTTTTTATACATCAAAAATAAGCAGGGAATTCGATTTTGAAATTGATTTTGACAGTTATTATAAAATAAATATTACAGAAAAATTTCAATATAACAAAAAATATTTAAAATTATGAAATTAAATATTTGTAGACGTTTGGACAGACTGGAGAAAAAAGTGGAACCTATCGCAATACTTCCCTCTCTCCCAGTGTCCATTCCTACATCCAGATAGTATGTTTAGTTTATATAGCTTATCAAGTTAATCATGGTGCTTTTGAGACTTAACTTAATTAGTGACTTGTAAACACAGAATACGGAAGTATGGTAACAATTTATTATTTTGTTTTGGAAATTTAATAAGTGCTAAAATCAATTTCAAAATATAATTCAACATTAACATTTGATCTGTAAAAATGATACTTTTTAACTTAAAAAGGTTTACAAACTTATGTAAAAATTATAGCATATATAAATGAGTTTATTAGATACTCCATCTTGTGTACACAGCAAAAAATAAATAAATAAATAAAATAATATATATATATATATATATATATATATATATATAATGTTGATTTTAAGGTACAATACTGACACCCCAGCTTCCAGCATTATACAGTAAAATCAACATTTTTTTTTTTTTTTTTTTTTTTTGGCCGTGTATAAATGAAAATAAATAATAGTGTTTCACTTTAAGCAAAATCAGTTTTTTGTCCAACTCCTGCTTCCCCCTCCCCCCCCCCCCACTAGATATTAATTGATTAAAATTTTCTTTCAAGAGTTTCGTTTTAGCAAAAACTCAAAAAATAAAATAAAATGAAATAAATAATTGGCCCACATTTGATCTCGGTCTGAAAAATTGTTTTGGTTTGGCATTAATTGTTAGATTTGGTTTCTCATTTATCTTAGTGCACTGATGGGAATTTTTATTTATACAATTTTATCAATGGTTATACGTTATTTACAACAGAGATCGCCAAACCTTACGGAGCACTCAATTCCCAATTTTAAGTCCCGCAAATCAATGATATGACTTGTTAAAAAACATAACTTATATTTGGATGATAATGAGCAGAGAACTTCTATTTTATTAATGCGAAATCCATCTATTTTAAAACAAAATTACAAATGCGTATTTAATTAAACAAGAATCATACATTTCTATTTAATCAGAGCAAAAGTCTTTAACGGCTGTTTAATTATAATATAATTATTAAAGTTAGTTTAATTATGTTAGTATAATTATTAAAGCTAGTTTAATTATTACAAAGTAACTGAAGTTTATTTAAGTATGATATATTTTTGTTTGATATATGTTCCTGCTAGTTTAGGAAACGTATACATATTTTGTTTCAATGACAGTATTTCAAGGCGGAGAGACCTTTTTATTTCAAACCGAGACAAGAACCATATTATAAATGTTTTGACAGATGAAAATTTCTTTTCGAACAAATATGCTGTTGAAAACTGAATCAACTTTTCGTTTATTTTTCTCTCGGCAGTAGGTATTTACATTTTATGGAGAGACAGAAGTCAAAAATTACCTGCTTTGCAAATAAATATAAAATAATTTCTATTAACACTCAACGTCTGCTTTAATTTAAAATTTCCTAAATATAAGAATTTCTTAGAATATTATTTTTGTTTTGTTATTAATAAAATTTTTCATAAAATTTAAGTAATATCCAGAATTTTCTAACGGGCCACCAGTTGGCGACCGCTGATTCAGAGGTCCTTTAAAAAAACTTACGAAGCGCACTATGTACAAATATATTTTTTAAATGCGGCGAAAATTCGTTGGCGATTTCTCTCTCCATCTTCCGTTAACCCTTACTGCCAAAGTAATCTGATTATTTAAGAGTGGGGTGGGAGCAGAGAGAAAGAGTTAGAAAAAAAAAGAGGGGGGCAGGGGGTTTGTAGAAATGGGAAAAAAACGGAAGAAATTGTTAAGAGAATGGATGAAAAGCAGAGGAAAGGAGAGAGGGCAAAAAAAAAAAAAGTTTCTTTTTTCTTTTTTTTTTTTTTTTTCTTTTTTAAGGATATGCTGATTTTGGGGTTAGAAATAAGATGTGGAAAAAATTTTCAATTGATTTTGTTGGTGATGTTTTCATTGCCGTCTCTCTCCTTCGACGAATGGGATTCTGGGACAAGTGGTGAATTTTTATTCTAGGGTTTTGAAGTGCTGGTGAAGAGGGTGTCTAGGATGAGTGCATAAATTCGGGAACATCGAAAGGTTGATAATAGACTTTGAGTTTTTAAGTTCGGAGCAAAAAAAAAAAAAAAAAAAAAAAAAGAAGAAGGTTATGATATATATTAGGTAAAAGAAAGCAGCTTGTTTCTGATTTTAGTAATCACTGCTTATTGCTATTTAACAATTCGTTATAAATAATCTCATTATCTCTGGAGTAGTTTGAATAGAACGGTTTTATTCTGTTTTTAGGGTTCCGTACTTAAAAAGCAAAAACGGAACCATTATAAGATCACTCCTGTGTCTGTCTGTACGTCTGTCAGAGCCCCTTTTCTCGTAAACTATGGGACGTGGAAAGTTCAAACTTGGAAAAGTTATAAAGCCTTTTTACCCATATATTTTCAGATTGTTAGCCATTCACAAATATGTTTAGGAAAAATTTAGGGGGGTAATTAAGTTACTTGAAGAAAAAAAAGTTTTCTTTTTGTATATCATGTGGGGTATCGTGTGAAAGAACTCGTAATATCGAACTCAAAAATATATATTTGTTTTAACTTTAGGTATTATATTTTCAGAGATATCGTCGAAAATGTATTGCAAAGATATGTCCTCCCCCCCCCCCTCTATTTCTGAATCTAGTAAAATTAAAATTATGAAAAAATTAGGGGTGGTAGGAGTTTATGTAAACCTTGTAGGAAAACTATAGCGATTTTCTTAGGTAACATAGTTTTTGAGAAAAACGCATTTTTCTGTTACACAGAAACTTTACTTTTCGGATGGTCAGCAGGGGAATTGACGGCCGCTCGAGGTATGCATCGACGCAGAATCATCGAAGGATATTTGATAATGATTTTCGAGAAAAATTGTCTGTAATTAGCCTGTATAATAACTAATTTACTTGAAAAAAAAAACTTTCTTTTTATGTATCCTGTAGGGTATCGTTCAAAAGATCTCCTAATATCAAGGTCAAAAATATATTTGTTGTAATTTTAGGTATTTTATTTTCAGATATATCGTTGAAAGTATTCTGGAAAAATATGCCCCCCCCCCTCCCCTCTTTTAATATCTAGTCTATAGAAACAAAAATTATGAGATAATTAGGGATAGTAGGAGTTTATTAATTAATACTAATTTATAAATTTAATGTACGGAACCCTTTGAGTGCAAGTTATACTCGTACTTGACCGATTTATTTAGAATAACACGTAAACTTCATTAATCCGGATATCATTAAGTTGAATTTTACTTAATCAGGATTTAAAAAAAAAAATTAAGAGCGTAAACAAACTAGAAAAGTAAACAAATTAAAACATACATGGATATTAAGAACATTTGACACATTTGCGCGAATTAATAGTTCAAGAAATTACCTCTAAAATTAGACAGCTGTACAGTTTTATTCTGTTACAGTAATTTCTACAAACCAATACGCGTTACATGTGAGTGTGTGGATGAACCTATATTCCAATTCTAAGTAATATAATGTGTTTCAATAGAAAGTATGTGCGGTAAATGTTGCTAATTAGGAAAAGTACCAGGAATATACCCTTCAGCTGTGTTTGGTCACTCAAAGAGTCGCTCATTACCTGTAGTTACTTCACGTCTTAAACCTAATAGGTATGACATTTACTATGTTGTTTTATTTACTCCTCTACTTTTTTGTGATAACAATATTTTTCGGGTCTATCTTCTAATGGGGCACCCTGTACAACTTACAGTCACCAGGTAGTACCTAAATGTCGTGTAATTTTTCAGGCATGGGAATTTCAGTCTGTAAGAGCACTTGCGGTCATATGATCTTGAAATGAATCCGAGTTTTTATTTATGAGAGAGTTAATTTGTTTGCTGTTGCAACACTTAATGTTCTTTCGATGCAATGTCCTATAAATCAGTAAATAATTATGATATAATTTCATTTGTGATTTTTCATATATTTCAAACACACGGAGATAAGTTTTTAGGAGTAATTAATTTTGCGGTTTCTCTGTCAAAAAGAAAAAAAAATAGCGTGTAATAATTAAAAAAATGCGCTTTTATCGATTACCATATATACTCGTGTATAAGTCGGCAAAAAAAAATTTTTTTTTCATTAAATTAGTAAACTTTTTACGTTTCTAATCAGACTTCTTCTTTTTTTTTTTTTAAATTCAACATTTTAAAATTGTATAATTATGTAAAACTAAAGAAGCTTAAACTATTTTGAAAACTATTCACATCAATTTAATGATTACTTACTTTTTTTTTTTTTTTTTGAAAAATCTATTCATGCCTTATTTACAAGGGTAAACAACTTCTTAAACTGCTATAATATAGTACTTCTTTGTATTGTAGTACTCTTTAGGAGAGAAATCTAGAAGCAATCTCAAGTTGAACTCTTTTTAAAAAGGGGATTAAAATGTTGAAAGGGATGCCCCTGTATTAAAGGGAATTCTATCCCAAGAGAAAAATGAGTGCAGAACAATTACAGAGACATTATTGTTGAGATTTTTTTTTTTATCATCACCATTATCCGCTTTTATCTGTCTCTCCAACCTAGACACATATGTGATTAATTAAAAGACTTGCACATTCACCAATTATCTGCGAAAAAATATGACTCCGGTATTTCACTCCGCTATTTTTTTTTTTTTTTTTTTTTTTTTTTTTTTTACTTACTCGTGTTTAAGTCGACCCCCCATTTTCAGCTCCCAAATTTTGTCTAAAACTCTTCGACTTGCACACGAGTATATACGGTAATAGTTTTATATGCGTTGAAAAAACAATTTAGAAATCCTAAAATGATAGTTTTAAAAATGCTTGTTTTTCTTTCCCGAAAGCGTTAGCCATATCTTAAAAAAGAAACAGAGCAAAAATCATATATTTTTAAAATAAATTCACGAGCTCACGCTTTCTAACAAGCGTAAATTAAAATAGTGAATTTTCGGGTTTGGGGCCCAGATCATATTGACGTAATTTATGGGAAAGGTTTTGGAAAAATCATGAATTACAGTCATAAAATTAGGATTTCAAAATAAATTTTTGATTTTCAAGATAAATATTGAATGCTTATAAAAAAGTGTTTCTTAAAAAAACTATTTTTATTTTTATATTTATTAAAATTAATAATACTCTAAGATTTCGCACAAATTTATGAAAAAGAAGAATACTGAACCATTAATAACATTTTATTTGAAAATACTGAACAAAATTATAAACAAGTAAGAACAAAATTATATGCAGGTATCATTTAATTTACTGTAAACACAATCAGTTATTCCACTCATATTTAACTCTGTCACATTTTCCTTACAAATTTCCTTTATGCGAGTTTTTTTAATCTCATCGTAACAGTCGATAAAGTAGCCTTTGAAGGCAATGTCACCACCACCGACTTTCCTGCACCATCCTTTCAGCCGAAAGCGGTCCATTACCCAAGTCTCTTTACTCCAGGAGGGATTAAAACTGGATTGCAAAACTCCTATTCAAAAAGAGACCCCAAAAAAGGCAACAGGCAACATTGAGCTGCATTAAATGGTCCCTTTCTCGAACGAAGCAATCGAAGCAAGGACTTCTCTTTTTTTAAAAAGCGCAACCTGCACGCGGGACTTCATTCTAAAAAGCAAACAGACCATTCAGAAAAAAGCCTTTTTTTTTTTTTTTTTTTTTTTTTTTGTATTTTAAAACCTACCTTTTCTCTTTTTCTTTTGAAAGAGAGGTTAAAAAAGCATATTATTTCTCGGGGAATATAAATCCTTTTATCCCCCTTGCTGGATAATCTCTGCATTCTACTTTTTTTTTTTTCGAGCTTAAAAATGGTACACTATAGGTACCGTATGTGTGCTATTTTCTGTTTTGTGAGATGGCTGGTATGAAGATAATTCTGTTAAATCCTCATTTTCGACATTTAAAACATTATTTCAAATATAACGTGTTTTAAAATTATTTGAAAGACTTCAACTTAAAATATTTTATTCATAAATTGTCAAAATAAGCCGTAATATAATATCACACATAAACAGTCTAAATTTGCAATGGTTATCACAGAGTTAACTCACAATCACTCACTATTCACACTTCGTTATTCTGCACATGTCAATTTCATTCAGTCTCATCGTTTTCTGCAATTTTCTTATCCATATTTTCAGGGATCGATTTACATATTTGGGGGCCTTGGGCACAAATGCTTATGGGGGCCCCCTTCTACCAATGCTAACAGCTGCCGTGAGTAAAAATATATAATAATATTTAAAAAAACTGTAAACAAAATCGAAGAAGAAAAATACGACTTTTGTAGAGATTGACCTCAACTATTCAATGAAAAAAAATCATTTAAAAAAATTGAAGTAAAAACGAGATACTTTTAAAAATGTTGGTCATAGGATTAACATTAGCAAGCGGGTGTTTTCACTTGAGTGAAGTGCCCCCTCAAAAAATTATTTTTAAATAAGCGATAAACAGATTTTACCAAAATAATTTTTTCTATTAGTTAAAACTTCATCAGATTTTGGCCAATAATTGAAAAATCTTCAGTAGCATTTTGGGGCCTCTAAAATTCGGGGGCCGTGCCCCTAATGTCCTGCCATAAATCAGGCACTGCATATTTTGCACATGTTAGCGCTAAATGCGATCTTGCAGTTCACGCAAATCTTGGAGAAAGGGGGTTTTGTAAGGCCCGCTACATAATCAATCCCCTAAGAAAAGAAAATTCTCTCGCTCTCTCTCTGATTATTATTTTGAATCAAAATACTAATAATTAATGTTGATTACTTTTTCTTAGAAAATGAAATAACTTCCCAACAAGTGCTGCAACAACTTATCTGTCAAGAGATTGTTCTACTCTTCAAGATTTTTTCTTGTGTCTGGCAACATTCCTAGCTTTCTCCACAAATTTTTTCCAGCAACTTTCCAGCTTCCGGCGACACTCTGCTCTGCACTATGTGTGATACACTCCGACATTTGGCAAGCCTTTTTTTTTTTTTTTTTTAATCATTCTGTGCTATTTGAAGATGTGTTTAACTGCATATATACAGGAAAATGAAGAAAAAAAAACTAGGCAATGGAAAAAAAAAAAAAAAAAAAAAAAAAAAAAACCCAGAAAACGTCATTTATGCATCACTGGATACTTTAATACATACTTTGATACCACAGATAAACAATAATGATATTTTCACGAAAAAAATACTGTTACAGACTAATGAGTCAACAAACAAAAATATAAAACCAAAAATCTATTTCTGTGTTCATGTAAAAAACTTACCAAAATTTTATTGGTTTCGTTTTTACCAACTGTCCTTTATAATAGGAGGATTGTACAATTTACTACTATATATATATATATATATATATATTTTTTTTACATCTGTTTTGCAATTACTCAATTCACCAATACTCAGTTTTACTCATCAGTATTATATAAGACTTGTCATAATTAAAATTGAAGGGAGTTTTGCATTTTCCCACACAAATATTTAAATAATAATAACAACAAAAAAGTCATTTGAGATAAAATACAAAAATTTAGCCAAATTCAAAAACTAACAAAAGCGGAAAATCATGCATCAGGCATTAGATTATGAAACACTTTCCAACACTAACAAAATATCATTAAGAAATTTCATTTTTTTTTTCATACAACGAAATGAGCTATCTATAAATAAGCAATTTAAAGGATACATAACTCAGTAAAAATTCATTTTCACCGATTGCTGTCAATATACGGTAATGTGTGTGAATTTTGCCTTGTATCGCAGCCTTGCAGCCTTGTATATATGATCTAATTGAATTTATATACACCACGTAATGCACTAAAAATTAAATAAGTTTAAAACAGCATATCACATAGAGGAAAACTCACTTCCAGCAGTTATTCATCAGAGTCAGCCCTTTAACCGAATTATTTTGTGCGTCTCTGTAAATGAACGATAAATGCTTCGCACTCCATAATCTATTAGAAAACATGTTGTATGCACCTCAGTGATCCTTTTTAATTTCATTATGTTTGAAACACCTTACAGTCAATAAAATGCACCGAAAATGATTTTTTTCCATAGACCATAATGTAACAGAATTCTCTTGTGTGTCCTTATAAACGAATTATAAATGCTTATTCGTTTCATTTTCCATACCGAAAATTCTATAGTAAACCTAAATAACATATAAAAATTACATGTAAATCCAAGTATATTTACGAAAGTTAGAGCCCACACTGGCGGACAGACAGACAGGCAAGAAAGCCGAATTCATAAACGCGTTTCAACTATGTTGAAAAGGGTTAAAAATGCGATATTACTTTTGAAAATCCTATAAATCTAAATTGCTCATTATACAGGACAATGGTAAAATACAGATTAAAAATTTAACAATATATATATATATATATATATATATATATATATATATATATATATATATATATATATATATATATATATATACCGTATATACTCGTGTATAAGTCGAAGAATTTTAGACAAAATTTGGGAGCTGAAAATGGGGGGTCGACTTATACACGAGTAAGTAAAAAAAAAAAAAAAATTGCGGAGTGAAATACCGGAGTCATATTTTTTCCGCAGATAATTGGTTAATGTGCAAGTCTTTTAATTAATCACATATGGGTCTAGGTTGGAGAGACAGATAAAAGCGGACAATGGTGATTGATAAAAAAAGCTCAACAATAATGTCTCTGTAATTGTTCTGCACTCATTTTCTCTTGGGATAGAATTCCCTTCAATACAGGGGTATCCCTTTCAACATTTTGATCCCCTTTTTAAAAAGAGTTCAACTTGAGAATGCTTCTAGATTTCTCTCTTAAAAGTCCTACAATACAAAGAAGTACTATATCAGGGGTCTGTCCAGACTTTTTTCACAGGGTCCTGTTTTTGTGAAATTGTGAACAGCTTTTTATATTTGTGAAAAATCTAATCATAATTTTATGAATTTGAAATGGTCGTTATATTCAGGTTCTAGTTTATGCATTTTTAAGAAGATATATGGATATAAAATACATATATTTTCTTTATATATGTAAAAGTGACAGGTCAGATTTTACTTTTAAATGATCAATTTTTGAAATGTTTCGTTTAAAGATAAAAATAGGTATTTTAAAAACACAAATTGCACAAATTGTGCTTATTAGTTGCTAAAATCAGTGTAAAAATTGTTTTAAACTCATAAAAGAGCTAAAATCCTACATGTTTCGGCTTTAAACTTAAAGCCATTATCGGAGAAGAGGAACAGCACAAACGACTACTGATCTTTTAATTGTGAGTAGTCGTTTGTGCTGTTCCTCTTCCCCGATGATGGCTTTAAGTTTGAAGCCGAAACATGTAGGATTTTAGCTCTTTTATGAGTTTAAAACAATTTTTATACTGATTTTAGCAACTAATAAGCACGCAATTTGTGCAATTTGTGTTTTTAAAATACTAGTTAACAGTGTAGTGTCCAAATGGATTCAATTATAAAAATAGGTTTTTTACAAAATTCTTCTAAGACAAAGAATTTTGCGAAGGGTCCTGTTTTAAGGAAAATAATTTTGTGAAGGGTCCTGTTTTAGGGAAAATAATTTTGTGAAGGGTCCTGTTTTAGGGAAAATAATTTTGTGAAGGGTCCTGTTTTAGGGAAAATAATTTTGTGAAGGGTCCTGTTTTGAAATGAAAAATTTTGTGAAGAGTCCTTTAAAGGACCCAATTTTTTCCTAAACAGATCCCTGTATATTTTAGCAGTTTAAGAGGTTGTTTACCCTTGTAAATAAGGCTTGAATAGATTTTTCAAAAAAAAAAAAAAAAAAAAAAGTAAGTAATTATTAAACTGATCTGAATTGCTTTCAAAATAGTTTAAGCTTCTTCAGTTTTACATAATTATACAATTTTAAAATGTTGAATTAAAAAAAAAAGAAGTCTGATTAGAAACGTAAAAAAAAAAAGTTAACTAATTTAATGAAAATTTATAATTTTTTTTTTATCATCGATTACAAATCATTTTTCAACATACTACCAGATATGTGGTTCGACTTATACACGAAAATTCATTTTTTTACAAAATTTTGCGTAAGAATTGGGGGGGGGGGGGGGGTCGACTTATACGCGAGTATATACGGTATATATATTAGTTTCATATTTATCCTTTTTTCTTCGAGATTCTTTTAAGATTTGCTAATTATTATTAATAATTTCAAATTTTATAGTACTGGATCAGCAGAAAGTGGAGGATGACCGAAAAATTACTAGCAGACGGTTTGGCAGATATCAGCTTCCAGCTTAAGGCTATGTTCTCAAATCCAAACTGGCTATTTTATGACATATTTTTAAATACTTTTTTGTTTGAAAATGCAAGAAATTGGCAGGTTTTCTTATTCAGAAACTATGTAATCGAAATATGTTTTTCATTTATTTATTTATTTATTTATTTTTTATTTTTTGGTAAAGGAAGATCTTTTAGAAAATACTGCAAAATCGGCGTTTCAAATTGCCGATATTTCAGCAAGAGGAAGGGAAAAAACATGTCGTCAGTGATACGAATCACTTATAACTCAATAAGTAATTTATATATGAAAAAATCGAAAACTTATTTCGATTCCAAATCGCTTCAATACACAGAAAAGAAAAAAGAAAAAAAAAAAAAAAAAAAAAATGGGTCGAAAGATTCTTAGGTATGTGCCCAAATTGGGTCATGCCTGTTTTGGTTACCACTGTGTATCCATTTTGGGCATTGTTAAATGTTAAATACCCATTTAAAAAAAAAAAAAAAAAAAAAAAAAAATGGGCACATACCTAAGAATTTTTCGACTCAAATTAGGTTTTATTTTTTTATTTTTTTTTTTGTGTAGCTTGCCAGTTTTATGCTTTTGTATTTAAAAATGAGTCAGAAAGTTTCGCGTTGTTGAGCAAGTCATTTGAGAACTACCTGAAAATGCTCTCTACGCACTGCACTGCAAATATCTAAATCTAAGTAACTTGATATTTGTTCAATAATAGCCAGCTCCAATCTCTGACCAATCAACTCCAATCTCTGCACAATCTACTCCAATCTCTCAACAAGTAGATTGTGATTACATCGCAAAAGGTATGACTAATTGAAATAGACCCATAAGTCTTTAATGTAACTCATAATGT
Organism: Maratus michaelseni; assembly: GCA_963931845.1. Classification (NCBI taxonomy): domain Eukaryota; kingdom Metazoa; phylum Arthropoda; class Arachnida; order Araneae; family Salticidae; genus Maratus; species Maratus michaelseni. The sequence continues at coordinate 178,185,426 of OZ007592.1, read as the reverse complement.
TTATTTTAATCCTCACGCGCATGAATGATTATTAAAATAATTGTAAAAATATTTTGAATTTAAAATATTTTTAAAATGAATTATTAAGAACAAATAATATTGAATTTTTTAAAAATTACATTTATTGCAAAATTACACAACAAGCTGAACATGAGGTTACAGGCAATAATCAATTATTAATAATATAGTTATTCAGCTGTTCTCAAATCCAAACTGATTACTTTCCGACACATATTTTAATACATTTTTGTTCTCAAACGGATGAAATTAGCCGGTGCTTTTATACAAAAACAATGTAATCGAACTTTTTTTTTTTTGCGACAACATAGGAGTGAGGAACAATCGCTTATAACACAAGATGTAATTCATTTATTGAAAAAAAGAATAAAAACTGTTTGATGACAAATAGCTTCAATAATTATTTCTGCAAGTGTGCAATGCTTTAACATTTAAAAATGAGTCAGAAAAAGTGTCGGAAAGTTTCATGTTGTTGAGCGTAAAAAATGTTTTTTTTTAAGAAATCGACTTAAACAGTTTTTAAGTAACTTAAATTGTGATACATTAAGACAAAAAAAAAAAAAAAAAATCCTTATTGAGATTTTGATATTCTTTGAGAAAATTATCTCGCATGCCGGAAAAAAAAAATGCCAAAGTGAATTTTTCAACTGAATTTCTGTAAAGAAAATAGTTCTGCTGTATTTTACAATTGTTACTGAATTTCATATGAGATTTACATTTAATAAATGGGTAAAAATAAAATATACGCAGTTCTGAGAGGTCTGTTTTGCAATACAATCGCGCATGTGAGGTTGTCATGCATGAGAGAGTTAAAATACCAATATTTCTTACTTGGCATTTTACCTTCTGCATTTTTTTGACATCTGCTTGAGCAGGAAACCCAAAACCCAAAACACTCTCTTTTTTGAACCGCTTACTAAAAGTCAAAATATGCAAACACCTTTTCGCAAACAGGATTGTAGACCAGGCATCCTTTTTGACTCCTAAGCAGAAAGGAACAAAAAAATATTGCTGCGGCTATTTCCTATCGCTCAATTTAAAGCCGATCAGACTCTTCTCAGTTCTGGACATTTTTTGGTACCCCCTGCCATTTCTTCATGTTCCAAAAAAGGTCAACCGCTTTTAGCATAATCCTGCTTTGCAGGGAAAGAATATTTACAGCGTGGTATATGAGTGGAGGGGATTATGGCGCGACCAAGTTTTTGCCCGGCGTAAATCTGACCGGTGAAAGAGAAGCCCTGCCGGCTGACAAGATTTAAAGAGATTTGAAAAGCATAGTTGAACTGAAAAAAAAAAAGGTTTTCTTTATTTTCTTTTTCTCGGAGGTACATTTTATTTATCCTTGCTAGGATGGAACAGTTTATGTTTAGAAATGAGAGAGGTACAGTAATATCTGCACTTACAAACTTCAAAATATGGATTCTGGTGATAATATTGAGAATAGTTTTGTCAACACTGTTGATTCCATTGTTGATCTATGAAAGAACTGTTGAGAGAGAAAAAAAGACTGGTTGGTACACGCGAATGCGAGGCAGCGTATTACTGCTTAATTTACTGTTAATTTTACGGTATAATACTGGCAGCTGGGATGCCAGTATTATACTGTAAAATCAACACTTTTTTTTTGCAGTGTATAATATCTTTTTGAGATTTAAGCGTGAGATTTTTTAAGTGTAAAAAAGGTCGTATAATTTGAAGGAGTTTTTCTAAAAATGAAAAACTTGCAGAATATCTTCAATTTGTTTTCCGGCGTATTTGAGAAAAATATTTCTAATGGGAAAATATCCCTCTTTTTCACATACCAGACATTATTGAGTATAACGTACGTATTTAAATTTGTTTGACTTATTTCTATATTCTGAACTTTATTGAATAATGACATAAACTGTTATGCTTAAAAGTTTTTTAAATCAATTGTACTCTAAAATTTTGATAAATGCAGGGAATAGTTTCAGGAAATGAAATACCATCTGTATGCTTAGAACTTTGTCTATCATTTTGAATAAAATATTTTCAATAATAATATATTATTTACATCATATAATTTGCATGTTACAATTTATTTTTTAAGATAACCATGTACAACTACTGTATTCATTTGTAATACCATTTGCACAATGCTACTTTCTTTAATGATTTGTTTATGGGCTGCAACATTCTCATTACCTTTATCATTGTAATTTTTTACTAATAAATTGCAATGTAAGATTACATATTATTATTGCATGACCATTACATTACAATACGTTGGATCTTTACAATGTACATAATTACTTTTACTTAACTCCGTAAATATTTTGTATAATTATGTTATAAATTTCTTACAGTTAATCACAGTTTTCAAATAATTTTAAATATTGTGTTTCCGTTTTAAAGATGTGGTTATGGGTCATTCCATGGTAACTTACGTTACATTTAGAATAATTGACCAGTAATTTTAGTAATATAATACCAAAAAATATTCATAATGTAAAGTTGATGTGATTTGATAATTAAACCTATCCAAAGGAAAAAATGCATGAGAATTACTTAAATTTAGTGCTATTTCTTGAACTCTGGAAATTATATTTACTATGGTAACTTACGTTACATTGAAAAGAAACGTAAGTTACCATAATAAATTTAATTTCTACTGTTCAATAAATACCACTAAATTTGAGAAATTTGCATCCAAATTTCGGTTTGGATAGGTGTAATTAAAAAATCCCATCAACTTTTGAATATTTTCTGGAGTTATATTACTAAAATTACTGAAGTCAATTATTCTAAATGACCATGGAATGACCCTTATTCTTAAAAGATTTTTTTAAGTCCCTTAAAATGAACACAATTCAATACAATAATCGAAATTTAATTTTCCATCTGCTGGATCCCTTGAAAAATATAGACTACATTCAGGAATATTTCACACACTAAGTTCTCCTTTGCTATTCATGCATGAAAGGGAGTATACCTAATTCCCTGCTTGTCGCAGAACTCTCGTTGGCTTATTTTGAGCAATAGACAAATTTGGCACATACGACCTTAGTTACTGTTTGGGTCTTTCAAAGCTTCTGTGAAGACCTTTTTAATAGAAGTTCTAGTTTATCGGTGACAAGAAAGCAGAAGCCACAAAATGCCGGAAAGCTGATGGAAACACCTCCTGCAGAAAAAAGCAGAAGCCAAAACTTCCATTGATAGGTGCTAGGAGTCCTTCTGGGTCTGCATTCGAGAGCAGTAGACTGCATAATTGCTTCCTGAAAAGAAGTCCTTTCGAGTTTAAATGAGCATGAAGGTAGGTTCCCCCAGACAATTGCTGTTTTCTTTCGGGACCTTTTGGCTGGCTAGAAATGCCGAAAGTCTCCCGAAAATAAGTATCGCGTGGGAATAAATTTTTTGCTTAAAGTTGCTCATTTTTCTTACCTAAAGAAATCGAAGGCGATGAAAAATTGGTAAAATAAAACGCCTTATTCCAATTTTCTGCGTTGATGTTTCCTTTATTGGTGACTTGAAGGAAAAAATAGTAGAAATCTGTTTTTCATAGTGGCAATATTATAGTAATGATAAGGTATTTTATCATAGATAACGTAAGGTAGTTTATTAACGAATATTTTTAATGAAAATTTATAATGTTTGATTTTTACTTAATAATACTAGTATTTTTTTTTTGAATATTGATATAAATTAATATTACCAATGGCGTTGGACAGGATAGAAGAGTTATGGGAAGGGTTTTTAATTTCAATTACTCAGAAATAGTATAAAATAAATAAGTAACTTTGTCTTGTAAATTTGGCTCAAACCAACATAATGAAAATCACAAACAACTAGAATAAATTTAGCATACAACTTTTATTCTTATGTTACAAACTTTTTTAGATCGTAGTTAGCCTAACTGATTTAATCCTCTTTAAGATTATCCAAAAATCCATTTAATTATTCATTATTGCGAAGACAAAAAATATTTACTCGTAAGTTAATATGTTTTCATAGGATGCTATTGTTAAAAAAAAATTTCGAATCCCATATTACTTTTGACTGATCATACCTCAACTTTTCTATGAAACACTGATTAACAAATGTCACTCCTTAAAATATTTGTACTTCTTTTACATCAGGCTTTTCTTTCAGACAGTAGCTGGAGTCGACGACACACAAGACATTATCTTTAATTCGATATTCTACATCAAAACTGAACTTCAGTCCCATGAATGAACAGAGCTAATTTCCATAGTCAGAGTTTAAAGCGAAATCAGAATATTTTAGTTCCATGTGGGGCAAAACAGAAATTTATGGCGAACATCACTAAGAATAAATTTGTTCTTATTGTTGTTTTTTGCTATGTTTTTTTTAACTAAAGCTTTTCTATTGTCGACTGTATAATTGATTTAATGTTATTGTAGATAATTTATTTCATTTATACCTTTCTTTTAACACATACTATTACAACTTTACTATGAATTTAGCAAAACTTATGGTTAGTTGGACCTAGTTGGGGGCTACTTGGATCCAAACATAAAATAATTTAAATCCGTCCTTATTTAGAAAAGTCCTGAATTGAATGAGCGAATCTTGATATAATTTACTATTGAAACAATTTCGTTGAATGTAGTCTTGAAATTTCCAGGCATTTTTTGGCAAACGGCGACTTACGGTAAATACAACTGTGTGCCCAAACTACATGGGGTGTTTTAGCTTTAACCATTAACAGTTTCATTGATAGCTCGAGCCTCATTTGTACTTAAAACTAATACATCTTGAAGAGTTTAGTTATTTTTCTTGTATGAAACTGTTTAAACACTTGAATAATGCTGCACTTGTTGTGTGAGTTAGAAGGGGTTTGCAAAGCAAAAAAAAAGTCACATATCCCACCAAAAACCCACCAAATTCGTAATGAACGAAAACTATCAAACTTATAGTATTACAAATGTCTAAACGCTCATCTAGTTGCAATGCGAAAAAAGACTGAATATTCACATGTTCAATCAATCGGTTCTTAATATTTTCACAAATATTCTACCTCCGGAGCATAGAAATGTATCCGCCTACATATTTGGGGTTTTATGCTTATTAATGATCTAGACTAGAAATTCTAGTCTTACAAATCCCTCCTCCTCCGGAGCTACAAAAATTCCTCCAGAAGAAAAAAAAAACTGAATTCAACATTGGACTTGAGGACTCCCGGCTATAAGCCCGCGGGTCCATGGACAATATTTTTAGAATATTAATTAGATTAGATATTAATTAGATTAGTTAGTATGTTTTGTATAACGTTATTGCGAATAAATATTTCTAATTCACATATTTCTTTTAACAGATTATATTATACAACTTTGCGACGAAATACTACATATAATAAATGACTCTCCTTAAAGCATTTATACTTACATCTTTTACATTACATCTTCAGACAGTAACTGGAGTCAACGTCACGCCAGACATTATCCTGAATTCGACATGAAAACTTCAACTTAAGTCCCATGAGCGAACAGAACTAATTTCCAAAGTCCGAGTTCGAAGCGAAATCAAAATTTTAGTCCCATGTGGCAAACAGAAACTTATGGTGGACATCAATACAGCGTGGTCCGCGTATTGTTTCAAAACTCGATCTTGACATTTTGTCCGTTCCCATAAGACGGATGACTTTTAAGGAGATGAAACATCGATGTCTCTACGTGGTCCAAGCACTTTAGATTATTAGACATGGTGATGGGAATGTTCAGAGGACAGAGGTAATGGAAGAATACTGCATGATTGTACAATATGTGGATGTAGAGATTATTTAGACTTCATAAGAATATTGTCTACTAAAGACAGAGGGGAAGGGGAGATACATATGTAGGTTCAATGGATGTGGAAAGTGCTGCCTTGGATGGTCTTCCCTAACTCCATCAAAAATCACTGAAGCCAATGAAATGTTATTTTTTCCCGATAATATTTGATAATGCAAAAGTAAAGATAATTCTTATTAAAAATGTATTTTTTAGGAATAAAAATTCCATAAGAGACACTTTATTTCTACGTTTTGAAAGTTAATGTTTCTAAGGTTTCTCAAAAAGAAAAAAAAAACACGAGAGAAAAATCATGTGTCATGAATAGATTATGAAACACTTTCGAACACATTCAAAATACCATAACAAAACTTCACCATTTAATAAGGTGAAAAAGTAAACAATTTGGAAAATGCATATCACATTTGAAAACCCAATTTCAGCATTTATACCATTTGTAGTCGAAAACGCTTATCACAGTTGAAAATTCCCTTTCAGCAATTTCCGTCAATCAACGGAAATGTACTCGAATTCTGTTGTTCAGCCCTGTATATGATCTAAATAATTTATACACACAAAGTAATATGCAAAAAAGTAGTTAAATTTGAAAAGGCATACCATAACTGAAAACGCAATTATCGCTCATATTGAGTACTGTAGACGAAGTTTTTGGGTGTCCCTGGAACATGTACGATAAATGCTATGCACACCATATTCATTCTACACTGAATATCTTGTAGTGCACCTGAGTGAAGTATATCGATTTCAATATGTTGTAAATAGTGTAACATCCAATGGGGGCTCGAGACTGTCTGGTTTTGGGGCACTAAATGCATGCTTGAAACACCTATTATTTTCATACCATTATTTTTTACAAGAAATCATTTCCTTGTTTAACCACAGAACTTTCTGACAGTAAATAAAATAAAACATTCCTTTTTAGCTCACAGGCTATCAAAGCCTGAGAGCTATAATGTGCCTGCAGGTTCTGTATGCATGTACGTACGTAACGTGATAACTCTTGATAGAAATGTCCGACTTGCTTCAAATGTTGTATACAGGTTCATTGTGATAAGGTGCTTCCTTGATTAGTTTTGGTGGTTCATTGGTTAAGTATAAAGGGGGAACGGGGACTAATCCCCCCTTAATTTAGATAAATGGGGTTTTCATGCAGAATTACCCGATTTGCTTCAAATTTTATATTAAGTTCATTGTGATAAGGCGCTTCCCTGATTAGTTTGGAGGTTCATTGGTTAAGTATAAAGGGAAGGGAACGGGGAGGGGGCTAATCCCCCACCTAAATTTATTGTCGATTTCTTTATTTTTCGAGGGGCATTATTGTTTGAAATAAGAGTATAATGTACAATTTGTGTGAATAGCCTGTGTGCCATCAGTTTAACGGCGCACTTTTCTTTTTATTTATAATAGTGGTAAGAAAATAATAAATTTAGCAGCCATGCATTTAGTGCCCCAAATAAAGCCTGTCACGAGCCCCCGCACTGGTAACATCATTAAAATACACCATAAACGAGTTTACTTTATAGACCGTAAAGTAGCGGAATACCTTGGAATTATAAAATTCTCAATTTATTTTTATTGACCACTCATGAAACAGTAACTTTAAAATAATAAAATATATTGAATAATTAGTTATTTATAGAAATGACATAGAAATGACCACAGTGTGTATTATTATTATTATTATTATTATTATTATTATTATTATTATTATTAAATATTAATATAATATATATAATTAAATATATATAAGTCAACATCCTCGATCCCAACTTCCTCTATAATCATTATATTTTTTGTATATAAACACCAAATAAGTTATGTATAAACACCCAAGAATTAATGAAATGAATTGATGATTGAATTCACCATGTAATTAGGATATTCATTTAGTTTTGCTTGTTTACATATAAATTTAATATTTTTGTTTTTATTCATGTCAGAAAATAAATATTTTATTCTGTGTAGATAATTGAGTATTATACATTTGTAAACTGATTTATGTAAGCATCGAGCACGATTCGTAAAAATATTTACATTAAATGGAAAGTCAAATCTTTCATCGTAAATGTCAAAGACTAATTTATTATTATTATTGATAGTATTTTTAAGTCAAGAAAATTTATATAATTATTAATCATATCATTTTGACTTAATGTGAGCTGATTGGGATATAAATTAATTAACGATGTGATATTAGAGTCATTGAAATAATATCTATATATATTATATATTATATATTATTTGTTTAAACTTAACTATCTTATTATGCGATTTCACGGTCCGCCAACTGAATACCAAGATTTTTTAACAGAAAATTTCATGTTAGGTTTCTGCAACATTTCCGCGAAAATTTACCTCCGAAGTAGTGCTCCCTATTAAACGTTTATACGAGTATACGTATAATACGTATTATACGGAGTGCAGATTTTGGATACGTATGATACGACCAAGGCGGTTATACGTTTTATACGAAACAGCATATACGGTACATCGTATATACGGATCTTACACCAGCGGTTAAACGTATAAACGTTTAAACGGTTTTCCTTCATTGCTTAAAAAAATATGCCTTTCTCCTACTGTTCTGCGGATCAGAGACCTTGAAAAACAGCCGCTGTGTCCTGTGCAGTTGGTACTTGCAAAAAAAAAAAAAAAAAAAAAAAAAGGAATATTTTTTTGTCAGTTTAGATTTCCCCCCCCCCCCCCCCCCCCTCAAATCTAAACTATTAATTATGAAATGATTTACCTTTCGCATATTTGTAACACACGCACATAGCTTATTTTGATTTACAACGTGGACATTTCGCCCGAAACATTAGTATTGCAGAACACAAACTTACATTGACTTCATGTTTTATACTGACATTGATCAATCAAAACTCCTGGGAAGTTTCATAATATTATTTTTATTTTAAAGCACCCCAAGGAGGGCACTCCCCTCCCCCCCCCTTTTTTTTATATTAAAAATATTTTGAAAATACGTTTTACAGCAAAAAAGAAAAGAGAAGGCAAGTCATTTTTAACTTGTGTGATTGCGTTCTGAAACCTGCAGTGACGATTACTTGTCAGGCTATAAGTAATCGAAATTTTTAGGTACTAACACAAAAAAAGAAATTTGTCAAGATTAACAACAATTCTTAAAAAGCAATATCTTGTAATGCACATACACTTTGTATAAAAAATACCACGAGTGTCATGGTTAAAAAATGAAATTGCGTTATACATTAACACAGAGTAGAAAACATTAGCACCGTGGAAAGAACAACATTTGACCTCCCGGGCGCAATTTGAGTATACGCACACAAAAATACATATATATTTTTTTAAATTACGAAAGAATATACCGTATATACTCGTGTATAAGTCGAAGACTTTTTGACAAAATTTGGGAGTTGAAAGTGCGGGGATCGACTTATACACGAGTTAGTAAAAACAAAAATAAATAAAGAATATTTCACACTCCGAAAGAAGTGTGAAATAGCGGAGTCATAGCTGGTCTGGGTTGGAAAGATAGATAAAAGCGCAGACAATGGTCATTTCCTTGTGATTGACACACACACACAAAAAAAAAAAAAAAAAAAAAAAAAAAAAACTAAATAATAATGCCGTGTAAATGTTCTGCACCCATTTTCTCTTGTGATGGAATTCCCTTCAATACAGGGACATTCCTTTCAATATTTTAATCCCCTTTTTAAAAAGAGTTCAACTGGAGAATGTTTCTAGATTTCTCTCCTAAAAGTCCTACAAGACAAAGAAATACTATATTTTAGCAGTCTAAGAAGTTGTTTACCCTTGTAAATAAGGCTTGAATAGATTTTTCAAACAATTTTTTTCTTTTTAAATATCAATAAATTGATGTGAATAGGCTTCAAAATAGTTTAAGCTTCTTCAGTTTTACATAATTATACAGTTTTAAAACGTTGAATTAAAAAAAAAAGTCTGATTAGAAACGTTAAAAATAAAATGTTTACTAATTTAATGAAAATTTATTAATTTTTTTTTTTAATCCTAGATTACAAATCAATTTTCAACATACTACCAGAAATGTGGTTCGACTTATACACGAAAATTCATTTTTTTTTTCAAAATTGGAAGTAAGAATTGGGGGGTCGACCTATACATGAATCGACTTATACACGAGTATATACGGTACTTAATAAGGATTAACAATAAATGTGAAACGTGTATATTCTCCTTATTTGCACAAAAAGTCTGTTTTACTTTCGTTATATATTTACAATAATCATTTATAGGGGAATATAACAAGTTTCTATGTATGAAACATATTATACAGATTGCTAAAGTAACACCACCGATTTCCAACTTGTTCTCCGTTCAATGACGTAACACTGATGTGATCCATTGGCATTAAAAGTAAATACGATGCTTGAAATATACGTACACTTGAATTAAACGTATACTTGAATTATACGTTTAACCGATATACGCTTACACGTATCCGGATACGTTTAAACGTATATTTTAAGGTATACGTATTTCTTAAATACGTATTATACGTATATACGTATATCGGTTAAACGTATAACTGAAATACGTATGGCATCGGGAGCACTACTCCGAAGGTAGTTTCTGCAAAACTTGCAAGTTAAATCTAAAAATAAAACTTTTCTAAGAAAATACAGGTATTCAAACAGACGACCATTTGAGAGCCCTGCGATTTAGAACAAAATTAAAGCTTTTTAAATAAATTTCTGAACTCAAAATTATATCGCTCTGCTGTGAGAAAAGTGACACAACTCAAATAATACATTTCATAGACGAGGCAAAAGAAGATTGAAATTTTGTTACTGTAACATAAAATTATTAGCACTTAGCTCTTACTTGCAGCCGTAGAAGTGTACATAAAAGTGCTAAACCCTTAGGAATCAAGACGAAGAAGAGATAGGGAGGATTGAGTAAATTTATCCTCCCACACAATTCTGTGGTACATGGCAAAATGATAGGTAGCGTAATCTAGCGGTTTGTGGATAACTAACATTTATGACACTTTTCCTGTCACAAGACGCACCTAAATCATACCTAATTCGTGCAATAATACGCAAAATTAATTTTTTGGAGTTGTGGTGTCACTTTTCTTGCGGGTTGAGCGGTATTTAAAAGCATATAGGTAAAATTTATCCAGTCCGAATATAAGCGTAATAACTAAGCGGTAACCCTTAGAACGGACACTTAATCTTGGACACTTATTTCTTGAATGCATTTCTCATAGTTTGTAATCAATCTTCCGAAAAAAAAAATGTTTTTATCTTTCCTAGCAAACAAAATTTATTAATTAAATATATATATTTGTATATATTTTTTTCTTGCACAGTAAAAAGTGATGTTAGCCTTTCCTACAGACTCGGTAAATAACTTCTAATCAGAAGTTATTGGTGACATAGATATATTTTAGTGCTATGCTACTAAGTAATATTTTAAAAAAGTGTTTCCTCTTTCAAATTATGCTGCAAACATTTTTATTTCAAGTTCACTCTTCTAGTGATAGAGTGGTCGCTGTTTCTTCCCGTTGTAGAAAAAGCATTGTTACTAATAATTACAGAACACTCATTCTAATTACGGAAGATTTCTCTATTTAAATGCACATGTATATGTAGATATAGAAGCGTAGTTGTAGCTGAAGCTATTTAAATGTGTGTAGATTTAGATACAAGATGCGGATGTAGATCCCTACATTTAGATGTGTACATATGTTTGGCTTAGAGTGTAGATCATCTGTTTAGATTTGGGTTTTTTTTTTAAATATAAAAATAAATTATACATATTTTTTCAATGTATGCGATTTTATTAAAAGAAAAGGGAATTAATAAATATAATATTTGTCCTTAGGAACGCAGTTCAGACATGAAAACTTAAAGTTAATGAATAAATAAATAAAATCTGCCATATTTGTGGTAAGATAAGAAAAGAAATCCTCTTTAATAAAAAGCTATGCGTTGCTGACGACTGGGATTTACGAAAATCGTTGCCACAGATTAAATTCGGAAAATGAAACATTTGAAGTTACTAAAAAAAATTAATAGCCCGAAAGTATTTGTCAGAAAATTGTTACACAAACTTTGTTAGAAAGGTAAAAAAATTGTATTTTTCTTGATATAAATTTCAAATCTAATGATTATACCGTTTTTCAAATATTGAATTTCAAAAATTACCAAATTTCACAATGGAGTACCATGTCGAAATCTTATAGCACGAGCATTGAGCTCTGCAACGAATCACAAATTATAGTAGCCTTACTATTCTGTTAAAATATAAAAGTGATTTATGATGCCAGGAGTGCATGATTTTTATTTAATTTTAATATCATCATCTTAGAAACAAGGTTTTGGAATTTTTTTTTTCGAATGGGACTAATAAATTGTCCAATACTGTATATTATTCTGAGTTTAAAAGAGTAAAGGTGGGGGAGCGCTTTATATTATTTAGGTTTCCTCAGGAACTTTTGGTCAGAATTGAAATTTTAATTTATCAAAACGTCAGAAATTAAATCGACATTAAATCTGCAATAACTATAACGACTGTCCTTCAGTTCATTTGGATAGATTTTCATTTAAAAATATAAAATCATTCAACATTGATTTTAGGTATTTTTAAGGTTATTATCATGTGCCCGGGCAACGCCGGGCATGTCAGCTAGTCTGTTATAAAGGTTCAAATTAGCTTAAACTTCGCAATCGGTCAAGCCCACACTGCAAAAAAAAGTGTTGATTTTACAGTATAATACTGGCATCCAAGCTGCCAGTATCATACCGTAAAATTAACAGCAATAAACAGTAAAATATGCTATTTTTACTGTTTATTACTGTTAATTTTACGGAATAATACTAGCAGCTGGGGTGCCAGTATTATACTGTAAAATCAACACTTTTTTTTTGCAGTGCATATTTACTGAGAAACTAATCTTCATTCATCGATATTTCTTGAACACATTTCTCATGCGCTAGAATCAATCTTCCGAAGTCAAAATTGAATGACAAATATTTCTTTTCACCTTTCCTGGCAAACAATTTCTTTATGCCCAATAAAAAGTAACATTATGCTTTGCTACAAAGACTCAGTAAACAACTTCTGACTAGGTGACATGAAATCTTTCTAGTTCTATGCTACTAGTAATCTTTTAAAAAGTGTTCCCTCTTTCAAATTATATTGCGGACATTTTTAATCCGAGAACAAAGCTAATCTTCGGATAAAAAAATACAACAATAACATCTTTTGAATAAAGCCTGCGTTTAGTCCATCAGAACAGATTATTCGTAACGTACCGCATCCTCGCCTTCCATTTTTTTTTTTTTTACCTTGTTCTGTTTTTTTTTTCCCTTTTTATTTCCATAACTTCAGTGAAGTCTACTCCCCGTTGTATGACGTCAGTACCCACTGGAGAAGTATAAAGTTGAAAAGTCAAACTAAAACTTCCGACAGACATTTTTTTTTCAATTCATAAAAGAAAATCTTTTATGGATACACTGAATATATCTGGATATTATATGATTGTGATAATAAATTAACTGGAGATGTAGAATACAAAAACTCCTCGATATATCGTACATCGTTACATCGAATATGTATTTTTTGTTCTTGTTTTGTGTGTGTCTCTCTCCTCCTCCTCCCCCCCCCCCCACACACACAAAAAAAAAAGGTTCTACTTAAATTGAATTTTTAAGTAACTTTATGCAATATCAATTACAATAAATGTTATTCTGCATCATAGATTTTATTAAGAAAATTACAATTTGCGCATAACCTAACATTTTGGAGACAATTATAAAATATTTACTTATGAATAAACATATTTTCTTTGATTTTTAATACCCTCGGCTCATCTTTAAAATAATAATAATAATAATAATAATAATAAATCTACTTCTACATATTATAACTACATCTGTATGTTTTTATTTTTATTTTATTGTCTTGGTTTATGAAATATCATGAAGAAAAATTATAATCGAAGTAAAATCTTTGATGAGATCGAACAGAAACTCTGGTGGACTCTATATACTGAATCTCCAAAATCAACAAACTCAAGGTGAAACAATTAACGCTTGTTTTTTAAAGATTTCTGAAATCGGTCATAGACTATAATAATAATAGTAATTTAATAATAATAATAATAATTTAATAATAATAATAATAATAATAATTTAATAATAATAATAATTTAATAATAATTTAATAATACTAATTTAATAATACTAATTTAATAATAATAATTTAATAATAATAATTTAATAATAATGATGATGATGAAATATCGTCGTTACAGTACTACAGAAGCGAAACAAGAAGAGGACTTGCAGACGATGAAGTATTGTTCTCATGAACAACAAAAGCTAGTTTTGATACCAAATAATATCGATAGTGCTCAGAATCAGGCTTCTTTGATCTTATTACGGATAAAATGAATCAACAAGCCTGATTCCGAACTTTGTCGTTACATTTTGATATCGAAAAAGACGCCTATTTCCACAGCAAAAGTATTTTCTTTAATGTTGTCTCTGACACAAACAGTTTTCGACATCGAAGTCAATAATCTATCATAGAGCCAATCCATCTCGATAACGAGATGGATTGGCTCGGATGTCGGAAAGTGACGTTGGTTTCCCAATGATGTTTAGTATTTGGTTTCGAAAAAACAAAAGAGAAAAATATTGTTGGTATGTAAGCTGTCTGTCTTTGACCCAACTTGATTAAACGATATAGCTGTCTAACACTGCAGTGTACTGTGCTTACTTGTTCTATATGGCAAAACGTGCTATATGTCTATCTCTGAAATTTTATATTTGAAAAGAAACAAAATGGTGGCCTCTTTTTTATTACAATTTCATGTCGAATGGGGGATAGATAACTTCTGTTCCCCAAGACCTTCCCAGCGTGACTTTATAATCCTGAACTTTGCTTTCAGAACCCGAACTCCCGAGCCCTTAATCCAGTGGTTCAGTTATTTTGACATTAATCTTAATGCATCGCCCACCCATTGAACGTTGCAACGTGAGAAAGCCAACATCAGCTGCCTATGTCTTTTTAGGAACCTCTGGGCGAGTATTTTTATCCCCTCACTTTACACTAGGAAGTTAGAATATAATGTCATAAAATAATTTGAATTTTAAAGTGACAGGCAGACACGCGAGCTCATGTTCTGTCTGATCCTAATGAATGTTGACTAGTCCGATGGCGTACCTTGATAAAAAGTAATCCGACCGTGAGAAATTTAGTATTTGCACTCTTTATACTTTATTATATAAGAGGGGTAAGCATTGAGTGCAAAGAGAGATGTTTTCAAAGTGCAGTTGTGACTTCAGATTAAACTAGATTCATACAGAACATTTTACATGAATCACATGCATAAAACACTTCAGAATAGTTTATGGCTTGTGATATTAAAAATTGTGAAGTAATCCGACCTTACCAAGTTTCCTTCCGAGTTTGCCTTAACAGAAAACTAACACCGGCGAAATAAATTTTGAGGTTCTTACATTTTGGGAGGTTGTCTAATTCCAATACTACATTTTTTTAAGAAGCTCTCAGTCACTATTTTTATCCCATTACTTTGCACTAGGAAATACAAATACAATATCATAAAATAATTTCAATTTTAAAATGACAGGCAGACACATAAGCTCATATTCTGCCGAATTTACAGTGGAGTGTAAAATGATAAGAACGACACAAAAACAAAGAAATCAGTTCGCGTTTGCTCTGCAAATGCGCAAATCTGTGTGTTAAAATTAAATACACACGATTTCAATTAATATTAAAGCAATCATTTACAAGAGTTGTATTATATGTATTCTAAGTTTATTTTAAAATATGTATTTTTTCTAAATTTACGCCGGAGCAAAATGGCAAGAACGCCGTAAATATTTCGAAACCGCGGCTCGTGATTGTTGGATATTTTGCATATGCATTTAACAAAGCATTTAAAAGAGATTCTGAGCGCTTTCGTTTAGTTCGCAAAATTTTTGACGATGGGGAGAGGAAAAAATGCTTTCTAACTTCGAAAGAGGTCAAATTCTAACTTGTAACAACATCGGAATGTCCCTTCAAAGAACTGCTGATAAAATTAAACGTTCAAAGATTGTCATTTTTAATTTCTTACAGACTACAACTGCTTAGTGAGTACTCCAAAATCTACAGGAAGGCCAAACATTCTTTTGAATTAAACGATGCGAAAGTTTGATTGTTTGCACGGTCGCAATAAGCAAATAAGAATATCATCAAAGGAAATTAGAAGTCTGATAAAGACGAAAAGACGCCAGCATTAGTATGGACAGAGATGACCGACCAACTCGGGAACTCAGCTTATTATGCTTTAGAGTGATAGGGCAATCCCGAGGGGTAGACCAAATCCACTATCAGCTCACGTTATAAATCACTTTTTCAATGCTTATATACTAACCCTTTTACAATATCGCATTACAACATAAATATCTATGAGTTGTTGAAGAATTAAACAGCTTTATAGTCAATTCAGGTTACAATTGACTAACAGTACTTCATTAAACCATATTTATACAAATCAATCAAGTTTATACTGAATTGAGAATTGTGTACGTATGACAACAATGTGCAACACCACAAAACATAATACTATAAAGACAACATCAAGTTACAATACTATACACTTATATAACGTGTAACGATACAACGATAACACACCGAGAAATGGAACTGATCTTTTTTACAACTTGGATACATAGTATTTTGTACTCATATGATAAATTGTGCTTTTAGAATGCTTTTTCAATTTTCTATTATTGTCTATTATTTGTAGGTTTGACAAAAACATTATATATACACTTTCATTGATATATATTGAGATCATTTTAAAAGTAATTAAAATGAAAAGAATTACTATGAGGTCATAACCGGTCACTGCATCAAAGTAGTTGAGAATTTTAGCAGATAGAATTTTGTGGATTATAAGAAGAGCAATGAAATGGTCGGCAATCCTTAAATATGTAAAACCACGGTCGATGTCCTCGTTTAACATCTGGCTGTAAAAAAGCATGCATTCAGTTTGCAGAGAAATATTTGAAGCAACAAACGAATTGGTCTCAAATTATTTTCAGTTGTGAAATGAAGTTTGATTTCTATTGTTTGGATGGTATTCATTCATATTGGCATGGCCTTCGAAAGAAAAAAGACAGGTTCCCTAATGGTTTGGGCTTCTTTTCCCCCAGAAGGTAAGTTTAGAATAGCTTCTCTAGAAGGACAGCAAAGTAGATCTACCTATACTCACATGTTATTTGCTAAACCAGGGTGGAAAAATTGCCGACCTTAACTATATTTTTCAACAAGACAATGTCTCAATTTACTGTTAAAAAGACACAAAGAAGCTGTTTGAAGATGTAATAAGATTCCCACACTTGATAGGACGGTCAATAGTCCGGACTTAAATCTATGGAGAACTTTTGGAGTATTACAGTAAGCAATATCTACCGAAAAATGATTAAATAATTGTTTTGGCTTTTGCCAGCTCTTGACGCGGATTGCTATCGGCACTGTAATCATTTTTTGATTTGTAATTTCTTGTTTGATTTCCGACTCTTGATAAGAATATAGATATCTTGCATATCTTGATAAGAAAATTATTTTAGTCTGAGTTTTGTCATGAAATAATCATGACGTAGTTCTTGATCATGAATATCTAAAATGTGTTCTTCGATTTATTGTGACTCCAAATGGAGTTCTTTAAGAAGTTTAAACTAATTTATTAGTCATATTATTTTGAATGACAATTTTTTTTCAGGTAATTTGATCCAGAAATTTTGTTTTAGAAAATAGCATGACACCTTCAGGACATATTATTCAAGCTGTAATTATTATTGACTTGTTATAGTGAATGAAGATAAATATTATTTACAAACTGGTTATGATGAAAAGTTATTAAGTTATTATTGTATGCGATTGTGAGGTGTTTAATAAACTTTTATATTAATTGAATTGCTCTCTCAGCCTCCTGAAATTAATTTTCATATTTAAAATTTTCTTATTCGAATTTCGTTTCGTGAATTCGTAAAGCCAGTATTCATTTTGGTGCCGAAATCAGGGAATGGCTATTTTTCAGAAATTATTAAAAAGAATTAGTGGATTTTAAATGATGAGTGGATAATGCGACAATCTTGTGTCATTCCTGAATCTGCCTACCTGGAATGAACAGGTAAGGAAATATTTTTCTCATTATTTATGAAGTTAATTGATTTATGTGTTGAAATAAAATTAATATTGTATAAAATTATTGCTGATTTGCAATGAAAAGTTTCGAGAAACTTAAGTCAAAACGTTCTGTTAAAAGAGCAAGCTTCTCAAAATTGATATCGAAACTTGATACATTATTGTTGAATAAATCATTAAATATGAAACCTGTTAAAAACTGTTCAAATTTAAATGCGTTAAGAAAGTTGCATGACATGTGTGAAATCAGTATTAGAAGTTTGAGAAATTTGAATGTAACGTCCAATTTTTATGGACATTTGCTAGCTAAAATAATTATCTCGCATGATTTAGTAATAGAATATCACAGAAAATGTGATCTTACTAATGAATGAGATGTTACTGACCTAATTGCTTTTTTTTAAGTATGAATTATAATGCAGGAGAAAAGCATATGTCTAATATGACTAGTTTTAAAAATGATGCAATCTCGTCGTTCGTGCATAAAAATTAAACTGAATATCGTGAAAAGAGAATCTCAAATAAATATCATTATGCTAATACTTTAAATGGTAATGTGAAGTTCTTTTGTGTGTTTTGTAAAAGAAACAAGCATTTATCTTCTTAGTGTAAAAATTTAATTGACGATTAAAAAATATTAATGTTAAAAAAGGAAGGTAAGGTCATACCAGTAATTTTCTTAAATCACACATGGCATTGCAATGCTGCATAAAATTACAACTATGTGCGAATTGTAAAGGTAACTGAACACAATAAATTATTTTGTTTTAAAAAATATTCAAAACCGGAAGTTTCTGAAACTCAAACTGTTGCTTCTAATTCTCATTGTAATAATAATAATAATAATAATAATAAATCTAAGCCAGCTGTTTTATTGCAAATATGTTGCGAAACTGCTCAAGGTAACTCGAAATTAAAAGTTGTTCGCTTAATGCTGGATTCAGCAAGCGAAAAAAAGCTTCATACCGAAAGCATATTAGCTCATGAATTAAATTAACCTGTTTCGAGAACTGATTTTAAGATTTAACTGTTTTTGCTTTTTCTATTCACAAAAGTCTCGAAGAAGAATATGATGTTTTAAAAATTAAATTATGAAGTAAAATTAACTATCGTCGCTTCATAAATAATAAGGTACAGTCTAATGATTTCATGAGATTAACAAATTTGAAGGAATTAACACAGAAATTACAAAATATGTCTAGAATAAAAGATGGAAGTTAGCAGAACCCTACCCCAATGAATCGAAAATACAAATCTTGCTTGGAGCTGATTATTTTTTAAATGTTCAAGGAGGAATCGTTATAGAAATTAACGACCATTTGTATATGTAGCTAATACACTTTTTGGTTACGCAATAGTGGGTAAAATAAATTCTGAATGTAATGAAACAATCAGTTTTCACCTTGTTTCGGCTAATAAAATAGAAAATTTTGATTTGCAGCGTTTTTAAAAATTAGAATTCTTGGGTATGTTTGTAAGAGTAAAAGTGAACTATTTTCACCAAAAGATTGGATGCTCTTGATTTCTTTAATAAGAATTTAAATTTTGTTTACGGAAAATATGACGAAACTTTGTAGAAGGTAAATAAAAATGAATTGAATATAATTTTGAGCACTCTGAAAAAAACCTGTAGATTTATCGGAAAAAGTCTGTCAGCTATGCTACCAGATTACCCGTGTAAGTTTCTATAGAGAAAATCTGTTAAAGTCTAGTCTAGAGTAGAGATCCGAAGGTTGTAGATGAATAACTTTACCGGCAAATACACGTTAAAATCAAAGAATTGTATGACTATAAATCTTTCCGCCAGAGGGCGAAAGCGATATCTGCGCTGGGTAACAGAGAAAATCTGTACTTTACATAAAATGGAGATATTCTGTTAAAAGCACTGTAGAATATTTGTTAAAACAACAGGTTTTTTTTTAGAGTGAGGGTGCTAAACATAGATTTTGGAGATTAAAATCAAAATTGTGTAAAAATTAATGGTTATTTAATGAGCATGAGAAAATATTAAATAAACAATCTTGTTTGGGTAGGTTTAATTAAAGAATTTAAATTTAATGAAAATGAAATAAATACCTATCACATGCCTCACCACCAATAAGGGAAGATAAGTCTACAACTAAAGTTGTAGAGAGTAAAGATTATAGTTGAGGCTCCATCTAAAGATAAGGGGGCAAAATCTTTAAACGATTGTTTATTTTCTGGTCCCAATTTAAACCCTAATATATTGGACATTATTTTGAGATTAATAAATTGCTCTCTCAGGCGATATAGAGAAGGCGTTCTTCCAAATTCAGATAGAAGAAGATATAAATTTTTTGAGGTTCCTTATGGTTTGACATAGTAATATTCCTATATTTTAAAGATTTTCGCATGACCCGTGTAACTTTTGGTGTAACAATCTATATATTTTTTTCTTTCTGCGACCATCAAACATCACATATAGGGAGGGGCATAAAAATTCATTTGAAAAAGTAGTTAATACACTGGATACTGCCTTATATGTTGCTAACCTATTTTATGGAGCGGCTTCAGTAAATAAAGCTTTCGTTTTATCGTCTGGTGCATAGAAGTTATTGGGAGAGGCCAATAGTAAACTTAAAAAATGTTAGAGTAATTCTACAGATTAAAAAAAAAAAATAGGGAAAGAACATTGGATAAACATTGAGGAAGACAATAAGGGGCAAAATCTTTCAAAAATATTATGAATAATATGGGTAACAGAAAGTGACATACAACCAATTTTCGTAGGACTTGATAATAAAATTATCACCAGACGTCTTGTTTTATAACAAACTGTAGCTAAAATTTATGATCCTATTGAACTGATTTCTCCCTTTGTAATAAGAATTAAGTTTTTAATGCAAAAGTTCTGGGAACATGCGATTGATTGGGATTCTGCATTACTAGATCATTTAAATGAAAAATTCATGAAATGGTATTATGAAATCAAGAACTTAACAAATTTTGAAATTCCTAGAAAGTATTTTGTAAAAATTTCAAAATTAAATTCTGAAACAGCCCAACTTATCGTATTTTCTGATGCTAGTTTAAAGGGATGTGGTTCAGTTGCTATATTCGTGATCCTTTCTCCATATGAAACTTCATTTATTATGTTAAAAACGAGAGCAGGACCTCTCAAGAAAATTCATTTCCTCGACTTGAACTTCTTGGAGTACACTCAGAGCTGCACGATTAACAAATTATTTAAAGGGAATATTCAGAATCGTGGATGAAAATATTTTTTGTTTAAATGATTCTCAATTTGTCTTGCATTGGATTAAGGGCAGTGCTAGTAAGTGGAAACTATTTAGGACAAATCGTGTTCGTGGAATTCAAAATCTTAGGATTCTCTCTCGTGGTTGTTCTGCGTCTGAATTGTTAAATAATGATGTATGATCATATGAACCCGTCTGGTTGAAAAAAAAAATCCTTCCCAATGTTTTCCCTGAAATTCTAACAAATCTACCTGATGAAGAGGTTTTCAAGCAAGCCTCTTCCAAGAAGACCAACCAAGAAGAGGTTTTCAAGTTTACGTTGCAAGAGCAACGTAAAACGCTTATTTATCCAGTACTTTAAGATATTCCAGAATTTGAACTTTTGTTTCAATTTTCATCTTGAACTGAATTAAGACGAATTATGGTTTGGTGTCTCAGATTTATCAAAAATATTAAATGTCCATCTGAGCAAATCACTGGTTTCTTGACTCTTCTGCCAAAACTTGAAAAAACAACGAATGCTAGCATGAAATTAATTCAAAAACATCAATTTGGAGAAGAACTGAAAATTCTAAAACATGGAAAGAGCTTGAATTTTAACAGCAAACTTCTTCCTTTACATTCATTTCTTGACAAAAATGGTATTATTCGTGTTGGAAGCATGTTAAGAAATACCAATCTGTCCAAAAGAAATACCAAAGACATCAAATCATTCTGCCTAAGAAGCATCATGTTACAGATTTTATCATAAAATATTTTCAAATCATCTGCACAGTGGCAATCCGTTAACAATTTTAGCTATTCGACAAACATTTTGTATAATCAATGCTAAAAAAGCCGTGAAAAGAAATTATAAGGAAATGCATGAAATGTTCTCGAAATGTGTCTAACTTGCCATATCATTTGATGCCATCAACATAACGCGTGACACAAGCTCGAGTATTTTCAAAGGTAGGCGTGGACTTAAATAGTCCTTTTATGGTCAAACCTCGTAGAGGATGGGGTGTGAAAACTTTTAAGCATTGTGTTTGTTTATACATCTGTTTTTCAACAAAAGCTATCTACCTAAGGGGTACTTACTGATCTTACAACTGAAAATTTTCTTGCTTTATTCAAAAGATTTGTGGTTCGACGTGAAAATCCTTAAGAAATATTTTCGGACAGAGGTGCAAATTTTGTAGGAGCAGACCGAGAAATAAAGAAAATTATGTCTCAAATTGCTTCTGTTGAAGGAATATACACAAATACTTCACCGACGAAATGATAGTATGGAAATTCAATCCACTTTCCGCTCTTCATTTTGGAGGACTTTGGGGAGGGGGGGGGGGTATAAAGCAAATGAAGAATCATTTGAAAAGAACTACAGGTGAACAGATTTTAACTTATGAAGAATTTTTAACTTTAATTGCTCAAATTGAGTCATGCTTGAATCTAAGACCCCTTGTGTGTGGCTGTGTCCACTGATACAAATGATTCGACTGCTCTGACACCAGAACATTTTATCATAAGAGCTGCAATTACTTCCTTGCCTGAGCTTGAAATATCCTCTACTTATGTAATTCCTTTAGAACGGTGGAAACTGCTGCAAAGGATTTTTCAATGCTTTTGGAGAAGGTGGTCTTTTGACTGTCTCTTCCAACTTCAACAACGGACTTTGATGGTTGAAATGTAAGCGAACTTAAAATCAATGACTTGGTTGATCAAGAAAAAAAAATCAGCCCCCATTAAAGTGGAAATTAGGCAGAATAGTCGAACTGTTTCCTGGTGAAGATAACCATGTCCGTGTGGTGAAATTAAAAACTGCTCATGGGGAGCTGAAACGTACCATTACTAAACTTTCTCCCTTGCCTATCAATCCATGATTCATTTGTGTCTTATTTTGTTTGTTTATTTTATTTTATTTTATTTTTTTTTTTTTTGTGTGTGCGTGACAAATATTTGAGTGTTATAAATTATTGAATTATGTATATTAATGTTATTCTTTTTTCTATTTTCAATTGTACATTCTGAACTGAATAATTGTTAGATTCCTTAAGTACATTTTAATTATTACAGTTTATATTATATATGTATATAGTACTTGGTTAATTATGTAACCTTAAGGTAAAAAAAAAATGAATTTTTGTATTTTATTTCAATGTTTAATGTTTGCTGAACTCCGGTCATGGAGTAGGTCATGGGATATTTTAGCGTAATGCCATGCAGATCTTGACGCGGATTGCTGCACCGTAATCATTTGTTTTTCTTAGTTTGATTCCGGCTTCCTGACTCTTGAAAAGTATAACATATCTTGATAAAAAGAAAATCTTTTAGTTTGAGTTTTGTCATGGAATAATCTTGACGTAGTTCTAATCGATTTTAACAAGTTTAAATTAACTTAATAGCAGTTTTGAATGACGATGTTTTTCTAAGTAATTTGATCGCGACTTTTGGTTTAGAAAATAGCATCAATCCTTTGGGAGATATTATTTAAACTTGAATTATTACTGATTAGTGGTAGTCCATGAAGATAAGTATTATTTACGAACAGCTTATCATGAAAAATTATGATGTTATTATCATATATGATTGTGTGGTGTTTAATAAACGTTTTTATTAATTGAATTGCTCTCCAGCCTCCTGATCTTGATTTCCATATTTAAAATTCTCTTATTCGAATTTCGTTTCGTGAATTCGTGAACTCGTATACTCAATTTCGAATTTCGTGATTTCGTATACTGAAAAGAAGAATTAAAATCTGTCATATGTGAGGCATGGCGTGTTTTGTCACACTGACAAGTTCAAAACCTTATAAACTCATGACTCATGCCACAACACTGCATTGAATTTATTAAACACAAAGGAAGCACAATTGACATGTAATATTTTTATAATTTGGAAAAATTTGTTTTACCATTTTGCTCCTATTAAATATCCAGTGAAGATAATTAAAATAGTATTTCAATTTCATTTTTATCAAAACGATGCTTTTTGAGTTATGGGTTCCACTTAATGAGCGATATAAAGATAAAATGATCAGACCTCATAAATAACTGTTTATGGTAAAAATAAAGTGATTCACTTTTAAAACTTTGAAAAAATATAAAGTTAAAAATGAATCTTCTTTCTTTCAGATGCATATGCTCTTCTACTATATATGGGAGAGATTATGTCAATCGAAAAATACAATTTGGAGCGTAAATGAAGGGAGCATACTTTTTGGTCATTGCTGCGTGAAACGAAAGGAATGAAGGAGAAAGGATCATGAGATGTGTGCCTCTAACCATTATCATTAGTGAAAAGCATTGCTCCGAAACTCATTAGCGCAAAGTGACAAATACACGTTAGTGTGCATCTCAGATTATGACTATTTGACATTTAAGCATACTGCAGTTAAACAATAAGATATTGCTATCATTTTAATACGATTTCTTTCTATTAGGAAATAAACATTTCAGCAATTAAAGTTGTTTAACGTCTGTTTCTATTAATGATATAAATATAAAATAACCAGACTTAAAAAAAAATGACTCGTTCATAGAAAGACAGACTGTGATTCGTTTTTAGATCTTTGAAAAACTGTAAAGTTGGAAATTCTTCTTGATGCGTTCAATTGCATATGCTCTTCGACTGGGGAAAGATTATTTTAACTGAAAAATACATTCTGGAGACAGAATGAAGGAGGCATGTGTTTGGATCATCGCTGTGTGAAGTGAAAGAGCCATGAGATGTGGGTCTCTGACCATACATTTAGTACAAAGTACACCTTTAAACTCATTAATGTAAAGTTACACGTTGAGATAGATTTCAACGAGAGATTTTGAAATCTCTCCATTAACATTTAGGTATCTGTAGCAGCTAACATCAACAGCTCTATGAGACATTTAGGAATATTAGGATCTTATTAGAATAAGAGACATTTAGGAGACATTTTAGGAGACTTCCATGGGATATTTAGGAGCTTCATTTAAGAGCTCCACTTTTTAGCTCCGTGAGATTCAGCTATGATTAACAGCTCCATGTGACATTTAGATGTACGCTTAATTAAAAAAAAAGGACAACACTATAATTTTACATTCTACTATATTTGCAGATAAAACTTTAGTATTCAATCAACACTAAAACTTTTTTTATATATATTAATGAAATACTAAAAGTAAAATAATCAGACCTCAAAATGACTCGTTCATGAGGGAAAAACAAAGACTGATTTACTTTTAAATCCTTGAAAAACTATAAAGTTGAAAATTCATACCGATGCGTTCACTTCCATATGCTCTTCGACTTCCAGAGATTATGTCAATTGAAAAATACATTCTGAAGACGGAATGAAGGGGGCATGCTTTTAGGTCATCGCTGTGTGAAGCGAAAGGGATGAAGGAGAAAGAACCCTGAAATGTGTGTCTCTGACAAAGTGCTACGGTTTCCCCTCCCAACCACTCTGCTTGAAACTTTCCTGCCAGTAAAAAGTGCAGAAAAAGAACAGATGAGATTTGCTCTCCAAATATTCATTTCTGTCTCGAGATGAAGAGATGGGGGGATGGAGGAAGCAAGGGGCGATTTTTATATCTGTCGTCAGTTTCTGATGTCGGGATACGGGAAAAACTTTTAACAAAGAGGGACCAACCATCGTTATTATTTAAGACTGTTTTGAAATCATAATACTTTACTTTCAGACAGAATCAAGAAAAAATTTTCATAGCTGCATAAAGAGAACTGTTAAATACCAATTATTTTAAATGCACATCTTTTCCCAAACTTGTAGGCCTAAAAATTAAAGACGTGCAATATTCGACTATTTGAAACCACACATGCTTTGACTAAATCAATGCGTACAGCGCGTATAAATTTAACACTGATGTTGTGGTAATATAGAAATAGTGAGTAAAATAAGGAAAATAGTTGCTTTTGTGTGTGTATGTGTGTGTCGTAGTAAATGTATACAGTAGTTACTTACTTCTACGTCTTCTGCCAAAATGACTGAAAAAGAAATGGTTTTTATATTAATGAAATTGTCACAACTGAATAACAAATAAAATCAGAACTTACCAAATATACATACATCGCGTATCTTTACTAGACTGGAGTCACTCACTAACGCAGTAAAAAAATAACAACACACACTCTTCTTTCACTATACACTACATTCAATTCACAAATTCAAAAAGTTGCCTGGAATAGGTAATTAATTTTAAAATCCTTCTTCCCCGGCTTAATGTTTTGAAATTTAATTGAAGCAATTTTGGCATATAGCAATGACAATTCTGCCTCATATAAATTGTGATTGTGCTTTAAGAAAAAGTTATTTTTAAAAAGAATTTTGGAAACAGCTATTGTGAATTATCGATTTAACATGTGTAGTATGCGCAATTAGTGATATTATGTTAGCGGTATCGGTAACTTTTCTAAAACAAATTTTCAGAGCGAGTAAGTAAAGTATACATTGCGGAAAGTTTAATTTTGTGGTACTTTAATCTGTAACTCTAGAGTTGAAAAAGTAAAGCATATGAAAAGATGTGCATTCTCAGAAGAAGCATTTATTTATGGATCCAACAAAGCTTTCTTATTTAAATATTACTATGAAATTGTAACGATGTATACGTTGAACATTCAACTTGCTACAAAAGAAAGAAAAAATCAATTTGAAATAACTTTTCGAAATACATTTTAAAACCATGGTGTCTTCTTCATCAGAAAATATGATCAGGCTTAGTGGACACAGTACAGTCTCGGATACCTCTCCTCCTCAGTTATAGCTTAATAGGAAGACGTAATATACATTATGTCAATAAAGCAATTTTTTAGAGATTTTTTTTTCTGAGAGATGACTTCAAATTACTGGATTTTTTGCAATATTTTGAATGTGTCTCTTACGCGGCTATCACATTCAACAACTTTTCGAGCAATTTTTGAGCCATCTCTTGATTTAAGCCGATTTTCTGTGAGAATTTCCCTTTTGGAAAAGTTGGAGTTAAAATCGGCTGAAAAGTTGATCGCTCGAAAAATTGTTGAATATGATAGTAGCTATGTTACTGAGCTCTGTATATAACAGGAGATCTGTCTTCCTATCCTTCAACATGATTTCCAGCGGTCAGCTTGGAAGGATACAGTGACCAAGGCTCGCAGCGTTACCTATAATTTTATACCTTTGTACCACTATTATATAAAACAGTAAAATTTATGGTATATTTCTGTTGCAACTGTTAAAGGAATTTTTCAGGAGGATTTTTGTTTTAAAATAATGGTATGAAAGGTAGAACAATTTTGGAACGCTGCGAGCCTCGAGGGACGATAGTTATAGTATAGTTCGCATTCAGGACAAAATAGCTTATTCATCATATTGCCTTTACATGATTAGAGAAGCATTAATTAATTAGAGAAGCAAGGCTTAATTAGAGAAACATAAAATAGGATAATAGTAAATAAGAACATTAATATGTTTAACATTGACAACGCGGACTAAATTTTATATTAATTAACTAAATTTTATATTAATACAAAAACATACATTACAAACTATGAAGCAAACGAATATCAGGTTTAAAAAACTTAAAGGCGCATTTAATAGTAAACATACCACTTTTATTTTTCTTACACTGATCTTTTCTCAAATCCTGTCAATGTACATTTGTAATAGTGGAATAAACATTTTTCTATTACTTCTTAAACATTTTTGAAATATTCTTCTGCTTTTATTTATGCTATATAATTGTGCCCACAGGGTCCGATTATCGTACAGGTCCGTGGAACTTGAGCACTGGCAGAAAATTGCAAAGATGTGTTAAAATTTTGCATAATAATTATCCAATATATTTATGAAAATTATTTACTATGAAAAATCTAAAAGTGCAGGCACTTCTTCATTTTGTGCAATAAATCTATTGGATAATTTATGAATGCCTTTTTTCCATATATTCTTCATACCAATTTGCTTTTAATAACAAAAAAGAAAAAAATAATATAATAATACAAACTTTGCCAAGATTTCAATTTCGTTACTTAGCCAATTAAAGTAAACAAATGCAAGGTTTGTGTGACTAAAATTGACGTTGTATATTAAAATATGATTAATTAATAATATTATAAGAGGATGTGATAAAATTAATAAAAAATGATAAAATTAATAAAAATAAATAAAAAGTTTAAATGTATTTTTATTTTTTATTTTATTTTTATTTTATTTGAGGTATTTATTCTTCCCTCCTTCCTGACATATATTTGTTAACGTACACATGCTTTTATTAACGTAAAACACATACATTTCTAAGCTCTTTAAAAATGTATATCTATAAATTATCATTTCCAAAGGAGTCGTGTGTCTGTAACGACATTTGTAAATATTGAATGGGTCCCTTAAACATTTTTCTGCTGGTTGGACGCTTTAACTGCCGAGGTTTTGCATGCTCCGATGATGCAATAGCATGCATATATGCAAGTGTCACGTGCATATGCATTCCATTTTGACCGACACCCCTTTTATCTGATACATTCGCTACAGTCTTACTTCTTTTTTGTTCCTTGCATTTTTTCATCACTGTTATTTTTTCTCTTTACTAAAATTCTGCCAGAATCATAGGTTGTCGTTGACAAGAAGGCACCTTTAAGGCGGTTCGAGGCGCAAAATTGCCACAAAAATATAACTGGTGAGCATTCTTTTATTTATTTTTTCGTGTGCATACATTTTTTGTTTGCTCACGAAAAAAAAACATAAAAAGAATTGAGTTAAATACAAGTTTTACTGACGTATATATTATATAATATTTCAGAAATAAATTTATTTAAAAAGCATTTCCTTTCCTTGATTTATTTAATTGTGTCATTAAGAGGATGATAGACTTTGAAGAAAATGAGCAAAAATAAAATAAAATAAAATAAGTCAACAAAGATAAGTATTTGGTTTAGGTTTTTCTTGGATAAATTTTCCATGTTAAATCAGTCTATGGGTGTGGTGTGATTTGAATTTGATCAAGTTTTTAGCTCGTTTTACGCAGTTTTAAAATTTAATGCGTCATCTGTAACCAATATATGCGAATTATTTTTCCTTCAATCACCTTTGAATGTCTCAAGTATCTTAATGATTTCATTTTTCAAGTAAATGGGTATCCGTAAAAAAAAAAAAAAAAAAAAAAAAAAGGATAATTAGCAAAATTATAATTGTCAGATGCATTGTTAAGGGGGAAAAAATGGAGAAAACTTGTCATTCGAAAATGATTGAATAATTTTAGTAATATTTTTTTGTGTACTAAAACGAATACCCAAATATACGTGCTTTTAGGAGCTGAGCTTACATTAAAATAATTGTTGGGCTGAATTATTTAAAAATTGCACGGAGAAAACATTTTAAAATATTATGCATTGTTTTATATAAAGAAATTATTTTTTCG
This sequence comes from Maratus michaelseni, assembly GCA_963931845.1. Lineage (NCBI taxonomy): Eukaryota > Metazoa > Arthropoda > Arachnida > Araneae > Salticidae > Maratus > Maratus michaelseni. The sequence continues at coordinate 178,155,864 of OZ007592.1, read as the reverse complement.
TCCATGTAATTGATTTTTGTTTAAAAAACATGCTATATAGACGTTTTATGCACTGAAAAAAAAAATTGGCGATTTTACAGTATAATACTGGCATCCCAGCTGCTAGTATTATACCGTAAAATTAACAGTAATAAACAGTAAAATAGGCAGTATATTACTGCTTATTTTACTGTTTATTACTGTTAATTTCACGGTATAATACTGGCAGCTGGGATGCCAGTATTATACTGTAAAATCAACATTTTTTTTATATTTTTTTTATTGCAATGTGTCAATCAAAGTTTATAAACCTTTTAAAGCTGTTCTCAAATACAAACGGGCTAATTTCTGACAAATTCCTGAATTTATTTTTGTTTGTAAATTCATGCGATTGTCAGGTGCTTTATTCAGACACTATGAATTCGAATAGGTTTTCATTTTTTAATAAAGGTACACTGCAAAAAAAGATTGTTGATTTTGCGGTATAGTACTGGCATCCCAGCGTCCAGTATTATATCATAAAATTAACATTAATAAACAGTAAAATAAGCAGACTACCGTGCTTGCGCGGCAGTGTATTACTGCTTAGTTTACTGTTTATTACTGTTAATTTTACGGTATAATACTGGCAGCTGGGATGCCTGTATTGTACCGTAAAATCAATATATATATATTTTCTGCAGTGTAGAGGATCTTTCAGAGAATGCTTATCAAAGTTGACGTTTTAAAACAAATTTCCAGACGCAACAATCCGATAAAGGTCGCCTTGCGATAACAATCGCTTATAACTCAAGATGTAATTCATTTATCGAAATATGAAGAAAACATTTGATTCTAAATAATTTCAAGAATTATGTTTGCAATTATTGTGCTTTTATATATTTAAAAATAAGTCAGTAAATGTGTCAGAAAGTTTCGCGGCGAAAAATAATTTTTTGAGAACGCCCTTAAAGGGAAAACGAGATTTTTTAATTTGAAAACCTACAATCCCTTTCATGTAGATCAGTGATTTCTTTAATGTCAGAAAATCTGTTTAAAACTTTGCTGTTCTTCAAAGTTTGGTAAAAATATGCGACAGTTTCCTTAGCTCTGGAGTAATGAGGTTTGAAATATTTCGTTAAAGTACTTAAAACAAGAGAAAGAAAAAGTGTGTCTTAGAAATAAATTCAATTTTATGGAAATTTGGATCTAAATTTCATTTTATCTGTTCAAAGTTATCCACAGCATCAAAGATCAGAACTAGGACACAGAGCACAGTCAGAATAAAGTTAAATCTGTTTTTCTGCTCTAAATATCAAATGATTTTCGGATAAGACCTTTTGTAATTTAATGTTTTGTCACATTAATGTAAGATTAACGGTATCAGACTTTGTTCTGTCAAGCTGTATGAAACGCCATGTGATGTAAAGAATTATACAAGAATAATTATGTATATAAATAGAAAGTTCTTTCTTTGGGGTATTAATTTAAACTTATAAAAACATATTTGGCTAACATTATTTAAATTATCAAATATTTTTTGAAATGCATTTATAAATTTATGTTATTATGTTAATACTGATTATTAATATGATCGATTCAGGGCTGTTGTATACAGTGGTATATGCCTTCTGGATTTTTAAAAAGAACATCCGTATACCCTCTGTTTTTCAAGCAAAGCTATATCGTGTACTCTTAAATATACACTATATTGCCAATGATGATTGGTCACTTGCGATTTTAGACGTTTTGTTAAATATCTGGAAAGATACATGAGGAATTATCCTGAAACTTCCGGAGTGTAAACAACATGATTGACGTCATATAATTCCGCGAAGATTTTTTCCCGAAACCCCATAAGGGGCCGTCAACAAAATGAAGAAAAACGAATATCTTTTGGATAACCCTGTAAAAACTAATATTGCAAAAGGCATTCAAACTGTAGATTATGATTAAGTGGCTTATTGTAATAATTTGGGTTCATTTTTATGAAAATAGCATGTATACTCGAAGAGAAATTTACGTTTTTATAAAAACAGTCACAAATTTTACAAAGTTTTTGGCTTATAATTTGCAGAGTTTTTAATATAAAAACAAGTTATTTTCAGAAAATATGACAAACACAATTGTACAGAATACCTTGCAATCAGAATTAAAAAATAATAAAAATTGTATGAAAAATGAGCAGGTTTACTAAATATTGTTTCACTGCGCATGCGCGAATTCAATCAAAATATACTGTGCATACAATATATTAGCTAAATGTATAGACCAACTTTTATGAAAGTATCAAAAACATAGCTTGAAAATTCTGATAGTAATCGTCGATATTCTCGAATTTCGGTGTTCTCAAAGGAAGCAAAAAGATGAGGGGTTGTATCCAAATATACTAGCTTATGAAAGTTGACATAATAAGAATGAAGTGTCTCTCATTCTATATTTGATACAACCCCTCATCTTTTTGCTTCCTTTTCGGAACAGCGAATTTCGAGCTTATTCTATCGACAATTACTATCAGAATTTTCAAGCTATGTTTTTGAGACTTTCATAAAAGTTGGTCTATATATTTAGCTAGTATATTATGCACAATATATTTTGATTGCATTCGCGCATGCGCAGTGAAACAATATTTAGTAAACCTGCTCATTTTTCATACAATTTTTATTATTTTTTAATTCTGATTGCAGGGTGTTGTGTACAATTTGTTTGTCATATTTTCTGAAAATAACTTGTTTTTATATTAAAAATTCTACAAATTATAAGCAAAAAAACTTGATAAAATTTGGGACTGTTTTTATAAAAACCTCAATTTCTCTTCGAGTATACATGCTATCTTCATAAAAATGTACCCAAATTATTACAATAATCCACTTAATCATACTCTACAGTTTGAATGCTTTTGCAATATTAGTTTTTACAGGGTTATCCAAAATATATTCGTTTTTCTTCAATTTGTTGACGGCCCCTTATGGGATTTCGGGAAAAAATCTTCGCGGAAATATATGACGTTGATCATGTTGTTTACACTCCGGAAGTTTCAGGATAATTCCTCATGTATCTCTCCAGATATTTAACAAAACGTCTAAAATCGCAAGTGACCAATCATCATTGGCAATATAGTGTATACCCACTACCTAGCAAATACCATCTTTTTTTTTTTTTTTTTTTTTTTTAATCTTTTTTTACGATTACACTACTATTGTATACATATTTATGGATCTAAATTTGTCATAGGAAAGAAAAAGCTACGTTTTGACTGCAAAACGTTTTGACTGCTTTAAAAATGACTGCATTTTTACTATAAAAATAGTAGACTCTCTTTTATGTAATAAGCCAAAAAAAAAAAAAAAAAAAAAAAAAAAAAAAATCCTTATGCTTAATGAAAAAATTCACCGAAAGTATCAAATTTGTGTTGAAATTGTACTACTTAGTTTTAACAGTATAGCTGTCATAGAGTAAAACATAAAAAATCAGTTTTCCTTAAATTTGGTTACCCTATTTTAAATTTAATTAAATTACATTTTAAACTTAATAACCAGATATATAAACAAATAAAGGGTGTACCGATGGGATCTCCAGTATCAAACACAGTAGCTGAATGGAACATGCGAACACTTGAGAAGACTATTATAAATGATTTAAAAGATCTATTAAAAAAATGTGAATAATATATGTTGACGATATGTTTGTAATAACTAAGATAGGTACAGACCTCCCCCTTACTGGAAAAATTTAATTCGTACGATCAGAATATACAATTTACCATAGAAACAGAAAGAGACAACGCACTAGCATTCCTGGACGTACAACTCATTCGATCAGAAGATAAATTACTAACGACGGTATTCAGAAAACCAACTAACGGAACACCTCATTTGCACTGAAATAAACAAAATTAAAACAATAGCTAAGGATGCAGGATACGCCACAAAAACAATACAAAAGTTAATCGAAAAAGAAACGTCAAGATATGATAGGATATAACCAGCTAAAAAAGCTCAAATAAAATTTACAAATTCAATCCCATTTATAAAGGGAATTTCCCTAAAATTAAAAAGAGAATTAAAAAAAACGTGGAATAAGTAATCCCCATCACCCCAGATCCATAGATTTTTAAATTAATCAGATCAGACGCAGAGAAATTTAATTAAAAACAGACATCAGGAATATACTAGATTCATTTCAATGATAATGAAGGAAAAGCTATTTCATATATTAAAGGTATGACAAAAAAGAAAATTGAGGACAGAGTGAAAGAACACAGATGAGATATACACTTATAAATCAATCATTGCAATAGCCAGATTAAACAACAAATCTCCAACTGCAATAGACTTCAATAATGTCAAAAAATTAGCAAGTTTTAATAATTTAAACTACGCATTACAGAAGGAAGTCATAAAAACAACTACATCAAACTCAGAATATGCAATGATATGATGCTCGCAAAAAACGATAATAGATGGCGCCATATGTTATTAGGAATAGGAATAATGAGGGTTTGAACGGATTGACTGGCGAGAGGAAAACATAACATCAGTAACTGAAGATGCATCGGAAACAAGAGGTAAAAATATTTTTAGAACTTTTACTATATTGACTAGTTTTAGTGTAATTTTGAAAGTGTTTTGTTTTTTAAAGCTTTTGGACATGGACTGTTTGATGTGTTTTAAAATAAATTAATGTCAGTTTTAATAGGTAGTGCAAGTAATTACTATTATAAAAAGTAAATTTTATTTAAATTTAGTTTCCCCATTTCCCACCAGGGAACGCTATAAACGCAAAAGAAAATTGTGTTGAATCTGCGTCATCTACTTTTGAAACAGAAAAAAATTTACCCTATTTCCTGCCAGGTCCTGTATAGATATAAACACAGGAGTAAATTTTGTTGAATCAGTATAGCCGTCCTACAGTGAAACATTAAAAAAAAAAAAAAAAAAAACGTTTATTTAAATTTGGTTAATTTATTTCTCTCTAGATTCTACAAATCAATTTCCGCTAAAAAAAAAAAAAAAAAAAAAAAAAAAAAAAATATGGGTTACAATGCATTTTTTCCGAATATTGATTAAAATATATATAAACTATATGAAATAAATATACGAAAAAAAAATGTGCATTGTAACATATTGTAAAAATATGTATTCTAACCGGAGAATTATATGTCCTAGGAGGAGACGCCATGGTTTTAGAGATTCTTTGGGTGGACAAAAATAAGGTTCGAAACCACTGGACCATCATTTTAGAAAGAAAAAAAATTCAAACTTTACATTTTTTTTCTATTTTTTTAAAGAGAGTACTCAATCTAATTACTGCTTTTATATATAAAATGGCTATAGAACGATTTGAAAATTTGGAAAACAATGCATATATTTTCTTTGACATATTTTTTCTTTCTCTTTTGCTATGTAAGCAACATCGGTTCGAAGAAGTTAAATGGGGGAAAAAAAGACTTTTCATCTGCACGTATCTTTTAAATAGAATTTACTTCGCTCATTTACAAGATTCAGTTACCTTCAACCACTTGAGTTTCTAACTTCTTCACATATCTAGTTTCTCAACAAATTCGCGGTAAACACCACTTGCTGTGTGCCTTTCTCATCCTTGCAATTTGAATTTTATTGCAAGTGCGAACTATTGCATTATTCAACACACTAACTTTCCAATTTAGAAACTTTTTCCGACCTTTATGAGGATTTTCCCCCCAGAAAAAATAATGATAACATAAAAAAAAAATTTCATACATCTCTATCCGTATCGATGAACACTCCAGTACGGTTACAGCTAAAGTCCCCCCCCCCCCTTCTCTCAAAATCGGAGGGGTGAGATCATACGTCAAAAAGTACGACCGTAGATGACAGCTCTCATATTGCCAACGTCCTCGTTTGACGTGCCACAAATTTTGTCATTTTTGCTGATTCAAGGTAGAGTTATAAATTACTTTTCGCAGTTTTCCAGCATCGTGCTTCCCTGCCAGCTTTCGTGTATAAGTTTCTACGGCCAGTTTTATTTTACATTAGGAATTGCGATGTTTTAAAACGTCATTTCTAGTCACAGGGGATGTGACTTGGCACTCGAGCCACGTCCGCTGACGTTGGAAGAAAATAGCTGTGCAAGAAGTGTACTTTGACGATGCAACTTTCTTTGTCTGTTTACAGATGTTACAGTAATTCTAGTCGAAACACCGTAATGCAATATTTTGATGTTTTAAACACACTGAAATATTGTTGAAAAGTGTTTGCGAATACGTTTCCTTTCCTTTTTTTTATATGTCTATTCGGTTACGAGGGTGAAGTGAATAGCGGATGTAGTGGATACTTTATATATGAATTGAACAACGCTTCGGGTCCAATGCTTCAATAAATGAGATTAAAAAAAAAGGAGGGGGGGGGATAAAAGTATACTACTACTCTTATACTATAAAAAAACAAAGCTTCAGGTCCAATGCTTCAGTAAATGCGATAAATAATAAAACAGGCCGGTGGGAATGCAATAAAAACTTAATATTATAAAATAAATTGAACAAATAAAAATTTAATAACATTTTAGAAGGTAATAAAATTTTAAAGTTATCGATGTAATGTTTCTCTTTTGTGTATTTTTATTTATTTTAATAATAATTTATTTAAATAGTAATGTCATTTTCCATTCAATATCTTAGGTTTAAAAAAAAAGTATTTTGTAATGGTGATTTTTGGATGATTTTTCTCTGTTTATTATATTTTTCCTCTCATTAAGTGTGTTGCAAAAGGAAATTACCTCTATTATAAACTAAACTAACATTAAAGTTCATAAAAGATCTCAATGTTCTTAAAAAACTATTATAATCAAATTAAGTACAATACATAAAGTAATCCGCTTGTACTGTACAGTTTAAAGCATCAAAATCGTCGGAATCTAAAAGGCGACAATTTAACGAGGTTTTGTTGTATATTGTAATATATTTTAATGATAATGTAATTATTTTTATTTAATAACTTTCGTAAAAGAAGGATGATTCAGAAGAAAGAAACGTTATATTCATCTCTTTGAAAATTATTTATGTGCTTTATAATATTAGCCTTATTTGATTTGCCTTAAAATATCAGACGTAGCAACATAGTATAAGATAATGCAACATAGTATAAGATATTTTTCATAGTATATTAAGTTTGAAATTTGTAAAAGAACGCTGATTTAACGAAAGACAGATTATTTTTCTTTCATCTTTACTTCAGAAATTTTATACAAACGTTAAAATCGAATCACAGTATTGCCGTAGATTAACACACTAGCCACGTTCAGCTGTCGTGTTTTCTTTCACAGATGCTTTGCAGATTTCTTTGCAATGAAAAAAAGAATGTAAAAATACTATTTCGACTCGACACTGTTGTATTTTTGTTTGTTTGTAGGTTTATTTCAGGTGAAGAATTCCTATGTCGGATGCATAAATATAAAATATCGCTGTGACATGATGCTTTTTCTATAACGTGTGACTTGAATAGCGTAGGGGAAAGAAATGGTAATATAAGTATAAAAATTCAAGTTTGTAGCTTATTTTGTTGGCTTTTTTTATCGACAAACTTGATCTGTGGCTAATTTGATGAGTATGGAACTTTATAAGAGCAAAAAGTTTACATAAAACATACATTTTCTTTTATTGTTATATATTTATTCTTTTTTAAGATTAAATCATTCTCATATTGAACAGTATATTAAAGAGAAAAAAATGGTGGCGGGCTTAATTGGACGTGAAGGTGGCTTAAGATTAATAATGCAAACTATTTCCAGAGTAACTAAAAGTCCAATATCTACCACCAGGGTTTAAAAAAAAAAAAAAAAAAAAAAAAAAAAAAAAAGATAATATTTTAATATTTTATTCGCAAATGTGGCTTAAGAGCTTACATCAGTCATGCGAAAAAATGCGCAAGCTAATATGTCTATGGGAAGGTTCTTGCGCGATTTCTCGCTCGCATTATAATATTTTTAAATGATTTTTTTTTTGCGTAGGATAGCTGACATCTATCTCTAACGTTCTTAGTTTTTACTTTTTCGATTTTGGTTCCAGTTTTTTTTTTTATATAAGGGTACTTTCACTTTCAGAACTGGTTCCAGCCAGTTCCAAAATTGAAAATGTCCGTTTATAAAAAAAACTGTAACCAAAATCAAAAAAGTAAAAACTAACAACGTTAGATATCAACCTCAGCTATCCTATGCCAAAAAAAAAAAAAAAAAAAAAAAAAAAAAAAAAAAAAAAATCATTTAAAAATTTTAAAATGCGAGCAAGAAATCACGCAAGAACCTTCCCATAGACTTAACATTATTTTTATCTTAGTTACAGGAGGGAAATTTTCTGTCGTTTGAAGAATTTCCGTTTATTTTTTTCTCTGTTACATGAGGGAAATTTTCCGTTATTTGAAGAAAGTCGGTTTTAAAAAACTGTCTTCCTGTTTGTGCTGCCATCTGTGGACGGTTGCTGAAGTATTTATTATTTAATACATTTTAAGAATATTTCCTGTATCACCTGAGGATTGAACTAGGAACCTGCCGGTCTGGAGTTAAGTATGTTACCCATGCGGCCAGTGGGCACTTGCTTGAAGAAGAGCTTGGAATGATGATAGGGTTTTCTTCAAATGGCAGCTTTGGTCTTTAAAAATTTGGTGGTTAGAAAGCTGGCAAATTGGAAATTAATTGCGGGGAGATTTTGTCGTTACGAGAAGACGGTTGGGGTTTTAACAATTTATTATTAATAGAGGATAAAAATATGAATTATCTATATACTTAATTCTATTATTAGACGTAAAATATGGATATTATATTTTTAATTAAATTTGAGAAGAAATGTTTGCTTTTTTAATAAAATCGATTTCTTTTTCAAGTATTATACAGTTTTTTTAAAGATGTTCGGTTCGATGAAATGTGTTCAATGTTTTAGAATATATTTTAATTTCGAATGTTTTTTTTATAAATTTAAAAAAAATAAATTGCGAATAATTTTAAATAAGTGAGAAAATTATTTGTTACTTTTTTAAATTCCAATATATTATTTTTGTTTGTTTCTTTTCTGAGTAAAACCGATTTTTTTTCAACTATTATATATATATTAACCTGTTTGTTTAGAATATATATTAAATGCGATTTTTTTTAATAACTTTTTAAAAAATAAATTGCAAATAATTTGAAATGAATGAGGAAATTAATTATTACTTTTTTAAATTCGAAAGAACAATTTTCTTTCTTTAATAAATTCGAAATAATAATTTATTGAATTTTTAGTTTTTCATTTTTAAAATAAATTCAAACTTTAGTATTAATAGAGCCAATACGCATGCGCGCAGGGAATAAACGGACATTTTCTCTGTTCTTCAGACTTTCGAGAAGAATTCACGGAAAAAGCATGTTTCTAGGAGTACGGAAATTATTTGTTGAAAAATGAGGAATTATTTAATGTATAAAGACGGATTTTTCTGACAGTGTAGCTTGAGCGTTTCTTCGCGTGACTAGCGTAGGCTCTTAAGAAAATAGAGTCCTGCACGGGTCGAGTCACCCGAAAATTCTGTTTAAAATCAAACCGAACCCGATACACTTCAACCCGAAACCGAAATATGCGAAGCCAAACCCGAAGTGAAAGAAAATTATTCCATGTTTTGAAAAGTAGTCTACATAATTAGATCTATAATATCAATTTGATATTTTTTTTTTTTTTATAAAAAAAGGAACATATACTATACACTCATTAAAATTCAAATATATAGTTATTTACATAACAAAAATTATTCGGGACTATCTTTTAAAATGTTGAGTCAACCCGAACCCAACCCGAAAGAATCAAAACTCAACCTGAACCCAAAACGTTTAATGTCAGCCCGAACCTAACCTGACCCGCACCCAAAATAAAATAGCTTCAACTCTACCCAAACCTAACCAGTACTGAAAAAAATTAGCTTCAACCCGACCCGACTCGACCAGTGGGTCAGGTCGGGTAAAATCGGGTAACCCAACCCGATGCAGGAAGTCAGACTAGAAAGAAGTCAAAAGGTATAAATAATTAATGAAGCGTGTTCTTCTCCTGTCAAACTACTTTCACCGCAATGTGAGGTGGGAATAGGAGAAGCATCTGAAGAAAACACAATTATTTTAAAGTTTGTAATGTACTGATTTTAAACACCTGCACTCCGGCACACTGGTATGCAGCGTAAAAGTTTTAAAGAACATTCATTATATTATTAGTTTTTGATTATTTCTCAAGGATAAATTTCAAAATATTGAAGAAATGTAATAAATATGAAATTAAATATTTCTCATAAAATATTTGTGTGAAATAAATTTTTCTGCAAAGAAGACTATTACAAATAAGCAAAATTACCATTTTTAGAACACTCGGGAAAAAAGTAAGTGTACGTCAACTGCAAAATTCAACACGTCAAAGAAGATATTCTAAAAAATTATATATACACATGCCAAGCCTCCATTCAATGTCAAAAACAAAAAAACCTAATAAAAATTTAAGTTTAAAAAAAAAATGTTATATTTTTTTATATAATTTATATATATAAAAAAAAAATCTAACATTTTGAATGTAATGGAATATTTTATTTGTGTTAATATATAAATAAATAAAGACATACCCCCTCTTTTTATTTTATTCCTCTTTTAATTTAATTGAGCAGTTTAATTATAGGTTAAAGTACGCCACGAGAAAAAAAATTGACAAATTCTATGCTAACATATTTTCATAATTTGAAAAAGAAATATGTGATACTTTATACTTTTTAATTGTTTTCAAAGCTCGCGAAAATTGAAAGAATACGTAGTTAGAAAAATAATGAAGGTGAGCAGACGTCCCTGTTTTCACGGAACAGTTTCAGTTTTATATTTAACGCGTCTTGCACTTTTTCAAAATGTCTTAGTTTTTAACAGAACCTCTAAACTAAATCGTCCCGGTTTATACAAATTCAATTAAAAAAAAAATAAATTACTCACGATTGTTTGAGTCTAATAAGTGAAGGAAGAAATAAAATTCCATTTCTCTTACAGACAAATATTAAAAAACTCAACTTTGTGAGAAAAATAAATTTAGCTTACCATTTACGTAAATGAATGCGTAAAATTTAAGATATATCCTCGTATTTGTTTATATTCTTAAGAATAATTAAGAGCAAATTTATAGAAAATGTTTTTGGATATCGTGATTGCAAATTGAAACGTATTTTTCTCCTGTCAAACTACTTTCACTGCAATGTGAGTTGGGAATAGGAGAAGGCATCTGAAGAAAATGAAACTATTTTAAAGTTTGTAATGTACTGATTTTAAACATCTGAGTGGCGGCGCACTGGTATGTGCAGATGTAAACATTTTAAAGGTCATTAATTATGTTTCTTTTGATTACTTCGCAAGGATAAATTACAAAATATTGAAAAAATGTAATAATATTAAATAAGATATTTTTTTCCACATTCCCATAGTAATATTTGTGTGAAATAAACTTTTCTACAATGGAGACTATTAGAAATAAACAAACACACTTAGAAATAAACAAACACCGCGCATGCGCAGTAGTGTATTACTGCTTATTTTACTGTTTATTACTGTTCATTTTATGGTATAATACTGGCAGCAGGGGTGCCAGTATTATACTGTAAAATCAACATTTTTTCCCCCCTTGTAGTGTACTTTAAATGTTAAGTACATTTTTAAGAAAATGATAAAATTTGAAACTTTTCCTCAAATTTCAAAGTTTATACATTTTTTTTTTCAAAATACTTAAAACTTGAGAAACTATTTTTAAAAAATCGCGCTACATCGGCATCGGACATTTACTTTCTGATGGTGAAAACCATATTTTGATAATTAATTTAGGTAATGAGTATTCCCCTATTTCATTTTCCCCATGGGTTTACATGAGATTTTGCGATCGGCGAAAGAAAACGTTGTAATTGGCGAAGTATCCAATTAAAAATAATAAATCTCGCAGAAAGAAATATTTTCAAAGTTATAATTAGTAATTTAATTTCATGCTGATAATTTACGAATGCAAAAGATCATTTCTCATTCAGTAACTATCCAGTTATTCTAAATAGTCAGTTAAATGAGTTAAGGTCAGTTAAATGAGTTAAGGTCAGTTAATAAAAAATGAAAATTCCTTATAACCAGTGGACCCGCGCGAGGATTTCGCACTACAGTCTAATACCTTTTAGCAATATCTAATTTTTTTTAGAGGCAGGTTTAAACTTCTGGCGAAAAATTAAGGATAAAAATATCTGCAAACAACACTAGTCAAGCCAGAATATCATTTCATTTATTCCATCGAAGTTATAGTAAAAACTGATCGAAGATAGTAAAAGGCAGGCGCGAGAAAAAAATATTGTCTTTTAACTGCATTATGATTATATCATCCGCTTCGGTATAAACATGGGATAAAGAAAAATAAATTGAATACACATAAAATACAATTTAATATGTTATTACAAAGCAAACCCTTTAAGCTACACGTGAAATACAATTGCTTCGATCGATCGATGGTATCATTTTTCTTTTAAACATTGCAAGTTCAATTTTGCTTTTTAATCATAAATATAAAATAAACCCGTGTAGAGTGTCGCACTTTATCTTTCTTGTATTATTTATTTATTTTTATAATTATTGTTCAGCATGCTATAATTGGGCATTTTATTTTTGTGGCAAAATTGATTGAAGAAAAATCTTTCATTTCATACATGAAAACAATTCTGATTTATTTAATTAACTGCAATTTTTAATCAAAAACATGTTTTAACGAAATCTGGGTGTACTATGTCAGAAGCCAGTTTAAAAACCTTTCGAACGATATATCATTCATTGTCGTGTGCTTTGTAAATGCATAGAAAAAGGAATGTTGACAACAGAAATAATATATATTATCCTAACCATTTTTAGAAAGCAACTGAAAGTCAACTCCCTCTATCGCCGATAGCTTTCTGAATTTTGGTATTTTTATATGAGTTGCCCTAATGACTAATAGATTGGGCAAAAACATTTTTGTTATAGCTAGCGCATGCGCAGTTAAAAATTATTTCATTCAAATGCTCATATTTCTTACAATATTTCTTATATTTATATTCTAATTTTAGTATATCTTCTTTGTATTGTACTTTGTCAAATTTCTTGGAAGTGGCATTAAATTTGGTTGAAATCCCTGCATGCTATATTATATATATAAAATAATAATAATAATAATAATAATAATAAAATACATGCGTTAATGTCTTAAAAATATTTCCAATTAATTTATAATTCCATTAATAATTCGTACACAAATGAACACAAATGTTGTACAAAATCCATATATAGTCTTGAATAGTCCCTTGAATCACGCATGAAATTAAATTATGCGTTATCTAATTTTATCCTTGTAATATTTTATACACTGAAAAAAAAACCTCAAGGAAAGAAGAAAAAGCAATCATTCTTGTCATTTATTTATCGTTATTAGCAGGTTGAATCAAACAACAGAGACAAAAATAAATAAATAAAATAAAAATAAATAAATAATTAAATAAAGATTATTTTGCTTTAATTCCCTAACTGTAAAGTTTAAACTGTAAAAAAACTTTTTCATTACATAATCGTACGTTTTACCTAATTAAGATCATTGCACACTAATTATCATCACACTTGCCCTTTTTGCTTCATTTAATTTATTTGTTTTTTTGCTGCAATTCAAAGCAAGTGCATGTGTTGGAGGACATTCATCCGCATCACAATTATCTTTCTTCATCGTCTTGATTTTTAGCGATGACACTTACATAAAATAGAATGCTTTTCTTAAGGGAGAGAGGGAAGAGAAAGGGGGGGGGGGGTGAGAGAATAGGAATACAAAGCGGAATATTTTGATTTTTGTTCATTATCTCCGAGTTTTACTAGTTATATAACCAAGTCTTTTGTAATGTATTTTTATACTGGATCAGCCATTTGCTCATTAATTCCCCATTAAAACTGGGTTCTCGTTTCGGACGAGTTCGCTAAAACCGAATTTGACTATACAGGGAAGAAAGTTATTACTTAATTAGTGGCATTAATTCTTCGAATCTTCCGTAAACGAAGTCGAAGGTACTATTGTTAACATCTGTTATACGCTATGGCATTAAACAAGATGTTCTTATCTTATCACTGCCGAATATTTAATTTCTAAACCGGTCGTTTTAGAGCTATATTCAATTGCAAAAATGTTTCAACTGTTCTTCATTATCTTAGAAACTATTTGGTGTCAAAATTGTTATTGTTGGGAAAATTAGGAAATTTAGATTTTTTTTATTAGCCTGCATCCTATAAATTATATTTAGTAAAACATTCCGTATGATCTAAAAAGTAAAAAAAAAAAAAAAGAGGAGGGAGGGGGGAAAAAAGAAAAGGATCGAAACATTGAGTTATGCAGCTTCGAATTTTATGTTTTTTTTTTTTTTTTTTTTTTTTTTTTTCATTTTTTCGCTCTAAAAATGGAAAGGCATTTTTAACACGAGGACTCAGCACTTCGGTTCAACACCCGCACACGCCAGTGAGAGTTGGTATTCCGTAACTTCAACCGCGTATAACTTTGTTGGTTATATAGTGATAATAAAATATAATACATGATTCCTATAGGAAATTTAATCAGGAATCGAACTGTGATATATATTTATATATTAAAAAAAATGATGATGAAATGAAAATTGATGAAAGCATGATTTAAAAAAAAACCGCAGACATTTAAAATTTTAGTCGGTGGGAATTCGCACAAGTGTGGAGTTCATAGGTTAATGTCGGCAAGCTCTGAAAATTAATAATTTCAAAGTATATTTATCTCTCATAAAGAATGTTTTATTATTATTATTATTATTATTATTATTATTATTATTATTATTATTATTATTATTATTTTGTTGTTGTTGTTTATTTGTTAGAAAATGGAATATACAAAATTTCTAACTTATAATTTAATGTATAATTTAATAATAATGAATTTTTAAATCTAATTTATAAGGACCGTATAAAATTTAAATTTCGCAATTTTTACAAAATTAACTTGTTTGACTTAAATGATTTCTAAGATGATGGTAAACAGTGTTTTTGAAACATTTTTTCAACTGAAAGTAGTACCTTGAAAAATAACAATTTATGAATTACATTGTACAGCGGTAAGAAAGAGAACTAACTCTGTATGTAAATTGTAAATTTTATGCCAAAAAAAAAGTAATTAACTCTTTTTACTTTTATTATCATTGCACTATTACTAGTTTCTTAATTTACATTTCTAGACAAATCTTAGCAAGGAGTTAAATTTAGGAATTTCCTTTTCGGCAATGTCAAAGTTTCATTTTGCGGGTTATTATTTTCTATTGATTACTTACTCTTATTATTTATTGTTAATTATCATATTCCACATATTTATCATATTTTAGGAGGTGGCATTTAAAAAACGATAAATTTTAAATTAGTTTCGTCATTAAAAGTGCTAATCCATTTTAAACACTCAGCAATTTGTCGATTATATCTGTTGAGTAACGCCATTCTGTGGTTTCTATACATAAAAAAAGAAGAATTAAAAGCCATTTCCCGTTTTCCTTAGACCAAGAAGGCGCTTAAAAGTCGATAAATTTTAAAAACTGCCGACCGCAAGTGCCGCCCCATTAGGTGCGCCCCCTTCTTTTCGACAAAATGGTGCGGAAACGCGTCATAAAAGGGTGCTGAATTTTAAACGCGTTATTCCAGCTCTTTTGCCCAGTGATGAATGGCTGTGTTGAAATTTTCAAAGCTTTGGAGAATGATGGAATGTAAGGAGGAGAAAAGAAAAATATATATTAAAATATGAGATTTCTTGTTTTGGCACGTTTTGATATTGAGTATCGTGGAACAGCAATGTGAATATTATAGACTTTTTTTTTTCATGTGCTAGCTCCATAATGTCATTTATTAATTACAATATTTACTTATACTACCTATTTCAAACAGACGTTATATTATTTTTAAAAACACGCTAAAAAACAGTGCACCCATCTAAAATTGCTAAAAAGTACCTTCAAATCACACTAAAAATTAGTCACGATGTACGTGCAAAAGTTTTTAAAAATATTTTCACCTCTTGGTCCGAGGCATCATCAGTTATTTTTGTTCTATTTTTCCCTATTTTTTTTTCTATTAGGAATAGGGAAAAATAGGGAAGACTTCAACGAAGAAATAGAACAGTAGTAACTGATGATGTCTTGGACCAAGGGGTGAAACATTTGTTTAAACTTTTGTACATCGTGACTAATTTTTAATGCGGCTTGAAGATACTTTTTAGAACTTTTAAACGGGTCACTGATTTTTAGTGTGTTTTTAAAAATAATATAATGTCTGTTTTTAAATAGGTAGTACAAGTAATTATTGTAAGTAGGTATTATAGACTAATAGCAAATGAATTTTAATTCAAGATTGGCTATATTTTCGTGCACATTTGCGTTAACAGTTCTATGACGCGCCACTAAAATGTGTTTATACACTGTCAAAAAAAAAAGAACAAATGTTTCTTAATCTACGAAAATATAATATAACCACGAACTTAAACCGTATTGAAGGTTCATTAATCAGTTTATTCTAGAGATCAGAAAATTTTAAGTGTGATAAAGAAGATTTAGAGATAACTCAGTCACAGGATAACATTCGCAGGCTTAAGTCAAACCAATGGAGTCGTTATTTCGAATTTCTCGTTTGCATTTCAATATTTCTAAATGATTCTTTTTACATATGGATACTTGAAATCGATGTCTAACGTTGAATCTTTGTCCTTTTTTTATTTTTTGTGTCCTCGGCAGTTTTTTTCTGAGGACACTTTCAATTTCGGAAAAAAAAATTTTTTTGACAAGTTCAAAATTGAAAGTGTCCTCAAAATGAAACTGTAACCAAAATCGAAAGAGTACAAAAGTACAACGTTAGACCTCAGCTATCCAATGCAAAAAGAATGGGTTCAAAATATTCAAATGCAAACGAGAAATTTGAAAAGAATACTTCCATTGATTTAAAATTAGCTTGTAAATGTCGACGAGTGACGGAAGTAGGGCTCTTAAGAGACTACTTCACCGAGTTGAAAACACCCGCTCGCTAATATTACTTCTATGGGAGAAATATTTTATGATATCTCGTTCGCATTCCATTTTTTTTTTTTTTTTTTTTTTTTTTTTGGATAGTTGAAGTCAATCTCTATGCAGGCTCTTTTTTTACTTTTTCAATTTTGGGTTACAGTTTTTTTTTATTTTATTGAGGATACTTTCACTTTCGAAACCGGTTACGAAAGTGAAAGTATCTTAATAAGAAAAAAATATGACCAAAATCGAAAAAACACAAAAGGGCCTGCATAGAGATTGACCTTAGGTATTCAATGCAATAAATAAATAAATAAATAAAATAAAAATTATTGAAATGCGAAAAAGATATCATAAAATAATTCCCCCATATGATTAACATTAGCGAGCGGGTGTTTTCGACTAAATGAAGTAGCCCCTTAAGAAACAGTTGATGACGAATGTTGATGAATTCTGAAGAGGAATTAAGATAAATTAGATTTAAGGCTGTTCACAAATCCAAATTAGCTACTTTCTGACACATTCTTTAATTCACTTTTGTTTGCGAAACGTATCAAATTCGCAAATACTGTGATTAAGAAACTGTGTAATAAAAAAATTTTCGTTTTTCGGTAAAGACAGAAGATTTTTCAGAAAATGCCGTCAAAATGGACTTTTAGAACCAAATTTCCGGACCCAACAGTGCAAGAAAGCGAAAAAACTGGCCGTCATGACACCATAATCACTTATATAACTGAAGATATAATTCATTTAACGGAAAAGGAAAAAAACTGTCCGATGACAAATCACTTCAATAATCAAGCTTTTATGTTTAAAAATGAGTCAGAATGTTTCGCGTTGTTGGGCAGGGAATTAGAGAACCACCTTAAATGACAAATTGAACATTTGTGAAATTCCTAGCACAGACGTGGAATTACTAAATGGAGAAAATAAGGCACCGCAAGATTAAATGTAAAAACTTCCCCATGCCATAATTTTGACTAAAATACATCATTTAATGCATATTTTGTCAAGAATATATGCCCCAGCCTATTCGTGAGTTATGAAAGAATTAAATATTGTAAATTACAGGAAAAAGAATGTGTACGAAGTCATTGATAAGAAATATGACCGAAAAAAAAAAATTGTTATCTAATAAAAACAATGTTGTCGAAGTGTGGGAAATTCAAGATTTGAGAACAGCGTTAAAGCTGTTCTCAAAAAAATATTTTTGCCCCTCAACAGCGCGAAACTTTCTGGGCACTCATTTTTAACCCATTTGCATCATAGCTGCATATATGTTCAGGAATTTCATATTCAGAACTTTCAGGAATTCCTTTTTTGTTCGGAAATTTTGAATCTAGGCATTTCCGAAAGAAGAATTTTTACTTTCGAAACGTCCAAAAACATTAAATAAAGCAAAAATTACAATTCAGAATTTCTGTATAAATTCGGAATTTCTCAATAAAAAAGAAATTCCTGATACGCACGCTTCGGATGCAAATGAGTTAAACGTAAAAGCACGGAATTTTGCCCTAATAAAGTGATTTGAAATCGAATGTTTTTTTTTTCTTTTTTCGATAAATGTATTACATTTTCAGTTGTAAATAATTGCTGTCTCATATGACGGCCTGAATCGAGTTCTCTCTGCCTTAAATAGTTTCGAAACGTCAATTGTGATAGCAGTTTCTAAAAAATTCATTGCGTTTATCAAATATTGGAAATCAATATTCGATTTCATAGTTTCTGATTCCGAATACCAATCAATTTTCTGCGTTTTCTAATAAAATTGAGTTCAGGAAAGTGTCAGAAAATAGCCAGTTTGAATTTGAAAACTGTTTTAGTAAAACGAAAATTACTGTTGGAAACTTCTAGTAGATATTATGAAAAAGAAAAAAAAAAAAAAAAAAATACGGGCGTTAAATTGGCAACAGTGGCGGTCCACAAAATGTTAATAAAGACGGCATGTCATCAGTTTTGTATTTATTGTTGTTACGACTTTTCAAATTAAAAAATAATACTTTTTATGGCTGTTTTCAAATCCAAACTGGCTATCTGACACATTTTTCAATTGTTTTCGCAAACGCATGAAATTGGCAGGTGTGCTTATTCAGAAACTATGTAATCGAATTATGTTTTCCCTTTTTTGGTAAAAGGCTAAGAAGATCTTTAAGAATATACTGTCTAAGTGGGCGTTTTGAACCAAATTCTCGACGTGGCACTGCGAGAATGGGAAAAAACTAGTCGTCCACGTGACACGAATCAACTCGAGAAGCAATTTATCAAAAAATGAAAAACTCATTTCGCTTCCAAATCGGGGCAATGGTCAGATCTGTCAATTTCATGCGTTTCTTTTGCGTTTTACAAATAAGTCAGAAAATGCATCAGAAAGTTTCGCGTTGTTGAGCTGGTCATTTGAGAACCATCTTAAGCGTTTAAACAAGGAATGTTTAAATGTTTTTCCTATTTAGGAGTGATTAATATTATTAATGTTTAAGAAACTTGCATATACACTTAAAATAAACCAAAAACAGATATTAAGTGCCTATTTAAGTTGCATATCACCCTGAGGAAGGTATGTTCAACTGTAGGTGTTCAACTGAGGTTTCATACAATTTATCAACAAACCACAGAATGCTGCGGAAAAGTGTTTTTTGTTTATGACAATTAATGAGATGCTTTATTTAACCTCTCCAGCTGAAAACCCCATGTTAACGGGGAAATTCAAAAACAGGATTCTTAACTACCTGGTATACATTTTTAATTCGGTTTTTATCACTAAGAAATTGAATGCCGTTTGACGTCGACGTATTATGTTTTTAAAAGTCTTCTTACATTTGCAAAATTTTTCAAAAACAATTAATTTTCTTGAAATAACTGTTTCAGAGTTTATTGACTTCTAAAAAAACTTAAAATTTTAGGAAAATAATTTCTAAAATGAAGTACATTACATTGGGAAAGGGTTTCAACTGTCTGATGATGAAACCCGAATTTTGAAAATTGTATTACATTGAATTATCTTGTTTTTAAATTTTTCCATGTGTTTACATTGAATTTCCTGATCGGTTCAGATCAGTTTTCTTTTCTTTTTCTTTTTTTTTTTTTTTTCTTTTTTTTTTTTGTATGTTTGTTTTGTTTTTTGCTATGATCTTTTCAACTGCTTAGATTGATGTTTCAATCGTGTTCCACTTTTAAATATTTTCTCAAATCTCCAACATAAACAGCGTAAAGAGAGCTGTTTTTTGTTGATATTATTATTCTAGTACAGAAAAATGGCTGTCTCTGTGAAAAATTTCATCATTGAACATTTTTTTATTTAAATTTATAACAATAATGACGTATCATATTATGCAAACAAATCCTTTAAATATTCAGTACATTTGTTTAAAAAAAAATATATGCATTTCTTTGAAAAAGTTAAAGTCCCACCAGTGGCTGAGAGGATCTGCTCTCAAAGCTGGTAAACGGGAGGTGCTGGATTCAAATCCCTGTCGCGCTCGTCGACCTAACCGTTTGGAGTTTTCCATGGTTTTCTTCGAACCTTGCCGTAAATACGGGTTAGGATCCCCTTGAAAGACCCGACGGAGGGCACTCCTCCCTAGGGCCTATATCCCTGGAGTAGATAGTCAGCCGTCATAAATCAACCAACCTACCAACTTTGAAAAAGTTAAAATCCAAAAACTCAATATATTATTTTTATGTTAATTTTCAGGGGAGAATTTATAGAAAGAATTTTGAAGTACATGGATAACTTTGTATTTTTTTTTTACCAAAAATCTATGAAATTGAAATGTCACTACAGGAGAGTATAGTGTCGGGACTGCTGAAGCCTTATTCTAGCCTATACAAATTTTCTCCTTCATTCAGTATACTGTATACAGTTCTATTATTTTGTATTTTATATCTCAATTTATCTTTACCATCCCTTTTAACACACACTCATGCTATTTTTTTTATTTATTAAATATTCATAAATCATCTACACTTATCATCTGTATCTTTTAAATAATGTAAATTACTTACTTTCCTTTATTAAATTTCCTTTTATTATCTTTCATTAATTTTCAAATATTTTCTTTCTCGATTTTTAGTAATGTAATTTATTTATTTTTATTTTTTCTCGCCCATTTGGTTGCTTGTTGTACTACATTGTAATGTAGTACAACATTATAATGCTACTTTGTAATGTAGTTCTTCATTCCACTAATAGATGGCAGCATATGCTTTTTTAAGTTTATTAGTTTTAGATACTTTAAGCAAGTGGTTCTGTAAGATTATTTCCAGCCGTATCTAAGTCAATTTTTTTGTTTGGTGATTTATTTTATAGAATTATTTAGTTTTTTTTTTTTTTGTCTTTTTTATTATTTTTTTTCGTTTATCTCCTTGGTTATTTTATTATATTTCAAACATTCTGCATTGACGTCATAAGGTGCTCAATATTGTCATTTTTAGGCTTTATGACGACAATGCTCAATGAAATAACACACCATTTTACTATGAATTATGCTTATGATGCTCCTCTCATGATTCCACTACAAATTTATATACAGTAAACTCTGTTTAAGGCGGAATCAATCAGGACCGAGAAAATTTTCCGCCGTAGACAATATTCCGCCTTATGCAAAACAGCCAAAATAAATAAATAAAATACATATGCGCGGCATATTTTTACGTTCGTAATCTTTAGTACAGTTTTTTAAATGGAATTATACGTCTTATTAAATTTATTATTAATCTCAAAAACATTATATGAATAATAAAATAAATAGTAGTACCAATGATAAATTTCTTCCATTTTAAAAGTTAATGAAAATCATTTACCTTAACAGCTACTTCATATTTCACATAGTGGCATAGTAATTTTTAAATAGTCGAAAAATAATCTTTTATCGATGCTTGTTTTGTCTTTCTTTTTACCTAGCATTTTTCAGTAGCACATTGCAAGTCCGTTATTATGGGTATCAATTCTTCATTTTTTTGAGCAAGAAAATTTTTTTCGAGATGCCTAATGCTTCTCAAGGCGTCTTGAGACGTTTGAATTCCTTCATTGTCTTCATGGTTTTCATAATCGTGCTCAACTTCATTTTCACTAGCACTTTCCAAATCTTGATATCGTTGAATCAAAATGTCCACAGAAGTGTTAGCTTCAGTAGTACACACTACATTGTCAGCTGATACTTATTCTTCTTCATTAATTTTTTCATTGCTGTGAACACATTTTAAGTCATGTATTAGGTTTGTAACTCATTTTCCTCCAACTGGTCAACTGATTCACGGCCATTCTCTGAAACAAAACCAGCTTTTCTAAAACAATGAAAAACTTTCTAAGGCGACATTTCTGAGCAGGATTTGGCAATCCATTTGACAGCATCTAAAACACCTATATTTTTGCCATTTCGGTGGCAGAAGAGCAATTATCTAAAGACGCAATAATGGACCGCAAATATTTTTTGTTATAGGTTTTCATCATTTTTATAACTCCTTGATCCATAGGTTGTGTTACTGCAGTAGTATTTGCGGGAAGAAATTGTAATTTTATATTCGATAGTTCGAAATTGGCATGACAAGGTGCATTGTCGAGAAATAACAAAATTTTTCGATTTTCTTTGATCATACGGTTATTGAATTCAGTCAGCCATCCCTCCATTATGGCAGTCGACATGCACGATTTTTTTTAGATCTCCAAATCACAGGCAGTTTATCAATGTTCACATTCTTAAAACATCGTGGCTTTTGCGATTTGCCTATTACTAAGGGCTTTTCTAAACTGCCCTCCATATTCCTGCAAAGCAAAACAGTGACACGCTCTTTGGAGTTTTTACCACTGTGGCATTCACTTCCTCTTTTTGCAAGGGACTTCCTCTTTTGCAAGGGGCAACGCACGATAAAATACTCCCGTTTCGTCGCAATTGTATATGTCCTTAGCTTGATATCCTTCAATCAGTAGAGGAAAATTTATTTTCCATTCCTGAATTTCTTGGTCTGGGACGTCTTTGGACTCTCCGCAAAATAGCTTCATGGCAGTATTATGTCGATTAAGGAAACTCATTAACCACCCAGTAGAAGTTTTGAAATCCGTTTTACCTAATTTTTCGGCTATCTCTTTCGCCTTTTCAAGCAACAGTGTTCGAGGTATGGGCAAATTTTTAGCTCTAGCGTTAGAAAACCATTCAAGTGTTAATGCATCAATGTCTTTATTTTTCACAGCACCTTCCGCTTTCTGTTGGATAATTGGCTTTCCAATTCCTCTTCCAACTCTGTTCTTATTTTTATAGCATTATAAATTTGTGTTTTACCGCATTTAAATTTAATACAAAGATCTTTTACAGAATAATTTTTTTCTTTTAATTTAATAACTTCTATTTTATCCCGCAGAGCGTATTGACTTTAGATTTTGAAGCCATTTTTTACTATCACTTCGTAATATCAGTAGACAATATAAAATGAGGAAGAACAAATAACACGTGCAACGAACTCGTGTTCTGACCATGTGATTTATTGAAATAAAACATACGTCACTTCGAATTCATCTTCCATCCCCTTCCCCCTCTGAAACCACAACCAGCGCCTCATACAGAATGTAAATGATTGTAGCTTCCCCCCCTCTCCCTCTCACATTAGACAAAGAGTTATGGTGACCAAATGACTGATTGCCATAAACAATGATCAGAACTCAAAATCCGAAGCAAGCAAAAAAGGTGATATTCTTTCGCTAATACAATGAAAAAGAGAGAAATGTTAATGTATAGGGATTTTTTTTTTATCAATTTCTTTTTTTTTTTAATAATTAATTGAGATAAATGTAAAAAATGTACTTGGTATAATGTTTTTTCTTTCTGTTTTTTTAAGAGGAAAAGCATTTTGCTTATATATGAGAAATAATGGAATAAAAAATTATTTCTTAAATATTTAAAATTTTTCCGTTCTGATGAATCAACTTTATTAATCTATTACGAAATTTAATTAAAATATTGAGCATTTGATGTATGTATATCAGTTTTGAAGTTTCATAAACAAAATGCCTTTCATTTTTTTTTTTCCGTCTTATGCAAAATTTTGATTTCGATGGGACTTTAAAAACCTTTCCGTTTCCGCGTTAGGCAAATTCCGGCTTATGGAGCATGAATGAATGTTATTTTTTATGCGTTTGCCGGGACTTGAAAAATTTTCCGCGTTAGACAAAATTCCGGCTTACACAGAGTCCGCCTTAGACAGAATTTACTGTATTTTTATTTTTATACTTTCAAACTCCCTTGTTAATTTTGATCCTGCGAGTTTTGTTATTTATTTTTATATTTATGTTCCCACATGTAATTTCATTTTAATTATATATATATATATATAATTGTAATATCTTTGAATTTCAAAATACATTAAACAAGTTCTTGGATCAAATCTAACCTAATCTCCTAATTAAAGATGTAATCATAAAGTGTATACAGAATACAATTTATTGAGATGTTTTCCATTTATTTATTTATTTATTGTAACAATTAATGTAAAATATTATTACATGCCACCTCTAAATCAAAGATTCGGTTGTTATCATTATACGAACTTTAAAAAAAAATAAATAAATAAAGTGCTGTATATATATATATACAGCGTGTCCACGTATAACCTGACCGACCTTTATTTTCGCAACCGTTGGTCCTAGATGCATACTTCCAATTACAAAAATGGTTTAAATAAGGTAAAGAATTACTTGTAACGTGATTTGGGTCAAGAAAAACATTTATTAAAAAATTACGAAAGTTAAATTTTTATACGGTCCCCAGGTCCTATAAGTGATATTTAGTAAAAATTTACTGTGACACTAACAAGTACGACAAAAAAAGTCCCATTCATCTAACATTAAAATTGACCGAATAATAGCTGTTTAAAGTTGGAGTATATTTTTTGCTGCGAAATAGGGGTCATTCACAAATGTAGTAGAAATATAAATAATCTTCAGATATATCAAAAAAATAGTTGAGAGAAAAATTAACATTGCATTCTAATATAATTGTGAATTCTATAATCATTCTGACATATTAATGCAAAATATACAATTTGTACTGTACCTATAAGAGGATAAAAATAACAGATTTTTTGTGGGAAAAGGATGAAAAACAGCCTCAATTCTTTACAAAATGATACAGATTTTAAAATGCTGTTAGATTACACTGTCTTTCAAAATTTGGGTTGTGCCATGTTTTTTATCTTTTGAAAATTGATTCTTATGGATTTTTTAGTGCTGAATCCGAAAATGACCTTCATTTTAAACCATCACGTTAGGACTTTTCTCAAATCGCAAATTTCAAAGTTAAAAAGCTCAAAGTTAAAATTGATCCCCCCTCCCCTCCCAACCTCATCGGACCACTGAGCTGTTTAGCTGCAAGAAACCCAGCATAAGCCAAAAATTTGAATACACTATTGAATTAAATAAATATTAAACTGAATAAAAAAGTCTTACATCTATTTTATAATATCAGATTTTTCGCTGTTTTTTAACCTTGAAATTTACGATTTGCGAAAAATCCTGATATAATGATTAAAAGTGAAGGTAATTTTTTTTTATTCAGCGTTAAAAAATACATAAAACGTAATTTTAAAATTTAAAAAACGCAACCATCGCAGGTTTATGTTATCTAATCTAAAACTCTTTCTTAAACTTGTTGACGATAATCTATCCGAATTTTTTTTTTTTTTTGTGTTATCCTCTAATATAAGTATGTATAAGATAGTAAGCGTCGAAAATCATAATAATATTACATTGCCATCGGATTTAAGTCAGTATGTAAAATTTAACTTCGATCGGACATTTGAAAGTGAGTTAAACTTCGAATACAAATTTTAAACTGGAAAGACGATCGTTGCAAGTTAAATAAAACCTTATGAAAATAACATAATTTTTGTTAAAAGAAATCATAGCCTCAAATCCTTTCAAAATAAAACATATGTTAAAATACAATTATTTTAATTAATCTGAAACTTAACTAATAAAAATTAACTCAATCGTAATAGTTGTACGATTTATTTCAAAGCGCAGATACCTTGAAATAAGTTTAAGTACTTTATATACGACCCCTGAAAGCATGGCCGAAATCATCTCTTTTTAGATGCAAAAAAATGGTATAAGTCATGCATTTCAAAGTTTCAGAACTCGGTCAATTTTAATGTTAGATGAATGGGATTTTCTTTGTCGTACTTGTTAGTGTCACAGTAAATTTTTACTAAATATCACTTATAGGACCGGGGGACCGTATAAAAATTTAACTTTCGTATTTTTTAATAAATGTTTTTCTTGACCCAAATCACGTTAAAAGTAATTCTTTACCTTATTTAAACCATTTTTGTAATTGGAAGTATGCATCTAGGACCAACGGTTGCGAAAATAAAGGTCGGTCAGGTTATACGTGGACACGCTGTATATATATATACAGGGCCCGATTAACCTCTGATTGTAGGGGAAGCACAGAATCATTTTGGGGCCCCCTTTAACCGAGAAAAGCTTTCTAAATTCTACATTCATGGAAACTTTTTAATGTGACAAATAATTATTCCAAGGAGGGGCTTAGCTGAGTTCAGATATTTCATCAAGCAGCTCTTTTTTTGTTATGCCCCTGTATATAATGTAGATATAGTTTATTTGTGGTATATATAGTTGTTAATTATTTCTAACCAGCAAATCAGCAAGCTATGTGATTGGTAAACAGCATATCGATCAAATTCAGATTTTCCGGTTAGATACGTTTTCTGAAATAATGTGGAATTTCTATTATATTAGGAAAATTTTAACATCAAAAAAAGAAAAAAGAAATAAAAATCCATGAAAAAAATGTATAAAAAGAATTAGAGACCCCATTTTACAGTCATTTTGGGGCCCTTCTTAAATTTTTGGGGGGAAGCTCGTGCTTCATGTGCCTTTTGGATAATCAGGCCCTATATATATATATATGACGATGCTCATATATTGTTAGGTTATTTCTTTTAAATATTAACATGTTCATAGATTTATATATTAAAAGAGTTTGTGCTAAATACTTTTTCTAAATTAAGTCTTTGTTTGCACATTTTATACTTTATTCAAAAATCTATTTCTTTTATTGTAAAGCTAATTTTATACCCGTTAAATATTACAATATACAGTTTTCTTATGATATGCTCGCAATCTGTTCTTTGTGGCTTTCCTATACATTTGGGGAATGGAATATAGAGAGGTCCTTTATACTCTGTTCAGAATATAACAAAATGCATAGCTATCTAAATTTACATCTGCTGATTCTTGTCTTAATCATTAACCCCTTAATCGTCGCGTCCGATAAGCGTAGGGTACTTTTTTAAAATTCAGATTGCTTGATTGCCACCAATTTTTTTTAAAGTAGAAATATTCGGATTACTCATAATGGCAGATAAAATAATGCAAGCATAAAGCCAATTACACTATTTTAAGAAATTGGTGAGAATCAAACAAACTGAAATTTTAAAAAGTAGCCTACACTGCCCGTTAAGGGGTTAAAGTATATACAATGTGCTGATATTAAACCCACATTCGCATAGCGCTTAAGTGCCCTCGCAATTGTTTTGTAAGTTTACTGCTTTTTTTCACTCATTTTATTTAGGTGCCGATTCTGGAAAACGTTTGGCATGTACGTCATTCAAAATTTAATAGGGTTTTCTCTCTAACCGCTATATCTTAACTCCAAGCCTTGGAATATCGCATTTTAGTTGGCATTGTAACTGATATGGAAATGTATTTTATTGCTGACAGTCAATCTGATAGCATTTTAAAATTTCCTAAAAGGGGAAGCCACCTCTTAAATTATCTCGGTCTTTAGAAAATAAAAAACTATTTTTGTTTGGAACAATTTGACTTCACTCTTTCCCATATTAACATTTTACAGGATAAGAATGCCTGAGGTTATGTCTAAACAACGCTTCTTGAATTTACTTTCACGGACTCACCTATCTGCGATAAAATTGCAATATCCATCCAGATTCAACTAAAAAATGTTATCATCCAAGCCAACTTACATCATAATATATATATATATTTATATTCCTCTCTTTTATATTAATCAATGCATTCAGCCACATTGGATTGTCATTTTCTAAAATATTCTAGTTATTAGTTAATTTCTTATCGTGTCGGTTATCTATTGATTTTTAGGTAGATTTCGTAAGAAATACTACCTATTACATTCTCACCTAAGTTGGAAATTTTGAAAATTTTTTGCAGATCTACGCCGATCATGACTCCCAGAACCCAAAACCACCCCCAGTTCAAAACTTTATATATCTATCTATCTATCTATGTCACTTTTTTCTGACCACGATAACTGAAAAATTCTGCATTAATCTTTTACAAACTGATACATAAAATCAAGGGGCATAAAATCTCGGTCAAGTTCGTTAATGGGCAAAATCGAACCAAGGGGGGGAGGGTGGGGGGGGGGGGCTTTTTGTGAAAACAGAAAAAAACCCATATTTTCTTAATTATTATACGTATCGAATCCATTTAAAGTTATTAATACTTCTAGGAGAAGGGCCGAAAATTATGTATGACAGATTTTTGATATAATTAAAAATGGCTCCAAGGGGGGGAAAAAGGGGGGGTTTTAGAAGAAAAGAAATCATAGCTTTGTCAATTCACAAGATATCAAATCCGCGTAAATTTATTATTAATCCTCTTAATATTATCTAAAACTTTTATATTGACAAGTTTTTTATAGGACCAACCGTTATAGCAAAAAAAAAATTAAAAACAAAAAAAAATCCCTGCCGACTCCGCCTGCAAACAAGTTATTTTTCGAAGTAGGCGGTTCCAACTCCCGCATCTTTTCGAAACTGATACATAAAATCAAGGAGCATAAAATCTCGGTCAAGTTCGTTAATGGGCAAAATCGAACCAAGGGGGGGGGGGGGGGGCTTTTTGTGAAAACAGAAAAAAAAACATAATTTCTTAATTATGATACGTATCGAATCCGTTTGACGTTATTATTACTTCTAGGAGAAGGGCCGAAAATTTATGTATGACAGATTTTTGATATAATTAAAAATTGCCTTAAGCGGGGGAAGGGGGGGTTTAGAAGAAAAAAATTCATAACTTCATCAATTCCCAAGATTTCAAATCCGCTTAAATTTATTATAAATCCCCTTAATATTATCTAAAACTTTTATATTGACAAGTTTTTTATAGGACCAACCGTTATAGCAAAAAAAATTAAAAACAAAAAAACCCCTGCCGGCTCCGCCTGCAAACAAGTTATTTTTCGAAGTAAGCGGTTACAACTCCCGCATCTGTTCGAAACTGATACATAAAATCAAGAGGCATAAAATCTCGGTCAAGTTCGTTAATGGGCAAAATCGAACCAGGGGGGGGGGGGGGGCTTTTTGTGAAAACAGAAAAAAACCCATAATTTCTTAATTATGATACGTATCGAGTCCGTTTGAAGTTATTATTACTTCTAGGAGAAGGGCCTAAAATTTATGTATGACAGATTTTTGATATAATTAAAAATTGCCTTAAGAGGGGGGAGGGGAGGGGTTAGAAGAAAAAAATGCATAACTTCGTCAATTCCCAAGATTTCAAATCCGCTTAAATTTATTATAAATCCTCTTAATATTATCTAAAACTTTTATATTGACAAGTTTTTTATAGGACCAACCGTTATACCAAAAAAAAAAAATTAAAAACAAAAAAATCCCTGCCGAATCCGCCTGCAAACAAGTTAGGTTTCGAAGTAGGTGGTTCAAACTGCCGCATCATCGTAAAAAAGGTCATTTCTTCCGCAATTCCCGACAAACAGGCGCCCCACGGTCTGCGTCTTCGAAATCTACCTGTGCCTGTAGGCCGAGCCGTCAGGGATTTTTTTTAGTTATTTTATTTGCGAAAAGTTTTGTTATATATGTATATATTAGTAAAACATTTTCCAAATAAAATAACTATTTCAAGTTTTCGTATTCGTTCACGAATTAAATAAAGGTTATTATTTTATATATTTAAAATATATTTATATTATTATAGTTGTATAATTTTTAATTAATTTATACAAAACACTATACTTGTATATATCGATAATGAGTAGGCTTTATATTAATCTATCGGAAGAGTGGAGTTAGATACCACATGCAACCAAAGCAATCCAAAATTATATTTGACTTTTCATAGTCCTTTGGTCATCAGTTGGATGTAAAGGGGTCATTAATTTTCCTTTTTAATTTCTAATCTGTTTTATCATTAAAAAAAATATTTATTTGAGAGGGCGA
Organism: Maratus michaelseni; assembly: GCA_963931845.1. Classification (NCBI taxonomy): domain Eukaryota; kingdom Metazoa; phylum Arthropoda; class Arachnida; order Araneae; family Salticidae; genus Maratus; species Maratus michaelseni. Next base: position 178,125,625 of record OZ007592.1, on the reverse strand, counting down.
TGTTTTGATGGCGTTGTTTTTGTTGGCATATGTTTTCACGTAAGAAGCAAATGGAGCTCCCACTTCAAAATAATTATTCAAATAATAAAAGCATTCGTTTTCACACAAGTTTAATTAATTTATACAAAACAATAAAATATTATATACAAACTCCAATTCAATGGTAAAACTTAGCAAAGAAAATTTTTAATTGTTTAATTCGTATATTTTACAGGATCAACAATTTGTACAAGGGAAAACTAATATCTATAAACATTTCTACACATTTGATAAACAAAAGAAAAAAACTAGAATACAAAACAATTTGTTCCATTAAATTTTATTATACATTTTTAACAAATGCAACAACAATTTTACACATCATGTAATATTTTGTTATCTTAAAGGAGAAGTGAATACATATATATTTTTTCAATGTAAATCTTTGATTTCATAACAATAATTGTAAAATTCAAATGAGAATGGTGTTTCAATACTTTTTCATGGGAAACACAGTACCTACTGTTAAAGGACTAAGGGTCGGTAAGACTATGAAAGTATTCCGTTTGCATTGTGAACTTACAAGTACCTTCAAATTTTTTCATTTGATTTCTTAGATCTATTCAATGTTTTTAGCATTTTAAAGCATTTTTTTCACAATTTATCTATTTATTGCACACACAACAACAGGGCTCAGTGATATATATCAATAGATATATCTATTGATATATATCAGGAAATATATCCGAAATTTATTTTCAAAATATCATGATGTTTCATATTTTCGTATATTTGATATTTATTTGAAAAATATTGTTTATGGTATTTTCATTCAAAACAAGTTTAAATGAATTTTTTTAACCTTTATTGACTACATCAAACTGCACAACGGGTTGGGGAATGAAAAAGTCGGACAAGTTTACATTTATGTTCGATTTTGTCAATAAAAACAAATTATTTTGTGCTTAAAATTTTGTTGTATAAAACATGAATTTTTCTTGATATGCGTGATATTGAATCCTATAGCTTTATTTTTTTTGTGGGTATAAAATGCAAGTTGTGTCTGCTTTAAATTAGTTGATCGATCTCCAATTTTGTTATGTAAAGAAAACGTCATTTAGAATATTTGTGTTTTATAAAGTTTCCATGCTAAGTGCAATATGTTTTAGCTTCTAATTTATGTTAAAACTGAAAATATTTATAATCATCAATAAGTTGACAATTTTGAAAATATTGGATATATATCAAAATCATCGGATATGTGTAAAAATATCGGATATTTGTAATATTTTTGAAAATATCATTATATTTACGAACCCTGCAGTCCAGACAAAGGTATCATTTAGGTTTTGATATGTGTTTACGTTAGGGTATAAGGATTCATAAGACATTAAAATAAAATTGGTACCCTAAATTTCTTATACTGAAAAAATACTTTTTCGTTTACAAATTAAAGAAAGTTTTTTATTATATTTTTAATATTTAAATAAGATATTATTTCTGTAATATCAATAAATATGTTTCTGTAGTGTCAAAAAATTCTATATTTTTTCCATTATAGGTTATTTATTTACCGTTTTTAAAATAACATTTCATTGTATAGTATTAATTAATATACAATGGTGCTATGGTATACTTTAAAATTTACGTGAATTTCAGAGGGGCCACTTTTTTAAAGCTTTATCGACCTTAGTCCTTTGCTAACTATATTACAATTGATAAATATTTTGAATTAAAATTTTAAAGATAAAGTAACAGTAACACTTTTAAATTTATAGTGGAATTTGACTTTATTATTATTATTTTTTAAATCTCAAGAAAATAATTTAAAAACTTACATTAATATTTTTAACATTAAGGAAAACTTAAAAATTTGATAATTTTGCTTCCACGTTACGGGTTATATTAAATAAATCAATTGAAAATGATTTAATACTTCTTTTAACACATTCTCCTTTCAGAAACAATTCTTTAGAATATTTATTTATTTTTACACATTTTTACAAGCATAACAAACAGAGATAATAGAGCATCACCAAATTAATACATTGCACTTTTACCTTTATTTCCTTTTCTAAAATTTCTAATCAGTCCAGAAATATACTAAAGCATATGACAACAATGCTTGCTGAATAATGTAATGTTCCTCTGAACTTGAAGTCCGCAGAGCTTATTTTGATTTTGTATAAATAAATCTCTTTACATAATCTTATAACTTTAATTTGAAAAGAGGCCCATAAACATTTCCAAGAACTAAATTAACTTTGAGGAGGCACAACAACACTGGTAGGATGGGATGGAAATAAAATTTTGACTAGCATTCGGCTTGATGCAGCAAGTTACTTTCTTACAAGAAAATCCTTCGAAGGTCTCTTGGAGAAGTAATCATATTGCATTGAGGACAAAGTTTTTTCGTGCCCTATAAAAGACAAATGAAACTAATTAGAAAAAAGTACATTTCCTAATAACTAAAATGTTTATAATTAAATGTGTTTTAAAATCGGGATTAATATAAATGCTATAATTTATGTTGAATTCTTATAGCCTTTTTACTCCAATGTAAAACTTTTTATCGCCTTTAAAGCTGTCTTCAAATCCAAATTGGCTACTTTTTGATACCTTTATTAATTAATTTTTGTTCACAAACGCATCAGAATGTCAAGTGGAATTAAGGAATTATGTAATCGAGCTGCTTTTCCCGTTTTTCGTACTTACAAAAACGACTAAATTTCTTCAGCAATAGGTATGAAAATATTATAAATTCTAAAATTATCGTACAGATTTTAGCGTTTGGGCACCCCTTAGAAATTTCTGGTTACAGATGCAGTTAATACACTGCTCAAAACAATTAAAGGATATTGCAGTTTTAGGTGGATTTTGTATCTGGGAAACTTTTTAGCTGATTGATACATGGTCGACAGACATAGTAGGTTATATGAGAATAAATTACACATGTTTGGCAGAAAAAAAAGCATTTTATTGCGCAAAAGGAAAAAAAAAACACAATTTGTGTGCATATGAGAAAAAAAGAATAAGAAAAGGTGTTTTCTTCAAAGAAAATCATTTTCAGTAGGGGGTATGGTTTCCACGGGCGGCCAGCAACGTTGAACACCTTTGAGGCATGGTATCAATGAGGCTATTAATGACGAGTTGGGGTATTCTGCCCCACTCTTCCAGAAGAGCTCTTTCCAGTTCTTGGAGAGTTTGTGGGGGTTGTTGGCGGCCAGAAACTCGTCTTCCTAGAGCGTCCCAAACGTGCTCGATTGGATTCATGTCTGGAGAACACGCTGGCCATTCCATTCGAACGATTCCTTCCTCGAAAAGGAAATCCTCCACCAGGTTTGCACGATGTGGCCTGCAGTTATCGTCCATTAAAATGAAGTTATCTCCGATTGCTGCAGCGTAAGGGACTACAATAGGTCTGAGGATCTCATCCCTATATCGGCGACCAGTCAGAGCTCCATCTTGAATGATGTAGAGGTCAGTGCGCCCGTCAATGGAGATGCCACCATACACCAACACTCCTCCACCGCCAAATCTGACACTTTCGTGCACGAACGCAGGATTATTCCTACTGCCACGGTCCCTCCAGATGAAAATACGCCTATTATCCGGATGCACAGAAAAACGGGACTCGTCAGAAAACAGAATATTGCTCCATTCATTTCTCCTCCAGTTGACATGCTCGGTTGCCCACTCCCTGCGGTCGCGACGATGCCTTGATGTTAATCTAACACATACCATCGGTCGGCGAGCATACAGACCTACAGCATGGAGCCGGTTTCGGACAGTCTGAGTTGAAATCGTGGTGCCTGTAGCCGAGCGAAGGTGTTGTTGGAGAAGAGTAGCGTTCATGTTTCGGTGTCTCCGAGCTGTTAACGCTAAATACCGATCTTCATTGGGCGTTGTTGCCCGTCTACGACCTTGCCCTGGTTTTCGGCCTGCACATCCACTCTCCAAAAAACGGTTCCAGATCCTGGAAATGACACTTTGTGACACTCCAATGGCTTGCGCTACTTCGGCTTGAGTTTGGCCCCCTTCTAATCTACCAACAATTCTCCAAGCTTCTGAATCTGTCAAATGACTTCGCTGAGACATCGTACTCATCGAAACAAAGCAATCACTGAATGCCGATCATCCTTGTCTTCATTCTCTTTTATCCAGTTGAAAGTCAAATTTCATTCGCTGCCGCTGAAGCGACGTTTTTGACGTCGAACTCAAAATTTGCATACTCCACAGTTTGAAAACCAGAAAAATTTGCATTTGTGATTCTCTTCTTCTATTTTCGGCAAAAAAAATTTCGTTTATATCTTTATTTTATATAAAACTTCAAATATCCTTTAATTGTTTTGAGCAGTGTATTTCAAAAAAATATATTCAGTAAGCCTTCAGCAAACAAAGAGCCAAGTTGTTGATTCGAAACAGAAATATAATCTAGAAAACATTAAAAATATATGTATATTAATAGACTATTTTTTTTTCATTAAAACTTTTTGTTCATTATATCTTATTTTCTTCTGCTTTATTTCTGTTATTTTTATTCTATATTCGATAAAGATAAAATACTTGTGGTATTAAAGATTAACATATTTTTTAATAATTTTATGATTCTATAATTTAAATATATAAAACAATCTTAATTATAGAAAAGATGTAATTTCCGTATGTTTAGAAGAGTACTTTTTTTTTTTTTTTTTTTTTTTTTTTTTTTAGCGTGAAAGAGCCTTTTCTTTTAGAGTAGGACAATTCGAAATTTTTTCTCGGTCCCTGCTAGTTCGAATTAACGAGCGTCGACTGTAATAAAACATTCGAGAAATTTTAAAAGAAATAATTTGCTTACACTATTTTATTGATTATAAGGATAGCTCAATTAAGATCGTTTTATCTGCAAGTGAATACGATATTAAACAAAAAAATAAAATCATGCATCAAACCTAGATTATGAAACACTTTCCAACACTTCCACAATACTGTAACAAACCTTCGCTGTTTAATAAGGTAAATAAGATATAATTAAACATTTTAGAAAACTCAAAACACTTTGAAAACCAGATTTCAGCAATTACAGGCCATAGCCAGAAAAGTACTCTAATTCTTTTAAGCAGCCCTGTATATAATCTATAGATCTGTATATATACTCTATATAGTATGTTACAATTTATTTTAGTGAGAAAATACATATCACGGTTGAAAATTTACCTTCAGCAGTTCATACCAATTGACGGAAACATATTTGAATTCTTTTGTACAACCCTGTATGTTACATTAAGATTTTTATACACGCCACATATTCAGCTAATGTTTAAACTCAGGCAAAAACAGGCTGTAAACTACTGAAATCACACTGCCGGAAATTATCATACATAAGTGGCCATGAATCCAGTTCTTTGCGTGACACTGTACATGAGTTTATTTATTTTCAACAAACATTAGGGTACAAATATATTTCACGTTCAAAATGCATAACTCGATTAAAAAAATACCTTAAGCAATTTACGCTGATACACAGTAATGCTTACGAATTCTTTTGTGTAGCCCTGTTTATGATCTATAGTATTTATACATGCCACATAGTATGCAAAATTTAGTTAAACGAATAACTATAACTGAAAGCGCACTTCCAGTATTTATAGCTTATAGACAAGACTTCGAATACAGTATACTGCATCCGAAATCTTTTGTGTGTCCCTGTAAATGAATGATAAATGCTATGCACATCATATTTACAACAGGTATCTCGCAGTAAACCTCAGTAATGTATATCAATTTCATTATATTTGAAATAGTGTAACGTAATTAAAATACTCTGCAAACAGTTTTTCTCCGTAAACCATTATGTAACCGAATAGTTTTGTGTGGCCTTGTAAATGAATAAGAAGTGCTTTACGCATCATATTCTACAGAAAGTGTGTTTTAGTGAACCTTACAAATTCATATCAATTTCATTATGTTTGTAATGCTATATCATGATTAAAATGTACCGCCAACGACTTTTCCCCATAGACCATAATATAAGGGAATTCTTTTTAGTTCCCATGTAAACTAGTTCTACATGTACCATATTCAATAGCAAGCATCTTGTAAAGCACTTCAGCGATGTATATCAATTTCAATATATTTGAAATAGTGTAACATCATTAAAATGCACTGCAAATTGTTTTTCCCCATAGACCATAATACAACGGCTTTCTTTTGAGTTCTCCTGTACACGGAGTATAAGTGCTACATACTTCATTTTCAATAACGAACATGCCATAGTAAGCCTCAATAAGATATATCAATTCCATGGCGATCCGAGTAATATTTACGCGAGTTAGAGCACAAACAGACAGACAGACAAACCGAATTCATAAACACTTTTCAACTATGTTGGAAAGTGTTAAAAATGATCTTTTTAGATGACATTAACAAACTGTAAACGCTGTTACATAAAAATTAAATCCTCAAAACTTACCAGTGTTTTTAGCCAACATTCTTCACAATGTACGTGCCAACAGCATATTGAAACCACTGGCTTTATAAAAGGTTCCTGAAAAGATAACAGGAAAAAATATATATACTATGTCGATAAACACTATTGGGAAATAGAATATATATCAAGTGATAAGTTTAATAGTAATTTGACATTCCCACAAAAGTTTATAGATTAGTGAAAAATGTAACCAATCACCTACCATTTTATAGTTGCCTGTTATTGTGATAGGGAGAAAGATCGAAAAAATATTTGTCAACTTATGTTGAAACAACTAATTTTTGTAATGTTTTAAACAAAATCAAAATTTTGTTTTAGAACAAAAGTTTTGGTAAAAAGAATTTCAACTATAGTCGTATACAGTGCAGAGGATATCTTTAAAGTCATTATATCCAAAACCGTTATTTTGAAGCTTGCGTGCACAATTTAACGAAAATGGGCAGCCAGATTTTCATAAAATTTTAATATCCTGCATTTACGATGACAAAACATGAATAACATAATACCATGAATAAACATAAATAACATATTACATGGTAATGTAATATGGAATGACCTAAAATTTTGATCTTTAAGTTAATATTCTTAAAATATGTTTCCTTTATGTTTAAAAAATTTTTAATTTATTTTTTGTTAGGTATATATTTTTCAGTTATTGAAATAACACAAGTTTTGTTTCGATACTATGCCATTAGAAACTATTCGTTGATGTATTAGAAGGCGGGCGGGGGGGGGGGGGGGAGGAGGAGGAGGGAATCACCCGGCTGAGTTATTCGAGTTCTATCATTTGCATGCACGGTAGAGCAATTCTTGAGAAAATATGCAATTATTAAATTAAATAAAAAAGCAATATTTTTAATTTTCTGAAAGGAAGTTCAAACGAGAAGGGCTATTTAAATATTTCTTTAAAGTTTTTTACAAGTGGGGCTAATATATATTAAAATAACGAGCTTTAACTAACTTTTAATATTTTAAAAGGGTATACTTAGTTAGGTTCATGTACTTTTTACATCTACTTTTTTTTAGTACCTCACCCTAACTTTTAAACTGTGAAAAGTTGAAAATGAATGGGATATGCAATCCCCTTAAACTAGAAGACAGGATTTATCCTGAGGAAGAGCGATTCACTTTCACGGGTAACAAAAAATTAGTCATGCTTCCGACGCTTTACAAAGGGTGGTGAAAGTAAGTAAAGTTACAAGTAACTTATTGACATGTCAAAAATAGCATGAAAAATTGATAACCCTGCTTGGTGGTCTTTGTTCTTTTCAGAAGAAAAGTAGTTCATTGGGGACAACTTATTTTGCAATTTTCTTAGAAAAAAATGAACACAACTATGGTAAAAGGATACTTTTTCAACTTTCGAATCAAGTCAATTAGTCATACTACATCAAGGCTTACACTTAATAATAAATAATCTGGTGTGACAACTACCATAATGAAGCACTGTAGGAAAGTATCTAAATTCTGTTTTCGATGTTAGTACAGTTCGACAAAGTTTTTCTTTTGTTAAATGCAGTCAACGGTGTAGCCAGGGAGGGGGTCCAAATGCTCTGAATACAAGTACCAAAGTAAAGTTTTCTTCGCATTGATTATTGCAGAAAGTTCTCCAGTTAGATAAGTCAAAGAAAACTTTACAAAATTAGTCGTATCTAGAGCATCTGGACCTCCACCCTGGCTACGCCACTGAATGCAGCCTATTCTGTCATGTCCTGTATACACGAAATGGAATTAATTAAATTTCTTTTTAATAGCTTTTTATTTTAATTTTTATTAGAAATAGATTATGGATTGGATACGAAAGAATTCGATTCCTGTTTTCATTTCTCTGTTTTTACTACAACAGTTGTAACAGAATATTTACGCCGGACGATTCAAAATAGGCGATTATCTGCGTATTAAAGAAGTGACGCAAAACTTTCCGAATGGCGTAGTTTTCTTCGCTGAAATAGCTAAAATGATATGACCGCAAACTTTATAAAAATTTTTGTTAAAGGTCTAGCTACAGCCGAACAATGACAGACCTTGATTTCCCGTAACAAGACTATTTAAACTTAATTTTAAAATACAAATTATTCTTGTATTATATAACATAAGTAAACCTTAAATATAATTACGATAGAAACGAATAAAACAATTACGATACTCCTGCCACATGTTTGGCACTGGTTGCGCCAAGGCAGACCAGGATATTGTTTTAGTACTAGATGAATGCCACATTTTCCATGTTTTGTTATTATTGTTTTAAATAACTTAGGATAAGCCTCTAAAAATACACGGAAGTGGTGTTGATTTTTGGCCACTTCAGTTTCGGAAGACCTGGATCATTAGATTCCCCTATTCCTACTCTCACTTAAAATATGTATTATTATTATCATTATTATTATTATTATTATTATTATTGTATTTGATAATTTATAAATTCATACGGTCGCCTCCTGAACTATATATTTTAATCCTGAAACATTTGTATATTTTTCAGAAGTTGGATGAAATCTTATGTAATTAGGATTGCAATTGTATTAAGCAATCGTAAGCTTCGACTATGAGACATACATAGTTTAGAAATCCATAGGTTACGTAATTTTTATTTGGAGAACATAGGGGAAAAAAATTAGCGATTATCCTATAATATTTAAAAGAGAGTTTTTATCTAAATGAATCCTGATCTACTTCAATAGAAAAAGTATACCTAAATCACTAGTAAATAATCTTTTTAGAAATAAAAATGCTGTAATTTTAGTTTAATTCTGCTTCCCGGTTTTATTTATTTAATTTTTTGTCTGATTAAAAAAAAAATAAACGCATGATTTTTAAATTGTAAAATGTTAAATTTTTAATGAAAATTTTTAAATTGGGGGGGGGGGGGGTTATATACGGAGATATGCATAAAATTTCACAAACAAATGCGAATGCCCTTGCAAGGGTTGATCCATGTAATATTTGGGGTCTTTTTAAGGTCCCTTCACAAAATTCTATTACATAAAAACTTACTATTTAATAATCATTTATTATTTTGTGACATTTTAAAATGTGTAATTTGTAAACAAACAATTTCACCCGAGAGGAAAACTTCAGCAAAAGGATTTAAAAAGGTTTTTGTTAATAAATGCTTGATTCAAATTTGAGTGTCTGGATTTCAACTTTCGTTACAAAATAGCAAAAATATAATACATTTCACAAAAATAACATTTACTTTTCACAAAATGGGTCATAAAAAAATTGCACCGACCCCTGCAAAAAATTATTGGTACAACTCCAAACCGATTTGATAAATTTAAGACCTTTCATAGAGAAATTTTAGCATCTATAATGTAACATTTAAGTCAGTTATTCAAATGAGCCATTCTCATTTCAGTAAATGATAAAATTTTAAAATCGTCTGATTTCCCATAGAAAAAGCATTATGGCAGGAAAGAAAATGTTTCCTATTTTTTGAAGGAATCAACCAAATTAAACGAAAAACTATACAGTTAATTTTGAGTATATACCTCACCAAAATATCTACCAAATACCAAGCTCATTAGAAGCCTTTTGCAACATTTATCGTAAGACATAACAGACATACACACTGACAGGCATAAAAAAAGTTTCGTCTCTGCAGTAAGCCTCCAACTTGATGTCTCGGCAACTATGTCCATAGTCATTTCCAGTTTGAACTGTTTCAACTTAAAACATTTTCTAAATTCTTTTGGCAACGTTTTATTCGTTTTTTCCAAATTTTATTTCCTTATTTTATAGTTGAGGCAGCTTATGAAATTTAAAATTTTAAGATAAAATTCCTTAGATTTCAAGCACAAGACTAGTACAGAGAATAGTTTAGTAATATTTTTACTCTAAAATAGACTATTTAAATTGAAATAGATACTGCATTGCCTTATAAAAAGATGTCGTCATGTTATCACAAGTTTTTGAACGAAATTGAAGATTACAAGAAGCTGCATGGATTTCTTACCCATGATGATGACTATCGGAAAAAATTTTGGTTACCATATCTTCCAGTTGATCATCGAGCAGAATACCTCAAAAGTCGTCGCCAAAATTGGAAACCAAATATTGACATTAAACTACCAAGTAATCGCTTTTCTGTGGGAGCGATTGAAAAACCAACTCGCTTAGTAGACAAAGGTTTTATTTTAGGTGTCGGCAAGCCAGTACCTAGATATGTCAATAGAAATTCAGCAGTGGCGAAGGAATTTCAAGGAGCCAGGATAAGAAGCAACTATGAAGTAGGACCAGAATATCCATTTTACTTTCCACTGGACACCGCTAATTATCTCATGAGAAGAAATTCACTTGCACATAGAGATTGCCTAGATGTTGAAAAAAATTCTGCGACAATATGGAGAGATCTGATAAATGCTACTATAGACAACAAGGTCGTTTCTGGCGTTCATCGTTGGTATCACCCGCTGAGTGCAACTGCCAAAGAGAGATTCGATCAGAGATGGCCAACGGAAAAAAGACAAAAATACCCAGACCTTTACTTTCGTGAATTTTGCAAATTGTTCCTAACGCCATCCAGAGTTTTTGTATTGGACAGGATTGATGAACAGCTTACCTTTCCTGATAAAGATTATCGAGATCCATAATTGTTCTTATTTTGGAGGAAAGGGGTATTTTAAGCTGTTCGCAGATGATGTTGTAATGGATGAATTGGCAGTTTAAAATAATTTATTTTCATTAGATTTATCATTTAGCAGATAATTTTTTATAATGGGATATTTTGTGGTGCAATTGAATTTTAGGACATTATGTGCTTTTAATTGTATTTTGAGATGGTAGAAATGTGATTTCTAAAGTTGTTTATAAAGAAGCTTTCTATGCGTTCCTGATCTTAATTTGACGAAATATGTAAATACAAGAGGGGAAAATTCTGCTATAAGGCCGAATATAGATTGCCACACACGGCTTTTATTTAAAAAATAAATAAACTAGCTGTAACTCAGAATAAAAACGCAATGACAACAAACAATTTTAAAATATCTAAATAACAAATAAAAATTCCCCTGTTAAAGTGTTGAGTTGTTCAATAACCATTCGATTTAGAAAAATATTTTTCTACCACTGAGCAATTTTTTTAATGAAATTTAATTCATGTTGCTATGGCAGCAGACGATAAAACGATATCTTTGGAATAAGGGAATAAATAGAAGAAAAAATTTTGTTGATGTTTGTGATAAAATGTTTCTCTTTATTTTTTAAAAATGTATATACATAATTCACTTTTATATTTTAACAGACTAATAAGTTTACTATAATTCGTTACTCATGCTATGGCCAGTATACACGACACACGTCGAGCCACAATGCCTTTATCATTATCTTTTTACGCGTAAAATTTTCGCTACGGTTACTCCATTGTAAAGTTTTGTAATTTTTGAAATCTAATATTTGAAAAACGACATAATCATTAAATTTGATATTTATATCAAGAAAAATACAATTTTTTACCATTCTAACGCAGTTTGTAAAACAATTTTGTGACAAATACTTTTCGAGTTATTAATTTTTTAAGTAACTTCAAATGTTTCATTTTCCGAGATTAATCTGTGGCAACGATGGATTGCTGTGACTTTTCATAAACATGAAAAATGATAGAGATTGAAAGAATAAGCCACCCTGTGTGTGGCTAAAAATTTAATTCCATTCATAAAATATTGGGTACTTTTACAGTATAGGGCCTTGGCAAAATAGAGAAAATGAGCTTGGCGAGAAAGGAAATTTTTCATGCATATATTCTGGCAACCTATTCACTATCGCATATAGACAACCATTATTTTTTTTTCAATATTTATACAATTTATTTAAAATAATCAAGCCATTTATCTATTTTATATACAAACAAAGGTAAATTGTATATAAAGAACAATTATATATAAATACATATTTAAACAAGCATAATAATTCATCAGGTTCGTTTTCATAGCTGTTTATATCATTTGGCAACAAATCTCACTTTTTGAAGCCCGAATGGACAGTATTCTTCCTTTTGGTTCGAGGCTATAAAAAACCAGCTGTTTGGGAAAACATTGAAAAATCGCTCCATTTGAAAGCATTATGCTGTTGACGAATTCGCTTATTTTTTATTTTGTTACTGAAACGATAGACATGTATGCAGTAGATCTGAATAATATAAGGAATAATCATTCAATTTCAGATTAATTTTGCCTTAATTATCGAATTTATTAGAAATATAACGTTAAAGAAAATTGGGTTATAGCCAATGTCTATAAAAATGAGTGAAATTTCAAGTGTTTAAATTGAGGTTTGTTTATAAATTATGTAAATTAAACTTATTTTATGCTTTTATTTCAGAATTTTAATGTTAATTTTTAGTATTCACAAAATTTTTCATTTAAATTTTGCAAATCATGCTTTTATCAAATTTTTAATTAATTAATATAATTAAATAATGAAAGAATATGCGTTTGTTTTCATTAATTTGCTTTCTGAGCTCATAAGTGTGACAATAAAATAACATGACTAAGAGAAATAGTGAAAAAACCTTTCGTGAATGCAAAGCGTAAACAAACGATCACGCTGCTATTTTACCTACTGTGACATCACAAAAATATTGTCCATTGCGCCAAGCTTTAAAAAGAACGCCAAGGCCCCTATACTGGAAAGAGCGCCAAATAGGGTTTTAGTAGTGACTTTTTGTAACTGGATAGCTTGCTTAAGGCCTGTACTAATATTTTAACATTATGAGAGCTAAAATTGAACTTTCAGCCTGTAACGAGCTTTCCAAAGAGTAAAACTTTGGGAAGCGGGATGTATCGGGGCCTCCGAGATGTCGCTGTGTGTCCTACTACAGGTGAAGGACACACAGCGACATCTCGGAGGCCCCGATGTATGGACACAATAATGTCATTGCAAAAGTTTAAATCTTACAGTTATTGCAAAAGTTTAAATCTTACAGTTATTGCAAAAGTTTGACAATCTGAAATCACACATGGATAATGCATCATTTTTGGGGATTATTTTACCATTGGGTACGCAGCTAATTGGCGTATTTTAGTGAGCGAAGTTTGGCACAGAATTAATATATTGTTGTAAAGTAACTATCGTACACTTCAAACCATATTTTTGCTTTATTTTGATTTTATGCGTTAGTTTTAATGAAAACAGCTACGGAATGAAAAAGTTGTACACATATTTAACATGAAGCTCCATCCGCTATATACATTTTACAGCATCTTCCGTAATCGGGCTCTGTGTCAAGGATGGGTGACAAACTTGGTAGTTTAAAGTACATATGATTATCACATTCAAAAATTAAGAAAAAAAATTCGTGAAAGAAAAAGATCCAAAAATAAACTGATCAATCTTTATCATTGCGAAATATCCAATGCTACTGATACTGTAACAATTTCAGTAAATCTCTCACAGTCTGCTAATTAGGCAGAGTAATCAAAGATAGAAGTTCCCAAGAGTTGGAAAACTTTTCTCACGCTTAGCTGTGGGGGTGACAAGAATGCCGGTTACTACAATAGGAAAAGATGAGCTTCGATCAATCTTGTGAAACTGAAATTGCTAGACAGCAAATATTTCTCTGATCTGACCGTCTATATGTGGGGTCTCAGATCGTGGGAATTTCCTGCGTGAACATTTAAAAGTTCAGTAAGACCTCCCTAAAAAGGCTTTATCCAATGACGTAAACTAAAACTTTTTTGATTGGTGATCGGAGAATCTTTTGTTCGAGCAAACGGACCGGAGAAGAGGATCGAGAGGAAGGTAGTTACAGTTTCGGCAGGAGAACGAGTGTTGGTGGAAAACACTCATCTCAGGACGGTTTCCCTTCTTAGTAGGGAAGGACAGGTTTGCTGACAGATTTTTGAATGAGAGAGTGCGATCTCTCTGAAGTCAAGGCAACAGCCTTGGATTTGACCTTTCGGGGAGAGTGAAAAGTAGCACTAGTTAAGACTTTAAGATTCTAAAACTACTGTAAAAGACTGGACTATTTGGTGATTTGCTATAAATTACAAGTCGAGCGAACTCAGCTAAAAAAAATTGTTGTAAATAATTTTTACCTCTAGAAATTTCAAGAACGCTTTTTAAATAAAATTTGTTCTGAAATATTTAATGAAGGTGATCAATTGTGAAACGGCTCCACGCTACCCCATTTCAAAAACACACAACATCGTGGATTCTTTACAGCTGGTGGCAAGCGAGTCGGATATTTCGACAAAAATTTATTAGCATTAGTGAAGAGAGTCCAGACTGTAGCAGTGACGCCCGCCCGCATCTAAGCGCGCAAGATCTGACGCCAGTTCAGGAGAGGAAAGCAGAGACCGAAGCAAGCCTTGCAGTGTCACGACAGACCACAGTTCCGTCCTGGAAGCAAGCCCGTGTTTACAGAGAACAAGCCCGAAGCAAGCCCTTGCATTGTCACGACAGACCACAGTTCCGTCCTGGAAGCAAGCCCGTGCTTACAAAGAACAAGTCCGAAGCAAGCCCTTTCTAGGAAACATCAGGAGTCGACAAACCGAGATAACCTGTGAAATCGACGACGTCTAGGCCAGACCCGAAACCGGCGACAGATAATGCAGACAAAGACTGTAGAAAAGGTAAGCTCAATTCATTTTTGAGTGGCTCTCATTTTGTTTATATATTCTTTAGTGAGGAAAATTCATTTCTGAGAAATTTTTTATGTGAATATGGATATATGATAAATTATGATAAATTTTTAAATCTAATAACTTTTAACATATTTGGAAAAATATATGTATATTTGTTATCAGCATAAAATTTGATAGTGTGAATTTTCTTTTGGCAGTAAAATAATATAAGGATTGTCAGGCTAAATGTGTATATATATAATTTTTTTTCTCGAAAAAAAAAAAAAGAGATAAAAATTTTGATTTTTCAAATAAGTCGATTGTCTAGTTATTCATGATTGAAAGATTTCAAAGGTGTACTTTTTTATATTATTAGTGAAACAATAGATGTTGTTGATAATCAAATATTTTGAATATGTGATGTTAGGAAAATTTTTTAGCAGTTGCAAAAAGTGGTCATTTTGTTACCTGCGGGGTCAGAAATATCAAGTATTGGTTGAATTATGAACACAGAATTTCAAATTTCTAAATTTGTTTTAAATGTGTATGATCGACACCAAAACGTGTCAGTGTATTGAAAATTTTACAATATTGAAAATCTATTTTTATATGTATACTATTTTTATTATTCCTCAAATTGAATTGTATTTAAAATTGTTAGTATTATGTGGGTAGTTACAGAAAATTTTCCATAAAGTGTTAGAATCCCTATTGCATAAGTTAGCGAGCGAAACTATCATTTTCATCTTTATATTGTATTTACATAAAATTTTAAAATGCAAGAAGTAACTGATCTGAAACAGTGCAGGAAAATTGATTTGCAGAATTTAGCGGAAGAATTGGGGGTGGAAATAGGGAAAAATGACAGGATACCGGTAATTATCCAAAAAATCGAAGCTGCCGATGATTACGATAAAGATTTTGCATTCACGCAAGCTGCGTATATCATAAAAGATCGAGAAGAGAAGATAGCCGCGGATAAAGAAAGGGAAAAAGAGAATAAAGAGAGGGAGAAAGAAGAAAGAGAAAGAGAGGAAAAACAAAAAAGAACGCGAATTTACGTTAGAACAACTTAGATTGACGCAAGATGCAAATAGACGTAGTTCAACTAACAGTACCGGGTCGGAACGCCCACCTAAATTGCCGCTTCGAACAATCATGCATCGATTTGATCCAGAACGCTCGGATATAACTTTGTTTTTAAATTTGTTCGAACGACAGGCGACCAAAGCGGAAATAGAGACAGGTGACTTAGTGACGCATTTATTAGCTTTAGTGCCGGTAGAAATTGCAGAGTTAATTTTAAGGGAACCGCAAGATCAGACGGATAACTTTGAATACGTCAAAAAGTTTTTGCTTGAACGATTCCGTATGAGTCCAGAAGCGTATCGTCAAAAATTAATGAAACATCCACGCAATCCAGATGCCCCATGGAAAGATATTATTTTCGAGATCAACAGTTATTTAGAGGGTTGGTTGAATGGTTTAGATGTTACGGATTTCAGTAGTCTGAAAAATTTATTGATAACTGACCAGATCAAGCTCCGTGCTTCTAGTGAAATGAAAGAGCATTTCATTGATTCGTGGGCAAACTACAAAGACCCGTTAGTTTTGGCAAAATGTCTGGACGAATACGAAGCAGTGAAAGGGATTTCAGATAAAAAAGAGAATGCGAGATCTTTTTATGATAGGAAATCTGAAGAAACGAAACTCGAGGGAAATTCTGGAGAAGAAAAAAATTCCGACAAAAAAATAAATTGGCGAGACAAGGAAATTAAAGACAGGGAACGTATCTTTGAACGAAAGAGACGTTGCCATACGTGTGGAAGCTAATTTCACCTAATGGCACGTTGTCCGAAAAGACAAAGGGATATTACGGAAGTAAAATCTTTCGAGAGCATAAATCACTTAGGCGATATAAGCGAAGACAAAAGCTTGTTCCGACCTTTTTTGAGTGAAAACAAAATAAATGGGAAGAAGGCGTGTGTACTTAGAGATTCAGGTAGCTCGTATTGTGTTTGCCCATGGAATTTGGTAAATAAGAGCAAATTAGGCAATGAATATGTTTGGCTTAAACAGACATTTGATAAATATCCAAAACGATTTAGAGTGGCACGTATAAAAATGGAAATAAAAGGTCTCGGATATGTAAATACGAAAGCGGCAATCCTGCCTAGACACTCTAAAATTAAACACTATATCTTAGGTAATAAGACGCAGGCTTTAATAAATGAAAAGATAAAGCGAAAGCAAAAATCGCAAACTAATTCCAGTTTTGAGAACCCGGGGATTGAGATAAACCCTTTAACAGATCCACAAGGGCAGGAAGAAATTCTTTCGTCATTCCCCCCCGAAATGAAGAACCACCGTTCTCAGTGTATTGGGGAAAAAGAAACCCTTTTGAAAAGGTCAAGGAAAGTAGATGAGTTGGTTTTCGACCGGCAGGGTAATTCGAAAAATAAACGCGAAAATATGGAAGTGAGTGTTGACAGGAAGGGTTATCATTCGAAAGTTAATCTGGAGGAAGTGAGCGGATTCACAAAGAGTTTTCTAAAATCCTTCGAAATTCTGTTGAAAGAGAGTAGGGACAGTGGAAATTCACGCCTTTGTGACACTCTTGTTAAAGAAATTGAACGGTTGTGTAAAACGTATTGTTCGGCAAACACAAGTAAAGAAATTCAGTAGTAAGTATTTGAGTAAAATCCAATCTTTTGTACATATTTGATTATTTTTAGTTTTATTGTTATTTTGGGCATGTGTAGTAAAAAAGTATCTTTCAAAAAAAAAAAAAAGTCTCTAAAGCTAGATGTTCAAGCAATGGTAAGCAGTATATAAGAAATTAGGTCACTGATGTATATAGTGAGGTTAAATTGAAATGTTATTTGAGCCACTCAAATATGTTGAGCTAATCCTTTTTTTGCAGATTTTCCGCGTTTTAACCCGGAAAATGTTTTGATGGTGGGGGTGTTGTAACAATTTCAGTAAATCTCTCACAGTCTGCTAATTAGGCAGAGTAATCAAAGATAGAAGTTCCCAAGAGTTGGAAAACTTTTCTCACGCTTAGCTGTGGGGGTGACAAGAATGCCGGTTACTACAATAGGAAAAGATGAGCTTCGATCAATCTTGTGAAACTGAAATTGCTAGACAGCAAATATTTCTCTGATCTGACCGTCTATATGTGGGGTCTCAGATCGTGGGAATTTCCTGCGTGAACATTTAAAAGTTCAGTAAGACCTCCCTAAAAAGGCTTTATCCAATGACGTAAACTAAAACTTTTTTGATTGGTGATCGGAGAATCTTTTGTTCGAGCAAACGGACCGGAGAAGAGGATCGAGAGGAAGGTAGTTAGAGTTTCGGCAGGAGAACGAGTGTTGGTGGAAAACACTCATCTCAGGACGGTTTCCCTTCTTAGTAGGGAAGGACAGGTTTGCTGACAGATTTTTGAATGAGAGAGTGCGATCTCTCTGAAGTCAAGGCAACAGCCTTGGATTTGACCTTTCGGGGAGAGTGAAAAGTAGCACTAGTTAAGACTTTAAGATTCTAAAACTACTGTAAAAGACTGGACTATTTGGTGATTTGCTATAAATTACAAGTCGAGCGAACTCAGCTAAAAAAAATTGTTGTAAATAATTTTTACCTCTAGAAATTTCAAGAACGCTTTTTAAATAAAATTTGTTCTGAAATATTTAATGAAGGTGATCAATTGTGAAACGGCTCCACGCTACCCCATTTCAAAAACACACAACATCGTGGATTCTTTACAATACATATAAACGTAACAGGCCTTCAGTAATCGAGCTCATCGCCAAGGCTAGGCATCAAACATGATGGATGTTAGCAACAATGTAGTTTAAAGTGAATTTGTATACGCTTAAGGGTTGTCACAGAAAACACTTTTGTACCAAATAACACTTGCTAAGATCATCTCATGCTAATTCAATAAAGGGAGCAAGGATCAGTTGCACTCGTGCTAAATTCTTTGTTAAAAATATCCCAGTTGCCCTGAATTTGAAATAGATAAATTGGCCTGGCAAAATAGGATGTGAATTTAAACCAGACCCTCTATAGAGAGGTCAATGTAGGAACATTCTCTTTCTAGAAAAATCTCAAAAATACGTAGCATTTCTTTAATGCCGCGGTGACTATAACGCACGTATGATCCCTTCGCCTACAAACACATCATTGGACGCAGCATTCTGAAAATACATGACTTTCGGTAATACTGCGATCGTTATAACACATGCATGTGCTCTTTCGTCCCATGAAAACAACAACAAAAAAAGAACTGGATGTAGAAACATTGTTGTAATAGCAATCTCAAAAGTATAGGAAATTCTGTAATGCCGGAATCACTATACTGCATGTGTGTCCGCTTCACACCCCCCCCCCCACAAAAAAAAAATCCCTGGATGCAACAGCTTTGTTGTCTTAGGAATATCAAAGTGCATTAAAATCGGTAATATACCGCAATCGCTATAATGTTAACTAATTTTAAACTTCTATTAATAAAAAAAGCAGCTCTTTTTTACGTTCCACTCCAAGATACCCGTCATACTGAGCAATGAGAAATCCATCATGGCCATTAAGCCCCACCAGTGGTTGAGAGGTTCTGCTCTCGAAGCTGGTAGACGGGAGGTGCTGGGTTCGATACCAATCGCGCCCGTCAGCCTAATCGTTCGGAGTTTTCGTGATTTTCTTCGAGCCGAGGATTTATCCATGCGTAAATACGGGTTAGGTTCCCTTAGAAAGACCCCCACGAAGGGCACTCACCCCGGGCCTATATCCCAAGTGTAGATAATTGGCCGTCAATAATCAACCCAACCCAACCCATCATGGCAATTAAAGTAGCCTAGTAGTCAATTTCTGTCAACGAACTTCCAAGGCAACTGACCCCTTTTGTCTGATTGCCAAGAAAACCCACCCTCTATAAAGGCAGGTCCATTTTACTAAAATGAATGGAACCGATTTAGTACTAAAGGTCTGCGGTAAAATGCATCAAATTAACCTACTACATGTGATAGAAATGTAAACAAAGATCAGCTGAATCAATGAGAATCTGAGCAGAGTTTCTTGTTCCTTAACCCCTTGAAGGGCAGTGGTATAATATATTTATACCACTTAATTTTAATCATCAAATGCCACAATGGCATAAGAATTTCGGAATAAAATTTTGCTTTTATAATGCACGTACGGGCAGGAAAAATTTTATATTTCCAAATAAATTTTTTCGTAAATTCTGGTTTCATTCAATTATTTCAACATTTTAGCAAGAGAAGTACTTTGCCGCTGAAAGGGACGATTATTTCTGGCAAAATGGCTACATTATTTTTGTCGTTTCAGCGAAATGGACTCGTCTTTATATATAGGCTTCCCCCCAAAAATGTCGCGATGAAGATTTGCACATGCAAATAATTAAAAGAGAATAATTGGTTAAGAATTTTGTTAATTTGCATAATCTTGTGTGCCAAGCAACCTTCAAATTGTCGTAATCAGGATCATTTTGAAGCAAGCATGAATGTTAACGTTACATGTGGTCGCGACAAAGACGTTTTGGCGTTCAAAAGAGGCCAAATTATTAACCTGCATCAAGCGCAGAAATCTTGTAAAAGAGATCAGTGAAATAACTGGTACAAATTTGTGAACTGTTCAACGTATTATTAAATCTTGGAAAGACGGCGAGCTATAAACAACTTCACGGAGAATGTATGTACAAAAATCAATCCTAAGCGATCGTGATCGAAGATCTGTAAAGCGATTAGGGAAGTCCAATCGCAAGAAGACCTTGCAACTAACAAAAATGTTTAAGGCTGGGAGTAAGACCATTTCCAGTCGCACAATGGGACGGGAACCCAAAAAATTACGTTTGAACAGTTGTGTTGCAGCAAAGAAGCCACTTGTTAGTGGCATCAGCAGAAAAAAAAAGTTTGCCAAGGAACATAAAAATTGGACTGTTGAGCAGTGGGGAAAGATTATGTAGTCCGATGAGTCCAGATTTACCCTCTTTTAAGACGATGGACGCATTACAGTAAGGAGGGTGTCGCACGAATCATTGGACTCTTTCTGCACTGTACCATCTGTTCAAGTCTGAGGAGGAAGTGTTATGATCTGGGGATGTTTCTGTTCGGCTGAACTAGGCGTAGCAACACTGTGTAGCATCAAAATCAAGTCTGCTGATTATGTGCAATTACTGAATGATAAATTTGATTACATCAATGGACTAGGCTCAGCATCACTGTGTAGCATCAAAATGAAATCTGCTGATTATGTGCAAGTTACTGAATGATCATTTGATTCCATCAATGGATTTTTTTTTTCAGAATGCGAAGGTGTGTTTCAAGATGACAATGAAAGAATTCATCAAGCCAAGACAGTGAAAGATTGGTTCCAGGAGCACGAGTCATGATTCGCACGCTTGAATTGGCCTCCGCAAAGTCCTGATCTCAGTCCAATTGAGAACATATCGGATGTACTGGAGAGAGATCTAAGAAGTACTTCTACTCTTCCTTCATCCACCAAGGAACTTGGAGAATTGTTGATGAAATTGTGGTAAGTGTGGAGACTCGGTTTACGCTTATTGAACCAATTCCAAGACGGATACGTTCTGTAATTCGAGGAAATGGTGGTCCAACACAATATTGAACTTTGGGAATTTTTTCTGGCCACAGTCCATATTAAGCACGCCATATTAAGATATAAGCACTCAGAAAAAGAAATTGATTAAAACTACAAAACATGCTTTTTGAGTACATTTTGGTTGTTTTAGCAAAATTCAAGTAAAATTGTACCATTTTACTTCAATTAACAAAACATTTTTGCTGACGATACAATTTTTTTTTTTTTGGAATTGCAAAAAAAAAACATTTTTTTGTTGATTTAAACAAAATTTTTATTGACCTATATTTAAACAAAAATTTTGTTTAAATATAAGTCAAAGGGAATTTTGTTTGAATCAACAAAAAAAAAAAAAAAATGTTTTGTTAAAAACCATTTTTTTTTTTTTGCAATTCCAAAAAAAATTTTGTATCGTCAGCAAAAAATGTTTGTTAATTGAAGTAAAATGGTTCAATTTTACTTGAATTTTGCTAAAACAACCAAAATGTACTCAACAAAACATTTTAGTAGTTTTAATCAATTCCTTTTTCTGAGTGTGCCCAGGCTAAACTGGATCACGTCCCTTTGAAGGCATGCGATATATAGTTCAGCCTTTGATACGATATTAAATAGTGTTGGACCTAATTACGGAAGATTAGCAGTTTATACCATTAAAATAAATTGCAGGCGTTTTTAAATGCATACCAATTCAATTAGAATACTCACCATACAAATGAGACATTTTATGCCATCTTCAATGTGGTCTTTGTTACTATCACCATTTGAATCTTTGCCTTGCTTTGACGTTTTTTCAGAAGGCGAAGCACATTCACTGTAAAAGGCAAGATAATGGTTTCTATTTTATAAACGATCATGCAAAAATAAGTGCATTTTAAAATAAATCACATGATATCGCTTATGATTTTTTAAAAAAAAATGGCAATAACTACCTAGCATCGTTGTTATTAACGCAAGTACTTGTGACTTCTTGACCTTCACCATTGTTATTGCCTGTAAGATAATAAAACACACTCAGAGGGCGTTTAATATATCATATTTTAAAATAATATTTAAAGAATATTTTAAATATAATTAAACAAATAAATATTTTAGAATGTATTCATAATAAAATTTATGCAATCATTTAAATGCCAAAAAACAGACTTTGTTTATAACACTTACAATCATCCCAATCAATATAATTTATTGATATTAATAACAAGCACTTAATATTTGCTTTTAGTAAAATTATTATAATTTTTAAATGCAACTAATAAAGATGCGCGGATTGCAAATATTTTAGTTATTTCAGTAAAATTTAAAGACTCATTTTGTTATGAAAAATACACTGAACAGAGAAATGTTCTTTATTAACTCAAACCGACATTTTTCTTAGTGTTTTGGGCAAAGACTTTTGAAAAAATTTCGAAATAGTTTTGAGTTAGTATTTGCCGTTACCTCTAATTTTGTAGCCCACCCTCGTAAATCCTTAAAGCTGACAACTTTTTTCCCTCCTAATGTCAAATGTTCTTTTAATAGAAAAACACACACTTTAAATTTGCTTAATGTTAAAATGAACGAGTTTAAGTTGCCTTCTTTACAAAATCTTCAATACTGACAATATTGAATTATTGAATTCAATATTGAACTGAAATGCATTTTCCCCGTTTCTATGAACAGAACGAGAGTCAGTTTCTTAGCATTCTTCTTTCTACTTAACTATTAGCACAGCTATGTTTTAGACATATTTTCTATATCCCTGTAAGCACGGCACACTGCCGTATCGTTTTCCGAAAACATTGTCCAATTTCCGGTACCCCCATTAAACAAGAAAGTCCTCTCTGTTTTCTTTTTTTTTTTTTCTTTCTTTCTTTTCTTTTTTTTTTTTTTTCCTTTTTTTTTTTTTTTTTTTTTTTTGAGATGAGGTAAATCTGTCCATGAGCAATAGTTATACTTTATAAGTTTATCCTTAACTCGAAACTGACTCTTTTCTAAGTTTAATCTAAAAAAAAATAAAAAAATAAATAAATAAAAAAAAATCCAACTCAAAAGTGTAAAATTTTCTAACATATTTTATGTACATAAACAACGGTTCCTTTTCAAACGTAAAATCACGATTATTGAAGTGATATGTAATCGAACAGTCTTTTTAATTCTTTGATAAATGAGTTGCATCTTAAATTATAAGCGATTGTTGTCTCGTTACGGCGTTTTTTTTTCTTTCTCGCGCAGTCGCGTCTGGAAATGCGGTTCAAAACGCCAATTTTGACACCATCTTCTGAAAAAAAATGTTACCTTTGTCAAGAAATGGAAAAAAGATTCAAATTACATAGTTTCTCAATAAGAGTACTTGTCAATTTTATGCGTTTGCGAACAAAAGTGAATTCAGAAATGTGTTTAGAAAATAACCAGTTTGGACCAGAGAACAAGCTTAACGAAGTAATTTTCATTCGTGAATGTATAAATTTTTACAGGTATGTTTGTAAATACATAAATTTTGCATATTCTATTCAGATGACACTAAGAAATCGAGCAGAGATCCCATTTTCTAATAAAGGCAAAGGAAAGTTCGGAAAATATTGTCAAAGCTGGCACATTAAGACAATTTTTGACACTCGATAGGCACAGAAAAATCAATATGAGCGAGCAATTAGTTACAATTAAAACTGTATCACATACATAAGAAAATAAAAGACACTTTTTTTTTGCGTGCGTGCGTGCGTGTGTGTGTGCGTGCGTGTGTGTGTGTGTGTGTGTGTGTGTATGTGAGTGCTTAAAGAATAACGTCTGCAAATTTCATACATTTCTGTTCTAAATGGCTTCGTGTGTGTCAAAATTATTTGCGTTTTACAGGGAGAATATTTTTTAATCACGCTTAATGTGCATATAAATCAAAACATATATTTGGTTGTGTAGAAACGTTATTCGTTCAGAGAGGGTGGGGCGGGGGAGGTTATGACCCCCATCATCTACCTCTTGTATCTGTCCTTATACGGAACGGAGTGCATTAAGGCTGCTTGTTAGTGAACTTCCCAATTCCCCTCACCAATGTTAATCCTATGGGCATAGGATGCATTCGTATATTTAAAATACCTCCTGAGGAAATTATTTTTAACTTCTGTTTTCTGTGTACACTTTTTAAAGGATGTATCTTTTTCTCTTAGTTGTCAAATTTTTTAAAAAAATATATATACTTAATTTTATGTGAAGTATAAAGTCTTATTCAGTTTCGCTTAGATTTTAACACATAAAATTTTAAATTAAGCACATATTTTAGAAATATTTCGATAGCTAACAGAAAGAAAAGAGACATCCTTTAAGAACAATATAAAGAAAACAGAAGTTAAAAATATTAATTTCCCGAGGAGATATTTTATATATACGAATGCAACCTACGCCAATAAAATTAACATTAGCAAGGAGAATCGAAAAGTTCACTGACGAGCCAGCCTTAATGCCATTTTTTGTCTGCGCTGCGTTTTTCTTTTCTTTTGTGTATGCTCGAGCGCAAGCGCGTATGTGTGTGTATGTGCACGCGTACAAGAGCTTCCGAAACTTTTCACGTGCACTGCAACTTCCTTTTTGAGCAATTTATCAAAACTTTAGAAGAAGGAACTAATTAATATTCCTGCTTCTATCATGAAAACAACACACGAATTCAAGAGCACAGCTATGGACACGTTATTCCCATTTTCATAACCTTGCATAAGGTTATCCCGACTCACCCCCCCCCCCCCCCCCCCCTATACCCCACTGCGAAAAAAATATTCCTTTCTATACGCCACTGGGAAATTTTTAATGTTATTAACGCTGCGAATTGGACTCAGCCGCTAAAATCATTTTGAAGTACAGCCGTTAAATATATACGAATGCAACCTACGCCCATACGTTACTGCGTGCTGATTAGTTATAAAGGAAATCAATAGATATTTGGTAACAATTACATGCTTTAAAATATTGATCGTATTTCATAGCATGTTTTTCGTAAAACATTGCTAAAAATTTAAAGAACCGTTTTGGAGAAAATAATCTTTCCCCTAGTTAATCTAGTTTTCAAAATTCTTAGGTAGGAACACATTGGAAATTACTGAAACTTTTATATTACTATATGTAACATATTCAATAAGTATTTATTTCCCCAATGAAATTGTTGCTAGCATTTTAAAGAGCATTTTTGACCCACATTACCTTGAGGTAAAACCGGATATCCTACGTGGGATAAAAAGATATATTGGAAAACAATAATTGAGACTGTAAATAATAATAATAATGTTTGAAGAAAATAAGGTAGACAAAACTGCATGAACGAAAGTGATTATAATTTTTTTAAAGCTGATAAAGAAGCAAACTTTTTCCTACATTTTCTCAAATTGTAATGAAGAAAATTATCCTTTTCTCTTTAAATATTAAATGATTAGACTTATAATTGATATAGTATTAGTTTAGTTCCTTAGTTAGCGTTGTATATTGTTCCGCTTTAAAAATAAATGTTTTAATTTCCTGAAAGATTAATATATTCATGCGGTTTTACAGACAGGACGAATTGACTTTTTATGAACTATTATTTATTGACAGAAATATGCTGATTTCACCATATATTTAAAATGATACCCTGCTTTTCCCTATCCAGTTAATTTTACCAGGTCTGTGAAATTTAAAAAAAGCAGAGGTCTGTAAGACCGTTAACAGCAATAAAGTTAAAACGCCAATTTGACTTTTAAAAAAAAAAAGAAGAAGAAGAAAAACAAAATAATGCATTGATTTTTTAGTATCTAAATCTGCTTAGCATGCATATAATATCTCGATACGAATAACTTTTAATTTTAAGCATTTGTGAATGAAAATGATTTTGTTAGTGTGTCAGAAGCTAATTGGTGGTAAATAGATTTGTGAATAACCTTAAAAATTCATAACATTCAATAATTCAAAAACAGTTACTTTATAAGAAATAACTTCGATTGGTACAGACATATAAATGATTATGAAGAAAGTTATTTTATGATTGCGATTCAGAGGTTACTTATGAGATATTAAAATTTTCTTATACTTCAAAATTGCTTTTAAAAGCGTCGAATGCATTTGTAAAATAAACTAATAAACATGGATATATATACACACCTATGTTGTATTGATGGAATTAAACTAAGTGTTACACATACACAGTTTTAGAGAGAGAAGAATTTCAGCCTTACCTCCATTTACTGCCCACTGACTGGATTCTGAATGCCTCTGGTAATTTGAATCGCTGAAAAAGAAAACATTGCTTTTATAAAATAATATTGACATTTTTTCGAATTTTCTTTTATTAATATATGAGGCAGAAGTTTTTCTTTTTTAATCCAAGATGTGACTTAAATTTTACTCTCCCTAATGAACATAAAGAACTGTGTAATTTCTGTTATGAGAGTTTCAAAAGAGAACAAAAAAGAATTGATTATTCGTTTTTATGACCTTTTATAAATTTCAGAAAAAAAAATTAAAATTAATTTTAAACATTGAGAAAAAAAAATACAGGATGAGAAGAACTAATTCAAATTTATTACATTTTAATAACATTTCATACACTAGAACTAAATGTTATGCACTGTGAAAAAAATTGGAAAAAAACAGGCCGATTTTCAATCATTCATGTTTTTTAACAACTTTAACCTGTTAAAAAACATCATAGTACATTACGACAACATTATTCTGTTAGAAAACGTATTTTGAAAGAATGTACTGTCTTTCCACAGTTTAACTGTATTTTAACACGAAAAACCTGTCTACGAGAATTTACCGTACTGGGAGATACACGTGCATACAGATAATTTCTGTAGCGGACGGAACGGAGTGAAGTGAAATGCGAGCGTCCGCCATGTTTGTTTTGTGTTTACTTCATGATGATAGTATTTGCAGCTCAGAAAATTGTATATCAAGCCTTCGCTAAACTGAGTTGTTTCAACTACAACATTCAGATGGATTTTCGAATAATGTAAGTATACATTTTTGTTTAATAATATAATGTAGTTTTGTTTTAAATTATGTACACGTAACTAAAAGAAAAGCCAAAAGCGTTATCCCATGTGCAGATTTCATATCATTTAGAGACAAGGCTTGATCCAAAGTTTCTTTGGGGGGCTATTTTGTGAAAATATAATGATTTTTGTGAAAAATAATATTTTGTAACGTAATATTAAATCCAGCTACTGAAATTGAAACCATTTTATTAATAACAACTTGTTTGTCCTGATATTTTTTTTTCTTTCTTTCTCGTGAGATTGTTTTGTTTGAAAATATATACATTTTAAACCTAGCAAAATAAAATTAATGAAAAGTATACTTTAATGGAATGGAATTTTGTGAAAGGATCTATTTGATTAAAGAATTTCGTGAACGAGCCTGTTTTATTAAAATTTTGTGAACCAACCTGTTTTATTGAATGTATTTTGGTGAAGGGATCTGTTTAATTGAATGTAATTATGTGAAGGGGTCGTAAATAAACCCCAAATTTTACCTGGGTCGACACCTCTTAGATAATAACTCAAATGAAATTAAGCAAACTTCGATGATTTAAATTTAAAAAAAAAAAAAAATTAATCAACTTAAAAAAAATATTTCAAATTTAGGTCAATATATTTTGTTATAAATATTGTGTTTTGCCTAAAATATGTAGTAAATTTAAGCAGTGGGAGAGACAGAACTCAAAATCCACATTTTTTAAATTTTATTCAAATCAATATTTTAAAATAAAAGTTCCTAAATTGAAAATTGTGGATCTCAGCTGAAAAATATTAAAAGATTAATACACATATTTATATCTGTGAGAATTTTTTAATACAAAAACATGGATACTTTCTGGGAGGATATGAAAATTTTTGAATAAATATGCTTCCTTGTGCATATGTAAATAACAAATCATTCAATCAACATTCCAATATAGTTTATTTACGGAAAGATTTGATATGATGAATCAAAAAATAATGATTTCATGGTTAGAAATTGTATGCTTTTAGACATATATTTTAAAATATAATTTCAATTTTAACTACTTATAAATGTAAAGTAATTAACAACTAAAGTTTTTAAAGACTAAAAAAAAACAGATTTAATGTTTTATAAATTAAATCAAATAAATCCAACTTTGATTAACTCCAAACTCTGTAATTCTTATACCCATCTTTATGTGTCTGTAATGCATTATCCAAATTCATTAAATGATTATTGTACATTACCCGGATTAAATATGTTTTAAAGAATACTGTATATAATCCAGTTTTAGAATAGAATGTTTAAAATTTCATTGATAATTGTTTTCTTTTTTCAGGATGAAATAATTCCATTATCTTTTATATTTTTAGTAAAGAAATTTGGTCAAAACAAAAAGATTTAGTTTTTAGTAAATGAAGGGTCCATATGATATTTTATATAGTACAGAATTTAATTTCAGTTACTGTCAATAAGTGCTCATAAAACACAAGATAATTTTATTTCTTTCATGTTTTCAAAAGTAAAATATAATTCACATTCCAAATAAAAAATGTTATGTTGCTCTATTTATTAACTATACATATTGAATTTTTTATATGATTAAAATATTTCAAATAAACCAAGTGAATGAGTTTGTTTTTCTTAATTTCAAATAAATTTAAATAAGCTTTTCGAATTATTAAATTTAATGATTTAGTGAAGGTTGTATCACAAAAACAAAAATCAAGTGTGTTTTGTTTATCATTTTCAAAGTGAAGATGTAACAGAATTTTGCATTGTTTTAGTTTTTTAATATCAGTTTCAAGAAGGATATGAATAAGGAAAAAAAATGTTGAGACTATTTTCATTGACTGCAGAATATATATATTTCACTGGCACCCGGCTAACTGAAAAGTACCAAAATTCCTGTTATAAGGGACATATGCCTGTATATAAAATAGTAAAACTTTATTTTATTTTATTTTTATTTTTTTGGGGGGGGGGAGGCGATATGTTTGCAACAATAACCCCCCCCCCCCAAAAAAAAAAAAAAAAAAAATTGAGAATTTCAGATTTATTATGATTATTTTTCTTCATTTTTTACTTACGATTTATACTTAAATACATTTTAAATTACTTTATTTTTCCCTGTAGGTGATATTCCACTTCTTTTTGTATTTAGTAGAGAAAGTTTTGGAGTCCCTTCACAGAAAATTTGGCAGGGACCTTATGAATATAATTTATTTTATTTATGTCGCAAAATCTTTATTCACATACTTTAAAAAAATATTTTTATTTTGATATAATTTCAAATTAAGTATTTTATTTATTTTTTGTTAGCATGTAAAATACACTTTAGGGTACCCTGGGTACACTGCCAAGGGTAGACCCCCTCCCCCGTTCCATTCTCTTTTCCACCATCAAGCTACTGTGAGATAATATTGTTGTATGTTTTGAGTCGTGTGAATATTGGCACCCTTCATTGCTTGCAATGCACTCAGATGTGCCTTTGAATAATAAAAGGTGGATAGGCCTGCTACAAGCTTTTCTTGCAATTATTTTTCCTAATTTTTTTTGCTCTTATGCACACTAAAAATAGAGTTGTGAATAAAGTATGTTTATGTACTTTATTTTTTATGTAAACTTGTTATTCAGTTATCTGTTTTTACAAAAACGTTTGCTGTAAATGAACTCAATTTTTTTACGCTTTTATATATAGGAACCAAATCAACTGTAGTTTTCATAGAAAGGTGACTTCAGAAAATAAATATGAAAATCGAAATACATTTGAAGTATGATTTATCAGTTCCCAGTTTATCCAGAAGAGTGCAAGGCAAGTATGAAATTTAATCAGAAATAAGAACTATTATTTGTTTTCTATATATTTGAACTATTATTTGTTTCTTGTCATATGCCTTGTGTGTTCATTCAAATTTTATATTTATTTAGTGTTTTTTTTTTTCAATTTATAAAATTTTTATAAGTTTTAAATTAATTTATCAAGATGTATTATTACTATGCTTGTGATTATTTTTTTTCAATCGGTTCATAAAAAACATTTGTGCTTTCTAAAAATTCATAATTAATTTTTAAATTAGACGAGATGCAGAAAATGACCTTAGTAAGAAAAGAATTCTCGCTTTTTCAACACATTTTCTGGCTCAACAATTCACTGTTTCATATACACAAGCACTTTTTTCACTATTTATACAATTTAATATAAATAAGCTATTATCTATTTTTATATACAAACAGAAGTAAATTGTGTATATGTTAGTGCATACTTTGATATATATCTATATGTATATACGGAGTTTCACTCAGGTTTGAAAAAGGTCAGGGTGCTGCTGGTGAGAAAAGGGCACTTTTAAGATTCTTAAGGGGAATTTTTTTTAATTGTTAAAGGTATTATTTTTGTTTTTAAAGCCACTTTTGATATTTAAAAGTTAAGACACTATCTTCAAGACAACATTGAGTCAATTTTTACTATGAAATCCAGAACTCCAAAGCAGTTTCAGGAGATTGCTGCACTCTGCCTGCCCTTTGTTTTACAAAATAGCACCCTTGTCTCTTATAAAATAATTAGCACCTTCTTCCCCCCCCCCCCTCCAGTAAAATAATTAAACCTTTCTTGCCCCTCAGTTTAGGACAGTTTTTTACTGAGGGGCAAGAAAGGTTTAATTATTTTACTGGAGGGGGGGGGGGGGGTCAAGAAGGGTGCTAATTATTTTTATGAGGTACAAATAAGGGTGCTATTTTGCAAAACAGAGCAGGGGCAGGCAGAGTGCAGCACCCTTCTAAAAATGTCTTGGGGAAACTCTGATATATAAATCTCTATATAAACGAGCAAAAGAGTTCATTAGGTTTTTGTCAGTAGTTGCATCATTTTTTACATGCATTTACATTTACTTGGAAACTCGCATTCTAATACATAAAATGGGCCAAGCTTAGTCTCCCATAGTAGAAAAGTACCTAATTGCTTGCATACTATTGCTAAGAATATTAATTAAATTTATGAGTTGTTCATTAATTTATAAAATTAATATTTATTAATTAATTATCTGAATATTAATTTGTATTTCATTGATATTAATTATAATTATTTTAATTTATAACATATAAGTACAAATAAAGACATCTACTTTGTAAATAAATTTCCAAGTTTGGTGGAGATAAAACTGTTTTTTCTTTCCAATTTTAATATATAAATGTAATCTTGAATAGTAATAGTAATATAAATATTAATAACCTTTGAATCCACAATTTATATATTCAAGAAACTTGTAAATCTTAAAGACAGCATTACTATATTAAAAACTGCCTTGCACCAGGGTTTGTTGATTTAAATCAACTTAAAAAATATATTTCAAATTTTGGTCAAGCTATTTTGTAATAAATATTAGTTTTGACAAAAATACATTGTAAATTTAAGGAGTGGTTGAAACTGAGAACTCAAAATCGATACTTTTTTAATTCTTTTAAAATCACATATCACATTTTAAAATAATAAACATAATTTTAAAATAGAGAATCTCAGCTGAAAAATGTTAAATGATAATACATGCCATGCATGTATTTGAAGGTATGAAAAATGCATATAACCTATTAAAATTAGTTTTACATCTTTTGTAAATTTTTTAATACATGGAGACTTTCTGCAAAGATATAGAAAACATTAGAATAAATAAATATATGTCATTCTAAAGTATTTTTTTTTATATTTATGCAGAGATCTCATTACTTCCTGTGCACTTTAAATTAACCAATATACAGTTTATTTATAGAAAATAAAAATAATGATTTCATGGTTAAACATTATCTAAAATGCTTTTATATATAATTTCAATTTTAACTACTTATAAATGTAAGCTAATTAACAACTAAAGTTTGTTGTCTTAAAAAAAAACTGATTTAATGTCTTTTTAAATTTAAATCAAATAAATCCAACTTTGATTCACTATTCACTCTAAACTCGATAATCGCTTAGGAATTCACAAAGCTGGTATAGCTTGGTGTTTCTTTTTAAACATTTAAAAAAAAAAAAAAAAAAAAAAAAAAAAAAAAAAAAAAAATTTTTTTTTGATCCATTGAAATTTATAACATATAATTGTGATCATATTTATGTACGTATAATACCTGCTCCAAATTCATTAAATGAATATTTTATGTATTTCAGAATATTGTATGTAATCCAGAATAGTATGTTTAAAATTTAATTGATAATTGTTTTCTTTTTTTTTTTCTCAGTAAAATGTTTTATTATCTTTTGCATTTTAAGAAATAAATAAAATTCCAATAAAGAAATGTGGTTGAAACAAAAAGTTTCAGCATTTAGTAATGAAGGGTGCAAATGATTTTTATTTTTTCAATGGCTAATTTAAGGTGGTATATATATTTTTTATATGTAGAATAGGATATTTGTTAAATTGAAGTTAGTGTAAGTAACTGCTCATATAACACAAGACAAATTGTTTTATTTAACGTATGCTTTCAAAAGTAAAAGAGAATTCACATTTTCAAATTAAATCTGTGTTCTATTGCTCCATTTTTTAAATGTATATATTTAATCGTTTATATGATTAAAATATTTCAAATTATATTAACCAAGTGAATGAGGTTTTTTTTTTTTTTTAAATAAATTTAAATGAGCTTTTCTAATTGTTAATGATTTAGTAGTGGTTATTTTACTTTAAAAAGTGTAATTTAAAAACTCTTTGAATTAAAAAAAAATAATAAATAAATAAATCAGATTTTTATTTTTATTTAAAAAAAAAATATTCTTAAACCCTGCTTGCAACATATATAATACATATATCTGATTTGTAACGACCAAAATCTGTCTACATGTTTTCTTTTCCTGAACCCCTGTATCTTTTACAATTAATATTTATAGAAATGCCTACAAAAATATTATTTTTTAAATTTTAAAAACATGGACCGGATAAAACAATTAATGAGAGGAGAGGGATTATGATTCTATACGAATTATACTTTGTAACTTCAATCTAATATTTTTCTGCTAGCACAGCAAATCAGTTAATATTTCTTAGACTTTGTTAAAAATTAAATAAAGCATTAAAATTAGCTGCTCAATAATTTTGACTGTTTAAACCAAAACCAGGGATTTATTTTATCATTATTTACTCTCCCATTTCATTAACATAAAATATATTATGAAGAAACAAGCAAATATGATAGATTAACTGTTTGAATATTTAGAGTTAAAAAATTCAAAGTTACATATTGTTGAAGTTAAAATTAGTAAAATTGAACTTATATTCCCGTAAATAAAATATCTGTATCTATTTTACCACTTTGGCAAAAAATATTGCTAGGACTGTTTTTACTGTTATTTTTCAAACTTTGGCAAAAACTTGCCAACCCTATGATACAAATTTTTGTAGTCTTTCTATAACATTGAATAATATTTCCATTTGGTAAAGTCTCGTGTTTTAAGTTTTAGTAGTAGTATTGAAATTACCATTTATAAATATTTAAACTGTTATGAAATAGATAAAATAATTATAAGAAGTGGATAATAATTCTATGAAAATTTACCCAAACTCGAACAAATTACTTTTACAAATCCCTCCTACAAAACATTGAAATTGTATTCCAAAAAATAGAATGGGTGAAGCTCAATTTAAATGTTATGTTTTTTTTTTTTCTTTCACTTACAGGGGCTTGATAGGCATTCCTCCAGACTCATCAAGTATCAAACATGTGATTAACAGGAGTTTAAAGTCTGCAAAAAATCTTTGTAAGATTAAAAACATATGAAAAATCTTAGGAAGATAATTGTATCCATTATTGAATTGTATCTATTTTTGAATAAATCTATTTAAATTTCCACATATCTAGTAAGTAATTAACAAATTTCTCTTCAGTATTTCAATAATTTAAAAAGTGTGTTACATTATATCTTTTGAGTTAATATTTCCCAATTCTTTATTTAAAAAAAAAAAAAAAAAAAAAAAAAAAAAAAAAAAAAAAAACATAGTTTCAGAAAAGGATTCATTGAATTCTGTTGTGTTTGAGAAGAATAAAATTGTTTTCTGTAAATTACTGTGTTTATTATTATTATTATTGTGTGTGCGTGTGTGTTTTATTGAAATTCATGCACTCTGTGTCAACGCATTAGCATTTTTTTTATAGTTAGTGCTTGTTATTTTGTTATTTAGCAGGATGTGGTTGCATTTTGTGGAAAGGGGGGGGGGGGGGAGATAAAAGTAATCAAATGTATGTTGAAAATAAATTTACAATATTTCAAATAGTATGAATCTTTTTTTTCTTAAATAGAATTTTTAATTTAATTTTATCATATTAAAGTTTAGGAAAATAGAAATGCATTGTTGATGTATATTTTTTACTTTTATATATTGCATTAAATAACTATGTTTAATCAGAACACTTTTTTTTAAAAACTATAAAATGGACTTTGTGTGTTTGCACTTTGATTCTTTTAACAGCAAGTGTACTTTGGTTCAACAGAGTATTTTCTGGCAACTATTTGTTTTCACATTCCAGTCATCCCTTCACAAAATTCATCTTAATAAAACAGGACCTTTTCGGATAATTCGATCCATAATAAAGTGCACTCTTTATTTAGTTTTATATTTATATTATTTTTGTTACTATTACATTTGAAATGTAAAATTTGCAAACAAAATAAGCTCACCGTTTGAGAAAGCAGACAAATCCAGTTTGGATTTGAACAACTAGGTTTGGTTTTTTGTTATGAAATTTTATTCATTACAACTTTATTTTAATGTTACAAATTTTTTTAGTTTTTCTTTTCTTCCCTGCAACAGGCTTCTGCATTCAGTTTATTGAATAAATGAAAGATTCAATTTAATGAAATTAAACTACATTATTTCCAGCATCACTGATGTTTAATATGTAATAAACAAAAGCAGCTTTAAAAAAAAAAAAAAAAAAAAAAAAAAACTATATACATGAAAGCTGTTTTTAAAATGTTAACTATGTCATTCTCAACAAAGAGTATAACATAAATATGGCACCTTTAATAATTCAATTCTTTTATTGGATGAAATGTTACAAGTTTTAAACCAGTTTAAAAGTTTAAAAATAAAGTAATATTTAAATAAGGGGTAACTAATATTTTCACGAAATTAAAAAAAGTTTGCAGAATTCATTAAATATGTGGAATTTGGCAAGTTTCTGGTATGATAACAAAGAAACTTACTGTTTGAAAAGAATATTCATTTCAACAATATCTTTTTTTTTATCACTAACGGTATCTTACTCTAATGATATACTATCAAAGTGTATATGTACATATTTAATGTGTTGGAAATTATTTTACTTGTAAAATGATATGTGGAGCAGTAATATTTTTAAAAAATCTATGGTGTAAGTAAAATGAATTTGTTACGAGTTATATATTCCATGTCATATTCATTACCAACCTCCCATTAAAAAAAAAAAAAAAAAAATGAACAAAAGTTTTGTTTAATGAATGAAATCAAATAGATTTCAAATGACTATCACATAGAAGCAAACACATTTTATTAATTAAATTTTCAAAGTATATTTTTATTTAAAAGAAGCATAGGTTGGAAGTATAGGGATACAGTAATTAATAAAATAAATTCTGTATGGTACAGATTTTCCTTTAGCTACTACAGAAAAAATAATACAGTGCTTGCTCACAGACATTTTTTGTACATACAGAAAAATTCTGGCAGGAAAAGTTGCCAGAAAATTTCTGTATGTACCAGAAATATCTGTACATATACAGTAAAAGTTCGTAGACGCCAATCCTTTTCCGTACATACAGAAATTTCTCGTACATACAGAAATTTCTCATACATACAGAAAATTTCTGTATGTACGGAAAAGGATTGAAGTATACGAACTTTTTCTGTATGTACATATATTTCTTGTACATACAGAAATTTTCTGGCAACTTTTGCTGCCAGAAATTTTCTGTTATTTTACAGGATTATTTTTTACAGTGTGTATTCCTCACATAATAAGAAATCATGCATTTATTAATCTTTAAAAAAAAAGTATTACATTAGTTTAAAAAGGCTATTCAAAACCTACTTTTACATGTTAGTTTATATATATATATATAAAGATTGTTTAGTTTTATGAGCGTATTATAAAGGAGAGTGTGTATAATTGTCCTACTTACTTTGATTGTATCCTCCTAATTTGATCTTTGTTTTCAGCGTTGTCTTCTGTAGAACACGTTATAATGTCGGCTTCTGTATAGCTTTGAAATAGTCAAGAGTTATACGATTTTTTTTAATTGCAAACAAACAAATTGTAGACAAAAAACATTCTACATAAAGAATTCTGTTCCGATTTTTTCCCCTTTTTTGAAATGTTTTGTTTCTTGGTTTATTGTAAACGATAAAAGGAGAGGTGTTTGACAACGAAACGGCAAATTTCAATGTACAGGAATTCATGACTCCTCCGCTTTAGATTTAGAAAACTTTACGTTGTGACTCATTCAAATGGACCAGTTCCAACATTCCAAGTATTTTAATCTGATGGATTAACAAATTTTTGAAGGCAATAAAGTAACTTACTGTATTAATTTACGGAAGAAACGTCACGGTGTTTAGGAGTTGGAAAGTAATTTTTTTCTTTAATTCTGAGTTTGCGAAGGGTGCAGTGTTTACATTATTTTTTTCGTGCACTGGTAAACACCAACGGATGTCTCTTCAATAAATAAATTAGATGTACATTTTTACAATTTTTATAGTGTTTAATGTGGTGTTTACAATTTTTATCGCTATATGAAACACATCCTATATTACTGCGGCACTTACACCTGTTGCGGCGATTACGATATATATATACACAGTGGTGGCCAAAATTGTGGACACCTTTCGGGAAAAATGCTTTTTTGAAGTTTGATGGATCATAACACCAAATATTTCTTAGTAATACCATAAAAGCTGTGTATCATTGAAAAGATATTTAATCAAGAATATTATGCAATGCAGTTTGTTCAATTATAATTATTTTATCAAAAGTTATAGCTAAATAATCAGTAAAGGACATTAAAAGCTGTTTAGGTTGATGTGAAAAGTACTTTCCTTTTTCTTGAATATAGGCAATGCATATGAATGTTTGGAGAGACAGAGAAATTTCATTTAATTTGGTAATGTGCCAATCAAATCTAGGGTAACATTTAAAAAAAAAAAAAAAAAAAAAAAGACATATTTTGGTACTTATAGGAGAACTTTTATCACTATTTTTTATGATTGCTGTCAAGTTCTTTACCACCTTTCCCTTTTTGAGCTAGTAAAGCATATAATAAAATTAAGAAAACATCATAAAGAGTTGGTAAGTTACCCTGAAGTCAATGTATAACAATATTGTTAAGTGTAGAAAGCTAAGGTTATGAAGAAATTTGAAGTAAAATTGGAAATAAATTAACAAATGGATGTCTAAGTCAGGCAAAACAAGACTGGTTAAGACCAGAAAGGTGCAGGAGTGCAATTGGTGGTAGTAGCAAAGACCTTTTAATACGCTAGAGTTCTTTGGTAGTAGAGCAACGTTTCTGTGTTTAGATGACAGAAAAAAATACATGAGAGTGTGCAAAATGAAATGGCTCACTGCAATGTGGAGTTGAATCAAAATACAGTTCTGTAGCGATTGCAGTATTTTGGTCTAAATGCTAGAATTTCATGAAAAAAAAAAAAAACGAATAAAGGTTTAAAATATTAAACTGGGTTAAAAAGAATGATTATAACAGAAAAATAGTAAGAGAGAGTAGGGCTATGTTATTTGGAGTGTTAAAAAGTTTTTTTTTTTTTAACTGACCAGTTGTATAGTTTCTGTGTACGAAAGTTAATTTTATCTTTGTCATATTAATATTTTTTAGCTTTCAAAATATTTATAAATTAACACATTTAAATTTAACCAAAACGGTTGGATTATTGCCTCTAACATATTTAATAAGGATTTATTTCTCGCAATGAAACTGCCACTAACATTTATAGGCGTAATTTTATTGTTTATTTTCCAATTTTACATTATCTCGCAGTAAGACCGTATATCCGAAGTTGGGTAAAACCGGAGGCCGACTTTCTTAGTTAAAGTTGTAAAACAATTTTTTTATTGCTTTTCGTAAGAAAGTCTAAACTTATTAGTTTCTTATAAGATTAACATATACATGAGGCATTACCGAACCAGTGGGAATAAGAACGGATGATTTGACCTTTTATAGACAACATTCATTAATAAAAATGTGATAAACTAATTATATATTTAAAATGATATTATTGTATAGGGGATACGTGGCAGAGTATTTAGGCATGTTTCATATTATTGAGTAAAAAATTATGACTTTCATAAGCAGCTAATAATAAGGTATCCCATTTTATTTTGCTTGTTGAGGAATCAGCGACAAGAGCGCAGTTCACAAATTTTTCTTTCTCTGTAATTTTTTTTTTTTAATACTATGCATAAATTTGGGATGAGTGAACTACTTTTCATGAAACTTATGTTTTTTCGCTAAAAAGAAAGAAAGGAAAAACACATATTGCTCGGAAAAAAAATCCCCAGTTTAATTAGTATAATTCCCACTTGAATAAAAAGAACAAAAAACAGTGACATACATATGCCTTCTGATTCAAGTGGGTCCTTATAGTATTTTATTTATAAATAAGCATATTCTTTTCAAAAGGATACTGTGGTTGACCATAGGTAGCACTGTCATCACCATCAACATTTAATTCTTGGTTCTCGTCTTCAGCCACTTCGAACTTTCTACCGCCATAATCAGGAACTGAAAGAAAGCATTCAAATGAATATAAAATGCAGCATGGATTGGATACCACATAAAATTGAAGTAACAATAAATACCAAGTACCAAATTAGCGTTACAATGAATGCCAACGTGTTAATGAAATAAAATTAAAATTAATAATATTAACAACATTATGATTAGTATACAATACAGCTATTTCAAGACTTTCGGATCCATTTTATTTAATGTCAAACTATAGTTATAAAAAACAAACAAACAGCATAAGCAGAGCTATGTCTAGACTTCTCAAAACGTCCTGGCTTGTGAAAGATTTTCTATACTTGTAAAAAGTCTTCGATAATTTTGTGGGTCTGAACTTATCAGTGTAACATTTATATTCAGGTTCCTGGTTAAATATATCAGCATTCTAATAACATTGCTAATGCTGAAGCTCATGATTTTATGAATGCAGGGTTCCCAGCAAAACATGTCTAGCAATTTCCCTGACTTTCCATGATTTTCCCTGACCAAATCCAAGAAAATTCCATGACCAAACGGGCATACACAAAATCTGCTTTAAATCAGAGGCGGATCAACCACCACCCGGGCCCCTAGGCTTGATCATTTTTGCCCCCGCCTCTCCTACAAAGCAATCTATACAGGGTGATTCAAAGTACATGTTTGCTCATTTATCTCTTAATCTCTTAGGCCACTGATGACAGAATCATAATTCCAATTATAACAAGTACAGATTTTAGACATGGCATTTGTTTTACGAGGGGCTTTATACATATTAAAATATGAAATTTAATTTTTATACAGCCCCTGGGTTCTATAAGTTGTATTTAGAAGGGCCCCTAGGCTTCAGCCTACTCAGCCTAATGGGTAATCCACCTCTGCTTTAAATAACAGAAAATAACAAGCAGCATAAAAAAAATAAAAATCAGAAATTTGTATCGTAATAACAGGGTTCATATTCTTTTCCCAGGAGAAAATTCAAGCACCTTTCAAGAAAATTGCAAAATTAAATTCTATAAAACATGATAATTAAAAAAAAACTTCATCTTTGCCAGTTTTCAAATGAATGACATACGACAAAGTCTAGAAAGTGAAATGTCATGAAAAAGTTTTAAAAATGTAGAAAACTTTTGTCCATATTATGGTTTTTCTGCATTGCATTTGAAGGAATTTCTCGATCTTGAAACCGACAAGAGTCGAGAGATTTTTCAGAGGCGCCATGTAGCGAGAAATATAGTAACACTTTTCTGAAAAAAAAAAGAAAAAAAAAACATTTTCTCCAGACCTTTCCATGACTTTTTAGGAAATATTTGTAAATTCCCTGACTTTTCCTATGTATTTTTTAATTTCCATGACTTTCCCTGACTTTCCATGTCGCTGGGAACCCTGGAATGTTATTTTAGTTTCATTATACCTCAAATTTTAATAACATTTTTAATGTTAGTATCTTTTTTAAAGTAAAAGGCAAATTTATTTGTTTATCCACTATGGCCTGTGCACATTTTTTAATTTCATTTTAATTCACGTAATACAGGAATTTATAGCTGCAATTGCGCATTTCTTCTGTATTATTATTCGTTCAATTTTCAATTTGTTCACATGTTGTAGATTTCGTACCATTATTGCTTTCTTTTTCTTATTCACTTGAAATCCGCATGTGTTTTACTCTCTAATATTACATGTAATCTTATTTTTAATTTGGAATTAATTAATCTTATGTTTTTGTGTTTTTCACCTATATATAAATATTTTAACTTTATTTAGTTCCCTCCCAAGTTTAATTCTTTTAGTATCCTTTCCATTCATTTTTATAATATCTCTTCCTTTGTTATATTTATGCATATATATATATATATATATATATATATATATATATATATATATATATATATATATATATATATATATATACATAAGAATTGGAAAAGTTTTGTGAAGGGCCTGTTTTAAGAGAAAGAATTTTATAAAGAGTTTGTGAAGTTTTCTATTTGAAGAGGAAAAAATTCGCGAAACATCCTTTAAAAGACCCAAATTCTTCTTTAAAATATCCCCAAGAAACGCACTTACTGCAGAGTCAAATAAGTGATTAGTCTATCCTCTCATTTCAATTTAAAATAAATATTACACTGAATATACAATTATAACTGCATATAGCTTAAATCTTTAGAAGTATTTTATGTTTTCGTTTTTTTTTATTTTTTATATTGTACAAAAATTAACTTTGGATTGAGCTCAAAAATCATTTTATTATTATTTTTATTTGAAATTTAGTATTAGTGCCCTCTTAAGATAGATAATTTGGATGAAAAGACAAAAGACAAAAAATATATATCTTCCTTTATTTTTGTGAGAAGAAAGGAAGAAAACTTCAAGTATTTGGAATTTATTATAAAAAGAATTTAAAAATTCTATTTATAATTAAAGTTACGGTCGAATACGGAAGACATTATTTATTGCTTTTAAATTAAATAACTGCCTTTAACATAATAAGTACTATATACTTATTTTTCAAAAGTATCTTTTGATATTGTTGTACTTTTTTATGCCCAATCTATTTTTTTATCTTTTTCTAAATTTACTAATATTAAAAAAACAAACATTTTAAAAAAAAGGAAGAAAAAAAAAAACAGTAAGAATAGTTTTTAATTAGGGGTTGTAATTTTTTTAATATTTATTTTTCTCTTAAATCTTATTCTAGAATAAAATTCATTTTCATAATAGGTTTGAAGTTAAATTATAACTCTGATAGAATAGAATATTGAGAATATTATACGCCTGACTGTTTAGAATAAAAGAGAATATTTAAAATATTATGCGCCTGGCTTATAAATAATTGAAAATGATAAATTTTGCAATTACATTTTAATAATTGATTTTCTGTTAACATTTTCTGTTTCCTTTTCAATATTAAATAAAATCTACGATCCATATTGTTCCTTTTTTGTTAATTTTATTAATTTCTAAGTTATTGATAATTATGAAAAACTGTACTTATGAAATTTATGATATTTTGACTTACTTCACACATCCAAAGCATAGTTGCTAACATACCGATATTTTCCGTATAATACTTTGTCAAATTAGCCCAAGTAAAATAGACATGGTTGATATCAGAAATTTTATTTAATAAATAAAACTAAATTAGAATTTTTAAAAAGTTTAATTAAAAAAAAATATTTTTTTCTGGTTAGAAATCTGCTTATTTGACTTCGGTCTTATTAACTCAGTCCTACAAAAAATATCGATAGTTGGCCAGCTATGCCAAAGTCGATTTATGCCAAAGCCGAATGTTTAAATGTGTTAAGGGAACTCTTAGTACCTCCCATTTTAACAAAAATGTCGAATTTCAGATTTTTATCCTAAAATGAGCCTTAAGATTTCTATCTTTGTATCGTTCTTGACAATCTGACAAATAGTAAAAAAGATATGGTTAATTTTACGTATGTCTCTTTAATATATCTTTTTTTTTTTTTTTTTTTTTTTTTGCAAATGAATTGTATGAACTCATTTTTCTCAGTTCACATTTTTTCATATTCTCTGTGTAATCAAAATGCTAAAAGCATCCAAAATATTTTTTTTTTTTTTTTTTTTTTTTTTTAAATATTTAGATTCTGTGATGGATAAGGAAGTATATCGATTTTTTTATATCTTTGAAATTTTTGTTTTAAAAAAAATCGAACGTAATTACATGGTATTTTTATAGGTTTATTCCATGTACATCCAATTATTATATCTTTGTATCACAAACCCGATTACTTATGTTTGTAGAACAAAATACTCTGAATATAAGATAAATCTAATTTGAAGTACCAAAATAAAAAGGAAGGAGAAATTTTAACATTGTTAAATTAAAAAAAAAGTTTCAATAATAATAAAAAAAAGCATTGTTACTATTTTTCGCTTGAACTGCGTAACTGAACAATCTATTTATTGAAGTTTTAAAATATTCGAGAAAATTTCATTGTTGAATTGTTCTTCTAGAAAACAAACTCAATACTTTTTTTTTCTTCCAAATTTAAAAGATTGTAAAGAGTGGGGGGGGGGGGGTGTTAGGTGAAAAAAAATCGAAGATAAATAACGTAAACTTGCCTCACCTGGGAGCGCCCTCTGCAAGGAGGCGAAGGCGTGAAGTCTGGCAGTAACAGCCCAGTTGAAGTCAGCCCGACTGTCGATCGACGAAGTCTCCGCCGAATCCACTTCCATTCCGTCACGCTGAAAGGAAGACGCGAAAATTAGAAGGAAAAACCAAGTTAGGAAAATAAACAACAAAGCAATGTTCTTCCCACTTCATTTAAAAAAGATATTTCAAACAATACACAATTACTAGTACCATGTGAACAAAAACTAACTACTGGAACACTCCTTGGGGAATGTATAATAACGAAGGAAATTCGAAACATGCTATCATTTTTCAAAACATATTAAACCTTTCCCTATAAGCTTTAACCATGAAAAATTTTGCATGAAATTGTGATTTTTTCCCCTTTAAACCATTGAACACTCTCATTTTAAGGCTATTTTAGAGAATGAAAGTTATTTTTTTTTTTCCCCTTGAAATACTAATTCTGTGATTTTTACTGAACATATTGAAAAATTATTTTTGTCCCCTTTGTAATACTATTTCTGTGATTCTTTCTGATCAATTAGTTTTTTCCCATTAACCACTGATGGCTACTTCCATTAACCAGGCTATTTTAGTGAATGAAAAATTAACCCCCCCCCCCCCCCAACCCTTGAAATATGATTGTTGTTTTGTTTGTTTGATTTTCTAATAAAGCTTGCTCGAAAATAAATAAATAAATAAATAAGCTAGGGTGAAGCTCGAAACTCTTTTTTTAGATAACAGACTTTTTTTTATTACAATAACAGATTTATGTAATAGACTGTGAACTCAATAATGGAAAGCAATGTTCGTGGTAGCAAAAACATTTTAAGTAACTTAAGTACCAAGACGAATGTAGCTCGTCATTTTAACAATTGGCATGAAAAACTCATAACGAGCTAGACTCGTCATTGTACCCGAATGAAATTAAAGAAAATTAT
Source organism: Maratus michaelseni (assembly GCA_963931845.1). Classification (NCBI taxonomy): domain Eukaryota; kingdom Metazoa; phylum Arthropoda; class Arachnida; order Araneae; family Salticidae; genus Maratus; species Maratus michaelseni. Next base: position 178,081,284 of record OZ007592.1, on the reverse strand, counting down.
ACAATACACTAATTTTATGAAAATTTTGTCACATTATGAACAAATTAAATCGAACTGCTTATAGTACTTTTTTTGCTCCAATATTTCAATGTATTAACCCTTAATATTTAAAAACAAAATTAATATATTAAAAAAAAAAACTGCGATACATTCATGATACCATCAGTGTTCCACAGCACAGTGTCTGAATGTCGGAATTATAAGCAATAATTACAATAATTACAATATGTGGACAATAGTATTTACATTTTTAATGTTGCTCTGAATTAAGAAAAACCTTTTATAAATAAAATATTTCAACGATTGAGCTGGACCATTTCACCATCAAAACATTATCGTATAACAAATTTTGTGTATAGTAAACCACACGTTTTTACTGAATGGTGTATAAATATTTTTGTAAAATTAAACTTTAAAATTACATCAAATTGACGTTTCGGTCAATTTCTATGGACCATTTTCAGAATATGATGTTAAGTAACAAATACACTTATAAACAAAAGGCCCTTTTGTTTATAAGTGTATTTGTTACTTACAGACTTCAGAATATGGTGTTATACTAACTACTAACTACATCATAGTACATCATAACACTAATTACTAACTACATCAGAATATGATGTTAAGTAACAAATACACTTATAAACAAAAGGCCCTTTTGTTTATAAGTGTATTTGTTACTTAACATCATATTCTGAAGATGGTCATAGAAGTTGACCGAAACGCCAATTTGATGTAATTTTAAAGTTTAATTTTACATAAATATTTATACACCATTCAGTAAAAACGTGTGGTTTACTATACACACAATTTGTTATACGATAAAATATTTCAAATGGTAAACTCTGATGTTTACTCATACAATGTTTTAATAGTAACAGTTTAAAATAGTATGTTACAACATTTATTATAAATTTCTTTTGTTGATATCTGAGGGATTAAAAGAACGTCACGGAGTTGGAAAAGAGGAAATATTTCCGATATTAAGAAAACTTGATAAAGAATTAAGCAAAACAACACGCAAGGAGGAATGTTGCAATACTGAATAAATAAAATTACCTTCCGAAGAGCTGGTGGTAGGAGGTGATCATCTGGGATTCGGTCATCGTCCCATTTTTTTCGTTTGATCATGCATCGAGCTGCTTGAAGAGAAAAAAAAAACAAAGGGGGAAAATCAGTTAAATAAACTCATAGTATAAAACGAAGAAAAACAAAGTAATTAAAAAGTTTTTTTTTCAAAAATCTCTTTATTAATGATGGAATAGTTACTTACATGTTAATCTTGTTGTGCGATTGCCTTTCACCCGTTGATATGTCTGGAATAAAAATAAGAGAAAAATACATAAAACAAAAACAATGATTCTTAATATGAAATTTGTATATAAATATTTAAATAGTGTTGTAAACCTATATGACACATGAACATTACATTCATTAACTAGATTTTGTATATTTAATAAATGCCCATATTTAAACGTTGTGTTATCGTTACTTTTAAAAGATGGTACAAATTCATATAAAAAATGCAGCGGCGAGTGTGAATAACAAATTATCAAATATTATGTTTACCTTTAAATGAAAAATTTTGTGTGGCAGGTTGAATGCAAAGATTAAGGTATATATTTTTCAATATATTGTTATTTAAGCAACTTAAACCAGTACTTTGTTAACTTTTTTCACTAAAATGATAATAATAATAGTAATAAAAATAATAGAAATATAGATTTAAAAGATACTTTGGAATATACTTCTACTTTTATAATTCCAAAAATTCTCTTTTTATCGTAAAACTATTCTAATTGAACTATAATGGGATAATATTGTGTCAGCATTAAAATGTTTGCAGTTTTGAAATAATAACATTGGATACCATATTTCAAAGAAACGCTGATGTTAGTGAAATATTAGTAATTAAGTTGAAAAACATTCCAATAAATTACCATAAATGAATTTCAATAATTACAAAAAATACTCTTTATTTAAAAATAATTAAATAACCTTAACTAAAAATGAACCAGGTCCTGTAAGAAAAGATTAAAGAACTGAAATCTCAACAGAAGCATAATTGACAACTTTCTCCTAATATTTTTTCAGCACTATATACCCGAATTGTTGAATTCAGCAGTTTTTAAAAAAAATCATTCAGAAAAACTTGCAATTTTACAAAAGTAACAGATTACATGCCTTGGAAAAAAAAAGGGGGGGTCGAGACATCAATGGAACAAATGTAATTATTGCAAAAACATAACAGATATTGAGTATATGCCATTTTAACTAACCTCCCACCTCGATTCCGGCTTGCTCTTGTCATCCTTCCTAACCATGCACATTGGAGAAGAAAACGGCTGGGAGTAGAAACAAAGTACCAATCAATACGAGAACGAATAATCATGCATCAAGTATAGATAATGAAACACTTTTCAACACATTCAATACTGCACTGTAGAAAAATCTGTAATTTTGACAGAAAAATATTGTATTTTTTTACAGAAAAAAAACTGTTTTAAAGAAAAACAATTTTTTCCTGTAAAGAAATGTGGATTTTGTAATTTTTACAGAAAAAAACTATTTTAAGGAAAATATACAGTCATTTTCTGTAAATTAAGCAATTTTCCACTGGCGGCAAAATATACAGTTTTTTCTGTCAATTTGAGTCTTTTTATTTATTTTTTTTGTTTTTAAGAAAACTTTACAGATATTTAATAAGGTGAAAGATGGTGTCTAAACAATTTGGAAAACGCATAACACATTTGAAAACTCAATTCCAACAATTACCATCATATAATCGAAAAAAGATCCTAATTCTTCTGTGTAGACCTGTATATGATCTATAGATTTGCATAAGTATTACACAATATACTAAATTTTAGTTCAGTTAGGAAACGCATAGCGCAGTTGAAAATTCCCCCGCATCAACAATTTCCGTCAATAAGCGGAAATGTACTCGATATCTTTTGTGCAACCCTATGATTTATAGAATTTATACACAACAAGAAATATGCAAAAAATTAGTTACATTTAAAAACGCATACCACTACTGAAAGCGTCTGAAAATGAACTATGAGTGCTAGGCACACCCTATTTTATAATAAGCATCTTGTGAGTGTATCCCAGGAATATATATAATTTGAAATAGCATAACAGTGATATAACACTAAGCAAACCATTTTTCCCCATAGACCGTTATGTAACGGAATATAATTACTACACCCTTTATTTTCAATACAGAATATGTCATATATAGTGAACCTGAATAATATATATCAATTGCATGACAATCCGAGTATATTTACACGAATTATAACCTTGACAGACGGCGGACAAACAAATATACAAGCCGAATTATCACTTTTTAACTATGTTGGAAAGTGTTATTAAGAACGGAAATTAGACATAGTTGAAATTTTTATCAATTTACAAGAGAAAATTGATTTGATAATTATGTCAGATAATAGAAAATTATAATTGAAGAATTTACCTTACATATTCGACGGTCTTTATCTTTTAGATCGGCTGTTTCCGAAAAATAATCTTCACCTAATCTAATCGCTCAATTTCTGCGATTAAATAAGGCGAATTCAGAAATAGTATTGTGCAAAATTAAAAGTTGCACACACATGCTCGTTGTGAAAAATTTAATAGCCGTCTAACTATTAAAAAAAAAAAATTAAAAGAACAGCGATCCCGAATTGCTTTGCCTATTTCGTTTTTCGATTTATTTATAAATTTAAACAATTAAATATGGCTTATTCCGAATTTAAGTGATATAAATAACTCTCTTAAACTTTTCAGCGCTATAACCAACATTTGGATGCTGTAACCCTCATGTCGTAAGTTGTTGAACAAAATAAAAGCGTTACTTTCAGCCAAATAAAACGTCTTTCTATATGGTTTATCCAATTGCCAAATCAAGACTGCAATAAATTTCGTTCATAATTTTGTTTAATTTAGAACGAAATATTTAAATTTGCATACAAGAAAACCACCTATCCAGGCGCTCGGAGAATGCTTATTAATACGATTACTCTTCAAAATTATTATTATAATTATTTTAATCTCGCTTTCCCTCCTCTCTCCCCCCCCCTGCTAATTTCCAGATTTTTTTTTTTTTTTTTTTTTTTTTTTATCAATATATTTGTCTTATATTAATTTCTTCTCTTGTAACATTTTAATAACTATAATCAACTAAGATTTTGGGATTTTAATGATTTTCATGTTACATCAATACATGCCATATAAAATATGCCACATCAATACTTACTGAATGTATGGACGAAGCTTCTAACTGTTGACTGATGCATCTAAAACAATAATATTAATAATAAATAAATAATAAAATAAATATAAACATATGTTTATATGTAGTAAAATTTTATAAAATAAAATATGGAAAACGAATTTGTACAAATAACTGAAACTAATTTTTCCCAAGTTATTGGATTGTAAAAACATTTCTAAAAATATTATTTAAAATTTACAATAAAATTTTTTGACTGTTATCTTTTGTGACATAAATGGGACGAAGTATACTTTACCTATTTAAAGAAGTTGTTAGAAGATATGGATTACTCAAATGAATAAAAGATCATATACATATTTATCTGATATTTTACTTTCTACCTTTAAGTCAAGAAAAAAAAAACAGTTAACACATGATTCACACTCATAATGATTTTGTTAAACAAAATACATTAGTTAGTTATAATAGTACCATCAAATAGAGATATTAGTTTACCTCTAATTGCTCCAACCATCAAACAAAGTTCACATTGTGGAAATGCCATAGCACATGAGGGAAATATTTAGAATTTATTGGCATAATATATGAAGTATGATATACAGTGTATTAAAGAATTAATCCTAGATGTTACGTAAATTGGATTTCAAAGTTGAAATTATTATAGTTAACAGCCCAGTTACAGGTTAAATTTAATTAATTAATTAAACAATAATTAAACTAAAATTAAATATATTAAAATTCTTTATATAGAGTACAACAGTTAACAGAGTTTCTACCAAAGCTAATGATCACTTAAAATGCGACGATCTGAGATCACAATGAGTAAAAAAATGTAGGTCAAACTATTTAAATGTTCAAGTCCCCATTTGACGAGTGACGACTAGAGATATTTTCGGGTCTAATGCAAATTAATTATGTAAACTTATTTTATTGTTCTCTCCCAGATGATCAGGATGATTAAAATATTGTAGTATTTAAAATAGCAAAAGCTTTTAGAATTGATTTAAAAATCAAACTTCGAACAAAAATTGGATCCTTTTGGGGGTTCTTTAACAAAATCCGATTCCAAGCAAACTATTATATATACATTTTTTTTTTTTTTTTTTTTAGGATTTAAAATGCGTAATTTGCAAACAAAGAAGTTCACTAGAAAGGAAAACTTTAGCAGGAGGACTTTAAGGTCATATTAATAAATGTTTAGTTCGGATTCGCGTAATTGAATTTGATCTTTTTCCAAGCTTTTATTTTACACAAAAATATATTAAATTTCACAAAAATAACTCCCCCCCCCCCCCCCCCTCCACAAACAAAACGGGAACCTAAGAAGAAACCTATATCGACTATGAAACTGTACATTGCAAATCACTGATAAAATGAGCTAAACATATCCCATGAGTAATAATGTCAATTTTACATTTAAATGTATTATTTGTTTTGTCATTAGTTATATACTCACTTGCTCATTTCCAGCAATTTATCAACTTCGAATTCATAATGAGCTGAGAGCTCGGACGATTGCACTGGAGTTCCGCAGATCGGACAATAGGGCGTCTGACCGTCGAGGAAATACTTTTTGTGGCCTAGAGAAAACAACAATGTAAGGAAATAGAAGAAACATTGTCAGTTTCAGTTTATGAAGTTTTTGTTTAAATAAACATATCTGTTTTTTAACAGTAGATTTACGTAAATTGATTGTTTACAAATAGATAGGATAGGGTGATTAGAAAACAGGCTATTGTATATATTTTCATTGTTATATCATTAAACAACAATACATTTTATAAAACGAATAGTTAGATATTTGAACTTTTAATCAAAATTTCGGAAAGCAATCAAATTTATCGTCAATTGGCCAAACTTGCTTCCATAAATCTAATGTTAATAAGCATCATTTTACTCACTAAAAAATTCTTAATGTACAATCAATCTGTAGATCAAACACTCACAATGAAACAATAACAGTGAACACGCATTCTGACTGAAACATTTTCATTCTTGTATTATTATTACTATGAAGACCTGTAGCTCAATGGTCAGTATACATTCCGCTTCCACACTACAAGTCTGAGAGTTCCTGTGGATTTTGTCAAAGTTCACTCAATAATCTTTCATCTCTTATTTGGGGTCGATAAAATTAGTACCAAGCTTGCTTGGGAGCTAAACAATGGGGGTTTTGCGCAAGGGTAGCATAATCCGATATTTTTTATATACTACCATTATATCCAAATTACAACCTTCGCAATATATATACAGGGTGTATCTGAAAAAGTGGGCAAAACTTTACGGGGTGATAGACCGCTGCTATACGAGCAAATTTCGTCACAGAATGTATGATCGGAACGCAAGCGGTGAGAAGTTAAAAGTTAGTTTTCCACTGTCGGAGTTAAATAATTAACACAAGAATAAGAGGAGTTACTTCAGAAAAATATTTATTAACAGCAATGTAATTAATGTACATGCTCAAAGAAATTGCTCAAAAGATCTTCCGCCAGCTGTAATGCACGCTTCACTCCTGCGGGATATGGACAGACGCACATTTGTGAAAACACCAGGTATTTTCCGAATATCCCCGGCAACAATGGCAATCCTGGCGACTAGGTCCATATCGGTTTCGATGGGGCACACGTTAGATTAGGTTTTTCATATGACCCCAGAGGAAAAAGTCCAAACACGAGAGATCTGAAGATCTTGGTGACCAAGCTATGGGACCACCTCGACCAATTGATCGCCCTGGGGAACGTTGCATCTAAAGTGTTCATCCGTCTATGTCTATAGTGTGTCGTCTATAGTGAGCATGTACATGATTAGTAGAAGCAAGAAATTTAAGCATAAGTTAGACAAATTGGAAAAACTTTCACTAAAAATGAATCTATCGTGGTATCTCGGTGTAATTTTCTAAGTTTATTCATGCTAGAATTAGAAATTACGTTACACAAACGAAATTACGCGTAAAAAATTGTTGAAGCGTATTTCTTAAGATACAACAACTCAGCGATTTACTTATGAATTAAAGCTGACGTATCACACGATTAAAAAATATAAGACGGGAAATATACAGAAATATTTTATAGAAAGCTTCAAATCAAATATTATTGTGCAATATGTAATTTAACAAAAATTTACAAGATAAAAACAACAACAACAATAATATTGATTACCTTTACACTAAAAGTATGGTTACCAGCATTACTATTTGTCTCCAACGTCAATTGTAACAAAAGTGAAAAATCCGAAGGATGATGATAAACACACACAAAATATAACATTTTTTCATTAATTATACGATAAGGACTCTGTCACCCTAGAAACTTATATCACTAATTACCTAATCTCTTTCTAATTATCTACAAATTTAGGTTAGCAAATTATACCTTCTTGGAAACTTACCAGAACTAGTGTTTATGAAACCTGAGTTCAATCTTTCATCATATAGATTATCCTAACATTACTTTAGTGGAAAATAATTTTCATCTAATATTAGTAAAGTCAGTATAAAATATCATAGATTTTATAAGCTTAGTTATATTAGGATACCACTATAAGCAGAAGACCCATGATGAGTAGTTTAATTAAAATTCTTTCTCCCACTCTACTGATATGTTACTTTTTCTGTATTATTTCATTAAGCGTCAACTTGGCGGTCTTTTCAACAAAAGAGTTGGGTCAGGACCAGAACAAGTTCTGACTCCAGTAATTGGTATTGATGATCCGAATCTTGGCTCACCCGCATCATAATGGAGAGAGTCGCAAAGAGTCGAAACATCATTTTTCATTAGCTCTAAAACAAACATTGATTTATAAAAGAACAACACTTAAAAATAAAGAAGTTTCGAACGAATTGAGAAAGTGTCTAGTACTGTATGTATGGGGATTTTTGGCAGATATCTGAAATAGGAAAGTTCTTTAAAAAATTATGCAATGCTATTATTCAAATACTCTTAGTTTTTTCTTATTTTTTGTTCTTTTCCTTTTCTGATAGTTTAAAAAAAGCGAGAAACAACAGCAGTATTTCCAGTGTTTTGAGCACGTAGGTTCTTTGCTGCCATTTTCTACAGTCTCTATACGTGAGATCGCGCGATTTCCTCAATATTTCTAGAAATCTCACCCACAAGAAATCCCCTTGCGTGATTTTCCCGTTCTATTACATGATCTACCAGTCACAAAAATAATGAAAATCGCGAATTTCGTCAGTGGGTTGCGAAAATCAAGAAAAAACCACTATTTTCGCCAATCAGTCTCGAAAGTGATAAAAAACTGTCGAATTCAAAGGATAGCTCACTAATGGATAAATGTAAACCCATCATCAATACATAATTTGGAAACTGATTAGAGCTATGTATACTTAGACGACGAAATGCCTTAAAGCTGTTGTCAAATTCAAACTGGCTACTTTATGACCTATTTTTTAAATTCAGTTTTGTTCGGAAACGCATAAAATTGGTACTTGTGCTTATTCAGAAGCTTTGTAATCGAAATACGTTTTTAATTTTGGTAACAGGCAGAAAATATTGTCAAAGTCGGCGCTTTGAACAGAATTTTCGAATCCGTAAAACGAGAAAGGGGGAAAACGTATCGTTACATGATACGAATCCCTTATAACTCGATAAGTAATTTATTTAAAATGGAAAACTCAATTTCGATTCCAAATCGCTTCAATTGTCAGGTCTTCCAATTTTATGCCTTTTCGTTTACAAATGAGTGAGAAAATGTGTCGGATTATTTTTTTTTTTCATCCGTATTTTAAATTAGATCCAAGAAGTTAAAAATTTGTTTTGAAAAAGCATTTATTTAGAAACAGTAACTAAATATAATTATATCCTATTTTCAATTATTCTTAAATTACCAAAATGTATTAGCATTAGTTGCTAGCCTTTACACTTTTTTCAAATCAAATAAGCATATATTGAATCAGATACTTTATTTAATAAATAAAATCGAATAAGTATTACACATTAAAAAACACATTTATAAAATAAATTTTCTGATTCAAAATATATTTATTTGACTTGTAAATAAAGCAAAAAAAGTTGGCAGCTGTAGTATTACCATAGTTGTCAAGATTTAAGAAAATGAGTTTTTTCTATCTGCAATGTGAAAAAATTTTAATTCTCACTTAAAGTTGAAAAATATATCTTGAAAGTATCGTTAAGGTGACAAATCCCACATAATTGTTATTCCGAATTCTGCTTACCTAAAAATTGAACAGCGTTTTTGATTTTTCTGCAAATGTTGAACTTATTTCTATATACAAATCAAACTTTGCATCTCTTCTAAAGTATCAAAAACACTATACAAATTAATTAGCTAAGAAATGAGTTATTTTATTCCTATATGAAAATCGAACTTTCAACCTTTCCCAAACAAATTAGCTAAGATTTTTTTCGATTCCTGAATATAAAACTGTAATATTATGCGCTCTTCAAATTTATGTCAACTAAACGTATTCAAAGAATAAAAAATGATCATAAAGCTTACTTTAGTAAAGTGATTATTTCTGAGAATATTGGACTCATTTAACAAAAGCAAATGGTTATCATAAATAATTTTAAACTATACATATTCTAATAAATATGACTATGAAACAGTTTTTTTTTTTTTTTTTTCTGTGAGTGAAGGAGCGGAAGGGTGTAAATAAGAAAACCACACATTAAATAATATAACTAAATAAAAATCTTAACGCAATAATCTTTGTGTGTTCAAAATAAAACGTTTGCTTCATAAAAGTCAATGTGCGTATACTCTTAAACATTATTCGCAGTAAGGTTCAATATAGAAATATTTTATGAATTTCTTTCATCATAAATCACCAAAGTTTCGTAACATCAGTGAATTTGCACAATCGACAAGTTATCGTGCCTATACATTCAAATCAAACTTCAAAACATGACATTAAGTTTTCTCAAAATTTCACTTTGAAGATATGCATCATAATGACAATAGCAACAAAAGAGATCATGTCACAAAACATTCACTTGAAATCAAATTCATTGTAGTCATGTCAAACATTATTTTCTTCCCCAAATCGTCCACTTATGTTCCAACAACCGCAGATTCCGAAAAATGACTTCTGCCAACAAAAGGCCTTCCATATTTTTTTGGCAGAAACGATTCGTTCCGGAGTTCCCAATCCCTCTTTCGGTCTCCGTCACTCAAAATGGCATGCTTCCTCTCAAAATCGTTGTATGCGTCGATGAAAAATGACGATCATATGAATATGCGCGGAAGTTTGACGCATAGTTTTGAGATGATGAGATGAAAGAATATATTTTCGATTTTGTATCAGTGTTTTCTTTAAATATCTGGGTAAAAGCTATTTAAAGATTTCTTAGTGGCGTCTGTTTTCTTTTATATTGAACAATACACATTCTTTTCTTAAAATAAAATCATTGATAGCGAAACGAATCAATATTAGCTGTTTAGTATTGTTCCAATAATTGAATACTTTCCAACAAAAACAGCACTTGTCCAAAATTTATTATTTTGAGAAAGAAGAAGAAATGTGTTTGGACAAGGACAACGAAAACTTTTTTCAACTCATAACGAGATCAGGGATTATTGTTTTTTAGTTAAACGATTTTCCAGATTTGCGAGTGACGTTTAGAACACCAATATTGTATTGTCAGTTCATTTTCATGATCTTTGAATAAAAGTTTTTTTTTCTGTTGGGAAAACTTAAATTTATTTTAAATATGTTTTATGTTCTTTCCTATTTTGAAAACCCCACAATCTCTTCATGTGACATCGTCGGTAATGCTGAATAACTTATTTCAATAATTATGCATCTATACATACATATAATAATATAAAATATTGGCTGCATATTCCGAAAAAGAAAAAAATCTATTGACTTAATATTGTAAATATTTTATATATTGTACTAATACTGTAACATTAATGTCAATCTGTTGAAACCATTTAAATTGATAACAAATACAATTTTCATCTTGATTGAAAATTTATTATTGTAAATTATCAAACCCTTAAACTTTTTGTACCAACTTTACTTTCAATTTCTTCACTTTCTTAAATATTGCGGAGTTTTATATAGTTAATCTGACGAACAATTTTCCTTTTTTAGGCTACGAGTTTCAATCGTTCGCGATCAACTATACCATATTGTTATTTCACTAGGCAGCGCCATTTTGCATGTAAACAAAAATAAAAATAATTTTTCGCTTTTGCTACATGTGATAATAAAAAAACTTTTCAGCTAAAGAATATATTGATATAAATAGTTTTCACATACTTAGCAAAATCATATTTTAATGAAATGTTTTAATCAGGGTTCTCGCTGCCGATCGCCATTGCGCCAAACTACGCCAAAATCTTTTATTTGGCAAGGAAACAATAGACTGAAATCACCAAATTGCCAGAGTTTTTTTTTTCTTTACTGGCAGTTGGGATGCCAGTATTATACTGTAAAATCAACAATTTTTTTTTTTTTTTTTTGCAGTATAGCGCATATATATATGCGTCAATTTCATGAATTTATTTTTTAAGGAATTCCGAATTCCTACCAGATATTCTGAATGGTATTTTTTCCCCCTTTATTTGATGACAGAACTTTCCTAGTTACATAAAGTAAAAAATTCTTCTTTCGAAAATTCCTTTATGGATTCAGAATTTCTGAATAAAAATGAAATTCCTGAAATCCACTCATAAATGCGCTAGTGATGCAAATAAGTTAATATTAGTTAATAATTAGCTTTGTAGAAAAATATTTAATTATGTCCTTAATTTAGTAATTATAATATCTACAACGATGTATTAAGTCATAAAAATAAATATTTAAGCATACGTTTGTAAAATAAGTAAAAACACTGAAAAAAAAAATTGTTTTTACAGTATAATACTGGCACCCCTGGGCGGTAGTGTATTACTGCTTATTTTACTGTTAATTTTATGGTATAGTACTGGCAGCTGGGGTGCCAGTATTATACTGTAAAATCAAAAACATTTTTTTTTGCAGTGTAGAGTCAAGGAAGGTGACATATGAGATAATTTAATCCAACTTTTGTTATAAATGTTTTTTTTAATTATTATTGTGTGGTCAATAAACTGCTGTATTTATTAAACTATTGCAGTAATTTGTTTTCTAAAGTACTTGAATTTCATAAGCATAAACATTTGGGCTGCATTTGTAAAATTAGCATATATATTCATCTTCATATAAATACAGCTATATGGAAATAAATAAGTGTTTTTAATGCGAATGAACACCACGAAGAAAAGAATTGACTCGCTTCATCTTCTGATGCATTTAACCACATCAGACTATTTCTTGCAGCCAAATATCCAATTTCAGATTATAGATTTGTAGGTTCTCTCCATAGGAATAGCGATTTAAGAAAGTGTAAAATTAATTTAAAATTTCCAGAAACCTTTCTTCCAATCCTGAAATCCTCACCATCTGTTTCTTACTGCATTTTCTCATAATTTATACAGTGCCTTCCTTACTTTTAGTTTACTGAGTCGGCTGCATTTGCATGATTTGGATAATGTCTGCAAGCTGTCGGATTTAATTAGATATTTAATGCAAAGTTTACACATTTCAAACCTGAAATTTATCCCCCCCCCCCCCCCTCTTCTTATCTTCAAGATAATGCGATCGGGTGGAGGAGTAATAAAGAGATGGCAAGCAGTGAGCCTGTAATATCGTAAAATAGTTTTAAGTAAAGCCGAGCTATCATTTGTTGAATATGCATGAAAAAGCTCACCATAATTTATTCAGGGCAATTAAAAAGAAATTTTTCTACCCAATATCATGTCCAGAAACATGTTAAAGTCTGTAGCTTATGAGCAAGAATCTTCTAATAATTAATAGATGAAAACGAATAAAAAATTATATAAAATAAAATTACATCCCCTGTTATATTGCACCTTGTTATATCACTCTTTTTTTCATGTCTCCCAAAAAAGTAAGCTCTATCTTCGTACATTTTAACTTTATATATAGTTAATTTTATTAAGATAATTATGCAATATGAATATAAACCAATGTTCTGAAAATAAACATGTAACATTTACTTGTGGGATATCTTATTTTTTTAATATCCTAGATTATATCGGTCATTCGGACTATGTACTGTGCTGTTTTTATTGCATCTCAGCATTTATGATATATTAAGGAGCTACTGCACTTAATAAGATTAAAAATGAATTTGGTAAGAAATTTTCTGTATTTTTTTAACACACTGATTATATAAAATATAACAAATCATAACATCTTGTATTATCAAAACAAACTGTTTATAATCTTTTTATTTTACACCTTTTAGCAATTAAAAAGAAATATACCATACTGATTATAATTTGATATTACTAATTCACTAAAACAAATTAAGTTTGTTTTCGAAGAGTGTTCGTAAATTTAAACCCATTACTTTCTTACATATAATCATTTATTAATTTTCATGATAATATAAATTTTAGATTTTTTTTTTAATTAAACAATAGAAATTAAATAGCTGGATTTTCAAACCACGCGCGGTGTTTTATTCTGTTTAAGTTGTTTTTTACGTGCCAAATATCAGAGAAACTATTTCTATACGCAGTTACAGAATAATATATTTGTTATTATTTTATATGTGTCCAAAACCTTTAAGCTGACAGCAATGGAGAAGAAAAAAGTTAGTGCAATTCCTTCAAATATTTTGATTGTTAGAGCTGTTTTTGGACTGAATTTGTTAACTTTTTCTGGTCTCATTTAATCTTTAACAATTCGTTATGGAAAGCAGAATTCTTTTCTCATTATAGAAATTATAATGTGTTATACATTTCATACATTTTGTTAATCAAAAGTTTATTTAGAGAAAAATGAAATTAATTGCACAAATTTTATGGTAGTTAAAAAAATATATAAATAAAAATAAGTAGTTTTAGTTGCATGACGAATACAGCTCGTCATTTTACCTTTTGGCATGAAAACTCATGGCAAGCTACACTTGTCATTTTATTGCAAGAGTTAAAGTTTTTAATAATAATAAAAAAAAAATCAGAAATCAGAAATCTAATAATATTAATTGTTGACGAATATATAGCTATAGTCATTTTACTTTTTGGCATGAAAGCTCATGGCAAGCTACACTTGTCATTTTATTGCAAAGAGTTAAAGTTTTTAATAAAAAAAAAAATAAATAAATAAATAAATAAAAACAGAAAAAGAAATCAGAAATCCAATAATATTAATTGTTGACGAATATATAGCTAGTCATTTTACCTTTTGGCATGAAAACTCATGGCAAGCTACACTTGTCATTTTATTGCAAAGAGTTAAAGTTTTTAATAAAAAATAAATAAATAAATAAATAAATAAACAGAAAAAGAAATCAGAAATCCAATAATATTAATTGTTGACGAATATATAGCTAGTCATTTTACCTTTTGGCATGAAAACTCATGGCAAGCTACACTTGTCATTTTATTGCAAAAAGTTAAAGTTTTTAATTAAAAAAAAAAGAAAAAGAAAGAAAAAACAGAAATCAGAAATCCAATAATATTAATTGTTGACGAATATATAGCTATAGTCATTTTACTTTTTGGCATGAAAACTCATGGCAAGCTACACTCTTCATTTTATTGCAAAGAGTTACCAAGTTTTTTTTATTAAAAATAAATTAATAAATAAATACATAAAAAACAGAAATCCGAAATCAAATAATATTAACTGTTGAACAGAAATATATTACGCTATTTTTAATTTTATATTAAGAACAGTCTTTTTTAGCGAATACTGCACAGATGTGGGAAAATAAAATGGCAGCATTGTTCGAATGAAACATTTTATGGATTGTGAAAAGTTGCATGTCAACGATAAAGAGAATTACGATTCTTTCAATTTGGTAACAGAACGCCTTTGTTTCTACACAGCCCAAATGTAGAATTAAAAAAACAGATTCGGGATGGTTCGTAATACACGTTGTGTAACATAAATAGCTCGATAAATAGTGACACATAGCAGACTGTTTGCTTAGATGTTATAAATAAATTAATTACTATGACAAATTGTCAAAACAACAGTAAATTATCGTAATTTCGATTTATTATATATAGTAAATTAACCACGAGTAACTCAAAAGCGTACTCTGGTAACCTAATACGGTTTTTATTAATTCGAATAGCATGTTATTTATATCAATTCAAAGAAAGATTGCTCAAAAAGAGAAAATAATAATAACAATAATAATTGTTAGCTAGAGCATTAAAGAAAATGTTTTGAAGACCACAATATAAATGACAATTGAAAATTTAAACTGATTTTCGTAGATGTCGTAAAACAAATTTTGCTTACTGACATGCAGATAATCCATTGAAGCGGAACATCATACAAACATTTTTTCAAAGGTTTTTAATTAAAATTTAATTTTATATTTATGAACTTTCAAGTTCAAGCTGTAATATTTTGTAATTAAAATGCTATGTTCAAATATTAGATCAAGAATTCGCAGTGCATAAAAGTGACCTCAGATCATCTATGTCTCTCCGCCCCCCCCCCACCCCCCAACCTCGATAACAGTGAATCATATTTAAATCCATACGTTTTCATTTATTTATATTAAATCCCTACCGAAACAACATACCAGCTTCAAATTTTGACAGGTTGTATTGTATACAGCTTATTTTGTGGAGAAGGAAATATTTAATTCCTAGAACGTAAAACGTTGTTGTTGTGAAGCCGTAACAATTAAAAAGCAAAATTTATTGAAACCGAACCATTTAATTCAAACCTATTTTAATGACTTTCCTATATTTTATTTAGTTTTAACACGAATATGGTGCTGTTGTGTATTTTGAAATTAAAACTGCGTCCATGTTTTGGTGTATAAGATTTTTTTGTTGCAATATTTTTTTTTTTTTTTTTTTTTTTTTTTTTTTTTTTTTTTTATGTTGTATTTATTATTTTCGAACTTTGCTTGAGGTTTTTACTGGATGAGATTCCTTATACCCAGTTATTAACATTTCAGATCAAAATACCATTGACAGTTTCAAAGCTATTTTCCAATTTTTACAGTTTATGATGGATTTTTTTAAGATGAAAATTTCCTCGATTGTTTGTAACAATTAAAAAATAAAGTTTTTTCTTTCTTTTCTTTTCTTTCTTTCTTTCTCTTTTTTTTTCAAAGATAAATTTATGAAGAACATTTTCATTGTCGGAATTTAAATTCTAACTAGTTCAAAAAATCCTAACTGGACGCAAACATTATCATTAATATTTTCGTAATCGTGGCTAGTAATCTAAATAATTCAATAAAACCCAAACATTCATTGCTATTATTATTATTATGATTTTTTCCCCTTTACATAATCTAAAATTAAGGGCTTTTTTTCTTTAGTAAGACAAAAATTTTCAAGTACATTTTCGTACTCGAAACTAGTATTCCAACTAGTTTAAAAATTCTTAACTGGGCAAAGCCGTTATTATTTTAATAATCTGAAAGCGAGGGATTTTTATTTTATTTATTTATTTATTTTTGCAAAGACAAATTTTTCAAGAGCATTTTCGTAATCGGGGCTAGTATTCTAACTAGATCCAAAAAATTCTAACTGGACACCAGAACTGAGTCCACCTTCTATCTCCTCTTCCTCCATCTAATCCAATCACTGTACAAAACCACAAAAACACCTTTTATCCATCTCGGGCGAAATAAAGAGGAAGCGGGAGATGAGGATAGAGGAAACAAGGGCCTCCTCGGGAGAAACATAATAAAACGAGCCGGTGATGAATGGGCCTGGAATCCGGCAAATTTGTCAGGGGTTTGGGGGGTGAGTTGTCCGGTCATCCGGTCGTCGTGCATGCCATGTAAAACATCCCGCTGCTCTCATCCATCTATCCGGAGCACAATCCCCCTTCAAAAAAGAGAGAGGAAAAGTTTGGGATGCTGAGGGCGGTTTGCCAGGAGAGACGATTTATCGCCTTCGGGGGCGAGTTTTAGCGATTCGTTGTTTAAGTTAAGTAGAAAATACACGTTGGCCGCATGCATAGTTAATTTCACTGCATTACAGATCAAGCCAAAGAGAGGCCCAGGGCCTGGTATTGATTCGGAGTTTCTTTTCTTATACTGTCACAAAAAAATTAACATTTTCTATGCCTTAAAATAAAGATGTGAATATATAAATACGTATTTAGACAAATATATGATGAATATTATATTATTTTCTTTGTATTCATATCCTACTCTCAAAGTACAAATTATTGAGTATAATTAATACAAGGTTATCAGCTTTGGGAAAATTGCATACCAGAATCAGGTGCCCCAGGATCACAGTCCAAGTTGGTCTGTACACTCAGGACTGTCACTGGCGACTATTTTTTAATTCCATCTCGCACCACTTTCTCAAAATAAAACTTTTTCTCATACACTTTGACAACATGTGCAACAGAAATATACTACAAAATTTATTTATTTTTTTAAAATAGTGATACGAATAGAATATAAAAATAGTCGCCAGTTGCAGCCCTGATACTCCTGCTGAACAACGTCAACATTAATCTTTTTGACATATTCATAAATGTCCTTTATTTCATCTCCATATTTATTATTAAAATTTTCAAATTAAGACGTTTATTTCTTGTCATACTGCATCTGAAAACATTAAAAATGAGTGAATTAATGAATAGCTTTTCATGTTGGATCAGTTAATTTTATTATCTGGCAAAATTTTAAACTTTTGTGTATATAATTATGATTAAAATATTATATTTGTGTAATGCTACACTGCAAAAAAATAGTTTATACTTTATAAGAAATGTTGAATATTCGAAAAAGAAGGGGGAAAATATTCTATTCAAGTGACAATACATTTTGTTTTAGATTAAGTATATATATTTTTGGCAATGACAGATTAAATCAAAGAAAAAATACATATATAATCTCCGTAATCAACTCGGTATTAGTAAAAAAAAAATTCATAAGATAAAAGAAAATTATGTAAACCTGACATCTTTAGATATTTTTTTAATATTTTATCACCCTTTAAGTAAATAAATATGTTTTTAATTATTATATAAATCAAGGTGAAAGTTTCTTTCACAGCACTGATTTATTGTAGTGTTTTGATTTTATTAAAGGAAAATGAGCGTAATTTGACTGTAAAATTAAAATATACAGTGGCAATTCAAAAGCATATATAGTTCACAAATTTTCCTATTTTTGAGAATCAGTATTTCCGAATTGTAAAATTTGTCTTATTCAATCGCAGTTTTCCATTATTAAATAAAGCAGATGTTTCTATTCGGAAATACTGGCACTCAAATATCTGACAGCTATTCTGAAAGAAATTCTGTGTTGGAAAACGCCTTTTAATATGGAGAGCGAAAGAGAGAAAAACAAACAAAAAAACAACATAATAATGTTTATAGATATTTTCCTTTTGTTTTTTGAAATGTAACATATTTTTGTATTAATCACACTTTGAAATAGTTAATTAGATTATGAAACACTTTCCAACACTTACAGCATAGTATTAAGAAATTTCATTTTTTCTATAGAATGAAATGAGATATCTAAATAAAAGACTTATATGAAAAAAAAAAAAAGAAAAAAAAAAAAGTTGGAAATTGTACGTTAAACGTGACGTAGGAGGTGCGTTCGTTTTATAACTATAGTTTCACAATGTAAAAAAAATCATCCTTATTATTTCAGTGAAATGAATTATATCGCCTGCTATGAGCCAAATGAATTGAATTATGCCTTTTCTTTTTCTTATTACGTATGCCACGTTTACAAATGCGATTTTTTTTTCTACACCAGGCAAAATAAAATATAGGTGTAAAATTCACCATGGAGATCTTGCTTTGCGAATGATTACCTCCATGGTTTAATATTTTATGACTCATAAATGAAAGAATATCTTGTGTTTATGTACTCTAATGGATTGAGATATTCGGCTGTTGACGTAATATCCACTGAAGCTCTTAGAATCTATACATTTTTTTTTATTTTTTTTTTTTAATGTAACTCATCTCTCAAACAAACAATTTTTTTCAACGATCTTTCAAAAATGCAACTTTTAAGCAATTTTGTCCAAAAAAATAATTTTGAATAAAAATGGCCGCCCTGCATATGAAAAAAGAAGGGGTTAGCCCGTATTTGCTTTCCTCAGTCACATGACTTGCGCTTTTATCATATAGATTACGTATCATAAGATTTTAATAGAATAAAGAAAACTTTTATTAATATATTTTTAAGTTTTGATTCGATTTCCATAAAATTTGAAATGACTCGACAAAATTCTCAACGATTATATATATTAAATTTCAAACTTTTCGGTTGGGTAGTTTTTGCACTGTTATATGCGGACAGACGGACGGACGGGCAGACAGACGGACCAGACGACGACTATAGGTGCTACGTATTTATATAATTACGAACGAACCTAAAAACACATAACAGTAAAAATCCATTTTCAGCAATAACAGTCTATACCTGGTAACGTGCGCAAACTCTTTCGTGTAGCCCTGTATGCGGTCTATATAGAATATGTACACACCACCTCATTACACTCAAAATTAGATCAGTTTAAAAATGCATGTTACAAAGGAAAACGCACTTCCATCAACTAATATCGATCTCAGTCAGTCCTTTAACCGAATTATTTTGTGTCTCTGTAAATGAACGATGAATGCTATACACTCTATAATCTATAGAAAACACACTTCAATAATTTCGTTATTTCTGAAAAATCTAAAAAAAGAAGAAAAAAAAAGGACACAATTATAGTGAAAAAAGGGGTTTTTAGAGACTCCATAATGAAAAAGAGGACTTTTAGGGGCCAAGTAAAAAAAAAAAAAAAAAAAAAAAAAAAAAAAAAAAGGGACTTTTTAGGTAAATAAGAGACGAACTGGCAGCCCTGAAAATTGTAAGAAAACTGAAACTAACATGTAAAATTGCATTAAAAATCTCTCAAATTTTATTCTTTACTCTATTTAGCGATTTAAACCGGAAAAAGGCTTGAATATTGGAATTTATTTGAGCATTTTTAATGTATTTTTTTTAAATGCGCCGTAAACGTTTTTTTCCCATAGACCATAATGTATTGGTATCCTTTTGGGCGTCTCTGTAAACGAACTATACATGTTATACTTACTATATTACTCCTGAGAAAGCATAGTTTAGTCCATCTCATTGATGTAAATTAATCTCATTATGTTTGAAATATCGCAATATCAATAAAATGCACCGTAAACGATTTTTCTTCATAGGCTGTAATGTAACAGAATTCTTTTGTGTGTCTCTGTAAATGAACTATAAATTCTACACACTTTATGTTCAGTAACGAACATTCTATATACAGTAAACCTCAATAACATATAAAAATTTAATGGTAATCCAACTATATTTACGGGAGTTAGAGCACGGACAGACAGGTAAACCGAATTCATAAACACTTTTCAACTATGTTGGAAAGTGTTAAAAATGAAGTAACTTTGGGTTGAAATTAATGTTCAAGTGTTGCTTTAAATTATGCATCCGTCAGTAAATTAAATTTAAAATTGGGGAAAAGAATTTTGTTGGAACAAGCGTAATTATCATTATAATATTTACTCTAGTTTGACAAATTGACGTTATTTTACGAAAGAATCCACAATACCCAGCCTAACAATAATAATAATAATAAACAATGTATTGGTAACGCTGCACCCAACGTAGAAAAAACAGTGTCACTAGCCATAATGTGCTTATTAATCGTAGTAAAAATCGAGAACACCGCACCGCTATATTTCAAAATTGTAGTAAACTTTGGGTTTAATTTAAAGTTTAAACGTTTCTTTAAATTATGTAAGTTATCGGTAAATTAAATTAAAAAAATGGGGGGAAAGGAAAAGTTAGGAGCAATAGCAGCTAAGTAATACGTTATGTTACTGCTATTTCTCCCTCCTTTCTTTATAACACTTTCCAACACTGTTGAAGTGTTATATAATTCGGTTTGACTGTCTGCCGTCTGTCTGTCCGTGCTCTTAACTCGGGTAAATATGCTCGGATTGCCATGCAATTGATATACGTTACTGAAGTTTACTATGGCATGTTCGGTATTGAAAATGAAGTGGTGTAACATTTATAGTTCGTTTACAGGGGACTCAAAAGAATTCCGTTACATTACGGTCTATGGGGAAAAATCGTTCGCGGTGTGTTTTAATCATGTTACAGTATTTCAAACATATTGAAATTGATATACATCACTGATGTGCACTAGAAGAGGCTTACTATATAATGCGGTGTGTGTAGCATTCATCGTTCATTTACAGGGACACACAAAAGAATTCTTTTACAGTACTGTCTAACAGCAATACTTGCTGTGCTTTTTCAGTTATGGTATGCGTTTTTAAATAACTATTTTTTTTTGCCTATTACTTGGAATAGTATATAAATTCTATAGATAATATGCAGGGCAGCACAGAAGATATCGAGTATACATGTCTGTTTATTGACGGAAATTGCTGAAGGGGAATTTTCAACAGTTCTATGCCACTGTTAAAAATAAATCCTCAAATTCACGGTAAAACTACTGGCAGCAAAGTTGCCGGGCATTTTCCGTTCCGTTAGTATATTTTCCGTTTTGAAAGATAAAAGAAGAACAAACTCCGTTTACAGAAGTGGTAAATTTCCGTTAACGCTCTCAGAAATCACGGAAATATTCCTGACTGCACTGGCAGGAAAGGAAATTATCCGTTACAATTAAACTCGGTTTTAAAAAATTACATCTATATGTGCTGCCATCTGTCGACTACTGCGGGAGTATTTACTATCTGATAAACGTCAAGAACATTTTCTAGTCGACATCGGGTTCGAACCAGGGATGGCACTGCCTCGAATCAAGTGTCTTGTCCATTCGACCAGTGGGCGCTTGTTAGAGTAGCAGTTTAAGAGGCTGATATGGGGTTTCTCAAAATGGCGGCTTAGAACTTAAACAATTTGGGGTTTAGAAGCTTGGTAATTTTGAAGTTAATTGCGGGGAGATTTCGTTATGAGATGATGGTGATGTTTTAAAATTGTAATATTAATAGAGGATAAAAATATGAATTATATATATTCTTAATTTGATTGTTAGATGTAAAATATGAATATTACATTTTGAAATAAATGAATTCGATAAAAAATGTTTCCTTTTTTGAGAAAATCGATATTTTTTTCAACTATTATATATTTTTTAAATGTGTTCGCTTAGAATATATTTTCAGTGCGAGTGCTTTTTATTAGGGAATTTTAAAGGAATTTTAAAGGAATGAGAAAATTGTTATTATTATTACTTTTTCAATTCGAAAGCATTATTTTTGTTTGTTGCTTTTTTGAGTAAAATCGATTTTTTGTCACTTAATTTAACTATTATATATTTTTTTTAATTTGTTTATTTAGAATATATTTTAAGTGCAAATATTTTCTTATAACTTTAGAAAAAAACTGGAGATAATTTTAAAAGAATGCGAAAATTGTTACTTTTTTTAAAATTCGAAAGCACTATTTTGTTGTTATTGTTGTTGTTTTAATTAAACTTGAAATTTTCATTTATTGAATTTTTAGTTTTTCTGTGCAGCAACATGTCAGTTTTTTAAACATTGAAAATAAATATGCAGCAGATACTGGAATATTTCCGTTGGCCCCTTTCGTCTCCGTCCGTTCTGTTGTTTTCAGGAAATATGAGGAATTTTTCTGTATTTTAACGGAAAATACCCTTTTATCGCGAAAAGGGACTTATTCTGTGAAATTCCGGAAAAAAATATACCAGTGAATTTCAGATTATTTTTAACAGTATGCTGTTAAATACTCACTTAGTTTCCTATCTGAACTAAACTTTAGCATACTATGTAGTATATATATACAATCTATAGAGCATGTACGGGCTGCACAAAAGAATTCGGATATTTTTCCGACTATTGATAAATTCCTGAAATATGGTTTCCAAATTGTTTACTTATAGACATCATTCACCTTATTAAACGGTGAAGTTTTTTTACAGTATTCTGGAAGCGTTGGAAAGTGTTTCATAATCTATGCTTGAAGCATCGTTTTTCGTTCTTGTTTTTTAATTGCCATATGATGCGAATAAACTACCGTCTTGCTGGCAACATTACCATCTATTTTAATTTTACCCCATCTCCCTTATATCGTGCATTTGCGGATATATCGTGCTTTTTAACTGTTTTCTGACAAGCACGATATAACGAGGGGCTACTCTATTCAAAAACAATCATTCATAAAGGGCTTTCTAAAAGTACATTCACACTTAAAAAGCATTATGTAAACAAATCATTTACTCAGTTAACATACTGTGTTGATAAATATGATCTACTTAACTTTCTGCACTATTACCAACACAAACGACTTTGGCGAATAGATTTCTCGTTCTGTTTTGCGCTGCCGGCAGCCCTTCTAAAGTGGCGGTTGTCCAAATGGGGCTTTGATAAGCCCCATCTCACTTCACATCTGCCCCGAAATCCACCTAGCCCCAGGTCCCATTTTTCGTAGGGATTTCCGATGCTTCCTTGAAAGCCTGAAAAATGCAGTTCTAGAATGAAGAGCCAGGTGGCCTGTTCTGTATGGAAATGTGAAACAAGAAAGAGTGGCCAACATTTGTTCCGACAAAAATGGAAGATTCCGTAAAAAGAAAGAAAAAAATACAGGAGAGATGTTTCTCGATTTTTTTTCTGGTTACAGATTGAATTTGAAATTACGGAATTTCGAAGCGATACTCTCTCTGTATCTCATGGTTTATAGTGAAAGCATGGGAGTTTTTTTTTTTATGTTCAGAATCAGAATTTCCGGATACAAAAGAAAATGAACATCGAACAGATTATTTTAGAAAAATAGTGTTTATGAAATGTATTCATTTTTTTTCCAAGAATGATTTTATATTCGGAAGATTTCTATTCAAATGTAGAGATTGCTTTTGTGCTATATATTTGAAATTTGCGTATCTGGAATTGTTTAAATAATAATAATAAATAAAGAAATGTAAAATTTTGGTCACCATTTTTAGCTTTCTGTTCAAAAGTGTATTAAAAAAAAATTCTTAAGTTCGATATTAGTTGAAAATAAAATATTAAAAATAAACGAATAATTATTTACTAGCTATTAGATTAAATGCTTGGTAATTATTCATTAAGATGTTGGATTATTAAATAATTTTATTAGAATAATAAATGAAATAAACAAGATAATATAAATAATAATTAAATTAATGATGCAACTAACATTATTATTACTTAGATTGTATATATTTTATATTGGATCTCAGACTTAAAAATAATAAAGTACTTTTATATTAGCTGGGCGCAGTTGATAAATCGTCAACTGTTGTTCCCATCGCCATCAATTTTATTGCATTTATTTTATTAAAAATATAAATTTATCACTCATTCTATTTTAAAAACATTACTTTAAATTAAATAATACAAAATCATATTACGTACATTTAAAATACACACATTTCACTCACTTCATTAAAAGAAGAAATAATACCATAAACCAAACCATTTAATTTTTCCATCAAAGCATTTTTTCTATAATTTACACAAGCGAAAAACAGAAAGTGCTTTTGGCAAGGGGAAAAAAATGCTATTGGCGAGATTTGCGCAAGGCTAACATAAAAGTACCAAAAATGAACAAAAATTGTTACAATCTGGAGGCACGGCAGTGCCTCCGCCAAGTCGAGAGAGGACAGCCGTAAGCATACTTTTCTGGAAGCAACTCAGGGCACTTTTGACCACCCCATATCTCCGCGCTGGAGTATCCCAAAAATTTGAAACTTCGTTTTTCTAGAGTATTTGGCACACAGGACCAAAATTTAAAATTACAACTTTCTGTCTTTTCTAGTTCAGACGATATATGAACTCAAACATTCGATTTTTTGTCACTCACTCATGACTCGTTCCCGCGTCATCAAAAAGATTAGATAGATCCCGTAGCCCTAGAAACTTGACGTTTGGAAAAAAGGTAGTGTTTAGGATACAAAAAAAAGGAAAAATTATAAAATCCGGAAAATTCGAAAAAAAAAACATTCGAAAATTCAACAAATTCCATCAAAATTAAAAATCGAAAATAATACGATCTTGTAGTCTTAGAAACTTAAGATTCGGTGTGAAGGTAGTGTTTAGCATCCAGAAAAAGAAAACATCAAAAACACCAAAAAAAATCGAAAGCAAAATTAAAAAAATCGAAAAAAATCGAAAATTTTCAAATAATTCGATTTTGTTGTGCTAGAAACTTAGAATTTAGAATAAAGGTAGTATTTAGGATGCAAAATAAGGAAACATTAAAAATTCCGGAAAATTCGAAAAAAAAATCAAAAATTCGAAAAATTTGAAAAAAATTGAAAAAATTGAAAAAATTTGATTTTTTAGCCTTAGAAAATTAAAATTCGCAGTGAAGATAGCGTTTAGGATTCAGAATAAGTTAAAATAAAAAATGCAATAAAATTCGAAAATAAAATAAAAAAATCAAAAAAATCGGAAAAATCGAAAAGTAAGGAAAATTTGAAAATAATTCCTTTCATAGCGCTAGAAACTTGAAATTTGGAATAAAGGTAATATTTAAGATACTAAATAAGGAAAAATTCAAAAATATGGATAATTCAAAAAATACCCATAAATTAGTGCAGACAACATATGAAATATATGAACTCAAAATTTTGATTTTTTGTCACTCACACACTCACTCACACTCTCGCGTCATCAAAAAGATTGGGTAGATCCCGCAGCCACAGAAACTTAAAATTTGGAATAAAGCTAGTGCTTCGGATACAAAGAAAGAAAAAATTATAAAATCCAGAAAATTCAAAAAACATTCGAAAATTCAAAAAAAAATCGAACAAAATTGAAAATTGAAAATAACACGATCTTGTAGTCTTAAAAACTTAAAATTTGGTGTGAAGGTAGTGTTTAGAATTCAGAAAAAGAAAACATCAAAAACACACACAAAAAAAAAAAAATTGAAAATAAAATCACAAAATCGAAAAAAATCGAAAATTTTCAAATAGTCCAATTTTGTTGCGCTAGAAACTTGAAATTCGTAACAAAGGTAGTATTTAGGATGCATAATAAGGAAAAATTAAAAAATCCAGAAACTTCGAAAAAAAAATAAAAAATTCGAAAACAATTGAAAAAAATTAAAGTAATTTGATCTTTTGGCCTTAGAAACTTAAAATTCACGGTAAAGATAGTGTTTAGGATTCAGAATAAGTTAAAATAAAAACGCAATAAAATTCGAAAATAAAATAAAAAAAATCGAAAAATAAGGAAATTTTGAAAATAATTCGATTTCATAGCGCTAGAAACTTGAAATTTGGAATAAAGGTAATATTTAAGATACTAAATAAGGAAACATTAAAAAATATGGATAGTTAAAAAAAATTTGAAAATTTCAAAAAAAAAAAAAAAAATAATAATAGAAAGAAAGAAAAAGAGAGAAATGGAAAATAATATGATCTCGTAGTCTTAGAAACTGAAAATTTGGTGTAAAGGTAGTGTTTAGGATTCAGAAAAAGAAAAAATTAAAAACAGAACAAAAATTGAAAATAAAATTAAACAATCGTAAAAACAAACGAAAATTTGAAAATAATTTTGTAAATCTAGCAACTTAAAATTTAGAATAAAGGTAGTATTTAGGATACAAAAGAAAGAAAGAAAGAAAAAATCTGTAAAATTTGAAAAAAAAAAAAAATTCGAAAATTCGAAAAATTGAAAAAAAATCGATTTTGTAGCTTTAGAACTTAAAATTCGGCGCAAACTTACTGTTTAGGATACAGGAAAAGGAAAAATTAAAACACAATAAATTCGAAAATAGAATAAAAAACTCGAAAAAGATCGGAAATTTCAAAATAATTCGATTTTGTAGCGCTAGAAACTTGAAATTTGTAATAAAGGATACAAAATAAAAAAAAATTAAAAAATCCAGAAAATTATACAAAAAATTCGAAAAAATCAAAAATCAAAAATAATTTTATCTTGTAGTCTTACAAACTTAAAACTTGGTGTAAAGGTAGTATTTACCGTTCAATAAAAGGAACAATTGAAATATTCGTTAAATTCGAAAATAAAATCGAAATATCGAAATATCTTTAAGAAATCAAAAATTCGAAAACAATTTGATTTTGTACTGCTAGAAACATTAGTTTTAAGATAATTGTCCTATTAGCTAGTACAACGCCCCTAATTGTTTTATGTTATTTCCCCCGGATTATGGTTTTCTTTTCTTTTGTTTACGAATTTCGTTATTGAAAAGTTCCGCTATAAACTGGCTACGATATAGGCGATTTCTTTATAGACAGGTTTGTTTTCTTTCACAGGTTGTACTCTATTTACTTTACATATGAAATATGGATTGTTAAATGATGTTAGCCCCACAAAAATTTTCACAGCTCCCCCTACCCTCCCGACATTACTGGATGGTTATGGCTTGATAGTCCTTTCTAAATAAAATCATGGTGACTCTAAGATTCACTTGATTTATCTCTAAATTGAACCTAAATTATCCTAAGAAGACGAATCAAATAATTACTATATTGGCATGACAATCAGATAACTTAGAATTAAAATCGAAAAATCAATAAATTTATAAAAAGTCGAAAATTTGCAAATAATTCGATTTTGTAGTACTAGAAGCTTGACATTTGGCAGAAAGGCAGGGTTTAGTACACAAAGTAAGGAAAAATTAAAAAATTCGTAAATAATAAAAAAAAAAGAAGAAAAAAAACATCGAAAAAAGGAATATAGTTTGATTTATTGGAAATTTCCGGAAATTTTAATTTTGGCTTTCTTTTTATACTAAAAAGTTCTTTTATGTTGAATATCAAGTATCTAGGGCTGCGAGTAATATCTCAGATGGATAGCACCTATCCTGGAAGCAATTGAGAGTACTTTTGACACTCCTTCTCCCATAACTTAGTGCTTACCTAGGTACCTGAAATCTCTTTTTATCTACAGTACTTTGCAAACGAAACTAAAGCTTCAAAATTTTGATACCTGTAAATTATAGGGACAGAGTGTGGGCTTAGCGAAAATCAGTGGATGATCTCCAAAAAGAACCCAAAATCAAGAAAAGGAGGATTACTTACAAAAAGAAGTGAAATCTCATCAAAAAGTCACTTGTAAAAAATGCAGCCAAGTCTCGTAACTCATTTACCGTAAAAAGTACTGAGATCGTATAAAGCAAAGTTTAACTATCTTATTAACTCTGACATTTTCATTCACAAATCACTCCTAGTCTCTACATCTTTAGTTAATTATTATAGTGTGACTTGGCAATTACGCAGCACAGGGAAGTTATTAAACCTTACTACACTGCAAATATTTATACACTTTTCAGAACACTTTTTAGAACACTTACTTTGTCCCCTTGTTTAGCACACTTTTTGGAACAGTTTTTAGAACACTTCTGAGACTTTCTAGCACACTTTTTGAACACGTTTGAGAACACTTTTCGGAACACATTTTTGTCCCCTTTTTCAGCACACTTTTTAGCGCACTTTTTGGAACACTTTTCAGAACACTTTTGAGAACACTTAATTTGTTCAGCACACATTTTGAACACTTTTAGGAACACATTTGAGAACGCTTTTCGGAACACATTTTGTCCCCTTTTTCAGCACACTTTGTAGCGCACTTTTTGGAACACTTTTCAGAACACTTTTGAGAACACTTAATTTGTTCAGCACACATTTTGAACACTTTTGGGAACACATTTGAGCACACTTTTCGGAACACATCTTTCGTATTTTACAGAAATTTTTATGTCGTTAAAATAAAATTTATAGGACCAAAAAAGAAAAATTAGGTCCTTCGCGAGGACAACCTTATAAGGGACAGATACATTTCGGCATCTTTTTTTTCATTTCGGAGTGAGTTTATAGAATTTACCCAAACCTACCTCCAATCGGAATCGAACCCATGAAGTCCCGTGTACTAACCCGATGACCTAGACCCCGACGCTATGACCCGTCGCGCTTTTCGCCCAAATGCAGTAACTTATTTGAATCGCTTTTTATACTGCAAAAACTTGAGATTTCATTTGTAGATGCATTTTTCTAATGTTTTTAATATTTTCTTTTCATAATTTTCCCTAATTTACTGTATTATTTGGTAACAGATAAATTTTAATTTATTATATATTATATGCATAAAAAATTGTATTAAGAGTACTAATTGCTTCTTTTTGTAACAGAACTAACTAGTGTTGAATTCAGACATTTTTCTCCGGGAGGGATTTCTGCTCTGGGAGGGGGGGGATCGCACTTTTTGATAATTAAAAGTATAAAATCTTAAATCTTCTGGGGGGAGGATATTTTAATTTTCCCAGAGATAATGTCCCCTCCGGGCCACCCCCTGAATTCAACAGTGGTACCAACATTTTCTTTTTCGGAACATATACGTTTTTTAAATTATTTGCCTGATTATCTATTAATCAATTCCAATAAAAACATCAATTATCTTAATCAGACTTGTTTATTACATGCTATTGAAATATTTTTTTTTATCTCTTATTTAAAAAAACTTACGCAAATAAACGATTTTATAATAAATTAAATTATTATATTTCAGCAATGCTGAGAGCTTTTGCGCACGGTTCTGTTAAACATTATATTTTTAACATTACATTTAAAAAAAAAAATAAAAAAAATAATTAATGACTTTGGGATAGGTAAGTTTAAATATGGACTAACTGATTTAATTTAAATTAAATTAGTTTAATTTATAAAAATATGAACTAACGAAATAAAATTAGAAACTTGATTTTTATAAAAGTAAAGAAAAAACATCAACTAATTTTATAAATTTAAGGAAAAAATTGTAAACTTTGTAAAATTATAATTTATAAAATAATAAATTTTTGCGTAATTCATAAATTTGTAAGCCAAAACAGTTTAGTTTAATACCAATTTGCATAGCTATAATTTGCAGAGATATTATGTTATGAAACCTTTAAATAACACAATATTGCCTCATATTAATTAAAAAAGATAAATTAAAAAAATAGTGAAAAAAAAAATCATAAATTTGAAGTACTATCAAGAAAAAAATAAGTAAATTTTAAAAATAAATAAATTAGATTTTTTTTTTTTGTAATTTATGAAAATAAAATAAATTTCAAAATATTTCATTAAAAATTATAAATATTACTATTCTTTTAACAATAAATTGACATGGCCTCGGTTAGAATGAGCCAGCTGGTCGAGCCGGGCCAGGCCTGTATCCTAGAAGAACTCTAGTAAATATAACAATCTAAATTCGCATTTAAAAAAAAGCGATTTCTGTACTCAACCTTTAAACGTCATTTACGGAAATTGCACTGTTTTGCAAGAAATACGGACATTGTACTGTTTTGAAAGAAATACGGAAAAAATCCATTAAATTTACGGAAAACTTTCTACATATTTACGGATGTGAAGTCTCTTTAACGGAACTAATGTCATTTACTGAAATTGTACTGAAATTTTGGAAAAAGGAAACTTCGTAAAATTTTACGGAAAATCTCTTGTATTTTCACGGATTTTTTTAGAGTGTATATCGTTCAAACGACAATCACTATAACGGTTTAATTGGTTGGTTGGTTATTTGTTACGGCGAATTATCAGCGCCAAGAACGGCGGGAGGAGGGGGGTGCCCTCCATGACGGACCTTTCTAAAGGATCCTAACCCGTATTTACGCAAGTTTCGAAGAAAACCACGGGAAACTCCGAACGGTTAGGTCGACGGGCGCGATAGTGGTTTGAACCCAGCACCTCCCGTTTACCAGCTTTGAAAGCAGAACTTTTCAGCCACTGGTGGAGCCACTATAATAGGACCCTTAATATAACGAGCTCATGTGCGCTGTAAAATAAATTTTCAAGTTTAACTTACCCAAGTAATAAAAATAATGATCTTGAAATCCGCATTGATTGCGATCAAGGCTTCTTAGTAACAAAGTAGGTTGTAACAAAGCGTCGTTGTAACAAAGAAAGCGATGATTTAACAAGTGCGTCCAAATGTGTTCCAAATCTGTTCTCAAATGTGTTCCCAAATGTGTTCCAAATCTGTTTTCAAACGTGTTCCCAAATGTGTTCCAAATCTGTTCTCAAATGTGTTCCCAATCTGTTCTCAAATGTGTTCCCAATCTGTTCTCAAATGTGTTCCCAATCTGTTCTCAAAAGTGTTCCGAGTTTAGATTTAACAAATATCCTGAGCAGAACACTTTCGGTACACTTTTCGGAACACTTTCTTTATAGCGGAACACATTCGGAACACATTTCAGTACACATTGAGATAACTGGAACACATTTTTTGAATCAAAGTGTTCCAAATGTGTTCCCAATGTGTGCTGGGAATTTGCAGTGTATGTTATGGGATGGGATAATTTAATTAAGGTAAATTATATACGCACAGGGAAGTTATTACACTTTAATATGTTATAGTATTATTTGATTAAGACTAACTGTATACATCGCATTCTCGTGCTACGTAATTGCTAAGTGATAAAATAATAATTAACTAAAGATGTAGAGACTAGGAGTGATTTGTGAATGAAAATGTCAGAGTTAATAAGATAGTTAAACTTTGCTTTATACGATCTCAGTACTTTTTACGGTAAATGAGTTACGAGACTTGGCTGCATTTTTTACAAGTGACTTTTTGATGAGATTTGCTATACAGGAAATTGTATTTGAATTTCAATGTTTTATAATGAGCAGAGGAAAGTATTTTCAACTACAGTCAAACCTCGTTAACACGAACACTCTTAACGCGAATTACTTTTAGCACGAACTGTTTACGATTGCCCCGTCCAGTTGTATGTAATGTATTTATGTTCGGATAACACGGACTACTTTTATTACGAACAAAAAAAGTTTTCCCTTGAATGTTCGCGTTAACGATGTTCGACTGTAGTTAAATTATATCCAATGGTTGGTGTATCATAGTTGAGATTTATTTCAACAGAACGAAAAATGCCGGAACCAGGACTCGAACACGGGTACTTTGGCTTTCCGTTCCAACCCTCTTCCTACTGAGTTATTCCAACGATATCCTGGCTGGCATATCTCTCTCTTATTTGCTCACTCTTAGCAGAGGACCTCCTGCTCATTATGACCTAATTATATGGTATACAGTAGTTTCCATGTTATTTCAGATTCACCATTTAAAATGCTATAGTTATTAGCTCGGATGAATGAAATTAGCGCTGCAGTTTGCAGCCTTGTCCAACAAATAAGAGCAAGATATGCCATCCACGATAGCGTTGGAATAGCTCAGTAGGAAGAGCGTTGGCACATCAAGTCAAAGTACCCAGGTTCGAGTCCTAGTCCCGGCATTTTTCGCTCTGTTGGAATAAATCTCAACTATGATACTCCAACCATTGGATTCAATATTTTATTTCTATCCAAACACACCTGGTATAACAACAGTAAAAACATAAGAATTCGGCATGAATATACAGGATGACTGAAAAAAATTAGAAAGAATAAATACAGGAGTTATGTTTCGCTTTTTTTTTTCTTTTTGAAAAATAAATTTGAAATTATGGAATTTAGAAGTGAGGCTCTCAGGTACCTCATCGTTAATAGTGAGGTTTTTATGCTTAGAATGATAAATTTTGTCTGCAAAAGAAGATGAACACTGAACAGATTATTTTAGAAAAATATAATGCATTTCATAAACCACAACTTTTTCTGTGTATGGTTTTTGTTCTTACGATTTCATTTCAAATGCAGATATTGTTAATATCTACTGCATATATACTACAGTAAAATCCCGTTACAACGAATTCCATTACAACGAAAAATCCCGTTATAACGAAATGCAAGCGAGTCCCGTTTTGAAATGTATTCAAATAATGTTAACATAATCTCAGTATAACGAAATATTCAATTTTTTATAATCTCGTTAGAACGAAATAATATGACACGGCAAATACTTTCAGTTGTACATTTTTATCGCTTGACAATTTTTGCTTTCGATGCCTAGTCTTAGGGACAATCAAGCTTATCTCTAAAGCAATCGCTTTTCTCCGAGCTTTGTTGTAAAATCGGTGTGCATAGGCATTTCACTGCAGAAGGAATGTTTCCTTTGTTCGCTCTCCCCTTTTCTCCACCCCTTTTTCTTGGAAGTCCAAGTAAGCTGTAACCAATGTAGGCAAACTTAACAAAACGTGAAATGAGTATTGCACATTCCCCCTTCCCTCTCCTCCCTACCTGAATAACTTTCGTAAAGGAATTTCCAAAGCTCGAAATCAGTTTGAAAATTTTCATCTTACCAGTAGGTCATAAAATGGCGGCTGTTAAGCGAAAACAGTTTAGTTTGGAAGAAAAAAAAGCCATAATTTCTGAAGTTGAGAAAGGAATGAAAAAATCTGATGTTGCTAGCAAATATGGAATTTCGCCGTCTACTTTATCCACTTTTCTAAAAGATAAAGAAAGCATTTTGAAAAAAATTCAAGTTAAAGTCTTTGATCCAAGCAGAAAACGAATTCGAAATGCCCAGTTTCAAGATGTGGATAGTGCTGTTTACAAATGGTTTATGGATGTTCGTTCTAGAAACATCCCTCTAAGTGGACCTTTAATTAGAGAAAAAGGTTTGGAATTTGCAAGAATGCTAAACATTGAAAATTTTCAAGCCAGTGTCGGATGGTTGAATCGATTCCGAGAAAGATACGGTATAGTGGCAAAATGCATTTCAGGAGAAGCAAAAGACGTCCCAGTTGAATTTGTAAACGAATGGCGTAAAGGTGAAATACAAAAAATAATCAAGACGTATAGTCCTAACGATGTTTTTAATGCCGATGTAGCCGGAATATTTTTTCAGTTAGAACCAAGGAAGACTTTAGCGTTAAAAGGAGACAAGTGTATTGGAGGAAAGCTTTCCAAACAAAGGATTACAGCCCTATTTTGCTGCAACAAATCAGGAACAGAAAAACGAAAAGTACTCATAATCGGCAAATCTGAAAAACCCCGTTGTTTCAAACATTTTAAGTCCTTACCATGCATCTACAAAGCCAACAAAAAATCATGGATGACGCAAGGATTCTTTAATGAATGGCTGATAAATTTTGATAAAGATATGCAAAAACAAAAACGTAAAATTCTTCTACTCATAGACAACTGCACAGCACACAATGATCCTCCTATATTGAATCACATTCGTGTAGAGTATTTCCCGCCTAACTGTACTGCAATACTTCAGCCTCTTGACCAAGGCATTATCAGAGCCGTAAAATCACGATACAAAACTATGTTATTAAAACGCATTCTCTGTGATCTGCAAAATAACGTAAACAGAAAGTGCAACATGAAAGAGGCAATTGATATGATCTGTGGATCGTGGGATGATATAAGCCAGAAAACAATAGCCCACTGTTGGAAACACGCGCAGATTGACCAGGATTTAAATAAAGAATCGACGGCTCAAGGATCTAGCGATGTAGTACATGATGAGGAGCAGACAGTCGAATATGAGATCGAATCCACTTGGAACTTAGTAAAAGAAAAATCTGGTGTGTCTCAAAGCATAAGCTTTAAAGATTTTTTAACTGCAGATGACAATGCTGCAACTTGTTATTCATTAACAGAGACAGATATTGTGCAGTCTATTGTTGATGATCGCATTTTAGAAAATGATGAAGAAAGTTCTGAAGATGAAGAAAATGAGGTTTCAAAAGTTACATCTGCTGAAGCCTTAGAAAGCTTAGAAAGAGTGCGCAATTTTATTTCTTTACAGAGCAGTGTACCAGATAACATTTTTTCTAATATTAATCATGTACATAATTTTGTATTGTCCGCAGCTTCAAACTCCCTTGTACAAAAAAAAATCACTGATTTTCTGCATTAAATTTTTTCTTGTACAATTTGAAGATCATTGAAATGGTGGTAAGTCAATTTTTCAGTTCTATAAAAAATATTATACATTGTATTATACTAACTTTACGTTATTAGAAGGTACTACTAATTTTTATTACTATTTTTAATAATTAATTATCTACTAATTTGTATTATACTACTATATTTTTATAATTAACTATGATATGAGGATCTGAATTGAAATGTTTAATTTTCTATTGAATTCCGTTACAACGAATAAAATTTGCGGTCCCGTGAAGTTCGTTGTAACGGGATTTTACTGTATATATTTCTTTGAAATTTTCGTCTCTGATATTGTATTAAAGAAGCATAATATTTTGATAGACATTTCATTTTAAAGTGCATAAAATATTTCAGCGATAATAACATTCAGTAATAATAACATTCAATATTTCAGTTATAAAAATATAAAGTTATTTCAGTTCAGAATGAAAAAAGAAATTCAAAACTAGTATATATATAAAAATATATATATATAAATTCGATTAATTGCACTAAAGCAGTGTACATCTTACCATGTAGCATATAAATAGACGCCTTTTAGCATTTTAAATAATTCATAATAGGTCGCATAATCAGATACTACAATAAAATGTATCCATTACTTCAGATTTCAAGAAATTTAAAAAATGCTACAATCTACTGTTTTAAATAAATTTATTAAGAATATTTTTAATAATAAAAACTTCCTTATAAGTAAAAAAAAAAAAAGAAAAAAAAATGATTAATCACTTACAATACATCTTTTATAAATTCCGAAAGGTGCATTATACATAAGCGTTTATTTACGCTTCTCAGGATTTTACCGAAATGTCACTTTCACTTGGGTATGCTGCAGCAGTAAGTTAAATTGCAGAAGAAAACTGAACAGTACTTTTCCCTCAAAACACATTTAATACCATATAGGCCAATCTACCTCTGGCTGTTATTGTCACTCTGAAAGCGACAAGCGTAAGGCGGGGCCCTTGCCCCCGAGACTAATGAGAGTCTTGCCTTCCAAGACAGTTGATGTATATTTGTTCGCCCAAAAGCTACCTTTTATTATTTTTTCTTTACATGTTTACAAAAAGGTCAGAGGAGAACAAGAATGTATCAGTTCTCACAGCTGGACATTTAAAGAATTACTAACCGAAGTTACCGAAAAGTTTTCTTCAATGTCTTCATTTTCTAAAAGAGATGTTACTGTTGGTTTATTATCTTTGGGTTTATATGTGAAAACGTTATTTAGCATTTTATTAAAACTCTTTAAATGATCTCTTGTGAGTGAAAAAGATAGAATAAAATGTAAAAACTAAAATAATTAAAAGTGAGACGCATCAGAATTTTATTTATCAACTAAATAAAGGAAATGAATTAAAAATAATTTCCAAGTGTATGTCAGGCAAAATGAAGTGCTGACGCGTACTGAAAGTCTACGCAAATTTATAAAGTAAATTTTAGTGGTCGTATCACTTAATTTTATACTGAATTGATGATACAATTGTTCTCTCGCCCCTTTATTTGTGGGTAAGTTATACGGAAAAGTAATATAAGCTACTGAATTATATAAGAATAAAAGAAAGAGATTGCAGGTCAGTCTTATCTGTTACGCTGACGGTAAAACTCCACTTTAAAAATTAGGCACTAAGATATTTTTTTTAAAAAAGGGAGGGGGGAAAGTCTCGAAAAAAATTCTTCCAAAAAACCAATTTAGATTTCATTAAATTTAATTTTGAAAGAATTTTGATATTTATCGGTTATCTCGTATCACATAGACGGGGTAACCGATAAATACACAGACTACTGGACTTTTACCCCCCCCCCCCTTTCCACAATCAAAGTGCAATTATTTTTATTTTCGACGGTGTTGGAGACGGAACTTGTCGTTTAATTAATATCATTGGTTATTCAGCGAATTTCATGTGGATAAAGAAATAGCTCGAGATAAAAATAATCTTTTAAAACAGATTTTTGGATTAATTTCTCATCCGATAGTGTATGACAATTTTGTTTGATGTTCAAAGGGTCGTTTCACTGTTCTTATTGCATTAATAAATTTACTCTACTTGTCATCCGAATTTCTTTTTGAGAACCGACCGTATGATTTATATATATATAAATGGGTATAGTACTATTTTGAGCTCCTTGCCAAAGAAAGTTTTCAACTCCCTACCTCTTAAACATGTCCAAGTGGAATGCATTCTTCCACTTTATTTAACTCGGAAAACAGTGAACAAACGATGGCAATGTTAGCGAAAACATTCTAATGAATCCTTCATCATGGAATGCCTGGTATCGAGTGAACACCACGTGCAAAATAGTATATCCCATTTTTATGTTCAAGCATTTCAGCCAGTTTACTCTTACAGACAGCGACTAGGAAATGTCATAAATTTCTGCAACCTTTCTGAAATCATAATTGAGTATTAAATAATACTCACCTGCAATTAGATAACGAAACAAGTATTTACAAACATTTTTTATTTCCCTTAAAGATCTTCAAATTAAATAGTTTTTTAACATTCGATTACTGTCTTTCTTTGTATCTGTAAGATTACAAGGTTTGGGTTTAATGTTTAAGCTTATTTCAAGTTTTGTTAGTCATAATTTTCATAATTATGTTCATAAATGTTTTTAGTTTTCCTGATTAAAGGGAAAAGAACACACATTTCTAGTTAATTACAAACTTTCCTACGAAATATTGCTGTATAAATTACATAAATATGGAAATTACGTCATGTAGTTTTAAAAGGATAGAAATCGAGTGTCAAATATAATATGGCTTATGTGTTTTAAAATAGAAAAAAAAATTAATGAATCTAAAATGTTTGTAAAATCACTCAGAAGGTAGCTAATTACAGTATTAACTTAAAGTCAAACTGTATACATACATAATTTTTTTTCGGTGAAAATTTATTAGTAAGAATAAATTATATGTTCCAATTTTTAGCTATTTGCCTCAATATTACTTTTGCATTATTTTACATACCACTTCGGAGTACTTGTCCTAAACACTATTCTGCAACTGATACGGGTAATCTACCAAATCTAAGTACTGCAAGTAAGTATTTAATACATCTTTTAACATCAAAAGGAAAATGCCTGTGTGAATTATATCAAAGCATTTTTCGCCCTCTTACCACCTGAATATCAGTGTAGTAAGTCAATGCAAAGATATACTGAAAAGGTTATAGAAGAATTCCAGAATTCCAAAAATTTTCATATTATTTTCACAAGAGTCCGCACCTGCAAGCGATGAAAAGCAACACCGTAGGAGTCAAAAAGCCATGCGCAACAAAGAATCAAAATCTATGGTCACACAACCCTGGTCGGAACACGTGCAGGAAAAACTACTACTTCAACCCCCTCTAAGACGATCTACGCATAGAAATGTACGGACACAGACATAGTACACCCCCAAACTCTATCGTGAGATCCAGGAAGAAAAAAGTCTGGCAATGTCGTTAGAAAGGGGAGAAAGTTGCACCTGTGTGATGGACTGGACTTGACTTCAGCTCTTCCTTGAGAAGTGATTTAGTGAAAGGAACCGACACCAGGGAGGGGAATTAGGATCAAAGAAAGTGACAGAAGTCACCACAAGTGGGTTTTGTAACAACAAAAGACTACAACAAGCTCCTAGAGGACTTAGAAAGAGAGAAAGGATATTCCAAACTACACATGAAATCAAAACCCTTTTCCCTCCTTGTAAAGCTAAGTTCCGTAAGGGGATGATGAACATTAAAATTATGAATTTTTCTTTAATTTAAAAGCCTTATTAAGTTATCATTAACATGAAACAACATCATCTATGTGCATACAGCTAGTTTTGAAATAAAGTATACAAATTTTTTAGACGAAAAGAGGTATTTTGATTCAAATAATGCATAAGAAATTCATATTAAAAAGTTCTCCATGCGATTTCTAACTGTTTCTAAACCAATTATTACCTTTATGTACGCTCAGCTCTTATAATTACACATATATCTGTACCCAGTAGCAGAATTTTCTGTTTTAATCTGCAGCAAACCAAAATTTACATGCGACCCAAGAATGCTGCTATCATAAGAAATTATAGTAGGTCATAGAATAAGCAAAATTTGCATTTACAAAGAAAATATAAGAAAATACTTTAAAAATTAGAGATAAAAACAAAATTTTAACAATTTTTCTTAGTCTAGATTTTTTTTTTTTTTTTTTTTTTTTTTAAAGCTGGTAGATTGGTCTGTAAAGTAAGAAAAAATCTGCAGCACCATTGCTGTGCTGCACTTTTTCTGCTCCTGGGTGGGTACAGTCAGCTTTGTGGGTGGGTACAGTCGTAACCCTCGAGACACAAGGCCGTGACAGTAAATAAACATGGCGCACGTTTCCGTCCTATGAGCAGACGTAAGATAGGGACTATCCTACAGAAAGACTCGAATATTTCTCTCAAAAACTAAACAAAAGTAAACTTTTATATGAAAATAGCTTATAAAAAGCACACAGTAATAATAATAAGTATCTTCTATATTCTCGTATGCTAATTTATATGTACTTTAATTTAATATATTCAATTAATTAGTTTCAATGGTAGTTTATTATCGATACTTTTAAAACACGGCTGTAATTCTTTTAGTTGATGATATTTTATAATAAAAAAATTTCATATTTATGTTTTTTAAAAAAGTACAAATTTTAGTCTCAAGAAAATAAATGAAAAAAATTTCAGAATATTCATTAAGCATTAGTACAGTAAATGAATTAACAGCAGACTCACATTTATATGTATGCTTTTTAGTTTATTCATTTTTCCATCAGTGGTTAAAATTTTATACAAACAAAGAATAAATAAAAAGATTTATTTTCCAGATATTAGTTGAGCAAGTAAAAGTAATATTGAAATAATTTCCTGTGTTTTTAACATACTTTTATAAATACTTTCTCCAAATTTTAAAGAGATAACTTCTTGTAATTGTTGGAATAATGATAAGTTTTAAATAACTGTATTATAGATTTTGAAGTATTTTTAAAATATTTTATATCATTTCTTTGAACCTTAAGCAAGCAAAGTATAAATTGAATTTTTTATTTCCAGATGTTAATGAAGCAAGTAAAATTATAATAATTAAATAATTCCATGTATGTTTTTAACATTCATTTATATATACATATTTTCCAAAATTTGAAATAAATAAATTATAGAGTTTATTTCTATCATAATGTTTTTTATATACAAATAATATATTATACATAATGATAAAAATAAAATAATAATTTCATATATTCTTTTTTACATCAAGTAATTTTTAGTGATTTATATCATTCCTTTGAATCATAAGCAATCAAAGTAGAAATAGACATTTTTTTTTTCAGATTATTGATGAAGGAAGTTAAACAATAACAATAAAATAATAATTCTATTTGTGCTTTTTACATTTATTCATATACAAATTCTCTAAATAATAATAATAAATATATATATATATACATAACAATGTTTGTGCTTTATATCATTTCATTGAACCTTATGTAAATAAAGTGAAAGTGAAAGTTTCCTTTTTTCAGACATTAATAAAGTAAGTAAAAAATAAAATACTTCCATGTATACTTTTTACATTTATTTATGTTTTTTTTTTTTTGCAACATTTCAAAGAAATAAATTCTGGTGATTATTTCATCATTTTGAGTTTTAAGCAAGAAAATTAGAAATTTAGGAATTTTTAGATATTAATGAAGCAAATAAAATGATAATAATAATAATAATAAGACTTTCATGTATTTTTTTATTTTATTTTTTTTAACATTCATTTATATATTTTTATTTTAAAATTTCAGGAAATAAAGTCTAGTTTTTATTTCTATATTGGTGTAGTTTTATATACAAATGTAACTAGATAACATATTTTTTTAGACATATTTTAATAATTTATATCATTCCTCTGAGTCGTAAGCAAACAAAGTTGACAATGGTGTTTTTTTTTTTTTTTTTTTTTTTTTTTTTTAGATATTAATGAAGTTAAACGATGATAGTAAAATAATATAGTATACTATATACTATATAATACTATAATATTTTATTAATAGTAAAATAATAGTTCCATGTATGCGTTTTACATTGATATATATATAGTTTCCAACAGTTTCAAAGAAATAAATTCTAGTGAAAAGGAAGAAAGAGAAAAAAATAGCGTCTCCTCTTGCTGGACATTGGACGGGTACATTGCCTACCCCCTTTCTCTTTTAGGGAGTGTCACGGCCTTGTGTCTCGAGGGTTACGGTACAGTCAAGCTTTGTGGGTACAGTCGACTCCTACAAAGCTTAAAACCTGAGGTTGTGCGGATTTTAGAATTTTGCGTATTCTGGTTACTATTTTGTTTACATTTTTACACAGTCACTTGAATTTTATAATGCATTCGAAATTATACTGAATGCTTACAATAAAATAAAATAATAAAAATTTAGAAAATTATTATTATTTTTAAATATTAAAAGCAAAGGTCAAGTAAATAATTACTAATGCATAACTAAATATGCATAATGATGAGATAATTTTTTCTTAAATTATTCAGTGAAACTCTCCTAATAAATATACACTAATAATTCACATCAAAATCTTTAAAATAACAAAGTTTTATTTCATGTTTAGCCATACTCAATAACCAAAAAGCTTGATTAATACATAAATGTATTTGGTACAAAGAAAGTGATCGCCACTGATATTAGGGCTATCTTGAAAATTTTCAGAAATAAATTTATGCTTCCTTCATGAGAAAACACGAGTTCAATCCCACTAACCAGAATTACATATTAAAATGTGCACAGAATGATTTAACAAGTTGGAAATTGTACGTCAAACGTAACAAACGAGGTGCGTTCGTACTATAGCTAGTTATATAAATATTCAGATCTTGATGATTTTAAATTCTGCGAAATGAATTATATCGTCTGCAGATTAATTTCTGTAAGAAAATAAGTATCTCGGTCGCTTGACGATTAAACTTCGAAAGCTCTCTTATAAAAAGAAAGCACCGATAAAAAAAAATCTAATTTCTTAATAAATATTTTTATTAATATCTCCTAAAGTTTTGATTCGATTTTTATAAAATTTGAAATGACTCGACAAAATTCTGCAAAGATAATATATCTTAAATTTCAAACCATTCGGTTGGGTAGTTTTTGCGTTGTTATATGCGGACGGACGGACAGACAGACGGACGGACGGACAGACCAGACGACGACAATAGGTGCTACGTATTTATACAATTACGAACGCACCTAAAAATTAAAAAACTTAAAATTTTTTCACCTACAGCTTAAAGCTGCTCGTCAGTAAACTTCCCGATTCCCCTCGCTAATGTTATTCCATGGGCGTATGATGCATTCGTATTTTTAAAATATCTCATCAGGAAATTAATATTTTTAACTTCTGTTTCCTGCGTACTGTTCTTAAAGAATGTCTCTTTTTTTCTTAGTTATCAAAATATTTCTAAACTATGTGCTTAATTTATATTTTTATGTGTTAAAATCTTAGCGAAACTGAATACGATTTTAACATCTTACTTATAATAAAATCCAAAGGCGAGAAAGTGTCTGTAACGGTACCGGGTTGTACCACTCTGCAATTCGACCGTAGTTAAACGCCATGTTAGGCTTACTGAAAAAGAAGTTATATTATCTACTTTCGTCGTTTAAATATTTGTAAAAGCATATTCAAGCTTTTAAATCTTTTAATTTTGTTTAAAACCTTAAAACACTATTTCATAAAAAAAATGTATATTAACATTTCTGTAAAAAAAAAAAAAA
Source organism: Maratus michaelseni (assembly GCA_963931845.1). Taxonomy (NCBI): domain Eukaryota; kingdom Metazoa; phylum Arthropoda; class Arachnida; order Araneae; family Salticidae; genus Maratus; species Maratus michaelseni. The sequence goes on along the minus strand of OZ007592.1, from coordinate 178,038,470 downwards.
AAAAAAATCTGTAAGCACTTTTTTTTTCAGAATGCGGTGATTTATTTTCTTGGGAGAGATTTAAGCTTGATTCAGTATAGTGTCGCCATCTACTGGCGGATTTTGAAATTTGCTTCCATCGTTCCGGATTTCGGGTCCTCCCGAAATTCACGATTATTTGACAAAATTCATGTTTTTTTTTTCGTGATTCTTTGACGAAATTTGCATTTTTTCTGCTGTTCTTTGACAAAATTCCATTTTTTCGTAGTCCTTTGAAGAAATTTGCGTTTTCTTTTTGCGATCCTTTGAGGAAATTTGCGTTTTTTGCTATTCTTTGACGAAATTTGCCTTTTATTCACGATCCTTTGACAAAATTCGAGTTTTTTCTGAGATTGACGAAATTAGCGGTTGCTTTTTTCGATCCTTTGACGAAACTTTACTTTTTTCGCGATCGCTTAACGAAATTAGACATTTTTTCGCAGTGCTTTGAAGAAATTTGTGTTTTTTTTTTTTCTAGACCCTTTGAAGAAATTCATATTTTTCCGCGATTATTTGACGAAATTTGCAATTTTTTTTTTTTTTTTGTGATCCTTTGATGAAATTTTACATTTTTTTCGGAGTTTTTGGAAGAAATTTACGTCTTCTTCGTAAGCCTTTGACGGAAATCGCGTTTTTCTGCAATTTGTTAACAAAATTAGCGTTTTTTTTTTTTTTTTTTTTTTTTTCAATTCTGCAACGAAATTTGCGTTTTTATTTTCGGTACTTTGACGAAATTCACGTTGTTTCCACAATCCTTTGATGAAATTTTCTATTTTTTCTGCGAACGATAGACATAATTGATTTTTTTCGGCGACTGTCGTTCAAAATTCGAGATATTTATGTTCGAAATTTTGGACTGAAGACTTAAATTTTCGAAATCGAATGCCTTAAATTTTTAGGAAAACTTGAACAGAATCACCCCTGATGAAATAAATACATAACTATTTTTTGTTTCTAACGAATCGTAATATAAATTAATTTTAAACTAAAATTTGAGAGAAAAATTATTTGTTTTTAATTTCGGGAAGAGAAGGGGGGGGGGCGTTTTCACCCGCCACTGAAGTAACAATATTTTAGTGATTAAACATTGAAACACAATGGGCGGAAAAAAAATAATTTATAAAATTTTCGAATTTTTCTTTCCGGATTTCGGGTTTTTTCGGATTTTGGATTTTCGGATAATGGGTCATATACTGTAAAATGATTCTTTCTTATCAAACGTAATTAAAATATAAGAAATGCATAGTACAGCGTAATTTCCATTTAATTTTGCTTATGTAATCAAACAATGAGTTATATGGTAAGTCAAGCTGTTTAAAAACTCATTGATAACACTTTTTTACAAAAACTTTCGCACATGGATTATTTGTTAATATTTGATTTTGTCCAATCGTTGAACTATTTCAGAAATTTAATACTAAGTAATATATATATATATATCCTTATTATTTTTATTTGTAGAAATCATTTGTCCTTTTTAAAATGTATTTCAATAATAAATCTCCATGCTGTTTGTTTGTATGAAGTCTTATGAAAATGAAACGCAGATCAACAATCCGTCATTTTTGACGGGGTTATATACTAGTTTCATATAAAATTAAGTATATATATATTTTAGAAAAAAATTGACAACTAAGTAAAAAAAGAGACGTTCTTTAAGAACAATACAAAGAAAACAGAAGTTAAAAATATTAATTTTCCGAGGAGAAATTTTAAAAATACGAATGCATCCTACGCCCATTAGGAATAACATTAGCGAGGGGAATCGGGAAGTTTACTGACGAGCAGCCTTACTATGTATGTTTCGTTGTTTACATCTGAAACGATGTGTGGATTTTAGGAATTTGCCGATTTTAGGGTTTCGGATTTGAGGGAGTCTTCTGTATTCGTTTTAATATACATTTGAACCTCGTTAAGACTTGTTCTCAAATTCAAAATAGCTACTTTCTGACACATTCTTGAATTCCTTTTCAATCTCAGACTATGAAATTAGCAGGCGCCCTTATTCTGAAACAATAGAATCGAATAGCGTTTTCCATTGTTTGATAAAGGCAAAAGATCTTTCGAAAAATGCTGTCAAAGTAAACATTTTGTACTGAATTTCTGGGCGCGGCAGTCCAAGAAAGGTCGTTATGAGATAAAAGTCGCTTGCTATTCAAGATGTATCGTCGAATCTGGTTAACTTGAATTACTTTTAACATGAATTGTTCTCGCAATCCTGTCGAAAAGAATAGAAACATTGTGTTATGATAAACATGAATTACTGTTAACATGAACAAAATTTAATTCCCCTTGAGATTCACGGCTGTAGTTCAACTGTAGTCTCTGCAATACATTTATTCAACAAAGAAAAAAGTTGTTTAATTCCAAATCGCTACAATAGTCAGGCTTGTAAATTTCATGCTTTTACGTTTAAAAATGAGTTCTTGCTCTATGCAATTTTTAAATGATTCAAATCCAATGATTGCTTTAATATAAGTTCAGTTACTAAAATTATACATTTGTGTGCATTCGTTCATCAATTATTATTAAAATTATCATAATTCTTCCCTTTAAATTGATCAAGTTTTCTCAAATTTATTCCTTAATACTATTGTTATGCTCTGTTGATGCTTGTTACGGTTGATTATCTGCCCGAGGGATATAGCCCAAAAGGAAAAATTGTTATCCATGGCGGTCTTTCTAAGGAAACATAACCAATATTTATGCAACGTAACTCAGGTTCGAAGAAATACCACGCAAAGCAAAGCTCCGAACCCAGCACCTCCGGTCTATCAGCTTTGAAAGCAGAACCTCTCAGCCACTAAAAAAAGCTTTGATAATTGTAACTTGGGCAATTATTCTTTTAAATACGGATATCTATTTATTTGAAAAATAAAACCATTAACATACAAATCATTTATTTATTTATGATTTAATTCTAAAGTATATGAAATAAAAACACATTATTTTTCTCTCTCTATTTTATTGCTTAAATGTTTAATAATTTGTCAATCGTAATAGCATTTCTAATTTTTTACTCCTTTAATGTTTATAAAAGTTCATTTACGAGTTTCATAATTTAGAACTAAAATTAACAAAATATTTTAAAACAGTTTATTTATGTTTTAATTCTAAAGTACGTGAAATAAAAGTCTTTTTTAAAGCTCACTCTCTTAAAATGTCGGGTCTATTTAATTATTCAAAAATTACCAACAATGCTTAATAAATTGAAGCAGTCAAACCTCACTTTTCTCAAAAAAAAAAAAAAAAAAAAAAAAAAAAAAAAACTCTTTTTCTGTCTTTTGTATTTTCTCTCTTTCTTTCTTTCTTTTTTCTTTTTTTTTTTTTTTTTTTTATTAGAATTAAAATCAACGAAGTATTTTCAAACAAATTTAAAACCATTTACCAGAAATACTTCCAAATGTGCCTAAAATTCTAGACATTTAAAAGAAACATTATTAAAAGTGTTAAAAGCGAAGACTTGTCAACAAAATATATTAATAGACACTTTTAAACTAAATTTTATGATCTTGAATATTTTTAAAGTATAATGTTTCAGGAAAAGTTCTCAAAAATACCGTTTCGAAAATAAACTTAAAAATCAGTGAAAGAGTCCTGCTTAGATTGAACTTTCTCTTCAATACATTTTCATTTACTATCAATTATTAAAGTTAAGGATATTGAATGCGCGTGCTTTTCTTATACAATGCTGAAATAAATACTAAAGAATAAGTTTTAAATAAATCTCGAAACTTTTAGTCGTTAATGGCAGATTATGAGAAAAAGAAAATTGCTAAATTCAAATGCAAAAGTAATAATAATAATAAAAAAAGATTTAAAAATAACAATTCAGCTAACTTTAAACACTGCTTTTAGCTTTTATTGTTCCTTCTAATAGTTTGTTCAAGATATTTATACTAGCACAATTTCGACTTTTGATTATTTAGATCACATATGCTATTGAACCTTGCAAAAATAATAGCTATTATTATAACGTACATATATCTCATTCAAATAACATGTAAGAGCAAGAGAATCTTTTTACCTTTCTAAGATTAAACATGCCTACGAACTTTATTATTTCAGGTTTGGTTAGAGCTTTTTGTTTTCGATACGAATAACAGGAAATAAATTGAATGACGAATTTTGAAAATGTCTTATTTCGAATTCATGCATTTTCTTCTTTTTTTCTATCATTTATTTATTTATCGGTGTATAGTTTTTTACTCTAAAAGGATGTATTAAAGAGGCTCATGTCTTGTTTATTTGAGGGGTTTTTTTTGTACTTTTTTTAGATGTTTCAAAATGAATGTTTTATATTGGAACTAAATATGTATTCGGTTCCACTTGATGATCTCAATTCTTAGAAGTTTGAACTTTCAAAGATGAGTTTTTGAAAACTCCCTATTCAGTCATGCAGTTGCTGAAATATACCATCTTTAAGAAATCTGTCAATTTTATATATTCCATTTTATCAAATATTAATAAAAAAGTACTTCTTGTCCATAATATTTTATCGTCACAAAAATAGTTAGAATGTTATTTAAATATACAGCCCACCAGGAAAAAAAAAAAAAAAGAAAAAAAAAAGAGAAAGAGAGAGATTCTGCTCATCCATTTTAATCACCAAATTTGTCTCCCCCCCTCAAAAAAAACTGAATTAGTCATTCGACTGGAAATGGTCTTCTTTCAAAATTTATGATGAAAAAATAAGCTTAGGGGGATCATCTACGTACTGAAATTGCACAAACTTAAAATTTTCAATGCAAACACCTAAATTTTGACATCATTATTTGGATATTTCGGTAAATTGTACTTTCGTATACCAAACGGGAAGTCATTCGGTCAAGATTTAGGAATTATGAAGGTTTAAAGTTTGAAACACATATAGTTAAATTCATTTGTAACCATTACAATGCGGGTAGTTTTTGAAGCATAACTCACAAGAACTTACTTGGCAAAATGAGCTTTAATTTTAGATTAGCATATTTGAAGCTCCTTGAAATCGATTTCTGCTTTTAAAAATTTCTCAAATTACAACTCCATAATTCTTTCGAAAATAATATCTTTTATTTTCGAAGAAAAAAAAATTGTAAACAATGAATTTTTAACAAAAATCGATTTCTAGGAGCTTTAAATATACGAATCCAAAATTAGAGCTCATTGCGTGAATGAGTCCGTAAATATACGATAAATTTTATATCAAAATGTATAGAACTAAAACGGCTGACAATTAAAATAAAAAATTAAAATTAGATTTTTTTTCAACACGTTTTACGTGAACTGTCTCCTTAAATGTTTTTCACTTTTCGTGATTATGTTTATGCATACCTACATTACGTATCAAATTAGCAGGTGTTCTTTGTGTATTTAAACTGTTCTCTTTTTTTTCGTTTTTCGGAAGAAACAGAAAATTTTGAGAAAATGCTATCAAAGTTGGCGTTTTGAACCGAATATCAGGACGCGACATAGCAGAAAAGGAAAAAAAACTGCCGTATCGCTTATATCTCAAGGTGCAATTCAATTGTCGGATAAGGGGCAAAACTGCTCTATTACAAATCACTTCAATAGTCATTCCGGTAAGTATACTGCTTTTATGTTTAAAAACGAGAAAGAAAGTTTCGCTTTGTTGAGCAGAAAAAAAAAATTATTATTTTGCGAACCTAAAATAAAGAAGCTTTATTGGATTCATAAACAAATGCGGTCTTTGAGACCACACGTCGCCTGTTATGTTTTACCTTTTCTCCTCCCCAGTTACGGGTTAATCCGATCGCTTCGTAACCGTTACACTTAACCTATTCAACACACACAAACATGTTAAAAAACAGATAAATTCCTATTTCTGCAAGAAAAATCGTTTTAAACAGTTCGTAGTAAATATTCTTTACAGCCTTGGCTGTAATTTCTAAGTTTCGGTGCGTTTATTTATGATAATTCTTTCAGAAGTAGGCTCAAAATCCCATTCCAGTCATCAGCTTTTCATCCAACACGATCTTTTTAAAACCGTTGTCACACTTTTTTCATTCCCCCCCACACGAGCCCATAACCTACGGCTGAAACCGTCCATGCCGCTGTTTGTACAGCAGTTGATTCGCGGCTTCCCCGCATTCCGGTGTTGTTACACTGGAGAATGACTACTTTATCCAAACAACGATACACCAGCTGGATTGAGTTGTTTTCGGGCTGTGGGCTTCCACTTGTCGTGAATAAATCTCGATAATTCTGGCCGACAAAGAAGGCCGATAATTTCTGAGGGTGACACCCTCATTTTTTTCCCACTTTCCACTTGGTTTGACTTATTGCAACAGAAGAAGAAGAAAAAAAAACACGTGCAGAAATCCTGGGAAAGTTACGATATCTGGAATTTCTGGAGGAAAAGAGAAATTAGGGTTATTAATTTATTCCCCGCCTTTTATTTTTACTATGACAAAGCAAGCATCTGTTTTTACACGTGCAGAACCTGTACAGAATGCAGTTCGTATCAATTTATGAATATTTTCAAAAATGCCAGACACTATTCGAATGCCGACAAATAGGGGAAACTTTGTTATAAAATTGCATTTTGATTATAACCATTTTTTTTTCTTTTGTATTGAAACTGGCTGAAAAATCACAGTTTTTTACAGATTATATCAAGCATTATTTTTCATATTTTATCATTGATCTTCATAATAAAACAGAGAGCTTAATCCCTATTCTGTTACACTGAATACAGTGGTCCACCGCTAAATATAACATGACATACAATTCAAAGACAAAATATGACATAAAACCGATTTACTCTCTCCCCTCTAGGCTGTATGGGGAAAAGAGTTTTTCAAAATTGATTTTTTTTTAAATTAAATATGACGATGATACTATAATTTGTATTGAATTATACATTTTATGTTAAAAACTATAGCATTTATTCAATTTTAATACAAAAAAAAAAAAAAAATCTCATTATAAGCTGCTTAACAAGAAAGTCAAAAATTGAAAAGTATTAATTTTAAAAATAAAAAAATAAAAAAATGTAGAAATAATCAAATGTGTATTTTAGTATCAGTTCTATTTTTTTTCTGAGTTCTAAATGTCACGTAGTATTTTGAAGAGGAAAAACAACACAATATTAGTCCTTTCTGCCTATTTTAAATTTGATACTTAAAATCAGAGTTGCCAAGTCTCCGGCTTTTTGCACACCAGTAATTTTTTAGAGAAAATACTTTTCTTTTAAATCGCAAAATGCTTCAATTAAATAAAACAACATTTTCTGTACTAAATTACTGGTATCCAAAAAAACCGGAGACTTAGCAGGTCTGCTTAAAATTAAACTGAATTTGCAACCGCGGAAAAAAGGCATATTTTTCTTTTAATTTTGTAATTATAACTTTCAGTGTAAATTCTCGCAAAATAGAGATACACATACAAATAAAATACTTACAAAAAAAAAATCATTAATTATTGTGAGAATATTTAATAGGAACGTCTAATCTAAAGTACAAAAATGCAAGTTTTTATGGGGAGAAAGTATACAGCGAGTAATTAGTAGTTTTCGGATGGGGAATTCCTGATTGAGGTAAAGTCTTCCGTGGCCCGTAATTTTGATCAGAAAAGAGAAATGCTGGTTTAAAATTTGACTTTCATGTATATTGACATGAAAAAGATTTCACGACTTTTTATGCAAAAGTTTTACCCGTCTGGAAAGAAAAAATAATTTTCTTTCTAAACTGTAAATAATACTAGAAAACATTAAAAATGTATTTACTTCATTTGTAATAATCTTTTAAAATACATTAATTATATCCAACAACGAGAACTAGAAACCATATGAAACTTATAGCAGGAAGTCCATCGTGAGAAAGTTTGGTATTCCATTTCCTCCAGTTTTTTGCCTCTAAATCCCATTCACAAAGTGGACTAATAGCTTGGAAAACGTGTTCGAAATCATGCTTCACATATGTTTTCGATCCTTTTAGTTTTTGGAGATTTTTAAACGGTTTCTTTTAGTAATGCAGCTACTTCATATCCATCAATCACAAGTGGGAAGTGCGTGAAGATTCAGAGGAAAAGTTCAGAGATAATTTTTAACAAATCATTTCATTACTGCAACTCTAATCAACTTCACGTGTAGTTTACACGAAATTTGATATTTTGCCGAACTTAATTTTGAAATGCTCTTTTTCGTGTACATGAGTATACGGTATACTTCCTACGTGGGAAACAAAATCGCACTTTTTACCTTATAAGATCTAATTCGTGTCCCTACTTAACATCCATCAATCAATTGGGAAGTGGGTGGAGATTCAGAGATAATTTTTTCGTTTCATTAATGCAGCTCTAATTGACTTCATGGGGTGTTAATAATTACATGAAATTTGATATTTTGCCGAACTTAACTTTGAAGTGGTATTTTTCCTTCGTCTATATGACGTATACTTCCTAACGCGGGAAAAAAAAATGCGCTCCTTTTCCTTAGATCTAACTACATACCGAGATTATCTTACTCTTATCGCTTCTTCACATCAATCAATCAAGTCTGAAGTAGGTGAAAATTAAGAGATAAGAGATATTTTTTTACAAATCATTTCATTAGTACAATTATAATCAACCTCACGTAGAGTTAATATAATTAGATGAAATTATATATATTTCCCAATTAACATTTAAGTATTTTTTTCCTCCCTGTTATACGTCAATGAAATATACATCTTACGTGAGAAAAAAAAAAAATTGCACCTTTCTACTTATATGTAATTACATTTAAAATAAATTAAAAGTATATTATCTTCTACTTGTTTACTTCCGTTTCAACTTTGTGGAGTAATGTATCATCCATTTCTTAATTCAATAAACCGCGCTTGACGTTTATAAATAGGTAAAAATTTGATTTGTGGAAATTTATTTTTTTCATTGACGTACATGTTTGATAAATATGGCCTCTCGTACTCTCTACCATTGGAAGTTACAAGTGATATTTTCTAAATATAATGTTTCCTTAAACTCAAGATCACTGTTAATTAAATATATAATTGAAAAGTATAGCATGAATTGCAGCTTTATTTGATTATAGCTGATTTTAACTTCTATTTTGGGATAATGCTTGAGAGTGACTTCGAAAATGCTTTTAATATTACTGCCTATTTTACCGTTTATTACTGTTAATTTTACGGTATAATACTGGTAGCTGGGGCGCCAGTATTGTACTGTAAAATCAACATTTTTTTTCCAGTGTAATGATGCAAATTGGTTAACAAATATCTTACTTTTTTACGCCTAAAATTTAATGCAGCTAAAACCGCAAATTCTTCAATAAATATCAAGCACAGTTATTGTTAAAAAGATGAAAACAAAAGATTTATGCAAATATTTAAAAAAACTGGCGTTATTTATTTATCTAAGAAGATCTCCACTGGAAAAGAAATAACTTTCCCCCACCCCCACCCTTCATTTCAAGGGAAAATCCACCATTCGGATTGAAAAAAATTTTAATGCATTTTTAAATACATCTTTTTCACAAACGAATGAGTAAAAATGCTCAGCTTTTCTCTTTCTCCCCAGCCCTTTCATCGACATCTGAGGTTGTGAAAACCACCATTAAAATACTTAAAACTATTCCATCTCTCACGGTGATTTATCTGTGGACAAGATCCCTTTTTGCTAACCCCTATCTCCCTGGGGAAACATAAAAAAATAAAAATAAAAATCATCCCTACTGAGTATACGTGTATGAAGGGAAAAAAAGTATTACGGAATATCCTACTTTTTTGTAGCCGTATTTAAAATAGCTCGGTAAAGCCCATTAGACCTCCCAAAATAATAAAACAGAAAGAACAGCGTGAAGATACTGAAGGTTTGAGAGGAAGGAGGTGGGAAGCTCAGATTTTTCGCATTTAACTCTTGTTAAAAGATGGCACCTCGTCCCGCAAAAGGGTGGGGCTAATGATGGCAATGCCACAGCTGTTTCCTGTTTACCCGCGTAAATTACCCGCCATAAAGAGCATCCAAGACGATCTGAAGTGAAGTGGTGTATCCATCGATGAAGAGCGCATAGCTTTTTTATTCTTTAATGCATTTAGGCAAGCAAGAGTTAGTTGAGAAAGCAAAGGTAATTTTAAAATAAGCTGCCATCGCGCTTTATTAATGGAAAGAGGAAGCTATCAGCTTGTGTTGCTTTGAACCAAATAATGAAACTTGATTTAGGTTTTCTCTCCGGCCGCAAGCATAACGACGTTAGAAATGAGTAGTTCTTTTATGTTAATTGACAGAAGAGTAGACTACTTTCGGGTAAACAAGAAACTTTGCATTTATTTTTAAATATGAGCGGTATTTAGCATTTTTCCTGTATCAAGATCGAAATCGTTGGTTTTCTAATAAAATATTCGCGTTCCTTGTTTGCTTCCATTATTTGATTTTGAGAAACATTAATTTCTTATTTATAATAGGCTATTAAAATATATGCTTCACGCAAAACTCTGGCAAAATAATGTTTTTTTTTTTTTTTTTTTTTTTTTTTTTTTTTTTTTTTTTTTTTTATGTTGTTATTAAATATTTTATTTGAAGGAAAACTTTTAGTGAAATTAGGGCCAGACAATTTTCATTCAGTTTATAAAAGTTTGAAGTTCTAATTCAGATTAGAACAGTACTGATAAAAAATTATTGATTATAAATACAGGCCTGCGGAAATAATGTTTGATTTCTTTCGGCACTGTTTTAACCGTCTCTAATGCTTTTCGATACGCCGAGGTCAGAGCCAAGCGTTACACCACAAAGTGAGTATGAAAATTAAAGAAAATCTAGCTGAATCAAAAAGCTTAAAAAAAAAAAACCTTAAAAATAAGCTATGTACATTTTATAAATTTGTCACGTTTGTCATATAGCTGCCACAAAGTCGCATCTATCCGGTGTCTTTGGTGACTAATCTTATCAAAACTGAGTGTAAGATTTTAAAACTTCACATAAAATTAAGTATATATATATAAAAAAAAAGTATAATGGCCTTTAAAAAATATATATATGCTTTCTTATTTATTATTATTATTATTATTATTATTATTATTGTCGTATGGCACTTTTATAGAAAATAGGCTATGCTAATGGAAGAAGATTAGGGAAAATTAACAGATTTAAATGGGAATTTTTCAAAATTAGCTAGCTATCGCCAAGTTTGCATCATATATGGAAACTCATTCTTGTCGCTTTTACAACTAGATAACAATATTTTTTCACGAAATTTTTACACGGGCTGTAAAACCGTTTTATTTATAACCAACAAAGATTTCAAAGATTTCGGAAAAAAAAAAAACCCAAGAAAATGGGCACTTTAAACGTCAATATTTTTTCGAGAATTTTTCGTTTTAAAATATAATTTCATACAAAATCGAGTTAAAGATATAAAATAATAAAAACATGATTTAAAAAATATATATAATCACGGGTCCGGGCAACGTCGTGCGGGTCAGCTAGTAAGGTACAATATTAAACACTATTTTCTTAATCTACGGATATTTTGTATATAGATAGTTTATCACTATAGTTTGAGAAAATATTAAATGGAATCTATTATTACTTACGTTTTGGCGTTCCTCTCTCTTCAGGCGTTGATCTTTCAATCGATCGCGACTCTTCGGAGAGATTCGGAGTTTCGGACAGTCGTTCGGGCCCATCGACTATCGAGTCACTGTCAGTTCTGTCCTCTTTTCCATCCATATACCCGCTATTTCCACTCGTCCCATGACCCATTGACGAGCCAGTCGAGTTTGCAGGACTTTGGTGAAATCCTGATTCTCCGCTTTGGTAACAATGACCCAGTAGTAAGGACTGCGATCCCGATATGTTATCATTGCCAGGTCCTTGGGAACCGTCCAGTTTAACACATTTCGCGGGCATAAAAGCAGAGCCATGGAAGGCCCCATTTCTGTCGTCTGACAGACCCAATGGTCGAAATGCCCCAGGATTGAAATAGCTGTTTCTGAACGCGTGAGACGCTAATAAGGGATGGTGTAAGGATAAGAGTGGAGAAGACAAGGTGTAAGGATCTGTTTGTCCAAACAGAGGCCTTACTGGGAAAGATGGATTTGGAAATGGCCCTGTGCCTGTTGTCAAACCTCCACCGTCTTTCCCGCTGTCTGTCCTGCCTTGTCTTGAAGCAAATGACACGTGACTCTGAGAATGAGGTGTAACATCAGCACAAGTCGAACTGAGGACCATGACTGCTGGACTGCCCATTGCATTTGACAGATAAGCTGAACCGTCTAAACCTCCCATGCAAAGACCCTAAAGCGAAAAAAACAAGAACACTTGTAAATGAAAACATATTAACAAACCTTAAGCTCAAAAAAATAAATGTCAATTTAATATTTCATAACCTAATTAAATTTTCAGCAGAGCTGAATTTAATTAGATATATATATATTATCCGATACTGGGATTTAAGTTCGTATCATGTTTGCTACTAAATATGTGTGCTCATGAATGACTTTCTATCTTGTGCTGCAAAGTGCCTTGCCAAAATACAGAAGAGGGAAATGCCAAACAGGATGTCGTCCTGGTAGCTCAAGTGGTTCAGCATTAATACTTTACACTAAAGGTCTGGGTTCAATTTCCGGTCTGGAAAATTTTCACTCTGTTGGTTGTACGCTGCGAAAGTGAAAATTTACATCCTTTATTTTTTTTATATTCCATTATTTTATATTGAAGCTTTAGCCGATAATTATTTATTATTGTTTAGTAAAACTAAATAAATTATTTTGTTATTTGCATTAAATTAAACTATCAAAAGAAGTGATGTATATTAATCTAGACATTTTAGAACTCTGCAGCACCGTGTCATTTACCGAATGCGCTGTCCGATAACTGACTATTTGCTGACACATTCACAAAAGTCATTTTTTTTCCTTAAATGCACGAAATTCAGAGGGGCTCTTATTAAGAAACCATGAAACCGAAAAGGGTTTCTCTTTTTTCTATAAAGAAAAATGATCTCCAGAAAATAGTGTCGAAGTTGGCGTTTTAAGCCAGTTTTCGTTGCGTGAAATTACATGAGTCAACATTCAATTACAGCCAAACCTCGTTATATAACATGAACACGTTTAACGCGAATTACTTTTAGCACAAACTGTTTCCGATTGCTCCGTCCATTTGTATGTAATGTATTTAAGTTCGGATAACACAAACTACTTTTAACACGAACAAAAAAGTTCCCTTTTTAGTATTCACGTTAACGAGGTTCAACGGTAATAACTGAAGATGTAATATTTTTCTTTAAAAAAGAAAACAAAAAAATCCTCTATTCGATGTTCTTGTGAATTTCGTGCTTTTATACTCGTATATAAAAAGTAACTCCGTGAATGCGTTAGGAGGTTTCGTTTTCTTTTTTTATAACGGCCTTAATTATTACATTTTGTTGCAAGGATAAATTAAAAAGTATTCTCTCATTGAAAAAAAAAAAACTGAAATAACTAACGAGATTAAAACACTCTTTCCCAACCTTATCTCTCTTGGTTATTAGAAATAGAAACCCATTTGATAATTTTAATTTAACGGATTTATCGAAAGTGTATGCGTGGTGAAATAATACCACAGGGGAATGAGGGGAGTTAAATCGAAGGTTTGTTTCCGAAAACTTTTCCCCAGCGGACAATTGGTCTTTGTCATGCTAAAGATACTCGGCTTTTACCTGAAAAGGACGGGTGACAGTTAAGCATCATTTATTTTGGGGCCGGCTTAAATTAGAGCTCTTCTTGAAAAAAAATGAAAACGAATTGAGTTTTTGAACCAAACGGATGAAAGGGAAATCCATTGCAATCTAAGTTAAATGGAATGTGTGAGAAACAAGTTACTTTATCAAATTAAAAAGTTAAATTTCGAAAAGTACTTTGTTCATTTTTGCTTATTTCTACTTAAAGTTACTTAATTACAAAAAGATTATTTATTAAAGAGAGGAAGAAATTTTAAAGGAATTCTTGATCACCCAAAAATTAGAGAAAGAGAGGAAAATTGTGATTAGGACATTGGTCTATTTTTACATTTTACGTTTTTCTTTCACACCTGAATTTGAAGGCGCCTATTATAATTATAATATAATAGTTAATTCAAATTTTCATGTATGTCTTCATTAAAATTATTCCCTGCTTCAGTGTCCCAATGAATATAAATGTATGTATTTTAATATTTAATTAATTGTTTCTCTTAATATTACAACGGTATCTCATCATGTGTTTTATTATTATATTCAATTTATCTACTCATTTTTTGGCTTACCACAAAAACTATAATATTATATAGTGTATTCAAAAAGTCGAAATTGATATTTTAAATTAACTAATATTCGATACATTGAAGTAGCCAAAATGCAATCAGTTATAATCAAATATGGGTACCTGTACATAAATTATTAGAAGACAAAAAGATAGGAAAAACAGAATAGTAATTTATAATCTGAATTAAAATCTCTCAAAAATTTTATGCGTGTTGTGATAAAACTGTATCGTAATTGTGGCTTGAACTAAAAGCCAGCTTTAAAAGTTAATAGAGCACTAAACTGCAATACACTGATTTTAATTGCGTTCATTACCATAAGATTTATTACTGTCCCTGAATAAATATATGATAGATGAATGCATCTAATTTTCTACATAAATATAAGAAAATAAGATGTGTTTTATTTGACATACATAGCACAGCGTTAGCACCGTACAATATTATGAGGGTTCGGCTCATTTTCCCAATCGCACGAAAGTATTTCTTGACTAAGTAGATTGTGTATACGCAATCTTTTACATAGCACCGTACCCCCCCCCCCCCCCTACTCACACACTTTTTTTTTTTTCAAAATAAATACCACAACTTTGTACAATGCACTAGCTACTGCAAAATTATCATGATTATCAATTTTGTGTTTCCATACGGGATGCTAAAACGACGTAATTCCTGGACTCGAAACCCCACGATGTTGAACGTGTCGGCCCTTTCACATTGGATGATATTATAACTGTTAGCAGCAATAAAATGACAAACGTAATAATTCGGCCAAAGTTCGAAAATATCATCCTGCATTATTTTACTTTTAACCCCCCCCCCTTTCTTTAATTACTTTTTTTTTTTTTTTTTTAAGTTTAAACAATCACAAGTATGTGCAAGTTAAAAACTATATTGACAATCAATCCAATAAGAATTACCTGAATAATGAAACATAAAATTCTTTCAAAAATCCTGGTCATTATTACTATAATTATGCTGATAGGTGACATGGCATGAATGCGTATTAGGGGTCCACAAATGTTAGTTTTTTTTAAAATTATTATTCTAACTTTGCTTAAAATTATCTTAGTCATAACAAACTAAAATATTTCATATTTCACTTATTTTCCATACGAAAATTGAACAGCACAACATTAAACACCTAAACTCCGCATTTACTGGTCTATAAAACCAATTTTCAATGTGAACATCACTTAATGTCGCATTACAGCAGTACAATTAACCCCGAACCCCATGGCACATCTTCAATTCGATTATACAAAATACTAATGCTCTAGTTTTACTTATTTTATATTTATAACAAAAAATATTTCGAACAGCAAAATATATTATTTTTTATATCTCTGTATCGATTCTTTATATAAACAAAAGTTTGATGTTTTTAAAGTTTTATCCACAGCAGTCAACAGTGATTTTTTAATGTAATGAAGCTACATGTATTACCAGTTCTTCTAATCTTTGTAATGAGAAAAACTTTAATGTGTATTTTAAATTTTCATAAGTAACTTTACTCTGATTTGGGTTATTACAGTAACCTAAATTTTAAAAGTTTATAGCATATAAAATTGAGGCTCAAAAACTTTTATTTACTCTGGATCTAAAATTGTGACGGAGACAACCGGCATGGAACACCTCTTTTTCCAAAATGTGTCATTTAAAAAAATAATAAAACTTTGAGAATCCGTATTTCATGCTAAGTATGTATTGTATAATTTCATGAAAGAAAATTGAAATTAGGAAATGAAATTCATTTCTTGTATGAAAACATTTCGTTAAAGAATATTAATATTACAGCTAACATACAAATATGAAAAAAAAGTATCTTTTGTTAAAAAATAATTTGTTTTTCATGAATTGTGTATTTCTTATTCACGTTTAATCGTAATAAATTAAGGAAAATCTCAATTAGTTATTTTACAATCCTATATATAGGATTGTAAAATATAATGTTAACCAATGTGGGTCAAATTATATTATAGGATTACTTCACTTGAATAAAATTCATTACTTTTTTTAACATGTACTTGAAACTTGGCAAATAGCTTTTGAAAATGCCATTTGTAAATTTTCTCACTAGGTAAAGTAACCTTTCAGAATGTTTCTGGGTAATGAGTAATCCTATAATAGATTTGAATCGCCATTCGTTAATATGGGATTTTACTATTCACGAGGATCACTGATGCGCCGTGTCAAGTTGACAAGTTTTGAGTAGCCACACTTTCAAGAAAAACGAAATTCAATGGGATAAGCCAAGACTATTCACTTAAACATTTTAAATCGGGTAGTGAATAAGTTCGGTACAAAGTTTCACTAAATTTCAAAACTCTTTGCAATACGTCGGACTTGCCGCAGAAACCAGTCTATTTACAGAGAGGGTGTATAACTCAATTTAACAATAAGTGAAGACTTTTACTGGGTTCACAAGGCTGTCAACATATTTTGTTCAAAAAGATTGATAGATCTACAAGGACATATCCAAAATCTATTTTCAAAAGTGTCTTCCAGATTAGGCGAATTTTCAATGGTTCAAAAGAGACCCGCATTTTACTGTGTGAGTTTGAACTTACTTGGGTGGTCTAGAAAATAAAGTGCAAGTTAATAGAATAGTTAGTAAGAAAAATATTGTTTGAGCGACTACTTCTAACGCATTTCTGAATTCATTTTTGTTCGGAAATGCATGAAATTGTTCTTATTCAGAAACTATGTAATTGAATGGCGTTTTCTTTCTTTCTTTTTCTTTTCTTTTTTTTTTTTTTTTTTTTTTGGTAAATACAGATTTCTCAGAAAATACTGTTTAAATCTAGCGTTTTTAACCAAATTTCCGGACGCGTCTGCGCAAGAAAGGACGTAAACCTGTCGTCGCATGACAACAATCGCTGATAACTCGATAATTTATTTATCAAAAAATGGAAAACACCATTCGATTACAATTCGCTTCAGTACGCAGGCCTTCTAATTTATTGTATGCCTTTTCGTTTAAAAAAGAGTCAGAAAATGTGTAAGAAATTTTCGCGTTGTTAAACAGGGAATTTAAGAATCGCCTTACGAAAAGTTAACGACTTTTTTTTCTTTTTAATGGAATAGTTTAATGCGGTTCTCAAAAAGAAAAAAAAGTTTCAGATCATAAACGTGATTTTTTTTTTTTTTTTTTTTTTTTTTTTTTTGACGAATCGACTCACTTTTAAACGCAAAAGCATAAAATTGACAGGTATGGCTATATATTAATTTCTCGAGCTATCGTTTCCAAAAATTCGCTTCAGAATGCCAACTTTGACAACATTTTCTAAAAGACCTTTTGTCTTTATAGAAATAAAGGAAAAAATTTAGATTTCATTAAAATAGTGATTTTGGACTTGAGTTACAGAAAATGAAAGTATTTCCGTAAAAGAAATCCGCAAAGAAAATCGGAAACTTAAAAAAAATGTCGGTTGTAGAGATCTCAGCTATCCAATGAAAAAAAAAATCGTTTAAAAATATTGACATGCAAACGAGATATTATAAAATAACTGCCCCATAGTATTAACATTAGAAAGCACGGGAGTTTTCGCTTGAGGGTACGGACCCTTAACGAGAAGAAAAATGTAAATAAACGAGCCAAAAACACTTGCAAACAATATAATGTTTTATGACCGAACGGATCCCATCTAGAATTTATAAATAAATCAATCTTCGAGAACAAACATGTAAACTCTAAGCATGCCAGTTCTAAAATTTCCCTTTCATCTCTAAAATAACCATATTTTCGTAGACTTGTAGAGATGTGCAACAGATCTAATTTGAAACATCCTGAAATTTTATAGATAAAAGTATTATATATCGTTAAGTAAGTAAACTATTTATGCTTAGTTTTATTTAAATTGCAGTCAAATTCAACTTGTTTTAAATATAAACTAATTAACATTATGAATTATTGAATTTATATACACAATAATTCAAAAAACCCATTCACAACTCACAATTTCATTAATTCAGCATTTTCCATAAAGCTACTTGAAGTAATTCGAAACACTATAAAAATTATAATAATAGTAAACTAAAAAAAAAAAAAAAAAAAAAAAAAAAAGACAATTTCTGATTGATGAATATTAGTTATGCATATAGTTATAGTTAATATGTTTTTAGCAATATAAATTAAAATTGTAGGCATAAGAAATAATGTAATGTTATTCTAATTTAGTACTTTTAATACTAAAATAAATATATTTCACACACCAATTTTTACATGCACATTAATTGTAATTATTTTAAGACATTGTATAATTATATAATGCGATGTTCATAAATCTCAATATCTTATTTTATGATTACAATGGTGCATGTTTGTATATTATTTCTTCTTCATGTGTTTGATCAGTTGCACGTTTTTGAGGTAAATCCTCTAATTTATTCCTGTATGTGTAAAAATATTTCGTTTCTGAAACATAAAATATAATATAATGGTAAAATGTTTCGTACAATTTAAAATCTTAATTTTTTTTCTGTTTTTTCTTCCAAAAATGTCAAATTCAAAATCCGTATTGAAGAAATTTCACTTTTACAAGCGATTTTTGTGTGTGCTTTTATAATTATTTTCCTAATTATTCCTTATAATAGTTACATATACAAAATATGTATTTGGCGTACAAGATGTTTATAACAATATATTTTTTCGAAATGCGCTCAAACTAAAATTTGAAGTGAAAATAAAACATTTCTATGTCCTTAATATTTATAATATATTAAGAACATATTTACATGAAAGTATATGAAAAGTATACATATGTATGCACAACGGAAATAAATAAACGTCTACTTTTAAATTAAATAATTTTAAATTTTATTTTAAAATTAATTTTGTGTAAGTACTATGTATAAAAATTTACTTAATCGCACCTAAATATTATTAATGTATTTAAATATAGCCTGACATTATGTATTGAATTACTTAAGTTAGTCATCAGTTATGTATTTGAGAGAATGCACCTTGAATATGTGTTTTATAGTTTTATCATACTCACTCACTAGTATTCGATTTTAAAAGTAATATATGTGTAAACATTACACTGCATATGTTTTTCAATTTATTATTATTTTTTAATATCACCAAACAACGGTCGATCCAGGAAAAAATTGGGTTCTCTTTGTAGCTCTTCCACAAAATCCCATTAGATAAATGTGGACCCATCACAAAATTCCCTTTCATTAAAGCGTAATAACTGATAATTTATTCATTTGTATAATATGCAAATAAAACAATCTGAACAGGAACGAAAAACTGTATGTATTTCGTAAATTTTCATATGAATATGTTTTTAATATTATATATATATATATATATATATAAATATTAAGAACACAGAAATATTTTATTTTTGTTGTCAATTAAAATTTTGCTTAAGCATGTGTACTGATTTAATACATCTTGCTTAAAAATATTGCGTTTTAAGCAGGGCGACTTAATTAAATTAGTATTAATAAATGCTTAATTTTGATTCGATCAACTGAATTTAATTTTCCCTACAAAATTTTATTTTTCATAAAAATATTACAAAATTCGTGTACAAATGGAGATTTAAAAGAAAGAAAGAAAAAAATCCCTTGTATTGCATAAGTTACTAAATTTTATGATTCCCCCCCCCCCCCCCCACTACTATTTTTTATTAGAAAAAAATGTAATTTTCAATTCTAAATTTTCGGTGATTAAATAACAAAATTTTTTTAGTAATTTTTTTAGAAAAAAAAGCGTAAAAGTTGTCAGATATGTTATTGACTCCTGCCAGATATAACTAAAGAGAGAGAGAGAGGGGTGGGGGGGGGGGGGGGGGAGAGAATGTTATGCTGTATTTTAAAAAAAAAAATTAATTTAATTTCAAGCTGCTGTAAGTGATTATCAAATCTTGATGCATTTTTGCTCAAATTTGTAGAAAAGTTTCTTTTTAAATTTAATAGCATAATTAAAAACTATATTTGAAACTGGTGCTCATTCTTATACGTTAAAAAAAAAGGGAAAAAAGAAGTATGCTACTGCTGGTAAAATAGTTAAAGAAAACTGTATAAGCTTGATTAGTGTTTATTTAACAATTTATAGTTAATATTTGGTTGAATTTAAATAGCGCTTACAATTCTATCACAATTTTTGATAGGATTTTTTTGTTTAATCGCAGAAAGAGTTTTACTCTGAAGAAAAATATCGGGCAAAGATTTCTAATCTGAAATAGTGGTGCCATGCTCCTTGGAAATTCTAAGGAGCACTTTGCTACAAACAAATCTTTTAAAATAATAAAAAAAAATCTAATTAAATTTTTAAATAAGTAATTAATAAAAACGAACATTATTTATAACAAAAACTCATGTGCGACCACAGTCAAATTCATCATATGCACATAATAAAAGATATATTTTGGTCAGATTTTTCACTGTAAGAAATATTAATTTATTAATTTACGTGTAAAATTTTTAAAGACTTCCAGCATGCAGTAAGTTTTTAAAAAGTTCATTTCCATGTAATAGTGAAATGAAAGTAATTTTATAGTTGCATATGCAAATTTAACTTTTAATGATAATAAATTTTCAAAAAATTAACTACATTTTTTTCACTTAACAAAGAGTTTTTAAAATTAGTTGTATATATCCATATGTAATAAAGGTAATGGCAGTATGATTGATTATACGCGTGGAATAGCAACATATACATAGAAACATTACATATGGAATTGAATAATATTAACATTGTATCTTACAAAAAAAAAAAAAAAAAAAAAAAAAAAATCACATATTTTTAATACATAACAAAATTATATTTAGATAATTTGATATTAGAAGAAGTAAAAGTACGAAGAAACAAAGTTATTTAGGAAATACGAAATCTTATGCTATTACGAAAAGAATAAGTCAAACAACATTTAATTTCAGTATTAGAACGAATTTAAGTGACCTATATCTTTTTTCTGCACATAAATATGATACATAAAATTAAATATAATAGTTAGAGGTTACATTAATGTAAATTTTCTTTTTCATTTCTATAAATGAATAATGCAAAAACACATTTTTATGATAACATATTATCACTATAAATTGCTTATCAGTTAACAAAGTGGACATAGATCATCTATTGCTTGAGACACAAGTAAAGAAGAGCTGAAGCGTACAGTGTAACGTGATGACGTGAACAAAAAAAAAAAAAAAAAAGAAAAAAAAGAAAGAAAGAAATCTTTTAAAAAGTGGTGCAAGGAAAAAAAAAAGTAAATTATCTGCAACATTAAAATAAGGAAGCTCTAGTTTATTATTAATGAAAAGTAATAAATAGTAAATGATGCTTTATATTTCTTTATAAGCAAATAAATAATTTGTTAATTACTTTGATATTTATATTTTAAAAAGTGTATTTAACTTAAAAGTTTACATCTAGTCATAAATTTCGAAAAAGCGGTTTTTTGCAAGTTGTATAGTTTTAGAGGCTGTTATTGACTATGAAGAGGGACTACTTTATGATGCTGGAATAGATTATTCTATGTAAGTAAAAGAAAAAAAAAATTATTATTATCGTACTGTAATTATAACCCAAAACTTAAAAGTAAATTTCTCAAATCAGTGATCACGATTACTCTAAAAAGCTGAATCGATTCATTTCTAACTCTGTCAGCTTTTTCTTATATAAATATGTAGTGCTAAAAACTAAGGATTTTTTTATTCGTTTTTATTTATTTTTTATCATAAATAAACAATCGTTTTTTTTTTAAATAAAAATTTAATTTTCTTTTCAGACAACCACCTCATTTCTAAAAAATATTTAAGTAATGTATTATAAAATAAAAATAAAGTCCAAGAAAAAAATTAATTGCTCAATGGGAAAATATATATATATATATACATGAAAAACACCATTTTATCAAATACATTTACGAATTATTTTTATTAAAAGAAGATGAGCTTTTTTTTTAAAGATTTTTAAAAGAAGATTATAACGCCTTTTTTACTGCGTTTAAAAACCCAGAATTAAATTATTGACAACTTTAAAATGTTGTTGTAATGTTTTCGATAATAAATAATAATAACAATAAAATGTTAATAAGGAGAATTCATTTGAATATGATTTTGTACTTCTTTTTTAAACAAAACAAAACAACAACAACAACAAAAAAAAAACAACAACATTACATTATTGTTGTACTAATCTTTAAAAAAATTGTAATATTTAATTAAAAAGTTATTTTATCTTATTAGGGCTTGATGTCTAAAAATGACCTAAATTTGCATTGAAAGAAAAACTAATGAATCAAAATATTTAAAAAAAAATTAAAATAATGAAGATTCGCTTTCTCGAATTATGAAAAATGATACCAAAAGAGTAAACTAACAAGAAAATTCATATAAATAAAATGTTGTACACTAGTATGACTTATTAAGTCATCTTAGTGTACTTTATTTTCCAATACATATTTTATTTTCTATTAATTATTTGATAATTTAATATCGAAACAATGAAAGCCTATATACAAAAACATAACCTTTTCTCTTTGAAAAGAAAATTACTTTATAAATTAATATGTAACACAGAAGTAAAATAGATATGTTTTTTTCCATGATAAAATAAAAAGAAAAGAAAAGAAAAGAAAAGAGAGGGAGGTTTCCAAAAATTACAACAGCTGTAAGAAGAGTATAATTTTACGATATGTTGAAGTAAATAAATGCATAGTAAATTATCTGCAACATTATAATTATAAATTTATAATTTATCGAAAGTAAATAATAATAATAATAACAATAATAATAATAACGTAAGCACTAATGAGGCGATGTAATGTGTTGTATTTTATATTTCTGTGTAAAGAAGCAAGTGATTATCATTGTACTTACACTTAAAAGAAAGCAAATGACTATCATTCTACACTTTAAAAAAAGCATTAATTTAAAAAAAAAATGCATATCAAGAAAACTCGATATGAATTGATGTTTAGAAACGATGACATAGTTAGCATTGAAAGAGGTGAAAATAATTTTAAGTAAAACGAATTTTAAACAAAATACTTTGAAAAATAAATATGTGGTAAATTATATGTAACACAAGGGGAAAAAAATATATACTCCCATAATTCAAAATTTTCGATAAATTATAGCAATGATGATGAAGAGTATTTCATTATGCAGTCTTTATGACTGATGAAATTTGTTCACGAGTAATGCGTCATTTGAAATATTCTTTGGTGATATCAACAAAGTTTATTGTAAATTTATTCTTTTTATGTATAAGTAAGCATAAGTAAGTATAAGTAAGCATAAGTAAGTATAAGTAAGCATAAGCACTAAGTAAGCATAAAATATTTTAATGTTTCTTTCAATTAAATTATAACAAATATTAAATTTATAAGAAAATTATACACTATAATTCTAGAATAAATTCACTTGTCAAGATTATGCTGTACATTAAGAACAAGTTCTTGATAGATTAGTTAATATCTCAGATTGTTAAAAAATATCTACATATTTGAATTTGTTAATATTTATCTCCGTATGTATGGCTTAGTACCACTAAAGTTTAATAACTCATCTCTTGTCTTTGTTAGTTCTAAATGCAATAAATGCTTACTTAGAAAAAAAAAAAAAAAAAAAAAAAAAAAAAATACAAGAAATAGTTCTTACCTGCAAACCTGGGAATTTGAGTCCCTGAGGAAAAAGTCCAGCTCTGGCTCGAAAGCGATCACTGTGGCTACTCATGCTTATTTCAAATCAATATTTATATCACTAAGTTCAAAGTCAACATCAACTGCTTAATCTGTTTTTAAGAAACCTCAGCTGATGCTTCAGTCGACAAAGTTAATAGAAAGCAAATCATAGCAAAGTTTATTCATGTTTCAATTCTAGAGTTCCAGAAAATCAACGTTCCAATTAATTTTAATCAGTTGTTGCAAGGTCGCCTTTTGATTTCAAGACAAACTTTGATAATGAAGTCAGCAATGTAGTTGTCCATCAGTTTTAAATATAAAGCTCATCGATCACTACTGTATAAACAGTAGCACTCCACGAAACCGGTCACTCAGTACCACGTCAAATTCCAACCACCTTAGTTCAAGTCTAGTGTATCACTGAACTCAAGTTCCCCGTCTTCTCAAATCCTATTAGAAGGAAGTACACTTCTAATACTTCCCCACTCCAGTTCCTCTTCAAAACTCTTCTTCCCCTGTTCATCTGCAGTCAGAAACTCCCCCTTCAAGGGGTGCATATCTCTCCCCCCTCAGAAGTTCAAACCCCCCGCTGATTGGCTGAAAGCTCTGTTCTCTGTGTGGCCGAGTACTGAAAGCCCGACAACTTTCCATTGGATGACAGCAAGTTCGAAGAGGCGTGGCATTAGGGTGCAGTTTTTGGACTGGGTGGGTTTATAGTGAAGTCCGAAAGATGCGGTAGAGTTTTGTCACTTGTGTGGGAAGTGGGGGATCATCTATTACATTGATTAGGGGGTAGCACTTTTGCGGTTGGTAGGGGGTCTTTTCTTTTGCGACTGTACCTTTAATTGAAGAGAGAATATAAAGCTGTCACTTGGGAGAAGTGAGATACGGGAAAAGTTAAATGACTGTTGAGAACCATGTCAAGTACTTTGTAGTACAGAGTGGGTTGTATTCTTTTGTGAAAAGAACATGCTTTCCCAAAGAGTGAAAAGTCTTTTCGGAGTTTGTTAGAAAGGGGTAGTGAAGTACCTTTTCAGTTGTGGATATTTTTCACTGAAAAATTTCACTGATAAATAATTAGTGTTTTTTTACTTAATGTTTGCTAAGAATTCTTAAATAATTTTACAAATATTACTTTCAAAATAAACAAAGATTACTTGGACTTTGTTCAGTTACAAATAATTTAATCTTTTCGTAATTTTCAAAATGTTCTTCACTCGTAAAATGTTTTTTAATTATTATTTTAAACTGAAACGACGAATTAAAACAGTTAGAGAAGCAAGAAGTTGGCTTTTATTACTATTATTATTATTATTAATAGTATTGTTATTATAGTTATTATTATCAGAAGTGCAGGGGGATCATTTATTTACATTGATTAGGGGGTAGCACTTTTTCTGTTGGTAGGGGTCTTTTCTTTTGCAGCTGTACCTTTAATTGGGGAGCTAATATAAAATTGTCACTTGAGAGACGTGGGATATGAGAAATGATAAATGACTGTTTAGAACCATGTTCAGTACTTTGTAGTACAGAACGAATTGTACTCTTTTGTGAAGAGAACCACGTTTTCACAAAAAGTAAAAAGGATTTTCAGAATTTGTTGTTATAGAAGGGGTCGGCGTAGGAACTTTTTCAAATGCAGATTTATTTATTATTATTATTATTATTATTATTATTATTATCATTTTCAAATTAAATTTTCATAGTGATTGATAACGGCATTTAGAGTTTAGTTTTAAATAAGACGCGTGACTATTTTTGAAATAATGATTTCCCAGTGTTCATAACTAGTTTTTAAACGATTTTTTATGTGTTTTCTGTTTTCTATTCTAATAACTTTAAATAATCTTTTTGCAATTATCTATAAGCTCTGCACGCATAAGATGTTTTTAATTACTCTTTTAAACTATAAAGACGAATTTTAAAACTTAGAGAGAAAATCGATTAAAAGTTTTAACCGGGTTAATCGAAGTTTCTTAAGGATTAATTGAATTTTTAATCGATTTCTATTTTTTTTTAGATGATTGTAATTTTTATTTAATTAGTTAAAGCTTCACCAAAAAATAAAAGTAAATTTTTTTTTATTAGTAAATACAAGCATATTTTAAATACGCGCTCATAATACAACAGAGCAAGCGGAAACTGCACAAAACCTTACGTTACTGAGCAGCCGCAAACTCAGTTGGCCTAGTCAAGGGCAGGATGATGTATGGTATTCAGACCCCCTTCGAAATAAAAATAAAATGGAAACAATACTAGTATTTTAAAATGGGAATTAAAAAATTATTTTTTATTTATTTTTATGTGTATATATACATATAAATACATTTTTTTTCAAGTTTTTAAAAAATGTAATAATAATTAATTATTTAAAATCTTAAAAAAAAAAAGTTTCTTTACTCTTTAGTCGCATGTACGGACTTTACCTTTATCGCTACAAAAATCGTCTGCCATCTTATAAAGTTTGGAACTGCCTTTGAAAACAAATCAAATAAAACAGTCAGAAACAAACAACAGCAACAAAAAGATTATTAATTTTATAAAATTTTCTAATCCTGTATTGAATAAAATCAATTTACAACATGCCATTAACAACAAATGTAATATTTTTTCAATAAAAAATTTTATTATTCACAAAACGTATAAATACAATATCACATTGCATGTAAAATTTTTAATTATAATTCTTTTGCAAAACAATTACACTCTTCAACTAATTACCCCTATTTTTGCAATGAACCACAGTATAAAAATATGGTAAACCTCGTTGACACGAACTCACTTAACGTGAATTACTTTTAGCACGAACTGCCCCGTCCAGTTGTATGTAATGTATTTAAGTTCGGATAGCACGAACAAAAAAGTGTTAGAGAACCGTCGGTAGCATAATAAATTTTCTATCTTTATAAATTGTTATATCAGTCTTCATATTTTAATTTACATTTTCATCTTTTGATAATGGTAAAAAAGATTGGTTCAGCTTACCTGAAGTTTTCCTTTTGCGCTTAGAGTAATCCACAGTATTACACCAATATTTATCCTTTCGATTCATTGATGTATCACTGTTTTGGAGTAATAAACAGTATTAGCAGAAAATAATAAATTGCGTGAAGTAAGTAGATCCATTTTCCTTTGAATATAATATTATTATTGAAATTCTTGGCTTTATATATACATTTGTATCGCGTTTGGAGTCTGCATAAAAGTGCTCCAATTTTGCATTAAATTTGAGATGTTTACATCATATTTACATGAGCGTCTTTACTGTTCGGTTACATTTTAGATACTGAGAGATTGTTATTGAGTTCTCGCGCGCGGCATCACGTTGTAGGTTGAAGGAGAGAGTCTGCAGTATTTCTTAGCTGATTAGTTTCGACATAAAGTGCATCTGGTTTTATTCACTATGGTTTGCAGCTGCGGTTATCACTTGAGGTACTAGAGTTAATTGGGGTCTGGTTTTTAACATGTTCTAAGTGTTCTTTCGATCGTTCACAACACGTGGAGATTATTAACGGCATAAAAGGTTTCTCCGTCAAAAAGTTTCCCCTTGAGTGTTCGCGTTAACGAGGTTCGACTGTATATAAACACCACACATGGACATATTACTTGGTAATCTTAATATCGTTGCACAACAAAATTTAAAAACAGTAATTCATTATGATACTAAATTTCGCCTTCCACATAAGTGTTCCATTATATTTATTATTATGCAGTTTATTCAATAAGACTTATTTATATATAAAATTGCTATTGAATATAACAAACCAATTGTGTTTTTTAATGAATGGAAATTTATAGTTATAGATAAATTCAAAAATGAAATTATAAATAATACTCAACATGTTTCACAGGTTGCTTTTAAAACATAAGTAGAGAGAAAATGGGGCTCCGGCCTCAGGAGGTGGAGTGTGGAGTGAGGAGGGAGGAGGGCTCCTCCTCCCGAAGTGTCCTCCTCCTCTTCCTCCTCCCGAAGTGCCCTCCTCCTCCTCCCAAAGTGCCCTCCACCTCCCAAAGTGCCCTCCTCCTCTCAAAGTGCCCTCCTCCACTACTTAAGATAAGGGGATTAATTAAGGATTAGTGTTAATTAATTTTAATTGCGGGACTTAGAAATTTTTCGAGGCCATTTTTTTTTTTCGCGGAGAATTTTCTACTAGAATACGAGGTGTGTTTCAATGGATTTATTTTAGCGAATTAGAAATTTAATTAATTTTAATTAGGGAACTTAGAAATTTTTTGAAGCAAAATTATTATTATTATTATTTTTTTTTTTTAACGAGAGTATGCAGTTTGATTATGAGTGTATGCAGTAGAAGTGAATGATTAAGTAATTAAAAATATTAACTAAAAATAGTAATTAATTAATTTTAATTGCAGAACTTAAGAATTTTCGCGAGATTTTTTTTTTTTTTTTTTCAACGAGAGTAGGGTATTCGATATACATGTTAGAGGAGAATTTTAAAAGTCAATAATGGTTTAATTAAAAAGGGTGATTAATTTTAATTGAGGAACTTAGAAATTTTTTGAAGCAATTTTTTTTTTTTTCAACTAGAGTATATAATAGCGGGTAGAATTTTAGAGTTGAATGGAAAATAACAATACATTTTTGGTGCTGCCATCTATCGTTTGAATTTAGTACTTTTACAAAAA
The DNA here is from genome assembly GCA_963931845.1 of Maratus michaelseni. Lineage (NCBI taxonomy): Eukaryota > Metazoa > Arthropoda > Arachnida > Araneae > Salticidae > Maratus > Maratus michaelseni. The sequence goes on along the minus strand of OZ007592.1, from coordinate 178,009,941 downwards.
GTCTGGCTGAGGATCGAACCCTCACAAAATGAAATCATAGCACACTGATTTACGTTATCTTAACCATTGTGCTATGATTTCATGTCTCAGAAAGTATTTTAAAAGAAGAGGTCTGTGATATCACCATATGTGCAGGTCATACGTTTTCAGTGTGCGAATTATTTTTGTAGATTATTAACCAATGATAACTATTTATTCACGAACCAATCACACAGGAGTTTTTATAATCATGCGCGCCCCCTAGATTGATATAAATTGATGTGAATCCTGTTCATTACATTATTCATTACATTGTCGTTGATGTGTAAGGTTGTATGATTTAAGTGGAACTCGATTTAAAAAAAATGTCTAGTGTAGAAAATCAAATATCCTTCCTGATACCCAAAGAAGAACCTCTAACGATGGACATTACCCCCAAAGAGGAACCTGTTTCGAGTATTGAAGTGAAACCGTCATCGTCAGGAGAGATCAAGTTACCCCATTTTTGTGAACTTTGCAAGAAAGGCTATTCTACAAAATTTGCGTTTAATAGGCATATGACTCATCACTCAGATGAAAAAGTTCTTACCTGTGGTGTTTGCGGAGAAACCTTCATTTGGAAATATGATTTACGAAATCATGCTAAGACTCATTCAAGGACATATAATTGTAAGCTGTGCAATATGGTGTTTCCACGATATTGTGATTTGTATAAACACAAGAAGATTCATAACACTTCCAAACCGAAGAAAACGACCAGGTCTTCCAAACAGCAAAAAGATGAACAGCGTAGAATACTGATTAATCGACTTTGTAATTTATTGCAGCAAGTATGCAATTCCTATGGGCAAACAAAGTAACTTATGACGTCATCTATTTTTCGAGTTATATGATTGGATTAAGCCTTTTAACTGTAACTGAGACTGATTTTTTAACCTATATAAGCAATGGATCCAGACACCTCAGCTAATTCTGTATAAACTTTAAAGAAGATTGTAACCAAGTATCATGGCAAAAAGAAATCACGAACAAGTGCTTTCGCCTAATAAACGTTCTTGTGTAGATTCACCTTTAGTATCAAGAATTGAAAGCACTGAAGGCCTTGTCTACATTGACGAAACAACCTCTTTTCCGGACACCTGTTGTGAGCCCACCAAGGATATATTGAATGAATTTTTCATTGACTTTAACTTTGCAAAACCTTCTACCCCAACGACATCCCATGAACTTATTCAAGAATCTTCGCAAGAACCCATTCAAGAACCACTACAAGAATCAACTGCTCATGCTTCGAATGATGACTCATTTGTATTTTGGAAAGAACTTGGAAACTCAATCTTTTTAGGGTTCGAGTTACAGAATTCTGATTATTCTATCCACATAAGGGAATTTACGTCTGAAGGAATTCCCACCCAGAATGGAATTACTATGGACATCCAGACTTGGTATGAGTTCCAATATAAAATCGTTGCCTTTAATTTAAGATACAAAAGTTCCTCCTTCGTTAGCAATAACAAAATGTTAGTTTTAAATGAGGATAATTCTGTTATGTGTCTTAAAAGTTTAACGAACGATTCTCATATCAAATTAAACAATTATCAATTAGAACAATTAAAAGAAAAAACCTATAAACTGAATAAGAAATTGATTCATCACCAGTATGAAAAACATTTACCTAACTTATTAAAGAAAAAATGTAAACAGGCTACAATGACACAAGAAAATGAATTTGTGTTATGGTCTAAACTAATTTTCTACATCGAGAATAATATTATAAGTATATTTAATGAAATTTATCAATGTACGGGATGTGTTTTTAGACATCCAAGTGTTAGCCTGCATTCGTGTTTTACATTTAACAACCGTGAAAAATTTAAACAGGTTGGAGATATAATTTTAATGCTGGTTAATTTTGATGATGTACTGTCCATGTTTTTAAAGAAAGTGGATTTTGTTAGCGATCACTTTTTATGTAACCTGAATGTACAAACTTTTAAAAGCGTATTGTTTGAATAAACTATCTTGATTTTACATCTGTGTCATTATTTCTATAAAATACATGTTTAAAATACAGGCAATAAACTTGATTAAAATATAATAAACTGAATGACTATACAAATGAATGAAAAAAAAAAATACTTATACACCAGATTGAAGAAAACATGTCTTGCCCATACCACTACTTAAACTGTTCATCTTATCTAAGGGGGAATCCCCACAAGTGAGATCATCCTATCCTGTGCCTTCATGACATCACCTGGGATATCACTACGCATGCGCGAGCTTATCTAATCAGTGATAAGATTATCAGATAACAACCCCTATATAAGGTCGAACATATCGTGAGGAATCATTGCTTAGCTGTTCCTGCCTCGGTGTTCCTGCTTAGTTCGTGAATATTCCTTGACTTGCTTGCTCAGTGATTTTCAACGTGTAAAAATGTCTTCAATCATCTTTTCGGATAATGGCTTGAACGTCCAATATATAAGTGACTTTATAGAGAAAGCCCATGCTGATCGTTATTTGACGGAGTTAAAAACATTACCATTCTACAGACCTACTTTTCATTTGCGAGGAAAGGATGTAAAACCTAAGCGATTGGTTTTAGCTTATGGAGATCCCAATACCAGCTATGCCTTCAGTGGAACAAGTGTGCCCTCCAAACCTTGGACTTCACTTATGATTGAACTTCGTGATAAAGTGGAAAGAGAAACAGCCTGTACTTTTAACTATGTGCTACTTAATTTGTACCAGGATGGAACTACCTATATCAGTCACCACAAAGATAATGAATCCAGTTTAAATGCTATGTTCCCTATCACAGTACTCAGTTTTGGTGCTCAAAGAACTATTGAATTCAAGAGACCTAGTGTACCCTCGACATTCATCAAGCTAGAACATGGATCCTTCTACAACATGTTGCCACCTACCAACGAATTATTCACACACGGCATCGGAGCAGAACCTGCTATTAAAGACGTTCGAATTAGCCTCACTTTTCGACATTTAATAGTTCATCCTCTTGATTTGAAAAAGCCAAGACTGGACTTGATGAATGATCCTGAACTGAATTTAGACTTGTTTGCTGACTATTCTACACCTACCACGTCTAAACATGTTTCACCATTAAACAGACCTGAAGAGAAACTGTCTACACATACATTTCATGAATCAGATGGATATTTCTCAATTCCTTGGAATCTTGAATGGAATACCTGTGCTCAAATTGAAATGGATAAAAACTGTAATTTGAAACTGCATATAAGAATTTTTAAAGAAGGTGCACGCGGCGAATTATTTCCAACCAAAAATGGCATTGTAATGACACCTTTAACGTATGATCATTTCCAACAAAATATGATCAAGTTCAACTTTTATTCTGTGAAAGACAGTTACGTGTCCAATAATCAACTTTTAACAGCATTTTCCGATGAAGGACATTGCATATTACAACAGATTTTCAAGGCTAACCAACATAGCTTTCATTTTAAACCAGAAGGAATACGTTTATCTATAGATCAATTTTTAAAATTACGTGAAGCAATTCCTGAAATTACCGACTGCATGATTGATATGCTTCTTGTAAAAGCGATTCCTATGTCTGTATTACGAAAATCAAAAAAGTGTATTCAGACACACACTAATGAGGATAGTGCGAAGAAGCATTTCCTTTCTTGTTTTGACCAAGAATTAGAAAGATCTCTTAATCAAGTATATACTTGTTATGCCTGTACCATTAGCCAGTTATCGCAATTAGACCATGACTGCTTAAATACTTCATTAAGAGAAAAATTTGTTCTGTATAGAGATAGTGCATTATTAAATTTTAATGTCTATCAGTTTGTGAAGAATCTCACAGCAAACTGTCTTTGTCACTATACACCTGCATTTTTTGATACTTTGAATTCAAACTTTTATGTAAACTATTTAGAAACTGTGTTTGTAAATTCCCATGAAGTCTTTTAAAACTACAAAATGTTTGTAACATTTGCTTGAATAAATTTTTTTTTTTTTTCCCTAAATAATTTCTATGTGATTATTTCATATCTTTAAGTGTTTCTTTTTTTCAGATATGAGATATGTAGAAAACAGTTTACAGTTACGAAAAGTAGTTTTGAACTAAGAAAAAAAAAAAAAAGTTTTAAATAATTTTTGAAAATATATTAATGAATACTCTACAAGAGTTATTTAAGAGAGAAAAGTTTTATTTATGAGAAAGTATTTATATTTTAAGAAAGTTTTAAGATTGTTCTCAGTTCAAAAAAAAAAAAAAGTATACTTTCTGACACATTTTTAAATTTAATATTTGTTCACAAATGTGTCAGAAAGTATACTTTTTTTTTTTTTTGAACTGAGAACAATCTTAAAACTTTCTTAAAATATAAATACTTTCTCATAAATAAAACTTTTCTCTCTTAAATAACTCTTGTAGAGTATTCATTAATATATTTTCAAAAATTATTTAAAACTTTTTTTTTTTTTTCTTAGTTCAAAACTACTTTTCGTAACTGTAAACTGTTTTCTACATATCTCATATCTGAAAAAAAGAAACACTTAAAGATATGAAATAATCACATAGAAATTATTTAGGGAAAAAAAAAAAAAATTTATTCAAGCAAATGTTACAAACATTTTGTAGTTTTAAAAGACTTCATGGGAATTTACAAACACAGTTTCTAAATAGTTTACATAAAAGTTTGAATTCAAAGTATCAAAAAATGCAGGTGTATAGTGACAAAGACAGTTTGCTGTGAGATTCTTCACAAACTGATAGACATTAAAATTTAATAATGCACTATCTCTATACAGAACAAATTTTTCTCTTAATGAAGTATTTAAGCAGTCATGGTCTAATTGCGATAACTGGCTAATGGTACAGGCATAACAAGTATATACTTGATTAAGAGATCTTTCTAATTCTTGGTCAAAACAAGAAAGGAAATGCTTCTTCGCACTATCCTCATTAGTGTGTGTCTGAATACACTTTTTTGATTTTCGTAATACAGACATAGGAATCGCTTTTACAAGAAGCATATCAATCATGCAGTCGGTAATTTCAGGAATTGCTTCACGTAATTTTAAAAATTGATCTATAGATAAACGTATTCCTTCTGGTTTAAAATGAAAGCTATGTTGGTTAGCCTTGAAAATCTGTTGTAATATGCAATGTCCTTCATCGGAAAATGCTGTTAAAAGTTGATTATTGGACACGTAACTGTCTTTCACAGAATAAAAGTTGAACTTGATCATATTTTGTTGGAAATGATCATACGTTAAAGGTGTCATTACAATGCCATTTTTGGTTGGAAATAATTCGCCGCGTGCACCTTCTTTAAAAATTCTTATATGCAGTTTCAAATTACAGTTTTTATCCATTTCAATTTGAGCACAGGTATTCCATTCAAGATTCCAAGGAATTGAGAAATATCCATCTGATTCATGAAATGTATGTGTAGACAGTTTCTCTTCAGGTCTGTTTAATGGTGAAACATGTTTAGACGTGGTAGGTGTAGAATAGTCAGCAAACAAGTCTAAATTCAGTTCAGGATCATTCATCAAGTCCAGTCTTGGCTTTTTCAAATCAAGAGGATGAACTATTAAATGTCGAAAAGTGAGGCTAATTCGAACGTCTTTAATAGCAGGTTCTGCTCCGATGCCGTGTGTGAATAATTCGTTGGTAGGTGGCAACATGTTGTAGAAGGATCCATGTTCTAGCTTGATGAATGTCGAGGGTACACTAGGTCTCTTGAATTCAATAGTTCTTTGAGCACCAAAACTGAGTACTGTGATAGGGAACATAGCATTTAAACTGGATTCATTATCTTTGTGGTGACTGATATAGGTAGTTCCATCCTGGTACAAATTAAGTAGCACATAGTTAAAAGTACAGGCTGTTTCTCTTTCCACTTTATCACGAAGTTCAATCATAAGTGAAGTCCAAGGTTTGGAGGGCACACTTGTTCCACTGAAGGCATAGCTGGTATTGGGATCTCCATAAGCTAAAACCAATCGCTTAGGTTTTACATCCTTTCCTCGCAAATGAAAAGTAGGTCTGTAGAATGGTAATGTTTTTAACTCCGTCAAATAACGATCAGCATGGGCTTTCTCTATAAAGTCACTTATATATTGGACGTTCAAGCCATTATCCGAAAAGATGATTGAAGACATTTTTACACGTTGAAAATCACTGAGCAAGCAAGTCAAGGAATATTCACGAACTAAGCAGGAACACCGAGGCAGGAACAGCTAAGCAATGATTCCTCACGATATGTTCGACCTTATATAGGGGTTGTTATCTGATAATCTTATCACTGATTAGATAAGCTCGCGCATGCGTAGTGATATCCCAGGTGATGTCATGAAGGCACAGGATAGGATGATCTCACTTGTGGGGATTCCCCCTTAGATAAGATGAACAGTTTAAGTAGTGGTATGGGCAAGACATGTTTTCTTCAATCTGGTGTATAAGTATTTTTTTTTTTCATTCATTTGTATAGTCATTCAGTTTATTATATTTTAATCAAGTTTATTGCCTGTATTTTAAACATGTATTTTATAGAAATAATGACACAGATGTAAAATCAAGATAGTTTATTCAAACAATACGCTTTTAAAAGTTTGTACATTCAGGTTACATAAAAAGTGATCGCTAACAAAATCCACTTTCTTTAAAAACATGGACAGTACATCATCAAAATTAACCAGCATTAAAATTATATCTCCAACCTGTTTAAATTTTTCACGGTTGTTAAATGTAAAACACGAATGCAGGCTAACACTTGGATGTCTAAAAACACATCCCGTACATTGATAAATTTCATTAAATATACTTATAATATTATTCTCGATGTAGAAAATTAGTTTAGACCATAACACAAATTCATTTTCTTGTGTCATTGTAGCCTGTTTACATTTTTTCTTTAATAAGTTAGGTAAATGTTTTTCATACTGGTGATGAATCAATTTCTTATTCAGTTTATAGGTTTTTTCTTTTAATTGTTCTAATTGATAATTGTTTAATTTGATATGAGAATCGTTCGTTAAACTTTTAAGACACATAACAGAATTATCCTCATTTAAAACTAACATTTTGTTATTGCTAACGAAGGAGGAACTTTTGTATCTTAAATTAAAGGCAACGATTTTATATTGGAACTCATACCAAGTCTGGATGTCCATAGTAATTCCATTCTGGGTGGGAATTCCTTCAGACGTAAATTCCCTTATGTGGATAGAATAATCAGAATTCTGTAACTCGAACCCTAAAAAGATTGAGTTTCCAAGTTCTTTCCAAAATACAAATGAGTCATCATTCGAAGCATGAGCAGTTGATTCTTGTAGTGGTTCTTGAATGGGTTCTTGCGAAGATTCTTGAATAAGTTCATGGGATGTCGTTGGGGTAGAAGGTTTTGCAAAGTTAAAGTCAATGAAAAATTCATTCAATATATCCTTGGTGGGCTCACAACAGGTGTCCGGAAAAGAGGTTGTTTCGTCAATGTAGACAAGGCCTTCAGTGCTTTCAATTCTTGATACTAAAGGTGAATCTACACAAGAACGTTTATTAGGCGAAAGCACTTGTTCGTGATTTCTTTTTGCCATGATACTTGGTTACAATCTTCTTTAAAGTTTATACAGAATTAGCTGAGGTGTCTGGATCCATTGCTTATATAGGTTAAAAAATCAGTCTCAGTTACAGTTAAAAGGCTTAATCCAATCATATAACTCGAAAAATAGATGACGTCATAAGTTACTTTGTTTGCCCATAGGAATTGCATACTTGCTGCAATAAATTACAAAGTCGATTAATCAGTATTCTACGCTGTTCATCTTTTTGCTGTTTGGAAGACCTGGTCGTTTTCTTCGGTTTGGAAGTGTTATGAATCTTCTTGTGTTTATACAAATCACAATATCGTGGAAACACCATATTGCACAGCTTACAATTATATGTCCTTGAATGAGTCTTAGCATGATTTCGTAAATCATATTTCCAAATGAAGGTTTCTCCGCAAACACCACAGGTAAGAACTTTTTCATCTGAGTGATGAGTCATATGCCTATTAAACGCAAATTTTGTAGAATAGCCTTTCTTGCAAAGTTCACAAAAATGGGGTAACTTGATCTCTCCTGACGATGACGGTTTCACTTCAATACTCGAAACAGGTTCCTCTTTGGGGGTAATGTCCATCGTTAGAGGTTCTTCTTTGGGTATCAGGAAGGATATTTGATTTTCTACACTAGACATTTTTTTTAAATCGAGTTCCACTTAAATCATACAACCTTACACATCAACGACAATGTAATGAATAATGTAATGAACAGGATTCACATCAATTTATATCAATCTAGGGGGCGCGCATGATTATAAAAACTCCTGTGTGATTGGTTCGTGAATAAATAGTTATCATTGGTTAATAATCTACAAAAATAATTCGCACACTGAAAACGTATGACCTGCACATATGGTGATATCACAGACCTCTTCTTTTAAAATACTTTCTGAGACATGAAATCATAGCACAATGGTTAAGATAACGTAAATCAGTGTGCTATGATTTCATTTTGTGAGGGTTCGATCCTCAGCCAGACTTTTTGTAAAAGTACTAAATTCAAACGATAGATGGCAGCACCAAAAATGTATTGTTATTTTCCATTCAACTCTAAAATTCTACCCGCTATTATATACTCTAGTTGAAAAAAAAAAAAATTGCTTCAAAAAATTTCTAAGTTCCTCAATTAAAATTAATCACCCTTTTTAATTAAACCATTATTGACTTTTAAAATTCTCCTCTAACATGTATATCGAATACCCTACTCTCGTTGAAAAAAAAAAAAAAAAAATCTCGCGAAAATTCTTAAGTTCTGCAATTAAAATTAATTAATTACTATTTTTAGTTAATATTTTTAATTACTTAATCATTCACTTCTACTGCATACACTCATAATCAAACTGCATACTCTCGTTAAAAAAAAAAAATAATAATAATAATAATTTTGCTTCAAAAAATTTCTAAGTTCCCTAATTAAAATTAATTAAATTTCTAATTCGCTAAAATAAATCCATTGAAACACACCTCGTATTCTAGTAGAAAATTCTCCGCGAAAAAAAAAAATGGCCTCGAAAAATTTCTAAGTCCCGCAATTAAAATTAATTAACACTAATCCTTAATTAATCCCCTTATCTTAAGTAGTGGAGGAGGGCACTTTGAGAGGAGGAGGGCACTTTGGGAGGTGGAGGGCACTTTGGGAGGAGGAGGAGGGCACTTCGGGAGGAGGAAGAGGAGGAGGACACTTCGGGAGGAGGAGCCCTCCTCCCTCCTCACTCCACACTCCACCTCCTGAGGCCGGAGCCCCATTTTCTCTCTACTAACATAAACAACCATATAAAAGAACTACAAAATAAATTTATTATCACTTATGTAGATAAATCACCAAACAATTATGCTATTACATGTAAAGAATTCTATAAACATTTAATTCACATATTTTAATAAAACTTCATTAAATATTGAAATTAATAATCGAAAATTATTAATTTTTCACAAATTAAAAAATTAAATGTAAAAATTTAAATTATCCGTACACACATTTATGTTACACACATTTTTACTCCAAAATTTCAAAAAAATTCAATTAAATTTCATATTGTTACTATTGGCTGTAATGCATATAATAATGCTGTTAGCAATTTACTTTTAAATATACTCACTCAGATCTATAATATAACGATTAAACATAATAATACAAATACACATTGTTTAAAAAATTAGCTTTCAGCTCATACATAAATTACAAAACATAAATTCTGTAAATTCATCAAAATATTTTATTTTAAGGATTTATTTAATAATATTAATATCATTGAAAAAAAAAATCTCAAATAAATTTAAAAGATTATATTTCTGTTAGTTATTTTAAAACATTATTAAACTTTGCTTTGCATCATAATTATATTATTTACAATAATATAATTTATCAACAATGCCAGGGAATTTCCCAAGGTGGAACAGCTTCCAATATTCTCTCTGATCTATATTTATATTACTATAGCAGGAATTCATTAGTTAATAACAATGACTACGTTTTCTATTGATATATAGATGATATTATTATTTTTTATTTCAATGACTTTAATATCACATACTTAATTAATTTATATCCCAATCAGCTCACATTAAGCCAAAATGATATGATTGATGATAATAAAAAAATTCTTGACTTAAAAATTATCGTCAATAATAATAATAAATTACTCTTTGACATTTACGATGAAAGAATTGCTTACCATTTAATGTAAATATTTTTACGAATTGCATGCTTCATGCTTACATAAATCAGTTTATAAAAATATAATACTGAGTTATCTACACAAAAAATAATATTTATGTTCTGACATGAATAAAAACAAAAATATTAAATTTATATGTAATCAAGCAAAACTAAATGGATAGCCAAATTACATGGTATATTCAATTTCAATTCATTTCATTAATTCTTGGGATGACATATTTTGTGTTTATATACAAAAAATATAAAGGTTAGAAGAAGTTGGGATCGATTTTGTTGGTTTATATATAATTTAATTATATACTAAAAAAAAATAATAATAAACCCCCTAAAATACACACTGTGGTCATTGCTATGACATTTCTATAAATAACTAATTATTCAATATATTTTATTATTTTAAAGTTATTGTTTCATGAGTGGTCAATTAAAATAAATTGATAATTTTATAATTCCAATACTTTAATAACTTATACTTATTATTTTAATTATTTGGAATACTTTGATGCTACATAAAAATTGGGTAATTTAAATACATTTAGATTAAATTGAATTTGATATTAAAATAGTGGTTATAAGTTAATGTTGAAACTATTTATTAATTATGAACATTATTTTCACAGTTATTTACGGTAATTAATGAAATGTATTTATATATTCATTAATGGATAGTTATACAATTCTTTAAAATAATTTAATAACAGATAATTTAAAAATTCTTTCAGCTAGTATTTGTATGTCTCAAAATTTAATTTGGTTTTATTGTATAAGAATTTTGTTTAATATATCAAATTTTATAGTTATTATTTTTAGATGTGGTAAAATTAATATACTTCTTTATTTAAAATTAATTTTAATAATTTTTTATATATTTATTTATTTTGAATAAAATATATATAGTTTGAAGAGCTTTATATTTTATTTTAAATATAAAGTTCTAAGCACTAAGGCAGCACTAATTACCAAATCATTTTAGCTATTAATATTTCATTGTGCTACAGAGGGCGCTCATGCTCTATTGTATTTTTTACTAGATAATAATTATACAATTCTTTCAAGTAACTGTTTTTTTTCCTCAAACTTTAAAATGGTTTTATTATAGTTTTCTTTGTTTTTAATTCTAATCTTTTTTTTCCCTAATATTTATGGATTTTCTTTCATCTATTAATGTTTCACATTAAATTACCGTAACTGTGGTCATACAACTTTTTTGCTATCTCATGTGCTCATTCAAATGCATATCAGATGCTGTTCTTGCACCGTGTGACATTACAACGCATGGTTTGTGAGTAATTTTGTTTATTATTAATTATTTTTCCTCGATTTTTCCTTTTGTTTCCTTCTATTAGTGCAATATATTGGCAGAAATATACTATTCTTGGCAAATATGCCAGTATATTCTATGAAATATTGCATTTCATTTGACATGTGACATGCGCTGCCAACTGATGATTACACATGGTCACATGTCTTTTTTCTAATTCCATTTTAATTTAAATTCATTTCTTATTCAAATTGTGATTGGATTTTATTTATTTATTTTTACTTTTCTTGCATCTCTTATCATTTTATTTATTTATTATTTTCTGCTTTTATCTTAACTTTTTATGTATGTATTACTATGCCATGTCTAATTTGGTGTTTCGGTAAATTTGTTTTTTGAGTTTATTAATTATTTATTAAATTAAAATATTCTTTTTTAACTTACTTTATGCCATCTTTAAATTTTTTTCTGGGTTCAATAGAGCTTTGCCTTTTTTTTTTTTTTTTTTTTTTTCATTTTACTATCTGTTTATATCTAAATTTCATTTCATTCTTCTGGCATCTTTTATCATTTTAAATATTTATTTTCTCATTTTTCTTTAAAATTATTATGTATGATTGGCTGTGTGCCGTCTCTGAATTGGACTTTCAGTTTTGATGCTTAAATTGGTTAATTATTTATTAACTTTATAGTATTCTGTATACACTTTATAACCTATCTTTAAAAAAAATGGAGATTTGGTCAGTTTTGTTGCTAGATCTTTATTTATTTATATATTTATTTAATTTAAAGGTTTATATTCATTTATCATTCTATTATATGCTGCTGCATTGATAAAATTGGTATGGAATGTTTCTATTAAAAAAAAAAACTATGATTATTATCATTGCTTTATACCAATAATACCACAATATTTAGCTTATTTTGGCTCTTAAATATCTGTTTGATAAGCTTCTGTTGGAAATACATAGTTAATAAAGTCAAAAAAATTTCGGACATTTTTTCTGATTCAAATTATTATTATTGAAATGTTTTTAATTCCTCTTTATGTAGTAACGAAATAGAAACTTATGAAAGACAAGAAGCTTTTGTTGTTGTTGATATAATTTTTATTATAATAATATTACTGTCATTAGAGGTACACTGTTAAAAAATTCTGTAAAAACACAGCAAACCCCCCCGGAGACTATCTCTAAATTTACACTAGTTCTCGGTTAAATTAATTCGATTGAGTTTCTCGGTCATCATTTTACAGAAATTTCCCTTTGTTTACATCAAATTTCCTGTAGGGATTTCCATGTCTTTATTTAGAGGTATTTTTTTCTATGTTATAACCTGTAATTCAAAATACACACTTTTAAAATTATTTTACAATTATATTAGAAACTTTAAAGAAGAAAATTTGGTTTTAGAATTGTTTTATTAAAAAATAGAATATTTTAGAAAGGAAAAATTCGTCTCTGCAGTTAGCGGGGATTTTTATCGACTATCACTTTGCAGTTTTTAATATATATAATGTTACACACATTTGCAATGCATGTTATTCTTAGTTTTAAAGATAAATCTAAATGATATATTACACGAGTGAGGCAAAAACAAACAGACAGTGGGTATATTTTTAATGTACAATTTTTAAAAAGCGTAATTCGCTGAAGTATTTTCATAATTCATGAATAGGAAACATATCTTAAATTACACGTATATTAATCCAAAGATGGCAATATCAAATATTAGTTAAATCTATTTAAAGACTAAAAAAATTAAAAGCTCTCTTAAGCCCCCATACTTATGACTAATCATCGCATTAAATACCTAATCGTTGAAAAGCTATGATAATCTTTTCAAGTACAATAGATTGTTTCCAACTTAATCATAAAAGATATCCTTGGTGCTGTACAGTAACTGCTCAATTCGTATATGGTCATGCTGTTTATTTATCTTCCAACCAGATGATTTGGTTTCAACTCCCCGCTATGGTCGAAGCGATAGTTTGCAAATTAAAATAAATAAACAAAAGCTATTAACATAAAACAAAATGTTTCCCTTCATCTTACAAGATAAATACCTGCGACAAGAAATCTATTAATTTATAAATAATAATAATATATTATAAATTTACAGTGTACTGTATAAATTTACCGAATAATTTCTCTTTTTTTTCCAGTACTTTTTTTTCTCTAATAATCTCTGCAATTTTACATAAGACTTAAGAAAATGGATTACCAGTAGATTCTCTGTAATTTCACAGAATTTTTTAAAATTGAAAACATACTATAAAAACTGCAACTTGGGAGAAGTGATACACGATATTCGCATAACTATTTAATTGGCTGTTTAGAATCATATAATTTTCTTTGTGCTACAGAGTATATTCTTTTGGGAAGAAAACATGCTTTTGCATTAGAGTTAGTCAAAAGTATTTTTAGAACTTGTTGTTGTTAGTAATGGAGCTACCTTTTCAAATGCGAATATTTTTCACTGTAAAAATCTAGAGTAATAATATGCTTAGTTAAAAAAAGTGACTATTTTTTAAACATTGGCTGCTAAATACTCGTAACTAATTATATAATTACTAATTTCACAACCAAGAAAGTTCTTCTGTTTTTTTTCTATATTTCATATATTTGTTTTTAACAATATTCCAAATGTTTTTTTTTACGCATATTTTTAAAACTTAGATGAATTTTAAAACTTGGACAGACAATTGGTTATTATTATTATTAATTATTATTATAAGTAGACTGGCATGAGCTTTTGTTTTCCTCTTTGTGCTGTATCTTTAATTGATTTCAAAGAGAATATAAACATAAAACGACTATTTAAAAACGTATCAAGTATTTTATAATACAAAAAAATTTTTTTTTTTTTGTAAAAAATACATGTTTTTGCAGAGTAAAAAGTATACTTTTAGGGCAAAATGATAACATTTTTCACTGTATGATTTCCGAGTCTTAGTGAGTTTGCATAGAGTTTATAAATGCCCTGATTGAAAGTACACGATATTTAACTATATTCTTAACTTATAATCACAAGTTTTAAAATGTACAGGAGCAAGAAATTCGGTTAAAAACGTCAACTTTAAAAGCATTTTCTGAAAAAAGTCTTCTATCTTTAAAGAAAAAAAAAAAAGCCAGTTCTATTACATAATTCCTTAATAAGAGAACCTGCCAATTCGATACATTTGCGAAGAAAAATAAACTAAAAAATGTGTCAGAAAGTACACTGTAAACTGAAATGTCTGAAATTCAGACACTTAAGTGACTGAAGAGGATGGTTTAAAAAAGAGACACTTTTATGTGTCTTAATTTTTCAGACGCTTGTTTGCGACTGAATTTCAAACACTTGAAATGTCTGAAATTTCGCCATTTTTTTACCCAGGCAAAAAGCTACAAGAAAATTTTAAAAAAGTGAAGTGCTGCCATCTATGTAATGTAATCACCTATATTTTTGAGTACGGGAGGATTCTTTTTCTTCCCATGCGAGATTCGATCTTGGGACCTTGGGGTTACGAGCTCAGAGCCTTACTGATTGAGCTATGAAGACTTGTGGAGTGAGTGCTTTTACATGGAAGTATAATGCCGGAAATAAGTCGGCTGCGTGTTGATATTGTTATAGGAAAGATGGTAATTTATTGGTGATGTCATAATACTTAGTTCTTTTAATTAATGAGGTTAATTTATTACTTAAAGGTTTTCTATTGTTAATGGATATTTAGAATGTAATTTGATTAATATAATTTATTAGAGAATTTTCTTTGCTTAACAAATAAATGGTTAGAACATAGTTTGATTCATTTGTTGCTGAGAAAATTGGAAATTTTGAAGAATATTTTGGGGAGATTTGGACAATTTAAAATGATGGCTAAGAGTGTAAAACGTTATTAGTTATGTGGGGGAAGGAGATATGAATTGTACATATTTTTTTAGTGTTTATGTGTTAAAAATTTGTCACAAACGGATTGTTCAAGGCAGTCTTGAATTCATCGGTGGATCGGCGGAAACATCTCGCAACCGGGTTTTCAAATTTAAATATGATTATTACAAACATCAAATTTAATCTTCCAAGTGACTGCATAATGATTTACACGGTAACAGCAGAAGTAAATACGCATTTTTTGTCTGTGAACCCCCTTAAAAGACAATTTTAATTTATATTTTTAAAGTTATGTGTTTTTATTGTAACTTAAATGGGGGGGGGGGGGGGGATTCAGGAGGGCAGAGCCTCCTGGCAGAAAAAAAGGTTTAATTTCTTTATTTTTAGAAATATTGTTAAAAACCTATTTTTGAATATTTAATAATTCTTAATTGTTAAATTTTACATCACTTTTGTGTTAAAGATTGTTTGCGTATTGAGCCCTGACACAAAAATCATAATTTAGCTTACTTCTTATAATAATTCTATAATTACTTCATAATAATTATTTGTTCATTCCCTTATATCTCGCTTATATTCTTATATTCGTAATAAGTATAATAATATCTGCTGCCATCTATTATCTCTTTTGCATATATATATTTCGGATACATTATTTGACATTGCTGGCATATACATACAGTGGCACGATTCCATCACAGTCATCGCGCATATATCATTATATCAAATAAGTTTCGTAACCAGTAGGCAAAGTCGAAAGGGGGGGGGGGGGGTTGAAATGGGGCTGATTTACAGCTTGTCTTTGCCTTTTCTATTTTAAGGATATATGAATATAGACAGAAGTAGAAAGGAAGTCCTCACTGTCATAAAACTTTTGATTATAAAATATTAAAATTCTTAAATGTAATAAATGATGTTATTCGTATTGAAAGATTATGAAATCTAGAGGGGGCTCAAGAGAAGTTGCTAGGAGGGACTCAGCTCACCCTGCCCCGTCTGATTACGGCCCTGTAATCAAATTCAGACTTTTAAGTGTCTGATTTTCTAAATGTCTGAATTTCAGACATATCATATAGTAATTCCGACATGTTTCTCAGTTCTTTTATACCCTGATCATAGTAAGACACTTATGTGTCTTAAATTGAGACATCTATTATGTCTGAAATTTTACATTCAGACACTTAAGTGTCTGAATGTAAAATTTGTCTGAATGTTTATATTTGTCTGAATTTAAGACGCCCCTAATTTGCAGTGTAGCCAATTTGGATTTGAGAACAGCCCTAAATACACGGAATTGGCAAGTATAATTATTCAGGAAATCGAGTATAGAGTTTTTATTTTATTTTTTATGTATTTAATTTACTTAAAAAAACAAAGGTTCATTTAAAAAACACTGTAAAATATAGCGTTTTAATCCAATTTTCGATACACGACAGCCCGAGAAAAGTCGTCACGTCAGAAAGTTTTTTATTATAAAGCGGGAAAAATTATATTTCTTAGAGAATCGCCTTAACGACGATCTTTTTTATATATTTCCTAAAAATATTATGACACCTGAAGTAATAACTAAAAGAAATTTTTTGTGGAGAATTTTAAACCATACTAATTCTATTGATCAAACATAAATAGATAAATAAATAAATAAATAAATAATTGCATTATTAATTTTTATTTAATTATAAATATTAATTAATAATTAAATTAATCGAAAATATATCTTCATTTTGGTTGTCTTTACTAAGTAACTTATGAAAAAAAAAGTATTGCCGACGTTTCCTTTTAATATTAATTCGTGTTAATATTCAGTTATTTATATTTCAGTAACCCATCAGGGATTCAAAATTGATGAGAATTTCTTTCTTTCTTTCTTTTTTACGTAATTTATTTAAAGTATTACTGTAGTAAAATTTGTTGTTATTGAACTTTTTAAAAAGTTAGGCTCAGTTTAGTCGTAAATGATTCTGCGTTACATAATAAACCATATACATTTTTGAGTTATCTTTCATAAATTCGATCTTCTTTCATAAATCATTCTTTTTAAATGAAAATGCTACTTTTCTTTTTTTCTTGCATCTATTAAAAATGAAGTTGCAGCCTGTCGTCGGATTTTTCGTCCGTACCGTTCATTAATATACATGAAATTATTTAAAAAATGATATTCTTTAAAATAATTTGAGTCAAACTTGTTTATTAATTTACAATTTATTTTGTTTCTTCTGTGGAATTTGGTTTAGTTTAAGATGCTTACGTTAAAATGTTTATTTGAGTAAGTTAATATCTTTTAAATATTTTATTCTGTTCTGGTTTATTTATTTACATGCTGTTTTTTATGGTTTTGTATACTATATATATGTGTATATATACGGATGTGTATATATATGTGTATATATATGTGGTGTGTGTGTGTGTGTAACATGTATAACCTTAATAAGACAACACAGGAACATCATACACGAGTGGGGGAATAAAAAAAAATTAAATATGAACACATACTTGTTTGAATAATATCCAGAAAAGAAGGAAAACAAATATTAATTATGAAACTATGACCCCCCCCCCCCCAACCAAAAAAATTAAAATAAATAAAGTTCATTCAATCCAGAAAAAGTGAATTAATGAAATATTTGTGGAACTATAGCAGAATCACCGAGCCCAAATTACTACAGCTTCCACAAAAAATGTACGATTTCATCCTTGTAGAAGCCATAATGAGTTAAAATAATACAGGATTGGGGCAATTGCGCATTAATAGACCAGAAAATGAAAGAAAATGCAACATGAAAAATATAGAAAGTGAGGAAGATTGCCTCATCTAATTAAGTAGATGAATTATAAGAGAAATGAATGACTCACAAGTACTCAAGCTCAATGATTCAAACCAAGAAGGCCATCAATGATGCTTAAATATCTTGATAAACCAGAAATTAAGGAACATTACTGCCATCTAGTGGCAGTTCAAGATAGAAAATCAGAATTATTCATGATAGACGACGGAAAGGAAATTAAAGAAAAGTAAAAAAACTGCCAATATATAAAAATTTAAACTTTTTAAATTATGTATTTTTAAATTGCATGAAATTTTTTGAAAATTTACTTTAAGTAATTGACCATCTTCATTTTCGTCTTAAAAAATCATGATAATTTATTTAAAAAATAAAATATCTTTGTTTGTTTGAGGAATAAAAATGGATATTTTCAAATGACCTCTATAGCGCAATGAATTATCTTCTACAGTTCGCTATAATTTATCTCTCTAGACATTATTTTGAAAGTTCTTTTACTGCTGTATTATAATGTTTGAAACTAAATAAATTAATTAATAAATAAAAACGCAATGTGTTCGTGCAAAGACCAGAAAGATACGATGAGCAAGTAAAGATAAACTTAGGATGTGGGGGGCGCTTCTAAAAATAACTTTTAAAATATATATTTTTAAAAATATTTTTTTAACAATGACATTTTACAAAAAAAAAAAAAAAAAAAAAATCGAGACGGCTGATTTTTAGATCAGCTTGTATAAAATGGTTAAGTAAAAAATGTGGCTTGCTCCTGGACTATAACTGTCATTTGAAGATTGAAATCTTGATTTTGAAGAGATAGGGAGGAAAGAGAGAAAGCTCAGAAGTTTGCTTTTCCAGCATTAGTTCTCTTTTAAAAGAGAAACATGTTTTACAGGCAGCATCAAAAAGAAGATTAGAAAGCTATGATAATCTTTATGTTATATATGATTGATAATATTAGAAAGATATGATAAGCCAAGTAATGAAAAATTTGGTGTGTGCATGTGGGGGGTGGGGAGGGGGATTCTAAATTTTTTCTTTTTAAATATTTGTTTTTTAAACAACAATAATATTTCAATATATGGTAATATTAGAAAGATATGATAAACAAGTAATGATAAACTTACGAGGGCTAAACGCTTCGAAAAATAAAATTTAAAATATTTGTTTTTTTAAAACAACAATAAAATTTTATATAAAAAAAAATTGAGAGAGTGAACGTATTTTGTAGATCAGTTTGTATAAAATTGTTAATTGAAAATGTAGCTGGCTCCTGGACTATAACTCTCATCTGAAGATTGGAATCTTGATTTTGAGGAGGTAGGCAGAGAGAGCTCAGAAGTTTGCTTTCCAGCTTTTGTTCTCTTTTAAAAGGGAAACATGCTTTACAGGCAATATTAAAAGGAAGATTAGAAAGCTATGATAATCTTCCTTATGTTATATAATGATAATATTAGAAAGAAATGATAATATTAGAAAGATATGATAAGCAAGTAATGATAAAGTTAGTGTGGGGGGAGGGAGAGGGAAACGCTGCTAAAAATAACTTTTTTATATAAGCAACAATGAAACTTTACTATATGATAATATATTAGCAGTATATTAGCAGTATCAAAAGAGAATAGGGAAACACTTTTCTGTTTTGTCATTTTTCACAAACTAACATACTTATACGAAAATAAACGATTGATTACGTTCAGGACTGCTTTATTTTACTTTTATTAATTTTCTTTCCTTTTATTTTTTCTCCCTTTTTTAAGGCTTTTTTTTTTAAAAAATTAAAAGATTTTTAGATGAAATAAAAAACAAAATGATGAAATTTTACGAAAATAAATAAATAAATAAATAAATAAAAATAAATAATTAATTATTAATTTAATAAGTTTTTAATCTTAGTTTCTGATTTTAGATGGCGAATTGTAAACACCTGCAGACTTCAAACTTCAGGAAAAGAGGTAGAATAGAAATAGAGAGTGAGAAGGAGAAACAAGAACTTTGGCCCAGAAGAAGTTTGCTTTCCACCATTAGTTCTATTTCAAAACAGAAACATGTTTTACAGGCAGTATCAATACGGAATGTGTAAACATTTACTCGCGTATTTTTTGCTTTGTTATTATTATTATTATTATTATTTATAAAACAACATACTAATACAAAAATAGAGGAAATGATTACGTTCGGGGCTGTTTTCCTTTCTTTCATTTTCGTTTTCATTATTTTATTCCTTTCTTTCTCTCTTTCTCCCTTTAAGCTATTTCTTTTCTTTTCTTTTTCTTTCTTTTTTTTTCTTCCATTTTCTCCCTCTCTCTCTCTCTTTTTGAAAGATCAATCTCTTTTTTTTCTTTCTTTTTTCTTTTTTCTTTTTTTTTTTTTTACATTTCTTTTTTTTTCTTTTTTATTAAAAAAACTTTTTTTAATAGGATTTTTAGAAAAAACAATAAAAAACGACGAATTTTACAAAAGATTAATATTATTTCCATACGTTTTTATCTTAGTTTCTGATTTTAGATGACAAATTCTAACCGTTTGAAGACTCCAAACTTGAGAAAAAAAGATAAGATAAAGATAGAGAGAGTGAAAAAGAGAACAAAAGCTCAGAATTAGTTTACTTTCCACCATTACTTCTCTTTCAGTCCGGAAGTAGATTTTACAGGAAGTGTTAATGAGGAATATGCGATTTCGCGTATTTTCAGTTTTGTCGTTTCTTAAAGCTGTTTTCAAATCTAAACTGACTACTTTGTGACACATTTTTGATTTCATTTTCGTTGTCAAATGCATGAAATAGGCACATGTTTTTAGTCAGAAACTATCAATCGAACAATTTTTTCAGACTTTCATTAAAAGCAGAAGGTATTTCAGAAAATGCTGTAAAAGAATTTTACATCATTTGGAGACGGCCGTTCGGAAAAAAGAAAAAAAAAATGGCATCACGAGATAACAATCGCTTATAACTCAAGATGTAATTTATTTACCGAAAAAGGAAAAGTTTTTCGATTCCACACCATCTTAATAGTAATTCCCTCAAATATCAAATGACTCAGAAGAAAATGCGTTATAAGTTTCGTGCTGTTGAGAGGGAAATTTTTTTTTTTCTGGGCTTAAGCTAATTGATTACGTCAAAGGCTGTTTATTATTTATTTATTTATTTATAATTTTTTAGTCATTTTAGTAGTCTTTTAGAGTTTATACATAAAATATT
The DNA here is from genome assembly GCA_963931845.1 of Maratus michaelseni. NCBI lineage: Eukaryota > Metazoa > Arthropoda > Arachnida > Araneae > Salticidae > Maratus > Maratus michaelseni. The sequence continues at coordinate 177,988,562 of OZ007592.1, read as the reverse complement.
TAAATGAAAACTAGAATGGTTTCTGGAAGAAAGACATTAAAGAAATATCAAGGATCTCCGGATAATTTTGCCCCATAGTGCAACATAAAAATAGTTCATATAAAATAGTTCATAGTTCATATAAAATACAACAAGAACGTTCTTGTTGTATACCTTTGTTGTTGTGTATCTTGTTGTACCTTTTTAATAATTGCGGTTTATAGCCGGTAATGTGTACGAATTCTTTCGTGCAGCTCTGTAGTCTACACACCTCGTAATACACTCAAAATTAGCTAAGTTTTAAAATGCATATCATAGCTGAAAACGCACATTCAGGAGTTATAGCTCATACTCATCCTATATAATAGAATTATTGTGAGTGTCTCTGTCAATAAACGATAAATTCTACGTTCTCAATATTCTATAGAAAACATGTTGTAGTGCACCTCAGTCATGTATATGAATTTCACTATGTTTGAAATAGTGTAATATCATTAAAATACAATGAAAACGATCTCAATGATAATATGTACTCTATCGATGATAATATAATGAAGTTCTTTTGTGCGTCCTGTAAACGATCTGTAATTGCTGCTAATTTTAATACTCTATAGAAAGCATTTTGTCATCCATCTTAGTGATGAATATTAATTTTATTACATTTGAAACAGTATAACACCATTAAAAGGCACAGAAAATGATTTTTCCTCCCATTTATTGTAATGTAACAGTATACTTTTGAGTGTCTTTGTAAACTAAACATGAATGGTACACACGTAATTTTCAATACTGAACATGCCATGGTAAACTTCAATACCATATATAAATTAAGTAGCAATCCGAGTATATGTACGCGAGTTAGGGCATAGACAGACAGACAAATCGAACTTATAAACACTTTTCAACTATCTTGGGAAGTGTTAAAAAATGATTTTCCCCCCATTTACAGTAATGTAACGGAATACTTTTGAGTGTCCTTGTACACACGTAATTTTCAATACTGGATATGCCATGGTAAACTTCAATAACATATATCAATTAAATGGCAATCCGAGTATATTAGTAGATGATAAAAGAGAGTTCTGCATCAGCTGTGGGTGCTGTGGTGACCTCTGTGAAGGTCACCGGAAGGGACAGGTGTGGGCACCGGAAGTTGTGCGGGCTGTGAATGTCACCGGAAGTGGCAGGTGTGGATAACAGGCATGTTGAGACAGGAAGTGAACAGGAAGTGTAGATAGGAAGTTTAACCGGAAATGTGACAGGAAGTGAATGCGATAAGGGAGAGAGGGGGAGGGCTTATTTTTGTGGGGGGGGCTTAATTTTTTTTGTTGGTTTTAATCCTTCTAGTCGAGTGGAGTTGAGTTGTAGGAATCCTGCTATAAGAATGAATTTAATTTGAAAGTAATATTAGCAAAATGTTCGATTTTTTTTTTTTTTTCTCACCTGAAATAAAAATTTTATTTGCTAACTAACGCCTAATATAAAAATCGAAATCTTTCTGACTTTGTTTTACTTTATAAAAGTTTAACGTGAAATTTATTTTAAGACTGGAAACGCGACAGGAAATAAGATCGGAAACGGGATTAGACATGCTTTTTCCAAAAAGGGTTTTCAGGAAGCAGTAAACATGTTTTGGGAACATGTTTGGGAGCTTGTTGCAACAGGAAAGGCAGTTTAAAAGACTGGAAGTGATTAAGCGATAAGAAAAGTACAGGAATATACACGTAGATTTTGTTCTTTGTAGAGGGTGAAATTTTATTTTATTTTTTATTTAAAGAGTTTTCTTTTTCTTTTTCTTTTCTTTTCTTTTTTTTTTCATTTAAAGCGTTTCAAATTATTTTTTATTTTATTATTATTATTATTTTTTTTTGTAGTGGTTTACGTATTATTTTAATTTTTAGTGACGTTAGAACCTGCAATGTTCTGTACCACACATGTCTTATCTTAGGTGTGTTGTTATCTCTTTAAATGCGAGAGATGGGGCTTCAGACCTGCGTTGAGATATCTTTATCATAGTTTTAATGAACTGCAGGAAATTGTCTTTCCCTATTGAGTAATTCGCGAGTTTTGGTTTAATATGAATGCTATTACATCTGTTTGTTTAATTTACAAGCACATTTCTCTTACAACATTCTGTCAACAGATCATTTCTATATTCGGAATAAAAATTTAGAAGGAAAATTTTTATATGAAAATACTATGAAATGTCATTTATAGAGATTGACAAAAATAGCATGCTTGATTCTTTCTTGTATTAACCTTATAATCATTTATTTTAGAAATATAGGTTTATAGTTTTGTTACGAAAAATAACGTGTTTACATATTTTAAAAACGAAAGCAAAGTGATTTTTACAAATGTAACTAACCCACGCATTTGTGTTATTGAATTAAATTACAATGCTTAACCGTACGTATGTATTCACCGTACTATTTTCCTGCAAAAGCCGTTTCACAAACTTGTGTACTGAAATTAATGTGGCATTTTTAGGGAAAAATTAATTCAAGTCTTTGAGACTAATCTTTCAAAGGAAAAAAAGATTTGTCATACTTTCTCTTACATTATATCTTCCGTTTTTTAAGTTTACAAATTTGTGGACTAACTTAAATAATCGTTTTTATGCTAATTAAACAATATACTTTTTAATTATATAATTTTTTTAATTGACTTGTAATATAGCTTTTTTTCTTTTTTTTTCTTAAAAGGGTACTGTAGAATAACTTATGTCACAAATACTACATCCTTCTTTAGTTAAATATGTTTCACTTAAGACATGACAAAGTGTCTTAGAAACATTTCATTTTGGAGTTAAGTGATTAAACAAGAAAAATATTATTTATAAAAACACAACACATAAGACCAGTGACTGAGAGGTTCTGGTTTTAAAGCTACTAGACGTTTGGGTTTAAACTTCTCTCGCGCTCGTCGACCTAACCGTTCGGAGTTTTCTTCGAACCTTGTCAATACGAGTTAGGAGCCCTTAGAAAGACCCCTAGAGTGACTTATATCCCAAACGTAGATAATCGGTTTTAACAAATAACCAAACATCCACAACACATAAGACATTTTAGATCATTTTAGATCATTCCATTTAGTTAATAAGTGATTTAACGAGCAAAATATTATTCATAAATCATACAATAAGAGAATTTTAAAGAATTTTTTCTTTCAAATGAACAATTTTTAGTGACTGTTTAACTTATTAAAGAGAGCGGGTATTTTGTTTAGAGTTATACGATTAAAATAAATTTTCAATAGATTTGACTTTATACCAACCAACATTTTTAAAAAAGAGAATGGAATCTAGTTTTTATAAATTAACGTATTTCAATTTTACAAATACTTCACACCCCTCTCTTTTTCCCCTATTTTGGTAGATTTTATACACATAAGACATAAAAGGCGTTTTAGAATACATCATTTAGAAATTAAGCGACTTGATAAGTAAAATATTATTTATAAAAGCAATAGACACGAAAGTAATAAGGATTTTTACTTACAAATGTACGAACTTCTGATAGGTAAGACTGTCTAAATCATTGTGCAAGAATTAAGTGATTATTGAACTCATAAGATTGTATGATAAAATAATCATGTGTCATTTTAAACAAATAAAATGTTAGTATTTTTAAACCAATAAAATGTCAGTATTTTTAAACCAATAAAATGGTAGTATTTTTTACAGGAGCGCCCTCTATCATTATATATATTTCACTGAAACGAGTTCATAACATTATACTGTACCCTGAAATCGTTGTAGTAGCTTGCGTTTTTTTTTTTAAAGTTAGTTTTCGTTTAAGTTATTATGGAACGAATTTTAGATTCTTGTGTTGGTGATGTGACCTTGGAGTGTCAACACTCATCACCAAAGTTAAATAATCAAGAGATGGATTCTACACTTTTATCCAAAGAAGGACTCGTTTCGAAGTATGAAGTGAAACACACCTCATCAGGACTAAAGAAACAGAAGTTACCCCATATGTGTAAGATGTGTAACAAAGCATTTCCTCGAAAAGTTAACTTAGTGTTTCATATGAAAACTCATCTAATTGAAAAATCTTTTCGTTGTGAGGTGTGTGCTGAAGTTTTTTCACAAAAGAGTGATTTACGTAATCATCAAAAGATTCACAAATCGCCCAAACAATACAAGTGTAGGGATTGCAACGAGATATTTTCAAGAATGGCTGACTTATTGAAACATAAGAAGACTCACAAGTCACGAAAACAACATTCATGTGTAAAGTGTTGTGAAATTTTTAATTGTGAATCGGATTTAGTACAACATTGTGATACTTTACATAAAGTTGTGAAATCGCCTGACTTATTATTTGAAAAAGTGAAGCATTTTAAAAGACAACATGATGTGCGAAATATTTTTACTAAAACTATTATCATGTCTAATGAGAGGAATCAAAAAGACTTTCGTTTGTTTTTTAACAGTATTCGAACGGATGTTTTAAACGAATTAAATTACCAATTGCAAATGAAAAAGTCAATAAAATGGTATGCAGCTGTTAAAGTGGATGTCTATCGTGAAACACAAGATGCAGACTTGGAGAATGCGACGCCCTTTTTTATTTCCAAAAGTGAATTGGAATTAACAGACCAAAACATACCTGTACATGTTGAGAATGCCTTTTTAAAGTTGTACAACGGCTTTGAAGATTTTACAGAACGTGTGTTTAATTGGACATTACAAAAAATTTTGAAATTAGAATTGATTACAGCTCAATATGACAGGCTTATTTGATTTGTATTACTTTAAATGATTAATAAATAGTTTTAATATGAAAAAGTATAGTGGTTTTTTTTTTAGTTGATGTAAATTACTTTGAACAATTTGACAATGCAACATAAACTACTGTTTAACATTTTGAATGTCTTAGACAAAATGGGAATGAATTTGTTGAAATTATGTAAAACATGATGAAATAAATGTGAGGTATTTATTATGTTACTTAAACTACAAGAGAAATGATTGGAAATGTGTTATTTTAAATCTATGATACTTTTAATCACTAACAAAGTAAGACGTGACGTTATGAATCATCGATGGATCTTCCTTAATCTTACTTATTGATAAGAAAGTTGAATTTTTCTCTTCGTTTAAACAATGACACTTCATGTTTTGATAATTTTCTCTCAACAGTCAACATCAATGTTTTTAACCTAGTTAAGAAAATTTTTAACTTAAACCGTCACTGAGTTTATCCTAGATAAGTAAATTTTTATATTTAACCTACATATAAATTAAATGATTAACTATAACCATGACTGTTTTTAAAATCTAGATAAGTAGACGTTTTTATGAAACACATCCAGTGTTCTGCTGACTTTTATCGAGATTACATCAGTTAGTGAAGCAAATTAAATTGTATAAAAATATTTTATGAAATGAATATGCGATCCCACGAAGAAGTGTTTCAACCTTCAAAGCGTCCACGCTTAGAAAAAGCTATGGAAAAATCAAATACTTGTGAGAAGGAGTTAAAAGACCCAAGATTAAAACTTTCTAAAATGGACAATGACTGTGTAACTATATCACGTGATATCTCCTCTACTAAGAACTTACCAGATGTGAAACCTGAGATCGCTATGAATTTTTCAAACTTTACCGGTGGTTACGATACAACATCTTTCGAGAATCCACATCAAGAGTCAGTTTTTGCCCAGGACTATTTAAATACATTTTTCAAAGACATGAATTTTGAAAATTTAGATTGTTCTACCCCCATAACCTCGCTAAAGGATGAACCCTTTCAAGAACCTACGAATAATATCTTACAGACTACTGTTAAACATGAGATGAACGAGCTACAAGCAAACAGCCTTTCGCAAGCAAGTGGTGAAATACAAAGCATCACTACACCTACATTTGCAACTAAAAGTGACAAATTATACAATTCCAATGTGTTTCACAAAGAACTAAGTGACTGTTTCTACTTAACTTTGAAGTTAAAAAATAAACAATATTCTATACATATACGAGAATTTAAACGCAATGTATCTACTAATGAAGAAATCCCAACCAAAAACGGAGTTAATATGGATATTCATAGCTGGTATGAGTTTCAATATAAAATCCTTGCATTTAATTTAAGATACAAAAGTGCATCCTTTGTTTCTAATAACACGATTTTAGTGTTAAATCAAGATTCTATGATGCGAATTAAAAATTTGAAGAATTTTTCTCATGTTGACTTAAACGAACAACAAATGGAAAAATTAAAAGAAAGTACCTCACACTTAAATACTGTACTTTTACAACATATGTACACAAAACTATTACCCTTTCTCATTAAACAGAAATGTGTGGTGAGTAACAGATCCACAGAAAAAGAACCCGTGTTATGGTCTAAACTTAATACGTGTATCGAGAATAATATGGTAACAATACTTAACCAGTTGTATGAATGTACAGGATGTATTTTTCGACATGCAAGTCAAAGCCTTCACTCATGCTTCGCATTTAATAATAAGGAAAAATTTAATCAACTAGGTGAAGCTTTGTTAATGCTCATCGATTTCAATTATGTAATTTCAACGTTTTTGAATGGAGTTTATAGTGTTAGTGAACACTTTTTACATAAGCTTCATGAACAAACTGTTTATAATGAATTGTTTAAGACAAAATAAATGATTTGTTTTGTTAAAGATCTGTGTGTGTTTATTTCTACAAAGTGTCTCTGTGTGAATTTATTAGTTTTTTATCTAATCGAACTTTTAAGTGAAGAGATGTAATTTAATTTTTTTGTATATTCCAATTCAAAAATTTCAACAATTGCAAAAAAGATTAAACTATTGAAAAAAAAAATATTCACGTTAGAAAAAAAATTTTGAAAAAATTATTAGTTAACAAAAATAAAATAAAATAAAATAAAATAAAATAAAGTTAACAAAACAGCTTAAAAACATTAAAGTTAACAAAAAGTTTATAAATGTTAAAAGTTAACAAAAAAAAAATATAAGTTATGTTGAAAATTTAAGAAAACAATGAAAAGTAAACAAAAATATAATTTTTAAATTAAAATTTTTTAAAGTCTTCAAGTTAATCAAAATTAACTTTTTACTTTTAACTATTGAGAGACTATGATCTAACTGTTTATCCTCGCAACCAACTGGTGCATATCAACTATATACTCTATATCTGCATATGCGCAGAAAAACTAATAATTTTTTAACTAATAATTAAATAGTTTTAATAATATAGTTTTAATAATTTAATAATTAATTAACTAATAATTTGTTAACTAATAATTTTTTCAAAATTTTTTTTCTAACGTGAATATTTTTTTTTTCAATAGTTTAATCTTTTTTGCAATTGTTGAAATTTTTGAATTGGAATATACAAAAAAATTAAATTACATCTCTTCACTTAAAAGTTCGATTAGATAAAAAACTAATAAATTCACACAGAGACACTTTGTAGAAATAAACACACACAGATCTTTAACAAAACAAATCATTTATTTTGTCTTAAACAATTCATTATAAACAGTTTGTTCATGAAGCTTATGTAAAAAGTGTTCACTAACACTATAAACTCCATTCAAAAACGTTGAAATTACATAATTGAAATCGATGAGCATTAACAAAGCTTCACCTAGTTGATTAAATTTTTCCTTATTATTAAATGCGAAGCATTAGTGAAGGCTTTGACTTGCATGTCGAAAAATACATCCTGTACATTCATACAACTGGTTAAGTATTGTTACCATATTATTCTCGATACACGTATTAAGTTTAGACCATAACACGGGTTCTTTTTCTGTGGATCTGTTACTCACCACACATTTCTGTTTAATGAGAAAGGGTAATAGATTTGTGTACATACGTTGTAAAAGTACAGTATTTAAGTGTGAGGTACTTTCTTTTAATTTTTCCATTTGTTGTTCGTTTAAGTCAACATGAGAAAAATTCTTCAAATTTTTAATTCGCATCATAGAATCTTGATTTAACACTAAAATCGTGTTATTAGAAACAAAGGATGCACTTTTGTATCTTAAATTAAATGCAAGGATTTTATATTGAAACTCATACCAGCTATGAATATCCATATTAACTCCGTTTTTGGTTGGGATTTCTTCATTAGTAGATACATTGCGTTTAAATTCTCGTATATGTATAGAATATTGTTTATTTTTTAACTTCAAAGTTAAGTAGAAACAGTCACTTAGTTCTTTGTGAAACACATTGGAATTGTATAATTTGTCACTTTTAGTTGCAAATGTAGGTGTAGTGATGCTTTGTATTTCACCACTTGCTTGCGAAAGGCTGTTTGCTTGTAGCTCGTTCATCTCATGTTTAACAGTAGTCTGTAAGATATTATTCGTAGGTTCTTGAAAGGGTTCATCCTTTAGCGAGGTTATGGGGGTAGAACAATCTAAATTTTCAAAATTCATGTCTTTGAAAAATGTATTTAAATAGTCCTGGGCAAAAACTGACTCTTGATGTGGATTCTCGAAAGATGTTGTATCGTAACCACCGGTAAAGTTTGAAAAATTCATAGCGATCTCAGGTTTCACATCTGGTAAGTTCTTAGTAGAGGAGATATCACGTGATATAGTTACACAGTCATTGTCCATTTTAGAAAGTTTTAATCTTGGGTCTTTTAACTCCTTCTCACAAGTATTTGATTTTTCCATAGCTTTTTCTAAGCGTGGACGCTTTGAAGGTTGAAACACTTCTTCGTGGGATCGCATATTCATTTCATAAAATATTTTTATACAATTTAATTTGCTTCACTAACTGATGTAATCTCGATAAAAGTCAGCAGAACACTGGATGTGTTTCATAAAAACGTCTACTTATCTAGATTTTAAAAACAGTCATGGTTATAGTTAATCATTTAATTTATATGTAGGTTAAATATAAAAATTTACTTATCTAGGATAAACTCAGTGACGGTTTAAGTTAAAAATTTTCTTAACTAGGTTAAAAACATTGATGTTGACTGTTGAGAGAAAATTATCAAAACATGAAGTGTCATTGTTTAAACGAAGAGAAAAATTCAACTTTCTTATCAATAAGTAAGATTAAGGAAGATCCATCGATGATTCATAACGTCACGTCTTACTTTGTTAGTGATTAAAAGTATCATAGATTTAAAATAACACATTTCCAATCATTTCTCTTGTAGTTTAAGTAACATAATAAATACCTCACATTTATTTCATCATGTTTTACATAATTTCAACAAATTCATTCCCATTTTGTCTAAGACATTCAAAATGTTAAACAGTAGTTTATGTTGCATTGTCAAATTGTTCAAAGTAATTTACATCAACTAAAAAAAAAACCACTATACTTTTTCATATTAAAACTATTTATTAATCATTTAAAGTAATACAAATCAAATAAGCCTGTCATATTGAGCTGTAATCAATTCTAATTTCAAAATTTTTTGTAATGTCCAATTAAACACACGTTCTGTAAAATCTTCAAAGCCGTTGTACAACTTTAAAAAGGCATTCTCAACATGTACAGGTATGTTTTGGTCTGTTAATTCCAATTCACTTTTGGAAATAAAAAAGGGCGTCGCATTCTCCAAGTCTGCATCTTGTGTTTCACGATAGACATCCACTTTAACAGCTGCATACCATTTTATTGACTTTTTCATTTGCAATTGGTAATTTAATTCGTTTAAAACATCCGTTCGAATACTGTTAAAAAACAAACGAAAGTCTTTTTGATTCCTCTCATTAGACATGATAATAGTTTTAGTAAAAATATTTCGCACATCATGTTGTCTTTTAAAATGCTTCACTTTTTCAAATAATAAGTCAGGCGATTTCACAACTTTATGTAAAGTATCACAATGTTGTACTAAATCCGATTCACAATTAAAAATTTCACAACACTTTACACATGAATGTTGTTTTCGTGACTTGTGAGTCTTCTTATGTTTCAATAAGTCAGCCATTCTTGAAAATATCTCGTTGCAATCCCTACACTTGTATTGTTTGGGCGATTTGTGAATCTTTTGATGATTACGTAAATCACTCTTTTGTGAAAAAACTTCAGCACACACCTCACAACGAAAAGATTTTTCAATTAGATGAGTTTTCATATGAAACACTAAGTTAACTTTTCGAGGAAATGCTTTGTTACACATCTTACACATATGGGGTAACTTCTGTTTCTTTAGTCCTGATGAGGTGTGTTTCACTTCATACTTCGAAACGAGTCCTTCTTTGGATAAAAGTGTAGAATCCATCTCTTGATTATTTAACTTTGGTGATGAGTGTTGACACTCCAAGGTCACATCACCAACACAAGAATCTAAAATTCGTTCCATAATAACTTAAACGAAAACTAACTTTAAAAAAAAAAACGCAAGCTACTACAACGATTTCAGGGTACAGTATAATGTTATGAACTCGTTTCAGTGAAATATATATAATGATAGAGGGCGCTCCTGTAAAAAATACTACCATTTTATTGGTTTAAAAATACTGACATTTTATTGGTTTAAAAATACTAACATTTTATTTGTTTAAAATGACACATGATTATTTTATCATACAATCTTATGAGTTCAATAATCACTTAATTCTTGCACAATGATTTAGACAGTCTTACCTATCAGAAGTTCGTACATTTGTAAGTAAAAATCCTTATTACTTTCGTGTCTATTGCTTTTATAAATAATATTTTACTTATCAAGTCGCTTAATTTCTAAATGATGTATTCTAAAACGCCTTTTATGTCTTATGTGTATAAAATCTACCAAAATAGGGGAAAAAGAGAGGGGTGTGAAGTATTTGTAAAATTGAAATACGTTAATTTATAAAAACTAGATTCCATTCTCTTTTTTAAAAATGTTGGTTGTATAAAGTCAAATCTATTGAAAATTTATTTTAATCGTATAACTCTAAACAAAATACCCGCTCTCTTTAATAAGTTAAACAGTCACTAAAAATTGTTCATTTGAAAGAAAAAATTCTTTAAAATTCTCTTATTGTATGATTTATGAATAATATTTTGCTCGTTAAATCACTTATTAACTAAATGGAATGATCTAAAATGATCTAAAATGTCTTATGTGTTGTGGATGTTTGGTTATTTGTTAAAACCGATTATCTACGTTTGGGATATAAGTCACTCTAGGGGTCTTTCTAAGGGCTCCTAACTCGTATTGACAAGGTTCGAAGAAAACTCCGAACGGTTAGGTCGACGAGCGCGAGAGAAGTTTAAACCCAAACGTCTAGTAGCTTTAAAACCAGAACCTCTCAGTCACTGGTCTTATGTGTTGTGTTTTTATAAATAATATTTTTCTTGTTTAATCACTTAACTCCAAAATGAAATGTTTCTAAGACACTTTGTCATGTCTTAAGTGAAACATATTTAACTAAAGAAGGATGTAGTATTTGTGACATAAGTTATTCTACAGTACCCTTTTAAGAAAAAAAAAGAAAAAAAGCTATATTACAAGTCAATTAAAAAAATTATATAATTAAAAAGTATATTGTTTAATTAGCATAAAAACGATTATTTAAGTTAGTCCACAAATTTGTAAACTTAAAAAACGGAAGATATAATGTAAGAGAAAGTATGACAAATCTTTTTTTCCTTTGAAAGATTAGTCTCAAAGACTTGAATTAATTTTTCCCTAAAAATGCCACATTAATTTCAGTACACAAGTTTGTGAAACGGCTTTTGCAGGAAAATAGTACGGTGAATACATACGTACGGTTAAGCATTGTAATTTAATTCAATAACACAAATGCGTGGGTTAGTTACATTTGTAAAAATCACTTTGCTTTCGTTTTTAAAATATGTAAACACGTTATTTTTCGTAACAAAACTATAAACCTATATTTCTAAAATAAATGATTATAAGGTTAATACAAGAAAGAATCAAGCATGCTATTTTTGTCAATCTCTATAAATGACATTTCATAGTATTTTCATATAAAAATTTTCCTTCTAAATTTTTATTCCGAATATAGAAATGATCTGTTGACAGAATGTTGTAAGAGAAATGTGCTTGTAAATTAAACAAACAGATGTAATAGCATTCATATTAAACCAAAACTCGCGAATTACTCAATAGGGAAAGACAATTTCCTGCAGTTCATTAAAACTATGATAAAGATATCTCAACGCAGGTCTGAAGCCCCATCTCTCGCATTTAAAGAGATAACAACACACCTAAGATAAGACATGTGTGGTACAGAACATTGCAGGTTCTAACGTCACTAAAAATTAAAATAATACGTAAACCACTACAAAAAATAATAATAATAATAATAAAATAAAAAATAATTTGAAACGCTTTAAATGAAAAAAAAAAGAAAAGAAAAGAAAAAGAAAAAGAAAACTCTTTAAATAAAAAATAAAATAAAATTTCACCCTCTACAAAGAACAAAATCTACGTGTATATTCCTGTACTTTTCTTATCGCTTAATCACTTCCAGTCTTTTAAACTGCCTTTCCTGTTGCAACAAGCTCCCAAACATGTTCCCAAAACATGTTTACTGCTTCCTGAAAACCCTTTTTGGAAAAAGCATGTCTAATCCCGTTTCCGATCTTATTTCCTGTCGCGTTTCCAGTCTTAAAATAAATTTCACGTTAAACTTTTATAAAGTAAAACAAAGTCAGAAAGATTTCGATTTTTATATTAGGCGTTAGTTAGCAAATAAAATTTTTATTTCAGGTGAGAAAAAAAAAAAAAAAATCGAACATTTTGCTAATATTACTTTCAAATTAAATTCATTCTTATAGCAGGATTCCTACAACTCAACTCCACTCGACTAGAAGGATTAAAACCAACAAAAAAAATTAAGCCCCCCCCCACAAAAATAAGCCCTCCCCCTCTCTCCCTTATCGCATTCACTTCCTGTCACATTTCCGGTTAAACTTCCTATCTACACTTCCTGTTCACTTCCTGTCTCAACATGCCTGTTATCCACACCTGCCACTTCCGGTGACATTCACAGCCCGCACAACTTCCGGTGCCCACACCTGTCCCTTCCGGTGACCTTCACAGAGGTCACCACAGCACCCACAGCTGATGCAGAACTCTCTTTTATCATCTACTTATATTGACGCGAGTTAGAACATAGACAGACGGCCAGACAGACAGACAAATCGAACTTATAAACACTTTTCAACTATGTTGGGAAGTGTTAAAAAATGATTTTTTAAAAAAAGGTATTTTGTAAGTGCATACAAATTTCTGGTGAATATATGAGATTATGAGATTTTAAATGCCTTTGGAAGCCTTAATTTTTTAATCAAATTTTCCTTTTCAGTACGCCAACAACCAGTTTACATTTTGTAATAGAAATTGTGTGCAAATTTTAGTTCTCCACAGTGGGGAGAGGGGCAGGACTTCAAACTTTCTTGAAATAGTTCAGTGATGGGCATGACCATTATGTGAGTGAAATCAATGCCTAGATATTCATAAAATGATGTCATAATAATTAAACTAATTAACAAATAGGATTTTCATATAATCAGTACATTATTTTCAAAATTTTTGAAAAAAATTCCATTTGGAATTGTCAAATATCAGTGAACTGAAGAAAAATACGAAAAAAGGGTGTGTTATTATTGTTATATTTTTCATATTTTTTTTCTGTTTCTTCTTTTACAGTTTACCTTAAGCGAAAATCTTTCAATTAAAAATTTTTAATTCTCTTTTAAATGCACAATTTTTTTTAGAGAAAAAAATGTTTTCGAAACTGAAGAATTAATACTTTAAAATAATAAATAGTTGAAGAGTAATTTACTTCTATATTTTAAGTTTAAAATAATGAATTTCGTTAACAAGACTGACAAAATGTTCCCTACTTTTCTTTCTTTTCTCTCTCTTTCCTTGTGAACATATACCAATAAATAAATAACTATAATAAAAGCTAAATACTCTTTTCTGTGCGAGGCACTTCGGATAAACAGAAAAATAAACTTTTCAAGGCAAGGTATAAAAGGTAACCAAAGTAGTGTGTAAGCGCCCTCTATTGGGACAAATGTTAACAATGTTCTCAAGAAAATATTTCTTCCCGCACAAAAACACGAAACTTACTGATACATTTACAGACTCATTTTTAAACGAAAAAGCATGACACTTACAGGCATGACTATTAAAGTGAATGTGAACGAAGTGACGAATATATATATATTTTCATTTTTTGATAAACGAATTACATCTTGAGTTATAAATTATTGTTGTTTCATACACTGTTAAAAATAAATCCGTTAATTCACGGTAAAACTACTGTCAGCAAAGTTGCCGGGTATTTTCCGTTCCGTTAGTAGATTTTCCGTTTTGAAAGATAACAGAAGGAAAAACCCCGTTTGAGATACGGTAACTTTCCGTTTTGAATGACCTCGGCTTAAAAAAAAAAATATTACCGTTCTGTTTGTGCTGCCATCTGTTGACTACACCGGGAGTATTTAATTAATGATTTGATATACTTCAAGAATATTTTCAGTTGAACTTGGGGTTCGAACCAGAGATGATACAGTCTCGAGTCAAGTGTCTTGCCACAAGACCAGCGGGCCCTTGCTAGAATAAGAAATTGAAACGATGATAGGAGATTTCTTCAAATCGCGGCTTGGAACTTAAACAATCTGGGGTTTAGAAACCTGGTAATTTTGAAATTAATTGGGGGATATTTTGTTATAAGATTATGACCGAAAACTTTATTATTAATAGAGGATTAAAACATGAATTATATATATTCTTAATTTGATTGTTAGATGCAAAATATGAGTATTATATTTTGAATTAAATTCGATAAAGTATGTTTGCTTTTTTGAGAAAATCTATTTTTTCAACTATTATAGATTTTTTAAATGTGTTCGGTTAGAATATATTTTTAGTGAGAGTGTTTTTTATTACTTTAAAAAACAAATTGCGAATAATTTCAAAGGAATGAGAAAATTATTTGTTGTTTTTTTAAATTCGAAAGCATTATTTTTGTTAGTTGCTTTTTTGAGTAAAATCGATTTTTTTTTCACTTAACTAATATATATATATATATATATATATATATATATATATATATATATATTAAGCAGCTATTTGTTTAGAATATATTTTAACTGAATATTTTTTTATAACTTTAAAAAATAAATTGCTAATAATTTTAAAAACATGGGAAAATTAATTGTTGCTTTTTTAAATTCGAAATAATAATAATAATAATTTTTTGTTCTTTTAAATAATCTCGAAATTTTAGTTTTTCTGTGCTGGAACATGTCAGTTTTTTAAGCATTGAAAATAAATATGCAACAGATAACGGAATATCTCCGTTGGCCACTTTCTTCTCCGTCTATTCCGTTATTTTCAGGAAATATGAGGAAATTTTCCGTTTTTAACGGTAAATGCCCTTTTGTCGTGAAAAGGGACTTTTTCTGTGAAATTCAGGAAAAAAATACCCGTGAATTTCAGATTATTTTTAACAGTGTAACGATCCTTATAGGGCTGTCTACCCGGAAATTTGTTTTAAAATGCTAATTTTGACAGCATTTTCTGTAAGAACATATGCCTTTATAAAAATAATGATCTGTGGCTATATCAAAAATTTCTTCTATATTATTCTAGTATATTAATTAAAAAAGGACTGTTAATACAATAACAATTATGAAGTAGAGTGCATTTCTTTGATTTTAATTAGATGATACAGTGATCAGTAAATAAATTTAAAAAAAAAAAGCACAGTTTAAGAGGCTACTTCACTCAGGCGAAAACACCCGTTGGCTAATGTTAATCCTATGGGGTAAATAATTTACGATATCTCGTTCGCAGTTCAATATTTTTAAATGTTTTTTTTTTTTTTTTTTTTTTTTTTTGCATTGGATAGCTAAGGTCAATCTCTATGCACGCTCCTTTGTACTTTTTCTATTTTGATTAGAAGTTTTGTTTTATTAAGATACTTTCACTTTCGGAACCGGTTTCGAAAGTGAAAGTACCCTCAGTAAAAAAAAAAAAAAAAAAAAAAAAAAAAAACTGCAACAAAAATCGAAAAAGTACAAAGGGGCGTGCATAGAGATTGACCTCAGCTATCCAATGAAAAAAAAACTCAGTACCAAGCTTGATAAAATACCATTCCATTTTAAACAAAGATAATCGATGGATGATGTTTGCGGCAATATTAATGGCAAAGAATTCCAAAATATTTATAGAGGGCAGAAGTATTATTATAAAAGCTCAATACTGTATTAAAGACAAGAGAAAACACTTTAAAAAATGCTTTCTGGATTGCTTTTCTTATAATTATGTTTCTAGGATTTAAAACTAAACATTTGTGTATTTACATATTTTCTCCCTGAGTAATGCTTTATTGTGATGAAATGTTTTTCACATTAATTATTCTCTAATATACAATTAGCACGTCCATGGTCTTTGTTTGTTAGAAATTGGTAGGATGCATGGGCGATAGAGTAAGGAGGGTGGGTGATGTTGTTTGGAAATTATTAACTCATTGTGTAATAATTACTTATAAAAATTCTTAAAATATTAAAATGAGTTTTATTATTTATTCGGTTAAATATGCGCGAAAAGAGGCAGGCTGGGAGGGTAGATGCTGGATTATGGAGGAAAGGTGGTGTTATTTGGTATTTTTATGCACTATGGTTAATTAATTAATAATAACAAATTTAAAAATATAAGAGTCATTGCATCATCATTATCTTTATGCATATATGAATCAATACATACATCTCTTACTTCTATGGATCCTTCATCCTTCTGTAACAACTCTATAAAGACTAAAATAGTTTAGACTCCTTTTTATGGATATTTATTCATTTCATTATTTATTAATTATTAATACATGAATGCCGCATCATGGCAAAAAGGTAATTTCTTCCGCAATTCTCAACAAACAGGCGCCCCACGGTCTGCGTCTTCGAAATCTACCTGTGCCTGTAGGCCGAACCGTCAGGGGTTTTTTAAATATATAAACTCAATAAAATAAAATGGAATATTAAAAAGAGGCATCATACATATCTCAATTTCTAATGTCTGTATTTCATCATAATTTTTTTTAAAGATGATAGACTGTTTTTTAAATAGCTTTTACAATGTATTGAGTGATGTGTGTTTGTAAAATTGGTAATGTGAAGAATAAAATTATTAAAATAGAATAGATAAGTGAATTGATTTTTCTATATTAATATATATGTATGTAATTAATGCAAATGAATTTTATTTAAACTGAATTTCTTAAGGGAAAAAAAGGAAAAAACTTCTCAAAAAGCTTTAAAATTTCAGGGCGTCAAAGTAATATTACCTCTTAATTTATCAAAGTTGCAATGTATTATTCCCTGAGAATTACATTAACCGATTAACCTCTTTACTACCAACGTTTCCTATGTGCAACGTTTTAAATATCTCTCCTGTGCTCAACGATGCTTCTGTGCAAAGGGCTAAGAATTCCGTTATCAGACATACATTTAATTTTTTTGGCATTAATAAAGATTAATAACTGAGACCATACACTAAAATCAAAATATTTCAATGAAAACTTGATTTTATATCAATCTTTTACACGCAATAATTAAACAACACTTTGGCTGTTGAACATTCCACTTGGACAGGCACATAGTGGAATACTTCATTTTCCCGTGCTATGGTGGAAGCAAACGAATTAATAAATCAACAACTGAACTGTTTTCCCCCCCCCCCCCACCTATTAGCCATAGCAATAGCAGATCATACCATACTTATCGAAAAGAAACGTATTATTAAAGTAATTCCACTGCCAATTTGAAAAAAAAAAAATGTCCGTCAGTTTAAATAATAATTATATAAATTACTTTCTGTTTTACATCCAGCCATTATTTTTACGCAAGACATATTTAGGCTACTTCGAGTCAAGATATCTTTACTATCTGTGACAGTAATTACAAGTTTATAAACTCTGTGCACTTTTTGTTATTCTTTATTATAACAATAATTTGTTCCATCGGCTATAATATCTTTTGTTTACTATGAAAATAAGCTGTACCAATAAAAAGTGGTTTTAAAAAAATGTATCTGAATGTCGAAAATAATTGATACCGAAGTTATTGTCCTTGTATAAATGAGGCCACGTGTATCATTAAATAAACTATACAAATAATCAGTGGTTTTAAAAATGTATTTAAATGTATCCCGAAACCATAAATAATTAATATCGAAGTTATTGTCCTTGAAAATGAAGACATGCATGTGAATCATTAAAGTTGCGAAATGAAGCTATATTACACGAAATAAATAACCTTCTAAATTATATGCATCTGTTTGAATGAATACAGTTGTTTGAAATTCGTGAGTTTTTCTAGTAAATAAAACATGCCTGAAAACTGCCCCCCCCCCCCTAAAGAGTTCACTAGAATTGAAGAAATACTATTTATTATTTGATCATTGAAATGTTTTTTTTCTTTTCTTCTCCGAGAGAGACTTTTGCTCACGTAATTGGTAATTAAACAAAGAATTTAATGTTGAAGTATAATCGTCTTTTGTACTTAAAAAATAAATAAATAATTAAAGATTTCTTCAAGTTGCTATTGACATATGATCAGAACTCGCATTTGACTGACTTTTTCGTGTAAATTAATGCTTAAAAAAATATAAATATAAATAAAATAAAAAATAAAACTTTCAATTTGTGTAACAGTTAGTTTAATTTGTCTAGTAATTCGAAAATAAGCAAAATAATATGTTATCCGCACTGGTCCATTTGAACAAAATTTGTTTTCGTTAGCTTTTAAACTCGCAATACTTAGCTGATAAACTTGCGACGAAATTCAATCTGCCGTTTTTTTTCTTTTTTGCTTTGTATATTTGAGAATAACTATTTTTTTTTGTTAAAATAAAAATTGAACTACAGAATGAGCACAAACGGCATTTTTCTCTCCCCACCCCCCACCCCTATACTATAGAGTGCGGCAAGCAGTATGATATTCCTCTTTTCTCGTATTTTTAATTGGAGAACCAAGTTTAAAAGGCATTTTACATCTCATGAACAAAAAACACCATTATTTTCCGCTCTATCCATCTAGCACGTCATGTAATTAGAATATGTGGGGGTCGAGTCGCTAGATTTGGATATTTATGGGTTGGAATTGTCCCAAACTTAATATGCAAGATGCTTACTATGATATCTATGTTGATCCAATTTTGATTTTGATCACTCATTAGAGGCTGTTGCTATACTGTGTTTTTTGCGATGAACCTTGCAGTTGTGCCTCAATTTCTATTGGGTAGAAGTGCACCAAATTTTATATTTTATGTACCTAAATACCAGCTGTTACGTCGTTCATGTAACATTAAAAGAATAATAAATGCATTAATTAAGCAAAACATTTCACTCCTGATTCCTGATAATTAAAAACATACTATATAATTAACCACCGTTTTATCACTTTATATAGTAGACAATACAGCATTTCTTTGTTATAAAAATTAATATTTTAATAAAACTTAATAAAACTCCGTCTTAAAAAAGTGAAATGTTGCGCCAAATAATATAAACAATTGCGAAAATAAAAGTGCAACCAATTGAAAAAGGAGTCCAAGGTGAGCGAAGAAATGATCATATAGAATACCATTAAGTGTTTACCACGAAAAAAAAAAAAAACCTTGGTTACAAAAATGTATTTACTTTTGCGCCAAATTTCGCTCGCTAAAGAAAGCAAATTGGCTACGGACTCGATTACAGAGCCTAAGCATCCTATTCGTGGCTATTTTCTGTCTATATATATGACAAAAATTCTACTATATACAACGTTTATATATAATACTTATTTTTAGGTGTTGGCACGATTGGCTTGTTCAAATCTACGCAATTCGGTTTGAGGAAAATTTTCACTACTTTTTTTTTATTGCTTCTTTGCTCTTGCATCAAGCGAATTTTTCTATAAATTTTCTTTTTCATTTCAATAACATAGTTGTTTATTAAAATTTTTTAAAAACATTGTAAATACATTTAAACATTGTATTGAAATGCATGCCATTTTTCTCATCCTATAAAACCTTACAAAAATCTATTACCCGCCCCCCCCCCCTCCACCCTCTAAAAAAATAAAAATAAATAAATAAATAAAATAGAAAAAAAAAACATTATTAAAAATGACAGCAAACTTTTTACTAGAAACGTAGAATTAAAATCCGTTTGCCAAACCATGATCTTACAAAAGTGTCTCGATTGTACCTTATGTACTTCAAGCCCTCGATCCTTAATTTTAAAACTGTAGAGGGAAAATTATGTTACTTTGACGCAATCATATTAAATATTTAACTTTCTTTTAAAAATCATTTTTATTTAGATTTCCCGACATGAACGGCTTTAAGAATTAACGCTCGTCAAATATTGTTTTTTTCAGGCAATCGAGTTATTTTTCTCTAGTTTCTATGAATGAAAATAACTACCTCCCACTAACCATGACGTCATTTTCGGCATGGATAATTTTGCGGTGCATATTATTGACATTTGCTATCCTTTTTTTTTCTCAAACTTTTTTTCGAACTTTTTATTTAAATTAAAAATATGGTATATTTATGTTAGCTGCGAGCAAACAATAAACCTCGCCATCATTCGTATTGGATTCATTTCATTTAAAATAAAGCTTTAATTTAAAACACATACATTTAACATTACATATATTACATACGTTTAAATACATATAATACATACATTTGAAATATACTCATTTCGAGTGAAATTACAACAGAAAAAAAAAAGAAAAAAAAAAGAAAGATAATATTAAGAAAAAATTTGATAGCCTAAGAAAATTTTATTTCAACATCAAAGCATATTCGTTTTATTTTCAATATTTATGACGTCGTATTCACCTGCTTTCAGTACTTGCTTGTTGTCAGGTTTCGCTCACAGCTGCAAGAGTTGAAAGCTATTCTTAAGGGATTAGCGTATTGTATCTGTATCTATTGTGTACCGTTAGAGGCTTTCTTAAGAAAAATCTTAATCCGGAGGGGAGCGAGTTGGACATAATGAAAGAGGTATTTCCATTGCAATGTGGTCTTTGATAGATAAGAAAGATAGTGCACTCTTTTATTTAGGAAGACAGATCAGTCAAGAAGGAGGAACGGTTGTCAAGCGACCCTTGGAAATAAAACAGCAGCCCCGTAGAGGGAGAGCGCGTGCGCTGGGGAATGACGAGAGGTGAAATTAGTTCGAACGTGGTAGTGAAGGTGTAAGGTCGTTGAGAGTTGACGATCTGAGCCACGTGTGTTTAACGGGATCTCTCCAAAGAAAGAAAGAGCGGGTGTGAGATGAATAGAAATCTCAGTGCGGAATGAATTGACGTAGTCTAACGGTACACGTAGAGCGTTTTCTGTAATTGTTTTGATTTAGTGTTAAACCGGATAATTTACATCCGAGTTTAAGTGTAAATATTGTTAATAAATTGTTACTTTAACTTTAATTGAAAGAGTTAGGTTTTCCTTGAATATACATCAAGTATCGTGCCCAATATCACGTATTCATATCGGTGGTGGCAGCATATCAAAAGACCGGATTTATTTCGAAGTTGTGTGGACGGAGAAGTGGAATCCGACAATGGTGGCAGCGGTGGGATCTGAATCACCGAAGACCAGTGCCAGTTAGCCGTGTTACAGAGAGTTTGTGCCGGATCGCCCAGCGGAAGTGTTCGTGCCCTATCGTCGTAGACTAGTGCCAGATAGCCGTGTTACAGAGAGTTTGTGCCGGATCGCCCAGCGGAAGTGTTTGTGCCCTATCGTCGTAGACCACCAGTGCCAGTTAGCCGTGTTACAGTCAGTTTGTGCCGGATCGCCCAGCGGAAGTGTTTGTGCCCTATCATCGTAGACCAGTGCCAGCTAGCCTTGTTGCAGAGTGCCTTGCCGGATCGTCCAGCGGAAGTGTTGGTGCTGTGTGTAGTGTTAGTTCCAGTGTTTGTGTGTAGTGTTTGTGTACACAGTGATTCAAGTTACAGCGATTGTTGCCCGATAGTGCAAGATTTACCCTGGAAAAGTGAGCAGAGAATTGCCCCAGCGAATGAAGTACGAGGTAAGGTGTTTTGATCATTTTACTCTACTGACATTCTCGAACCTACTTTTTTTTATTGTGTATAATTGATGGTAATTTAAGTTAATGTTGTGGTCAATTTATGATAATTTATGTGCAATATAATAATTGGCCTAAATCAAATGAGATATTAACAACCATTTTACACTATTGTTTTAAGAAAAGGATCTTATATTAATTACTAGAAGTGATTTTCTAATTGTTTTAAACGGATAAGATTAATGATTAAAATTAATGCATTGTGTTAATAGTTGGAAGGAATAATTGAAATTTCTTAAATTTAAATTATTATTATTGTAATATTTAAATTAAGTGATATTGTTTGCTTTAAGTTTGAAATATTGATAGTAAATGAGGAAAGCAAATTTGTGTAGAATTTAAATTAAATTGAAATAACCTTCAAGGAAGAACTGAAGGCCCAGAAAAAAAAAAAAGTGCTGTGATTTACTTTTTTATGTGAAAACAAATTTTGAAAATTGAAATATTTTATTGAGATTAAGTTTAGGAATTTAGGTGTATTTCATGCAAATTTTTGTTAGATGGATATCTTTATGTAGTGAAAAGGAAATTTATCATTTTATTATTACTTATTTGAAATATGTTAAATAGTATAATATGTGGAGGTAATTTATGAAGGTAGGATTGGAGGAAGTAGTAATTTGATATTGTGTTTAAGTATTATTGTAGGGTGGTAATAATTATCGGTAGAAGGTATGGCTTTCTTACTAAAAATAAAAAGGGTGGATCTTCAGGCGATATGTGAAGAGTTAGGAATTGAAGTCTCGGAAGATGATACCAGGTTTAAGCTTAAGAAAAAGATAGTGGAGAGTGACGAATATGAAGAGGGGGCCGTTATGGAATTATCTAGCACTATTGTTACGGAACGCTTAGAACAAGAAGCGTTAGTAGTAGAACGGGAAAAGTTAGAAAGGGAGGAAAAGTTACAACGAAAAAAGTTAGAAAGGAGGAAAAGTTACAACGAGAAAAGTTAGAAAGGGAGTTAGAACGAGAAAAGTTAGAAAGGGAGTTAGACCGTGAAAAGTTAGAAAGGGAGTTAGACCGTGAAAAGTTAGATAGAGAAGAACGGGCTGAAAAATTGAGATTGGAACATGAACATGAGTTAGAGATGGAAAGGATAAAGATTCAAAGTTCGGCAAATAACTCTAATGGGACTAGAGACTCTAATCACGAGAGTAGCCTAGAGAAATTGATTAAAAGCGTTAAAACTTTGTCTATCAAGGTTCCAGAAGGGACTGAGGGATGGAATCTGTTTTTTAGCAGTTTAGAACGAGCATTCCAAACAAAAAATGTACCGGAAACCCAGCAGGCCGAAAGTTTACTAAATATGCTAGGGGATAAGGCCGATAATTTGCTAATATACACGACTAGGGAACAAATTGAGAGTTATGAGAAGTTAAAGGAATTAGTTCTAAGGGAACACGAGCCGACACCGAAGGCGTGTTTGGAAAATTTCAAGAAGGCTAGAAGGAATCAAAATGAAACTCATGTATTATTTGTGTCACGTTTAATAGCAACGTGGGAAAATTACTGTAAGATTAGAGGTGCAGGTACGTATGAGAAGGTTAATCAGTTAATTGTCACGGATAAGTTGTTAACTACTTTAGATGAGGAAACCGCGACGCATGTTGGATTAACTCAGCACAGTAATTGGTTAGAAGTTTCTAAAATTGCTAAGGAATGTGATAATTTCTTTGATGCTAAACAAAAATCTTATGCGGTAACTTATAAGGGTTATAAAGGTAAAGAAAGGTATGTTAATAATGAAGATTCTAGAAGGGCAAAAGATGAGTGATTTAGTAGTAATTGGAGACAAAATGGGAAAAATGAAGTTAGTCCATTTTTGGGTAGAAAACCGGAATATAGGAAACCTAACGATGCGACGCCTATCTGTTTCAAATGTGGTTTACGAGGACATGTATAGCGATTTTGTACAAAAGGAAATAATGAGGGAAGTAATCAAATTAATAACCGACAAGAACCAAGGGCTAGTATCAATAATATCTCAGCGCGAGGAATTAAAGAATTACCAAGGGGAGCGAGTATGGCAAGAATCGGAGAAAAAGGGAATTGGAGAACTAAAGTTATTGGAGAGAAGAAGTTAAATAAACTCGAGAAAGTGGAGGTTACACTGTTAAAAATAATCTGAAATTCACGGGTATTTTTTTCCTGAATTTCACAGAAAAAGTCCCTTTTCACGACAAAAGAGCATTTTCCGTTAAAAACAGAAAATTTCCTCATATTTCCTGAAAATAACGGAACAGACGGAGAAGAAAGTGGCCAACGGAGATATTCCGTTATCTGCTGCATATTTATTTTCAATGTTTAAAAAACTGACATGTTGCAGCACAGAAAAACTAAAATTTCGAGTTTATTTAAAAGAACAAAAATTTAAATTATTATTATTATTATTTCGAATTTAAAAAAGCAACAATTAATTTTCCCATGTTTTAAAATTATTAGCAATTTATTTTTTAAAGTTATAAAAAAATATTCCCAGTTAAAATATATTCTAAACAAATAGCTGCTTAATATATATATATATATATATATATATATATATATATATATATATATATATATATATATATATATATATATATATATATATATATATATATATATATATATATATATATATATATATATATATATATATATATATATATATATATATATATATATATATATATAATAGTTAAGTGAAAAAAAATCGATTTTACTCAAAAAAGCAACAAACAAAATTAATGCTTTCGAATTTAAAAAAATAACAAATAATTTTATCATTCCTTTGAAATTATTCGCAATTTGTTTTTTAAAGTTATAAAAAACACTCTCAATGAAAATATATTCTAACCGAAAACATTTAAAAAATCTATAATAGTTGAAAAAAATCGATTTTCTCAAAATATAATATTCATATTTTGCATCTAACAATCAAATTAAGAATATATATAATTCATGTTTTAATCCTCTATTAATAATAAAGTTTTCGGTCATAATCTTATAACAAAATATACCCCAATTAATTTTAAAATTACCAGGTTTTTAAACCCCAGATTGTTTAAGTTCTAAGCCGCGATTTGAAGAAATGTCCTATCATCGTTTCAATTTCTTATTCTAGCATGGGCCCACTGGTCTTGCGGTAAAACACTTGGCTCGAGACGCTATCATCTCTGGTTCGAACCCCAAGGTCTGCCGAAAATATTCTTGAGGTATAAAAAAGTTATTAAATACTCCCGGTGTAGTCAACAGATGGCAGCACAAACAGAAAGGTAATTTTTTTAAAACCGAGGTCATTCAAAACGGAAAGTTACCGTTTCTTCAAACAGAGTTTTTCCTTCTGTTATCTTTCAAAACGGAAAATCTACTAACGGAACGGAAAATACCCGGCAACTTTGCTGCCAGTAGTTTTACCGTGAATTAACGGATTTATTTTTAACAGTGTAGTGTAAATGGGAAAATAGCAATAGGATTAGTGGATTCTGGTTGCGAAATTAGCGTCGTTCATAACGATTTAGTACCAGCAGAGAAACTAAGAGGGGCTGGTAGCATCTATTTACAAGGGATATTTGGTAAGGCAGTTAAATCGCCGTTAATTCAATTACCTTTAGCTATTCCAAAACGCGGAGAAACTAATGTAATTCATCAGGATGTACTTTGCGCGATAATTGATAATAGTAAGGAACAGGTAACTTTACATCCTGACGTGGCTAATGAATTGTCAGGGTTAAACAACGAGAAATCATTAAGAGAATCGGTAGAAAGGGAATGTAAGGAAGATAGTAGGAATAAAGTGAAAGAAGGGGAAAGGATTAGAAATGGTAATAATAATCGTTATGTCGTAGACGCGAGATCGGAAAATTTACAAAGTCAGGAGAAGGAAAAAGCCGAGGTAGAGAAAAGTAAGATTAATCAAGTTACGGAAAGTAGTTTAAATGTATTTCAGGAATCCCAAATGAGTTGTAAGGATTTAGAGAAAGCTTGGGAATTGGCTGAAAATGAGAGAGAGTCTTATTATATTGTGAATAGGATGTTATATCATAAAGAGAAATTAGTAGATGAAACTGTAGCTCAATTAGTATTACCTAAAGTTAGAAGGGAGGAAATTCTAAAACTAGCGCATACCTCCTTATATGGAGAACATCACGCGGTTAAGAAAATGTTAGAAAGAATCAAGCATTCATTTTATTGGGAAAATATGGTAGAGGAAGCTAAAACGTTTTGCGAATCATGTGTAGAATGTCGTTTAACGAGGGAAATGAATGTGAGTAATAAGGACAAAGAGGAAATATGTCGACCTGCAGTTATAGTTGAGTTAGGGGACGGGAGTAAGAAACTGGTGTATCAAGATGAAATGAGAGCATTTATGGCTAAAAATAAAGTAGTCGATATTGTCTTGGATAGTGACGGGGAGTTTGAAGACTGTAGGAAAGATCTGTTGTTAGACAGAGAACAACCGGAAAATAAAGACAGGAAGGGATTCGAAATAAAAGTGTTAACCAATATTCAAGTTAGTGACATAAAATCAATCTTAAGGAAAAATAAGGAATTATTTATGGGTCCTATCCAACTGGTTGAAATGGAGAAAAATCGGATTGGTCATAAACCGGAAAGGGGTAAGATAAGGCAGAAATTGTACAATGTTATCATCACGTACAAAGAGGACCTGGAAAGGCAAGTGCCTGATTGGTTAGAGGAAGATTTAATTGGGACATCCGAGGCAGAAGTTAGCCATTCAAGCGGGTGCATTACGAAATGGGATGTACCAATTAAGTTAACGAGGAAGGACTGGAGGGAAAAGGTAGTACCGCCTCCAGCAATCTCAGCCTAAGGACTGACATTGAAATGACATAATACTAGTGTAACTTTATTTTTTTTGTGTATTTATAATTGTATGTACATCCTGTGTTTATAAAAGTGTATTAGCACATTGTATATTTTTTCTGTAGTTATCACATTAGGATATGGTTCATTAGAGATGTCAGTAGTTAAATTTTCAGACACCTTGAAATATTTATGTAATTGTAGTAATGAAGAAACCTATCAAGGAACTGTTGAACTCTTCTCAGACATTACATAGTTTGAGGAAAATTAGCCCCTAAAAGGCATATTTTCCGCTAAGGTGGGGGGTGTCATGTTTCGCTCACAGCTACAAGAGTTGAAAGCTATTCTTAAGGGATTAGCGTATTGTATCTGTATCTATTGTGCACCGTTAGAGGCTTTCTTAAGAAAAATCTTAATCCGGAGGGGAGCGAGTTGGACATAATGAAAGAGGTATTTCCATTGCAATGTGGTCTTTGATAGATAAGAAAGATAGTGCACTCTTTTATTTAGGAAGACAGATCAGTCAAGAAGGAGGAACGGTTGTCAAGCGACCCTTGGAAATAAAACAGCAGCCCTGTAGAGGGAGAGCGGGTGCGCTGGGGAATGACGAGAGGTGAAATTAGTTCGAACGTGGTAGTGAAGGTGTAAGGTCGTTGAGAGTTGACGATCTGAGCCACGTGTGTTTAACGGGATCTCTCGAAAGAAAGAGAGAGCGGGTGTGAGATGAATAGAAATCTCAGTGCGGAATGAATTGACGTAGTCTAACGGTACACGTAGAGCGTTTTCTGTAATTGTTTTGATTTAGTGTTAAACCGGATAATTTATATCCGAGTTTAAGTGTAAATATTGTTAATAAATTGTTACTTTAACTTTAATTGAAAGAGTTAGGTTTTCCTTGAATATACATCAAGTATCGTGCCCAATATCACGTATTCATATCGGTGGTGGCAGCATATTAAAAGACCGGATTTATTTCGAAGTTGTGTGGACGGAGAAGTGGAATCCGACACTTGTATTCATGCATCTTGTATTATTATCAAATGCTTGAAATTGTAACGTTTTATTTCTAATAATGTTATTTCATCTTCTTTTTAATTCTTACATTTTAGGTAGATTTCGTAAGAAATACTACCTATTACATTCTCACCTAAGTTGGAAATTTTGAAAAATTTTTGCAGATCTACGCCGATCATGACTCCCAGAACCCAAAACCACCCCCAGTTCAAAACTTTATCTATCTATCTATCTATCTATCTATCTATCTATCTAGATAGATAGTCAGATAGATAGATGTCACTTTTTTCTGACCACGATAACTGGAAAAATTCTGCATAAATCTCTTCCAAACTGATACATAAAATCAAGGGTCATAAAATCTCGGTCAAGTTCGTTAATGGGCAAAATCGAACCAAGGGGAGGGAAATGGGGGGGCTTTTTGTGAAAACAGAAAAACCCTCATAATTTCTTTATTATTATACGTATCGAATCCGTTTAAAGTTATTATTACTTCTAGGAAAAGGGCCGAAAATTTATGTATGACAGATTTTTGATATAATTAAAAATGGCCCCAAGGGGGGGAAAAAGGGGGGGTTTTAGAAGAAAAAAAATCATAGCTTCGTCAATTCACAAGATATCAAGTCCGCGTAAATTTATTATTAATCCTCTTAGTATTATCTAAAACTTTTATATTGAGAAGTTTTTTATAGGACCAACCGTTATAGCAAAAAAAAAATTAAAAACAAAGAAAATCCCGGCCGGCTCCGCCTGCAAACAAGTTATTTTTCGAAGTAGGCGGTTCCAACTCCCGCTTTTTTTTCGAAACTGATACATAAAATCAAGGGGCAGAAAATCTCGGTCAAGTTCGTTAATGGGCAAAATCGAACCAAGGGGGGGGGGAATGGGGGGGACTTTTGTGAAAACAGAAAAAAAACCATAATTTCTTAATTATGATACGTATTGAATCTGTTTAAATTTATTATTACTTCTAGGAACAGAGCCAAAAACTTATGTATGACAGATTTTTGATATCATTAAAAATTGCCTTAAGGGGGGGAGGGAAGGGGGGTTTTAGAAGAGAAAAATTCATAATTTCGTCAATTCCCAAGATTTCAAATCCGCTTAAATTTATTATAAATCCTCTTAATATGCGCGGCTTACTGCTTGCGCGGCAGCGTATTACTGCTTATTTTACAGTTTAATACTGTTAATTTTACGGTATAATACTGGCAGCTGGGATGCCAGTTTTATACTGTAAAATCAACAATTATTTTTTGCAGTGTGGGAAAACTGTCTCGTGATCGGTGCCGGATTTATTCTAAAAGGGGATTGGGTATTCGAAATATATTTGGCGCCCAACATTTTTTACAAGAGCAAAAAAAATATGCTTCGTTAGAAACTCTCGCTAGGAACTGGGTATAAATCGTTTTGGGCAGGGATCCAGATAGATTTTAATTTTTAAAATGTGGTTGGCCTACCAGAAGCCTGTGTTTTGCAAGATTTTTGAAACGAGCAAAAATTCAGAAAAAAAAAAAAAATGTTGATTTTTGATTGATCAATCTCGTTTCGAAAATTTCGAAAAATCTATCAGGATATTTTTTTTTAACACGTAAAAAAATAAAATTTATTTCCATCTATTTGGGGCTTAGAAGGTGTCCTTGTCCTATAAGCAAACAGAGTGTCATGGAATGGTTAGAATATGAGTTTGATTTTTCACTTCAAGCAAACTAACGTGAACGACGAAGTGGGATATGTGGCCATCTGTAGACTGTAGAGGGAGATTAACTCGATCATCTAATTGGTCAGCAATAATGAATGTCACCTTTTCTTGTATATTTAGAAATTCTTAGATGACGTTCTGATGACGATGACCGGGTGAAAGAGGTCGTGACACTGGCATAAGAGCCCCTTCTTTTAAGTGGCATACAAATATTTGTATTTCGATATGATAAATGCCTTAATATGATGAGTGACTATGTAGAAAATTGTGTAATTTGTTTCATTAATTAATAAATATATATCTCTGCCCGTAACTGATTTCAATTTGTTAACATTGCTACGGAACCTACTTTCTAAACAATCCTTGTATGTGAAATACAACACAAGCTATAAGAATATATTTTTTTAATATATAATTTATTTATCAGAATGCGTTTGCTTTAATGGAATTTTTATTTGTTATTCATGTATAATGTTAGGCAGAATCACTTTAAATATAATTTATTGTAAATTTTATTTTGACAGTCGAAGTAGCATAATTTATATTTCATATTTGTGAGATTACAAATTATGCAAAATTCTTATTTCGTTCAAAATTAGAAAACCAGTTTTTGTTAATTTGTTGAAGAATTTTAAAATAAATACAGAAATACATTAAACAACTGGACAGACAATGAATAAACTTCCCAATAACTAAACATCACACATTTTTGCGTGTAACGTGTAAATTACGTTTAGTCAGATTTCACTAAAAATTTCCTATGTTTTAAAACTTAAAGTAAAGTGTTTTTTAAAAAATATTTCTTATATAAGACTTCTACACAATTTCACTCTCTTGCTCTCTGCCAGAAAAAGAAATCTTGCGTTTTCACCCCAAGTCCCCAATCTGTACTTAAATTCCAACCAAACGGCGCGTTTGGAAAATCGCATATGAATAGCCTTTCTGCCTCTATCAAGCACTCTATCATAGCGCGAATGCCATAAAAGCTAACACAGAACTGGCGTGTTCTCCGATGTACACTTTCCGAGCAATAGCGACCATGAGGGCCATCAAAAACATCCCGCGGGTCGCATTAACGCTAAATCAAGCACCGGAATGTCTTTATGGTTGCCCGCGGAGCAAACACGAAATAAGGCTACAAGAATACAATAGTTTTATAAAGTGTCTCCGACGGGGAGTTGGCATATATCAGAGATGGCGCGGTTAAGTGCTTCTGGAAGAGGTTATCCGATTTATTTCAGCCCTAAGGGTAAGAACCAAAATTGTGAAGATTGTTTGCCAGTTTTAATTAAGAGAGACAGCGTGCGAGAACGTTTTTCTCACGTTTTTCTAAATTATCGAAGTAATTTATGGATACACCTACTGAAACACGGGCGCCCGCAAGAGGAGGGAGAGTAGAGGGGGGGGGGGTGCAGGGAGCATATGAATAGCCTTTCTGCTTCTATCAAAGGCTATCAGAGAGGGATCAACTGGCCCTCCGTGAATTTTCAAATTTAAGTAACCACATTTTTTTTTATCTCTTATGATTTGGAAAAAAAAATAACAAAATTTATTCTTCTCAAATGATTTAAAATAATTAAACACGAAGGATTTTTTGAAAAATCTTGCAGTTAATCCTTTCAAGTATACGGCTTAACTGCATCGCCAAGAAGTTCCGCGCAATATTTTTATATGCAACGTTTCAGAAAGGATACAATTCCTGATAAATTAACAAATTTAATTATATTTTCTATAGATTTTCTTTCAATTTTTTAAAATTTTATTATTATTATTATTATTATTATTACTATTATTGTACGACATAACCAAGTAAGTACCGTGCGTGTGTGTATGTGAGTGTGTCTGGGTTCTGGGTATGCGCGTACGTGCGTGCGTACAGTATCGTTTAAATAAGTTCCTCATAGAAAATGGAGAGGCACTCTTTATATACAGGCTGTCTATAAAATCTCGATACATTTTTGAGAAATAGTTTGTAAATTCAATTATATTGCAGTCGAGCTGATAGAATACTTTCAACAAAAGAAATTATAATCTATTATTTGTGCTCGGCTACATGAATTACCTTATCAAAAGGGACAGAAGAAAGGTGCATATTGTCCTACAGCTGTTGGCATATACATCCCTGAAAATAACTCTTTATTGTTCGTCAACCAGTTTTATTTTATTTTACATTTTGACATCATAAAACGTTATTCGTTTGAAATTTTTATAGTTTTAAAAGGCAATATCATGATAGAAAGATCACTATCGCATTCAAACCACTTATCAAAAATCTCAAACCCTTAGAAAACTAATTTTTTACACTGGTTGGTACAGAATTGTTCCAGACAACCTTTTTTTTTTCTACTATTTTGTCCACCACTATTCTCATATAATATTTTTTGAGATATATTTCTAATAGAAAATTACCATGAAGATAATTGGCTGGAAATAGTGATGAAAAAGTAATAGAAAAATCGTCACCTTTAGCCCCAGTAAGTGGTACACATGCACTCTTATACCGTTGTTAATGATCGGCTAATATATCACAGACTTATTCGTAAAAAACACTACTTACAAAACATGGATTTTGAGCTATCAGCACTAGTCCCTTTATTAAAAATTACCTATCAAGCTTATCCATATGTCCTATGTTAGATAATTAAACATAGTTTTTGGGGGGTGAGGGGGATAGAGGATACTTGGTACCGTCAATAATTTTCTCATTCTAATACAGCCGTGCATCTGGCCCAGAACACCCGAATATTAGATGGCCCCTGTAGGTGTACGTGCATGTATATGCAAATACCCATGCAAAAAATTACACTTCACTATATATTGCAAGGGTTTGTCTAAACTTTTCCCACAGGGTCTCTCTTTTCTGAAATTGTAAAAAGTTTTTATACTTGTAAAAAAATATAATAATAATAATAAATAAAATAATCATAATTTTGTAAATGTCAAATTATTATTATATTCAGCTGCCAAATGTATAAACAGGCTACCCTATTCAGACATATTTAACAGGTCCTTTATGTAATCTATCTATTTATAGCTAAGATATAGGTTCTTTGACGATTTCAGCTAGAGGTTTTGTGACAGATCCAATTTTATTTTAAAATGATTCAGTTTGTGAAGGTGGCAATAGAAAAGCTTTTTGAGAAATTTATTTTTAAAACAAAAAGCTTTGTAAAGAATTCTGTTTCTTAGTAAATTTTTTATGAAGGATCATGTTGGAAAATTAAAAAAAAATTGTGAAAGGTCCTATTTTAAGACGAAAAAAATTATGAAGGGTCCTATTTTAAGATGAAAAAAATTTTGTAGGCATCCTTTAATGGATCTAAATTCTTCCCAAACAAATCCCTGTATTAATAATTCCTATGAATGTATAAACTGGAAAAAAACACTTTCACTTTTTCTATCATCATTAAAGGAAAGAAAATATAGAAATCAAATTGAAAAAGAAAAACAAAAATATATACACATAAAAAGTGAATGAGAAAAAATGTTAACTTACAAAGCTGTCTTCTAACATTTGCGGCTGATACAAAAAAGTATTCTTATAGGGGATTGTGCTGGGGAGGGCGTCGAAAAACTTTCATAATCTTCGGGTCACTTGCCAGCTGCCGGCCAGAAAATAATATAAATATATATAAAGTGAAATATATATTTGAAGCCAAAAGATGAAATAAAAAATAAAGAAGAAAACCCGATGAAAAATGCCTTCCCCTACCAAACAACCCCCTGATGAAATTCCTCTGATCGATGTCGAAGAGAAAAGCCAATCACAGTTAGTATAGGGAAGGGTCGCTTAAAAACTAGCAAATGAAAAAATAAATGAATAAAAATATCTAGAGGACTGACTGACTGACTGACAGGCAGGGAGCAAATAATAAAGTTTTTTTTTTTTTTCTCTTCCGGAATACACCAGATATTTTGACGCATTGTTTTATGCTGTGGTTTAAGTCGAAAGTATAAAGTTGCTTCTGGCAGCAAGTTTTGAGAAGATATTACTAAATATTTTTCGGCGGTTGGAATATTGGCTTTGTTTTTTTTTGAGGAGTTTCTTTTTGGGAACTGGATGAGCTAAGGATTTTTTTTTTTTCTTCCCTTTGCAACAGTGTCAGGTTTAGTGTTTTGATTTTTTTCTGCGTTTTTTTTCTCGGGAATATATATTTTCCCTGACATGAACCGTTCAGAAAATTTTGAGGGAGAAATTTTGCTGGCAAGCGAATTTTGAAAGATGAATATGATTACTTCCAAGGTATTATTTGGACTCCAGAAAATATTTTGAATTTAATGTTTTATTTTTCTGTGATATTGAAGGTAGAATACTGTTGCTACACATCGTAAAGAAAATTTCATCCAAAGACACATTAAGACAATATTTTTGTAATAATTCAGTGCACATAATAATAAATTTATAAGCCAGTGCTGATATAATTTTCTTTT
The DNA here is from genome assembly GCA_963931845.1 of Maratus michaelseni. NCBI lineage: Eukaryota > Metazoa > Arthropoda > Arachnida > Araneae > Salticidae > Maratus > Maratus michaelseni. Next base: position 177,954,593 of record OZ007592.1, on the reverse strand, counting down.
CTTTTTCTTTGTTTTTTTTTTCTTTTCTTTTCCTTTTTTTAATTATTATTTTTGCAGTTCGGGTTACCTTAAGTTTCTATGCCTGGGTATAAGAAATTGCAATATGAAATTAATACAATATATTTTAATTATATAAATCAGAGATTAATGAAATTATCGACTTTTAAAATGACTTCTATGTGCTCATTTTTGAGTATTTCCGTGTTTCAAAAATGAGTTTGAACTGATTCTATTCATTTTTCAGTATGTCCATGTTTTTAAAATGAGTATGAACTGACCTCTATGGGCTCAGTCTTGAGTATGAACTTGACCTCTATGTGCTCAGTCTTGAGTATGTCCATGTTTCAATATTCTGAGTATTTCTGGTTTTTCAGAACTGAAAGCATTGGGTCATATATTTGAAACAAAAAGTTTCATAACAAAATGAAAACATCATTTTACTCAGATTTGAAAGTGTCATTTTTCTCAGTGAAAATTTCTGCAAGGGTTCTCAACCTATTCGCGACGAGTGTCTTTTATCGAATTTTTAATCTTTTCTCACCGGCTTTTAAAATTAGAAATTTTTGTTTAATCCGAGAAATGCTTTAACAAAATAAGACAACATTTTCATTAAAAAATCATTGGTAGGAATAATCAAGAATTCTGATCACTTTATGCGTCACGTATACGTGACGCTCGTTGGGAAGGGGTTAGCGTGTATGAAGGGAACCCGGAATCATAAACAATGATTTATTTCATTTTAAAATAAACGCTACATATTAAGAAGGAAGTGGGGCACAGAATATTGCTATCTTCTAAACATTCATTTATAATTCTAAAACAACAAGATTCCGGACCATCTATTTAATGCAGTCTACAGAGTGCAGAAAAAGTTTTGGTGCATCAAAACATTTGGTGCATCAATTTTTTTTTTCTTTTTAGATAGTTAAATATCGGCACTATATCGATTTACATCATGATTTATGTCTTTATTTACGTGTTTGAAGTACGCATTTTTGTTTCTTTTTTTAAGGAAAGTCATGAATCGAAAAATTCAAAGGACAAAATTATCTCATGGTACGCGCATAAATGTTTTGTGAACAGATGGAAAGATTTTACGATTGAACAACTTTTTACTGAAAAAAAAATGATATACTATAGTTCCTGTCGAATGGTCTAGTACATCTCACTTCTCTGAAGGTTTGGAGAGTATCGTTACACAGAAAAGAAAAAGAAAAAAAATGTTGATTTCACGATATAATACTGGCACCCCTTTGCCAGTATTGTACCGTAAAATTAACAGTAATAAACAGTAAAATAAGCCGCAATACACTACCGCGCATAACTTTTTTTTTGCAGTGTAGATAAAAATACTGTAATTGTTCTTATCGAAAATGGTATTAAAGATCAAAGTACTATGAAGTACATATCCCTGAACAAGCTATAAAGCCATCAGTCCAAATATACTTTAATATTAGTAATATTAATATTAATAATAATTGATAGTTCAGTCTTCGATATTCAAATCTGCACCAGCCCATTTTGTTCGTTAATTAGTTGTTCAGTTGTAAACAGCTTTTAATCTGTCACGAAACATTTATGTGCGCGCAATGAGACAATGTCGTTCTTTGACTTTTTCGATTTACGTGCTTACATTAACTAAAGAAAAAAGTTCAAGTAAAACTTGAAACACATAAGTAAAGATATGCATCCTCATATAACATCCGTACACTACATATAAAACAATTGTTGATTTTACAATAACTTACTGTTTTTATCTAAAGTTTAATACTGCATTGAAAAAAAAATATTTTAACAATAACATGGTCTTTTTACGTAGTGTTTAATAATGCTCCATTAAATACACTGAAAAACTGTTTTCGGTCTAGTCTCTGGACTGCGCAGTAGCGCATTTCGTCTTATTTACGATTTATTACTGTTAATTTTACGGTTATAATAATACTGGCACACCAGCTGCCAGTATTATACCGTAAGATCAACACACTGTAAAAAATGGGTACTCAAAATTGAGTAAAAAGTACTCAATTTTGAATACGTCATATACTCAAAATAGCTCCGATCCAAATGTACTCAAAATTGAGAAACACATGTACTCATTTTTGATCCCATGGATGTATTCAAATATGAACTGCTATGTACTCATTTTTGATCCCATGGATGTATTCAAATTTAAAATTTTTTATGTCGTTAAAATAAAATTTATAGGATAAAAACGAAACTTCGGAGTACAACCTTATAAGGGACAAATACACTTCGGCATCTTTTTTTATCATTTCTGAGTGAGTTTATAGATTTTTACCAACCCTTCCAGCGAGCGGATTCGAACCCATGATGTCCCGTGTACTAGCCCGATGACCCAGACCCCAGCGCCATGACCGCTCGCGGTTTTCGCTCAAATACTGTAACTTATTTGAATCGCGATGGATTTTTCCAATGTTTTTAATATTTTCTTTTCATAACTTTCAATAATTCGCTATACTATTTGGTGCCTTATAACAGACAAATTTTAATTTATTATGTATTATATGCATTAAAAAATTGTATTAAGAGTAATAATTGCTGCTTTTTGCAACAGTACTAACCAGTATTGATTTCAGACATTTTTCTCCTGGAGGGATTTCTGTGGCTCCGGCGGGGGGGGGGGGGGGGACATTGCACTTTTTGCTCATTAAAAGTATAAAATATAAAATCTTCGGGGGGGGGGGGACATTTCAATTTTCCGGGGGATAATGTCCCCTCCGGGCCACTCCCTGAATTCAATAGTGGTACCAACATTTTCTTTTCGAACATATACTTTTTTTTAAATTATTTGCCTGATTATCTATTTATCAATTCTAATAAAAACAACAATTATATTAATCAGACGTGTTTATTACATGCTATTAAAAATATTTTTTTAATGTCTTATTTAATAGAAATTATGTAAATAAAGTTTTTTTTATAATAAATTAAATTATTATATTTCAGCTATGCTGAGAGCTTTTGCGTACGGTTCGGTTAAACTAAATAGTTAAAAAAAAAAATAGATTTTTAAAGACAAATTTAAAATTAATGATCTTGGGATAAGTAGGTTTAAATCTGGACTTATTGATTTTATTTAAATTAAATTAGTTTAATTTATAAAAATATAAGCTAAAGAAATAAATTAAAAACGTTATAAAGTTAAAAACTTTATTTTTATAAAAGTAAAGAAAAATATATTAACTAATTTTATAAATTTAAGGAAAAAAAATATAAACTTTGTAAAATTATAATTTATAAAATAATAAATTTTAGCGTAATTCATAAATTTGTAAGCCAAATCAGCTTAGTTTAATACCAATTTGCATAGCTATAATTTGCAAAGATATTATGTTATGAAACTTTTAAATAACACAATATTGCCTCACGTTAAAAAATTTAAAATAAATTAAAAAAAAAAATAGTGGAAAAAAAAATCAGAATTTTGAAGTACTATCAAGGAAAAAAAAAGTAGATGTGTAAAATGTGAGGGGAAAAAAAAGAGTAAATATGTTGTAGTGGAAATCCAGAACAACCAGATCCACTTTTCATTTCTCTTATTCTTCGTTTTTCCTTCAAATAATAGCTTTTTAGGCTCCGAAATTTCGTCATTACACATTCTGAAATATACAAGTATGTTAGGTTTGATCACATGTTCATTTTTGATCCAAAAATACTCATTTCAATATGAGTACATGGACTTACTCATTTTTGAGAATATACATATGTTCATTTTTGATCCAAAAATACTCATTTCGAAATGAGTACATGGACTTACTCATTTTTGAGTACTTCATTTTTTACAGTGCAGTTATTATTATTATTACAGTGTACGTTGTCAATATTTGACGATCTAAATCAGAAAAATTATATTTTTTGATGAGACAAAATATTTTCCACACCCTGTATATATTCGTGGACATTTAACGAACAATGTTATTTAAATAAATTTTATCTATCGCTACCATATTTTATACGTAAGCTCATTTTTCAATGAAAATAAAATTAAAATTGTTAATATTAAAACAAGTTTGAAATGTACTAGTTTTATTGGAACAGTTCACCATTTTATCAAGTCTGTAAATGTGTATTGAACAAAATTTCCCATAAAGAGTTTCGGACTTTAGAAAATATTCTAAAATTAAATTAGGCGACATTTGTCCTATCTCATACATTGTTTATTTTTCTTATTACATGGAATAAATTGTTCTTCTGGTAATTTTGTCTTACATCAAAATAAATATTTCATAAAACTGTTCATTGTGAAAATTTCTCGGAAGCAAACCATTCAAATGTTATACATTATAAATAAATAAACACACACGCGCAAGTGCCTTTAAGCGCTTAAAAAATAGCTGAAACAAATGAAGCTTCACATACAAAATACAACATTTTCGTGACATTTTTATAAATGCTTCCTTTTTAACAATGCCAAAAATTTGTTTTTGAACTAAGTATAGTTTTTACGGCCGTTTGATATGAAATAATTTCTGTTATTTCAAATATAACAAGAAGGAAAAAATGCTTTAATAAGAAATAGAATGCCATTCCAATCTCATTTCACGGGCATTGCCCAAAAACAATGAGGCTGCCATTTTTGGAATGTAGAATTTACGAACTTTTAATTGGGCGCCCGAATGGATTAAAAAATCATTTTTCCCGCTTTTAATTGCTTTTTGCTCCAAGCAAAAGAGAATAACAGTGATTTTTTTCCCCTAAAGGCTCTTTATACTCCCCCCTCTTTTATTTGTTTTGCTGCTGTCAGAAGGCGCCGAATGTTGAAAAAAAAAGTCCCACTATACTTTTAAAAGGTTTGTTATGCTTGACGAAATTTGAATTCAAAGGCAAAGAGATCAGCCATAACTGGTCACATTCATGCTTAACGTAGTTAGGGATATAAAATTTTACTTTGTTTATAAATACTAAGACAGTGGTTCCCAAAGTGGGGCGTACGCTCCACTTTATGCACCACGTGGGGGGGGGGAATTTGACTTTTTAGGGGGGCTATTCCAAATTTGTTACTAACCCATTCTTTGTCTTTTTTTTTTTTTTTTTTTTTTGGAAAAGTAATGTTGTAGACTAAAAAAAAAAGTAATGCGAAAATTTTAAATAAAATTAAAAAAAAAAGTTTTTTGTTGAATTCTTAAAATGTTTCCAATGAAAACGGTAAAATAGAACAACTAAACCAAAATAATTTTATGAACAATATGTTAAATTGTTTTGACATATTTTATTTATTTATATATTTACTTTTTACTTTTATAATATATTTTACATTTTTCCGAACTTTTTCGGTCAATTTTATTCAAGGAGTCTTATATTTCAATTCGCTATGCTGCATGTCACATGAAGGAACTTTTACACATGAAACTATTTAAGAGTATATCTAAAACTCACAGTCTTGAACGCATATTTAACCTAAAAAATATTTGAAATATCTAAACGAGATACTATCAACTTCAATAAAATCTATAAATCTTAAATATCATTAGAAGGGTAACTAGTAAATATAAAAATATAGTGTTGGCCTCCTACACAGTAAATAAATATATGGTACATAATATATATTTAAAATTTAAAAATCACATAATACATGGCAGTCAATTAACTATAATGGGGAATAATGGCTACTTAAAATTGATAAAGATGGGAATATTGGGATGCTTCTTGTGTATTGTATTATCCATTGAAAGAAAATTAGTGACCAAAGCTTTTCCAACAACTCATAACAAGTTACTAAAATAAATTTTTAAAAAAATGTCAGTGTCATCAATCTGAATGCTAAATGTGAGAGTCTCTTCAACCTTTTTGTGAAGAAAAAAGGTAATAATAGAAAATGTAAGACAAGATATTGTGAGATCATTAACACTAAGGATAAGTTGGAAAGGAGCAACAAATTCTTTTTGGCATAAAGACGAAGATGTATACCTTCATTCCGTTTATAGAATTATGTTAAAAAAAATTTGTGACAGAAAATTCACCTTTTTGATAAGTTAAAAAATGTGAAATGAATATAGTTATTGCTGTGTTAGGCTTCCTCCATATACGAATAGAGTTCACTTTTTAAATAAAATGAGAGATATGCTATTGTGCGTGTGTGTATGTGTGTGTGGGGGGGGGGGGGCATTGTGATTTTACAGATGCTCCAGTGGGGCGTGGCCAATAAAAGGCTGGGAATCACTCTACTAAGGCATCCAATCCGGGTTTCCCCGGTAAGACATTTCCTGCGTATTCTGATAAAAATGCCACGTTCTAAGGAAATTTTTAAAGATGAAATTATTAAGATTTTACACTTAAAAGCGCAAAGACAAAATCCTGTACAAATATCGAGAATAATAAAGAGATCCTTGAGCAGTATTTATAGAGATTTGAGATCAGGTGGAACATGGAATACTAGAAAGCGAGTCGGAAGACCAAAGAAAACAATGTTACGTGATGACAGAATGTTATTAAAAATGGCTTCAGTTGATAATTTATCTGTGTGTGAAATTGCATCAATTTCCAGAATTTCAAAAAGTACTGTACACAGAAGAATTAAAGCTTCAACAAATATTATTTACAGGAGAATGAAAGCAAAACCTTGCTTAAAGCAGAGACATAAAGATGCACGTCTGAAGTGGGTTAGAAAGCATATGTCATTACGGTGAAAAATGGATTTTTGTCATCTTCAGTGGTGAAAAGAAATGGAATTTAGACGGCCCTGATGGTCATAAATTTTACTGGCATGACCTATAAGAAAAGAACCCAAGAACTGTTTCAGCAGGAAACAAGGCGGAGGATCCGTAATTTTACACAATTTTAACAACAATTTTCGCTTTCAGTCCTTTACTATTTTGCAAAAAATTATTCAATCATCAAGGGATTTGTATTCTTTACTTTCAATGCTACTACTTAAAAATTCTAGTAAGTTATCAGCTATATTCCTGAGAAACATTAATATCTTATAAAACACTAAAGCAAATTTAATCTATATTATCCATTAAAAATTAAGTAACTATATACCTGAAACTCAACACTGAGTGAAATTACCACTAATTAATCAATTAAATAATTAACTGTTTAAAAAAATCAATCATCAAGCATGCAATTAACAGATGAACGAAAAAATACAAGCTGGTAGAAAAATCATCTATCACATAAAAATTTCAAATTTTACATAAAGATTAAACAAATGAATGCTATTAAAACAGAAAATAATTCTATCATCAAATGATTTGTACTCCTCGTTTTCAATATTATTACTTAGGCATTCTATCAGTTGGGGAGGGCTTCTTTTAACGGCCAAACATTTCTATGATTTATGGACAGAAAAATGAACTCAGAGGATTATCAGGATATTTTACGTACCAATTTACTGCTAATTACGGATTTGCTAGCAAGACCGGATTGTGTTTTCCAACAAAATGGGGCATCCATCCATACCTCCACATCATCGAAAACATGGTTCAGGGAAAACAATATCACAGTATTAGACTGGCCAGCACTTAGTCCAGATTTGAATCCCATGGAGAACATATGGGAAATCTTATCTCGTAAAATACATGAAAATGGAAAGCAATATACATGTGTAAAATGACTTAAAAATTGCAATTGACAAAGCGTGGTATGAAATACCTCCTTCTGTAATGCAATGCTAGGTTAATTCTATGGAACAACGTGTATTTGATGTTATAAACATTCTAAAATAAATCCGTGAAAATGCAAGCGATTTTCCGTAAAATTTTATGGAGAAGTTTCATCTTTCCAAAACTTCAGTACAATTTCTGTAAATGACATTAGTTCCTTTAAAGAGATTTCAAATCCGCAAATATGCAGAAAATTTTCCGTAAATGTAATGGATGTTTTCCATATTTCTTTCAAAACAGTACAATGTCCGTATTTCTTCCAAAACAGAGCAATTTCCGTAAATGACGTTTAAAAGTTGAGTACAGAAATCGCCTTCTTTGAAATGCGAATTAAGATTGTTGTATTTGCTATATAGAGTTCTTCTAGGATACAGGCCTGGCCGGGCTCGACCGGCTGGTCCATTCTAACCGAGGGCATGTCAATTTATTGTGAAAAGAATAGTAATATTTATATTTTTTAATACAATATTTAGAAATTTATTTTATTTTTATAAATTACAGAAAAAAAATATATACTTTTTAAAATCTACTTTTTTTTTTCTTGATAGTACTTCAAAATTATGATTTTTTTTCCACTAATTTTTTAAAATTTATTTTAACTTTTTTAACGTGAGGCAATATTGTGTTATTTAAAAGTTTCATAACATAATATCTTTGCAAATTATAGCTATGCAAATTGCTATTAAACTAAACTGATATGGCTTACAAATTTATGAATTAGGCTAAAATTTATTATTTTATAAATTTTAATTTTACAAAGTTTATAATTTTTTCCTTAAATTTATAAAATTAGTTAATATTTTTTCTTTACTTTTATAAAAATAAAGTTTTTAACTTTATAACGTTTTTAATTTATTTCGCAAGCTTATATCTTTATAAATTAAACTAATTTAATTTAAATTAAATCAATGAGTCCAGATTTAAACCTACCTATCCCAAGGTCATTAATTTCAAATTTGTCTCTAAAAATCATTTTCTTTTTTTTAAAAACTATTTAGTTTAACAGAACCGTGCGCAAAGCTCTCAGCATAGCTGAAATATAATAATTTAATTTATTATAAAATTGTTTATTTACATATTTTTTTAATAAGACATTAAAAAAACATTTTAATAGCATGTAATAAACAAGTCTGATTAAGATAATTGTTGTTTTTATTGGAATTGATAAATAGATAATCAGGCAAATAATTTTAAAAAGTATCTGTTCGAAAAAAGAAAATGTTGGTACTGTTTCAAAAAGAAGCAATCATTATTCTTAATACAATGTTTTACGCATATAATACATAATAAATTACAATTTATCTGTTATAAGGCACCAAATAATACAGCAAAATATTGAAAATTATGAAAAGAAAACATTAAAAACATTGGAACTGAAAAAATCCATCTACAGATGAAACCTCAAGTTTTTGCATCATAAAATAACTAACAACATTTGAGAAGAAGAAGTGACCACTCATGGCGCGTTGGTCTAAGTCAGCCATACTCAACCTTTTTTCTCGCGGGCCACAAACGAAGGTTTGCGACGTTAGGCGGGCCGCAACACACTTAAAAAAAGGGTAAATAGAATAGTAAGATAATATAAGTAGTATAACAAAGTTAGTTTTATCAGTAGAGTTGAACACTTGTCGCGGAAGAAATGTGAACAAAAAATTTTGAAACCACTATATCCAAATAATAAACTTCGTAGTTTATTTTCACTGCGAATGTTATAGAAATAGGCCGCAAAATTTGAAATAATGGCGTACAAATTGTTTGGCGCCAATTATTTCCGCGACAAACTTTCAACACTAAAAAGAAGTGTTAGATATATACAGGGCTATAACCATAAAACGAAATAATACAACAATGTATAGAATTTACAAGTTCTAAAGGGGGGGGGGGGGGTGGAATGGGGGATTTTCTCTAATATATTAGTTTTTTGCTCAATTGAAAAACTTATTTATTTATTTATTTTTTTAATTGTAGAAATATATAATTCAAATTTAACTAATTAGGAATAATTAGTTTAATTACTGTTGAAGAGTAAGAAATGTATTGTATACACCACTACAACACAAATAGGATTACATGCAAAAAGAACTTTTGCCTAAGAAAACGGCATTTAAGATGTTTTAACATAATTTTAAATTAATTAGAAATAACAGAACAGATTTTGTCTTCTTATGAAAATACATAAAACAACAGTGAATGTTTTAAGCACATCTAAATTAATTTTATAAATATGGATTATGATGATTATGTGCCTCGGGCAGCACATAACAGGTCGCCGGGCCGCAGGTTGAGTATGGCTGGTCTAAGTCGTCAGGCTAGAATACGGGAAATTACGGGTTCGATTCCGCTCATGGCGAGGGTTGGTAAATTACTGTAAACTCACACAGGAATTGAAAAAATCAGCAGAAATGTATGTTTCCCTTATAAGGTTAAGTAACTTTTTTTTTATCCTATAAATTTTATTTTAACGTCATAAAAATTTCTAAAAAATACGGAAGATATCTGTTATAAAACGGAAATTTAAAAACGGAAATTTCAGAAATCACGGAAAATTTCCTGGATTTTACGGATTTTTTTTCCGTTAAAATACGGAAATAGTACTGGCGTCTCGATTGCCAGTACAATTTCCGTTTTTTTCTGGAAATTTTTTTTACAGTGAAGTGTTGTGGCAATACAATTAAATATTAAAAGTAAGTTTTTAGTTACTTTTATAAATGTAAAACAAAAAAAATTACAGGTGTCTATACTTTTGGGACAGCACATTGTTATATAATTTAATGCATTTTTATAATTTCAAACCTTTGATCATAATTTATATGTGTATATCAGCAAAATTGCTTTTATTTATTACCTGTCATACGAATTTTAATTGTACCTTATTACTTTTCATGTTAATGTAAATTTTATTGATTGTCTAAACTTTCGGGACACGGTGCATAATAAATACGCTGGGGAATTGTCCATTAAATAGAAATAACAGCTAATTAGGGATACTATGAAAACATAAATTCTGAAACATGTGAGAAAATCAGTCTAAACATTGTATAATTGAATCTGAATGTGTAAGAATTGCCTCATGCATGCTAAAAAATGAGTATTTGTTTAGCAAACCCTTATTTCTATATCTAAATTTGATGGAAAAACATTTAAAAATAGTACGATGTCTGCGAATTTTAATTGGAGTTCAAAGCATTGTAGAGAAACAAAGTAAATCATTTATCAAATATCAAGTATCTTATTTCTTAAGTGAAGTGTATAAGAAATATAAAAAAAAATCGGGATCAATCTATCGTAGTTAAAAACAATATAAGAAGAAATTATTGTATCTTCATTTAAAAAATGAGCATACCCATCGTAGTTTATTTATATACCCATCGTAGAAAAAACTGTTTTAATTCTTTAATATCTTACTATAATGATAATATTATAGTCAAATAGTTAAGTAAAATTAATGTGAGCTAATTTGAAAAACTATGAAGAAAATAAGACTTGAAAGATGTAAGAAAATCAATATAAACATGATAAAACTTACCCCATACATGCTAAAAATCACCCACAGTAAATCCCTATTTCTATATCTAAATACGTTAAAACACACTTTACATTTCAATAGAATATCGGATAAAAACAATGAAAACTAATATGCCGATGCATTTTAACTCGAGTTCGAATCACCATATAAAAAATGTATTAAATAATTATTCAAATATTGAGTTATCCTAATGTCTCATGTGAAAAAACAAACAAAATAAAAAGAAAACTGCCCAGTTAAACTGAGGGCATTGAGCTCACAGGCTATTCACACTAATTGTATATTATACTCTTATTTCAAAGAATTTGAAATAAGCCCCTCGAAAAATAAAGAAATCAACAATATATTAAAGGGGGGGGGTCTTCCCCCCGTTACCCCCCTCATAGTTAACTAATGAACCCCTTAAACTAATCCGGGAAGTATCTAATTACAATGAACATATATACAAAATTTGAAGAAAATCGGATAATGCTGCATGAAAAACCCATTTATCTAAATTAAGGGGGGGATTAGCCCCCCCGTTCCCCCCTTTATACTTAACAAATCAATCCCGAAAACTAATCAGGGAAGCGTCTTAACCCAATGAACCTATAAACAAATTTTGAAGGAAAACGGAATAATTCTGCATGAAAAACCCATTTATATAAATTAAGAGAATATTAGCCCCCCCCGTTCCCCCCCTTTATACTCAACCAATCAATCCCGAAAACTAATCAGGGAAGCGCCTTAACACAGTGAACCTATAAACAAAACTTGAAGGAAAACGGATATTTCTATGAAGAGTTATCGTGTTACGTACATACATACATACGTACGTACATACAGAACCGGCGGGCACATAAGCTCTCAGGCTTTGATAGCCTGTGAGCTAAAAAACAAGATGAATCTAATTTAGCTAAAAATAAAATAAGAATCCCGTATTACCTATATTTTTAAAATGGGCATGGTCCTGGTAGAAAAATCAGTTTTAATTCTCTAAAATTCTGCAATATAACGATATCAACATCAAAAATTTTAATTCCTTAAAATTCTACCATGTGGCGCTAATGTCGTAAAACATTGTTGTGTTAAATTAATCCTATCTAATTTTAACATATTCTGTAGTTGCAATGTAATAAAATCTAATAAAATCTGTTTCAGAAATTACATAAAAAATATATTTTCTAGTCTGTTAAATTATCATTATAAAAAATATTTCATTGCATTACGGTCGTCTAAGGGTTAAAACATAAGAACTATCGTCTTATAGATCAATCTAAACTCAAAACTAACGTACAAATCCACATTTCCCCTCTTAAAATCCATAAAAATTTCTTTAACATGCAGCTTTCTGCTAGGGAGCAGTAGAGTCTAAAATTGCACCATTGTCTAACAATATTATTAACACAATATTTTGTTCTATTATTCTGTGAAAGGCACTTCAGGTCATCTCTAATTCTGAAAAATATGCATGTAAAATTATGTGTGATTCATTTCTTGTCTGAATTTATTATTTCGTATTTAATCAATAAATATCGCAAACAACTAGATATCAATATGTTATTTTAAAAAAGTTTTAAATATCTGAAAAGAGATGGCTAGAACAACATTAAAAGAAGTCGGGAAATTACAGAAAACTTTAACAAAGGAGAAAACTAAAGTAATACGTATATATTTGACGTTTAATAAATGCTGGACGCAACTTAACACTAACAAATGCACATTCTGCTTTATTATTATGCCAACTCTAACGGCTTCGGAGGCACAGTTAGGCAGCTTGATTTGACTTTTGCCTAACACTTGCTTGTACTAATCAAACTTCTAATTTTTAATTTAAATATTTCTTTTTTTTTCTAGTGGATGTTTTTTAATATTTTTTTCATTGCACAAAATTAACAAAATACACTGTAATCCCAATTATCCGGGCTAAAACGTAGGTGTAATCCAGATAGCCAAGAATCTAGATAATTACGACAGACATAAAAATAGATTAGGTTGTAAAAGGAAATGTTCTCTAAAATCGCTTTTGTTTAATAAAAAAGTATGCCTAATGCTTATGTTTTTAATGTTTTTAACTTACATTATACTCTTTTAATAAGAGCATTTTTACTTCAAACAATAAAAAAATATATAGGTATTTAAATACATTTGGAATTGTTTGTTGAGCATGTCTAATAAAGCACGATCAGCACCGACTTTGAATTATGACCACTATGAAAATTCCAATTAAATATAAAGTTTAACGTTGGCTTAGATAGGAATTTCAAGACATTACATTTTTGTGAACGAATACGTATATTTCGCATTTCAATGACATTTTTATCCTTAAATTATCTTTCTTGGTATTAATCCTGGCTACTGAGAGTTCAGATAATTGGAGTTTTACTGTACATGCATTTGTTTTATTGTCGTCTTTTGTTTAGTTTTCATGCAAGTATCCCATTCTGAGTTTCGGACAAAATGTCCGAGTGTTTTTGGTCACCTTTTCCTGAAAAACTATAACTCGTAGAAATATGTTTATTTATATACCCATCTTAGCACCTTAGCTAGCGACTGGACAGAAAGACAGACAGATGATGCTGGAGGTTCGAATCTAAACAGGCACAATTTAGAATATTTTAATTAAATGATACTACAGATATCTAGTTTTGTTAATATTGCACTTCAGTGCTTTTGACGTCATTTATTCTAGCTATGACACCGACTTTTCAGCTTTGTTCTATATACCGGGTGTACATAATTATAAAGTTCAGCTACTCAAAGCTGTTTGTGGATCTTAATCATAAAAAAATATGAAATTTGGAATGCGTCTAAATCAAGGGATGCGAAAGACTTCTAGCAGAAACATTTTTTTTTTTAAATTTTAAAATGACCATCAAAGGGCGCATTTTTATTTTTCTAAAAATTTAATTAAAATACGAGCTTATATACATTGTAGAATTGGTTTATCAAGACAAATACAATGTGTTGACCATTATTGTCAGTACCATTTGAAATCGCAAAATAGCATGTTCAATAGTCATGCGAAGCAAGTTCATGGTAATGTTGATGGCGTGACGGGACAAGGAAAATACTGTCTTTGAGTTCTGGCAATGTTCTTGCGTTTTCACGACCAACCATCTGCTTTATGAAGCCAAAAATCACAGGGATTCACTTCTGGGGATCATGCAAGCCAGACACGACAAAAAGGCAACTGATGACATAATCCTCTGTAAAATGCTTTCTAACCTCATTTTTAATGCAAGTGGCAATCAATGTGTGGGGGAGTTCTATCCTGCATGAAAATTGTTCTGTGAAGATACTGACGTGCGTGTAGGGACGGGACAATGTTACTCTCTTGCAGCGATATATAACTTTTTCTAGTTACGGAGCATGTCACTAGACTTCTCGGCATTAATTCTTCGGAAAAAAAAAACGGACGAAGCATAAATTTTGTGGTAAATCCATACACCATACCGTAACCTTCTGAGAATGCAATTTGAAGAATCAAATGAGGGTTTTCTTCACTCCAGGCTCGGCAATTGTGAGTATTCACTGAGCACTCCAAATGAAAATGTGTTTCATTGGCCCATAGAATGTCCCAAGGCCAATCCATACCTACTTGACAGCGATCAAGTAATTCCAAAGAAAATGTTAGTTGTACAGAGTAATCAGCTGGCAACAACTGCTGAACATGGGCCATTTATGGGGATAATCGCAAAAATTTCCGAAGAAACTTATGAACAGTAGCAGTCGGCTTATCTAGTGCTGCTGCAACCAGGCGAACACTCATGTTATCAATTGAAATTGAAGCCCTGTCCTCTTCCACTATGAACGAAAGTCTACAATTACTTCTGTAGAAACAGACTTTCTCCGTCTTCAGGACGAAGACTCAACGATCCCGTTTCCGCAAATTTCCTGATCATTTTTTGTAATCCGTTTGTAGTCATTGCACCTCTGCGAATGTTTTTCAAATCTCGAAGCCTTCGCAAAACTTCTGGTGTGGAATGGGAATCTCCATTTTGAAAAATATTTTCACCAGTAAAGCACAATTTTCTTTTTATTTAATATTTTCATTGAGCACGAGCAGATCCATCATGTGGTTGCTAAAATTTGCAAATATTCCGGAATTTTATCAGAAAACGCACTCTGGTGGCAATTTTTGAAATTAAATTTTCTTCTATTAAATATTTTTCGCACACCTTCATTTAGACGCATTCCAATTTCCATATTTTTCTAATGAATAATTTCCACTACAGATAGCTCCGAGTAAGTGAACTTTAATTATGTTCACCCGGTACTTTGAGTTCACTAAATACTGTGCTTGGGTTTCTGTTTTTAGTATAATTTTGGACCAAGTTTTCAGATTCGTTCTTCAGGCAATTTTCGAGACGCTGGTGACACATATATCTTGAACACATTTAAAAAAAAAATAATAACACTCTCTATTTTATTTTTGCTCGCGTTCATAGATAGCATCTGCTAATTTATTTTCTGCATGATATTTCGTTATTTTGTGTGTTTAGGGTCCTTAATTCTTATCCTGATTTGAGACTCACTTTTTAGGCAGTTTGCATAATATTGATGCTGTGGATGTTGGAACACATTTATGAAAACTTTATAGCTATTGAATTTTTATTTTTGCATTTCAAAGGAAAATGTGCTCAATTACTTCGCCCATCTTATATTTCTTTTAGCGACATAGTACTTGGTTTGTACTTTATATTTATAACAATTACGATACGATAATTTTTGTTTTGATTTTGAGATTCTTTTTTCAGGCAGTTTGTACGGACGAGAATGTTGGAACATATTTTAAATAATAATATTAATATTGAACTTTCATTTCCTTTAGCGATGCGTACAGGGTACCCTAGAAATGTAACTTATATTTTGACTTTATATAACTCCCTTAATATTTTTGTGTAGAAGAGCTGTTTGCTGTCGAGGAGATTTAACTTTCAGCAAGATAAAGCATCTCCTTACTTATTGTGATGTAAGTGCCTTATCGTGATGTTTTTTAAAACAGATGGATTGCCAAAGAGGCAAAATTAAATTTCCTGTGCGTGCACCAGACCTCACACCTATAAACTTTTTGTTTTATATAAGTATATCTCAAAGATATCTTTATTGGTCGAAACCGGCCACAGTTTATGAGCAGAAGGTGGAAATTGAAAGACAATCTATTGCAGTTCGAAATAAAACTATTCGTATAACGTTATATTAAATCCATTGATCGAATAAAAGTGATCCGATAGTTGAACATTTATATAAGTGTATTTATACATTTTATATTAAATAATTAATCTCTCCAATAAACATCAAAGATGCAGTATTAAACATCCTATGCGTGCACCAGACCTCATACAATAGGTTTTTTGTTTTATATAAGTAGATCTCCAAGATTATGTTTATTGGTCGAAACCGGCCACAGTTTATGAGCAGAAGGAGGAAATTGAAAGACAACCTATTGATGTTCGAAATGAAATGATTCGTAAGGTTACATTAAGTCCATTGATCTAATAAAAGGGATCCGATATTTGAATATTTATACAAATGTATTTATTACATATTACGAGGGCATTTCGAAAAGTAAAGATACACCGTACGCTGGAGGAAAAGAAAAGTTTTGGCAAGCAAGTTGGCAACACATGTGTTAACCTTGAACAGTTAGCTTTCTCCTCGCGGTCGTTCGGCATTTCAACGTTGATTCTGGTTGGAGTAGGTCGTGTTTAAAATGGTTCCGCCGATTCAGAATCCCGCCAAATGCGAAGTGCGCTCCGTCATACGTTTTCTTCATGCAAGAGGTCAGCGACCAGCGGATATTCACAAAGAAATTGTTTCTGTTTATGGGAACATTATGAATCGACAAAATGTAACGAAATGGTGTCGTCATTTCTCTGAAGGTAGGACCGATGTTCATGACGAACAAAGAACAGGTCGGCCATCTGTGATCTCTGATGCCCTTCTTCAGAGAACGGAGGAAGCAATTCGTGCGAATAGACGTCTCAAATTGAAAGAATTGCATCAGATCATACCGGAAGTGTCAATGACAATTCCACGACGATGATGAGATCAAAGATGAAGTTGAAATGTGGTTCCGACAACAGGCGGAAACCGTCTATGACTGTCGGATACAAAAGCTTGTGCACCGACTTAACAAATGTTTGGATAACGGGGGTGATTATGTCGAAAAATAATAAATAATCCAGTTAATAAGATGTAACTTACGTTTTCTAAATAAATGTTTTTTTTAAAGGAATGCGAGCCATTGTATCTTTACTTTTCGAAATGCCCTCGTATATTAAATAATTAATCTCTCCAATAAACACTAATTTTATTATCATTTAAAGTGTGAATACGCATTGTTTTCTTGGCGCTATGTACTTAGCTTCTCCTAATAACAATTACAATAATTTTTCACCCAATTTTCTGTTTTTTTTCCTTGGATGATTAATAGGAACTATGAAAATATTGTCACGCGCACTTAAGAAATGTGATGAATGTGGTAAATTACGAATTTAATACACTGTTAAAATTTTTGTGGTGGGTTTAACCAAATTTGGGTTCTGCAGTAGCTGCAGCCATAATATGAGGAGATATCGTACCAATATTTAAAGCTCCGGTTGACCCATAACTCCAAATGTTGGAATGATATTTCACCATTTTATGATTGCAGCTACTGCAGCATCAAACTTTGATTCAATCTATTACAAAATTTTTAACAGTGTAGCTTTACACATATTTTCTAATACAATCTATTGCTGTTGATGATATGCAAAGAGCTTGGGGGATTTTTTTAATAAATTAGTGTTTATTCCTTGTTTTTAAACTTTTCAGTACAAGTTCAATGGGATTATTATACAGGCTGATTATAAAAAAACTATCCCGACATTTGGGCCCCTAACTATCATACCATTCGCAGAAACTGAATGAAATTTTGGCAAAAGGTATTTTGAGGTATGCGCTCAAGAATGATATGGAAAACAACAGTGTCACTCAAACAGTTACGGTTGCAATGAGAAATTTTCGAAAAAAATCAAATGGCAACACCCAGTTTTTTGAATTGGAATGTGATCTCCATTGTGAAAAACCCTAAATACCGTTGGAACGGCAACTGTATCTTGAAAATCACCGACGGTAGATAGGCTAAAAGTGAGGACAACCAATAAGGACAGAGAAGCAGCATAAAATAGACGCTTTCAGTCGTGACGTCAATGATGACGTTTTGCTTGGAAACTGACTCCAAACAAATAGTTGCTATGTTGTATTTTCTATTATGTTTGTATATTATACCTAAATCTTATGATTCTATCTCACGGCAAAGCGTTTTAATACATTATATGCAGTGGTAATATTTTCTATGATTTATATTTAATAAGAAATGACACATAGCAACCGTTTGTTTGGAGTCAGTATCCAAGCAAAACGTCATGACTGACGTCACACTGAAAGCGTCTATAAAGCATTTTATTGTGTTTCACAAATTTTCCACATGACCTCCTTCACACACGATAACACTTTGCATGCGGCTGATGGTGGATAGCACTACATCACGTATCATGACAATAGGAATCTCTTAAACCGCAGTTCTGATGGCATCTTTCAAATCAGATGCAGCTTGAGGACGAAACTGATACACTTTGCATTTCAGATATCCCCACAGCCCGAAATCCATTGGTGTCAGATCAGGAGACCTTGGTGCCCACGGTAACGGGAAATGACGGGAGATAACTCTGTCACCAAACTGTTGAGTTAAGACACGTTTGACTGAAGACCCAACATGTGGAGGAGCGCCATCTTGCATCCACACAACTTCAGATAGAGCATTTTGCCGTTGCAATGCGGGAATCGCGTAATGAGTTAACATGTCCAGATAGCGAGCACTCGTTACTGTACACGTTTGCAGATCACCGGCAGTAACCTCTTCAAAAAAAAAAAGGGCCGAGGATGAACGTACTCGTTATACCACACCACACAATCACTTTTCCCTCGTGTAATGGACGTGTATGCACATCATGTGGATTATTCTCTGCCCAGTGCACAAAATTTTTCGAATTCACGTTACCAGTTAACGAGAAATGCACCTCATCTGTCTACAGAATGCGTAAAGGCAAGCTGCTATCTTCATCGTACCGGATAAGGAATTGATTTGCAAACTCTAGCCGTAATTGATAGTCTCCCGCTTCCAACATCTGGACACGCTGGAATCCATACGGAAACATAAACATATGTTTGGAACAGAGCGCAAAATCTTGCGTACAGTTGAATTCGGCAGATCCAGAACACGTGAAACACCGCGTGCAGTTGCGGGACGAACTGTGCTTATCGTCTGATGGACTTCTGCAACAGCTTCCACAGGAACGGAAGGTCGTCCAGACCGAGGTCGATCGCATGTGCAACCAGTTTCTTCAAATTTATGAATCAAGTCCCATACAGCCTCGCCGTAATCCATGGTTTCTGCGGTAAACACGCAATGTCTCTGCGGCATTTTGTCCATTCTGGTAATAAATATTTACGATTTCCCCACGGTCTTTCCCTGAAAGTGGCATCTTGTTCGAATGGCAGAAAGGAACATACGCAGCTCGCATTTCGCAGTGCCTTTTCTTTCACCTAGCGTGACGACGTCAGTCATGATTGTGTCTTACGTAGAACTCGAAATTTGCGTTTCTTGTTTTCTTCTTCTCGTTTTGTGGAGAACTAACCAGGCTGGGATATCAGCCAAAGGAACGGTGTGACGTGTGACGTAAATGAAACAAAAATTAATGTTCAGGTGCACGGCAAAGTCCTTTTTACTTTTCCCTTGCCTAGTTCCGGTGATTTTCATGCTACAGTTGCCGTTCCAACGGTATTTAGGGTTTTTCACAATGGAGATCACATTCCAATTAAAAAAACTGGGTGCTGCCATTTGATTTTTTCGAAAATTTCTCACTGTAACCGTAACTGTTTGAGTGACACTGTTGTTTTCCATATCATTCTTGAGCGCATACCTCAAAATACCTTTTCCCAAAATTTCATTCAGTTTCTGCGAATGGTATGATAGTTAGGGGCCCAAATGTCGGAATAGTTTTTTTATAATCACCCTGTATATTATGACACCGAATATTAAAAAAGCTTTATCGGTGCATGACTACTGAAACCAGTACTTCTATGTCACCCACTTTGAAAATTGATTATAATGCTTTTTAAAGCATGCAAATTTATGAAGATAAAGATTTTATTATATATACGAATAAAACATGCTTGATAAATAAAACTTTTACAAATAACAAATTAAAAATTTTATTGGCATTTTACTCATTTTTTTTTCCATCCGAATTCATGGTACAATATTCAAGAAGAGACATTATCGGATTCGAAAAAGAAAATGTTTACCTATTATACTTTGCAAATTCATCCCAAACATAGATGTTAGGGGTTATCCATCGTATAAAGCGGCTATTATTTTTCAGATACTAAAAATGACTCTGTTCTTCTGTTTTGCTATAATGGGATGCTATAGTGCTAATTTCAGACATTTTTCAACGAGGAATTTTCTCACCTCTTGCAAACTCACTAAAAAAAAAAAAAAAAAAAAAAATGAATTAATTCAAACTTAAATTGAACGTCTCAAAAATGAGTTAAGTTCACGCTCAAATTCAAAATTTATAAAACGAATCTGCTCAATTCAAACTTTTCTTTTTAAGAGCGAAACTCAATAAAGATTCACTTTTTAAGCATAAAATATAAATTGATAAGAAAAAGAAAATTAACAGAAAGAAAAATATTTTGCATTATTTTATTATCTTACCATAGTAATGTGAAAATCTCTTTAATTAATTTGGTATTGGAACAAGACTTAAACATCTTAGGTGTAATTAATATAATTAATTTCTGTCGATTAATATTAAATTCTAAACTACTTGATTGGTTTTAACATTCAATTCTCAAGGTAATTTTCTCTGCAAATTGTAACTGTAATGTTATCATTAAATTTAAGCATATTTAAGGATGTTGGCCAGTGAGATCTCAAATTCTCTTTGCTAATTTTAAACCTATTTACGCGTGGAATGCATTCTTATTTTTAAAATTACTCCTCAGAAAATTAATATTTCTGTAACTTAGTTTTTCTGTGTGCTCTTCTTAAAGGATCTCTATTTTTAGTTTAGAAAATATTTCTAAAATATATGCTTAAATCTATTTGAAGTGTTGAAATCTTACTCACAGCTTGTCAGCTTTTAACACATAAAATATTAAATTATTTTTAAAAAATATTTTGTAAACTAAACATAAGAAACATCTTTTAAGTGTGCGACACTACATTTAAGCACATTACCGCACACATATTTTTTTCAGTATTTTACACTGGAGTTTCGCTAACTTGTAGGAACTGGCATTTAAAGGGGGGAAAAACGTGTTTTTAAGAAAACATTTTAGGAAATTATGAAAAAATATTGAACGAGTTTGAGTTGTAACTTTTACTCAAATTCGCGAATTGTTTGAGTTCAACTCAACTCACGCTCGTTTTTCAAATAGTGAATAAAACTCAACTCAAAACTCACGAGTTTCAATTCAATGAGTTCGCTCAGGTTACAATACTGATTCTGGATTCTTATAGTTTTAAATTGCTTTTTATTATTTTGAGTGTTTACAATTTATTTAGTTTTTGAAAATGTTTAAAAAATACCTCACTCACTTTCTACTTTCTCACAATTAACGATGTTTTCTGTGCTTTTAAGAATACTTTTAATGAAAAAATAAAAATAAATAAAAGACAAATGAAATTCAAATTTTTGAAAGTTGGAAGTGTACACAACATGTAGTAGCTGTTGGATAAAAGATGGCGTCTGTTTTGTCTTGGCTCTTTACTTCGGTTATCCAGGAACATCATCTTAGGGAGTTTTATGCACATTTAATGAGAGAAATAAAGGCTCTAATGGTGTCTGGTCCAGTTGACTTTTGCTCTGCTAGAGTCGACAATAGGGAATCAAATGGTGCGGAAGTCAGTTTACATTATATGAAGTACTGACGACCCTTCCTTTTTTCAACACATGAGTCACCACACCCCCTGAACTTTAACATGCAACGAACCAACCAATTTGCAACCAAGCGAAACTGGATTTTTAAAATGCTTTTCAATAGAGAGTGTTTTTTTTTTCTCTCTCTCTCTCTTCCAGATACATTTGCTTTGTCACTGAGAGTGTCACTCTGTACATCGATGATCGGCAGTTAATTGAGTTTAAAGAATGGAAGCCAAGGCACTCTTTTCACTTAAAAAAAAAAAAAAAAGAGAAAATATCTAAAGAAGAAAAAAAAAAGAGAAAAATACCTAAAGAAGAGAACCATTTTTTTCTGTATAATACAAAAGAACTAAAAAGAAATTGCATATTGTCCAAAATAAATGTCACGATGATGAGAAAAAAAAAAAAATGAGATGAAAAATTATTATATCTGTTAGATAAAGTATGTGTTTTAATAAAGATTAACCTCATTAACTATTCATTTACTCTAGTTTTCATCCTTTTTTTCTTCTAAATATTGGAATTGCAGACTGAAGACTAACAAGACTTTTAGAAAGAAATAGATAAGATCTTCCAATAAAAAAACAATCGTTCTTTTTACTTAAAAAAAAAAAAAAAAAAGAACAATGTATAAAAGAAGAAAAGCATATTTTACACTTTTATTTTTTAACTTAGCTTTCGTTTTGTAAGTAAAGATAGGATTTTGCAATCGATTTTTCACTCACTTTCTGATATCCTAAAATAAAATAAATAAATAAACAAATACATAAATAAAAATATGCACACATGTGTGGTTCCGATAATAATACAATGTTTTAATATTTTTTAGAACTTAATTATAATTTAATAAATTAATTTTAAGACATGTTTCCGTTATCCGGCGGCAGGTGATAAATCGCAAAATATTCTTTATAGTTACAACTGTATACGAGTTACAATACCAATGGAGTTAATTATGCTCCATTCCAGACCACAATCGTCAAAATATGTCAAATGGCTGTGAAACTGCAACAACGAAATATTTTATACTCTAAAAAGTAGAAAAAATATATAAAAATAGAGTGTAATGAGTTATTTTAAAAATACTTTTTAATCACTTAATAATTTAATATTAATTAAATTATGATTGTAGGTTGAGAAAACCATTTATATATCCTCAAAGAATGGCTTAAATAATACATATATATTTTTTCCTTTCTGTTGCTACATCTTAAAAATAAGCAGATCAAAAATTATAATTTTTAATATAAGTTCACTAGTTTGCGCTTTCTACCAAGAGTAAATCAAAGCGGTGAATTTTCCATAATAGGGACTAACGCCAAATTAACGTAATGTAAAGGAACATTATGATTTTTAAGATTTTAAATGCTTATAAAAGAGTTATTTTTATTTTTTTTACTATTTTTACTTTTTTACTTATTACGTGTTCGAACTGAAAGGAAATTCCATGTAGTTCAAATATATATCCAGGAAAACGAGAGAGAAAACAGAAAATGGGATGAAAAATTGCTAAATCTGCGATCTTAAAATTATTAAATATAACTGAAATTCTCTAAGTGGAATCTCTGTAAATAAGACTTTTTGGATTTCCTGTGGAAAAGAACGCGTTTTTCATGAAAAAGAAATTTCATGTAATCTAACCAAATGTCACGAAGACGAAACAGAGAAGAATGAGATGAAAAATTATTTAATCTATTTGATAAAGTATTATATTTAATGAAGACTAACAAAATTATTGTGAAGCGCTGTTGTGCGGGGAGAAATAATTTTTGAGACCCGCCTTAGCAAAGATTGTTCGCATTAAGTAAACATTTACTCCGCTTTTCACATATTATCATTATTATTATTATTATTATTATTATTATTATTATTATTATTATTATTATTATTATTATTATAAACTTTGGAGTGTGTTTGTAGGTAGGTGGAAAAGTATAGCTCACAAAAGATTTTTTTATAAACAAATAGAGATTATCCATTACCTTGTAATAGAAAAACAATTCCATTCATCAATATTTACAAAATCAAATTTTTATTAGATTTAAAAATTTCCGTATGAGTCCGTATAAAACTAGAATGCTTTCAAATGCCATTCTTCTATATCATTAATATATCAATTAAACTATCGCTGAGACACCATAAATGTTCAATATTTTTGTAACAAGGTAGGACCCCCCCCCCCTTCCCCCTCCACGCCCTGAATGAATACCCTCTCTTTGTCTTGATCAGACCGAAAAGAAATGATCCAATCTGTCAAACATTTTTAAAGTTTGTGAATATTTGGAAGTAAGACTCTGAGTGCATTTTTCAGAAGTTTCAGTTAACCCATTTTGCATCATAGACGCACGTATGCGTACATTTCTCGAATTTCTGGTATGAATTCGAAATTTCTGAATAAAACAGAAATTCATGGAATGCACGCTTCGGACACAAATAGGTTAAACAAGTTGGATAATCTGTATCAGACTGGTGTTAGCAATTTGATTTGATACCACTGAAATTCCACTTTTACAGGGCCTCATTCAAAAAAAAAAAAAAAAAAAAAAAAAAAAAAAAACAGCATGAATTTTATATAGATTTCCTAGATATTGCACTCATTTTTACAACGTGCTGACGAAATCAAAACAATAAACAAATGTTAGTATAGAACTTTTATTTTTGAATCTTGAGCATTTTCTTGGTGCTTATTTACATATTTTTAGTCATCCGGATATAAATTTCGGAGAGGGATCAAATCCTCGCAATTCCCCACTGGTTACGCCGTTGCTAGGTATGGTATATTAGTACTTTGTCATAAAACTGTTGTAGAATTGACTGAGATCTTAAAAAAAAAAAAAAAAAAAACTCTATATATGAATTAAAGATTGTCAATTAGCAGACTAATTAACAGTTTTTCCTAATTTCTCTTGGAAATGTTTCATTCTACATTTATTATAGACTGATATTCCTTGAACGTTCTTATGTGAGCAACACAATAACTATAAGTTGAAAGTTCTGGAAACAATCATTTTATCATTGTTCTGTGAGAGTCTGAAATAAACGATGAGATATTAGCTTAAAATTCTCTGTTCATCCAATGCAATAATCATTTTCATTTTCTTTATCCATCTGTTTCAGAAAAGCTCATTTCACTAATGGAAAGGACTTTAAAAAAGTTCCTTGCAAGTGGTCGGAAGTCTCACTTCAATGGAGTGTCGGCTGTTAAAATGGAATTCTGGGAACGAATTCTAATTGGGAATGGCATTTCTATCTCTAAATCGGATTACGAAAGTCGAGCATCACTAACTGGAAGAAGCCAGACGGCAACACAACTCTTGTCTTCTGAAAAGTAGAAAGGGTTACGAGAGTTAGTTTCAAAATTGAATTATGTTGCGACTAGAATCCTGGCTGAAAAGCAGTGAATTAATGGTTGTATGTTTAACAGATCTTAATTCAGTTAGGAGAAGATTTGTAAATATTTCATCTGCTTGTCGAGTTTCAGTTTAATAGAAACAGATGCGAGGAATTACAATAAGTTGATTCAAACAACAATTGTTACATAAAATAACGCAGGAGAAAATCAATAAACTGAGAGTATGAAAGTTAACAGAATTTTTTTTGTCAACTAAGGATTAAAACGTTACTTAACATCATTATATGCAAAATTTTTTCTGTACAATTTGACTGCCTTTTTTGCGACCATTTTTCTCTTTTAAATTATTAATTAAATAGCTGTCAACCTTCATTATTTATAAATAGATAAATAGATTATGAACCAGAAATTTTATTTAATAAATAAAATACAAACAAAACATCTTATTAAATAATTTTATGTAAAAGTTTTCTGGTTCCAAATGTGTTTTCTGACTTGAAAAAATTCGAAATGTTTCTATGTAATTACCATATGCATTTTAAATAAAAGCTCATTTTGGAAGTGTGTTTCCTTTTTGTAAGTTACGAGTATTTTGTGGTAACAGTGCTTAGTCTCCACTATAGTTCATGCTTAAAATCAGAACAAAGTGTGGTTCGTTGATCAAAAATTATTTTAAGAAGCCATTTCAAGATAAAAATATGTACATCATCGGTTTCTTTATCCTTTTAGCAAACCAATATTAGCTTGATATTAAGATTATTTTAAGCTATATAAGATAAGAAGCTATATTACCTCATGAGCAAATAAGGCTTTTCACTTGTGTCCTCAGATCCCTAACATTAAAGATATGTAACTGATCATTAATGTAAATTATGGCAGGAAGGGGCCGAAAATCCCCATTTGCCCTGGCGCGGCGTACCGATTTGTCATAATTGGAACAACTGGCGTAGCATAAACATTTCATTTCGAGGAGGATCCAATCTTTTCCATTGAAAAATGCGAGTTATTTATGAGCTTTTTTATAAACTTTTGAGCTTATAAACAGGAAAAACTACTTTTAACTGAATATAGTTGTAATGAGAAGAATTTAAAATTGCAAGTAAATAGTTAATAACTAAGTTTGTGTCTCACAATCCTAACACATCCAATGGATTTATAAATTTAGATTTTTTTTTAGCCCACTTATCGCATCAAAGGTATTTATTCTACTTTTAATCGTGACCATAAAATTTCTAAATAATAATACTAATAAATATAGATTTTTTTAAAGTTCGTAAGTGTTTATTCGTTTTAATTTTACAGACTAGAATTTACAAACTTAATAAAATTACAGCCGCTTTATATATAAAAAACGCTATGCCTAGCACAAAATAATAATAATAAAATGTGGACTTTTCGTAGCTTAAATGCATAACATATATCACAATGTTGAGTTTTGTTCTGAAAAATTAATTTTTACAGATATAATTAAAGGAAAAATATTTTAAAGCGATTTTTCTCTTTTTTCGTTTTTTAAAAATAAAATTTTGGAAGAGTGGGGATGGTGGTGATTGTGATGTGTGTGTGTGTGTGTGGGGGGGGGGGGGTTTACACAGATCCTCCCGATTGTACGACGCCACCACCGAGACCTGTTTAACAATATTGGTAATGCTAAGTCTGTAACTTTGGAAACAATTATACAATAAATTGCGGATTTCTACTCGTGTTATAATTATAATCGGTAAAATGAGCACAGAAAGAACTAAACAACGATCAATATTTATATCTCTTGAGTTACTACCTTATTTTTAATCTTTTTACCGACATTTATTTATTTTTCTATTATTAATTAATTAATTGTTTTGTTTTTCATTAATTTTGTCACAGAATTAATTTTTTCATTTAATTACTATTCTATTCAATTATTTATTTGTTTATATGTTATTAATATACTACTCATATTATATTATTATTGGTAAATTTACCACAGAAAAACGCTAAACAACAATCAATATTTATCTCTCTCAAACTGCAACTTATAATTCTTCCTATTTTCCTTCTTACTATAACTTTCTGTAACTTTTATGTTACTTATATGTATACTTTTAATTAAAAAAGTATAAATATATGTATATATAATTTAAAAGCGTTAAAATTTTATGTATTTTAAAATAATTTTTATGTAACTTATATGTTACTGAATAATAATAATAATATTTAACAACATTTATTTAGTTTTCTATATTTCTATTATTAATGTATTTAAAAAAACACATTAATTTTTATCAGTGTATTAATTTTTCTATTTATTGAATTTTCTGCTACTTTATTAATTTATTTATCTGCTATTAATATATTATACGTGTTATACTTATTAATGGTAAACTGAGCGTAGAAAAATACTAAAAACTGAGCAATATTTATCTCTCTCAAACTGCTACATAATATTATCCTATTTTTTTCCTTACTTTTACCAAAATTTATTTATTATTTTTTTTTATTTTAAACACTATACAAATGTGGCAGCACATCCATCATTATAAAAGTCCCATTTGACTTAGTCAAAAGCTACCACAACAAAAACATCTTCATTTTCGCAGTCCCCCTTATATTTTTTCAACCCCTTTCAACAGCACCCCCGCAATACTAAAACGAAAAATGACGAATAGTCTTTCGGAATCGAAAGTGACGAGATTAAACCCTTTTCACCCCCTTTAACCCCGGTATCTCTCTCCTAACTCCCTATTCTAATTGCATTAGCTGCATAAACACTGCACAAGTGTCAAGATTTCTCCCGGGCAATTACTCCCGATCCGTTATCCTTTGCTTTCCTTTATCCCTTTTTTTTGTAGTATTTTCCCCGGATTTTTTTTTTCTCTATTCTACTCCTAGACAACAGACTCGTGATTCCACAGCCTTGACGTTTATTAGGACTCATGATTGAAAAGGGCATAGCAGAGAATGTATATTAAGTTTTATTTGATCTAAAACCCTGCAGTTTAATTGATTTGTTTTGTAAACATTTAAAAAATTTTCTGTAAAATGGGGAATTTTGCATTTGGATATTTTTTCCCGCGTGGTTTAGGTATGTTTGCACTTTTATACTATAAGTACACCGGAGAGGTTGAAGCATTTAGGGAAGAAAAATCCCTCACATAAAAATCTGGAAAGACAAATACGAAAATATTTGTGTTACGATAAATACGTGATGTGTAAAACCAATGTAAACAAGAAAGAGACATCATGCGTCAAGCATAGATTATCAAACCCTTTCCAACACATTCACACTCGTGATTCCACAGCCTTGACGTTTATAAGGACTCATGATTGAAAAAGGCATAGCAGAGAGTATATATGGGAAAGGGTAAAATTGGGAATTTTGCATTTGGATATTTTTTCCCGCGCGGTTTAGGTATGTTTGCAGTTTATACTAAGTTACACTGGAGAGGTGGCAGCATTTAGTAAAGAAAAATCCCTCACATAAAAATCCGGAAAGACAAATGCAAAAATAGTTATGTTACGATAAATACGTGATGTGTAAAACTAATTTAAACAAGAAAGAAACATCATGCGTCAAGCATAGATTATCAAACCCTTTCCAACACATTCACACTCGTGATTCCACAGCCTTGACATTTATAAGGACTCATGACTGAAAAGGACATAGCAGATAATGTATATCAAGTTTTATTTGATCTAAAACTCTGCAGCTTTTATTGATTTGTTTTGTAAAAATTTAAGGAAAAAAAAATTGTAAAAGAGGGAATTCTGCATCCGGATATATTTTTTCCTCGTGTGGTTTAGGTATTGCAGTTTACACTTACAGGAGAGATGGAAGCATTTAGAAAAGAGAAATCCCTACCCTAAAAATCTGAAAAAGATAAATACAAAAAATATTAGTGTTACGATAAATACGTCATGTATAAAACTGTTTTAACTCATCATGAAAGAAGCCCCTTTATCAATGTAAAATAATAAAAACAGAGCAATATTTGCACAAATGATATAATTTCTTTCAGGCCATTACTCCCAACCCTTCGCCCTTCTTTCCGTCCTCCGATTTTTCATCTGGACTTTTATATTCCTAGAAAACAGATTCCGCTGTTTTGGATTTTTATTATAGCTCATGATTGAAAATGACATACAAAAGAGTGTATATGTAGTTTTATTTAATCTAAAAACTTTCCGGTTTTATTAGTTATTTATTTACTTATTTATTTACTTATTTATGGTTCTCTACTGTTTTAATTTAGTCAGGTATATAATTCCCTTCTTAAATAGCATACCAGCCGACGATTTGGAAAGATAGTCGTACATAAATAAGTCACTGGTATAGCTTGCGTCTCTCTATGATAATAACAGTCACTTTATTTTACAATCGCGCCGTGAGCTTGTTAATCATTGTTTTCGTTTACAACAGATTAGCACCGATTTTGTAAGTGGAATTTCTTATGTCGGGGAATGAATTAATTTGTAGAAACGGAAATGACATTACCCCGCGATTGGGTGTGTTAATGATCGCATGAATAGGTTAATCTTACAGAAAAAGGAAGAATTTACACTTTCTTTTGAAAAGAAACAAAATATTATAATTTACCACTTTAACTAAGGAACTTATAATATTTCAATACTAAGTCTACTGACTTCAATTGTGACCACTATTTCAGGTATAAGTCTAATTCCATTTATAAGTCGAATGATTAATATTTAAAGACAAAAGGATAATTTGTGAAATTCCAGAAATGAAAATCACCTGTTTATCAACTTTAGAAAAATCATAATCACTCTTGTCAATGTAGTTTTGATTGCCTTATATTGAAGAATTGTTTAACAGCTTTTCAAGCATTGTTCAGTAACCGGTTTTATCTCCCGTAAGAATATCCGATTTTACATCAAGAGAATAAGGATCGCAAAACAAGTCATAAAAATACGCTTATAAATGCCAGCAATTGATTCATTATGGAAATAAATTCTTACTAAACATGCTTCACTCAAAAATATAAAAAGTTTTAATAACTTTAAATGTGTTTATATTTAATAATTTTGAAAAACTAGCAAACATTAAAACAAAACATGATAAAATAAACTTTCCCAGAAAGAAACTACACAAACAGCAGTATTGACATATCGCAATGGCCGCTTCTTCTTCTTGATAAGAGCTAAGTATTTGTACCATTACCGGCTAGACAGTTGCATAAATTGAGCCAGAACTGGAGATATTTGGTTTCACACGAGATACGGTTTTATCCTACTTTTTATGCATGTAGCTGCACTGAAAGAAAAGCAAACAAGAACGAAAAATCATGCGTCAAGCATAGATTATGAAACACTTTCCAACACATTCAGAATACTATAAAAAAAACTTCACAATTTACTAAGTAAACTATTTAGAAAAAGCATAATACATTTGAAAACCCAATTTCAGCAATTACTACCAGTAGGCAAACAAAATATCAGATTTCTTTTGCGCAGTCCTGTATATGATCTATAGATTTGTATATATACTACACGTATGCTAAAATTTACTTCCAGTTAGGAAATACATAGAATAATTGAAAATTTCCTTTCAGCAATTTTCGTCAATAAACGGAAATGTACGTGAGATTTTTTGAGCAGCCCTGTATATCATCTATAGAATTTAAATGCACCAATTAATATACGAAAAATTAGTTTCATTTAAAAACGCGTACCACAACTGAAAACGAGCTACCAACATTTATTATTCATACACAATACTGTAACCAAATAATTTTGAGTGTCCCTGTAAATGAACGATACATTCTATGGATACCATATTGTACAGTAAACGCCTTGTAGTGCTCCTAAGGGATATGTATTAATTTCAATACGTTTAAAATAGTGAAATATCGTAAAAGTACGCTGCAAATGACTTTCCCCAATAAACCATAATGTAACGGAATTCTTTTGAGCGTCCTTGTAAATTAACGATACATTCTATGCACACCATATTCTAGATAAAGCACCTTTTAGTACACCTCAGTGATATATATCAATATGAATATGTTTAAAATAGTGTAACATAATTAAAAAGTGCCGCAAACGATTTTCCCCCAATAGATCGTAATGTAGCGGAATTATTTTGAGTATCCCTGTAAAAAACCGTAAATGCTACCCATTTCATTTTCAATACCAAACATGCCATGGTAAACCCTAAAATCATATATCAATTTAAAGGCAATCCGAGTATATTTACGAGAATTAGAGCACGGACAGACGACAGACAGACAAACCGAATTCATAAACACTTTTCAACTGCGAGAGTAAGTCATTAAGTAAGTCACAAAAGATAATCAAAAAATAACTTACAATGATATTCACTTCAAAACTATTTTTATTTCTCAGCATATTCTCCACCAATATTTATGCACTTATATCACCGTTTTATTAGTGCCCTAACACCAGCTGCGTAACATTCTTTGGGTTGCTGTCTCAGCCACATTAGGACTTCAAGTTGACATCCTTTTCATAATATAATAAGTGATATAAGTGCATAAATATTGGTGGAGAATATGTTGAGAAATAAAAATAGTTTTGAAGTGAATAACATTGTAAGCTATTATTTAATTATCTTTTGTGACTTACTTAATGACTTTCCCTCGTATGTTTTGGAAAGTGTTAAAAATAAAGACAAATAAAAATAAATTTATGCAACGGGTTTTTAAACAAATATTAAGTTATTTCCTGGTTAATTCTTCTTATTACTGCTTAGTAACTTTAGCATATACATGTATTATTTTCTATATGCGGTTTCACATTAGAGATATGAACACACAACTCTTGCTTGAATATTTATTCGTATATTTATAGCATCTATCTCTCATTTTTTTTACGAATATCGTGTTATACTCCTACTTTTACACGCACGCTCAAAATTTCAAAAATGTCATGCTCAAGCTTCACTTCAACCATGTGTCCCGCCACACACTCTTTTTTGCAATCAAGAATCTTTTTGTATCAAATACAAACTTTTCCCTGCACATATGATACAGGGTATCCATAAATTATTATCACTTTTTATTAAAGAACATGACGAAAAATATTATTAAATATTCGTAAAGTACAACTAAAAAAGGGTTTTTAATAACACAAACAAAGTTAAATATACGTAAAGTTGCAACTCAAAACGTTATTAATCAAATAGCGATTATATTCAAATGATAATTAATGTTAAAATATTATCCAATTTATCAAAAAGTTATTAATAAATTATGAGCACAAAGTTAAAGAGAAAGCTAGACATAATTCATTAATAACTTTTTGATAAATGTGATAATATTTTAATATTAATTATTATTTGATTAATAACGTTTTGAGTTGCAACGTTACGCATATGTAACTTTGTTTGTGTTATATAAAAAAAAAACCTTTTGAGTTGTACGTTGCGAATATTCAATGATATTTTTCGTCAGGGTTCTTAAATCAAAAGTTATGAGGCAAGGAAACATAGTCCAGGCCCTGACTATCGCACGGGCACCTGGGGCCCATGCCCTGGGCACGAAATTCCTGAGGGACACGAAATTTTTCATAATTTCATCTAAATTTCCATTAAAAAAATCATAATTGTGCCAACGTTTTTATTTCTTTTAGGACTTTTGTTTTGCACTCAGTATCAGTTTGGTTTTATCATTTAATATCAATAACATCATTAATAAGTATACTTTTTTACCATTATTTTCTAGTAAGTGATGTACTGTATTTATCAAGCCATTCAATTTTATCGAAAAGTGACAAAAATGTGATATTTGAGATATGAATTCGATAAAATGACAAAAATATATCTCAATCTATGGTTAAAAGCACATTTCAATACATAATAGAAAAAATATTTAATTTTTGTTCCAGGATTAAAATTTCAAATTTTTTCTATTTTCCGGAAAACGTAATTTTTTGAGTTGACACTTTTCGAATAAGCATGCAATAATGTAAAAAAAAAAAAAAAAAAAAAAAAAAAAAAAAAAGAAAAAAAGAAAAAAAAAACTTGTATCAATAAATCAACCAATCTAAGGGGGCACGAAAAATTGAAAGTGCCTTGAGCACAAAAACTTGCTAGTCGGGCATTGACATAAGTCAATAATAATTTATAGACACATTTTATGGACGCATTTCATTTCATTTTTAATCGTAAACATTTTTCTCTATTGCAAATGAAATTTCCAATTTACATTACTTGAATAGTGAAAATGTATAAAAAAATAATCATGTTGATAATCATATATAGCACCCTGACGTACCTGTTACAAACCACCCGTGAAATTAAGCATACAGCTATATGTACTAAACTGAAGTTTATACAAGGAACCTAAAAAAACTGTTTAATTAAATATATATATAACCTCGGCTATAAGCTACCCCAGGGAATAATATGAGTACCATTGATGTGAGTTTTCATGAATTCAGAATTAAGAAAACTTTTGCCAAATGAAAGGGGGCCCCAAAATGATGCCGTGCTTCCGCTAGATTGAGGTTAATCGGGCCCTGGGTAAAATTAAATAATATACACTTGTGTTACTTTTAAGAATACGCTTTCCTTATTTGACTACTAACGCTTAGAAAGCAGTATTTTTACTTTTAGTTAGTTCACTTAGAGTTAACATTATATATTATATATATTTTTTTCTAAGTATTTGAATAAAAGCTATTATTTCTTTTAGAAATGTGTTTTTTTTTTTTTTACTTGCATATCTTCGAGGAGCTGTTCAAATCGATGGGTTCTGGAGCACTGGGTGATTATATGGTTTAAACGCCTCACAATGACCATCAAAATTCGAGTACCCTTCAAGTAGCCAACTGGGAATGATCGTTAGATCCGAGTGGACACTCAGCGGTCTCTTGACGAAAAACCCAAACTGATAAACTGTTCAATATCGCTCAGCCATTCTGAACCACAGTTTAATGTAAAGAAAATGATGTACAGGAGTAATGTGAGTTAGTGGTTTGCAAGAAAATGACAATTATTTATTTTCTCTTACTTTTCGAAATTTAAGCATTCCATTACTTGAAAGAAAATGATGTACAGGAGTAATGTGAGTTAGTGGTTTGCAAGAAAATGACAATTATTTATTTTCTCATACTTTTCGAAATTTAAGCATTCCATTACTTAAATAAAAATATTATTACAGTAGTCTCCTGAGTATCCGACACTCATTTTTATATTTTTAAATCCATTTTAAAATATTTTTTCCCTCTAAAATCGATAATATTTACATGTTTCTTAATTATAAGCGCAATAAAAGGCTCCTTCCCTATTTTTTCTTTCGAAATAAGCTCCTTTTTAGAAAAATGTAAGTTTTAATTTGTTATAACTTATATTTTTTTTTTGTAAATTATTTTCACTTACAGTGCCTGAATAGTAGGAGACCTATGGCTATCACTATAAGATGTATGTGCATGTGCATATTAGACGTGGGTGTATTGCTACCACTACTACAGTGAGATAATATTGATGCATGTTTTGTGTCATATGATTATCGGCGCCCTCCACTGTTTGCCATCAGCCGAGGTGCGCCCCTGTGTACTATAAGGTTGGACAGGCCTGATATATAGTAGGCTCCCGATTATTCGACTTTCAATTACTCGACACACTTGGTGGACTCCTCTAAATTCTTTGTTATCGCCTAAATCTGTCGTACCTTTTAGGCATAGTGCCGAAAACGTATTAAAAATGAAATTCCAAATTTTAGTTATCATGTTTTTAATCTCTTTATTTTAAATTACTAAATTTTCAATATTAGTAATTTTTTTTTATTTATAGTGTTTTAAGTTGTGATGTTTGTTATTTATAAAATTCCCGCATTAGTATACCCTCACGTTTATCCAACGATTTCGATTATCCGACATAACTTTAGTTGGATATACCAGTGGTCAATTGCGAAACATTTCACTATTTATAACAACTTTTGTGATTCTGATGATTTCAGTGTTCCAGCGCATTAGCTCGATTATACATATCTGTTCAATGCATGTTTTATTGATTTATTTGTGAAGTTGTTATTTCACTTGACTGTTTAATTATGGAATAGTAAACGGACACAATGAAATGCTGAATCATTTACATTGTTTGAAGTGTAAACGGGTTAATTTTCCCTAATTGGATTGTACGGAGATTAAAAAAAAATCTTGCTGGAAATTTATTTTAAAAAGCATCAAAAACCATTAAATTACGATACAATTTTCAGACAAATCGTATTTGAGCGTACATTT
The DNA here is from genome assembly GCA_963931845.1 of Maratus michaelseni. NCBI lineage: Eukaryota > Metazoa > Arthropoda > Arachnida > Araneae > Salticidae > Maratus > Maratus michaelseni. Next base: position 177,918,932 of record OZ007592.1, on the reverse strand, counting down.
TGTTTTCTATTCAACGGAGTAAAAATTTAAATCGTCAGATGTTTAGAAGTTAAAAAATGGCAGAAAAAGTTAAATTTATTGGTTAGGTCACTGCCTCCATTAATATGAGATCAGCGTTACTCACGGACATGTTTTTGCTTTAGGTAGTTATATTAGATATATCTTTTATAATCGTATTCAAATTATTATTGAACTTTCCTCGATAACTCTATAATTTAGTAACGTAAAAATGTTATGTTGTACGTTAAAACCAATTCCTGAAAAATATCTGTCTAACAGTGCAACTTCCATCAAAATTCGCCTAGCATAAAACCCTTTAAAAAAGGTTAATCTTTCATAATCAGGTTCACCTATAGAACTTTCCCTCATAACTAAACAGTGAATAAGGGATGAATGTGCGAAATCAAATACAAATTTGCATTATATATACCTGGCAATTCAACCCAGTGTAACTGAATTAAAGATGAGCAATATACTTTGCTGGGCTACGAAACGTAGATGAAAATCATTTTTAATTGAAAATTCTTATAGATTTTTATATTTAGTATGTTTTCTTGAATTTTCCATGAACTACAACAAAAAGGACTTGCAGTATTTTCTTAGTCGCATGCCAGCAGCTAATCGCGAAACATTTTACTATTTATAACAACCTTTATGAATCTTATTATTTCAGTTTTTAAGAACATATAGTTCGATTATATAGCTGTTAAATTAATGTTTTATTAACTATCTATATGTGAAGTTTTAATTTCAATTGGCAATTTAGGTACGGAATATTACACGGAAACAAACAAATACTGAATTATTTACACTGTTTTAAGTTCAAACAGGTTAATCTTCAGTAACTGGGCTGCGCGCACAGAAAAAAAAAAAAATTAGCTTGAAAATAACTCTAAAAACCATAGAAAACTCATTAAATTGAGATACAGTTTTCAAACAAATTGCATTTGAAAGTACATTTCTTTGTCGAATTCAACGGTGTAAAAATTGAAATCGTGCGATGTTTAGAAGTTAATAAAATTGTAGTAAAAGCAAAATTTATTGGTTAAGAGGCTACTTCACTCACGCGAAAACACCCGCTCGCTAATATTATTCCTATGGGAGAAAGTTTTTACAATATCTTATTTGCATTTCAATATTGATGTTTAATTTTTTTTTTCTCATTGGATAGCCGCGAAGTCTATCTGTATACAGGTCCTCTTTTAATTTTGATTTTGTTTGGTAGGTTTATTTTTCATGAGGATATACTTTTACTTTCAGAACCGATTTCGAAAACGTTTCAAGTTTCGCCCTTCCCCCTACCCTTGAATAATTAAAAAATCGACACCTCGGATCACAACTTCATGAGTTCTACACATCTAATTCTTTCCCTTCACTTGTTGTTGTAAACAGTTTTCAACCAATGAAATTGAACACTTCACATGGTTCTACGTCAAAACATTGCTTGTCAAAACTTCGTCCTGACATAAGTATTGCCAAATGCAAAAATAAATAAATAAATAAATAAATAAAATAGTAAAATAGATTAGAAATTAGAATGAATATTTCCTTGTCCATTTCCGTTCAACTAGGACCAAAAGGTTAGGCCAAAGTCAAAATATTATCTTTGACTGTTTTGAAAGCATGAAGATACTATAAGTAATTGTTAATTAACGGATTATTATTTAACTGAACTAGTTATTACAATTTATTTATTAAGTAATGATAGTTACTTAATTCTTATTTTTTCATCTATTTAACACTTTTTACCGACAAAAATCTAATTATCGTTTTCTCCCCCTCTATTAATATTCTTTAAAGCATCTACCATAAAAGCGAAGCAATAACATTAATAACGAGCATCGAAAAAATGTGTGATATAACAACCCCATGAGTTCTACACATCTAATTCTTTCACTGCACTTTTTGTTGCAAACTGCTTCTCGACCAATCAGACTCGACACTTCAGATAAATCCATTATTGCGGAAAGCTCATCCTTTGGGATGTGCAGTGTCACGGATTTTGTGAAAACGACCTAAAGAGGAATTGAGCCCGGTCATTCTTCGACGAAGAAATCCCGATTTCTGGTTGTTTACGGCCAGCTAACGACTCTAGGTCCACACATGATCCGCCGGATCAAGGGAAGAACGAAGGGGATTAGGCCGTCCGGTTTTTGTCCGGCAATTGAGAGCTTTAATTTGTAGTTGTGGGGCATTTTGTTGGACAAACTGGCCACTTTTGTCGCTGAGCATGTATGTATCCTCGTTATGGATGAAGATTCTAGTTGACGTCAAGCTGGTTGTTTGCTTCCATTTTTGGTCATTGTTTTAAAACTTCCCAAACGATAAATATTCGAGGGTTGTTAGAGCATCCATATTAAACTTGCAATGCTCAAAAGTAAACTTAATATACATATATTTTTTTCAACTTCATACATTATACTGTATTGTTTTCATTAAAAAAGAGTATTAAAAAACAATTTTTACCAAAAAGTACCTGTAGGGCTGCTAATTTGGACGATGACATATGGATGACACACAAATTATAGATCGCTTCACAGCGAAAAACAATGATCAAACATTCGGAATCCTACAAATATCAATAAAACATTTAGTTAAATTAAATGTTCAAAACAAAAAAAAAAAAAAAAAGACATTGTTTTTTTGACATTCTAATTAAAAAAAATAAATAAAAAAAAGAAGAAGAAGAAGATCAACCCAAGTCTTTGCTTGTTTGAAGGAGATTCAAAATTTGGAAGGTATAGTATCATATCAAAAAATCCCAGAGATAGGGGACTCTTTTCTATCACTAGATAACTCTTTTGCATCTCAATAAAGGCATGTAAAGGCCCAATAAAGGTACTATTAACTTAAAATCTAAGCCTCTGAAAGTCCTTTCAAAGACGTTTCACCAGGGGGTGGTGACACTGGGCGTTGGAGGAATAAAGAAAACAAGTAACGATTTATAAAAATACTAGCTTACCCGCCCGGCGTTGCCCGTGCCAACAACCTTAAATGTACCTGAAATCAGTGTTGAACAATTTTTTATTTTTAAACAAATCTAATGTTGGGGGCCCCACTACCTTAGACAACATACACTGGGCGTGCCATACACACTCCCATATATTACCGTAAGTCGAGTCGAAAGAGCCATACCCCATCATGATCCAGCCCATAGAACCAGAGATAGAAAAGCGCCCCTGGTGGTGAAAATCGATAAGCTCTATCTATGACAAGTCGAATGAGCCATACCCCGTCGTGATCCAGCCCATATAACCAGAAAGCACCCTGGTGGTGAAAATCCGAACTAAAATCAGTCAGCTCTATCGATGTCAAGTGGAAAGAGCCATACCCCATTGTGATCCAGCCCACAGAAACAGAGATAGAAAAGCGCCCCTTGATGGTGAAACTCAGAACTAAAATAGGTAAGCTCTATTGATGTCGTGTCGAATGAGCCAAACCGTGTCGTGATGTGACCCATAAAACCCGAGTTAGCTGCAAAATCCTTTAGTTACACCTTCCTGATAATTTTTAGAACTACGGTAAATAAATGATTCTTCTATTTTATTCTTAAATTCAATTTTAAGTACTTTATAACAGTAATATAAGGTAATGCAAGTTTGGCCTACCTGTAAAGTACGCGTAGGTGTGATAAGTAATTATCCAACTTGAGAATTAATCCAGCGATAATGGCACATTTGAAGTAGATACAGTGGAACCCCGATTTTACGTTTTTCATGGGATGAGCAGAAAAAAACGTAAGAAACGGGAAAACGTAAAATCGGGGTCAAATAGTGAAAAACACTTCTAGAAAACAAATTATACAAAAATAAACTTAACAATGCCCTATTAGTATTTAAAAAAATGTCTTATTGTTTATTGCGTTTTCTTTTTAAGTGTAATTTCACATGTATTCTATTTTCAATACATGCAATTTTTTTCTTAATTTTCATGTCCAGTTAAAATTTCTTTAAAATTTTTAAACTCGCAATGGCCTCTGCCGATGAGGGCACGGTGTCTTCTGGATCTTCATCAATATCATCCTCACTTCAATATTGCGAAATCAAATCGCAAATCGTCTGAATGACTGTGGTAGCGATACCAACCTTATCGCAATCAATGTACTCATCAACATTGATGCTTGCAAGTATAAATTCATCCTCTTTTGTGTAGTCTTCCATAGAGAGCTCTTCTGGCGGCGCTTCACCGTTAATTTCGGATTGTGAAAATTCTCTCTTCAGAAAAACATTTGACATGCATTTTTCCTCTACTCAATTCCATGTCGATGAGATGAAATGAAGAGCATCCAGCACATTTAGCTTTATTTTCCAAGCAGCTTGAAGCTTACCAGAATCAAGTGAAAAAAGGCCTTTTCTTACCAGTTGCTTTCTATAATGCATTTTGGAGGATCTGTTTATTCCCAAGTCACATGGCTAACGTAAACTGGTACAGTTGGATGGGAAAAAATCCATACGCACATTTTCTAAATTCAGATTAACATGAGTACACTGGTCTACGAATAAAATCGCTTTTGTAAGTTCATTTTTATATTCAATTTTCTTACAAAAACTTCAAAAAGATTTAGAGTCATCCAAGCATTGCGGTTTGCATTGAAATTTGTCGGCAAACTTTTGACGTTTTTGAAGCATCGGGGCTTCTTGGATTTACCAATCACAAAGGGTGTTAGTTTCTCAGTTTCGTCTGTATTCGTAAGTAACAAAACTGTTAATCGCACTTTTGATAGCTACCAACTGTGACACGTTTCTCCTTTCACGGTGTATGTTCTATCAGGGAAGAGATTAAAAATTAATCCGGTCTCATCTGCGTTAAAGATGTCTTTTTTGAGTAATTACACAAAAGAGAAGGCAAAGTTTTTTCCATCCATTCCTCAACCGCAGTATTTACTCCATCTGTCTCACTTCAAATAAACTTATAAGACAAATTATATCTCTTCTTGAATCGGTCGATCCAACCGTTGGATGCCACGAAATTCTGCATTTTAAGTCGAGAAGAAATTTCAAGAGCCTTTTCTTGCAAAATTGAGCCATTGATTGGTATCTTGGCTGAACGGGCTTGTTTAAACCAGTCGTACAAAATCTTTTCCAGTGTCTCAAAAAGAGAGGTTTTCAATGTTTTTCTTTTCTTTGACAAATTTCCCAGTCTTTCAGATTTTATTTCCACCGAGACCTTTTGTTTTAGGATGATTTGTAACGTGGAACAAGCGATACTGAACGATTTTATGCGATCCACTTTAGTTATTTTGGAAACTTTGGATTTTTTGATAATTTCTGCCTTTTCGGCTACAGAGAAACATTTTCTTTTAAACATCCTACTTTTGACAAATAATAGTTCATCGTTACTTTCTCACGGGAGTATTAACGGGGAGGGGAAGAACTGTTTTTGATAATAAACAACCAGTTGACAAAGTGGAAATCATTTTTGTTCTTTTGAAAATTTTTCCATGAGTGAAAAAAGAAAAAAATTCCCTAGGTACTTGGACTAAAATGACGTACCAAGCGGGAAACGTTAAGAGTAAATAACGTAGAATCGAGGTACTTTTAACATTATCGGAATAGGAATTTTCTGGGATCGACGAAAAATAACGTAGGAAGCGGGATAACGTACGAAACGGGTTACGTAAAATCGGGGTTCCACTGTATTAACAAACACAATCTTGTTAAAATAAAGTATGGCTTCATGAAATAACTTCTAAGTTAATTATTTAATTACTGTTAAAAAGAGAGAAAAAAAATTAATTTATATTGTTAAATTTACATCACACTATAAAAAGTTAAAACATTTAATTTTAAGAGAAGTATTCAGTAGTTCTGCATTTTAAGAAGGTTGCTCAGAGACTGAAGTATTAGTTCTTGGATTAGAGAAACACACAGTCAAGTTTACGTCATTTAGCCTTGAACCCTTGAGGTTACACGTGTAAGTTCTTTAATGAGAATCTCACAGAAAACAGAAAAGTACTTTGTCAGCACACACGTGTTTCGTTTCACCAGCTTGAAGTCGGATGGATGAATATTCAGGCTCACAATAATAGATGAAATGTTTATTTCAGAAATCACTCTTCTAACACCCCTGCTTGATTTCTGAAGCATAAATGTTCTTGAGATTTAAACCTGTTCTGTGTTTTGTAAAGTCAGGTTTGGGAAGAGGTTTCGTTAGAATGTCAGAAGTCACAGTTTTGGTTGGGCAATATTGTAATTCAATTATTCCCTTTTCCTTAAGATCTTTTATACTGTTGTATTTTATATCGATATGTTTTGTTTTCGAATGATGTTTATAATTTTTAACCATGTTTATACAAGCTTGATTATCTTCAAATAAAGTTATGGCCAAATTTTGTTGTAGATCAAGGTCGTTTAGAAGATTGATAATCCAAACTGTTTCTTGTGCTGAAGTTGCTGCTGAGATGCATTCAGCCTCAGCGGATGATAAAGCAACTGAATTTTGTTTCTTAGTTGACCAGGAAATTGCTGTATTTCCTAATTTACATAAATTTCCCGTTGTTGATTTACGGTCATTTTTATCCCCTGCCCAATCGGAGTCAGCATATGTTGTTAGTATTGGCTCATTTTCTTTACTAATAATTAGTTTTAGTTCTTGTGTTGTTTTTAAATATCTAATAACCCGCTTTACTGCGTTCCAATCCTTTTCTCTGGGTTTTTCGTTTCTACGACTCAAAATGTTCACAGCGTGTCTAGGCTATGTCTGGTCTGGTTATTGTAGCTATATATAACAATGTTCCGATAGCTTGCCTATATTTACTGTTATTAGAAAGTAAATTTTCCTCATCAATTATGTTTAAGTACCCGGGTTCCATCGGAGTATCACAGGGTTTCGCTTCCTTTAAATCGAATTTTTCGATCAGTTCTTTTATTTTGTTTCTTTGATCAAGTGCGAAATTTCCTTCTTTACTTCTTTTTATGTTTATCCCCAGATAATAATTTACAAGTCCTAAATTTTTGACTTCATATTCCCTTTTTAATTGTTCTATTATTTCATTTATTTCTTTAGTTTCCTCTGAAATTAATAAATCATCAACATATATAATGATGTATGTTGTATTATCCCTTAATTTTCGTGTGAAGAGACATGGATCGGAGGTGCTTTGCACAAAACCAAGTTTAGTTAAACTTTCTTCTAATTTAATGTTCCATACTTGTGCGGATTGCTTCAATCCGTAAATTGATTTTTTTAGTTTGAAAATTTTATTTTCCTTTCCCGGTATTATATGCCCTTCTGGTTGTGACATATAAACTTCCTCATCTAAATTTACGTGGAGGAATGCAGTTTTGATGTCTATATGATTAACATCTAAATTTTTATACGCTGCACATGCTAGGAACGCTCTTATAGTTGTATACGTTACTACTGGAGCGAAGGTTTCAAAATAATCGCTTCCGTATTTTTGAGAAAAACCTTTGGCTACAAGACTTGCCTTATATTTTTCTATTTCATTATTTTCATTATATTTTTTTGTGAATACCCATTTATTCCCAATTACTTTTATTCCAGGTGGTGGATCAATTAGTTCCCATGTTTTGTTTTTTCTTAATGAATTAATTTCTTCATTAGTTGCTTCGTACCATTTGTTTCTATCATATGGGTTTTCGATTTTTGCTATATCTTTCCACTCTGTTGGTTCAACAATTTCATTTTGTTTAGTTATATAAGCGAATCTATCGGGCGGAACTCCCCTATTTGATCGTTGAGATCTTCTAGGTTCGTTTTCATTTAAATTTTCCTCATTGTCTGTTCGTTTATCTTCCTGCATGTCTATAAAGAATTTTGAGGAATACCCCCCCCCCCTGCTTTTTCAGGTTGTTTCTGAACTTCTAATTCTTCTCTCATATCAATGTTTGATTTTTTTTCGTTTTCATTTGAATTAGAGTTTTCTATAAATTTAACAGTTCTTGCCCTTATTACTTTATTATTACCAATATAGATCCTATATCCTTTGGATCTATTATCATATCCGATAAATGTTCCTTTTATTGCTTTATCATCGAGTTTTCCTCTTTGGGATTTATCGAGATAAGCATAAGCTTTGCAGCCAAATATTTTTATGTTTGATAAATCCGGTTTTTTGTTTGTCCATAGCTGGTATGGAGTTGAATTGTGTGATTTTGTTGGTAATCTGTTTATAAGATACACAGCTGTATTTAAAGCTTCGGCCCAAAATTTATTTGGTAGCTGGGCTTCCGATAATAGGCACCTTGTCATTTCGACTAAAGTCCTATTCTTTCTTTCCGAAACACCGTTCTGAGGTGCACAATGCGGAATAGTGAACTGATGATGAATACCTTCATATTTTAAGAATTTTTCTAATTCTTCGCTAGTGTATTCACCCCTATTGTCTGATCGGATTTCTTTAACTGTGCGACCGAATTTATTTTTCGTTATGGCTACATATTCTTTCACTTTGGTAACTACCTCACTTTTTTTCGATAAAAGAAATAACATAGTAAACCTACTATAATCATCTGTGAATGTGAGAAAATATTTCTTCCCTCCTATGCTTTCTGTTTGCATCGGACCACATACATCCATATGCACCAGATCGACCGCCTTCTTAGCTCTGTTCTCACTCTGTTTTGGATATGGTGCATTTGTTAGTTTTCCCTTTATACAACTCTCACAAATTATGTCATGTTTGCAATTTTTAATTTCTAAACCTGTTGCTAAATTGTTGGATAAGAGTTGTTTAATTGAATTAACATTTCTATGACCTAATCTCTTATGCCAAAGCTCAATGCAGTTTTTATTCTTGCATTGTTCAGCAAAATTGACATAGATTTCTTGCTTAGGTTTATATAGGTCAATTTCATATAAATTTTCTCTCTTTTTTCCTTCTAAGAGAGTTTTTCCATTATAGGATAAGTTACAGGTGTTATTTTCAAACATGAATTCCTAACCATACTTTGTGGCTTTCGTAACCGACATTAAATTTGATTGAATATCAGGGACATATAAAACGTCCTTTAAAGTTATGTCATTTGATTGTGTCCGTAATTTTATTGTACCTGTCCCGTGCGATTCTAGTGTTGTTCCGTTTGCTATCGTGACAGTATTTTTGTTGTTATTGTCAATGTCAACAAATACATTTATGTCATTACAAATATGTGAACTGCTTCCAGAATCAACAATCCAAGTAGATTTAGATTCATTATGTGCGATTAATGATAATTGCTTTTGAGACATTGTTTTTTCGTTTTGATTTTCTTCGCTTTTACTCTCTTGAATTTGTGTGTTTTTTTCTGCTTTAGTTTTCGGAGTAAAATTACTTGCTTCAAAGCATAAAGACGAATTTTGTCTGTATTTTTCATTTGTTTGGTTCTTAGAATTTTTATTCTTAAGAAACCAACAATTTTGTCGCATATGGTTTTTTCTTTTGCAATTCGTGCAAAAAAGGTTTTGTTCTCTTTTTGGATATGCCCTAGTGTTTTGTTTTTGTTTATTAAATGTTTTGTATACATTTCATGCGATGAATTGGAGCTTTCTTGTCTTCTTTGAAATTCATCTGTTAGTTTTCCTTTTATAAATTCAGAATTTAATTCGGTCTCTGATCGGGCCTCTAATGCCGTGATCAGAGTATCATAGCTAGGTGGAAGGGAGCACAACAAAAGTGCAGATAGATGAGAGTCCTTAATCTCTTCTCCTATAGATTTTAACCTATCAGCGGTTTCTAATATTTTAACTATATGGTCGTTCATATTACCATTTTCAACTAGTTTTATACTATATAGTTTTCTTAGCAAATATAATTTACTAGATAAAATCGCGCGCTCATGTATTGTTTTTAATGCTAACCATGTAGCTTTAGCTGATGTTTCGTTTTTTATGTAAATCAGCTGTGAGTCTTCTAAGCTTAAATTTATAATAGCCCTGGCTTTATTGTCTTTCTTCGTCCATTCGCCTGTTAAGGGGTTTGGCGGATCATCAGTTATCTGGTTGATTAAATCCTCTATCATTAACAGGATCTCTACCTTGAACTTCCAAATCGCATAATTATTGGAGTTCAGTTTTTCTATGCTACACATTTCTTTCATATTTGAAGCCATGATGTTGTATTTTTATTAATTTTACTAATACTTTTATAGTTTCTATTATTTAAAATATAGTTTTCTTATTTTATTTATTTTTCTTATTAGAGAGCGGTTTTACCGTGTTCAATCCTCAGTCTCATAATCTGATAATTTTTAGAACTACGGTAAATAAATGATGCTTCTATTTTATTCTTAAATTCAATTTTAAGTACTTTATAACAGTAATATAAGGTAATGCAAGTTTGGCCTATCTGTAAAGTCCGCGTAGGTGTGATAAGTAATTATCCAACTTGAGAATTAATCCAGCGATAATGGCACATTTGAAGTTAGATATAGACGCTTTCAGTCGTGACGTCAATGATGACGTTTTGCTTGGAAACTGACTCCAAACAAATAGTTGCTATGTTGTATTTTCTATTATGTTTGTATATTATACCTAAATCTTATGATTATATCTCACGGCAAAGCGTTTTAATACATTATATGCAGTGGTAATATTTTCTACGATTTATATTTAATAAGAAATGACACATAGCAACCGTTTGTTTGGAGTCAGTATCCAAGCAAAACGTCATGACTGACGTCACACTGAAAGCGTCCATTAACAAACACAATCTTGTTAAAATAAAGTATGGCTTCATGAAATAACTTCTAAGTGAATTATTTAATTACTGTTAAAAAGAGAGAAAAAAAAATTAATTTACATTGTTAAATTTACATCACACTATAAAAAGTTAAAACATTTAATTTTAAGAGAAGTGTTCAGTAGTTCTGCATTTTAAGAAGGTTGCTCAGAGACTGAAGTATTAGTTCTTGAATTAGAGAAACACACAGTCAAGTTTACGTCATTTAGCCTTGAACCCTTGAGGTTACACGTGTAAGTTCTTTAATGAGAATCTCACAGAAAACAGAAAAGTACTTTGTCAGCACACACGTGTTTCGTTTCACCAGCTTGAAGTCGGATGGATGAATATTCAGGCTCACAATAATAGATGAAATGTTTATTTCAGAAATCACTCTTCTAACACTTCCACCACCAGGGGGCACAATATGTTCTATACGAACATAACTGAATCATTAAAGTTATCGATGTCGAGCCAAATGAGGCATACCCCGTCAAGATCCAGCCCATAGAACCAGGGATGAAAAAGCGCCCCTTGGTGGTGAAACTCGGAACTAAAATCGGTAAGCTCTATTGATGTCGAGTCGAATGAGCCAAACCGTGTCGTGATGTGACCCATAGAACCCGAGTCAGCTGCAAAATCCTTTAGTTACACCTTCCACCACCAGGGGGCACAATATGTTCTATACGAACATAACTGAAATCATTAAGGTTATCGATGTTGAGTCGAATGAGGCATACCCCGTCGTGATCCAGCCCATAAAACCAGAGATACGAAAGCGCCCCCTGTGGTGAAAATCGGAACTAAAATCTGTAAGCTCTATTGATGTCGAGTGGAAAGAGCCATATCGCATCGTGATCCAGCCCATAGAAACAGAGACAGCAAAGCGCCCCCTGGTGGTGAGAGGAAGTTGATGTAGAATTAATGCGATATTTAATAAAAAGTCGTCCCCCCCCCCTTTATCTCGCCATTTTCGCTAATTATTACAAATATACAAATAAATGTGATATTTAATAAAAAGTCGTTCACCCCCCCCCCTTTTTCTCGCCATTTTCGCTAATTATATTACAAATGTTTCTTAATTACATCTAATGTCCCGATCCGATAACGGGGTTTCCCTATCTACCTACCCTAATCTGCTTTTCCCTATCATAACAGAAAAAAGTATATTTTATCAAAGAATCGCTGGCAAACGCGAACTTCGTCAAAGGTTCGCAAGAAAAACACGAATTTCATCAAATAATTGCTGAAAAAACACGAATTTTGTCAAAGGATCGCTAAAAAAACACGAATCTCTTCAAAAGGCAGCAGAGAAAACACGAATATTGTCAAAGGATCATTAAAAAAGCAAAACAGGGAAAACGTGAATTTCGTCAAAGGATCGCTGAAAAAAACACGAATTATGTCGTGGGATCACAGAAAAAATATGAATCTCGACAAAAGGATGTGAAAAAAACACGAATTTTGTTAAAGGATAAAAAAAAGCAAATTTCGTCAAATGATTGCAGGAAACACTTGAATTTAGTCAAAGGATCACAGAAAAAATACGAAATTGGTCAAAGGATTGTGGAAAAAATGCTGATTTTGTGAAAGGTTCACAGAAAAAAATTTCGTGAAAGGGTCGTGGAAAAAATGCAACTGTCTTTATTAAAAACAGCACACACACAAACATCCCATTCCCGCTAATTATTACAAATATACAAATGTTTCTTAATTACATCTAATGTCCCGATCCGATAACGGGGTTTCCCTATCTACCTATCCTAATCCGCTTTTCCCTATCATAATAGAAAAAAGCATATTTTATCAAAGAATCGCTGGCAAACGCGAATTTCGTCAAAGGTTCGTGAGAAAAACACGAATTTAATCAAATAATTGCTGAAAAAACAAAAATTTTGTCAAAGGATCGCCAAAAAAACATGAATCTCGTCAAAAGGCAGCAGAGAAACACGAATATTGTCAAAGGATTATTAAAAAAGCAAATTTCGTCAAAGGATCACGAAAAAATGCGAACGTCATCAAAGGATTGTGGGAAAGACGCAAATTCCGCCAAAAGATCACAGGAAAAACGTGAATTTCGTCAAAGGATTGCTGAAAAAAAACATGAATTACGTCGTAGGATCACTGAAAAAACATGAATCTCGACAAAAGTATGTGGAAAAACATGAATTTCGTTAAAGGATCACAAAAAAAGCAAATTTCGTCAAGTGATTGCAGGAAAAACTTGAATTTCATCGAAGGATCGCAGAAAAAATACGAAATTCGTCAAAGGATTGTGGAAAAAATGCAGATTTTGTGAAAGGTTCATAGAAAAAACTTTTGTGAAAGGGTCGCGGAAAAAATGCAACTGTCTTTATTAAAAACAGCACACACACACAAACCTCTAAACAAACAAACATATTCTGTCTTCCTGCCTGAGGAAAGCACCGTAATTATAACACCTAGGATTGATTTTTTTATTTCAATTTATATATTTTTTTAATTATTAAAACGTGTATACGGAATTCTGGATTAGAGGCTATTCCATGCTCTCCGCCAATCCACAGCAACAAAGCAGACAGCCAATGAGAGCAGGTGTGAATATGGGATGATCCAGGATCCAGCGACGGCAGTTCATGTTCACAGCTGAAAGCGGCTAGCCACAGATTTCATTGTTTTGTTTATGTTTGAGTTTTATTTTAAAGAAAAGGTATATATTTTTGGCTAATTGAGGTTCACATAAGTTAGTTTCAATTGTATTCATTCTTTGTATGCGTAGTTGCCCCCATATATTATGTGTTTGGTAAGAGTATATTTTGCACTTTACTGAATGTTTTCGTAGCGTTAGACATATCAGCTCATGTTCTTAAATGAAACAAACTGTTTTCAATAACAAATCTTAATGAATCAAATTAATCTTACACTTTACTATAAAATATACAGTTCTACAATTTATCGCATATTACAACGTTCTTGGGAACTAAAAATGTAGTCCAATAACAGTAACAGAAAAAAAAATTGTAAATAACAATAAATAAATAATCATAAATTTCACATCATTGAATTAACAAACTCATTAAGATACAACTTTAAACTGATATGCCTCATCAACTGTTGTCGTAATCAATATAATGTAAATAATTCTTAAACATTATGAGTTTGCTAAGAAATTAAAACATTCAGTGCAGTGTAGGATGTATTTTTTCCTCAAAACAATTTAATTTGTAAATATGAAGTTTAAAAAAAAATATCCCCGTTTTCTCACATATTATGAGTTTTATCAGCAAGTTAAAACATTAAGTAAATATGACTGATTTGCGGAGCTGTTTCTATCAAAAATTCAATCACATCGCCCAAAAACACTCAACAAAAATAATTATAAAGAGTGTGATGACAACATAAATTTTATACCACATTGCATGTCTGTTCTCGGACAATTCTTATAAAACTCAAAATTTGTCACAAAATGGTGATTTTTTTACAACATGCTTACAAATTAAAATGGTTTATAATTATTTAAAAAAAACTCGGCCAGAAATAACATTGACTTTACATTTTTAAAGACTTATTCTTTATAATTATTTTGAAACAGCTCTGCAAATCATTCATATTTATTTATTGTTTTACTTTCTGATGAAACTCATTATGTGAGAAAACGGTGATTTTTTTTTTCTTTTTTTTTTTTTTTACCTCATACTTACAATCCTCAAAACAAATTAATTATTAAATATGAAGTTAAAAAAAAAATCACCGTTTTCTCACATATTATGAGTTTTATCAGCAAGTTAAACATTAAGTAAATATGAATGATTTGTGGAGCTGTTTCTATCAAAAATTCAATTACATCGCCCAAAAACCCCCAACAAAAATAATTATAAAGAGTGCAATGACAACATAAATTTGCATGTCCGTTCTTGGGCGATTCTTATAAAACACAAAATTTGTCACAAAATGGTGATTTTTTTACAACATGCTTACAAATTAAAATGGTTTATAATTATTTAAAAAAAAACTCGGCCAGAAATAACATTGATTTTACATTTTTAAGGACTTATTCTTTATAATTATTTTGAAACAGCTCTGCAAATCATTCATATTTATTTATTGTTTTACTTTCTGATGAAACTCATTATGAGAGAAAACAGTGATTTTTTTTTTTTTTTACCTCATACTTACAATCCTCAAAACAATTTAATTTGTAAATATGAAGTAAAAAAAAAAAGAAAAAAAAAATCACCGTTTTCTCACATATTATGAGTTTTATCAGCAAGTTAAACAATAAGTAAATATAAATGATTTGCGGAGCTGTTTCTATCACTAATTCAATAACATCACCCAAAAACCCTCAACAAAAATAATTATAAAGAGTACGATGAGAACATAAATTTTATACCACATTGCATGTCCGTTCTTGGACGATTCTTATAAAACTCAAAATTTTCACAAAATGGTGATTTTTTTACAACATGCTTACAAATTAAAATGGTTTATAATTATTTTTAAAAAAACTCGGCCAGAAATAACATTGATTTTACATTTTTAAAGACTTATTCATTATAATTATTTTGAAACAGCTCTGAAAATCATTCATATTTATTTATTGTTTTACTTTCTGATGAAACTCATTATGTGAGAAAACAGTGATTTTTTTTTTAACTCATACTTACAATCTTCAAAACAATTTTATTTGTAAATATTAAGTAAAAAAAAAATAAAAAAAAATCACCGTTTTTTCACATATTATGAGTTTTATCAGCAAGTTAAACAATAAGTAAATATGAATGATTTGCGGAGCTGTTTCTATCACTAATTCAATAACATCACCCAAAAACCCTCAACAAAAATAATTATAAAGAGTGCGATGACAACATAAATTTGCATGTCCGTTCTTGGGCGATTCTTATAAAACACAAAATTTGTCACAAAATGGTGATTTTTTTTACAACATGCTTACAAATTAAAATGGTTTATAATTATTTTAAAAAAACCTCGGCCAGAAATAACATTGCTTTTACATTTTTAAAGACTTATTCTTTATAATTATTTTGAAACAGCTCCGCAAATCATTCATATTTATTTATTGTTTTACTTTCTGAGGAAACTCATAATGTGAGAAAACGGTGATTTTTTTTTTACCTCATACTTACAAATCAAATTGTTTTGATGAAAAAATACATCCTACACTTCACTGAATGGTTCAACTTCTTAAACAAAATCATAATATTTAAGAAATATTTACATTACATTGATTTCGACAACAGTTGATGAGGCATATCAGTTTTAAGTTATATCTTATATATATGAGTTTGTTAATTTACAATCTTTCTGTTACAGCTTTTGACTACATTTTTAGTTCCCGAAAACGTTGTAACATGCGATAAATTGTAGAACTGTACATTTTATAGTAAAGTGTAAGATTAATTTGATTCATTAAGATTTGTTATTGAAAAGAGTGTGTTTCATTTCAGAACATGAGCAGATATGTGAACGTTTTGAAACCATTCAGTAAAATGCAAGTTATATTCTTACCTAAAACATAATATATGGGGGCAACTAAACATACAAAGAATGAATACAATCAAAACTAACCTACTTTAATCTCAATCAGTCAATTCTTTAAAATAAATCTAAAAAATAAACACTATGCTACGGCCATAAACTGTCGTCGCTGGTCGCTAGATCCTGGATCCTGCACCTGCTCTCATTGGCTGGCTGCTTCATTGCCACGGATGGCGTTGCCGAGGCTATTTCATGGGAGGAGCTTGAAATAGCCTCGAACCCAAAATTCCATATACACGTTTTAATTAAAAAAAAATCTAAATTAAAATTTAAAAATCCGGCCGCGAAATTCTTTAAAATAGATCTAAAAAATAAACACTATGCTACGACCATAAACTGTCGTCGCTGGTCGCTAGATCCTGGATCCTGCACCTGCTCTCATTGGCTGGCTGCTTCGTTGCCACGGATGGCGTTGCCGAGGCTATTTCATGGGAGGAGCTTGAAATAGCCTCGAACCCAAAATTCCATATACACGTTTTAATAAAAAAAAAAATCTAAATTAAAATTTAAAAATCCGGCCGCGAAGTATACTGTCCTGTGACAACATCTACTCATGACAAAAATGTCTGAGTCCTAGGTGTTATAATTACGGTGAAATCCTCGGGCAGGCAGACAGACACTTACTCTTTTATAGAGATAGAGATGAGACCGAGAACCGACTTTAAGTGCTTCATAAAAAATAAATAATTAAATAATAAGCAATAATAATTTAATAATAAACAAATAAATATTTTTCTTCATATTTGAAACTGGAACTTGAACTTCGGCTACCATATCATTATATGCAGGCCGTCCACTCTTATCGTTACACAATAGCTATTTCCTAAACCGTTAATTTTAGAGCTATAGTTCCAGTTACAAAAATGTTTCAAATGCTTTTATTCATAGCATTAAAAGACATTACATACATTTTTTTTTTTTAAGTTATGAAATTTATAATTGTGTACGGTCTATCGGTTATAAATTATATTCGCTCCATGCAAAAAGGGCTTCAGTCACCAAATTGGCAAAATTGAGTTAACCACGGATTTTGTTCTTATAGGATAGACCCATGTTTCTATGCCAAAAGGAATTCAGTTTCACTGTCTAAACACAACTCAATTTTTAATATTCTATGCAGAAAGGTCTTCAGTCAGTGACTTAAGTCCTTTCTGCTTGGAATAATAGATGCAGCAAACAAGACGCCTAATGAAGTTTGCTCTTTGTATGACACCTCAAAAACGTAACCACAGGAAATTACCGAATTATGACTGTTTGCAGATAATTGCAGTGGTCAAAATAAGAATCACGCATTGTCTAGATTTTTAATGTTACTGGCAGACACTGGTTGATTTGAGAAAATAACAATGTTTTTTTCCAGTAAGGGACCATTCCTTTTTGCCCTGCGATCGGAACTTTGCAACAATAAAGCGCCATATCAACAAGTTTGATGGAATTTACACTGTTGACAAAATAAAAGTACTTATAGAAAACAGCAGCTGCAACAAGTTTTCTGTTAAAGTAATTTAAACCAAAGACCTTTTGGACTTCAAATCATTTTGGAAGACTTACTATAAGAAAAGTTGTATATCACAAGAAACACGCTCCAAGAGTGTTCCAAAAGCAAACAAAATTCGATTTGAAATAAACAGTTACATGCAGTTGTCCGTTTATAAAGAGAAGTTTGGTACAATATTCGCAAGCAAAATCATTGACAGTATAGTGACACACACATTTAAAATGTTTAAAGACGAACAACAGAAACCGAAGTTGTCATCACTTGCAAGCCTATGAAGCCGATGAAGTTCCGATCAAGAGAGCAAAAACGTTAGGAACCTTCTGCCATATATTCCTAATGAGCACAATGACTTTTACGAGTTCATCATGAATTGGCCTACAGTTGACCAGATTAAGCCAGAAGTCCAAGACGAGTGATTAGTAATTTTTATTTGAAAAGAACAAAACCTGTAATTAAATAATTCAATAAAGTACATATAACAGTAATAGTCGTAATCAATAAATCTCTTTTTATTTTCATTTGGAGTTAATTTTTATACCTAAAACAGTTTTTAAAATAATCCAAAAGAATCTTAGTACAATATAAAGTTTGAAAAACCACAAATAAATATGTAAAAAAATAAATAAAATTACATGCATAAAGGACTTCATTTTTTATTTACGTACAAAAAGGGCTTTAGTCCACCATTAAATTTTTTTTTGTAGCCATGACTAGGTATGAAACATTTTTTTTTTCTTAACGGTGTTTGATTAGTATAATTTTTGTCTATAAAGGGAAAAAGAATCATTTTGATTGGTTTAATATTTTTAAAACAGCAATGTTATTTTTCAATTTTCTCAAATCTAGGTTTAGTTGACTGAAGCCCTTTTTCCATGGAGCCATTCATTTAGAAAATGTTATCCGTGCTCTAACAAGTAAAACAATGAAAAGGCCATTTTTCTTCACCAAAATTTACTGAGTTATAATACTTTGAATTAAGTAATTTTTCAACATTTTCTGGCATTAAAAACACATTTTTCCGTTTTTAGTGCCATTAAATACAGAAAATTTATAAAATTCAAAATATCGTAACTCGGTACATTTTGGTCATACAATAAGGGAATTTTTATTGTTTTACTTGTTACAGTGTGGAGAAAGTTTTTCTAAATATAGCTTATGAGAGAAAGAAACCGCACATAAATTTTAATTTCGTATCTTAAAAAAAATAATAACTATATTCCCGTAAATTACTTTTGATTAGGACCCGCTTATATAAAGAACAACATTTGCAACGTGCATCCAATAGTTAAACCATGCCATTTGTTGAGATACAATACCTAATAATCATTGTATTGTTGTGATACATTTGCTAAAAAAAAAAAAAAAAAAAAAAATCTAAATTTAAACAATGATTAAGGTATAATTCAATAATATATTTGAGTTTTGACTATGTCTGTATAGAAAAAAATAAATAAATAAATAAAAGTAAACATAAAACATTTTTTTAAAACAGTTTTAAAAACATTTTTTTTTTTTTTAACTGGACGTGAAAACAAGCATCGCAAAAGCTTGAGGCGCTGAAAACAACAGAGAAGAAATTAAAGCCACAATGGAAATCCCAAGAAAGAAAAGTTCTAAACATTCATAAAAAATCAATTCCTTAAAAATCAAAATATATTATGAATTTGGTTAAAATTCCAATTTGCCTTGAGTAACTCCTATATCTATATATTTTATGTAATTTTTTAATGGATGTTTAGAACTTTTTTCTTATGATTTTCATTATGACTTTATTTCTTTATCGCAAAGTTTTCAGCGTTTCAGTCTTTTACGATTTATGTTTCTCTCACAGATTTTTGTTAAAAAAAATATTTTCTACCTTTATGTAACACTAATAAAAGCATATAATTTAAAATCATTTTTACTTTTATTTATTATTATTATTATTATTATTATTTCAGTACATTTAATATATTTCATAGTTCATTCTTATAATCATTATTATTGTAATAAATTTTTCAATAAAAACTTTCATCATTTATTTCTTTATAAAGGTAAAATAATCTATTAATTGATAATTGTCTTGAAATTATGAAAATATTACATTGTCATGGGGAACACACATTTGAACCCGATGTAACTTTACATTGTTGAAATAAACACATTCATTGTCAAAGGCTTCATCGCCTTTTCTTTGTTTTATTCTTTTTCTATTTTTGAATCAAACTTGATCAATGAATATAATTAAAATCAATCGATTAATTAGTAATTAAGTTCTGAAAGTAATAAAAGACTGTACTGTCATCGGGTTGGGTTGGGTTGGGTTGATTGTTGACGGCCAATTATCTACGCTAGGGATATAGGCCCGGGGGCAGTGCCCTTCGTGGGGGTCTTTCTAAGGGAACCTAACCCGTATTTACGCATGGATAAATCCACGGTTCGAAGAAAACCACGAAAACTCCGAACGATTAGGCCGACGGGCGCGATTGGGATCGAACCCAGCACCTCCCGTCTACCAGCTTCGAGAGCACAACCTCTCAGCCACTGGTGGGGCCGTACTGTCATCGCAAACACACAACTGTATATAGTTTCAGAACTCTAGGACATCATAAAGTAAGTGAAAAATCGATTACAATATTGCATTTCTGTCAACATAAAACAAGTAAAGGTGGTTCTCAAATTCCCTTCTGAACAAAGCAAAACTTTCTGACACATTTTCTGACTCATTTTTAAACTTAAAGGAATAAAATTTGCAGGTCCGACTATTGAAGTGATTTTGAATCAAATAGCATTTTTCAATTTTTGATAAATAAATTAGTTATCGAGTTATAAACGATTCTTGTCACGTGACAAGTTTTTTCCCTTTATCGTGCTGCAGTGTCGAGAATTCGATACAAAACGTCGGCTTTGACAATTTTCTGAAAGATCTTCTGTCTTTACCAAAAAATAGAAAAAGTCTTTCCATTACATAGTTTCTGAACAAGAACAACTGCCAATTTAATGCGTTTCCGAACAAAAATTAATTCATAAATGTGTCAGAAAGTAACTCTGTTGGATTGGAAAACAAACAGCCTAATAAGTTAAATAAATGCATATAAAAATAGAAATTCGAGCTATTTTACGGAAACAAAATACGTTATATGAGGAACCCAGAAGCCAAGAGGTATAAGTGGCAAAATTGAATAAGTTACCACTAGATGACAATACTTTGCAGAACTTTACAAGAAAATGCTTATTTGAGTTAGATATCTGCTGAAGTGACAGTTACTGGTTAGGTGTCAATAACTGGGAGTTTCACACCCTATATTATGATTATCAAATAAAAAAATTTCGAGTGCCATGGAAATAGTCAAACGTGCTAGCCATATTAGACACGCATAACCATAGATTCGCAGTTCGAGACTAGACGTACAAACATAGAAGCAAACATACCATTTTTTGGATCTTGAAAATATCTGTACCGGGCCACTATTGTAAATTTGGAAAATTATACAAATTTTAATGTGATAGCTGTGTTTGACGGATTTTTCAAAATTCTGAACTGTAAGATAATCTTACTAAAATGCACAATTCCGACTAATCTGGCATATCTATTTAAAATACATTATTTCTTTTGAGTCATTGTTATATTTAGTTGTGATTTATATGCGCCTCCCCCTCCCCCCTCACCAAAACCAAAAAAAAAGTGTGTTAGATAGAAAGATTAATTTGATCGAAAATAAATAAAGCAAAAATTAGGTATAAGACATCTATTATAATTAAATGCTAAAATGCTACTCACACCTTTTTAATAAATTGTTTTGATATTTTTCGTTTAACATGCACCACTTAGCAAGAAAACATTTTTCTACCAGTCAGAACTATTGTGTAAAAAGTGCGACTGGCAGTTTAGCATTTAATTGCGCTGCAGTGCATAGTGCTGCCATCTATTATCAATAACGCATAATGCTGTCATCAATAGTACACAGTGCTGCCATCTGTTATTAATAAATAAAATACAATTTGTATTACGATCTTTTTAATAATAATAATCATAACAAACAAGAAATTTATAAATTTACGAAGTTAAGAAATTAAATAAGTTTGATTTTCTTAAAAATTGATAAGATAAGTACAAAACGCCTGTGCTGTGATGCATAAGTGCACTTAAATGCATAAAAGATAATGAGAAACAGGAGTAACAAGTTATTTTGCTGCCGCAGTTTTTGACTATCTTTTGTCATTTCGCTCTTAAAAAAAAGGGGAGGGGGAGGTCCTACATGAAGGCACGAAACAGCTAGACATGCAAGCTTAAATTATTTGATGTTTTACAATAGTAAAACCCGCGAAAACGGAGTCACTAGCGATAGGCAAAAAATTCCGTTTCGAAAAAGTATCCATATTTACAAGTTTAATTGTATGTTGTTCTTTCTGTTGGGCCTTTGAAATTGTCACACTCAGGCATGGTAGCAGTCAGAGAAGTGGACCAGTCCCGGGTCTATTCCAGTATTTTAATTTGAAAAAAGTCATTATTGCTTAAAACTTAAACAATTGCTCCCTTCCCCTTCTCTTAAAAAAAAAAAATACTGGCATCGTTTTGTGGGCAGATTATAGAGCGCTTTGTTGTTTTGAAAGTTTCAAGTGTCAGAAAGTTTCGCTTTGTTGTTTTGAAAATTTCAATTGTCAGAAAGTTTCGCGTTGTTGAGCGGGGAAAAATATTTTTTTGAGAACCGCCTATTACGCCATTTAGTCTCGTTATTCAAAATCATTTCGTTAAATTCCTTGAAAAACAAATTAGTGCATAGTGACGCCATCTAGTATTATTATTTAAAAGATATTTAAAATAACTCTTCTGACTGAAATCTTCACGAACTTAAAATGTAATAAAGATTTTTATATTATTAAAGATCGCTAATTGTAATCCTATGGGGGAAATAATTTACGACATCTCGTTCGCATTTCAATATTTTTAAATGCGATTTTAAAAATACTGAAAATCACATTGCAAAATTAACCCCGCAGCGTTCATTATTTGGCAAATGCCAAATTGTGTAAACCATATTAAACTATTTTTTTAAAATCACCTATTGATCGAAAAAGGAAATCTTGAAAGAAAACAATTATTTATAAACGGCGATTTATAACCTAGTTATTACGCTTGTTGACGACAAATAAATTACCACAATTAGTGTTTTTTTTCTTTCTTTTTTAAAGGATATTCTTAAGTCTAAATTGGCTATTTTCTGACACATTTTTTAATTCACTTTTATTCGCAAACGTATCAAGTTGGCAGGTGCTGTTATGAAATTATGTAATCGAACTGGTTTTCTTTTTTCTCGTTTTTCGGTAAAGAAGAATTTTCAGAAAATACTGTCAAAGTTAACGTTTTTAGCCAAATTTCTGGACATGGCAGCGCAGGTAATGAAAAAAAAAATGTTGTTTTCAGACAACAATCGCTTATAACTCCAGATGTAATTCATTTATCGAAAAAAAAAAAAACTGTTCGATTACAAATCACTTCAATAATCACGTCTGCAAGTATCATGCTTTTATGTTTAAAAATGAGTCAGAAAATTTGCCAGAAAGTTTCGCGTTGTTGAACTGCGAAAAATATTTATTTATTTATTTATTATTATTATTATTATTATTTTTTTTTTTTGAGAACCGCCACGAGGGAAAAATATTACATTACTTTCTAATTATTTATGACAGATTTTCCATATATAACAATGACGATATGTTGGTCGTCGGTCACCAATCGGCTGTAATTCAAAATGTATGGAATTTATTCAAAAATATAAAGAACGTCATTCGATTCTTAGACATATGAGTGGGACTTCCTAAAATTTTCAGTCAAATAGGTAAGAAAATGAGTTCGTGAATACGTCAGAAAGATTCTCGTTATTGAGCGGGGAAAGTATTTTCTGTCGAAAAAATGTTTTAAATAAAAGTTGTTTTGTAGTGGCAACATCTATGCCGTTTGTTAATTTAAAAAAAAAATTAAATTAAATTTTAAGAAAAATAAAACTTTGAAATAAAGTAATGTTTTAAACATATTTATGTGAAATTAGAGGAAAATATATAGTGTAAGAGTGCAATTGAAATAATATTATTACTTTATGTAACTATCAAATAAACAATTTCCTGAGAAATATAAATTTAGTGCGAGTAAATAATTTTCTGAATATAAATATTTTTATCATATAATTATTTTATCATATAAATAATTTTTTGCATTATTTATGTAAAAAGAAAGTTTTTGTCATGCGCCGTCATTCTGTCTGTAAAATAATATAAAAGTAAATAAAAAAATAAAAAAACATAAAACATACAAGAATTGGAAAAAAATTGGCTTATTGGACGAAATTTATTTATACTTGCAAGAGTGGTTAATATTAATAAATACTTTTTAATTTTCAAGCTAACTTCATGCTGAACACATTATAACTACATTTAGTGCATCATTTCTTTATACCTTACATATTTACATCCATCTTACATACTAGAATCGGTCTTATATATTTAACATGCCACTTACAGCATACATAGGTACGTACAAACAATAACTTTCATTACATGCATTAGATATAAAACCTTTTTTTTTTAATCAAATGAAAGTAATCTATACCATATTATAAAGAAGTAACGTTTGTTTGTTTATTTTGTACACTGCAAAAAAAGTGTTGATTTTACAGTATAATACTGGCGCCCCAGCTGCCAGTATTATACCGTAAAATCAACAGTAATAAACAGTAAAATAAGCAGTAATGTGCTGCCGCGCATGCGCGGCAACACATTTTTTGCACATTTTGCAGTGTAGGGGCTAATTTCTGTGACCCAAACCGATTTCAAAAGTTCAGGTGGAAAATTGATGGTAACATTCTCTGCTCCAACATAAGCTACATTTTATCTCGATGCCACTATCTCCAAGGGAGTGCAAGAGCGAAATAAGTTCTAAAATTGCAATTTTTGTTATAATGAAGGGGCTAGAAACTTGAAATGTGGCATGGTAGTTACTTATACAATGTAAATCATCTCTAAGAACAGCTTTTTTTCTTAAAATCGAATTTTAAATTGATAAAAAGAGTGAAAAGCGTTCTAAATTACGATTTCTATATGGAATGTTAAGGACAGGAACTTGAAATTTGACATGGTTGCTACTTTTAAGACGCAAATAGTCGCACAGAACAGTTTTTAAAAAAATTGAAATTTAAAAGTGTGAAATGTGTGATAAGCATTCTAAAAATGTTCTAAATTACTATTTCTATGGAATTGTTAAGGATAAAGACTTGAAATTTGACATGTCTGCTACATTTAAGACACAAATGCTCGCCCAGAATAGTTCTCTAAAAATTCGAAATTTAAAAGTATGCAGGAGTAAAAAGCATTCTAAAATTGCGATTTATACAGTTGGTATAGAAGCTTTTAATTTGGCATGACATTGTATTTATAAAATGTAAATGCTTGCTAAGAACGGATTCTAATTCCTATTCGAAATTTAGAAAGGTGAAATGAGCGGAAAAGCGTTCTGAAAACATTCTAAATTACGATTTAGTTGGATTTATTCGAGTTGGAAGCTTGAAATAGTATAGTGGTTACTTTTAACATGTATAGATGCATGGTATAAATAGCTGATTAAAAATTCGAAATTTAAAAGTGTACAAAGAGCGGAAAACGTTCTAAATTACGGTAAAAAACGTTCTAAATTAATCGCTAAGAATTATTAGGGTGTGACGGGTCCTATGTTGTAATTATGAAGAAGTAACGCTGGCCTTCAAATGGAATCGTTCTCATTTAACATAAACAAATATATTTATTATTTTCCATACGTCAACAACAAATACATATTTCCTGATTAAATGAAATATACACAACAATTAAATAAAGTAATGGTTTGTTTAGCTTATAATCCTTCATCAAATTGAAGCAGAGTCCAGTTGTTATAAAAGTTTGTGCTCACGACACGAAAGTGTATCAAAGTCCACTCTAAAATGGGCGCGATAGAGGTAAACTGCTCGCTACCTGGTTTCCTTCACAAAAAGCGTCTAAAATTAATATTCACGTGAAAAAGGTAGGGTAATAATTAATTTCATTATCCTAACGAAACAGGAACTGTACACACTCAGTATATAAGGACCATGCAACAATCTCAAAACATAAGCCAGAGAAAAGGATTCTCCAACGGGGATCTTAATAATCTCCCGAATTTTCAATTGGAGTCGCAAAACCCCGCTATTCCAGATTCAGCTTGCCTGAATCCTATTTCAATCACTAACAAATTCTTAACTGACTTTTCCCTTCTAATATAACTTCTGTGTTTCGTCTAGAAAAATAGGGGTTTCTTTAGCCAGTAGAAACTCTGGAAAATAAGATCACTGATAAAATCTGTTATCATTGGAGAACAAATATTTCTCACGATGTCATCTCGATATTCGTTTCACTTTCGTCCGTTCCCTACCTGTAAGGCCGTTCGGTAATATGAAATGCACGCCACCTGGGTCCTTCCATTATCATATCTGTCTCCATACCTTCAAGATGGAAGATTGGATGATGAATCGAAAAGCTTGATGTTTGCCGGCAGATTTCTGGACTCTGTTAAAACTCTGAGGAAAATTCATTTTACATGGGAATCTCCTATGCTGGATTTTGGGATGCATACAGGGGTTTCTAGTGAGATATTGTGAATTTCTCACACTTGAATAAATGAATATTTTACAACAATAAACAAAAAGAAGGTTCGTTAAGCTTGTAATCAATCATCAAACAAGATAAAGGCCAGCTCTTATCAAAGTCTGTGATCACAGCACGAAAAAATCTTAAAGTCCGCTCAAAAATGGGCACGAGAGAAAAAATCTGCTCGCTTACTGGTTCTCTTCACACAAAGTATCTCGAAGTCACGATGCGTTTGCAAATGGACGGGAATGCTTATTCTCGCCGTCCTGACGAAACAGGAAACTGTTTTTCTCTCAGGAGACAAGGCTGATACACCTCAACCTCAAAATATTAGCCCGGAAAGGCTTTTCCAACGGGGATCTAAAATAATCGCCCGAAAATTTCAACTGGAGCCAAGTCCACGTTATCCAGGATTAGATTGACTGCATCCTAATTATAATCTAACTGAACTAACTAACTAACTGTCCCTCTGAGGATTTTTGCTTTCATATGTAACTTATGTTTTCCTCCTGAAAACAATAGAGGTTTCTTCAGCCAGTAGGAACTCTGAAAGATGAGGTCACTGAGAAAGTCTGTTACTATTGGAGAAAGAGGATTTCTTTTGGTGTCCTCTCGACTACTTGTTTCACTTTCGTTCACGTACTCCTGTGGAGTCTGTCGGCATGATGAAAGATGCGCCACCCGGTTCGTTCTGTTATCGTAGCTGCACCTAAAAATTCACGGTGGAAGATAAATTATGATGCATCGAAATGCTTGATGTTTACCGCAAGATTTGTGGACTCTGCTGAAAATCTGAGGAAAATCTATTTTACATAGGATTTTCCTATGCTGGTTTTTGGGTTGCATACAGGGGTTTCGGGTAAGATATTGTGGATTTCTCACAAGGGATAGAAACATAAAATTTTACATGTGTGTTATTTTTAAGACGCAAATGCTCGCACAGAACAGTTTTTATAAAATTCGAAATTTAAAAGGGTGCAGAAGCAAAAAAAAATTTAAAATTGCGATTTTTGTGATGATGCTGGGTTAGAAGCTTGAAATTTGAAATGGTGGTTATTTTTAAGATTTCAGTGCTCGCTAAGAACGGTTTCTAACAAAATTTGAGATTAAAAAGGGTGGAAATTAGCGGGAAACGTTCTAAAAAACTTCTGAACTATGATTTATATGAAATTGTTAGGGACAGAAACTTGAAATTTTACATGACTATTACTTTAAAGACATAAATTCATCCTTAGAACAGTTTTTTAAATTTTTAAAGTGTGCAGGACCAAAATACGTTCTAAAATTGCGATTTCTATGACATAGTTGTTATAGAAGTTTAAATTTGGGATGAGGATTACTTTTAAGAAGTAAATGCTCGTGAAGAACGGTTTGTAAAAAAAATTAAATTTCAAATGAAAAATGAAATGAACAAGAAACCTTCAAAATGCATTCTAAATTACCATTTTTTTGGAATTAATTTTAGTTCTTCTCATTCATTTAAGTCTCATGTTCGCTTAATGCAGTATTAGAATGAAGTTTACTCAAAATATGGCTTAATTTAGTAATTTTTGAATTATCCGTACCAGTATAATTTCCTGTAATAAAAATAGGCACATGAATATTCAACAATTACGCGAGCAAAGCCACGGGTTTTGATAGTAATGGATAATAAATAATCTTCAGTAATGAAGAACCTTCAGCTCATTCAACTAAAATTTAATAAATCTGTTAAGTTGAATAAAAAAGTTGATAGTGCTTAATTTTTATTTGAGATGAATAAACTTGCTGAAATAAATCCTTTAATAAGATTCTCTTTCACAATAAGAAGTTTTGCAACAATGATATCTTTCTATGATCGGGTGCTGATATCATAAAAAACAAAACGTTTTTCTAGCGATTGAAAACGGCAAGCATCTCTGGCACTTAAAAAAAGCAATTGAAAATCCGAACAAAGTATAAACTTCTTATATACAGGATCGATCCGGAAAAGTCCGGAATTTTGATTGAAATCTGCAGTTCATTCAAAATTAAGAGAGGCTTTAAACTATGGTTGCTAATTTGTGCCCCTGAGATTTAGTTTTTCTTATTTACGATTTTATAAAAATAAATTAATAAATATAGAGTAAAGCACCGTTTATACGTCTTTCAAGAGACCTACGTAAAACGACGTATAAATGAAAAGACGTAGATAAACGAAACGTTATTGAACAACTTTGATTATTAGAGGTTTAACGCTACAAATGCAAGTTTAAGTAAATACAATAATTTTAAAGTTTTTCTAAGGTAGTAAATTACTTCATACTAGTTTTTAAACTGAGAACAATAATTTAATTTTAAAATATTTGTTAAAACATTTAACATAAAAGTGAAACAAATCATATCTTTATTGTTTATCTTGAATACTTATTTTATATTCCATATCGTGAGTATATTTTATATCTTTAATATCTTACTTATAATAAAATCCAAAGGCAAGAAAGTGTCTGTAACCATTCCGGGCACGACCACTCTGATCTGCGAATCGACCGTAGTTAATTGCCATGTTAGGCTTATGAAAAACATATATTAACATATGACGACTAAACGATAATTTCTTTTGCTTTAAATCATGTCTGTTCTGCATATTTTCACATAAAACATGTATATCTTATCCAATTATAATGGATTAAGATCCACATTAAAAATAAGCTATTATAAACAGCAGATTACTAAATATAAACAAACAAACACTGTTGCCATTCAGAATTTCTGAATTTTGAAACAAATGAATGACTCTTTGAATGCTTCATTAAAAAAATACAAGTTATTTATCTGATTCTGTTCTTAAAATATTTGTAAAAGCATATTAGTCTTTAAATATTTTAATTTTGTTTAAAACCTTCAAAAACTATTTTTGCAGCCATCTTTCGTCAATTAATATAAACAATCGAACTTTGTTAAAAATACAAGTTAATATTTACATATAATTAGCATATCAAAATTTAATGTGAAATTTTCGGAAATTACATTAAACTTTTCTTTTTGCAACAATAATAATAATGATTAGCAAAAAAATGTAATAAGTCATTCCGTTTTCAGAATTATTCATCAAAACTATTTGTACTCTACTGATTGCCAATCCGCAACGTGTGTTTTACTGTTTTAACATCTTTGTTGATCTTTCTAAATGCTGTTTTGAACACGCGGTGGATTTTAATCTGTTCAATCAAATGAGTTTTTATTGTTGTTTTATATAGTTTAAGGATCGTTTTAGCTATGCATGATGAAATTCCAATTGAACGTAGACGGCGATTAATTAGAGAAAGACAGTCGAGGTGGCTCGCTTGGCAAGCACAAGCAACATTGGACCGTATAAGGGAAGATGGCGCCATCTACCTGTAGATAATACAAGCAAATTTTAAAATTTGTTTCCATCGTAAATAAATTGATTTTTTTTCCTTATGAAATGTAATTAAAATATAAGGAATAAATAGTACAGAGTAATTTCCATTTAATTTTGCTTATATAGTCAAAAAATGAGCTATGTGGTGAGTCAAGCTCTTTAGAAACTCATTGATAACACTTTTTTTACAGAAAATTTCACACGTGGATTATTTTTTTAATATTTAATTTGAATGTTTTGTCCAGTCATTGAACTATTTCAAAAATTGAATATTGAGTCAATATCCTGTCATTTTTGACGGGGGGTATATACTAGTTAATGTATAATATACATTGGATATCAGTTCTGTGATTTATGTACATGCAGACATTGATTTAAAAAAAATCATAGTAGTCTGATGTGTTGATTGTCTTTGAGTATTAATTACAGCACTATAAATCAAATTAAGTTCATGAAATGTTTTTTACTAGTGTTCTGACAAAGGAAGTAAGCTCTAAGAAAAAAAAAAATTGAAAATCGCATTAAAAAGCGTGGAAGACAAAATGTACTATTATATTAGGCTAAATGTTTAAAACTGAATTCCTTTTACAAATGTACAAAAAAAAAAAAAAAAAAAAAAAAAAAAAAAAAGCAATGAATACAAATGATAACAAATGATAGAAATTGTATTGAAAATCGCACAAATTTCAAAAATCACGAAGGACAAAATTTACTATATTAGGGTAAAAGTTTGAAACCAAATTGTTTTACTTACCCATCATACGTAGTATAGGGTAAGTCTTGTAATCGTTTTGAAAATCGAAAAAAAAATTTGACGGATTTACACGTTCCAGACATTGGAGATTCCGAAAAACATATTAAAAAAAAAAAAAAAAAAAAAAAAAAAAATTGCCGTCCGTCTGTGTGTGTGTGTGTGTGTTGTCTGTAAACGCTCTATCTCCCGAACAAATTGAGATAGAGACTTGTAATTTGATATGTACTTAGTATGTAATAATGGGAAGAAGCTTATTGAATTTCAGTAACCTCCATTATCCGGAACTATTTTTTTCGGACTCTTGAGATATTCGTTCTGATAAAAGGTATATAAAAATTTTCGAAATTGTTTATTTTAAGGAGTGAATATAAAATACAATAAAAAAACATAAATTTTGCATAAAGAATGAAGTCGATCGGATAATGAGTTGCCGAGATATTTGTAATCACATTTTCCACACTCTTCGATTTTTCATGACCCTGTATTTCATTCAAATTTCAATTTAAAGATATATTTTAATTAGTAAAGAGACGCTTAATCCATTAAAGCGAGGCTAACGAAAAAAGAAAGGCTACCGCGGTGCTTTACGCGTATCTTTTTTTACAGACCGCCGGAGTCACGTGATGCTAGAATGCACCAATGCAGGTGTACGGAAAGAGCATCACGTCACTCTAGCAGTCTGTAAAAAAAGATAAGTGGAATGCACCGCGGTGGCCTGTCTTTTTCGTTAGCATCGGTTTAAAGCGAGGCTAACGAAAAAGACAGGCTACCGCGGTACATTCCACTTATCTTTTTTTACAGACCGCTAGAGTGACGTGATGCTCTTTTTGTGCACTTTCATTGGTGCATTCGGGACTCACGTGACTCCCGCGGTCTTTAAAAAAATATATGCGTAAAGCACCGCGGTAGCCTATCTTTTTCGTTAGCCTAGGTTTAAAGTTTATGACGTCATCAAGCCAGGATTTTATTCGAATTTCAATGTATTTTATGAATAGTTTACACACGTTTTATTTTCATACTAGTATATAACCCCGTCAAAAATGACGGATTGTTGATCTGCGTTTCATTTTCATAAGACTTCATACAGACAAACAGCATGGAGATTTATTATTAAAAGGTTTGTATTGTAGAAAAATACATTTTAAAACAGACAAATGATTTCTACAAATAAAAATAATAAGGATATATATATTTTTTTTTTTTTTTTTTTTTTTTTTACTTAGTATTAAATTTCTGAAATAGTTCAACGATTGGACAAAATCAAATATTAACAAATAATCCATGTGCGAAAGTTTTTGTAAAAAAGTGTTATCAATGAGTTTTTAAACAGCTTGACTTACCATATAACTCATTGTTTGATTACATAAGCAAAATTAAATGGAAATTACGCCGTACTATGCATTTCTTATATTTTAATTACATTTGATAAGAAAGAATCATTTTACAGTATATGACCCATTATCCGAAAATCCAAAATCCGGAAAAACCCGAAGTCCGGAAAGAAAAATTCGAAAATTTTCTAAATTTGTAAATTTTTACTAAAATTTTAGATTTTCTGAAATTTTTCGAAAATTTTACAGATTCCTAATTTTTTTTTCAGTCCATCGTGTTTCAATGTTTAATCACTAAAATATTGTTACTTCAGTGGCGGGTGAACACGGCCCCCCCCCCCCCTTCTCTTCCCGAAATTAAAAACATATCATTTTTCTCTCAAATTTTAGTTTAAAATTAATTTATATTACGATTCGTTAGAAAAAAAAAATAGTTATGTATTTATTTCATCAGGGGTTTCATCTGTTCAAGTTTTCCTAAAAATTTAAGGCATTCGATTTCGAAAATTTAAGTCTTCAGTCCAAAATTTCGAACATAAATATCTCGAATTTTGAACGATAGTCGCCGAAAAAAATCAATTATGTCTATCGTTCGCAGAAAAAATAGAAAAAATTTCATCAAAGGATTGTGGAAACAACGTGAATTTCGTCTAAGTACCGAAAATAAAAACGCAAATTTCGTTGCAGGATTGAAAAAAAAAAAAAAAAAAAAACGCTAATTTTGTTAAATTGCAGAAAAACGCGATTTCCGTCAAAGGCTTACGAAAAAGACGAAAATTTCTTCCAAGGACTCCGAAAAAAATGTAAAATTTCATCAAGGGATCACAAAAAAAAAAAAAAAAAAAAAAAAGGAAAGAAAAGAAAAAATTGGTTAAAGGATCGCAAAAAAAAAAAAAAAAAAAACTGTGAATTTCGTCAAATAATCGCGGAAAAACATGAATTTCTTCAAAGGGTCTAGAAAAAAAAAAAAAAAATTTCTTCAAAGCACTGCGAAAAAATGTCTAATTTCGTTAAGCGATCGCGGAAAAAGTGAAATTTCGTCAAAGGATCGAAAAAAACAACCGCTAATTTCGTTAATCTCAGAAAAAAACACGAATTCTGTCAAAGGATCGTGAATAAAAGGCAAATTTCCCCAAAGGATCGCAAAAAGAAAACGCAAATTTCTTCAAAGGACTACGAAAAAATGAAATTTTGTCAAAGAACAGCAGAAAAAATGCAAATTTTGTCAAAGAATCACGAAAAAAAAACATGAATTTTGTCAAATAATCGTGAATTTCGGGAGGACCCGCATTCCGGAACGATGGAAGCAATTTCAAAATCCGCCAGTAGATGGCGACAGTATACTGAATCAACCTCAAATCTCTCCCAAGGAAATAAATCACCGCATTCTGAAAAAAAAAAGTGCTTACAGAATTTTTTTTTTTACAGAAATGTTAACATACATTTTTTTTTTTTATGAAATAGTGTTTTAAGGTTTTAAACAAAATTAAAAGATTTAAAAGCTTGAATATGCTTTTACAAATATTTAAACGACGAAAGTAGATAATATAACTTCTTTTTCAGTAAGCCTAACATGGCGTTTAACTACGGTCGAATCGCAGAGTGGTACAACCCGGTACCGTTACAGACACTTTCTCGCCTTTGGATTTTATTATAAGTAAGATTTTATATTATGCATATCCATGATAGTTAAGTATTACGGTGGGCCCCAACGACTAGTTTTCAAATGCCAAAAAAAAAAAAAAAAAAAACCTCAGTGAAACGCGAAATATCGCTAAAAATTACATTAAAAATCGCTAAAATATCAAAAATCACAAAGGAAAAGATTTACTATGTTAAGCTAAAAGTTTGAAGCCGAATTCTTCTTACGAATGTCAAAAAATCACTACAGAATGCGAAAAACGTAAAAATACCATTGAAAATCACATTAAAAATCGCTAAAAGTTCAATAAACGCAGAAAAAAACATTTATCATATAAGGCTTAAAGTTTGAAACAAAATTCCTTTTCTGAATGTCAAAAATTGCCACGGAGCGCGAAAAAACGCTAAAAAGCGCATTGAAAATCGAATTGAAAATTGCATTAGAAATCGCAAAAAATTCAAAAATTCGCACAGGACAAAAATTTACTATAGTAGGATAAAACACTGTAATCGGAATTATTCCATGAATGTTAAAAAACCGCTACGGAACACGAAAAATCGCTAAAAATTGCATTGAAAATCGTTATAATTCAAAAATTGCAGAGTACAAAATTTACTATAGTAAGGCTTAAAGTTTGAAACCGAATCCTTTTTGCAAAGTCAAATAATCGCCGCGAAATGCGAAAAAACTCTAAAAATCGCAGGAAAGAAATCCGCAAAAATTCAAAAATCGTTGTACTAAATCTCTGACGCTATTCTGAATTAACTTTTTTGAAAAGAAGATAAAATTTACTATATTGATATTGAAAGCAGGTTCTTTTTACTATTGTAGAAAAACCACCTTAAACCCTGAAAAAAAAACTCTGAAAATCGTATAAAAAAGTTAAATAATATAAAAAAAAATCTAATACAAAATCAAAATAGGGAATCGGGGTGCATTACAGCAGATATAGAGGAGGTAACTTAATGTCAAATCTTGTATCTCTGCGTACAGCAGTCTTTTCAGAACACAGCACACACACACACACACACACAAACTTTTTTCATTATTATTATAGATTAACTTTTCTTTCTCTCTCAAAGATTATGTACCAGCTTAAACTCATTTAAACAATATTTAAATCAGTAGAAAATATATTTTATGACAAAACCTTTTTTCAGAGATATTTCTGTTTAATTTAAAAACGTGTTTAATATTAAAATTCTTCATACAAAAATCAGTTCAACGATCATGAATATAAGACTTCCTAATGCATATTTAAAGACACACAACCCCATCTTATATGAATCGTGAAATGTTTATTATATCGCTCCTTTGTTAAACTCACACAATTGATGTGTAGCAATGGTTTCAATATAATTTCTAAACAGTTTCTCAAAAGAAGCCTCTGTATCATCCCACACTAATTAAGTCTAGGATATTTAATAAGACAGAAATATACGAATAATTTCGTATTATTTTCTTAATGAAAAACGCGAGCAAATTCATACAAAGTCGTACAAAATACTTCGAAATATTGTATGCCTGGAAATAAATTGCGTAAAAACATTGTTGTAAGGACTGATTATATCGTTGTTGTCTGAATCAAACTGGAATTTCACCTTCAAAAACTGTTTGAAACTTTCGAGACTTTCATAATGTACTTAGAATGGGACATAACATCTACAGATTTATTTGGTAATATATATGTCAATGTAGTATAATAAGGTCGATGGAAAGAATTTACTTAATAATAATAATAATAATAATAATAATAATAATAATAATAACAATAATAAACATTTACCTTCGTAAATATGTTCATCATATTGTTTGTTTTATAGCATATCTGGAAAAAGGAAATACAATAAAAGCAAAAAAGGCAAAAGAAAAGTATATATATATATATATATATATAAACTTAATGTAAAAATATTTACTAGAGTGTTGTAATGTTTTACTTTTTTCTTCATTATTCTGTTTATCGTAATAGAATAATTAATTAGAAAGGATAAATTGCGATTTCGAAATGTGTAGTTTCATTTTCATTAATATTTTACAAAATTATGAAAAGTATCTCATATTATAATTGCGTGTGTGTGTGCAACAATCATATTTAGTCACAAGCAGTGGTGGTTCGTAGCAAAAACTGGTGGGGGAGCTGTTTCAGAAACATTTTCAACCATTTTTTAAATATATATTATGTAACAAATTTGCGCAGCTCTCTAGAAATAATCAATAACTATTATTAGAAATGATTTCCTCTAGAAATTAGATGATCTTATTAAAATTTTTATAAGATGTGGTTAAATAAATACTAGCATAAATACTCAAAAATTTTATTAAAATCGGCTAACATTTAAAATAAATGAAAATATAGAAGTTTTGAAACCAATTTTTTTACGTTAACAATTAACGCAATATCAAAACACTATACAGAAATAAGTCTACATTTGTTATTCTTTGCTCTAGAAGGTGATTTCAAAACAAATTTTCAATATCTTATAAAAAAAAAGAACAAATTTCTTCAAAGAAGGTAATAAAGGTAAAAAAGGTTCATAACAAATGCAGAATTTATTAAAATACTGTCTAAAAAGACATATGTAAACTTTTCCTTATATACTCTAAATAAATACTAGGCTACTAAAATCTTTATAATATTCTAGTTATCTCCGTAGCTCTAGCAGAAAATAGGCTGTCGGAACTGTGAAAATCAGCGCCTATTTCTTCTTATTATATTTCTTTTCGTCTGAGACATGTGCACACGCGCACAATTGTCAAATAGTAGCGTTGCTAGAAAGTGTACGGTTTCATAACAGGATTTTTGTAATTTTTCATGCACTTCGGGATAGCTACTGAGTATTGGTATTAAGTACATTAGTTATTATATATAAAGTTGTAGCCGTTTTTTTCTTTTTTTTTTAAAATAAGTACCGGTATAGAGCACATAAACTATAAACCCCATAGATTGACAGCTCTACTAGGCTTGATTCTTTGACTCTCTCTATATATATTTTCCATTAAATACATAACAAAATATTGGGTCTAAAACAAAATAACAAACAATATTTTTTTTTTATTGCATCATTCTGCACCTGGACAACGCCAGCTCATACACTACTTCGCTAACTATGGATTATTTGAAGCGTGCAAAAATCGAACTGATGACTCATTACCGGTATTTAATGTATTTAGAATGATTACTTATGATTACTTTTTATTTCCGTTCATAAAAAATAAAATACGTAGTAAACGTTTTAACAACTCGGAAGAAGCCGTTGAAGCTTATAAATGTATATAATGATTATATAATATACAAGTATCAAGAAAAAAATCAAAGAGAAAAAACTCACTATATTGAATGTTATCGAAAATATGGAATGCAAAAAGGGGATGCAGCAGTTCCCCAGTGCCTTCCCAAGAGTCGCCACTGATCATAACGCGACGGAAGATAGATACTCGTATAACTTCGGAAAAGATTTTTCTAGAAAAACTTAACCAAATTCTCATTTTTCTGTACGTATAACCCTGAAAACCTCATACAAGAACATAGCTGAGGCCGTACAGAACTGAACCGGTGTACTTTAACACTGGACACTTCACATTGATATCATGTTGGAATGTTCTTATGGTAAAATTGAAAAGATTATACATGTGTATATTTTTACTGAAAATAATATTAATAAATAATAAATAATAAATATTATTAAAATTAAATCAATTTAATTTATAATTATAAAAATTTGCAAAGCAAAATCATATTATATCGTCTATTAAAAGGGTTTTAGAGATGTGTTTCTTATTTAATGTATTTTTGAGCTATTTTTTAAATTAAAAATGCATTAAGCATTAAAATCCTGCCTATAAAAACAGTGCAACGAGCATAAATATATTGTTTCCTGACTGATTTATATAAATCACGAATTATTTATTTTTATTGTATGATAATTATCGCTTCTTTGTTAAAGTCAAACAACATGCTGTGTAACAAAACTATATCTAGCAATAAATGATAGCTGATTAAAAGGATGTATGCTAACGCGTGCATACTAACGAAAATATATCACATACTAATAATTATATTTTAATAAAAACAAAATAAATATAATCGAAAGGATGACCAGTTAAATCTGCAATCCAAATTAATTTATCAAAATATTAAATATCAAGATTATCACCGTTTTATACTTTGATCATTGCAGTAAAACAAAAACAGGAACAACGTAATAAAAAAGATTTTGCTGTCTTTTCAGTCTTTAACCAAATTTTTAATTTGTTGTATGCAAGTCCAAAAGCAGAAAGCATAAGCAAATAACTAAACAGAAGATTAAAATTCATCTTTAAAAAGCTAAAATAATAAAATTACACTGAATGTGCTTTATTACTTAAAAGATGATAAAATGGTAAGAAAGATGTCAAACTACATTAACATTATTCAATGTCAATTACTCCAAGCACTTTCAGCTATAAACGTAGCCTTCATCAGGGATAAAAATACAATTGTTATTACCAACGTCTTACTTTCAAAACCTCTAGTTTAACAACTTCTTTACAATTTAATCATTTTTAGGGTTCCGTACTTAAACAGTAAAAACGGAACTATTATAATATCACTCCTGTGTCTGTCTGTCCGTCTGTTAGAGCCCGTTTTCTCGTAAACTAAAGGACGTGGAAAGTTCAAACTTGGGAAAGTTATAAAGACTTTTTGCCCACATATTTTCAGATTATTAGCCATTCACAAATGTGTTTAGGAAAAATTTAGGGGGCTAATTTAGTTACGTGAAAAAAAAATTTCTTTTTGTATATCGTGTGAAAAATCTTGTGATTTTGAACTCAAAAATATATTTGTTTTAATTTTAGGTATTATATTTTCAGAGATATCGTCGAAAATGTACCGCAAAAATAGGGCCCTCCCCCCATCTATTTCCGAATCTACTGAAACTAAAATTATAAAAAAATAAGGGTAGCAGGAGTTTATTTAAACCTTGCAGAAAACTATAGCGAATTTCCTAGGTAACATAGTTTTTGAGAAAAACGCATTTTTCTGCTACACAAACTTTACTTTTCGGGTGATTAGCGGGGGAGTTGATGGACACTCGAGGTAGCTATCGACGCATTATCCTTCAAGGATATTTGATAATGACTTTCGAAAGACAATTGTCGGTAATAAGCCGATATATTAATTCTGTTACTTGAAAAAAAAAAAAAAAAAACTTTATTTTTATGTATTGTGTAGGGCATCGTTTGAAATATCTCGTAACACAGAACTCAAAAAAATATATTTTTTAATTTTAGGTATTATGTTTTCAGATATATCGTCGAAACTATACTGGAAAAATATGTCTTCCCCCTCCTATTAACGAATCTACTGAAACTAAAATTATGAAAAAATTAGGGGTAGTAAGAGTTTATTAATTAATAGATAGTAATTAATAAATTTAATGTGCGGAACCCTTTAAACGTGAGTTGTACTCGCACTTGACCGATTTATTAAAACAATAAAGCACATTAAGTGTGCTTTAATTTTTTAGCAAAAAGCATTCTTTGAACTCCTGCTGACGAAGTTCTTATAGTGCTTAGCATTTTCATGCTATCTAGCCCTTGTTCTCTTATCCATTCTTTTGCACCAACTATTAAGTATAGGTGGTATAATACCTTCATTTTGTTTTAGATTCATTTTTTATTTTGCTATGTATTTAATGGAAAATGTATGTAGAGAGAGTCAAACCTAGTAGAGCTATAATGTTTCATAGCTATTAATTTATAAATCGTTAAACATACATGAAAAATTTTTCAGGACGCTTAAAGGGTTAAAGTATCTATTGGGAATAAAGACACATATCATGAAAATTATGTTGGTTATTTTCTCTTGTTTTGATGCATGTAATTATTTTATCTATTAGATCATTTCATTTTATTATACATATGGAAATCAACATGATAAACTCTGGTCTGATGGTTTCTTTATATGGAATTTAAAGGTTAGAGGGCAATTTATTAAATTTGCAGAGATGCTGTCATATGCCCTATACACAAAGTGGCGATATGGTTCTATTAAATGTGAAAAAGCAACTTGAAAAAGTCCGTGATTAGTTGCAAACAAATATAAATTTCTGTGGCGAAGGAAGCAGAAACTTTTGGTAATAAATTGTAAGTATATTTTCCCGTAACACCAACATTCCATTCATATTACCATTTCTCTAACATTTTCTTGTTTCAGATTTTTCTTTGAAAATGAAGGTGGGAGTGGAAAAAAATTCTGTAAAGATGTATATATTATTTCTGTAGCTTCTTTTGTGAGAAGATCTGATATTTCATTTCCGTAAATACCAGCATTCTTTTTACCCAAGTAAACAAAAATTTCTTGTCTGAGTTCCATAGAATTTTGAGTATTCGCATTTATAAGATAGTTTGATGAGTAAATAGAAAATATAGAATGAGAAATAAGGAAATCGCTATTAATTTCTTTATCGACTATAATAATTGTGAAGTTGTATCATTCAACAGAGTGAATAATTTGTGTAGGTATAATAATTTATAACTGGTATATTGGTAATAATTTATAACTGGTGATTAAAGTTGTTAAGACACATAGGTAAATTGCGATAGCTTTAATTAAACACCAATTTAAAATAATAATTCACAATGGAATCCGTTAATTTTAGCACCGAAAACTTCATATGTTTGAGATTGAGGGTCCTTTTTGTAAATTTGGCTTCCTAACTGACGTACAACCTCGTCTTATATAAATCGTGAAATGTTTATTAT
Source organism: Maratus michaelseni (assembly GCA_963931845.1). Classification (NCBI taxonomy): domain Eukaryota; kingdom Metazoa; phylum Arthropoda; class Arachnida; order Araneae; family Salticidae; genus Maratus; species Maratus michaelseni. Next base: position 177,878,767 of record OZ007592.1, on the reverse strand, counting down.
ATATGGAAATTATCCTCCTTTGTTAAACTCACACAATGATGTGTAACAATGATTTCAACATAGCTTCTAATCAGTTTCTCAGAGAAAGCATGCGCATCATTCGGCACTAATTAGTCTGGAAAATTTAGGAAGTCCAAAACATTTTGCACTGAAATATATGAAGAATTTCGTATTATTTTCGTAATGAGAAACTCCTTGTGCCACAGAATTCATACAAAGCCATACGAAATATTTCAAATTATTGTACTTCGGCAATTAAATTACGTAACAATATTGTCGTAAGGACTGATTTTATCGATATTGCCTGAGTCAGTATTGAATTTCACCTTCAAAAACAGTTTGAAACTTTCAAGGTATTTCATATATGTTTGTACTAAAGTGAGACATACCCGAAAATATATTTGATGAATGTGCGTAAATTTACTATGCGATAGTTGGAGAAAACTATTTAACAATAATAACAAGAACATTATAATTTTATTAGTCATGATATCTTTGCTTCATGTAGTATAGTTGGAAAAAAGAAGTAAAGTGAAAACAAAATTTGTAAAAGAAAAAGGAAAGTAATAGCAATAATATTTTATCACTGAAATAGAATAATATTTTTGTTTTTATTTTTTTAAAAGCTTGCGTTCTAATGAAAATATTATTTCTCTTAATAATGTCGATTCAGTACGCGCAGGTCATTTTATTACCGAATTTAAAAAAAAAAAAAAAAAAAGCTACCAAAATTTTAGATATAGAAAAGTTTTTTTTTTTTTTTTTTTTTTTTTTTTTTTTTTTTTTTGTGAACCTCATAAATTTCTAGAAATCTGGAATTAATTTGAAACTTCTGTAGATAAAAATCTAACAGATGTCGAGAAATTTAGTTCTTTGAAAAGGTTGGTTTCTGGAATGGTTGCAAATGCAATTAGTGGCTTTAGCTTATAAAGAAAATACTTATGCAGCGGCTATATCACTTTTGAAAGAGAATATTTAATAAATATTGAATGACTGAAAGTTCCTCTGATACCTGTGGTTTAAGAAATTTATATAAGTGTCTAGTGCAAATTCGAAATTTAGAGTCACTAGGTGTAACATCGGATACATACAGTAGGTTACTTAGCCCAATATAATTCAAGTTAATATCAACCTCCCACGAATTTAATATTAGCACTCAACAACAGAAATCTAAATAAAGGTGGAATATGGAATATATTTCACGAGTTTTCTTAAAGATGAACTTGAAAGTAAAGAAAGAGCATTAATAACTATCCATGATTTAGGTGCTAAAACTCATTTCCTAATGATAATAAAATTGAACATAGACCAAAATTTATAGATAAACAATCAAAATACAAATCAAGATATTAATAAACTACGAAATGATTTAAATAAAATAATGTTTTAGCTACAGAATTAATGACTTTTGTAAATAAGAATTCGTATTTATTCTGTAATAGTGTTGATCGTAATAGTGAAATGTGTGAATTCCTTAACTGTAGATCAGAAAAAAAATATTAAAGAGGCTTACAGTTTTTTTTTGCTTACAGTGTAAATATAGAATTAAGGACTGTGAAAAAAACAAAATGTGTGATATTTGTAATAAAAAAACAGAGTAGGATCAGTTGTTTTCAATTTGAAAATTATTCAAAAGTAAATATTGAATACAATGTCTTATCTATTTCACATTGTAGCAGCAGTTCCATTAATAATTGCACAAAATGAAAACACTCATTGAAACATAGCTTTACGGACTTGTTCTGTGATAATAAAGGATCCGAAAGGTAATAAAACTGAATCAGCTCGTGTTTTATTGGATAATGGTAACAATAAAATATTCGTAATTCGCAATATTTCACAAAAAATAAATGTATCGATTTTTAGAAAGGTAACTTTATCTATTTATGGTTTTAGAGCCAAAAAGGCAACTAAGAAAACCTACAAAGTAATGAAGTAAAACTAGAAAATAGAAATGAAAATTCTTCAAACAATGAAAGTTGAAGCTCTCGAAACAGATCAAATTTCAGCTGCTTGCATATCAACTGCTGATAAATACATTCGGAAAACACACAATAAATTAAAAGGTTTGCAATTATTTGATAATTATGAATATAATATTATTAAAATTGCAGTGTTAATTGGTATTGATAGTTATAATGGCATTCTAACTGTGTTATAAATTAAAAGACTAAAGTATAAACTCGTAGCTATTGAAAACCTTTTTAGCTGGTCTTTGCGGGGTTTCATGGGGTCAGCCAATGAATTGTTTAGCATGAAAATTATAGTTAAAGAAAAGATATATCATATCAAATCAGAAATGTTTGCTAATTGTAAAATTTAGGAAATGAATCTGAGGCTCAAGATGTTAGTAATGTCGACGAAGAAATTATGATTGTTTTTCAGTCAAGCATTGTTTTTAAAAATAATTGGTACAAGTTGTTGAAGGTGAATTTGAAAATATTTCTTAATAATAATCGCGAAGTGGCATATAGACGATTTTTAAAGTTAAGAAAAAGTTTTAGAAACGATCCTTTGTTATTCAGAGAATATAAAGCTATTTTAGACAGCCGAGAATATTATTGAACCTATTTAGAACACATTTTACTCACCCCACAGAATTCGTGAGGGCAAGTTTACCAGCAGAGTCAGAAACTTATTCGACGCAAGCGCCCATGATAAAGGTGAACTTTCACTAAATGACTAAATCTGTAGACTAAGGAACTGTTCAGCATTTTGATCCAATTTCGAAACTTCCCTATAGCAATTATTGTGGACATACAACAAGCTATTTTACAAATTAAAATTGAAGACAGGGATTTTATTTATTTATTTATTTATTTATTTATTTTGGATGATGAGCCACATGGGTTGAAGATCCAGGTGCGTAATTTAAGATTTTCAAATTAACCAAACCTCCTTTCAGTGTGAAATCAAGTCTCTTCTTGCTAGCATCTACCACCGTATGTAAAAACCTTTCCTGAATATCACAAAAATTAAAAGTGGAGCCCAGAAAAAAAAAATCAATTAGAAAAAATGAAAACGCTTAAAGAAAAAATAGAAAGTAGTTTTCGCACCAAGAACAATGTTAGAATTTGGAAGGATTTTCATATTTAAAGCCTTCTGATACGAATGGAAGAAGTATGGTATCTGATGCAACAAGTACACTGCAAAAAATAATTGTTGATTTTACAGTATAAAACTGGCATCCCAGTTCCAAGTATTATACCGCAAAATTAACAGTATTAAACAGTAAAAAAAGCAGTAATACGCTACCGCGCATGCGCGGTAGCGTATTACTGCTTGCACGGCAGCGTATTACTGCTTTTTTTACTGTTTAATACTGTTAATTTTACGGTATAATACTGGCAGCTGGGATGCCAGTTTTATACTGTAAAATCAACAATTATTTTTTGCAGTGTATTTATTTCCCCCTTGAAAAAGAAAAATGCTAGAGCATCATTGAAAAATGTAATAAATTACTTTGGTGTTGAAGAATAATTTTCAAACATTTATTTAACAGTTTCGACAAAAAAATATATGAAAGAGTTTCTATTAAACCGATAGGGAAATAAGATATTTAGCTTATGGTTTGAAACGAAAAAATTATACGAAGAAATTAACGGCTGAAGTGAAGGTTAAGACTGAAAAGGATATTAAGACTTTCTTGAAATCTAACATTATAGAGAGACGTAGAGTTAAAACTTCAAATTTCGAGACTGAAAACTTCCATGCAACAGAAGAAACTGAAACAGAAGTCCATGAAACAGAAGTTCATGGACTTCTGTATATGAACAAAATTTGTTAGGTCGGCTTGCAGTTCGGAAATGAAGATGACTAGCTTATGAATAGATATTACCTTATACAAGAACTAAAGATGATAGTAAACCTATTAATATAAATGCTGGACGATTACACCATGAACATTTATTGCAATAATGACGTGAGTATAAAATATCACAATTTACTAAATGCTGTATAAAAATTTCATAAAGTTAAAACTACACAAACATTAAAATCAAATTAAACAAATTTATGTAACAAACTTTATGACATTTTTATACACCATTTAGTAAATTGTGATATTTTATACTCACTTCATTATTGTAGTAAACCTATTATTTCAGCAATTTGAAACAAGTTTTATGAACTGGAATCAGAGTCTGATGATCCTCAAGATAAAATTGATTTATAAATATATATCAGACTCTATGGCTAGAGTACTCCCTCCTCTTTTTCCATCTAAAGAAAATGCACAAGTTTACGATTCGCAAGGTTATGATTATGAAAAGTTCAAATCCATTCAAATTCATCCAATTGAATTCAAGAAAGATGCCGATTTTATTTTCATAATGGACTTTATTATTGCTGCTTCCAATTAAAGAGCTGAAAATTACGATATAGCTCCAGCTGATCGCCATAAAAGCAAATTGATTATTGATAAATCTCAGAATTAGTAACTACAATAGCAATTGCTTCTGGTCTTGTTTGTTTATAATTATACAAGCTTGCACAGAGCCACAATGAACTTGTTTTATACAAAAATGGCTTTAGAAGTTTTTTTTTTTTTGTTGTTGTTGTTTCGGCACATGTGCCTGCTCTAAAAAAAAGTATTATGATACAGAATTCCCATTATGCGATAGATTTGAAGTTAAGGATGATATGACACTAGAACTTTTAGATTACTTTAAGAATGAACACAATTTCGAAATTACATTACTCTCACAAAGTGTTTATATATTGTATTATTTTTTTTTTCTTCAAGAGACTAAAAGATCAGAAAGATTTTGTTTACCGATGACTGAAGTAGTGAAGATAGTATTGAAGTTTAGATTAGTACTTGGGCTATTTTATGATAATGCTGGACAGCTGTCCAAAGCCCGCCGGGCGGAATGTTTCGTGTAATTCGTAAAGTACCTATTTCGCCGGCGCATGCGTCTTTTGAACTGTTTTGATCTGATTTGAAAAGAAACAGGCAGATTTTATATTTTTTCTTATGTTTATGTTTTGCCGCTCTTTGTCGCGTTTTCTGGCGGCTTGAGCTGCGGCTGAACACTGTAACTTTTTTTAAGACTTTGATAAAGGGACCGGGAGGGATGCTATGTTCTACAGACTTGGTTTTCTTGTCTGAGCAGTCCCTCTTAGATAATCAAATCAAATCAAATCTGTTGTTGAAATGTAGATTTTGAGATGTATTGCGTCATTCCATGACTCTTTTTTTCTTTATGTTATTAAATGTTAGTTTGTGCTGTTAATGAGATTGATTATTTATAGATTAGCGCATTTAACCACCAAGTTAGATACTATACTAGATTCAGCATACAATTTTTTATACAGCTGATTCGATTTAATAGAACATTCATGACTAATAATAATAATAAAGATTTAATTTTTTCTGTTTTTTATTTCTGTAGTTGTATAATACAGCATAATGGAAATTAGAAGCACTGCAATTAAATGTTTAGAGGTCTTCTGCGATTGATAAAAGAATGCAAAAACGTTTTCCATTTGCCATTATTTGATACTTACTTCACTAATTTATTGCCGAAACGTCAGTTGAGGCTCACTGTGGAGACGTGAAAAATTGTTATTTTCCGTCTGTCTGTCTGTTTGTTTGTCTGTCTGTCTGTCTGTTTCGCGATAACTGCCGTAAAAACCGTCCTATTAGGTTGATTTTTGTTGGGTATGTTGGTGAGGTACCCGGAATTAGCTGTATAGTTTTTAGTTACATTTTGTTTATTCGTTCGAAAAAGATAGAACATTTTTTTTAGGTCATAATGCTTTCCTATGGGAATGCAGACGATTTTTAAATTTCATTTTTAACTGAAATGAAAATCACATATTTGAAGAATGGATTTAAATGTAAAATTATTAATGCTAAATTTTCGATATGAAGATTTTAAATATATCCCATAGCTTTGAAAATTTGCTGATACATTCATTAGAATTTAGAAATTAATTATTTAAATTATTGGAATTTTTTTTGCATCTGTTCGGGAAATATAAAACATTTTATTTTCATATTTTTTTTACAAATTTGAAAATGCATTTCTTTTTACTTTGCTCTTTAATTTATTAGTTACTTATAAACCCTATTTCAAAGAATATAAAAATAATGAAATTCAAGTCACTCGCACTATTTTGCTGCAATATTTTATTATCAAAATAAATTATTTTTGTATTCTGTTGACATAAATGAAGAATTTATTTTAATACAGGTTTATTTTTTTTTAATCTAAAAAGTAACACGAATAAGAACAGAATATCATTGCATAAACCGTGTTTAACTTAACTCTTCTAATTTCTGACACTTCCGAAGTATTTTATATGCCCATAAATATGTATGTCATATAAAAAGAATAAATTGCGGATTGTAAGATGCTAAATAATATGAAAAGTGAGATAAAAAAAACATTGACTTTTAGAGCTGACGTTGAGGCTCCTGATCTGCAGATTTACTAGTTTATTATTCTTAGAAAACTTGCCTTTCCCTTTATGTGCTATTAACTGTTAGTGAAACTTTTTCAAAACCAAAGAGACGTTCATGAAAGTCGATCATTAAACTAAGAGAGAGAGAGAGAGAGAGAGAGAGAAATGTATCCGGTTCCACCTCTCTCCCTCACTCTATTTGCGTGATGCTGAAGTTCCGTGATAGCCATCTCCTGGGACATTGTAACGTCATTCAAATTACTAGAAAGAGGGTGGGACACAATTTAAAATACAAGAGCTACTGAAAGCTTTAATCTAAGGAATTTCAATATCTTATTTTGTTAAAAAGCGAGAAAATCTTAATAGAAATAATTTGTAGTAAAAGTCACAGTATAACTCTTTAGGACCGGTGCGGTGGAGGAAAAATTTTCAGAACTGAAGAAATATCTTCTTTAAGGGGACAGTTTACCCCAAAACTGATCAAAAATTCGATTTTTGTTTTTAAATATTAAATGAAAACCTGTTTAATTCTGAATATTTTGACATCTCATTTTAACCCATACGGCAATTATATCGCGATATATCGTAAATTTTGTTAAGACAAACAGCGCAATTCCTCACACAAATGAAAACTTTAAACGGCTTTTTCTCCCTTTTCATATTTCCTTCATTTTCATGTTTTAAAAATGCTAAGGATTTTTTGGAATTGAGATAGAGATTTAAAATTTTTTGTACACATTCTTTATTATATATGTGACAAATGAGCGATGGAATTAGCCTTCAGATTTTTTTTTTTTTTTTTAAATAAAAGTAAATTGAAATGTGTTAGATTTCATCGTTTTACACTGTATATATCAGTAAAAAAAATTATATTAAATGCAATATTAGATGTATCTAAAAATCCAAGTGCAGAATTGTGTAAGACACATTAGAAAATCTAAAACCAAAAAATTGGGCAAAAATATTAATATTCAAAAAAGTAGTAAGGATTTTAAAAAGTTCAAAAAATTTTTAACTTTTAAAAATTTTTAATTATGAAGTTATTTATTTTTCTTTTCTAAAAAGTACTTTTATTTGAGCATTGAAATGAACTGGGTTCAGAATTTGAACCATTTTTAAAATAAAGAAAATTGTTGAAAAGGTAAACAGTCCCCTTAAATCCAGGTAAATTAATTTTTATATCTTCTACCCATTCTTTCTCTACTACCTCTTTTATTTTTTGTATTTCTAAGTATCACAGTTCTTTAGAACTGAAATACTTGTCAAAAAGTCATAGAAATCAACAAATTCGGGAACATACCCGCAGGATCATGACTATTTGGCCATAACCCCTTGATTTTTTTTTTCAATTTTGGAAAAAAAAAATACTGTTATGCTAACAGAATTAAAAATAGCTATCGGAATCACAGAAGTTAGGGTTTAATGAAAGTTAACGAATGCCTTCTTTACCAAAACTTTACAAATGTAGTTATTTTGCGTGTTTTTCATATAACAATAGTCTAAGGAAGACGTTTGGAAAATGCCGTATCACAACTAAATTATACAAGCAAAAAAATTTAGTAATATATTTTATCTTTTATCACAAATTACCAATTCGGAAAAGGATTCCCAAATTTTAATTTAAAGAGTGAAACGTATGTTTTAATTAAAAGAAATGCCAACGGCTTGCTAATAATTGTGAAAATTATTATTATTATTATTATTATTATTATTATTACTAAATGCTAAACATAAGTGAAGTCATAATAGGAAATGTAGAGATTCATACTATCACTATTAGGTGCTGGAATTAATAAAAATAACGTTTAAGACAAAATAATACTCAATAAAAGATATGTCCTATTAGTAGGATGTCGGGGCCGAAGGGGTTAACCCCTTCGCGACGAGCGTCATTTACAGAACTTTTAATCTTTTACCACCTGTTTTTCAAAACAGAAATTTTCGTGTAATTGAATCGCAAAAATGCTATCATTAAATAAGACAAAGATTGCAATAAAAAATAATTGGTGGGAATAATCGAGGATTCTGAGCATCTTATGCGTCATGTATAAGTGTCGCTCGTCCCCAAGGGGTTAAAGGGATGCCGTCAGTTGCGTAGCAATTCAAAAAGTTAAGGAAAGGCTCTATAGACATTTTCAATTAAAATGAACAATTAGGATAATCAATAATTAATAACATACATGCGAGAATAATTAATCGTTCAAACTAATCATAATAATGCGATTACCACAAATTCAACATTTTTATTAACTTTGTTTGAACGTTTAAGAAACTGAATTCTAGAGAGTTACGACTATAGTATAAATTAATCGTGGAATTATTCCATGAAATTAATGAGACAATGAGAGGTCAGGGGGAGGGGGGGGCAGAGCTCCATCCATATAATAAAAAGATTTCACAGGAAATAAACAAAGTATCAATGCACATAATTGAATTTCCTGTTAAAATTCTTATGAATTAAAAATAACGAATCTTACTTGAAGTATAATTTATGAAATAAAGATAACTGCAATTTGAAAGTTTTAAATTATTAAATACAATGAATTCAAAATAAAATAAGACTTTCAGAGTTGACATTGAGGCGTCTGATCTGAAAAACGTAATCGATATCTATCTATAGTCCTTCTATACATAATGAAACTGTTTTGTTTGCTTGTTTGCTTGTTTGTTTGTTTGTTTTTCTTTTTTTTTTCTTTTTCAGAGATGAATGATTAAACATTGAAGACAAAAAATAAAAGTTTTAGGATCAGCTTATGTGAGTTTTAAAAAAAGTGTTTTCATTTATATAGGGAGGGCTTGAGCCCCTGAGTCCCTCTTTTTCCTACATGCGTTAGAGGTCTGCACAGGCCGAAATTCCCAGGCCCGGGCTTTGCTGGTTCAAAAACTTTATTAGCCCGATATAAAACCTAAAAGATCGATCCAAGTCCTGTCTTTTATGAAATCTATTCGGCCAGGGCTCGACACAATCCGGCTTGGTATAAAAGCAAAAAGTTCCACCTGAGCTCTGTCCGCTAATGGAATCTAAAAATTTCGGCCTTGGAGCGGAGAGGACTCAATATCTAAAACACATGCCGATATTTCCGAAGCAACATTATTCTACAATTAAAATTCTTCAAAATGCTCACTTACTTATGCATAGATTTTATTTTCAGAATATACATCCGCAATTCATGGAATGCGGATTAAAAATAATATTAATGACCACTTAGCCAATATAACAAACTCGTTAAAAAGTCTTAGACAATTATACATTCAAATAAAGATTCAGTAAGAAAATCAATATTTTAGAATAAAAGAAAAAGATGGTTACATTAAATCATAATTGTAAAGTTGTACAAATAAATAAAAGAAATTGGTTTTAAAAATATTACTTTGTAATTGATTAAACCGAATGAAACTTCTAAAGGTTTCGGTATAGAAATGTACAATACTGTTATTTTTACAAAAAAAAAAAAAAAAATTAAAAAAAAAATGTCATCCCAAAACGGGCTTGAGAGGAAGGATGAAGTCTCAGGCCCGAGTCGACATGGAAAAAAAAAGTTTGGTCTGGCCCGCCTCGAACCTAATGAAAGAAAATTTGCTTGAGCTCGGTCTCCGGGACGGTCCAACCCCGAGCCCGTGCAAGTTTCTACAGTGTGTTCCAAAACGGTTGAAACGTGCTCTACTTTTTTAATTGTTGTAGATGAATAGGTAATATAAATTGCAAAAGCTACAAAATAAGGTAAGAAATAAAATAAAATTAATGAAATAGTCGTTCCACTGATTTTTAAAAGTTATTAGCTGTTTGTTTTTTTGGTAATATTTTTAAAATCTACTGAATTATGATAAAAAGAAAAGCTGACTTATACCACTCCAGTCCGATTAAAAACTACTCGCATTGTAATCTGTTTTGTAACGATTAAAAATGATTTTAAATTTTACCATTAGGGAGTTCCAAACTTTAAACCTTCATAATTCCTAAACTATTAATGACTTTCCGTTTGGTAAACGAAGGTAAAATTTTCCAAAAAATGCAAATATGCTGTAAAAATTGGGTGTTCGTATTAAACATTTCATAGTTTGATACAGTTTCTACATGAAGACGTCCCCATATCTTATTTTTAAACATAAATTAAAAGAAGACATAATTTTCAATGGAATGGCAATTTTCAGTTTTCATTGCGGCTTTTATAATTGGAGTAATGAACATTGTTTGGATCTTATTTTGGGGTATTGTACATATACAGATTGAAATTAGTTACGGTTTCTTTTCTTTTCTTTTTCTTTTTCTTTTCTTTTCTTTTCTTTTTTTCTTTTTTCTTTTTTTTTTTTTTTTTTTTGTAAATGAGGAATTAATTAACTTTCTTCCAATGTGGGTTTAATTTTGTCAAATTCTTTCGTCAATTCAAGTCTGATGTTTACTTTAATCATTGCCCTAACTCGAAATTATATCTATTTTTACCTACTACTCCTATAAAACCAACAAATCCTAAAGCTATTCAATACTCTACGTATTCATCTGTTTCATATTTATTCTTTGATATTTTGGCTTATATTCTTAGAAATAAATGCTTCCTGTTAGAAATATATTTCCTGATAGTGATGTTATCATCAAAGAACAATTTCTTTCTCCCGTTGCTTACTGCTGACTTAATAACATATAAGCTGTTCCCATTCATCCTTTTCGAAAATGGATCTTTTCAGGTGTTCTTGTTCTCAACGTATAAACTACGAAAATGTCTCATTTGTTCGCAAGATTGGAAATGTTATAGCATCAGGAACATTTTTGACTTATGGTAAGTAATAGAAACTTAATCAGAAGCAAAACAATAATTAAACTCTTTTGAGTGTAAGTAAGCGGCAGTTTTTTAAATGTATTTACTTATATTCTGTGCAATAGAGCTTTCTTTAAATACGGAATTGAAATCTAACAAAGATATTCTTACGATTATAAGTTTTCTTATAATGATATTTTTTATGTTATTAGTAAGTAATAAGGAAAATAGTAATATTAATATCTTAATTTCTGATTATCATATTTTATGGACAAATATTGCAGATCCTTGAACGTTATTATTTTTGCGCAGCAGGTGGTAATCTTTCTAATGGAAAGTAATAAGAACTATCTGATCTCGTACCTGTTGAGTAAAATATAATACGAGTGGCGTTCGAATGAAAAGGTACGAAACGACGTAACAATCAAACTGGTTGAAATTTGAATAGACCGCTTTGGGATAACGTAGTGAGACATCTAGGGACACGGATAGAGTGTTCAGTGTGGTTGTGCGCATGCGCGGACACCAGCGCATAAAGCAGGAGAGAAACAGGCAGCTGTGTGTCCCGTCCAATTGACGCGGCAGTGCGTATGAGGACACAATGGCGTTCCCATTGCAAAATTCGACGATTGAGGAGCAGCGAGGTACAACCAGATTTCTTTCAGCCAATATTCATCGCCGGATGGTGGCCGTATACGGGAGAGACTGTGTGTCCGCCAAGTCAGTGAGAAAGTGGAGTGCCCGTTTTCCTGAAGGCCGGGAGTGTTTGAGTGATGACCCGAGAACAGGCCAGGCAAACACGGTAATCACGGCCGAACTCATCGACAAGGTGAACGACCTGGTGAGAAGTGATACACGCACTGCCGCGTCAATTGTACAGGACACACAACTGCCTGTTCCTCTCCTGCTTCATATCCGGGCGCCCACGCATGCGCACAACCACACCGGTATTCATTCGCGTCCCTAGATGTCTCACTACGTTATTCCAAAGCGGCATATTCAAATTTTAACCGGTTTGGTTGTTACGACGTTTCGTACCTTTTCATTTGAACACCCCTTGTATAATATAATGTTGAGTAAAATATAATATAAACTTCCCGTTGTAAACTCATTTCTGAAAAAAAAAAAAAAGATTAGAGAAAAATTAGTGATTTTTACACCTCAACGTGTCCCCTCTTCTGATCAATGAATGAAATGTCGCATCACGACACACCGTTATTTTCAAAAAATTGTAATCATAAATAACTCCTTTTTGCGAGAAATACCACAACAGATATACCACAACGAGAAATATATATAACGAGAAATACCACAGCTAAGCCGGATAAAGTTAGGTTAAGAAGGTTTGATTTTCTAAACTCGTTGCCATCGGCAAAGAGAAATAATCGCTTTTACGCCGCCACGTACCTTAGCGTTTTATCGTATCAAAATATTGTAATCATAAGCAACTTATTTTTTACGAGAAATAGACAAAATATTTCACACCACAACAAATAACGAAGACGGCTAAAGTTAGGTTTAGCAGGTTAGATTTTCTAAACAAGTCACTCGTTGCCATCGGCAAAAGAGAAATAACCGCTTTTTCGCCGCCAAGTATATTAGCGTTTTACATATCGGCAAAAGAGAAATAACCGTTTTTTTTGCCACCACGTACCATAGCGTTTTAGCATATCAAAATATTGTAATTATAAGTGGAATGTTTGTATTTCAGGTAATAGTCTCTAGATGGAAGCACTACAAATTGTAATGTGTCTGCTCACTAGCGCGCTCTATTTCATTATATGATTGTACTATAAGTAACTTCTAAACGTAGGTAGTTATGTCTTGATGTCGTGATCTTACGTATTGTGACTGTAAAGTGTAATTAAATATGTAAAATGACCTTCTCTCGTCCACATTTATTAAATATGTGAGTTTACTTATTTTAATTAATATTCAAGACATTGTAATTGGCGACGATGGATAAAAAACCCGGAAAAGTTCTCACCAGAAATATTTGAAAAAGAAGTGATGCGCCAAAAATTAAAATGGTTCTACAGTTTGGATTTCAGTATGTCATGACATATTATTAAAGTGATGATATAACATATTTTTATTTTCTACAAAAAGTTTGTCATCTACGACTGTGGTAAGTCGACATTTTCTTCTTTTCTGAATTGGATAAAGTACTATAATGTTTGAAAATTTCAAGGAGTTTAATGATTCCATTGAAACGTTCCAAGCTTACGTTAAAAGGCTGGAACAATCTTTTATTCTTCATGATGTAAAGGAAGAAAAAAGGTTCCTGTTAGTATTGCTTGCATCTTGCATGGGTTCTAAATTATATAATTTATTATGCGATTTATCTTTACCTAAAGCTGCTGAATTATTGAAATATGTAGAGATTGTTGATCTTCTGATTAGGCACTTAAGCCTCGCCCCAAATAAATTTTGTGAGAGAATTAAATTTCGCAAATCTTACCAAAATGAAAATGATTTGATACAAGATTTTCTGCTGGATTAAAAAAAAACTGACAGCTTTTTGCGTATTTTCTGGTAATACATTACATGAAAATCTACTGGAACAATTTCTTGGAGATTTAAAAAATGAAACTATTCAGAGTAAATTAATTACGCAAGTTGATGATTTTAATTTTGATAAAGCTGTTGAAAAAGCTGTAATTTTACGGAATACTGAAAGTGATCATTCTGAATTGAAGCACAAAAGTATCAATGTAAATAAAGTTGCATATACTAAAAATGTGTAACCTAATAACTCAAAATAATTCACAAAAACAGAAAATCAACAATCATGCAAATAATGTAAATAAGGGAAATTCTGATGCAAATAAGAATAAATTGAAATGCTATAGATGTGGAAATGAATCCCATTTAGCTAATGTATGTAGATATATTAATTTGCAATCAATGTAAGAAAATAGATCATTTAAGTAAGGGGTGTAAAAGTAAAAATAACGATGTTCAGAAACAAATTAATGTATTCCAAACAGCTGATATTTTATCTGTAAGTCATGATAAAGGTACTACTCCAATAAATGTGTGTGTTTTAATTGAGAATAAAGCTAAAGTTGAAATGGAGTTAGATACCGGTTCCGGAATTTCTGAAGTACTACCTGTAAAACATTTTTTCAGAATTTTTCCGAATTACAAAATTTTTCTGCCAGATGTTCAGTTAGGAAAAGCAACTGATGAAACTTTTACACCTGTTGGGTATGTAAATGTAGATGTTTCTTATGAAGCTAAAACTAAAAATCTTAAATTATATTTGATTAAAGAAGATAATTTTCTACTATTATTAGGAAGAGATTGGGTATCTACATTTAATCTCTTTCCCTCTAATTTGAAACCTGTATATATAAATAAAAGTGCAAATTCTGCTGAAAAGTTGAAAGAATTATTAAATGATTTCTTTATTTGTTTATTAATAAAGTTGGGGAGTTAAAAAGTTTTTCTGTATAACTTTATCTAGAAAAAGATTCTACACCCATAATTTGCAAAGCTAGAACGGTTACTTGTGCTTTACGTGGAGAAGTGAATAAGAAATACAAAGATTACAAGATGAGGGTATTAAAAAACCTGTCACTAGTAGTAAGTGGGCAACTACTATAGTCCCAGTAGTTAAGGCTAATGGTAAAATTCGTTTATGTGGTGATTCTAAAGTAACAGTAAATAAACTTTTTAAGGTTGAAAAATATCCTTTACCTAGGGTAGAGGATATGCTGGCTAATACATCAGGTGGTGATTTGAATTTTACAAAGATTGATTTAAACTAATCATATCTTTTCAGTTACATGTAGACGAAAATTCACAAGAATTGTTAACTATAAACATTCCGAAGGGCTTATTTCAACTTTTAAAGTTACCAGTGGCTCTTACTAGTTCTCCAGCTATTTGGCAAAAAAACAATTGAACACATTTTAAGTGGTATTGATGAAGTTACAGTTTTTATTGATGATATTGGTGTTACAGGGGAAACTGGTGAAATTCATTTAATACGTCTAAAACAGGTTTTGAAAGATTACGTGAATATAATATTAGGATAAATAAAGACAAATCCATTTTTATGGCTGATCAAATTACATATTGTGGTTATAAAATTGATAAAGAAGGTATTTATATGGTCTGTTGTTTGTGAACAAGCATTTAAAAATATAAAAAATGAGTATTTCTGAAAGAGTTCTGACACATTTCAACCCTAACTTACCTTTAGTGTAAGCAACCAATGCTTCTCCATATGGTATCTCTTCAGTTCTTTCGCATGTGATTCCAGATAACGTGGAAAAACCTATTGGTTTTGTGTATAGAACTCTAACTAATGCAGAAAAAGGGTGTAGCCAGGTGGGTAAGAAGTACTAGCTATTATCTTTGGTGCAAAGAAAATTTTTCGATATTTGTTTGCTAACAGATTTACTTTATTTATGGACAGAAAACCACTTATGTCTATTTTTTCTCCTACTAAGAGTATTCCTGTACTTCCAGCTGCTAGAATGCAAAGATATGAAGTATATTTACAAGCGTTTAAATATGATATTAGTTATAAGAAAACATTCGAAAACATAAACGTTACCTGCACAATTTAACTCAATAATGTAATTGGTGAATCTGAATTTCTTCAAATTATCCAACTTTCTAGTTTACCTTTAAATTCCAAAACAACTGATGTAGCTACAAAATCAGATCCTTTATTATGTCAAATTTTTTTATAACCTAATTTCTGGTTCTCAAATTTCTAACAATTTACTTTATTAACTCGTCATTCCTAACAATGTACGTGTCATTAGCTCGAAGTTTTGTATGGTGGCCAGGAATTGACCTAGATATTGACGATCTTGTGCGGAATTGCACAACTTGCGTCAATTAAAAAAATAATCCTACTAAGGTAGATAGATACATATCATTGGGAATGACCTACAGTTCCATGGCGAAGAATTCTAATTGGTTATTTTGGTCCAGTTATGGATAAAATGCTTTTACTTGTGGTTGATGCTCATAGCAAATGGCCAGAAGTTTTCATCGTTCCTAATACAGTTTCAAAACATACGATTACTTGCCTTTCTTCACTTTTTGCCAGGCATGTAGGCATATCGTATGTCTTTGACATCTGATAATGCTAAACAATTCACTTTTAGAGAATTTAAAACATTCTTAAATAATTATGGTGTAAAACACAGGTTTAGTGCTCCATACCATCCAGCTACAAATGGTAAGGGTGAGAGAAATGTGCAAATCCTCAAACGTGGATTAAAACGCCTTATCTTCAGAATCTGGTACTTTACAAATGCAATTAAATAACTTTCTCTTACAGTATACAAATATGCCTCATGTTACAACGGAGAAGAGTCCTGCATCTCTATTTCTAAAGCGTCATATAAAAACAAAAATATATTTGATAATTTCAAACGTTTCAAATTTTGTTCATGATAAGCAAAATGCAAGAAATTCCAATACTAAAATAATTTAAAATTAACCAGAAAGGGACTGTTAGCAATTATACTCCTGAATCAAAGTAGTGGAGAATTGGTCACATTATTGCAAGAGAGGGCTAATTACATTACAGAATTCAAGTTGGTTCAAATATTTGGAAAAGGCGTGTGGATCAGACAACAAACGTAGGTTCAAAGGTATATTTAACTAATGATAAAAATTCTGAAGAAAGTGATACAGAAAGTAACAGAAGTGAAAATTCAGTTGTTAAAAAAGGTGATTATTAACTAATGCATCCTAGTGTCAGATATCTTCGTCCAGCTGACTCTTGATGTTCCAAATACTTTTGACCAAGCGGTCTCTGAGACCGTTCAGTGTAATAGCTAAGCGATAATTTCTGTCACAGTAGTTAAAGGTTAAACTATAGA
The DNA here is from genome assembly GCA_963931845.1 of Maratus michaelseni. Classification (NCBI taxonomy): domain Eukaryota; kingdom Metazoa; phylum Arthropoda; class Arachnida; order Araneae; family Salticidae; genus Maratus; species Maratus michaelseni. The sequence continues at coordinate 177,861,753 of OZ007592.1, read as the reverse complement.
TGCTCTATAGGTTATAACTATAGCCGCTATAGGTTAACTATAGTGCAATTTTGTTTCGTTTGGAGCTTTAATAACTATCGTTAAAGATTTCTAAATAGGTGAATTTTAATTATAATAGTCCTGTACATAAAATTTAGTACAGACACAATATCTCATGAGTTAGTTGAGCCTTTTACTCATCTTTAGATTAAGCTGTCTCGGAGATCGCTCACGGAAGCTTTGTGATAATTTCTGCCATAGTAGTTAAACGGGTGGTTCAGGATAGCAGAGTCCCCCTGACGAAAAAAAATAATTTCAGGTTTCAATCTTAATTAGACTCTTAAGTTGAGATTTCACAGACATATTACATTTAGATCTGTGTTTTTTTTTTCTCTCTCAATCTTTTAATGTGCTTTAAAAATACATGGAAGACATTTCTGATAGTAATAATAAATATAAAAGTTGCGAAAGAGAAAAAGACATTTAAGGTAAGTTATTGCCCATTTACGAAAACTAACAGTTTTCTCCCAGAAAGAAAAATGGACGGATATTGCAGATCTCTGATCGTTATTTTTTTGCGCAGCAGGTGGTATGCTTTTTAATGAAAAGTAAGAAGAATCGCTGCTTCAGTGGATACAAATTACAGATATCTCGCAGAGGAAGCCTTCGTTTCGATTTATTTTTAAGCGGTTTACGTCACGCAATTGAGCGGTACGCTATACCGCTAAGGTATATTCATCCATGTTTAATTTTTCTTTTCAAAAATTCAGCCCTAAAACGTAGTAAGAGTAAATATCATGGAAACATATTTTATCTAAAATTAAGAAAAAAAATAGAAACTTTTTCGAGATAAGGGTGATTTGATGGCGTATTCGCAAATTGCAAAAATAATGTGTTTGAAGCTCATTGATTGTATTTAATCGATTTCAATGAACAAGAGATTGATTCACTTTAGCGCTATACTTACACGCACACTATTGTAAAAACATTTTTGCTGAAATCTTGTTCTACTTTTATTTATAATGATTTGACATAGGTGCTGACAAGGAAGGGTACAGGAGAGGACCATTACCTCTCAATTTGTTTTTAAAATTTAATTATTTAGATTTTCTTCATCTCTAATAATTATATGAAAAAAAAATCATTTTTTTCTTCCCAAATAGGTATTAAGGATTTTGCATCAGAGGTCCTCTAATCGCCTGACCATCCCGTTGAAGATATTTTTTAGTTCTGTTTTACCTTTACGTTTATGTATTTTAAAATTACAAGTGTTTAAAAATAAGTGAAAAAAAAAACGAAAATTTGTTTTATTTCGTGTTTTTGAAAAAAGCTGGCGGAACCTTTAAAGTTACGGACGGCGTACTGAGTACGCTGCTCAGTGAAAACAAAGTTGCGAATTCCAAAGTAATCAAGTGATTACGTCTAATTAAATTAGTCTTTTTTTAACAATTTGATTTTTATTACTTCTATACTACTACTGGACATTGTACTAAACAAAGATATCATTAAAAGTTTTCATTTAGCCTTTAAAAGCGGACGGCGCATAGATTGCGCCGCCCGTGTTAGTTCATACTGTCCGTGTCTTTAAAGATTAAGTTTACTTTTGGATATTTAATATTTCGTATTTGTTACATTTCTGTATTGATTTTTAAGTTTATATGTTTAAAAATTGTTTTAAACGTGGTTTGATGGGCCCTCCCTGATTAAAAAACGAGCATTTTTGGCTATTTCCTTTTCATATTGTCAGTCTGGACACTCTGATTGAAATTTAGTTTTGAATATTTGATATTTCTTCATTGTTAAATTTCCGTATTGCTTCTTATGCTATGTTTAAATCATTTCTTCCGTGGTTTGTGAGTATATGTGTGTGTGTGTGAGGTGGGGAGGGGTGGACAGTTGTCTAACGAAAAATATTTTAGTTTAGCGTACTTCATGTTTGTATTTTACATTTTCAAAATGCGGCCTAGGCTGCGGACCACCAGCACAACTGTCGGAAAATCTTGCTTTCGTTCTGACGATGCCCATGCAGTATAAGATTTCTATATTTCTATATTAGTTATTTTTTTATTGCCATTCCTTTCTCTCTTTATTTCATCTTGGTTATTGAGTAATATTATGACAGCAGGAGGTGGATTTTTCATTATTTTAAAAGAACACTCCTTCATAGAAGTATCATTTTCATATTTTAGCTAAAATTGTGAAGATCTATCTGCCTTTTGAAAAACTATCCCACAATGAAGTCTTGCCATCTTGTTCATTTTTAACACTTTCCAACATAGTTGAAAAAAGTGTTAATGATTTAAGTTCGTCTGTTTGGTCATCTGTCCATCTCTCTGGCTGTGCTGTAATTTTCTTAACCGTAGAATAACACACTGAGGTTTCACAAACGTCACGAATATTTATTTTGTCAATTCCTAGAATGACATACTGGGGTCTCACCGCGACCTACGTTATACACGGTCGGTGCATGACGTTTTAAACGTCACATGGAGTGTGCCCGAGGCTAACGAAAAATACAGGCTACCGCGGTGCTTTACGCGTATCTTTTTTTACAGGCCGCGGGAGTCACGTGGTGGTCGAATCCACCAATGCAGGTGCACGAAAAGAGCATCACGTCACTCTGGCGGTCTGTAAAAAAAGATAAGTGAAATGAACCGCGTTAGCCTGTCTTTTTCGTTAGCCTCGGAGTGTGCCGCTTTGAACTAATCGCCGTGTAAAAAGTATCCACTCCATGGGACATTTTAAACATCATGCACCGGCCGTGTATAACGTAGGTCGCGGTCTCACAAACCTCACAATTTCTGACGTCTACTCACACTTTAAATATAAAGGCACCCTTAATGTTCCAGTGGATTGTCAGATATTCGACACCAACTTCGATATCGTTTGGAGTCACCGCGAACTTTCGGATAGCGGGATGCGTAGAGTTGGTGAGATGCAAGAACTTGCTAATTACTGCAGTTTTTTACTTCATGTTTTCCAATCCTTTAGTCTATATAAAACTAACGCAATTATGTTTTTATCATTAAAAACAATTTCTTTAGCTAAAAAACCTTTTGGGTTTTATAGACCCTAGTGTGTCATTTTAAGGTTAAATATGCGTGGATGTCCACGCTATTAACATTAAACAAACCGGGAATTTTACTCAAGTTTTATAAAAATACTTCACATTAAAATTTTTATTTTAAACTGTTTAACTTCCTTATTTAACTTATTGTGCATGATTTATATTTTATTTATTTATTGAGGAAATTTCAGTTTCGAAATGAAATATGTTCATTTTGTATTGAAAACACACAAATATTATTGTGTATGATTTATAATTTATTTATTTTTCGAAGAAATTTCTGTTTCGAATTGAAATATGTTCATTTTGTGATGAACACACACAAGTATTATTGTGTGTGATTTATATTTAATTTCTTTATTGAATAAATTTCTGTTTCGAATAGAAATATGTTCATTTTGTTCCGGTCAAATGACCGGTCCGTGGTATATTTTATGTTAATATATGTTATTGACGTTTTACTATGGCATGTTTCCTGTTGAAAATAGTGCTCACAACATTTATACCCTTTTTACAAGGACATACACAAAAATGCGAATATTGTGTTGGATGTACGATAATTCTTATAAACGCATTTGAGCGTTATTACACTACGTTTTCAAATATTTTGAAATTGATTGGAGTATTGACATACATCATAACTTATTTTCTATAGAAAGTAGCGTGCATTTATCGTTTATTTACAGGAGTACATATTATTATTTTTATTTTAATATACAGAGTGGCTTTAAAATAACCTTCTCTGTTTGGAGACATCTGTAGCTAAAACCGATAAACAGAAATAAGACCGCATTTTACATTAACACTTTTAAATTCATGGTGAGGCGAATTCTTCGAAAAAAAAAATCAGAAATCAAACACAAAAGTTTTTTAGTACTTTGGCTTAGAAGCTGGATACACACGGAACATAATTCGTTAGTCATTTAAATGAACTATTTGCCTGAAGTTTCCCAATACCTTTCCATGAAAAATACCTTTCCATGGCTCTTCTGTCATGTACGAATAAAGCAATTTACATAGTCTATTTTATTAACGGTTGATGAAAATATTCAACTTGTTTCGACTCCGGTAATGCCAATATTTTCCATACCGACAATTTTTGTTCTAAATAGCACTTTTTTTTTTTTTAATCAGAGAATTCATCTTCCTGTGCACTGCAAAAAAAAGTGTTTATTTTACAGTATAATACTGGCATTCCAGCTGCCAGTATTATACTGTAAAATCAACACTTTTTTTTGCAGTGTGTCTAAAAGTTAAAATGTGAAATGTGGCATCATTCTGTTCATTTTTTTAGCTACAGATGCCCCGAAACAAAAGAGCCTCCGTGACCGAGTGGTTAAGACACCATTCCGCAAATCGCTCGAGAGCGTAGGAGTCAAGTCGGTGGGTTCGACTCCCGTCAGCTCCATTACACGCACTTTGTGGAGCTTCCGGTTGTAATTCTCTGGTGTTGTAAATTTCTTTGTGACTATCTCATTCTTGTATATTGACGATGACTTATAAGCGGGCACTTGATGTCAAGCACACAAGTTCTCAATAAACGAAACAGAAAAATTATATGGTATTTTGTGACCATATTTTACCTTAACATCGCTAAAAATGACCAACTGCAGAATGATATGTATTCCTAAATTGTTGTTTGGTAATAACTCTCCAGCGCTATTTCCATATTTAGCAGTTAGTTTACCCGCACTTTGAAGAACTTCTTTTTGATATTTTTGAAGTGGTTTTTCTTGCACTTGTTATTTATCACAGATTTTGGGGGAAATGTCATATGCCACATAAACAAATTTTTATTTGCTATCTGAAAATTCTTGAAATTAAAAATGATATATATTAGCATTTTTATAAGTAGCGTTTTCATTAGAACACAAGCTGTAATAGGGATTTTTTTTTAATTCTTAAAATATACACTCACACGGAAAACCTTTCACACATACAGTAAAAAAAAGAAAAGAAAAGAAAGAAAAACATTTAAAAAACTTTTAAGAATTTCTTTTTTTCGCAGACTTTTCTTCTTGAAAGCTGACATCTGTTTATGATTGTACACCGACTGGAGATTCCGGAAAGGCTCGTTTTTTCCCTCACAATTTAATATGAAAATCCAATGTCATACTGCTTTTTTCTTTCTCTTTCTCTTATTTCTTCTTAGGTTGTAAACAACTTTTATTGATTCTGAAAATATTACACCAATCTCTCGCAAACTGTTGCTTGCTGTCGAATCACTGTAAACGGGAATTGCTTCACCCCCAAAATCCGTGCACCGCTTTCCCTTTTCGTTTTTTCTTTTTTCCTGCGCACCTTGTTTTTATCTATTATATGTTGAAAATATATGTATGTATGAAACTATAAATTTGTTATTTTTCTTTCTTAAAAGTTCTCTAAAGCAACTAATTAAAAACTTTTTTTTTTCAATATTAGAACATTTTTAACAGAAGGTGCGATTTCATTTTATGTAATTCCAAATTTTAACACTTTCCAACGTAGTTCAAAAGTATTACCATTTCTAGATATTAGTGTTATCGTTTCTGATATGTAGAATGTATACAAACCTATAGATCAAATATAGGGCTGCATAAAGGAATTGAAGTACTTTTCGGCTATGGGCGGCAATTGATGAAATCTGGTTTTCAAATGTGTTATGCATTTTCTAAAATATTTACTTAGTATTGTAGTCATTAAAAAAATTAATTATATTATTTACCTTATTAAACAAAGAATTTTTGTTAAAGTATTGTGGAATTGTTGGAAAGCATTTTATAATCTATGCTTTGACGCATGTGTTTTCTTTGTTGCTAATTTCTTGTTTAAATTTTTTGCTATCCTTACAAATATGTGAGGTGTTTCAGATATTAACGATGAACTCCATAAAGGTCGACCTTTAAAAGAAAAAGGAAAGAAAGAAACACGGAAGACTGTTAGTAACTGGTAGAATCTCTTACAAGAGTGAGAGAGGTCACGGTGGTCATGACCCCCTCCTCTCTCTGAACAAATAGTTTCTACACAATAACACGTTTTTTTTTTTTAATTTAAAAATACACATTAAGGATGTTTTTTTAAAAATAAAATAATAAAATAACTTCCCGTTAACAACGCAAATGTTATTTAATACTCAACAAATCTATTTAAAACGGAAATGCCTTAAATTTGCAGACATTGCCTTTTGAGTGCTAAAAGATCGAGCAAGCTCTTCATTTTCTTATACATGTGATGTATCTCCAATTATAACTAATTGCTTGTTCATGATGATCATTCCGTAACTGTTCGGTTCCGATAATCGGCATAAAATGCTAACACTGGTAAAGTTTTCTGAAAAAGTCGGTCTTTTATATAAAAAAAAAAGGGGAAACTGTTCGATTTCTTTGCGTCTGAATAGAACTTCCAAATTTTATCTTTTTACGAATACCTGAAGATTTTATGCCGCTACGCACGAAAATGACTTCGTAAACAGTGTTGTAGTCATTAAAAAAAAAAAAAGTATACGCTGTAGGCAGAAAGTATAACAACATAGATTTATTTGAGAAATCTTCAAATGCGGATATATGGAACTTCTTAAAAAAATCCAAAGGGTATGCGGTATATACCCACTGCCAGGGTACGCAAAAATCATGATTTAAAAAAAAAGATTTTTTTAAAATTTAAATCAGATTTTTAAAAAATTTAAATTTGATGTTTCTTATTTAAATTGATTACTTTGCAAAATTAATTTTTCTGGACATTAAACATACGAATTTACCCTAATTTTTTTAATTTTAAATGCAATAAGTACCATATGCAAACTAATAAATCTAAAGAAATTAATTTTTAAATTGCATGAAAGTATTTTTAAATAATAAAAACCTTTTTTTTTTCTCTTTTTGTAATAGATGCTATTTGCCAGCATATAAGATGGTATCCTATTTTTTTAAATGTGTAAATGTAAAATATGTAAGAAAATTCTTTTGAAATAACGTTATTCATAAAAATATGCATATATACACATTAATACAATTTATTTTAAGTATATGACATAAATTTTCAAGGTTTTTCGCAATAGATTAAAGTTAAAAAAACGAAAACAAATAGTAGCATTTTAGCATTACCTTTATTTTCATTTCTAATTATTATAAATACCTGATATTGAAAATCAATGTGAAAAATTAACTTAGAACTGCCTTGGTGACTTTTAGTAACTATAGAAATATTGAAATGAAAAACTGACAAATACTTAGAACATGCAAAAAATTTATTATTATTTTTTTTCAAAACACGCAGGGGTTGGAATTCAAGACTTCGTATAAAAAAAACCCAATTTACCTGCTTTTTCATTACTCAGTTTGTTTCGAATTTTAGAATGTACCAAACAGCAAGTAGAAAATAGTATTTCAACATATGCAAAAGATTCTACAACTATAAGCAGTTGCTTTATTGCTTTTTCATCTGACGTTTCACAAAAACTTAAATTAAAATGAGCTCTTAATCATTTCGAAGGAGACATTTGGGATACAATATTTTATCCAAAAAGAAAATCATAAAAAGGGTCTGCCTTAGCTAGGAATCTCATGATTAAAGCTATAAAATTACTAGTGTATTTCTTAGCAAAATCAAAAGTATTTTTTCCTTTTCAATCTCGGTCAAATCACTTCCACAATATCGGGGATCTATGAAATATGTTATAGGAAATGAGATGGTCCTAGTGCTTGGTTATAGCGTTCTGAAAAATAGTACTTCATGTAACCAGGACATTCCAGATTCATCATATTTTTAAATTCACGATGAATAAAATAAAGTACATACGAAATACTATCTATTTATTATCACAAGTATTAAAAATTTTTTGTTCAGGAGTAAAACATTCTAAATTCTTTCAAAAATTGATATAAACATCTGTAGAGTCACGCCTTCATTATTTTTATTCTACTTTTCTGTGCTATTATAGCCTGCGACACAACCATGCATAAAGCAGTTGCAGGATATTTAATAAAAAAAAAATTAAAGATATTAATTTATCAAACACATTATAACAATGTCAAATAGCATGTAAGTGATGCATATAATGGTAATAATGGTCAAATGAATTTTGGGCTACTTTTGTTCTGGAAATGTCATCAGGGATAAGAGCTTTTCTACGATGAATACTATTATTCTTTTAGTTAGATGAAAAAAAAATACACACTAATTGGAAATATTAAAGAGTCATTCATAGGCATTTGGTTTTTCTTTCTTTCTTTCTTTCTTTTTCTTTTTCTTTTTTTTTTTTTTTTTTTTTTTTGCCTATGTGATCTAAATAACATGTGGGTTGCTTAAATTTGATTATATTCTAAATCAAGACAAAACGACATATTACAAAATAATAAAATGCCAATTTTAATTTAAATCAACCTGATTTAATTCCGCGTACTCTGCGCCCCATTACACCTCTGTTCATGAATATATCATAAACCAGTCAATTTAAAGTTATAGATAAACTTAAGATATGAAAATTGCTCATGAATAGATGTATTTAATTAACCCCCCCCCCCCTACCCCTTAAAAAAGAGAGAGACAGAGACAAACATGCACCCCCTCCCCCTCTAAATATAGGGCTGGATCCGCTCCTGTCTCCAATACTCTGAAATTCGCCTTATAATACAAACTGATCATAATGATAGATGTGTATATTTAAATTGCTGATTCAAGAAAATTGTGTTTTGAGAGTTCGCTCTTAATATCCGCAACACCTCATATGACAAACTTTGAAATTTAGGATGTGAAAATTCTACCCCTTGTAATATAATTGATCATTTCCATTTAAATAATTAATCCGAAAGTGGCTTAAATGACAATAAACTTAAGTGACCTAAACTTTAATCTCTTCAAAACCTGCCGCTTCCGAAACTTTGGAGTTTCAATTCTTGAAGAGTATTTGAAATGAAAGGAGATTTTATTGAGTTCTCATATCGTAATCACCATCGCACTAATGCAGGAAAATTTCATTCTCCACCGCCTAAAATTAAAAACATGGTGAGCCTTAGTAGCAAAACAATATGGTGCCAATATGTTTGTATTGACTATATTTCCGCCAATATGTAGAATATTGACATGAAATTGCCCCAACACTGGGGTGCTTACATTTTGCCAATATTGCATCATCAATAGAAGGAAATATTTCGCCATTTCATTGCTAATATACAATCAATATTAATACTTCAATGGAAGTATTTGTGATAAATGCAGTATTGGCGCAATTTTGGCCTCAACATAACATAATTAATATAGTTTGCTACTTGGGTACTTATTAAATTTTCTGACCTGTTGTTCGAATAATGCGCACACCATGCTTTTATACTTAGGGGAAAAAATAAACCACAAAATTTGTAAAATTTCTTTCTTAATTAAAAAATTATCTGTCATAATTTAACTTCTTAACTGATTTGAACGTACACCGTACGTGCTAGAAGAGTTTGCTTGCTCTGTTATTCATACCTTTTTCGACACTGTTGTTGTTTAACAACAATCTTTGCTTTATTTAATGCCAAATTATTTGGCTAAATAAGGCGAAAATTACTATTAAAAATAGTGATATTTTGCATATATTTATGTCCTTAATTACTTTATTATGTTTTAAATAAAAAGAAACTATTAAGGGGTTAAAAAAAACTTACTTTACTTTTCTTTTTATTTATAATTTTTTCTTGTTTTCCCTATTTCGTTATATTTATACACTCTATATGACAAACTTTAAGATTCAGGAAGTGGAAATTCTACCTATTGTAATAATTGATTATATCTGCTCATTTCCATTTGAATAGCTCATCCTAAAATGACTTGAATGACAGCCGTCTTAAATGACTTAAACTTTAATCCCTTGAAATCCTGCCGCTCACCAAACTTTGCAGTATAAACCTATAAGGAGCATTTTGAAAGGAAGGAAGATTCTTTTAGCGTGTATAATTAATTTTAAAGCTGCGTTAAGTCGAAAGATTTATATCACTTTCAGTTCAAAGCTTACTTATGCTTTTCTGCAAAAATATTTACGTTGATTAAACATGTGTATCGTATTCTTGCGAGAAAATAAGTAATTGAATAATGCTTAAATTTCCGTTTTGTGTTTTCTTTTTACCTTTTTGAAAAGATAAGTCACTGACGATACTTATATCAACGTAAATCAGGAACTATCGACGCAGAGCATCATTCTTTATATTCTATTATATGAAATATTATGATGCTTTACTAAATTTGACAATGATTTCAAACTACAATGGCTCACAGTCACATTAATTTAGACATTTGCATTTTTGGAACTTAATCTTTACATTATTTTGGTGTAATTTTTTATTTTATAGTATGGCATATAAATATGTGATTTAAAGTTTGTAGTCAACTGTTCTTTGGCGAAATATTTCTTTAGTTTTCAGTTTGAATTAAGTATGGCGAGTTCTTACAAAATGCTTTGAAAAATATGTGCTAAATTTTGAATGATCGGTTTCACATCTTCTCGCATGTACTCTTGTATCAATTATTATATATATTACTCTTGTATAGGTCATTTTAGCACTCTTGTATTTCAATGTTTATTAGTTATTAAAGAAAACACCTTTAAAAAATAATTTATTAGTACTGAAAATTAAGTCGGATAACTATTGGGACACTCGTAAATTTATGCAATTTACTTTAGCAGTCGATATTATTTTGGTGTAATTTTTTATTTTATATGAAAGTATGGCATAGAAATATGTGATTCAAAGTTTGTAGTCAACTGTTCGCATGGGATATTTTATGCTTCTTTAAAATCTGGACAGAATTTTAAGCTATCCCAAAGACACTTATCATTTATTCTGAGGAAAATCCTGAATTAGAAGAAAATTTTGGAATCATAGTTCTTCAACTATCATAGTTCTTCAAGATGGCTAGTTCTCCGCTTTCCATCTAAGCATATGGATACTGTGCAATCAATAATCTTATAAAAGTATGAAATAACAAGTAAACTATTTAACTATCAATATTTCAATGTTTAAAAACAAGACATTGCGTCATAGTAATATCTATTCGCATTTTGTCGAAGATTTTTTTTTTTTTTAAGTTTCTTTCTACCCCATGTATTGATAAAATTCAGTACACGAATACACCACCTTGAAGTGGACAACATTCTAATTTCACAAACTAATGTGGAAATCTGTCCTTGCATCAGATCAATTTAAAATTATTTTAGTAAACATCCGTTTGGCTTAGCAATTATGTATTTAAAATGAATGAGATTAACCTGGAAATATTTCTAGAATCTTTTTTCTGGGAAAGACTCAAATAGCTTAATTTCCATATATGGTACCATGGTGGCTGTACACATATTGAACTAGGTCGTTCAGCATTCCATTTATGCAAAATTTTCTAATATTTTTGACTTTTAAAACTATATTAGAGAATAAAATTAAAACTCTACAATATTGGATTTATTTTTTTCAAGTTAAGAAGCTTAAGAAAGCGTTTTTCTTCTATAAATTATACAGACTTTAAAGTACAGGATAGTCTAAAATAAATTGTAATTGTTTGTAGACATATGTGGCTAAAAATAACAAACGAAAGGGGATTGTTTTATATTTAGACTTACTGGTGAATGCATAATACTGATCGTACATCAATCAAATGAATTATTCACCTGAATGTTTTCATCGCCGTTTCAAGAAAATTTACTGGCTCTTACTATCATGTACGCACAAAACAATTTACATAATCCATTTTACAAGCGATTAATCCGACTATTTTTGACTAAGATAGCGCCAAAAATTTCCCTATCGGCAACTTTTGTATTAAATGGAATTAAACTTTTTTTCCAGTATATACATCTTCCCATTACCTTCAAAAGTCTAATTATAACATATAGTCTCAATCGGCTCATTAATATTTGCTACAAATGCTTTCAAAGAGGAAAAGTTAGTTTTAAACCTCGGCGTATTTTGCACTTTAAAATGTTCTTGATATTGTTTTAATAATGATTTCAATAAATACTTGGCTAGAAACCGTATATGAATATAGCGGAATTGTATTTATAAGGATTAATACTTAGATTGGCACCATTATTTGTTGTTCGTTAGTTTGTTTTGAGCTTTATTACACTGCAAAAAATAATTGTTGATTTTACAGTATAAAACTGGCATCCCAGCTGCCAGTATTATACCGTAAAATTAACAGTATTAAACAGTAAAAAAAGCAGTAATACGCTGCCGTGAAAGCAGTAATACGCTACCGCGCATGCGCGGTAGCGTATTACTGCTTTCACGGCAGCGTATTACTGCTTTTTTTACTGTTTAATACTGTTAATTTTACGGTATAATACTGGCAGCTGGGATGCCAGTTTTATACTGTAAAATCAACAATTATTTTTTGCAGTGTATATGTATTTTCTTTAAATGCTAAAAGGTGTAAATTAACAACATAATGCAAATTAAAATAACTTTTATTAGGTTGTTTTACATGTTTCAACTCACTCAGAGTCATTTTCTTTCAAGGAAAATGACTCTGAGTGAGTTGAAAAATGTAAAACGACCTAATAAAAGTTATTTAAATTTGTATTATGTTGTTAATTTACACCTTTTAGTATTTAAAGAAAATATATTATTACAAGTTGTTTATAATTTATTATATTCTTTATTATGTGATTAAGATATACTTTCTTCATTCTGCATCATACACTCTGTAATTAGGCCATCTTATTAATTTGTTTTCATGGCTAATTTATCTCAACAAGCTGCAGAGAAATACAGATGAAGGTATGTTTTCACTTCATTAGTGGTAGGATGATGAAATATATTCGTGACAAAATCACATGATAACAGGGTCGTAGCATAGATAGGTAAATATTACGGTGGAGAGGGGGGGGGGGGTTAATTTTTCAATTTTAATGTAGTGAATTCAATGTGGTAAATAGAGTGTATATTAATAATGCGTACATTCACTATAGTATTTTAGTATAGTGTATTTAAATGTCGAAATTTCTTAAAAATGAAGTAATTCATAAACTTTTGATAAAAAAAACCCGAATCTGTAAAATTTCTGGGAAAGGGAGGAACATGAACATCCCAAAATTCACCGCTATCATCCTTGACTATGAATTTTCTGATCACACAATATGAGGCAGGATTCATTGATGTAAAAGTTATATCATATACAAAATGCACACAGATTACTCCAAAGAGGATACTTAAACTTTAAATTCAATAACCATTTAATTGTAACAGAATGAAATAAACGACATTTTTTTAAAAGTAATCCATATATTTCATGTACAATAATTTATAATAATTAAAGTTTTGTACATTAGATGGCACTGCACTGTTTCAATTTGTGAGAATGTTAAAACCAACGTGTAAAGCTGTATTCAAAATTATACAGTTTTTGCTTTTAGTTCATGAAACGCGAAAATTAAATTGCATTTTGAACATTTGGAATTAGTTTGAACATTCTTACAGTTAGAGATAGTCCGGCGCCATCTATTGACTAAAATCTGAATTATTAATAAAATTACTGCATGCAAAATTTATAAGCTACATTATAACCATGTCATTTATTTCATCTGTATCTTCATAGTTAATGAATTATTGAATTTTAAAGTTTGTATTCTACCCTGTATATTATAAATCACTATTTCGGCGAATATGTGAAAATATTATAGCATATGTGAAAGCTATCTCTCCCTCCCCCCTCAGTAGATTTTAAAATTTAGTTACCTAAATTTTATTTTTATCTAATGTTTTCGAAAGAGAAAACAGTAAAATTAATTCTTCCCGAGTGATAAAAAAAAAAGCATTAAACGAGCGAAAGCAAGGGGAAAAAAAAAACCTGTAATTTTTTTATCAGGAAGGCTCTGCCTCCTTGTCCTTTCCCATGAAAGCCAATGTGTTTAAAAAATTATCTTAAAGGTGGGTACATGGCCAGGGGGTAGAACCCTGTTGACTAAAAAAATAAAGAAACTGTTTCAGTTCTCCGTTTTCAAAAAAGTCGGTTGAAGCTTACTTTTGTATTTTTAATTATTTCTTATTTGTTACATTTATGAATAGCTTTTTACAATAATATGCTTAAAAATTGTCTTGCACGTATGTTTAATAATAAAAAATTATTTTAACTTATTTCAAGTTTATATTCTTCAGTTTTTAAAACACCGCCTATGTTGTGGATCTCAGAAACTCCTGTATTAAAATCTTACCCTTCGAGTAATCTCGTTCTGTTGGCGCCTATGTATTATAGGATTAAACTAAATTGTTCACCTTAAAAAAGAATCAATCATATGAAAATTCTTAACATTTCTTTATTTCTCTTAATTTATTAAATATAGGAATGAAACATTTTAAATAAATATTATCAAAGGTATTAGAATCTAACACATGTTTCACAAATATTTAAAAAGAGTTATGGTTCAGGCATATTTAAGAAGTCCTAATTAAAAATTCATAATAACTTTACAATACTGAGAAACATTCACTTTCCTGGCCCTCCTAAAAATTCAGAACCTTCAGGCTCAGTATAGTAATAGGGCCTTTTCCTGGCTGGTACATAAGACATCCTGAAACCGCCGTCAACTGTATCTTTCCTCAAAAAAGGCCTTATTCTTGAACCACCGTTATTCCTGAGCTCTCGAAACATTCTTGGAGAAATGCGCATCATCTGAGACCATCTCTTGGAATGGGGATCAACTATCAATCTTGAAAGTCTCTTCTGCACATCTAATGCTTCTGCACTTTCAGGACTGATGTTTTTTGACTCTGAAGGAACGTTTGGAGAAGACAATGATGGGAAAAAATAGCTATCGAGGAATGGAGCATAATACTCAGACCTGGAGTTCAAGAAGTTTGACTCGTGAGTATCCGCAATGTCTTCATTGTTGATTCCCAAGGGAATATCTAAATGGAAAATAGCAAATTATTGACACATATTAGATTAAATAATTACGCAGCACAACACACATTTTGTCTTCCAAAATAACTAGATGCTTTTAATGTATTTGTGACTAAAATAAACAAATATCGTTTCTGTTTCCTTCCATAACACTCAGATGTTTTTCATAAAGTGTAATTGTTAAGGTTATTACGGCAATCCGACTGTATTTACTCTAGTTAGACCACGGGCAGACAAACCAAATTCATAAACACTTTTCAACTATGTTGGAAAGTGTTAAAAAAACACTTCCATGAGTAGCACTGACGATGTCATCGACGATGTCAGCAATTTAAAAATCCATTTCCATTTTTTCACAGATTTAATACTTCTAAACATCACATAATTTAAATTTTTATACCGTCGAATAGGGTTAAAAATGCACTTTCAAATGCAATTTGTTTGAAAACTGTAACCTAACTTACTGTTTTTAGTGGTTATTAAAATACTTTTCAAGCATAATTTTGTTTTTTAATATATCTCTACCGCGCGCAGCTTGATTATGGAAGATTAACCGGTTTGCACTGAAAGCATTGTAACTAGTTCAGCGTTTGTTTTAGGCTGATATTCCATAACAAAATTAACACTTCATCAGTAAATAAACAAATAAATAAAACACAAATTTAACAGATAGGTAATCAAACTACATTGAAATAATCAGAATAAAAAAAAAAAACTGCTGTAAATAGCTAAATCCTTGACAATATTTCTGGCTACTAACTCCTGGCATGCGGCTAATACGAAAGTATGGCTTTTAATAAATTTCAAAACTGTTACTTGAATACATAAGTGATATTTTTCATATAAAAATGATTTTTGGTGCTGTTTAATGGGCAATCTTAAAAAATATTAAATGTAAAAAATCTATTAGAGTTTTCAATTAAAAAAAAGGGTTTTCTCTTTTGTTCTGCATACACGTGGTAGTATGTTCTAAAACCCGGAAAACCCGAGTTAGATCAAGGCCATTTAGATAAGGGATCTCCTCCACTATCTAAGGGGTGTTTGTTTGATCCTCTGGTTTAAATAAATAAAAATTTAATCGTATCATTTACTTACAAAACGTTAAATGATATGTTTATAAGGAAGTGTTATTTTTTTTTCATTCATATAAATTATACATCTTGCTTGAATATCTCTTTTATATACATACACGTGACATGGTTTTTCGACTTTTGAATACCATTATTTACGGATAGAAATACTCGCTTTAAAAAATCTCACAATTCTGCGATTAAATAAACCTAATATTTCAGTATTGAAATAGTGGTAGTAAAAAATCAGGAGCCGTACAACTATAACATCACATGTATAATTAAAATTAACGAAAGATGTATTTACAATTTACATCAAAAGAACATCTGCCTAGATTAATGGAGGTAAATTATTTCTACAAGAAGTATTATCACACCACTATTTTAAAAAATTAATATTCTCTCACTTAATGACAAAATTTCTGCAGTTAAATATGGTGAAGATTTTTTATTTATTTATTTATTTATTTTTTAGTGGCAACTCTGCGGCGCGCCAGTCACTAGTGAATAGCACTGCTCTAGATTCAAAGTCTCAATCTCTGTAATAAACTAGACGTGTATTGTAGAATACATTAAAATTCTCTCTTGCATAGCAATTCCTTACATAAAATTGTTCGCAGAAGTGTTATCATAAATTTGAATTATACAATAGAACTTCTCATAATCTAGACAGACAATTAACACAACAAAAGTTCTTAGAGTGTTAAAAGATCCTTCTACACAACGAGGATCAAAGCTTTGATGTTTCGTACTTAATTCATTATTCATATTTGAATGTTCATTACAATGGTAAAATCGGTGCAATAACGAGTTGCCTTTCTTCAATTTAATGCATGGAATTTGTTTACCCAGTTGATCTGAATTGCAGTCAGTGTATCATTTTAGAATACAGTACACATACTTAATAACACAAAAGTGGACATTTAAAGTAGGCTTTGTTGGACTTTATATAATCGACCAAAAATGATTTTTAAGTTAAATTATACAGGGCTAAAAAATGATACACTTGTGTCTATAAATTAGGTTCAATACAAAAATCTAAGCAATAGTTATTTAAAGATAGGTAATTATTGCATAGTAACAGTTAATACTCGATTATTATCACCAAAAAACTTACTTTATTGCTGCCGTTGTATCTATGAGATGTATGACGTAATACACTTTATACCTAGGCTAACAAAAAGAAAGGCTACCGCGGTGCTTTACACGTATCTTTTTTTACAGACGTGGTTCACTGCCGCGCAGTGTATTACTGCTTATTTTACTGTTTATTACTGTTAATTTTACGGTATAATACTGACAGATGGGATGCCAGCATTATACTGTAAAAGCAACATTTTTTGCAGTGTAAGAGAATTTTTTTTTGTTGTTGTTGTTGTAACTGTTATACTTAATTACTAAAATTTTCGAGCAGAGAGACTCTGAATCAATTTTACCTTTTCATACTGTAAGCAATTAGCTAAATTAGTGAATTTAGCTAAGTGATAAGCAACTTGAATTATCCTGTGAATATGCGAGTTCGAACATGAGGCTCACACCGAGAATTTATACAAATGGTGACAATATTTCATTCTGCATTAAAAGATATGCCTACAGTTATGGGCTATATCCGGTGTTTAATTTGCACCGGGGCTTTAGTTCTAGTACTTCTTTCTTTTTAGTAAGTAATTAAACATTAGTCGGAGCCCACCTGAGCTCACAAATACTGCAGAATATTAAGGCTCCGGTACTTTTTTTTTTTTTGGCTAGAAATTAAGCCCCGGTTATATCTAACTAGGCGCTTCTTATGATGTAACTGGATTCATTTTCGAAACAGGCTTAGCCAAATGAGTTGGCTTAAATAGCTTAGTGTGAACATAATGTACTCAGTGATTTGAACTTAAATTAAATAGTGTGATAAACCTATTAATGTGTGTGAAAACTTTAATAGGTTGTAGTAGGTAAAACAATAATCTATAAAACTATACACAGCATACTTTTCTTATGGCTGTTATTGACTTCACAGCTATACATTTAACGGACGACTGAAAGTTTAGCTATATTTAGTTCTGTCCCAACGTTAAAATAAGCGAAACCTTATTGTTATGTATTGAAAATATTCAGCTAAGTCAGTTAAATAATTTCGGTATTACTTCTTACTTTTCCTTGTAAACTGAAAGGTCATCGGTTATTTGGTCTACATATAGCACTCTAACAAAACTATTAAGCCCTGAAATATATTGAATTATTATTAAATTTTAAACTGCTATGTAATAGAATAATTGTGCTTCAAGCATAGATTATGAAACACTTTCCAAAATATCCAAAATACTGTAAAAAAAAATTACTGTACAAATTTGAAAACCCAATTTCAGCTATTATCACCTATACTAGAGCATCCAATCCGGGCTTCCCGGGATAGAGAATATATGTAAAAACCATTTGTTTTATTTTTTGTTATTGAAAACGAGTAGATTTTTTATATTTAATAATTTTTGTTAGATTGCCCACTAACAAAACCAAAGAAAACGCTAAAAATTTCGTTATCTACAGCAGTTTTTTTTTATTCTGATAATTTCAGCATTTTTAAGCGTTTTATTTCAATTTTATTTTATTTATTCCATAATGGAGTTTTAATTTCGTTATTTAATATTAGCTCGAAACAAATGTTGAACTTTTTATATTGTTTAAAGTGCAAACAGAGTAATATTTTGTAATCGTCTGCAAGCGATAGAGATAGCTTTAAAAAAAAAAAAAATCATGCTTGATATTTAACTTAAATGCTATCATAAATCAGTCAATTAAGATACAGTTTTCAAACAAATTGCATTTGAAAGTAGATTTTTTTCCCTATATAACGTTGTAAAAATTTAAAATGTGCGATGTTTAGAAATTAAAAAAATTGCAATAGCAAAAATCGCAAAACCGAAATTTCATCGTCAACTGTTGTCATTCGCAAAATGACGTCAGCGTTACGCACGGACACATTTGTCCTTTATAATATAGAAGATAGTCAGAAAAATATCAGGATTATTTTGTGCAGCCCTGTATATGATCTACATCATCATATTACATAGTGTGAAATAATTTAGTTCAGTTAGGAAAAACGCATAACACAGTTGAAAATTCCCCTTCAGCAAATTTCCGCCAATAAGCGGAAATGTACTCGAATTCTTTTGCACAGCACTGTATATGATCTATAGAATTTATAGAAACTAAGTATATGCAAAAAATGAGCTTAATTTAAAAATGCATACCACAAATGAAAACGCACCTCCAACAATTATCGCTCATAGACAGTGCTGTAACTGATTTTTTTTTGTGTCCCTGTAAATGACAAAGCTATGCATGCCATATTCTACAGTACGCATTTTGTAGTGCACCCTAGTGATGTATATGAATTTCATTGTGTTTGAAATAGAATAACAACATTAAAATATACTACAAACGATTTTCCCGACAAATTTGAAGTTTAGTTTCCGAAATATATATTCTATATATATTCTATTTTTTAACAAAATTTCTGTTATGGTAGCAGTTAAATTACTCCATTGTTGTAAGTAAAAGGGAGAAAAAAAGGAAATAATAAGGATTAGTATATATTTATTACCGTCCTTTTCGCATTAAAATTGAAAATAAAATTATTTTCAATTTGAATAGATGGTGAAAACAATACCTTAATTATATTACAATTTTGAAAAAAAATTTGAAGAAATACACTGCAAAAAAAAAAGTGTTGATTTTACAGTATAATACTAGCATCTCAGCTGCCAGTATTATATCGTAAAATTAACAGTAAAATAAGCAGTAATACGCTACTTCGCATTCGCGCAGCGTATTACTTCTTATTTTACTGTTTATTATTGTTAATTTTACGGTATAATACTGGAAGCTGAGATGCTAGTATTATACTGTAAAATTAACACTTTTTTTTTGCAGTGTAAAAACATATTTTCAGTTATTCTTAGCTTCACGAATCAGTTTAAATGCAACACATCGAGTTGCCATCACGCAGCTTAGTAAAATGTTACAAAAGGTGACAATTACCTGAGTGTTTCTGTTGCTGTATTGTAGACTGGATGCCTACAAATAGAATGAATAAGGGCATAAGCCAGACGATCATTTTAGATATCTGAAAGAAAACAAAACAAACATCAGTATTTAAAGATACATTTTTTTTTTTATGTGATTTTATTTTTCAAACATTTTACCACTAGATTAAGATTTATCAAAGTTATAATAAAATTAAATAATAACAGTAGAGAAATTGGATCGATCTTATTTTTCGACCATCTGGTATGCTGTATAGTCCTAAAAAAATTATAGGGAAAGGTGGCCAAAAATGATCCTAACGGGCAAAACGGTCCACATATGTTTTCTTCCGGACAGGCCGCTCTATCTACAGGGTAACATATAAACTAGTTGTGATAGGCGGAAAAGAAGCAATGGCGGTATTCAAGCGATCGCAGTATTACACGCCTGAATAGAATTTTTTGAAAAATTGGGTTTTATAACATCTCTTATAAAGTAAGCACTACATATTTATTAAGATATACTGTCTTTCATGTACAGAAATATAACTTGGTTTACTTAATGGAGTATGTTTTTAGATGTGAATTACACTTATGCATTATCATAATTACTTTTATATCCTTTATTTTGCCGATAAAAAACAATTTACAATTATTTTTAAATGAAGGATCATTTTGCCCTTTGGTGAGGGTAAAATGATTCTTTGGACACTTTTTAAAAAATCTGTTTTTTTCATTATTCAATTTGAGTGTAAAATATTATTAACATATGTTTATAATGCAAAATATAGTGTAAAACATACTAGCAAAGGGCCAAAGTTTTATTTAAACAGTTTTGCTGTTATTTTACTCAAGTTTTTTCCTTAAGGGAATCATTTTAGGCCACCTTCCCCTAATTAGTAACGCTGTTTTTTTTTTTTTTTTTTTTTTTTTTTGTGATTTATTTATATACTTATTGATTATTTGTTTATTTATAGCGCTAGTCCTTCTGTGAAACGTAACATTTTGCTGTTATTATTAATATTTGAAAGAGATTATTAGAAAAAAAGTGTGAGAGAGAGAAATGGCATCTAGATGGAACATACATGAAAATGGGCATCTTCCTTGGCAGAAAATAATAATAATAATAAAATCCCTCACGACTCGGACTACAGCCACAGGTAGATTTCGAAGACGCAGACCGTGGGGTTTATTGGGAATTGCAGAATAAATTAACTTTTTGCCATGATGCGGCAGTTGGGACCGCCCACTTCAAAATCTACCTGTTCCTGTAAGCGGATCCAGCAGGGATTTTTTTTGTTATTTATTATTTATTTATTTATCTATTTATTTATTGCTGTAACAGTTGGTACTATCAAAAACTTGTCAATATAAAAGTTGTAGATACCATTAAGAAGATTTATAATAAATTTAAGCGGATTTGATATCTTGTGAATGGGCGAAGTTATGAATTTTTTTTCCTAAACCCTTATCCCCCCCCCCCCCCTTGAGGCCATTTTTAATGATATAAAAAATCTGTCATACATAAATTTTTGGCACTTTTACTAGAAGTATAGTAATAACTTTAAACGGATTCGATATGTATCATAATTAAGAAGTTATGGGTTTTTTTCTGTTTACACAACCTCCCCCCCGGTCCGATTTTGACTATTAACGAACTTGACCGAGATTTTATGCCCCTTGATTTTATGTATCAGTTTGGAAAAGATTTGTGCAGAATTATGGAAGTTATCGTGTCCATAAAAAAGTGATATAGATAGATAGATATAAAGTTTTTAACTGGGGGGTGGTTTTGGTTTTCATGATCGGCGTAGATCAGCAAAAATTTTTAAGAAATTCCAACAAAGGGGGAGAATGTAATAGGTAGTATTTCTTACGAAATCTACCTAAAAACATTGTAATATTCTTTTTTTTTTTTTTTTTTTTTTTTTTCTTTTTTTTTTTTTTTTTTTTTTTTTACAAAAAATAGTGTTGTGCGCTGGGATTTGTTTTGGAGATTTAATCATTTTTCTTAAAAATAGAAATATTTTAGACAATCTAATAGCCACTGTGTTAAAATTTGCATTTTTTAAACCTATAAAAAAACCTTTCTTGTGTGTTATTCAAATTTTATTAAATTTGGAATATCTTAACGGAAAAAAAAAAGAAAAGGAAAAACAATATGAGTTTTCAAAAATGAATTTTTTTTTTTTTTTTTAAATAAGCTTCGAGAGGATTGTAACTGCTTTTACATGAACACGTTTAATTTCTTTTTCTATTTAAAATTTGTTGAGAAGACTAACGTTCTTTTGAACTCCATACTTCTTTTTATATTTCGGTTACACTTACATATTTTCATATAATTCTATATATTAAAAGCGTTCTTCAATAAAGTTAGTCCTATAGAAAAAAAAAAAACTTCCTAAAACTATGTCGCTTTAATTATCATTTTTTTTAAATTAAATGTTTAACTATAAGGTATTATATATTTTTGTTTTATAGATGAATTTATTATTTCTTATACATATATTTTTAGTTCTGTTCATTCAGTTTATGTCACCGTGTTGCACCGACACAAAGACAAAATACACAACTTTCTATTAATTTAAAGTTTTTTTTTTTTATTGCATTTTTATAGCACCGCATCTAATCGCTTTCAAAATATGATGAGTATTATGGTTATCTATTTTTTAAATTTAAATAGACTCCCGATTATCCGACGCTTGATTATGAGGCATACTCTGTTAACGGATACCCCTAACATATTTAATCAATTGATTTGCGCACGCCCATTTCTAAAACTGTTTGAAACAGTATTACAAAATTCCAGAAGAAACTTTATTTTTAATGTATACTCAATTGGACAAATATTTAAATATAGTAAAAATTCTTCCAAGGGTTTAAAATATCTTTAAATTAGATTAACACATTGTTAATTTATTAATTAAATTTTTTTGAAATCATAATTTAAAGTAGTTCAAAAATTCTGCAAACCGTAGGAATTCCGATCAACAAATATCCTAACTACTCTAATTGCACTTGGTCACAGAAATGGTTTCTTTCAAAAATCTAAATAATACCTAATTACAGGATTTACCCCTTAAATCTGACTTATTTTTGTTTATATTATTTTTTATTATTTATTTTACTTATAGTATTTTACTTTATGATAGTGTATTATGATTAATTTTATTTATAGAAATTTTAATTATAGTATTTTACTTTAAGATAGTGTATTATGATTAATTTTATTTACATAAATTTTAATTATAGTATTGTTTACTATGAACAAATGCACTTAATGATAATGTCCTCCCAATTATCCGACGATTACGATTTTCCAATATATCACTGGTCCCGTGAGTATCGGATACAAGAAAAGGGGAGTCGAAACTAGGATTTCTTTCACCCGGGGCAAACATAAATATTGACGACTACCCCCCCCCCCCCCCCCCACTTCCTTCCCAAAATAAATTTACAAACAGAAATTTAGAAATTTGTCATCCATTGTTTTTACTTTTTATTTTAAATATGAATTAATTGCTAGAGAGTGCATTATCTTAATATTTTTGGTTTATTTCAATAAGAATCTAATTGCGACAGTAAATCCGCCATTATATTAGATGAGTTCGCTAATCAGGTATATCTTACAATTCGTTTACTGACACACATAAAATTAAAAAAGAAAACATGCAAAACTTGTCATCACGATATAACGTCCGAAATAGTGAACCGATTCAAGCCTAATTGGAACAGTGCATTGACCTTGCAAATATCTTGGATGGATTTAATTCATTATTCAAGTATTATTTTTGCGCCCTTAACAAGGTCACTTAATGAAAAAACCGACCCTGTAAAAGCGAAGAGTATAAAATCACTTTACTTTAAATTACTTGTAAATTAAATACAAATTTACTTTGGGATCTTCGATTGCATGACTTTTTGCCCAAATTTTGTTATTTCTTTTTCCTATCTAAAGACCCCCCTCCCCTCCCCTCCCCTCTAGTTTCGGCCTTACTGAACTGTAGTATAATTTATGTTATTCAGTATCTTAATGTCATAACTGCCGAAATCATAACTTTGTATTTAGGCAAATTAAAAAAGTATGTTGGCATCTAAATAGATATATTTCACAGATAGTACAAATCTTTTTTTATTTTACATGTAGGGAATATAAAATTTTGAAAAATAATTTTGGTTGTATTTGGTCAATAATATTTTAGGTTTTTGTTTTAAATTATTATTTTTATTTTTTAAAATGACGTTACTATACTATTCGGTTAAATTATTTCTAGTAATAGAATTGCTATGATATAAAATATTAAGTAATCTAATTTTATTTCCAAGGGGTTGGGGGGGGGGGATTGTCCTGATAAATATTTATATTATTTAAATATTTACATATGAGAACTGGTCGACTATGAAAAGAAGACATGGTATGGTATAACTATTATAAAACTGAGCTTATCTCTGTTTAATAATATGGATTTTCAAGCTTTTTTTTTTAAACTGTTCACAGATGGCAGCACCGGACTTATTTTATTTACTTTTTTTAAATAAATCAAAATATTATTACTACTTGATAAAATAAAATAATCGAAATCCCACATCTTCACACCACAAAACAACCAATATACAAGCAAAAGTATATGCATTTTAAAAATTATGAGGTTGTCGAAAATTTTCAAAGTCTGGCCAGCTCCCATGTGGTCTAGTGGTTAGGATTCCTGGCTTTCACCCAGGCGGCCCGGGTTCGATTCCCGGCATGGGAAGGAAGGTTCCATGGTGTAATGGTTAGCACTCTGGACTTTGAATCCAGCGATCCGAGTTCAAATCTCGGTGGAACCTGCTTTTTTGTTTTGTTTTTTTCCTATTTCAGTAACTTAGAACTTTTTGTAATTTTTTATCATGATTTCTTAACGCTTGTAAATTCAAAGTTCAAGTTTCGGGAAAACTTACTATTTTTTATTACACAATGTATCGTAATTTTGTAATTTTTTTTTTCTTGAGTCCAAGGATGAATAGAAATTTCAGCGTCTTTTTCTTTTTACGTTCATCTACTTTAAAATTACCTTAAACGAGTGGTTCAGGGGGTTCCGATTCCCTGACGAAAGAAAAAATAAATTGTTTCAATTCTTCTTCCTTTTTTTTTCTTTTAAGACCTTAAAAGTTTTTTAATCTTTAATGTGTTTTATCTGTTACGTTTCTGTATTGTTTTTTATGTTACGTTTAAAAATTGTCTTGCTCGGGAGAGGGGGGGGGGGGGGGTTGTCATAAATGTTTTAGCTAAGTTTATATCTTTTTTATTTTCTATATCATCTTTACCAAAATCTTGTCACTCCGTGGATTTTGTTCTACGTGCACTCATGTACACTCTCGGATAAAATGCCAATTTAGATAGGCAAAAAGAAAAAAAAACTGTTTTTAATATTTAAGATAACTTATGTAAATGCTCATTAACATTTATCATGGTGAGGAAATGCAATAGTTACGATGTAACATTCTATCTCCAAAACTTGTAAATCTATAGCGAAATTCAGTGATATTCACTAAAATTTCTATAAGAGTTAAAATTTAGTGGGGAAGGGAATTCGAGGACCGCACTTACGTTTGTGTCGTTATGTTTCCATATGTGGTAATGATTTGTTAATATATTCTACTTATTAAATTTAGACAATGTTAACAGTTAATTACTAACTTTAATAATTAATAATTTAATTTAATGCAAATATTAGTAGTGTTTAACGTGAATGTACATAATTAATGCAACATTTTAACATTACATAACTTTTCTGTGAAGTTAATCATATCATAATAACAGACGATATAATTCATTTCCCTGAAACTAGTTATAGTACGAACGCATCTCATTTGTCACGTTTGACGTACAATTTTCAACTTGTTTTACTTGTAATTATTTTTTTATGATTTTTTATAAATTATATTTGTATATACTCCTTTTCAAATGTAAATTCTTCAAAAACTTTAAATCTAGTTTTTAAAAAATAAAAGTTTTTGATATGTTTAAAATTATATTTGTATATACACCTTTTCAAATAAATTCTTCAAAAAATTAAAATTTAGTTTTTAAAAAATAAAAGTTTTTGATATGTTTAAAATTTAATATATTTTCTGAACAAGTCTTTATAAATAATTTTTATTTTTGAGTACATAAAAAAATATATATTAATTTGTCTTTGTGATACCTTATTCAACGTTGTCCGTTTTTATGCACATAGAACAAAAAATGCTGACATTAGAAATAATATATATAAATTTAGATTATTGTCCTTTATTTTACAGCAAATTATTTGTGTTGTGTAATAACTAACACATTTTCAGTGTGCTATTCCCAGATAGCTGGAGGGTTTTTATAATCTAAATGCACTATATTTTGCTGCAACAAATCTAAACAAATCAAATGTTTTTTTCTTTATTTACACACTGCAAAAGTATGACGATTGATATAATCGCCTTAAAACGCCTTTGCTTAATAATTAAAAAAAAAAGAATGTCTGTTTTCCCCAAGTTTCTATTATCGTAACTATGAAATTAAATATATTTATAACGTTTGTTGATAATATCTTGTCTTATTTAAGTACAACTCATAGAGTTTCTCACTTTATAGCGCTTCATAAGAAAAGAAAAAGCATTATGCTTTCATATTTCACAACGCAGTACAGTAAAACCTCTAAATAACGGACACCTCGGGAGCGCAGAAATTGTCCGCTATTCGGAGGTGTCCGCTATTGGGAAAACTTCAGAGATTCACAAAATCGCTAAGAGATGCTTAACGTTTCATTAATTGGCTTTTATATGTCTGAGAACTTCTATTATATGATTAATTAGGAATTAAAATTAAGTTTTTAAGCAATAAAACTGAAATGAAATTGTACATACATTTTTCCACTGTTTATTACATTCTTAAGAAAAAAATCTGTTACAAAGGTTTGCTTTTGCTTGCGATTACATGTAGTTAGTTTTTCTATGCGACGTTTGAATGCTATCAGTAGTTTTAATCCTTCTGAATCATCTTTTTTGGAGAAAGAAAAAAAAAATATGTGTAACTGCTCACTGTGTTTTGCCGCTTCTTGAAAATTCTCGATATTGCAGGAAACATCCCCTGGTTTCAGTATCTGATTCATATAACTAATAGAGTCAGCTTTTGTCGACGATTCTGAAGGAATATAATCGCCTACGTCAACTGATTCTTTTTCAATAGGTCATCACCAATGTTGATGGACATTTCGGCATTTCTTCACTCCTGATCCATTTCATTAATTCACTTACTGCGATAGTTCTTCATTTCTATCGGAAATAAGTGTTTCATTTTCTTTTAATATAGTCGAACCTCGTTAACACGAAATCGCTTAACGCGAAATTTCGCTTAACACGAAATAATACTGAGGTCCCGTCAGATGAGTCTCAAAATCAATGTTAATTACTTCATTTAACACGAAATAGAATTTCGGAAAATCCCGCTTATGGCGAATTTTTTTTTTTTTTTGCTCTAAAATCAAAACATAATTCCTTACGTAATGTTTTCGATACTCCAAACATACATATCACATTCTCTTATTAAAAAGGGAATTTTCTCATGGTTTGAAAAAGATCAAAAGTAGAAAATCGTGAAATACAGAATTCCTGCTTTTCTTTGATCTCTGATATGCGCAAGTGTTCCCACATTAACCAGATTAGCTATAGATCAGTCACAATGAAAGTTTGGGTGAAGGAATTTCTTTTTTGAAAGTGATTGTTCCATTACTCGGTTGACTGTATTGACAGTAACATAAACCGGGTTTCCAAATTTTCCTATCTGTGAGTGAAAGAAGTGACAACCCTTACTTCACTACCTGAGTAACATAATTGAAACTCAGCTCGCAGTTGCTCAGTAGAATTCTGTGAAAGATGAGTCGAAAATAGCAATCTGTATCTTTAGAAACCAAGCAAAACAATTTTAACGAAGTTATCGGTGAAGTGCTGAAAAAATCAGAAAATGCAGTGAAGTATGGGATACCTACAATTCTTCTACAATTGGTCTTCTCTAAAATTTTAAAGAATCGTGAAAAGATTGAAGCAACTTATGCTATATGTCCATTCAAACCAGCAAGAAAACGAACGTGTAATGAAAGAATGAATAAATTGAAATTGCTCTCTTGCGCTGGATAAAAGAAGCAAGAAACCAGAACATTGTTTTAACTTTTGCAATTTTGCAAGAGAAAGCAAAGCTTTTGCTGATGCTCTCAGTGACAGCGATTTCATATCTTCTAACGGATGACTAACGAGATTTAAAGAGCGTCATAGAATTGTCAGCAAGAAGATGTGTTATGTGTAGCTGAAATTCTTTCTTAGATATTGTTTTTTCTGAGTACATTTACATAGATGAAAATGTGCTGACTTCGGATGTGACGACACATGAAGAAATAATTGCTGAAAAAAAAGTTGACAACATTGAAGTGTCAGACAAGGATGAAGAAATTGACACAAAACTGAAAAGTTTAGTGTCATTAAGTGAATCTACCGCAGCAGTGAAAACTGTACAACTGAGGTTGTGCAGTTCCATTACTCGGAACAAGAGACAAGAATTGGAACAAGAGAATGCTGCCCGAGTTTTGGACAAATTAGATGAGGTCACACGTTCCTAAAAGAAGTACTCTAAGAAATTTGAAGCAAAAGACAATAACGGACTTTTAAAAAAAATGATTAGCAAGTAAATAAATTTATTATTGCCTAAAAATGATGATTCATTTGTTAATGAAATTTTCTATTTCTTATTAATTTATGATTTTATGAGCAGGGATATATTTGTAGGTTAATTTATTTAGCTTTTATATCTAACATAGATGGCGCCACTATTATGACGGTTAACACGAAATAAATTTGCAGTCCCTTCAATTTCGTGTTATCGAGGTTCGACTGTATAAAGCCTATTTTTCTGAAACATTGTCGTACGCATTCCGGTTATATGATTTTTACAGCTGAAGAAATCCGAATTTGAAAGCATCGGGAACATTAACTAATTTTAGGCTGTTCTCAACTGTATTCATAGAATAAAACTTCGTAAGAATATGGCTCAATAAAAGCTTTCTCTACCAGGCTTTACAATTATGTATAACGCCTTTATCAAGGGGCTGGCATACGGAAGTTGTCTTTGGGGGGGGGGGGGGGGAGCACAGTTTTAACATTGTCCAATTTAAAATGTTTTGGATGAAAAGTTCCACTGTCCAAAAACAAGAGAACTTTTCTTTGTTTTTTTTTCATCCTATTATCAAAGGAAGTTAACTATTTAATCACTAAAAACTGGTTATCCACGCTTTTTTACTCGCTCTATAACACCAAATTTTTTAAATTGAATGTTCTTTGAGAAACACATGGGTTTCAGAGATTTTTGAACTATAAGAGGAATTTAAAATTCCCCTAATGCATAGCAACAAAATAAAATACTGATTCGCTCTTTTGTAATTTTTTCAGCGATACAGCCATTCTTTTAGGTAGATTTCTTTAAAGTACAAAGTCTTATTCGAAAAAAATCTGCAAAAGAGCCCGCTTTCCACGGCATTAAAAATGTTTCTCTCATCATAACCTTCACAAATTGATTGCAGTTATTCATGCCAATCCTTCCCTTTTTTCAGAGCTACAGATTTTGCTTTTCCACATATTGTTTCGAAAGAGATGTTGTGCCGAAACAGGAACTTTTTCAGCCATCTACCCAAGCCCTTAGAATCATGTAATCCGAGTTCTTTGGTGACTTTTAAAACCTTTTACTTAATCAAAGGCCCACTGATAGGATTT
The DNA here is from genome assembly GCA_963931845.1 of Maratus michaelseni. NCBI lineage: Eukaryota > Metazoa > Arthropoda > Arachnida > Araneae > Salticidae > Maratus > Maratus michaelseni. The sequence continues at coordinate 177,832,009 of OZ007592.1, read as the reverse complement.
TTTTTTTGAACGAAGTGAAGTCAACCAATTCAGAAATATAGAATTAATTTCAATGGAATCAGCATACCTCAATTTCACTTTTTTGGTGTTCTCGTTAGAGTTAATAATCCACAAACAGGGGCGTAGCGAGCGGGGGGGCAGGGGGGGCAGCTGCCCCCCCAATGTCTGGTAAAAGGATTCAGTCGGCTTATCAGCAGATTTAATTAGTGTCTCTGTAGTATGTCAGTAGTATGTCAGTAGGCCGATTAAAAAAAAACAATTCGGAGAAATTCTGGTTGGCAGGACTTTAAGTCTTCAGAATGCATTTCACTACACCCTTATAATCATATGGCAAAAGCTAGTCGGTCTGTCAATAGATTGTTTATGAGTAAAAAAAAGTAATGGTTTCAATAGATCTATCTGGTCAGCCGGTATGAAAGTCACGTGTTCTGTCACATTTTCGAAACACATAAATAAAATAGCTAGTCGGCCTACCCACTGAAAAAAAATTATCATGTATAAATCTTGTCTGCAGAGCCGGAAATGTTGGACATATACTATACCTTACCCACACATGGAAAAGCTAAGTCGGCCTTCGATACATACGCCAATAGGGAAAAAAATGAATCTGATCTATTGATCAGAAAATATCAGAAATTTGTCCTACAGTAACTAACACTCGCAACTTACATAGATAAAAATTATCAATATATAAACTAGGTCGGCCGAATGCGAAAGTCGCTTAAGAAAATTCAAGAAATTTTATACTTGATACATAGTAGGTTCTAGCAACGATATGATGTTTATGCCCTTTGGAACTGTTTTAGGAACGTTTACAAAATAAAAACGAAGAATTTTTAAAACTATTTAAAAAAAGAAAATGAATAAATTTAAAAAATATCCGTGCATTTAACATTTAATACCTAAAAAACATCTTACTTTTTTTTTTTTTAATATTCATTCAGTAACAGAAAATATCTTCTTTATAAGACAAATCTTCACACGTAAAGCAAAATTCTTTCCAGGCCCAGACCACTAGGGATAGATACAGAAAAGGTGTCAGGTCTGATGTAGATAAAAGTCTTTTGTTATGATCTCCAGATAATCCTGCAAATCCAGTTTTGCACTAATTTTCTGAACTGTACATTGTCGGTATTCTAAAACTTCCGACTTTCACAATAATATACAGGGTGATCTTTTTTAAAGTGGCAGTGTTTGGAGCGCCCTGTAGCGCGATCTAATAGCCGAAATGGCACCAAACTTGGTATTTAGACTAATCAAGACATGGGAAAAAGGATTCCGTGAAAAAAAAATTAGTTCCAAAAATCGCCGCTAGGGCATTTTGTGGCGCTTTGCAATGTATAAATGTGAGAAAAGAAAAATACTAACACATACAATCGTACAGTTAAATTATTAATGTTTATTTACTACATTAACTTCCCCGGTGAGCAATTAGACCACCTTCAATGTGAGCACCGTTCTCAGAAATAACACCGTGCATTCTGTGCACAACGTTCTCCACAGCCGTAGGTAACATATCACGAGGAATATTCCACACTGTCTTTGTTATGTTGTCCTTTAGAATAGACAAATTTGATACTCTACCAACATAAACTTGAGATTTCAAATAACCCCAGAGCCAAAAATCGCATGGCGTGAGGTCATTTGAACGAGGCGGCCATGCAACTAGAAAACTCTGACTTATGACTCTATCATCAGTGAAGGTTTGGCGCAACAGCTGCTTTACCTTATTACCAATATGTGGCGGAGCACCATCCTGCATAAAGATTGTCTGTTGGAGACGGTTTCTTTGCTGAAGTTGTGGAATAACAAACGTTTGCAGCATTTCGTGGTACCTTTCTGCATTTATGGTGCACGTTTCGGGTCCTGTCGGAGTGATGGTCTCAAAAAAGAATGACCGAATTACAAATTCGGCTGTGAAACCACGCCAAACAGTGACTTTTGGGGAATTTAATGGGATTTCATGCACGGTGTGGGGATGCTCAGAAGTCCAAATTCGGCTATTTTGTGTGTTTACGAACCCACTGAGATAAAAATATCACTCATCTCCCCACAGAATGTGCCATGGGAAAGCATTATCAATTTCTACCCTGGCAAGAAACGATAGAGCGAATGTCACTCGCTTATCATAATCACTTGGTTTCAGTTCGTGCAAAAGGCTGATTTTGTAGGGGTAAAATCCAATAAAACGCGCCGCAAAACTCTCCATACCGTGGAATAATTCATGTCCAATTGTCGAGCTACACGCCGGGTGCTGCTAGTACCAGCAATGGTTCCCTGCGATCCTTCGACAATTGCAGTTGCCACATCAGTTGTTACATCTTCTGATACTTGTTTACGTCCTCTCCCAGTGCGAATGGTCAGTGACCCCGTGTCCTCGAACTTCTTAATCATTTTCTTAAGACCATTCAGCGATAAAGGCCCCTTTCGTAATTTTTTTCTGGTTCGAAATTCCCGAAGAGCTGCGGATGCATTACATTGCTTCATATAATACAGCTTCACCAGTAACACACGTTCCGGTAACGTGAGAGGCATGTCCACTGGAGCTCGTTTACTTCTGCTGAGATTATTTGTCAGGGCTGTCTACTACTTGCTTTTATATCCCCTGTTACTGGCGCTGTCATCGCATAACATTTGCATTTTTCTTTGATACCCGTGTTTTATGCTAATTCTCGTTATTGTAAGCTACAGCAGCGCCACAAAATGCCCAGCGGCGATTTTTGGAACTAATTTTTTTTCACGGAATCCTTTTTCCCTTGTCTCGATTAGTCTAAATACCAAGTTTGGTGCCCTTTTGGCTATTAGATCGCGCTACAGGGTGCTCCAAACACTGTCACTTTAAAAAAGATCACCCTGTATTTCTGAAACTTATAGAAAAGGAGGAGACGGATTTGTCCTGTCTCGCCGAAATGTCTGTGCCTCTACTGAAATTTTTGTAAACTCGGCTCCTTTGGTTAGATGTTTACCGATAGAGTGAAGTGATTCACTTCACTCTATCATTCTAAACTAATGTGTTTTTCACAAATATAACTGTACGATTTTCTCTTATCAATACATATTTTCTTGCTTTCTTTCTTTTATTTTCTCTTCTCCAGTAAAGTTCTTGGTAAATCTTTTAAATGATTACTGAGTTATATCTAAGAAACATTTTAGGAATACAAAATCATATATTTTATTTTTAATTATCAATTATAATTAATCAGTTAAAATTAATTGTAAAAACTATTAATTAAGAAATAATGCGACAGATTGACTATTTTACATTAGTCGGATTTGAAGCATTTTTGAGTCGGCCAATCTTACCTTTTGCCCCCCTAAAAATTTTCTTTCGCTACAGCACTGTCCACAAATTCTTTATTTCGTAAAATCTCTCCCACTTGTGTTTTACCTATTTTAGAACATTCGGCAAGTATCCGTAAACTATTTCTGTTTTTCAGATTCACTTACATTTACAATTTCAATTTTTTTTTTAAAATTAATTGCTTTCGTTTTGAGGCCATTCTCGAAACATACATCACAAACAAGACACTAAATTCAGAATACGCAGAACTAAATATATTCAGAAAACGATAAAAATGGTTTTAACATATTTTGAAGATTTGAATACTGTATGCCAATTAAATCTGAAGAATCAAACAGTAATCGATACAAAATACATACGATATTGGGGGATTCCCCAGGTCATTGGTGATTTTCCAGAGATCACCCCCTACATTTATCTGTGGTCAAAAAAATTGTGAAACATTGCCTTGATAAATTTCGAGGCATTTTACTTTTTTCCCTATTTTCTTTCTCGTTAAAAAATCATTTTTCATCCTTGATCGTCAAAAGTACTGTCCGCTATTCGGAATGTCCGCTATTCAGAGGTTAAACATACAAAATTTTGGATTTTGGGAGTGGGGATTTGAAAAGTGTCCGTTAAATAGAGGTGTCCGCTATTCGGGAGTGTCCGTTATGGAGGTTTTACTGTATTAAGTACTACAATCGTTTAGCACAATAAAAATAACTTTCTTATTTATTATGAGTGTTAAAGTTAACATTGTTATTACTGGCAAAATCTCAGAAAATTGCCCTGACATCAAAAGTAATGATCAAAACTGTTGAAAAAAAAATGTAATCTCTTATAACAGTTTTAATGATACTGTGGAAGCAATTCAATGTCATTACACAGCGTCAACTTCGTACGGTTACTGTAGATCTACGTAGGTAATCAGAAATTGCTGTATATGGCAGGGTTCACCAACCTTTATAACACTTTCCAACATAGTTAAAAAGTGTTTATGAATTAGTTTGTCTGACCGTCTGTCTCTCTGTGTACTAAGGTGTACCGGTTAATTCCCGCTGTTTTACTTAATAGATGGCAGCAGCTATTAATGCAACGTTCAATCATTTGACATATAGTGTGTTTTGTTGTACTAACATAAGGCTTGAAAAACATAAATGTCAAAAGTTCTCAAAGTAATAACATCATATAAATATTCGTGCTCAAAAATGTCGAATTTCGTTCCTTCCAAAGAGTATTTGCGGACTGTGCTTTTGTTTCTGTTTCATTCCAAGAAATCGGCTGCTGAAAGTCATAGAACTCTTGTGAAAGTTCATGGTGACAATGCATTATCAGAAACAACATGCAGAGATTGGTTTCGACGATTTAAAAGTGGTGATTACAGCGTTGAAGAAAAAGAACGTCCAGGTCAGCCAAAAAAGTTTGAAGATCCCGAATTGGAAGCTTTGCTCGACGAAGATCCGTGTCAGATCAGTCCGAAACAGTTAATGGCCAACGCTACCGACAACAAATGATGAATTTGAACCATGAATTGATCGAAAAATGGCCAGAATGGGCTAGAAGACATGGAAAAGGGATTTTGCAGCATGACAATGCTCCGGCTCATACCACAACTTTGGTCACGGACACCGTAAAAGCGCTGGGATGGAAACTGCTGCCTCACCCGCCGTACTCTCCAGACCTGGCCCCGTCCGACTACTATTTGTTTTCATCAATGTCGCACGCATTGGCAGAGCAACACTTCGATTCGTACGAAAATGTGAAAAAATGGCTCGATGACTGGTTTGGCTCAAAAAATGAACAGTTATTTTGGCGATGCATCCACAAATTGCCAGAAAGATGGAGAAAATGTGTAGCTAGCGATGGCCGCTGGTTTGAATAATCAATTTTTATTATTTCCTATGTATTTTTAGCTTCAAAAATCAATAAAAAACAGCGGGAATTAACCGGTACACCTAGTATCTGCCTGTCCGCAATCATCTAACTCACGTAAATATACTCGGATTTTCATATATTTTATATATGGTCTTAAGATTTACTATGCGTGTTCGGAATCGAAAATGAACTGTGTAGCCTTTATACTTTGTTTAGATGGATATTCAAAATAATTCCGTTACATTACGCTCAATGAGGAAAAATCATTTGCAATGTATTTTAATGATGTTAGTCTATTTCAAACACACCAGAAGGACCCGTGCGAAGATTTCGCACTGCAATCCTTGAGATTATTTCCTGGTACGTTTTAGCACTAATTTTTAATTAACTGATTTTTTTTAAAATCAAACAACGCGTTTTAACGAAATGTGGGTATACTATCTCAGAAACTTGTTCAAAAACTTTTCGAATGATACCTCATTCATCGTTGTATGTTTTGTATGTGCATAGAAAAAAGGATGTTGACAACAGAAATAATGGTACTTTTCCGTTATACGGACACCATGCCAAATGTACGCTAATGCATAATGAATGCAAATGTATGTATGTATATGTAAATGCATGTAAATGTATGCATGTAAATGTATATAAATGTATGTATTAAATGTATGTAAATGTATGTATTAAATGTATGTAAATGTATGTATTAAATGTATGTAAATGTATGCTTGGTGACAATGGTGTCCGTATAACGGAAAAGTACCGAAATAATATATATGATGATTGCTTGTGTATAAGAAAATGGAAATAGATTGCCAGAAAATTTTTTGCCAAATTTTCTTCTCTCGCCAATGTCATTTCTCTAGGTTGCCAAGACCCCTATACTGAGAAAAAAACGAATTATAAAAAAATTTAAACACTGAATCAGACGTTTAGGGAATTCATATGAAAGCATTTCCTCAGATTTTGCAAAACTGTTCCAGAAATGTCTTAAATACATAATTCAATATTTGGTACACAACTTTTTTGCAAGCCTATGGGAGATGTTAAACTTTGTGATCCAGCAGCCATTTAAGTGACGTCAGACTTCGCTTATTAAAAAATAAATACTTACAAATTTTATGAATCCTAATGAACAGTATATCTAAATGGAAGATAATCCTTAAATTACGTAATCGACTGGTGCTCCGATACAGTACGCATATACACAGCCATGAAAGAAAACAAATAAACAATACGTGACGCACGCGTAAAAATTAAATAAAAACCCGATTAAAAGCTCGATATTTTTTCAAAAAGTACACTCAAGAAATAAATTAATCGTATTTTGATAGCTTTATAGGATGACGTCATCTGATAATGAAGTATTTTATTTTTGTGGCAACACTGATTTGAGAAAACCTTTGATTTCATTTATGAAAACAATGCCGATTTAATTTTAAATTAACGGCAGTTTTTAATCAAAAAACATGTTTTAACGAAATATTAAGTGTGCTATGTCAGAAGCCTGTTCAAAATCCTTTCATATGGTATCTCATTCGTCGTTCTGTATTTCGTATTTTCTGAGAAAAAGGGATGTTGACAGGAGAAATAATATATATGATTTAAATTGATATAAATCACGGAGGTGCACTTCAAGAGGCTTACTATTTAATATGTTGCACATAGCATTCATCGTTCATTTACAGGGACAAACACAATAATTCAGTTACAGATTCGGTCTATGATCAATAATTGCTGGAAGTACGTTTTCAATTGCGGTACGCGTTTTTAAATTTAACTAATTTTTTACATATTACTTAGTGTGTATAAATGCTATAGATCATATTGAGGACAGAACATAAAATATCGAATACATTTCGGTTTATTGACGGAAATTGCTGAATAGGAATTTTTAACTGTGCTATGCGTTTCCTAACTGAACTAAATTTTAGCATATTGTGTAGTATATATACGAATCTATAGATCATATACAGGGCTGTACAAAATAATTCGGATATTTTTCCGGCTATTGAAGGTAATTACTTAAATTGGGTTTTCAAATTTATTATACGTTTTCCAAATTGTTTACTTAGATACAAACTTTCCCCGTATGAAACGGTAAAGTTCAAGTTAAAACATTCTGGTAGTGTAGGAAAGTGTTTCATAATCTATGCCTGTCCCATGATTTTTTGTTCTTGTTGTTGTTATGGGAGCATTTGGACGTAATAACCATCTCCGTGGGCGCAACTCCTTCACGTAGACGTATATTTATGTTTGTGTGTGGTGCCATCGTACGAATATAACCAATCTTACATATGTATTCCATAATAGATGTTGGATGAATATTAGATTAATATTTATGAACATTTTCATGTACAAACGGTATGTAACAAAGCTTCTTTGCAAATATCAAATATACAAAAGTTAAGGACAATGTCCCAAAAATACTGTTTTTTTTTTTGTTTTGTTTTTTTAAGCGCAAGTACAGATTTTAATACTTTTTTTTACATATTTTATTTTTTTTAAAAAACGGCACAGACTGAGATTTTTTGTATCAAATTCAGTGATTATTATCCAATTAATACAAAATAAACACACATATAAACTTATAGAGGCTTCGTGAGCACCCGCGTACGCGTGGCCAGGGCCTAACTAATGCAGGGGCATGCGTGGAAGCTACCCTGTATTCCCTCCCCCATGAGAGAAATCAGAATTTTCCTTAAAAGGATGTCAAATAGTTAAAATTGACCAAACTTTTTTACATTTTCAAAGATTTAGGGAAGGAGTGTGGTCGGTCCTCCCCTTCCCCTCTCTGCTTCCCGAACTCCTCGCTCCCCCGCAAAAAACAAAACATAACAGAATGACCTATATCATTAAAAATCTAATGATTAAAATTTTATTGTAACAACTTAGTATTCCACGGTTTTCAAAAGAAATTCATTATTGACGTTTTCCTCGTAGCGAGACAAATTGAAATAATTAATAAGGAGCAATTGGGGGCCCTTTTCTTTTAGACATCTTATGACATATGTAGGTAAGCAAAGGGAAAGTTTACAAACTCATGTCAGCCAATCCATTATTATTATTTTTTTCAATTCCTACTATTAGCTCACACTCTCTATATATTTATATATCTTGTTCAAATTTTCAATCGTTAATAAAATATTTTCTATTCATCCTATCAAGTTCAAATAAATTTTTTTAAACTTCTACTGGATGACAATTGATGTTAATACAGTTTTTTCAAATATTAATTCATTAATTAAATTTAATTAATTAATTTTAATTTTATATTTCATTTCTGTTCAAAAGTATAGACTCACTCCATATTTATAGTCTCACCTTCACACGTAAAACGATAATGGGTCTGTTCACGGAAGAAGATCAGGCGGCTCGCGGGCGAAGGAGACTATAAATGTGGAATGAGTCTATACTTTTGAACAGAAATGAAGTATAAAACTAAAATTAAATAATAAAATTTAATTAATTAATTAATATTTGAAAAAAAAAAATGTGTTATCGTTAACTGTAACATCGCTATGGCACTTTATTGTGAAGTTTGGTAATTTTTGAAATTCAATATTTGAAAAACGGCATAATCATTAGATTTTAAATTTATATCAAGAAAAATACAATTTTTTTACCTTTCTAACGCAGTTTGTCTAGCAATTTTGTGAGAAATACTTTTCGAGCTATTGATTTTTGGTATTTTAGCTATTTATTTTTTATTTAATTTTTAATACATTTCAAAAATTTCTCTTATGTAAGATATTTTGCAGGATATAAATTTAGGAATAAATACCGTCAGTGGCGAAGCGTGTAGATCGCTGGAAAAAAATTTCTATTTGACCTAAGTAGGAATTGACTTAAAAAAAAAGTTTTTATATTACTTGTTTCTACTATTTTTGTAATAATTTTCCTACTAATATTTTTTCTTAAATGGTTGCGACTATCTTTCTCATGGGTGAAACAGATGTGATACACAGATGTGAGTAATACCTGGTAAGAAATAACGAATATAATAATTATAACTATTAATTAAAAATAATTTATAAAAAAAAATCTTTAAGGGTGTCCATTACTGGCACATCTATCCTATATTATATGTAAAAAATTTTATATTATATGTTCTGTAATCCATTTAGTTGGGTGCTCTGGTTTCTATAACAGTAAAAATAATTCCACTAAGATAAAACCAAGAAGAAGAAAAATCAGTAAAAAATAGTTTATCAAAAAATAATGCTGAGCATTTTACTTGAATGTGATTCATAATTGCTTAAATGCAGTTGTTCTACAAATAAATCGTTGAAAAAATGGTGAACTATGAAGAACGATTTTACTGTTATTTATGTAATGCCATTTTAAAACACCAGGCCATATTTGGAATCCTTAGACAATTTACAGTCTTTACTTTTGTACATTTTCAAAATTTCAGCTGAATGATTTCAGCTCTCGCCGCTTTGCATAAATTTTCTTCCATTGTTTTAGATGAAGAATTTTACCGAAACTTACTTAGAGGCTTTTGATTTTAATCCAACCAGTTCCCTAGTTTTAAATTTCACCTGACCGAGCAAGTTTCGCAGGATTTGATAGCCTATACTTTAATATGGATCTATTCTAGTGTTGTTTTTCATTACTAGCTTCAAAGTTTATGAGAAGTAAAATTATTTTTTTACACCTTTTGTCATTTTCGTTTATTTGTCACTAGCTGACTCTCCCGGCGTTGCCCGGGCCCGTGATAATAACCTTAATAAACCTCAAATCTGTATGATTTTACATTTTTAACCCGATTTTGTATGGATTCATATTTTTAAATGAAAGATTAGCGAAAAAATATTAATATTTAGTTGTGAAAGCGCTCGCAAGAAGACGTTTCCTTGTTTTTTTTTTTTTATCACGTAAGGTCGTTTCATAGTTTTTAAAAAAAAGTTTTTGTTGTCCAACCGCATTGGAATTTTTATCGGTTATAAATATAATGGTTTTGCAGCCAGTGTAAAAAATTCGTGAAAAAATATTGATATCTAGTTGTAAAATAAATATATTTTCTTCCCGCTTTTTTAGTTTATTCTAGAAGAAAATAGTGTAATTGAAATTTTTTCCGACTTCCGGTTTTCGACGGATTTACACGTTTTAGGGAACAGAGATTCCGAAAACATGTTTTTACAAAATGTCTGTCTGTCTATGTGTCCGTGTGTGTGTCCTCTTTGTGCCATCGAAAAGTGCATGAAGTTATGCCTAGAATTGAACCAAATTCCCTTTACATGTTTTTGGCTATGGCCAGCAGGTCCCACTTGAACTTGGGGATATTTCGATGAAAAGGGGCGCTGTGATAGCGATTTTTGTTCCATTTTCATTAACCTATCATTGAAAAGTGTATGAAGTTATGCAGAGAATTGAACCAAATTCTTTGTATATATTTTTGACTATGGCCTGCAGGTCCCAGTTGAATTTGGGGATATTCTGCCGGAAAGGGGCGCTTTGAAAGACATTTAAAAGTTTCAAATTCAGAATTATGTACAACAAAAATTAGAAATACTAAACGTTTTTTCCGTTAAATGTTCGGCCTTGATCCAAAGATTCCGGAGCTATTTTTGTTTTGCCTCTATCTTAAAAAATGTCTGAGAGTAATTTGAAATTTTGAAACAAGACAGCAGGATTCCTCCATAAAAGGCTTAATTTATGAGTTTTAGTGAACATGCTTTTTCGCAATTTTCTTTCATTGTTGTAACCATCGTTTCAACTCTTATTTCACTATATATTCATATTCGCCAACGTCAAATTCTCCCGAAGCTCGGCTATATTTGGCAACATTTGGCGAAATATTGCCAAATTTGGTGACAAAAATAAGTTGGCATAATGAAGGCAACTTCGCTATAGCTGACTAATTTGGCTAAATTCTGATTCAAATTCAATACTGACGAGAACTGTGAAAGAATCTTCTGTAATCGAGTTCCCGTATTTTAGCTTAGTGTTCCCAGTAAAATTAGATAAAATCTTAAAACCAAGGAATAGGGAGGCTACCTTTACCCACCGGTACAGGTCAGAAGGACTTTTTATAGTCGTGTTGTACATCGGCAGCCCGTGCAACGAAGGGTGCTTTGCATCCAGGCAAAACGACAATTCGCAAGCAGCTGTCGTAGAACAGAAAAACGAAAAATATTGATTTTATTGGCAATGTTATACCAATTTTTGAAGTATTAAAATATATGAGATAGAAGAAAGTTTCGGGATTGGCACATCCGACTAATTTTGTTTTCGGGCCGGGTTCTTTAACATAACATAACAGAAAAAAAAGAAGTTCTCATCGTCCAAACTATCTGAAATTTTAATCAGTTATAAATATAACTGTAGCCAAGCTCTAGCAGTAAAAACATGAGCCGAAGCCGTGCAATCCGAAACAACCCGCGTTTTGCCGTTTTCATCGAACATTTCTCAGATTTTGTTATTTTTTAAGTATTTCTACTCGTCTAAATGTCTACAGATTTTTGTAGATGTTTTGTGAATTAGTACCTCTAAAATTGTGCCCTGGTGGTGCGTTGGAGAAAAAGTCAATCGCTAAAACGGACTTTTTTGATTTTTTTTTTCAAAATGTTAACAACAATATTTTTTCGAACTGATTGCGACGTTTAAGACGTAAAAGTACACTGTTAAAAATTTGCAGCAAACTGTCCAGTCATTTGACCGTGTTTTGAAAAAATGGTTACATAACCGTAATTTAACTCTATTCTGAACATAATATGGAGAATAATATGGTCAGAATAGAGTTAAATTACAGTTAGGCAACGTTTTCTATAAAACCAGTCGAATGACTTGTCAGTTTGCTGCAAATTTTTAACATTGTACGAAATTTAAGAATATGTCTTCCTTTTTTTCCGTATCAAGAAACGACGAACCTCCGGCCGACGAACGTTACATATAGGTATATAGTAAAATGACTGTCGGCATGCGGCTAATACGAAAATACCAAAAATGATATTTAGTGTAGCCGGTGGGCATTCTTGGAAAATATACTAAATGTAAAATACAGTTCGCGAAATAATTATGGTCTCTCACAGTTTAAGCTGATATGTTATAATGGCAAAACAAAATTATGTGCTATTTCCTCCGTTGTAAAGTAAACATGCATACATCGGTGGCTGTATAAGTACTTGGGTATGTGCTGTGAAAGCTTTTCAGTGAAATCTAGATTTCAGTAGTGAAAAAAATATGGCCTTTCTCAATCGAAAGTGCATGTGTATATGTTACCGTGAAAGACCAAAATTGGAGAATGTCGACTTTCATCGGTGAATGTCAACAAACACCAAATACGTCGTGTGAAAGATCGAATATTTCATTACATTCTTGTACATTCGGACCCTCACCGGTGTATGCCGACAATCACAGATATGCTCTGGTGGAGGTCGAAAAGAGAGGAGCTTGAATCTCTTTCTCCCTTGCGGTAGCTAAAGCGGTAGCTAGCGTGAAGATGTGACGTCACGATCCGTACATTCAGGACCGGAGAGAAGTGTTACTGACCTGCGTGCGCAGCGCGATCATCGAGAAGGCCCTGAGCCGACAAAGAGGCGACTGGCTGTTTCCCGCCAAATCCTTTGTTCTGGTGGAGTCAGTCAGCTTTGTCAGTCTTATGCAAGGTTTGATGGTGAGAGCGTTTTCTTAATTTTTTTTCCGATACCCTAATTTATACAGAATGGATACTGCAGTGAATCGTGATCTTTTTCTTGAAAAGTTAAATGCATTAATTGCGGGTAAACGAGAAGACAATTGTTTTTATTTTTCTCAAGAAAAGTACTCTAAAATACTTTTTGAAGTGATTTCTGCTAAAACTAAGTGCAACACACCTTTGGATTACAGACGATTAAAACGTTTTGACGTTTTAAAAATTAATGATGAAGAGAAGTTAATTGTACCATTAAAACCAGGAGAAACGAATATACAGTATTATGTTACCAATGAGGAATTGTTCAGTATACTATATGAAACTCACACCAGAATAGGCCACGGAGGAAGAACACGTATGCTTAAACAGTTGCAAAATAAATACAAAAATATTACACATGAAGTTGTAATGTTGTATTTAAATTTATGCAAACAGTGTCAAATGAAACACAGTGCAGCTAAGAAAGGTAGTGTTGTGAAACCAATGATCAGTTCTGAGTTAAACTCAAGATCTCAAGTCGATCTGATAGATCTGCTGTCAAACAAAGATGGCGATTATAAGTTCATAATGGTGTATCAAGATCATTTAACTAAGTTTGTCCAGCTACGACCTTTGAAAACTAAGAGGGCGGAAGAAGTAGCGTATCACGTTCTTCCAATATTTTTAACATTTGGTGCTCCAGCAATATTGCAATCAGATAATGGTAGAGAATTCAGTAATCAAGTCATATCTGAAATATGCGCTATGTGGAAACATGTTAAGATAGTTCATGGAAAGCCTCGTCACAGTGAAACACAAGGCTCAGTTGAAAGGGCCAATCAGGATATACAGAATATGCTAACTGCGTGGATGAACGATAACGATACAAATAAATGGTCAGAAGGTTTACCCTTTGTTCAATTTGCAAAGAACACTACATACCATGAAGGAATACGCCAAAGTCCTTATGAAGCCATGTTTGGCATTAAAGCGAAAAGAGGCATAGCATCGTCTTTTTTGCCTAGCGAACAAATCGCAAATATCGAAACAGAAGAACAACTTGAAGAAATTGCCAATACTTTTGAAACCGAAGAACAGCTTGAAGAAACTGGTAATACTTCTGAAAAAAATTTGAGCGGTGGTCATACCGAAAACCATATTCCAAAGAAAAATATTGAAGAGGACTTGCAATCTACCACCTCTTCACATCAAGTTCTGACTGAAAAATACGAGTTAATTTCAATAAAAGGAGCGGCCGCGAAAGAGAATCTTCTACTGCAAGCAACAAAAATGTTACGAACCTCACAAAAACAATTTCCTCCTGCTCAAATTGGTGATACTGTACGAATACAAGTCCCTGATGTCGACCGTGGTCGTACAGGTAACCGAAATGTGTTAGCGGTTGTTGTTGGAATAGAAGACTCCGACTTCTATAAACTTGCAAATGAAAATGGTACCCTCAAGCAGCTTTACACACGTAATCAGTTCGTAATTTGTAAAGAAAAGCTACTTTCCATAGATGAGATTTATTTTAAAGAAATTTCGCTGAGAGAAGCAGCTGCAGCTAATTCGAGAAGCAGTGGGCAAGGCTATACACGCTGTTATTGCAAAAGGACGTGTTCCACAAATAAATGCAGTTGTAAAAGCAAGGGTCTCTTGGGCAATTCAAAGTGTCATAATAGTTTAAGTTGTTGCAATAAATAAGATTTGAATCACATAATATAGTAAGTTTTTTATTACTATTATTTTATTTTCTCATTTTGAATGTACTGTATAATTAAGTAAGTTTTTAACTTCTATTATTTTCCTTTCCCATTTTGAATGTACTGTGTGTTTTAAGTTCTTAGTCATTCCGTAATCATAGGCGAAAAATTTATCGCGACTGAATTATGGAGTAAAAAATATAAATCTCGGACATGTTCAACATTCACCATTAGTGCATGCTGAATGTCGACATTTACCGGTGTAAGTCAGAAATAAGGGTATTTAGCAAATATTTCGGACATACACCAAGCGACTATGTGTTTGTTGACATTCATCGGTGAAAGTCGACATTCTCCAGATTTCGGTGTTTCACCGTAACATATACATGTCGTTTAGCAGTAACATTTTTTTTAGGTAGATTTCGTAAGAAATACTACCTATTACATTCTCACCTAAGTTGGAAGTTTTGAAAAATTTTTGCAGATCTACGTCGATCATGACTCCCAAAACCCAAAACCACCCCCAGTTCAAAACTTTATATATATATATATATATGTCACTTTTTTATGGACACGATAACTGCAATAATTCTGCACAGATCTCTTCGAAACTGATACATAAAATGAAGGGGAATAAAATCTCGGTCAAGTTCGTTAATGGGTGGTCTAAACTACCGCATCATGGCAAAAAGGTCATTTCTTCCGCAATTCCCAACAAACAGGCGCCACACGATCTGCGTCTTCGAAATCTACCTGTGCCTGTAGGCCGAGCCGTCAGGGATTTTTTAATTTGTGACAACAGTTTAAATATAAAATTCACTAAAGAATTTGTTTAAAGTGTTAGATTAAAAAAATAATTAATATGCCATTTGGCTCATGACTCTCTGATATCAAACGGGGTAAAATTGATGTTTTAAGAGCACAAACGAATATGAATCCTACAGATATTGCCCGAGCTACTAACAGAAGTTCAAAAGTCGTCCTAAATTACCTTAAAGATCCATCAGGGTATGGAAAGAAGAATAGCAAGGGTACACTGTTAAAAATTTGCAGCAAAATGTGCAGTCATTTGACCGTTTTTATAGAAAACGAATACATAACCGTAATTTAGCGCTTTTGTGACCTTATTATTCCCCATATTATGGTAAGTATAGAGTTAATTTACAGTTATGTAACAGTTTTTTACAAAAACGGCCAAATGACTGGACAGTTTGCTGCAAATTTTTAACAGTGTAGACTACCTCAGTTATGAATAATGAAGTCCGTCTTCTGAGGCGCAAAGCATCAAATAAAATTTAAACAGATTGAGAATTACCAGATGAATTAAATTTGCCAATTACTGTTCGTCGAACACAACATTTGCTGAATGAATTTGGACTTAGCTCGAGGAAACTCCAGAAAAGACTGATGCTGTCTTTAATTCATAAGGCAAATCGGAAAGCATTCGCACGCAGCCATATGAGTTGGAGCACTGAATGGCGAAAAGTTATTTTCTCTGATGAGGAAAAGTTTAATCTGTATGGTGCATAAGGTATGCACAGCTATTGGAAGGAAAATAAAAAAAGAACCATTAGTGTTTTCCACTAGACAACAAAGAAAGAGTTCGATAATGATATGGGGGCACAATAGTATGGAAAAAGAAAAGCAATATTGAATTCCTACATGTAAAAATGAACAGTTCTGATTACCTGACCATGCTAAGTAAGCAGTTTCTTCGAAATTGACTTCAAATGGCCGGTAGAAATTGGTTGTTTCAACAGGACAACAGTAAAATCCATGTGCCAAAGAGGTCCAAGGATTGGTTCAAGTAGAAAAAAATTAAGCTGCTAGAAACCTTGGCCAGCCAAATCGTCTGATTTGAATATAATAGAGAATGTTTGGTACATAACAACAAGAAAAGTGTATGGAAATGGCACCCATTTTATGTCCAAGAACAATTTCAAAACAACTATTCTTGAAGCATGGAACTCTATTATTGATATGAAATTATATTCAAGACATATATGAAAGCTTGTCAAGTTGAATGGAAATTTGCTGCAATGCTATTTCTTGTTTGAATAATTAATATAGGGGACTTTAAGGTAAAGGAGGCCATAATTATTTCGCAATTTATGTATCACTTAAACATGTACGAAGCCTGTATGAGTCTATTTTTTGAACATACGAGATTTAAATGTTCATTGTACATAATGTATTGTATAATCTTTTATATTCCATTATGCTTTTATTAAATCGCAACTGCATTTTTTGTGCTTGCTTAAAATTAGCAAAAGAGCCATAATTATTTCGCGTACCATATGTATCCGAATTTTCAATTAAAACTATTTTCGCCTACGCTGTACACCGGGCAGCATATCAGGCATTTTTAACCCAGGTAGCCCGGGTTGTATTACCTGTAATTAATAACAGGAAAACAAAAATTTCGTATTTCTAGTCGATTTTTGCTCATTTCAAAGTCTACCGTACCCTTAACAGAACAACTGTCAAAATTGCTGTTCCATTAAGTGACATATATAACTTATAAAATTTCTCTTCATTTAAATTATAAAATCAGTTCTTAACAATATTCAATGAACATATTCCAAAAAAATCTAAATTTAATTTAAAGTGGTTGTTTAATTTAAAATTGACTTTAGTTCACTTTTACATATATATTAAAATTTCTTGGCAGCTTATCCTTTCTAACGGAAATAAACAGGCGAAAAGAAGTTAGTAATATTTCCACCTGTGTTTGAAAAATGGACTGTAAATTATCTTACAGTTTAATACTTTTAAAATATATTTCATTACAAAAAAAGTCAAAATTTGATTAGATGAATTAGGTGAACATTTATTTGTGAAATAGGTGAGTGTTTATATATTTGTTGGATAATATTTGTATTTATATATTAAGTTAATATTTATATGTATTTTAAAGAAAGAATTTTTGTTTTAAAAAGTATTCTTACTCCTAGAATATATTTCAAAAGAAATGAAATTTAGATTTAATTCCTTTTACCCTTTTATTATGGGTTTCCTCTATCAAATACAATGCATGAGCTAATTATTTTTTGAAAAAGAATAAAAAATTGAAAGTAGAAAATGAGCTTTAAAGAAATTTGAAAAATTCAAAAGAAGGCTCGTAGCTCACTTGAATTTGTAAATTCCACTACAAATTTTCAAGGGAAAAACTTTAGAAAAATCAGGGAGTTTTTTCCTTTCTTTGCATTTTTTAACCCTTAAAGTTTCTAGAATATGCCCTTAAAATCGTTTTCTGTTCCACTCAACATTTTAAGTCAGCCAGAATAACGGACCGATGTCACGGCTGATAAATGACAGATAACAAACTTTAAACGTCTTTTTCTTGAAACAAATTTTCTTTTATGAATTGATATAGGTTTTCACACTTGAACCGTTCAAGTTATCAATGTTTTTTTCTTTTTAATTAAACTCCAATTTTTTATTGGAAGACAAACTTAAAAAAAAATTTAAAAATATATTAATTTCGATTTTTAAAGTTTCGAAAATAAAAAATTAGTGCCAAAAATTTATCTCAAACTTGAAACAGTCACCATTTTGTAAAGTTTAAATTTATTTTGTCACTTTTAGGTTAGGTCTCCAACTAATTTAGTATATCTTTACAATCTAATTTAGAATCCAGAATTTTGAATCTTGAATCCATGCGAATTTTTCGTTTCCGATGATTTTTAAAAGCGCAATCAATCAAACCGATTTACTTTGCGAGCATGGACAGTGAACTTTGGAACATAGCAACATTTTTATATGAAAATATTTATACACATAGGCGGAACTACAATAAATTTCACGTCAAAAATCCTTTTTTTTTTCTATGTGCTGTATGATTTAAACGGAAAAGAAAAAAATTGAAAATGTTTTAAAAATCGAGTAGTACCTTGAGAACCTCTCCTTAACTATTAAACGGATGTTTACAATTATACAGCATTTTGGTTTTCAGTTATACGGCTCTTGTTCTAATTAATTAAGAAAAAGTGTTTGCTAATTATCTACCCTATTAAAATCCGTGCGCGTATCAATCTAACTTCAAAAACTTTGAAACCACAAGGCGCAGGGCTACGAAATTTGGCACACGAGTTGCTGATATGGGGCCCATGAATGATTGGGGCAAACAATTCGAAAATTTTTAATAATCTTTTTTATTTTATGTTTTTGACGAATTTTTGCATTTTTTTATATGTTTAACCTGTAATCGCGTGTGTTCTAACCAGTTCTAAATGTGTGTTTACTGCAATGTGATATATACATATTTCGTACGCCATGCTGCAATACTAAGAAGCTGTAGCGGGTATTACGATAATTCTTTTACCTCGCATGCAAATAATTAGAGATTATTTAGTTGCACTTAATTATTACCTTTTTTAAAAAAATAAAGAAAAACATTTTATCACAAACATCAACAAAACTTTTTATTATATTTATTCTCTTACTAGCTTACCCGCCCGGCGTTGCCCGTGCCAACACAACCTTAAATGTACCTGAAATCAGTGTTGAACATTTTTTTATTATTAAACAAATCTAATGTTGGGGGCCCCACTACCTTAGACAACAAACACTGGGCGTGCCATACACACTCCCATATATTACTGTAAGTCGAGTCGAAAGAGCCATACCCCTTCATGATCCAGCCCATAGAACCAGAGATAGAAAAGCACCCCTGGTGGTGAAAATCGAAAAGCTCTATCTATGTAGAGTCGAATGAGCCATACCCCGTCGTGATCCAGCCTATAGAACCAGATATAGGAAAGCACCCCTTG
The DNA here is from genome assembly GCA_963931845.1 of Maratus michaelseni. Taxonomy (NCBI): domain Eukaryota; kingdom Metazoa; phylum Arthropoda; class Arachnida; order Araneae; family Salticidae; genus Maratus; species Maratus michaelseni. The sequence continues at coordinate 177,812,758 of OZ007592.1, read as the reverse complement.
TGGTGAAAATCCGAACTAAAATCAGTCAGCTCTATCGATGTCAAGTGGAAAGAGCCATACCCCATTGTGATCCAGCCCATAGAAACAGAGATAGGAAAGCACCCCTTGGTGGTGAAATTCAGAACTAAAATAGGTAAGCTCTATTGATGTTGTGTCGAATGAGCCAAACCGTGTCGTGATGTGACCCATAGAACCCGAGTTAGCTGCAAAATCCTTTAGTTACACCTTCCACCGCCAGGGAGCACAATATGTTCTATACGAACATAACTGAATTCATTAAGGTTATCGATGTCGAGTCGAATGAGGCATACCCCGTCATGATCCCGCCCATAGAACCAAAGATACGAAAGCGTCCCCCTGTGGTGAAAATCCAAACTAAAATCAGTAAGCTCTTTTGATGTCGGGTGGAAAGAGCCATACCCCGTTGTGATCCATCCCATAGAAACAGAGATAGCAAAGCACCCCCTGGTGGTGAGAGGAAGTTGATGTAGAATAAATGTGATATTTAATAAAAAGTCGTTCCCACCCCACCCCCTTTATCTCGCCATTTTCGCTAATTATTACAAATATACAAATGTTTCTTAATTACATCTAATGTCCCGATCTGATAATGGGGTTTCCCTATCTACCTATCCTAATCCGCTTTTCCCTATCATAATAGAAAAAAGCATATTTTATCAAAGAATCGCTGGCAAACGCAAATTTCGTCAAAGGTTCGCAAGAAAAACACGAATTTTATCAAATAATCGCTGAAAAAACATGAATTTCGTAAAAGGATCGCTAAAAAAACATGAATCTCGTCAAAAGGCAACAGAGAAAACACGAATATTGTCAAACGATCATTAAAAAAGCAAATTTCATCAAAGGATTGCGGAGAAAATGCAAATTTTGCCAAAGGATCACAGGAAAAATGTGAATTTCGTCAAAGGATCGCTGAAAAAAAAAAAAAACACGAATTACGTCGTAGGATCACTGAAAAAACATGAATCTCGACATAAGTATGTGGAAAAACACGAATTTCGTTAAAGGATCACAAAAAAAGCAAATTTCGTCAAATGATTGCAGGAAAAACTTGAATTTCATCGAAGGATCGCAGAAAAAATACGAAATTCGTCAAAGGATTGTGGAAAAAATGCAGATTTTGTGAAAGGTTCACAGAAAAAACTTTCGTGAAAGGGTCGCGGGAAAAATGCAACTGTCTTTATTAAAAACAGCACACACACAAACCTCTACACAAACAAACCTATTCTGTCTTCCACAATTTAATTTGTAAATATGAAGTTAAAAAAAAAAAAAAAATCCCTGTTTTCTCACATATTATGAGTTTTATCAGCAAGTTAAAACATTAAGTAAATATGAATGATTTGCGGAGCTGTTTCTATCAAAAATTCAATCACATCGCCCAAAAACCCTCAACAAAAATAATTATAAAGGTTGCGATGACAACATAAATTTGCATGTCCGTTCTTGGGCGATTCTTATAAAACACAAAATTTGTCACAAATGGTGATTTTTTTACAACATGCTTACAAATTAAAATGGTTTATAATTATTTAAAAAAAAACTCGGCCAGAAATAACATTGATTTTACATTTTTAAAGACTTACTCTTTATAATTATTTTGAAACAGCTCCGCAAATCATTCATATTTATTTATTGTTTTACTTTCTGATGAAACTCATAATGTGAGAAAACGGAAAATCACAAAATTGATCAATCAATAGTTGAAAAAAATCTCAAAAATCATCAAATGGTCTCGGGGGGTGGGGGGGAATGCAAATATCGGCAAATAGCTTTAAAAAAAATCACAATTTGTCAAATGATTTGGGGGAGGGGGGGGTAATTGTGAAATGTACCAAATGGTTTTGAAAATAATCAAACGACAGCAGGGGTAAAAAATCTTTATTCAATCAATCATCACAATTGGCGAGTGTGACTATTAAGATGGCCAGTGGTGGCAAAACAGTCAATCGACAAATTTTTAGTATTACTTGCAGATTGGTGAGTGCTAATTTTGTCCTATATGTGAGTGATTCTTATGAAACTCATGTCACAAAATGCACATCATAAATATTTCACGGACTGGGAATTTATAATCAGTTCATCAAAACAATTTAATAATTACCGTCAAATCTCGTTAATCTGCCCCCCTAAATGCGACGGAAAATCGTAAAATAACCAGGGGGGGGGCGCTTGCACGGTATTAGAATTGTATTACATGATATTTATGGATGGTGGTGGTGGTTGGATGCTACCGGCCGATCGTCGCAAAGTATGCATTCTATAAAGTGACAAAAGAAACAAATTTGAAAAAAAAAATTCCGTTCTCAGGTGATTAAGATTTAATAATTATTTACTGAATGTTTTCATTTTATTCAAAGTAAAGTTCAAAAAAAACATTAGATTCTTGGACGACTAAAAAAGTTCTTAAATCATAAACATCACTCAAAAACGCCCCAACAAAAAAATCATGAATATATAGAAACAGCTCAGAAAATCTGTTTCATTAAGAATATTTTTCTTGGGCGACTAAAAAAGTTCTTAAATGAAACTTCTTAAATGGAGTTAAAAATGGTTCTTAAATGGAGTTCAATAACAAATCTTAATGAGAACATACATCTTAACAATTTATCGCATGTTATGAATTCACCAATCTCGGGAACTAAAAATGTAGTCCAAAACAATTACAGGAAAAAAATTGTAAACAATAAATTACTCAAAAATTTAATGTAAATTGTTTGTTTCCATCAAAAATATTTAATTTGTAAGTATGAGGTAAAAAAAAAATCACAATGGATTCCTAACCGCCCAAGAACTCAAATTATTTACTGAATATTTTCATACTAAAAATGCTAAAAAAATGAAACAAACTAACTAAAAATACAGTCAAAAACAGTTTTTAAAAATATTATAAGCGTTGCACAAATTATTTACTGAATATTTTCATACTAAAAATGTTAAAAAATGAAACAAACTAACTAAAAATACAGTCAAGAATAGTTTTTTTAAATATTATAAGCGTTGCAGATACATGAAGATATACTTTCTGTTCAGTGAAGTGTAAGATGAAATAGGCCTAAACCCCAGTGACAAAACTAACTATCGGGAACTTAATATGATATATATTGCATATTTCAAACTATTTTTGAAATATTATTAGCGTTGCAGACACACGAAGATAGTTCTGTCACTGGGTTTAGGCCAATTTCATCTTACACTTCACTGAACAGAAAGTAAATAAAAGGTCGCTGGTAGCTAGATCCATAGAGTAATGGAATATCTTTAATCTGTGGCTAGATCCTGGATGCTGCACCTGCTCTCATTGGCTGGCTGCTTCGTTGCCACGGATGGTGTTGCCGAGGCATTTTCATGGGAGGAGCTTGAAATAGCCTCGAACCCAAAATTCCATATACACGTTTTAATATTTTTTTTTTTTTAAATCTAAATTAAAATTTAAAAATCCGACCGTGAGGTATACTGTCCGGTGATAACATCTACACATGACAAAAATTTCTGAGTCCTAGGTGGTATAATTACGGAGAAATCCGCGGGCAGGCAGACAGACACTTACTCTTTTATAGAGATAGAGATTTCAAAGATATAGTTTTATCGTTTGCTGCCATAGCAACATGATAAATTAAATTTCATTTAAAAAAATGCACAGTAGTAGAAAAATATTTTTTTACATATTACATAGATACATTTGGTTGTACTGGTTTTTATTTTTAATTTTGGTTTTATAATTAAATTCATGAACTCCCGTGCGTAGAACGGGTTAAACAGTTAGTTCTTCGTTTATTTTTCTTTTCTTTTATTTTGTAAAAGAATTCTTTGCCCTGCGGTACGAAAGTTATAATATCGGGTTTTTAGGAGTATACTTATATAGTGAAAAGAAAACAATGGAGGTAAAATAAAAGAGGTAATATTTACAAATTAAATGAATAAATAAATAAAAATATTGATTATTAAAAATATAAATGAAATTTATAATTGAGGAATGAAAAGACTGGCAATTGTCATCAAGAATAACGTGTACTATGAATATAAAATAAATAACATTATCAATGCTTATAAATGTAAGTTTAATTAACTAAAATAAGAAAAAAGGTGATAGATCAACACATAATATAAAAATTAATGCTTTTACCAAAAATTGTAAACATAAATGAAATTGTCAAATCTAAGAAATAACAGATGCTGGTTATACAAAAGCATGAAGTAGATGTGCCTAATTTCCTAAAGCGATTTAGTATTGGATTATAGAGTAGAATTAGATTGGATTAGATTTTCGTATTGAGCTAGAATTAGAGTGGATATTGAACTACTACAGTAGTATCAGATTAGATTTGGATAGAATTCCACAATGTGCTTCGAAGTTTATGAATATTTAAGTGAGAAACAGAACTTTCGAACGTTAAACCCTCGTGGATTAAAATCCATGTAACTAAACACCATTAAGCGTTCATCAAAATATGAATAATTAAAAAGAATGCATGTAATAGGTAATTGTAACTGCACTTCATTAATTTAACACATTCTAATTGATAAATAATTAGCACGAGTAGTAACTTTCCAACGGAGTGAAAAGTGTCCAGGCCAAAGAACGTTTGGTTTAAGCAGCAATACTCTGCCAACTAGGCTATCTTGGACAAATTTGGCAGACACAATTTACTCAGACAACCTTTTTGATCAGGACATCTGGTTTGTTATCTGAAACAGCTCAATAGAACAAATCGGATGTAATGGATCTCCAATAAATCGCTGGTAATGGAACTCTAAGAAAACGTTAGATACGTAATCACACTTCATTAATTTAACACAATTATTCTACAAATAATATATAAAAATTAATTGTTAACTTTAAATTAAAGTGTAATTACTGCTTAAAGTGATAAAAACATAACACATAAGGCTTAAAAATACCTTTTAATATATAGATGACATATGTTTCATTCGCTCTCACGGCGACTTCTTCGAGATCTGAATGATAAATAAACTATTTTCGCAAAGTTTTTAAAAGTGGAAAACACAAATCAAGAGATCAATTAGTCTAATTGGTAAATAAATCACACGAGTTGTAATTTTCTATTAGAATAATTGTACTAAATTAATAAAATGTATTAACGTATCCAACGTTTTCTTGGAATTCCATTACCTGCAATTTATTCTGTTGATCTGTTTCAGATAACAGAACAGATTTTATTATCAAAAAGGTTGGCTGAGTGAATTGTGTCAGCCGATTTGTCCAGGATAGCTCAGTTGGCAGACCATTGGCAGTTAAAGTCAGAGGTCCCTGGTTCAAATATTGGCCTGGACACTTTTTCACTCAGTTAAAAAATTACAGCTCGTGAGATAATTGTAAAACTAAAGCTAAACATATTATTTGTCAGAATAGTTAGAAACCTTCATTAAATAAAGTTTAACTTCTGGAAATTGCAAGATTAGACTGGTTGAAAATGCGATATATAAAGTATGGCATTTTGTCTTTAGAAAATAAGACTTTTTTCCCCCCTATCTTTTTCTCCCGTATATATATATATATATATATATATATATATATATATAACGGTAGTGTATATATAATAATAAATGAAAAGATGGAAGAGATTACCAAATAAGAAAGAAATATACGAAATTTTCTGACACGCTACAACTCTTTTTTTTTTTTTTTTTTAATATTTTCACGGTAAACCAAATTTCTCGAGAAAAACAGTTTAAAATGTGCCTGAGAAAATAAATTAAAACAAAACAATAATTAAGTAGGATATAAGTTTTCAGTTTTTAAAACTGCGAAACTTAAACACACAGTTTTTTATTAATAAAATATATTGACTACATTAAAAGAACAACGGTATATAAGCCGTATATTTTTACCTAGTGATTTCATAAAAAAGTTAAATGTTCTCCTTAAAATCTGTATTATTATTATTATTATTTATAGTTGAACATACAATCTTCAGGTTTGTGTAAGTTTTAAGGTTAAAAAACAAGAGTAAGTTATGCAAATAGCCCTTTACCGTGAACTTGTTTACTTCTTTTTTAGACATTTCGACGTTTTTACGAAATTTTATTACATGTTTCAGTTAGAGGAACTCCATGAACCAAAATAACGTTACCTCATATTTAATAGCAAATTGTTTAATCTTTTGAATAACGGTAAAGTTATTTTGGTTCATTAAGTCCTTCAGTCTATACTAATAAAAGAAAAGTCGTTGTCCGTGAGTGTGTTAGTTGGCGATGGCTAGGAAAATCTACCGTGCGTAGAAGTATGAAAATTTGGATGAGGATAGTTCAAAAGGCAGGTCAAAATGCACCTGAGGTTAAGATTTTTTATTTTTTGTTAATTGACCAATATATTAATTAACAACTATAATGAATATCGTAAAATTGCGCACTGCCGCTTATCGCAGCGAATTCCGAAGTTTTCCGCAGTTCCGCGGAAGAAAACAGAGGACAAAAACGCTCTTTTTTTTTCATGTCTTTCCAAGCGCGCATCGACTTAACTATTCGAAATACGAAAGAACAAAAAACTACCAAACTATACCTACTTAATTTTTCCTTATTAACGGTGCAGTCCGTTTAAAACAATATTAAAAGTTACCATTAAAAAAAATTCGTATCAAAATGCTTTTGTCTTGTTTTTTTTTCCTCATTTTTTCGGCTTAACTATTTGAAATACTAAAAAAACAAAAAATGCCAAATTATATCTACGTACATTTTCCTTTCTAATAGTACAATTCATTAAAAATATATTAATATCAACATTTTTAAAAAATCCAAAAGACGTTTCCTTTTTTTTTTTTTTGTTTTTTTTGTTTTAATTTATATTACTCCTTTAAAAAAATTCTTTTCCTAAAGTCATTTTTGCGATTTTTGTTTTTTCTACAATATTTAAAAAATTGCATCTTCTTTGGTGATTAAAATACGAAAAAACAAAAAATATCCACTTAATTAGTACACATTTTCCTTTATAACAACGTCTTCGGTAAGGAAAAAAAACCTTTAATATTAACTCTTTCAAAAGAATTCTTTTCTGTAACTCACTTCGGAATTTCGCCAGACTTTGTTCTTTGACAAAGAAAATAAATTTTTTCTCAGCACACAATTCAAGTGTTCTGAGGCTTAATATTGGAAGTAACAATCACTTAAAAATATAATATCATTCGAATTCGAGGGTGAACGCTGCCGAAGGCATCGGGAATGGGGGGATGAGTGGGGGGGCATTAGGTTCGTTTGGAAAGATTTTCGTTTAAAAATATACATTCTTTCAACACTGATTTTAGGTATATTTGAGGTTATTATCAGGTTATTATCACGGTTATTGAGGTTATTATCACGCCAATTTTTCGTTTAAAATTATAAAATCAAAACAGACCGAAGCGTGTGTAGCACTCTCGGTGTACGAAGGGTGTATGCTACCGAAGGCAATGGGGCCTCTAACATTATAGGTTACTTGGAACGATTTTCGTTTAAAATTCTAATTAAAACAGACCAGAGCGTGCGAAGCACGCCCATTATACGTTGCCGAAAGCAGTGGGGCCTCCAACCGTATGTTCGGTTGGATAGATTTCCATTTAAAAATATAAAATCATACAAATTCGAGGGTGTACAATGCCAAAGGCAGTAAGGCTCCTAACATTAGGTTCATTTGGACAGATTTTTGTTTAAAAATATAAAATCCTGCTACACGATTTTAGGTATATTTAAGGTTATCACGGGCTCCAATAACGCTCTGCGGGTCAGATAATGCAAATAAAGCGAAATCTTTGTGGGAGTTTCATTGATGTCCATGTCTGTTTACCTTCAAATAAAGTAATTTTCTTTTCAGAGTATAAATACGGCCTATAAAATTTGATTGTACGATAGATACCAAGCTTGACGAACCTGCCGTTATCGCGAAGTTCATGGCTGATCTAAAACTTATATAAGCGTACATCATCGAGTTCTTTAATGTGGGTTGCTATAAGGAGAAGACAGTTCACGTCAGGACCGGAAAACTGACGTCTAGCAAACTGTCCGTCTTAATGCTTACTACTGTACAAAAGAACTCAACCTAAATGGTCAATCTACGATCTGATTGTCGACGATTAACACGTCTGCAATACGATTGGTCTACGCCGTCATGACGATTCCTGCAATAATCGCTAACGCAAAAAATTATATTTAAATTTAAGCAGATAGATTGGAGTTGTAGCAACCAGCAGGTAGATTGGTTGACAGAAGTGTTTGCTTGTAAACATGTCTATTTCTTATAGTTTGGGGGAAAAGCTACATATATAAATGTGGACATATGTCGTTAATCTGATAAATAAAGGTACTCTAGCTCTCAAGAGAAAGATACTCTAACTTAAAAAAAAGAACAGTTTTTTCTATAAAAAGTAAAAATATTTTTAAAATTACGATATTTTTATTATTTATCAATGTGTGTATCTATGTATATATCAAGGAAAAATAATGTCATGTTACACGACCGATATACCAAAAAAAGCCTTTTTTTACCCTTCTGCCTTTTTCACTTATTTATCTGTGTACCTTAAATTAAAATAACACTTTAATTAGTTGTTTTTCTTACAGATGAAAGAAAATGATTTAGAAAAGAAATGAAGAACATAAAACAGATTGCACACGTTTTTTGAATTATGTATTAACTCGATAAATGAAAAAATGGATTTATTTTATGGATAAAATGAACTGAAAACCATCAGGAAACGTTATGGAATAATTTTTGCCGAATAACTTTCCTTTTTGATAAAAAGAAAGAAGATCTTTGCCTTAAATAAATTTGTGAAGAGACGCAATATGAGTGGGAAATGTATTTTATAGAAACAATCCAATGTAAAACCGCAATAAATATCGTATAATAAATAATAAAAACGTTTATTGTTAACATTTTTAAACGAAGTTGGAATCTGTTTATAACTTCTAATTTTCTGTGTGTCTATCCATCGCGTTTACCTTTAATAAAGATCCCCAGATAATCATGAAATGAAAGTATCTCGTAATGCAGACTTCGAAATGTTTCTTATTAAAAATTCCTTGTGCAGCACATTTTATTTTATACATGCACCCCTCCCCCCCCCCCCCGAAAAAAAAAATCTTTCCTTCTCCAACACATACTGAGAGAGAGAGTATGCTTTTATCTTTGGGCGATTATTATTTTAGAGTACATTTAAATGGTTTTTTTAAGATTAAAAAAAAGTAGTATACTATTCTATACATCTCTATCATCAGCTGTTTAAGAGATAATCGCCATAACCTATATTTTGAATCATTCGAAAAATCATCTTATTTTTGTGCTTACATCTTATAAGGGGCATAAGATGCATAAGATGTAAAGCACAAAAATAAGATGATTTTCAAGTGATTCAAAATATAGAATATGGCGAATGCCTCTTAAACAGTTGATCATATAAAATTTTATAAGAACTGTCGTATACATAACATCATAAACATGTCGCTCGCCCAGCCATAGGCGAATTGGGCAGCGCATGTGATTATTATTGTATATAATCTTAATATTGTGAAATATTGTATATAGCTTTACATTCAATTTAATTTCGTCATCGGAACTAAGTCCAACCGTTTACCTCTCAGACTCTCTTGGGGGTCTGGCGAGGTCGGATTGGGGGGGGGGGGTCTTCCTTTCCTCGTTACTTCCTGGGTCCGGTCTTCTGACTGTGATCCAGCAAGTGGCAGAATTTTTTTTTTCCTCTCGTGGACTTTTTGAGCCCATACCTCACCGTTGGCTGTCCACGAGTGGGTGATTTCTGTTAATTTCTGTCCCCTTATAACATCCATATATTATATATACATACATGTAACTATTTTCAATAGATATTGCAATCTTTTTTTCAGCAAATGAAAGTAAAAGAAAGTAATGAGAAATGTTCCATTAAAACAAATTCACAACACAACATTTGCTTCCCACCCCCTTCATAGTCATAGTGCTTTTATCATAAAAGACACGATCTTTTTTTTCGCTATGGAAAACAATAAGCAAATTTCGTGGTTAATAAATAAATAACGGAGAGGGGAGAGACTGTGAAAAAAGAAATTATACGTGACCGAATTAAGTTTATACTTGGAAAATTTTCTCATCAACTTAGCCTCTTAGTGTCCAACTTTATTTAACACGTTACATTTTCAAAGCCTCATTCTCGAAAATAATGAAAATGAAATAAGCACTCAGTTTGAATTTAAAAATTTCAGGCCCAATTAAAATTCAAGAAATAAGGGTTATTAAACAGCCTTTTGGGAATACTGTTGCAATTTCTCTCGAACAGTCTGATGAAATACAAGGAAGGATTGTCTTACCCAAGTAAACCATAAACGTAAACGTAAGTGGACTGCACATAAAAGAAAGCGTCAATTAATGATATTCCCTGTGGTCCCTGGAGAGTAACGTGTGCGTGTTAAGAATAGTAAGCCACAAATCAATTTTAACACGTTATATCAGCACGCATGCAGTAGGCTTATTCAAACTCTACTCAAAGAATTGAAGCTTTGTCATGCTAAACAAATTTTATAGCGTACTTAAGTTTAAATACGGTAATTTTCAAACAGTAAATATATTGTGGCATATCCACTTCTCCTTAAAATTGCTTGACAGGGCGTAAAAACGAAATACTGTGAAGAACAGTATACTTGATATTATCGGTTGACGTGTAGAATTTGAAATAAAAACAATCTGTTCTAATTAAGTACACTTATATTCAGAGACAAAATATTTAGAGATAACTATTTTTCATTAAAATGACTGAATCATTTTGAGCAACTATAGAAAGATCAAAATGGCTAATATAAATTAATGCGTCGAAACTGTTTTAAACAGCATTTCGCGGCACTTGGCCGCATGTAAAGAAAAGTACATCTTACGGCATGGGAATCCGACCATCCGAGTAGAGCTCCCTTCTTGAAAGGTCCTCTCCCATCACGCAAAAACAGCCTCTCGCTAACGTTAATTCTATGGAGCACTTATTTTTTAATATCTCGTTTGCATTTCAATATTTTTAAACTTTTTTTTTTCATTGGATAGCTGAGAGCGATCTCTATTCCCGCTGTTAATTACTTTTTCGATTTTCTTTGCGAATTTTTAAAATCTCAATAAAGGGGACCGGGGGGGGAGGACATCTAATGCTCGACAGACTTGGTTCATAGTCTGAGCAGTAAAGTAAAGATTATTACGCGCGAAAAGTATTTGCTGTCCAGAATTGCGTCATATTTAAAACGTAATGTGCATTTCCATGCGTTGAAGTATTTTTTAATTATACATAGATCTGGAGAAAATTATGTTAAGATTAACAAGAAACGTTTATTTTTATCATAATTTCGATTTTTAAAATTACTTGAAACTTTTATTTATTTTATTTTTTGACATAATTAATGAATGTATTTCACATAAACCGATTATTTCATTTCTATTGCCATACTTTTAAAAGAAACTGAATAAGAGTAAAAATATTTTGATATCGATACATTAATTTTCAATATTTAAACTATAGATTTTATGTGTGATTTTTAGCTTTGGCGTGCTTACATTCCATTTCATTGTGCGAAAAAAGGAAATTTCTTGATAATATTCTGTAAGTGCTCGAAAGTTCATATTTTATAGGTAATCGTTAGACCTTTTATTGGAAACACGTAAACTTAATGGTCTCAAGTCACAAAACAAGATTTTTCTCTGCATTTTCAATTATTATTACTATACTCAAGCGGTTAAAAAACAATGTTTCTTTTAACTGAATATATTTGTTGACACTGACACATATTTATCAACTCTTGTAGCTACGAAATAAATTTCTTTTAAATATTCCAGTCAACCCCAAAGAAAACGATCGAACAAAACCAACCTTCCTGACCATAATATTTATTTCTCGTGTGTTATCATTACCTACGCTGGTACATTTCATTCACGCAAAGTGTTTGTTAACACGATATCGAGCCTAAAGCAGCATTATTATTATTTTTATTGAAATATTTATGAACTATTGATTTTTTTTTTTTTTTGTCATATATGAATTTTTAAACAAGCGATATTGACACAAATTTATTTACTTATTAAATTAGATACAGCCACCTGTTCTAAACTTTTGAGGAAAATGGAAAAAATAAACAATTCAAAAACTGTTTACTAACAGTTGAAAAAAAAAATGCGCCGTATAGCAAGAGCACATAAAATAGGGAAGAATATTCACAGGACAGTATGGCCGTTCCCAGAAGCCCCCCACCTGGAAGTTTTCAGATATTTATTAATAGTCTGGAGGGATAAATTTCCACCCTGAACCCTCCATAATGCCCCGTGCTCCCTCAACGTCGCATAGACAAAAATAATATTTTTTACACATGCAGTTTACGAAATTTAAACTTTACAAATCTATATTATAAACCAAAAAAACATGTCCGTGAGTAAAGTTGACGTCATTTTGACGCTGGCAACGATCTGATCAATAAATTTTTCTTTTACTACAACTTTTTAACTTCTAAACATTAGCTCAGTTTCACTTTCTACACCGTCGAATAGGAAAAAAAAAGTAATTGCAGTTTGTTTGAAAACGGTATCTCAATTCACTGAGGTTTGACGGCTTTTAAAATAATATTCAAGCATATTTTTTTATAATCTGCGTGCAACCTAATTACGGAAGGTTAATCTGTTTGCACTTAAAATAATGTAAATAATTCAGCATTTCTTTGTTTCCGTGTAATATTCAGCAGGTGAATTTCCAAACGAAATTTTAACTTCCCAAATAAATAAACATATAACAAACCCATACGAATTTAACAAAGATGCAATAGAACGCTTAAACGCTAAATTAATCAAAATCACAAAGTTCGTTGTAAATGGTGGAAGGTTTCGCGATTAACCACTGGTATGCGGCTAATACGAAATAAGTACCAAAAATGCTTTTTGGTTAGTTGGTGGGCAATTAAGAAAATATGCTGAATGTAAAAATTCTATTAGAGTTTTCATATTGCAAACGATTTCCATCTAAATCCTGTATACCGGATAGCATATCGGGCACCTTTAACCGGGTATCCCTGGTTGCATCATTTGGTATATATAATTGTCTAATACTTGAACTACTGTGTTTTTTTTTCCAGTTTTAACAAAAGGGCGTTCAAACAAACTGAATGCTCCAGTTTTCATTAAACAACAACAAAAAAATCCGATTTTTGTTTGTAAAATTAGGACCAATTAAAAACTTTAAAAAGTGGGTAAGTGTGATCGAAGATCGCACAAAGGGTTTCGTTTAATATTCCTTTCAAAATACTTCATCCTTTCTTTAATAAATCCAAATAAATTTCATTTTCGAAAAAAAAAACAAAAAACTCATGTTTTTTATAAAGTAAAAATTTACCGGTCGATTTTTCGCGTTTTTTCGAATATCTGAACCGGCCCGATAGCGGGCAAAGCCCGCTATTATACTCTGTCGTAATAATATCTGCCAAGTGGACTAAATGCAATATTTAAAAAAAAAATCAATTTCAAAATTAAACATGTTGTATAGAGACCTTCAAAATGTTAAAATATACCAATATTTCCATAATCGGGTTTTTATCCTGATTCAATACATTCCTTAAACTTGAGACTAACGAAATAGAAAGGCTGCCGCGGTTCCTTACGCGTATCTTTTTTTACAGACCGCGGGAGTCACGTGATGCTCGAATGCACCAATGCAGGTGTACGAAAAGAGCATTCACGTCACTCTAGCGGTCTGTAAAAAAAGATAAGTGGAATGCACCGCGGTAGCCTGTTTTTTTCGTTAGCCTCGCCTTAAAATCATATGACGTTATAATAACTTGCTGACGTCATATCTACTTGCTTTCTCTATTATTCATATTGATACTCTCTTTGTATTATTCTCACACATTTGAAAATATTAAACTTCCAATATGACGTCAGATTAATTTTCTTTTTAATTCTCTATTGACGTCATATTAACCTGTTTTCTGTACCTACAGATACTCATACTCCTTGTATTATTGAGAAATGTTTGAAATTTTCCGTTATTTTACCAATATGACGTCATATTAATCTTTTTTTCAATTGGTGAAACTTTTTATTTCATTTTCATTTTTTATGTGGAAATCTTTCAATAGAAAATTAATTATTGTAAAAAGAATTTTATTGTGGATTTTTAATTGTTGGCAACTGCTATAACAAAAAATGTTTAAATTCAATAGGAAAAGGCTGTTAGATTTTTGGTTTTTTATATCTCTATATTAAAATAATACGACTTTTTCAAAATTTTATGATTTTCAGCATGACAGTAGGTATTCAGCTGTAAGTACACAAAATTTCAAGTCTGTAAGTTATACAGTTTCTGAGAACTGGTTCTGTGACGGACAGACAGAGAAGCGGGACGAATAGGATTTCGTGAGATGAACGAAACCCGAAAAAAGCATCGGTCTAAAACTAAAGAAATATATAAGTTTCCATTTTTTTATTTCTTTGCAAGAAAATTGGCTCATCCGTTGTCCAGATATTTTGACTTAAAAAACCGACTTAAAAAAAAAATACATTGTTTCGAGAAAATCGCTTTTAAAGACTATACTACAAGACACTTTGAAATTAAAAAAAAGACTTCATGAGAATATTTAGAAAATGTCAGACATTTAGAAAATGAAAAGAAGACCCCTACATTTTTCGAAGTAAAAAAACTCTCATAACAAATTAATTACTTTTGAACTGATATCTTTATATTTACAAAATTTACTTTAATAAAAATTAAATAAAAATGTACAAATTATCTACAAATATAATACTGGATAAAATAATAAACTTGTATACCTCTATTTTGTTATTGAGTATTTGAACATTTTGTGTATTTTTTTTATTATTTTTTATTTTTTTTATTATTTGTTAAAAAAGATTAATAACGAGAATTAAAAAACCGAAGAAAGGAAATCCTTGAAAGGAATTATAATTAGTGTAGTCAATCACCATTCGAAGTTTTAGAAAAAATATTCAGAAGGTACACGACGCCAAACAGAAATGTATTAGCTTTTTCAAGGCCGGCGGTAACGTTTATGAAACCATTTAATTATAATTCCCGAATACCACAATGCCCCCAGAGTTTTGATATCAAATTTTCCGTTTATTATGTATGTGGAATATATCTTTTTTCGTATTTCTAAATAAATTTGTTCGTAAATTCTGCTGCCATTAACTCATTTCAAAATTTTAGCAATGGAAGTGCTTTGCCCCCCTGAAAGGGTTAACACGTTCACTATACCGGGTTAAAATTTAACAATTATTAATGTTTGAGTGTGCAGTTTTGTTGATTTTTAGCATCAAATTTTATTGTGAAGAATAGTTTCTTTTCTGGTTTCTCTTCAACTGGTCAAAATTCACCTGTCATTTCTGGGTTTGATTTCAAGGCTCAGAACCATTGCCACCTAGAGTAGATCTAGGTGCTATCTAGGTGGCAATGTCAGAACCCCTTCCTTAAAACGTTTGGATTTGTTTTGAACTGTCCGGACACTACTCTTGTCCTGTCCTCCAACTGCACGAGTTTTAAGGACAGCTTCATTGATTTTAAGACCTAGTTTAAAATCATGCCTTAAGAGCCTACACTAGTCACGGGAAGAAACGCTCAAGCTAATGTTAAGTCTATGGGAAGGTTCTAGCGCGATTTCTCACTCGCATTTTAATATTTTTAAATGATTTTTTGGCATAGGATAGATGAGGTCAATCTCCAACGTTGTTAGTTTTTACTTTTTCAATTTCTGTTGCAGTTTTTTTT
Organism: Maratus michaelseni; assembly: GCA_963931845.1. Classification (NCBI taxonomy): domain Eukaryota; kingdom Metazoa; phylum Arthropoda; class Arachnida; order Araneae; family Salticidae; genus Maratus; species Maratus michaelseni. The sequence goes on along the minus strand of OZ007592.1, from coordinate 177,797,015 downwards.
ATAAGCGTGTATTTTCAATTTTGGAACCGGTTGGAACCGGTTCTGAAAGTGAAATCACCCTTATATAAAATAACTGGAACCAAAATCAAAAAAATAATAATGTTATAGATTCACCTCAGGTATCCTATGCAAAAAAAAAAAAGCATTTAAAAATATTAAAATGCGAGCGAGAAATCGAGCTAGAACCTTCCCAATGATTTAACATTAGCTTAAGCGTTTTTAAACATGACTGATGTAGGCTCTTTAGATGCATAAAATCTCAACATTTGTATCACTCTTTACGTAACCTAAAAATTAAAGGAAGAAGCCTGTATCATTATATAATATAGAGAGACATGTATCCTGTTAAATAACATTTTATGTTCAACAATTAGGGGGTGATAAAGTGCCAGTTACATGCTTTTGTATAAAAGAATTCAAAAGACGAAAATACTTTCGATACAGCCTAATATTAAAAAATATATATCTTGCTGAGGTAATCATAGATAATCCTGTACAATATTTCAAAACAAAATTAAAGATGATGTAAATATCGATGTCTCTATTATACGAATGCATTTATTAATATACATATGGCAATAACTTCTGGTAGCCAGGAGTAATTTTCTTTGACATATTCCAATCTACACAAAAGAAAAAAATGATCGAAGAACTCAACATTGTATATTACCTTTCAGGCCACAGTATTATTTTCCATGTGCATCATTACCCATACTAAGCTATTTACTGTTGTGGAGTGTTTATTTTACACGTCATGGAGTGTCATCATCATTATTACCCTTTCTGTTATTAACATATTTATGAATTATGGAGATTTATTCATTGGAAGTTTTTTATTTAACAAGAAATATTGATACAATTTTTTTTTTTTAATTAGACATGCAGGTTCTGCATTTAACAAGTGGTTAGAAGGTTGGATAACTAAAATCCAAAAACTATTTATTTATAGTGGAAAATAAACATCATACATATAAAGTTAATGATGTATAAAGAGCAAATTTACATTAAATTATACGAATAATGCAATTATTATTCTGGCTGTATTGCAGTTATTTACCAAAATAACATAATTGCATTACTGAAGTATATATGGCGCTTCTTTTTTGGCTCTTAGGATGAATTTTTGGTACTTTTATTTTATCTGGGCGCGTGTGATAAATACCAACTGTTGTTTCTATCGCCATAATTTGCATTGGATTTTTTTCATTTAAAATATAAACATTTCACTCATTTCATTTAAAATATAAACATCTCACTCACTTAATTTAAAATACATAACTTTTGTTTGAAATGTATACATTAAAAATACGTATATCATATACATTTAAAATAAATGCCTTTCATTTATTTCATTCAAAATAATAATAATAAAAAAATATACCATAAACAAGAATATTTTATTTCAACATCAAAGCATTGTCTCTACTTTGCACACGCGAAAAATAGAACCTTCTATTGGTGAGATTTATGACTGGCTAACATAAAAGTACCGAATTTTTTCTTGAATGAGGACTACCAAGCTTGTTTGTGAGTCTATAAATGTAAAATACGAAAAAAAAGGAAGAAAGAAAATAAGAGAAAAGAAAAAAAACGAGTGCGTCACAACTTTGATTATGAAATTCACGAGATAAAGTTTTTTACCCCTCTTATTGTTGTTTAATTTTCTTGAAGGAACGTATATGTATTTATTTTTATGCGACCTTTAAAATTTTCCATTCGCAAAATCATGGCAATCAAAATCAACTGTAACGACTACTTTTTTTTTATTATTAAAAATAAATGATCAACGTAAAATAGTACAACTAAAAATATATAAAATGGCAAACAGCTGTTTTGGAGCCTTTACAGCTCCATCATCATCAGTGTCAAATTTAAAAGATTAAAAAACAGATTCAAAAGTTTAAACCATGTAAATATGCTTGCGTTTCCTGCACGCGCCCAAGATTGAATGGCGGTGAGTTTTCAAAAAGAACATTTCAGGTGCACTCTCAGAAATAAAACACTCAATTTTGACGATTCCGCAATCCTCAGGCCTCATTTCGTTATTTTTGACAATCATTTCGTCACAGAGTCACGTGGTTTTTGACGAAACGTGAATCCCCAAATATCTGACGAAACTGTTTCCTCGCTGTCAAACAAAAAACTCCCACTTTTGACGATTCCGCAATTCTTGAGCTATATTTCAACATTTTTGACAATCATTTCGTCGTCTCAAAATTAAGTGATTTTTAATGAAATGAAAAATCTCAAATATTTGACAAAAATGTTTCCCCATTCCCGGTCAGATTATTTTTGTTATTACAAAATCGTTCAAAAAAAAATTACACAAAAGTACTAAATTTACAATATATTAATGAAAACAGAAATAAAAATATTTCATTCTTGGGGGCCGCTATAACACGAAAATACCAAATTTCTACTTTATTTGTCATATCTGATAATTTGCGTCTATCCTTTTTGTAACGATTTTATGCATTTCTATTGCCTATTCAAAGATAATTTTTTCTAAAGTTACAGAATTTCGTTAAAAACGCTTAAAAAATTCTTCTAAAGTTACAGAATTTCGTTAAAAACGGTTAAAATAGTAAAATGCGAACATCATTTGGTCCATTTTCGACCGAAAGCAACAACATTTTCCCAATGGTTAAAAAAAAAAAAAATCAAAATTTTAGGAGCTCTTTTTATTTAAGAAATAGATTCATATAACAATCAAATTTAAAATAGGTATAACTGATCCCTTCCCCTCTATAAACAGTAATCTTATCCGCTAAAATTGATGAACTCGCCTCCAAAATATGCACTTCAAAATTAATTATTTCTGATCGACAAAATAACTAGACCATATTTTAATCATTCATTGAACAAAGGAAATTTCTCTAATAAATTATATTAATCAAGCCATATTCTAATTATTTATTAACCATAGAAAACCATAATAATAATCTAGCCTTATTAATTAAAACATGCAGAAGTTATAACAGCACCGATAAAAATACAATCTGCTTTCTAAAAATATAAACACACATCAACATCCTGTAAATACTTTTAAAATCAAATAATTCCGAAGTCGCGCTAGCTAAGTGGTAAGGGCGCTGGGCTGTCAAGCTAAAAGTCGCGCGTTCGAACCCCATCGAAGGACGATCTTATTTTTCCCCAAGTCAATTAAAGATGCTTCTAAAAACTCCGATAGATGGCAGCACCAACCTTTTTTTGGAACTTTCAAAGAAATAATTTGACGAAACTCATTTCTTCGTAATTTTGAGGATGCAAATTTACTCGATTTGACGAAATATTTACTCGGAGCATTTCCCAGGAAACCGTTTCGTCAAAAAAGAAGAAAATTTCTTGAAATCTGAGTATTCATTTTTGAGAGTGTGGTGGTTTTTGAAAAACTCACCACCATTCAATCTTGGACGCGTGCGGGAAACGCAAGCATATTTACATGGCTTAAACTTTTGAATCAGTTTTTTAATCTTTTAAATTTTACACTGATGATGGAGCTTTAGGGGCTCCGAAACAGCTGTTTGCCATTATATATATTTTTATTTGTGCTATTTTACGTTGATCATTTCTTTTTAATATAACGGAACAAAGTTAAATCCACCTATTTTAAATACTTCTTTTATTGCAGGCATTATGTTAAATATCATACTTTCTATTGAAAAAGAACTTATGTACGTACAGTGTTCCCAAAATGTTTACCCTGATTTCATAATGTTCTTACTCTTTAGTAATTGCACTGATTCCTATTTTCTTTTGCAGATGCATTGGACCAATAGTCAAGTTTTTCTCGCTGTGCGATATTAAGAGCCTACACCAGTCACGCGAAAAACCACTCAAGCTAATGTTAAGTCTATGGGAAGGTTCTAGCGCGATTTCTCGCTCGCATTTTAATATTTTTAAATGCTTTTTTTTGCACAGGATAGCTGAGGTCAATCTCCCACGTTGTTAGTTTTTAATTTTTCGATTTTGGTTCCAGTTATTTTATATAAGGGTACTTTCATTTTCAGAGCCTGTTCCAACCGGTTCCAAAATTGAAAATGCCCGCTTGTAAAAAAACTACAACAAAATCGAAAAAGTAAAAACTAACAACGTTGGAGATTGACCTCAGCTAACCTATGCGAAAAAAAACATTTAAAAATATTAAAATGCGAGCGAGAAATTGCGCAAGAACCTTCCCATAGACTTAACATTAGCTTCAGCGTTTCTTCCCGTGACTAGCGTAGGCTCTTAATATGCATGTTCGTCACTAAGGGCACTGAAAGCATCAATTCTACAGAAGAAAAAGCACAGTGTATTGTGTGGCTGGCTGAGATTAAATCATAAAAGCGATGCAACGGAAGTTTTAAACTCGCTATGGAAAACAACCACTAGATATGAATTTGATAAAATTTTGGAAACAAAAGTTTTTATTAGCAGGTACAGTCGAAAAGGATCAAAGTGCTGAGCAACCATCGATATCTGCAGAGACTGTTGAGAACATTTGCGTAGCCTTCCATGCATCACCAGTGAAATCAGTATGGTAAGCTGAACGTCAACTCCAGGCACCGAAGACAATAATGCACAGGCTACTATGAAAGCGGTTAAAATTGCATGCGTACAAGGTGCAGATCGTTCAGGAACTGAAACCACAGGACTAAGAAGCACGCAAGCAGTTTTGAGCAGTTTGCTATCATTAGGTATGTTTGGAAAGTTAGATGCCAATGCTGATTTCCGGCAGAGGATAGTGTTTTCCGACGGAGCGACATTTAACATCAGTGGTTATGTCAATTGACATAACACGCAGATTTGGGACTATGAAAAGCCACAAATCGTGAAAGAACACATTCGGGATAGTCGTAAGGTGAATGTGTGGTGTGCATTACGCCATGACACCATTATTGGGAATTTCTTTTTTCATGAAAAAAGTGTGAATGCTAATGTGTATGCAGATATGCTTGAAAGTTATGTAATACCTCAGTTGCAGAACATGCAGCCTCACGTGTTTTTTCAACAGGATGGAACACCTCCTCACTGGGAAACGCTTGTACGAATGCTGCTAAACCGCCACTTTCCAAATCGGTGGATTGGTGGGGACGGTCCAGTCCCTTGGCCACCACGATACTCAGGCATTACTCCATTGGACTTCTTTCTTTGGGAATACGTTAAAGATTAGGTATGTGTGACACATGTTTCAAACCTGCTGAATTTGCGAGAAAGAATCAGTCTAGCTATTCAGAGTGTGACCCCACATGCTTCTAAATGTGCGGCAGGAGATACACTACAGGTTGGACATTTTGCATGTGACTCGCTGAGTGTCTTAAATAAAACTGGATCAACTTTTGTGTGTCTGTGCCAAATATGATGCTGGTAAATAAAATAGGCAATAAAATTATATACGCAATTTAAACCAGGGAATAATTTTGGGACACCCTGTATTTATTGATAATTTTGCTTTGTATCAATAAATCTATTTAAAACATAAGTTTAAACAGATTGCATTTTTAAACCACATTTCTTAAGATGTCACTATATAAATTGAAATTGTTAATTTCATTACCTTCAGATAAATGTTTAAATCCATTCTTTGGAAAATATTTTTTTAATTCTCATTCGATAAAAAATTAATTTGAAATATCCAAAAATCTGTTTAATTTTTTAAAGCTTCCAACAAATGTAATTGAACATGTGCTTCGCTAAAAGCATTCGAATTAAATAATGAAAAGTCATAGTAAAAGTAAATAAAAATAGACATGATTTTTTGTTTTTCAAAATTCACTTTTGAGCCGATAATCTATACACAAATATATTTTTAAAGACAAGAATTAGAGGACTCACTGAAGAAAGAGGAAGTGCTCGAATATTAAAAGGGATTATAGATGACAAAAAGGAATTAATATAAATCAACAAATCATCTTGATAAAAATAAATAGACGGACTTTTTAATTGAAGGCTTATTGTAAAGTTCAGTACCATACATAAATTAAGAGAAAGAAATTCCAAGTGCTCTATTGATAATTTTTTGAAATGAAAAATAAAATGTCTTAGCTATTTTTTTTTTAATTTTCACGAGCTAGATGTGATACATAAGCTAAACGCAAGGTGTTTTCAATAATTTGTTAAGTGACAATACGCATTAAGACAAACAATTTTTATATACAAAACCAGGATAGCAATTCGCTTATTCAGTCAAAATTCAGGGTATCTCATTCCTATCCTAACCCGAATATTCGTCGAAAATAATAAAAGCATATTCACAAAATTTTAACATGCGTACTTTGCTTTGTGGAAAATGTGACTACAGCACGATAAGTGATGGAATTGGACACCCTCGGAGTCCAAACAACTCTGACTTAAGAGTCTGAATATTTCGATTTGTAGAGGCCAATACATGTGTTACCACTCATCGAATTACTACGCATTTACATTTCTTACTTGATATTTTCATAACATAATTATGTCATTAATTGTTACGTTAACATAAATCTCATTAAATGACAACTAAAACAAAGTAAGCGTATGACATACATCGTTATAATATTTTCATTATTGTTAAAGTTATGAACGAAAATCAAGAATCGACTTGGAGTGAGAAACCCTGTATTTTTCATTGACTATTTGGATTGCTTGTTTTATGGCAAATATCGCTCAGCTTGCTTATGTACTATCACCCCATTATTTTTATTAAGAGAGTTCCAGGACGCCCTGTATACTATAATTATAAACTAAAATTGTAATGAATGTTGTTTCTAAGGTTATGATACTACGTGTTTATGGGAAACTAGTTTGCTAAAGCTGAATTTCGAAGTGAATGACAATGCCTTGGCTTCTTTAACTTTCAGAATGTGTGAACTGATAATAGACAAATGTATCTAAACTCATGGTACAAACTTTAAAGGGAGACAGAACATGCCTAAACAATTATTTCTCACAGTTAGAAAGTACCGTCTAGTGCTTCACCGCTTGAGTTAGGGCCACGAATTGAAAAGCAATATGTTCAATGTTTAGGTGTGATCTGTCATCCCTTAAAGTTTGTACAATTAACTTTGAGCGGAACCAGGTTGAACATGGGGTTTTTTACTTCAGAAAATAAGTTGTAAATGGCAACGCGACAACATAATTGTAAGTCCTCCATCCGCTAGCGACACCGATATTCATGTTTGTTTTACTGCTTTAGCCGCTGAATGTACTTGCAGTTATGTTATGCCTTCATGTTGTGATGTTACGTATTTTGTTTTGTGAAGTTCATTAAATGTGTAAAAGTTATTTATTCGTCCATCTCATTTTTATAATGTGTGCTACTTACTTTAATTAATATTTAATACAGAATAGAACAGATTTTGGTAGTGAACAAATACTGCATAGGGGAGTTCAGTGATTTCTGAGAACGAATTTTCTTTTTCTTTTTTTTTCTTTTTTGCTGTTAGATATGCACAACAAAGTGCTACGTTTTCGCTCGCTGAATTTTTCATCATCATTTTTTTTAACATCGGCTCATATACGAATTTCTGATTTACGACAATTTTTTAGTGAAAAGACGCGTATACTCGGCTTATACACGGAAATATACGGAACATATCAATCCGCTATGCCGTGACCGTACAAGCACCCTTCTGCTGCATTGTTTTGTTCATTTTGCCTTGTTTTTGCTTTGTTTTGGGCTGCTCTATCCTCTTGGTACTACTCAGAAGATCGTTTGTCCTAATACGCTCCTCAGTGTGGCTTTTCACAATAATGTGCGGAAAACTCGCAGGTATTTACATACCGTATATACTCGTGTATAAGTCGAAGAATTTTAGACAAAATTTGGGAGTTGAAAATGGGGGGTCGACTTATACACGAGTTAGTAAAAAATAAATAAATAATGCTTACCCAATTGCTGATATTCAGGATATTTAAAGACAGAAACTAATACATATCTAGGAATCACGAATCTAAAAACCTTTATTGTTTTCATTAAAAAATTTAAATTGTTCAAAGAAACTTATGAAAATGTAAGTTATTGTTCAGAATCTGAATATTCATACAGCTCAGGTAATTGGGAATCCGATAATTCATTGTACATATCCTCAGATTCAGATTCCCATGCTTATCAACGACTCATCGGAATCTGAAAAAAAATCTTCTGATCCGTCCATATCGTTGCTAATGCAGCATTTATTTTATTTATTTATTTTTTATCCTCAATTACAAATCATTTTTCAACATACTACCAGAAATGTGGTTCGACTTATACACGAAAATTTATTTTTTTCAAAATTTTGCGTAAGAATTGGGGGGGGGGGGATCGACTTATACATGAGTATATACGGTACGTTTACTTTGAGTTCCATTACCTGCGATTTATTCTGTTGAAATGGTTCAGATAACAGACCAGTTTTCATTATAAAAGGTTGGCTGAAAGAATTGTGTCTGCAGGAATTGTCGAGGATTGTTCAGTCGGTAGAGCGTTGCAACTTAAGACAAAGACCCTGGTTCAAACCCCTACCTGGGCATTTTTTCACTCAGTGAGAAAATTACAACTTTTATTATTTATTTATTCATTACATTAATTGTTTTAAAATTAATGAAATTTATAACTTTGTTGCACTAAATAGGTGTAATTTAATAAATAGACATACTAATTCTATATTAATAACACGAAAGCTCTCTTATTATTGTGCAAATGTATTTATACTTTTGAAACATTCATATTACTTATTCATGGCACATAAATTATGAATTTAGTGGTCCGTGAGATCCAGACATTGCCGACCGCTGATTTAGTACATTCAGTATTTTAAAATTTAAACAGCTTGTTTCTCTAAGGAAATTTCAGTTCGTTTCGTGAAATTGAGATTTTTGTTTACGTCAGTTTTAATAAAATAAATCTTTAAAAAAAGTTAAATAAGAAAACGTTAAAACGTTTTAAAATTAAATAAAAGCCTTAAAGTTAAAAAAAAAAAATTCTTTTTAAGGCATTTTGTTACATTCCCTAGAGTTCCAAAAGAAAAATCTTCCGCTTATAATAATCTAACTAAACTTTTAAAGAGCTGAAAAAATAAAAATATTTCTTTGATGAATAAAAAATATGCTTGAATCCAGAAAGAAAATAGTGTCACAAAATATAAAATTACTGAGCTAATTTTATTGTAAGTATGGATGATAGTAACAAGCTTCATTTACAGATTAATTGTGAATTAGACCATGCATTAGAATCAGTAGCAGATACATTATAGTTTTAAATCTTTATCTCACCTGTCAGCCTCTCAGAGAATTTATGATTCCTTGTATTTTACACGCGTACCATTATAGTGACCAAAACCGGGGATGAAGGAGTGGGGAGGCAGGCTTGAAACTTTATTATATTACAACTTATGTAGTTCATTTACTAGGGAGTTCAAGGGCCTATTTGCGTGGTCATTGATGAAGTTTTAATTTTGCTATGAAATATCAGCTGGAAACAAATGCTGAACTATGTATATTATTTCGTATCAAAACTATATTACAAAAAGACATCCCCGTAGACACCTCCAATTTATGTGCTTATCGATAAATAAACATGGAAATGAAAATATCGGTATCGAAATAGTCGATCCAGTAAAAATCAAAATCCCGTTTCGGTACGCGATGAAGAAGAAATTATTGCAATGAGAATTTCAAACGTTTACGGATGGAAGTTCATTGAATGAAAGGTGAATCATAATTTAAATATGAAATCGAATAATCAAAATATCAAATAAATCGAACTTTTTAAAATTTTCTGCAAATTGTAGCATTTTCCCATAGTTTTAACCCGTCTAAGGAATTCTGCACTATCTCAATATCACGTTTCGTTATCAAAACTATATTACAAAAAGACATCCCCGTAGACACCCCCAATTTACGTGCTTATCGATAAATAAACATGGAAATGAAAATATCGGTATCGAAATAGTCGATTCAGTAAAAAAAAAAAAAAAATCCCGTTTCGGCCAGTGATGAGGAAGAAATTATTGCAATGAGAATTTCAAACATTTACGGATGGAAGTTCATTGAATGAAAGGTGAATCATAATTTAAGTATGAAATCGAAAAATCTTCCAGTACAGCCTTGACTAACATATATGTAAAAAAAAATTCGTTCAAACTGCTTGTCATATAACGACTTTTTAGGAAAAATTTTTTTTTAGATGCGTAACTCTGAAATTTCTCAAGATTTATGGATTATGTAGCAGCAAAATTTAGTTAAAAAAAATATATATATCTATATATATATATGCAAATTTTATTTTAAAAATGGCTCTAACGATTTTTACGAAATTTTGTATCCCACCGTTTTGGGGCATCAGAAAACCATTGGACTAGGGCACATGTTCAAAAAAATTCGATTAGTGGGTAATTTTGGGTCACTCTGGGTCAGGGTCTAAAAAACGATTCAAACGATTTTGATTAAATTTTGTATTCTACGAGTTTCGGGCACGAGAAAATCATTGGGCTGGGTCACATGTCCGAGAAAATTCGATTAGTGGGCCAATTTTGGGTCACTGTGGGTCAAGCTAATTTTATCTAAAAAACGGCTCAGACTATTTAGACTGAATTTTGCATTCTACGGTTTTCGGGTACAAGGAGACTGTTCGACTAGGTCACATGTTCGAGAAAATTCGATTAGTGGGTCATTTTGGTCATGGGTCATTATGGGTCAAGCTATTTTTATCTTAAAAACTGCTCAGATGATTTGAACAAAATTTTGTATTCTACGGTTTTTGGGCACGAGAAAATCATTGGGCTAGGGCACATGCTCGAGAAAATCCGATTAGTGGGTCATTTTTGGGTCACTGTTGTTCAAGCTATTTTTATCTAAAAAACGGCTCAGACTATTTTGACTAAATTTTATATCCTACGGGTTTCGGGAACGAGAAGACAATTGGGCTTGGTCACATGTTCGAAAAAATTTGATTAGTGGGTAATTTTGGTTATGGGTCATTATGGGTCAAGTTTTTTTTATAAAATAAAAGGCATTATAGTAATAATGCAGAGAGAAAAATATTTCGAGTTGAACTCAAAGCTAATTTTGACCGAGCATAACTCGGTCTTTCCTGCTCGTGATAATTAAATAACTTCTATAAAATTTTATGTGAAGAAGTTGTTGTGTATTAAAGTAAAATTCGATACATCTTACGGTAATAGATGTGATGGTTAAAATGATATAATATATTTTTCATTAAATAAAATAACTTCAACTAATAAAATTTTTAATTAAATTAAATTAAATTAATTTAACTAATTAAAAATTTCAAAATCTTTATAGAAATCAAATAGTTTTTTTTAATTAATCATTATTCTAAATATTATAAGTGTGACTGGCGTCTTGTTAACAAATATATATTTAAATCTCTTAATAAAGTTATTAATGCTGTAGGGAATTTGATTATAATTAAAGTCACGTCTGACAAATAATTTTCATGTTCCCTTCAGCTTCATAATAAGGAATTTTCACTGTATTATTCCCTGCTAAAACGATTTCCCTTGCGGGAATATATATATATATATATATATATTAATTATGATCCGCCATTTGAATAATCATATTGTAAAATGTACTGAATTTTTTTTAGTGACTCTACAATCAGCAGCAAAACTTGTTTTTGAATGTAAGAATAAAATTTTGTAATAGATTTTCCTCTCACTTCTTGATACATTAGATTTATAAAAATTACGTTCACCGATGTGTTTCCGATGACAATACAACATTTTAATATTTTTGGAACTTAATTACAAATTAATACATTAACTTTAAGGCATTTTTTCTATTAGCCCGCCAAGCCTGACCAGTGGCTGAGAGGTTCTATGCTCTCAAAACTGGTAGCCCACCAGTAGCTGAGAGGTTCTGCTCTCAAAGCTGGTAGCCCACCAGTGGCTGAGAGGTTCTGCTCTCAAAGCTGGTAGCCCACCAGTGGCTGAGAGGTTCTGCTCTCAAAGCTGGTAGCCCACCAGTGGCTGAGAGGTTCTGCGCTCAAAGCTGGTAGCCCATCAGTGGCTGAGAGGTTCTGCTCTCAAAGCTGGTAGCCCACCAGTGCCTGAGAGGTTCTGCGCTCAAAGCTGGTAGCCCACCAGTGGCTGAGAGGTTCTGCTCTCAAAGCTGCTGGACGGGAGGGGCTGGGTTCAAACCCCTGTCATCTAACCGTTTGGTGTTTTCCGTGTTTTTCTTTTAGCCTTGCCGTAAATACGGGTTAGGATCCCTTAAAAAGACCCCCACGTTAAGGCCTATATTCCTCGTGTAGATAATCGACCATCACAAACCAACCAACCACTAGCCCGCCACAGGTAATAAGTGTCTGTAACTCATACAATTGTAAAATAGTTGAAACAACAATGGATTTAATTATGCACCAAAATATGCCAAATGGCGGAGAAACTGCAGTAATTAAACATTTTAAAGGCTAAAAAGTAGAAAATAAATTATAAATAAAAAAATAAAGAGTGTAATATATTTTTAAAAAAAATACGGTTTCATCAATTAATAACTGAATATTAATTAATTTACGATTATAAATTTGAAAAATCAATTTAAAAATCCTGAAAAGATAGTTTGCTTGCGTTTCTGCCAGGCGCGTCAAAAAAAAAAAAAAAAAAAAAAGGATAATCGAGTTTAGTGTTTACGCCAAATCAATGTATTATAACGAAAATTTTTGGGAAGACAATGAATTTCAATTATAAAATTATGAGCGATTTTAAAGATAAAGACTGAATGCTTATGTGAGAGAGTGTTTTTTTTTTTAAATTAATTTTACTTTTCTACTTATTTCTTCTATATTTTTAAAATTCTTCCAGATGCTCTAATGAGGCATGTCCAACCTTTCAGTATGCTGGGGCGCACCTCAGCTTTTGGTAAACAATGAAGGGCGCCATTATTCACATAACTAATAGAAACATACAACATCATCTCACCTTGGTAGTATTAGCGACACATACTCTTCTTATACAATTCACAAACATATCATAGTGATACACTGCAAAAAAAAAAAAAAAAAAAAAAAAAAAAAAAAAAAAATGTTTATTTTACAGTTAATACTGACATTCCAGCTGCCAGTATTATACCGTAAAATTAACAATAATAAACAGTAAAATAAGCAGTAATACGCTACCCTGTAAAATCATCAATTTATTTATTTATTTATTTATTGCAGTGTAGCATGTAAAAATAAACTGCAGAGAAAATATAAATCATCTTAAATTTAGAATTACATTTCCCAGAGAGAAGCTTATCTCAAAAACTTTTGTAGACCCAAAACCCTTAATCCTGCCTAGAATTAAGAAAACAAAACAAAACATGCAAACATTATGATTTAAATTTTTTTTTTTATTAATTAAATATTACCAGTGGATCCGTGCGAGGATTTCGGACTGCTATCTAATATTTTTTAGTAATATCTAATATTTTTTAGTAATATCTAATACTTTTTAGATGCAGGTTTAAACATCTAAAGAAAAATTGAGGATAAAAATATCGCCAAGCAACATTACTTAACCCAGAATATCATCTCATTTATTCCATGAAAGTTTCACTAAAAACTGATCAAAGGTAGCAAAAGGCACGCGCGAGAAAAAAAAATAACAATCGTATTTTAAGTGTATTACATGGTGACGTCATCCGCTTCGGGAAAAACAAGAGACAAAGAAAAAATAAATTGAATACATATAAAATACAGTTTAATATAATATAACAAAGCATACCTTTTAGGTTACGCGTGAAACACCACTGCTTCGATTGATCGATGTCTTTTTTTTTTTTTTTTTTTTTTTTCCTAAACATTGTAATTTCAATTTTGCTTTTTAATCATAAATATAAAATAATCCAGGAGATGTGGAGATGTAACACTTTATCTTTTTTGTACCATTTATTAGGTGCGTTCGTAATTATATAAATACTTAGCACCTATAATCGTCCTCTGATCCGTCTGTCTGTCCGTCCGTCCGCATATAACAACACAAAAACTACCCAACCAAACAGTTTGAAATTTAAGATATATTATCTTTGCAGAATTTTGTCGAGACATTTCAAATTTTATGAAAATCGAATGAAAACCTTATAAAATATTAATAAAAATATTTATTAAGAAATTTGAATTAAAAAAAAAATCGGTGCTTTCTTGTTATAGGAGCTTCCGAGGTTTAATTGTCAAGCGACCGAGATACTTATTTTATGACAGAAATTAATCCGCAGACGATATAATTCATTTCACAGAATTAAAAATCATCAAGATCTGAATATTTATATAACTAGCTATAGTACGAACGCACCACATTTGCCACGTTAAACGTACAATTTCCAACTTGTTATTGTTATAATCACTGTTGAGCACGATATAATGCGGTATTTTATTTTTGTGGCAACATTGATTTGAGTAAAACTTTCATATCATTTATCGAATCATTTAATTTTTAATTAACTGCAATTTTTAATCAAAAACATGCTTGAACGAAATGTGAATGCACTGTATCAGAATTCGGTGCAAAAATCTTTCTGTTGTGCGTTTTGTAAATGCATAGAAAAAGGGAAGCTGACTACAGAAATAATGTATATGATTATTAATTAATTAAATATGAAATTTATGATTTAAACAGTTAAGCATTTTTTTAAATGAATTTTATATTTAAACAAAAATTAGTAACAGGAAATATTCGAAAGAGCGTCTAGAAATCCTTTAAATTGCGTCGTAGCACACGCGAGCTCAGAGTTGGACAACCCTGTTCTGTTCGAATCCATACAGTTTATTTCAATATAAGTTTCAATCGAAAAAGACAAGTAGTATTCTGTGAACAATTTTTCTATTTTTAGAAATAATTCTTTAAATTTCAATACACATATAAAACTTTTGTAAAAATAATAGAGATTGACTTCAAATATTAATTACCGGATCATAATGTTTACCCAAATGAAACAGAAAAGTCTGCTTGTTTGTTTTTTCCCTTGTAATAAGCAATATACCTACTTACTGCTTTTAATTGACAGTAAAAGTGTTGTGCCGTGTATGATAAAAGCAGATGGATCCGATCATGGAAGAAATAAGAAAAATTTTTGTACCATTGTTGCGTTTAGGAGAAGACTCTGTTACTGATTCATTTCTATATACTACTCATCTGCAATAAAAATTAAGCACTACCAAATTTTGCATCCATTTAGCAGATTGATTAAGTTTTATTTAAATAAGGACTATATATGGAAAACTCGTATTAGTCACTATAACTTTTTTTAATGTTTCAAACGTACTCGAATATCTTATCGCAAACCAGTTATCTATTTAATTTTTTTACTTAAAAATATTTATTTGAAAAGTTAAAAATTTACTATATTTATCTCTCTCTCTCTCTCTCTCTATATATATATATATATATATATAAACAATGTTTAAAACTTTGAACATAAAATACAATAATTAAACATTGTTCATACCATTTATGCTATTATAATTGATACTTTTGCTAGTTGTCAAACTTGATAAATTAGCTTCAAATTAAACTTCAGCAATCAAAGTGAATCTTTCAACGTCATATTAAAGGGGAAAAACAACTAATTTCACCTTTTCATCCCATATTTCCTACCCGACACAAAGAAACAAACAGAGAAAGATCTGTCTTTAATAACCAATATAGCCTTTTGGATAATTTCGTCTGCTGATCCTTCTGTTAATTTACTCGTATATTTAACAAAAATTATTTGTTGAAATTCTAAAGCGAGAACTGAAAACTTGACTATTTCTGATTTTAAAGTTTTATGTTAAAAATTGTTTTATTGAATTTACAGTGTTTTATTTCAAATGTAACATTTTGAATATAATTTTGAATTATGGATAACTTTTCAAAGCATTTTTTATTAAATAGAAAACATTCGTTGACACTTACTATTGATTAAAAGTATAATTTATTTATTTTTAATATTTTAATTTTCAAATTTTTCTCAGAGTAAATTTTCATACTTAGATAATAATTTGCTACAGATTTTTAGTGATTGATAATATTAATTACACGTATGATATTTATTAATTTCTTCACTTTTTTTTAAAGAAATAAAACCACGGAAAACAGTCTAAAACAAGTTGCAAATTGTACGTTAAACATGACGAATGAAGTGCGTTCTTACTATAACTAGTTTTACAATGTAAAAAAATCATCGTTATTATTTCAGTGAAATGATTTATATCGTGTGTTACGAGCAAAATGAGCATGCCTTTTCTTTTGTTATTATTACAAATGTCACGTTTACAGATGCGAATTTTTTTTCGACACCAGACAGCGCTGCAAAATTCACCACGGAGATCTTGCTTGGCGAATGATTACCTCCATGGTTTAATATTTCAACTCACGATGAACGAATTTCTTGTGCTTATTTCCTTTAATGGATTGAGATATTTGGCTGTTAACCTAATTTTCACTGAAGGTATCTCAGAATCTATATATTCTTGGATGTAACTCCTCTCTTAAGCAAACAATTTTTTTGAACGATCTTTCTAAAAATGTAACTTTTATGCAACTTTATTCTATTTTTTTTTTTTTTTTAATATATATAAATGGCCGCTTGACATATGAAAAAAGAAGTGGTTAGCCCGTATTTGTTTTACTCAGCTTTTATTATATAGATTACGTATGATTGGTTGGTTGGTTGGTTGGTGTTTTATGGCACAAAGTCCCTTTAGGGACATGCTGCGCCAAAAAAAGATTAAAATAAGAACGTCAAGTTTACGTATGATTGGATTTAATAGAATAATAATAATAATAAAACACTTTCATTAATATCTTTTTAAGTTTTGATTCGATTTTCATAAAATTTTAAATGACTTGATAAAATTCTGCAACGATTATATATATTAAAATTTCAAACCATTCGATTGAGTAGTTTTTGTGTTGTTATATGCGGACGGACAGACTAGACAACGACTATAGGTGCTACCTATATTTATATAATTACGAACGCACCTAAAAACCAGAAACAAACAAATAAAAAAAGTTTGCTCAATCTCCTTTCCTAGACCTTTATAATTCATGTTCTGTCATTTACTCAGTAAATAGGGACAATAATTTTACTATTGCTTTCTTTAATCAGATATGAATTATTAAGCATTGAAAATCCAAATAAGCTGTTATGCAATTATAGGGAAACTAAAGATATTATGTACTTTAATTAAATAATAATTATTAGAGATATTATGTACTTTATTGAGTTACTAAAATAACTTGAACGATTATTTTTTAACATGATAAAAAGAAAGTACTCTTCATATACTTAAAAAAATATTATATCTATTAAAAATTACATAAATGAAATTATAATTAATATGAAAATTTATTGTAGATTATAACGAAACTCATTTCATTTCTAAACAGTATTTATATATTTTTTCAATATTAAAATAAATGTAATGAAATAATTTTACGAAATAAATCTCACTTCATTTATAAATGTTTATGCTCATTTATAATTTTTTAAAAAAAAAGTATTTTAGTATTTTTTAAATAAATGAATTGTAACTGACATCAAAATAAAATAAAATAAAATTCCCACATGCCAAGTAAAAAGTTGTATTTATGAAAGATTATGTTCCACATGATAAAAAAAAAGTACTCTTCATATACTTAAAAAATATAATACCTATTAAAAATTACATAAATTAAATTATAATTAATATGAAAATTTACTTTACATTATAGCGAAACTTATTTCATTTCTAAAAAAGTATTTATATATTTTTAAATATTCAAATAAATGTAATGAAATAATTATACAAAATAAATCTCACTTCATTTATAAATGTTTATGCTCATTTATCCTTTTTTAAACGTATTTTAGTATTTTTTAAATAAATGAATTGTAACTGACATCAAAATAAAATAAAATAAAATTCACACATTCCGAGTGAAAAGTTGTATTTATTCCTAAAATTGTTTTAAAAAAGGGATATGTCATTTAATATTCAAACGAATGAAATTACAATTACTATGAAAAATTATTTTGAACTAAAATGAAAAACAAAAATCTCACTTCTTAACTAAAAATTTATATTTATTCCTCAACTATTTTTCAAAATTAATGTTATTTCATGTAAAATTCAAACAAATTTCAAGAAATTGCTTGTAAAAAAAAAGAAAAATCAAAAACATTTTTTAATGCAAATTTGTATGCTTATTTGTCAAACTTTTTCTTTTTCAGAAAGTATTATTTCATTACTATTTAAATGCGGGATCAGAAGTTATTTACAAATAAAATTTACCTTATTATAAAACAATATAAAATAAAATTCATGAACTCTCTAAAGTGTTGTATTTATTCTTCAAAATTTTTTCAAACAATATATTTTATTATTTGAAACTCCAATGAATTAAAACAAATCTTTTAAAATAAAATTCACTTCTTCTATAATATTTTAATAAAAAAAAATAATTTCATTATTATTATAGCAAATGAACTTAAATTATCTACAAATAAAATTACTTTATACTAAATTAATATAAAATAAGACTCACATGCTCTCTAAAATGTTTTATTTATACCTCAAATAGTTTTTATGTATTTTTCAAATGGTATTATATGTCATTTAAATAACTGAGATTAATGAAATTCAAATGATGATTTTTTTTATATTTAAATAAAATAAAAAGAAACGTATATGTTTTCTAAAAAGTTGTATTTATTTCATACACAGTTTCAGAAAAATTTGTTGTATCATTTAAAACTTAAAGGAATTAAATTCAAATGACGATTTTTTTATACTTAAATAAAATAAAATGAAACATATATGTTCTCTAAAAAGCTGTATTCATTCCTTACACAGTTTCAGAAAAATATGTTATATCATTTAAAACTTAAAGGAATTAAATTCAAATGACGATTTTTTTTATACTTAAATAAAATAAAATAAAAAGTATATGTTCTCTAAAAAGTTGCATTTATTTCTTACACAGTTTCAGAAAAAGATGTTATATCATTTAACTCAAATGAATGAAATACGAATTGCAAAAGATTCCGTTAACAAAAACAAAATTAAATAAAATCCTAATGTTTTGTAAAATGTTGTATTTATTCTTCAAGAAGTTTTCGGAAAAGTTATTTATAATTTAATACTCAAATAAATGAAATTGAAATTGCAAAAGATTTGTTTATATACTGAAATACAATAAAACAAAACTTACATGCTCTGTAAAAAGTTGCATTTATTCCCCAAAAACATATATAACGGGGTGTTATATAATTTAAAACTCAAATAATAAATGAAATTGAAGTTGCAAAATAATTTTTTATACTGAAATAAAATAAAACAAAATTCACATCCTCTGTAAAAGTTACATTTTTTAAAGGGTATTATATCATTTAAAACCAAATAAATGAAATTGAAATGACGAAAAATTTCCTTATACTTAAAATAAAATAAAACAAAACTTACATGCCTGTAAAAAGTTACATTTATTCCCCTAAAAAAGAGAGTGTTATATAATTTAAAACTCAAATGATAAATAAAATTGGAATTTAAAAGAAAATTATTTGAAATAAAATAAAACAAAACTCACATTCTTAATAAAAAGTTATATTTTTTAAAGGTATTATATCATTTAAAACCCAAATAAATGAAATTGAAATGACGAAAAATTTCCTTATACTTAAAATAAAACTCACATGCTCTGAAAAAAGAGAAAAAGTTGCATTTTTTTCCTCATACAGTAAAACAAAAACAAAAACAACAACAACAACAAAAAACATTATATATTTTAAAACTCGAATGAAATTGAAATTGCGAAAAAATCCTTTAACTAAAACAAAATTACATGAACATCAAATATTCTATGAAAGTTGCATTTATTCCTTAAACAATTTTCAGGAAAAGTATTTTATCACTTAATACTCAAATAAATTATATTGGAATTATAAAAAGATATTTTTTAATACTGAACTAAAATAAAACTGACACGCTCTGCAAAAAGTTCTAATTATTCTTCAAACAGTTTTTTTAAAAAAAGATTCTGTTATTTAATACTCAAATAAATCAAATTAAAATGTCCTTATATTATAAAACGAGGAAACGTAAAACTTACTTTCTCTGTGTACTAGCTTCTCAGCGTACGTCTCAACAGGTGCTAAAGAAATGGAAACTCTAGGACTGGTGATCTACAGCTTCTTATACTCATTACTACCTGAGGGTCAGCTGACTTATTTGAGGGGCGGGAATGACGTCATAACGGAACTACTTGACCACGCCTCTTTTCATACGTAAAAGCTTACTTCATATCACGCAAATTTTAATTATTGAACTCGTAGATGGATATATGGAAGATGGTATAAAGAACCGGTGCTGTTAAAACCCACGCAGGTTGGCGAGTTAAAATGTACTATTGTGGCCGGCACTTCCGGGATAGTTTCTTATAGTTAAGGTAAATTAAAAGTAGAAAAGATACATAAATTTTAAAGTTTATTTTATGCTGTACACCCACCAGCTGAAAAAGCAAATGAATATTTAAGATTCTTTCGTTAATGCATTGATCAGTCAGGATAGTGTTAATGATTTCTACCAATATATTTTTGTTAAAATATTTATTCGAATAAGTTTGCTCGTTTCAAATAATTTTAAATGCTATTTCTACTATTTTATTTTTCGTTAAAATTTATTTCTTTATCTTGTAATGAAACTGAAGCAGAAAATAATATATTTACTCTAGATACTCGTATCGACGATTTTTTCAAATCTAAGCTGGTAAAACACAAAGGGAGGGAAAACAAAAAGAGAAAGCGATAGAACAAATGTTGATTTTTTTTTTTTTCTGGATTGTTATTGGAAATGGAGTGTAACCTACTTTTTTGCTTTTATTACAAATAAGGGATCCAACACGGATTTCCCGAATTTTTTTCACCTATTCAAAACTCTAATAGATTTTTTACATTTATTGTATTTTGTTAGATTGGCCACTAGCAATACCAAAAAGCCTTTTTATGTGAAAAATATCAATAATGTTTTGAAATTCAACAAAAGCGTCATTTTTGTATTAGCCGTATGCCAGGATTTAATAGTCGAAAGTCACCAAAAAAGTTTACTAGTTTCAGCAAACTTTTTAATTTTGCTAATTTTCAGTGGTTTAAGTGAGTAGTTCGATTACATATCTGTTAAATTTGTGTTTTATTTATATTATGTTATTATTTTATCTATTTATTGATGAGGTTTTAATTTCGTTATGGAATATTAGCTGGAAACAAATGTTGAACTATTTATATTGTTTTAAGTGTAAAGGAGTTAATCATTTGTAATCGGGCTGCACACGATAAAGAAATATTTAAAAGAAAATCATGTGTGAAAATTATTTTTAAAAGCAAAAAAATCAGTAAATTTCTTGGAGTGGTGTTGCCACCATCAATATGACATCAGCATTACTCACGGACATGCTTTTGCTTTATAATATAGATACGTTGGATGTTATTTAAAAAAAAAAAAATATGTATATATATATTATGTTTTTTTAGGAAAAATTATCAGAATTCTCATTTTCCTACGAGGTAGATCCAAGCAACCCGATCCAATTGACCCTCCACCCATACAAAATCAAACCCGGATATTTTGATTTTGACAGTTTTTATCTCCGTGGAAAGCGAGTACTCTGGCTACAAAGCTGATTGGTTCTGCTTAAAGGAAATAAAACTATTTTGTGAATATCACATCAAAATTACTAAAAAAATTATTTGAGTAAAATATACTGAAAATTATCAGTAAATCCTTATATTATTTTTTACTTGAGGATATCCTTAGTTTTGGATATTAAATTATTTTTTCCACAGCGAAATCTGTGCATATTATTTTTAAACAATTATTTCTTACTTAAGGTCGACCAAGACACAAAAAAATGTTGAAAATATCACATTTTTACTGTTTTGACTCAATAAATACTCTACAATTGTAAGAATAAAGTGATGCAAATCACACGTAGATACAATAATTAGATCTAAAGGTATTGTAAAGAACTTACTTACAGATTACTTATTTTTCAGTGTAAAGAACTCACTTTCACAGAACTTATTTTCTCCAGGCCACCGATAGATGGCAGTACTCATCCAATGAGAGATTAAATTGAACTGTTTTGCAGAAGAAAAATCTCAGAGCGTGAGTGAGCGGTCGGAGCTGGACGTGTGAAGGTGAAGTTATGTATGGTTGAGTGGAGAGTGGGACGAAACAAAAAGTGTCAATGCTTCTAAGTGTATTTGATTTTGTGTTGTGTGTTGTAAATTGTGCCTGTGGAAATGTCTAAATAAAATGAAAAAAGGACAATATGGCTTCTTAGTAACATTACATCACCCTTTAAGTGTTTATCGTCGATCTTAGGCGCTACAATCTATTTAGACTCCTCCCCACCTGGAGAAAACTTTTCACGGTCTTGACAGGGAAAAATTTCTTTCTAATTTATTGTTCTTCAAGCACTAGTTCAAAAAAAAAGAGATTAGTACCTTGAACCACACCTGACTTATTCCCACCGTGAAAAGAAAAAAAAAAAAATGTAATTAATACCATTAAAATTTACAAATAAACAAACATTATATTCAAGATACAAATGAAAAATAATAAATACATATTCAAAACAATAAATTAAAAATTAACTGACATACAAATTATCATATTTACATATTGGCATTCTAATCAAATTTAGGCTTTTATGGCTCGACCCAAACTATCAGCATTCTGATGTTGTTTTCCTTTTTTATGAACAATTTCATAATTGAAGGACTGTAAAAGTAAGGCCCAACTTAAAAGTCTAGGAATAGTTCCTCTGTTTTTGTTTTTGCTTTCAGTATCACTATTTGAGACCAGAAATTCTAAAAGACTGGGAAGAAACTGTTTTCGCTCTTCAGGAAGAATTTCCCGCAGGAATTTGGACATATGTTGCAGTATCCCTATGCGAACTTCACTCAGATCTTTAATGAAGCGTGGAAACATAGTCAGTAAGTCCTGGGATGTTATTTTAGGACCAAGTATCAAAGCTAATTGATACATGGAAGAGGCAACAGTGTGACGGACTTTCCTCATCATTATAAAATCCTGCAAGTCTGATGAAAGAGCAAACGTTTCTTTGAGGCATGGCCAAAATTTATGCCCAAGAATAATTGCAACTGCTGATAAACTATAAGCACAATTGTGAGCAATTTCAGTCCAGTTCGCATCAATCATATTTAAATAGCACCATAACAACTCAGGGGGATCAATATCCTGATCATATGCAGTAATAGTATTCTGAAAAGGAGGAGGTTCACCTTTTTTATTTTCTAACATATTATCAAACTCTAAAATTTTTATTTCAATTCTACAACTTGACTTTAAATTTGAGTTCTCTGCATCGAGTTCTTTGAGTCGACTGCATCGCAGGCTGTATCTAAAATCTAGATCTGGTGTGGAAGTACTGGAATCAAACATATTGTTGCTTTTAGATTGAGCCTTTATCCTGTTAAGGAAAACATCTATGTCTACGCAAGGTCTACGCAATCTCTCATTGGATGAGTACTGCCATCTATCGGTGGCCTGGAGAAAATAAGTTCTGTGAAAGTGAGTTCTTTACACTGAAAAATAAGTAATCTGTAAGTAAGTTCTTTACAGTATAACCATTTTTATGCTGTTCTCTGTAATTGTCTAGGAAGTACTTAAAACTTTAAATCCATTTATTTCAGATTGTCTTTTTTAAAGATTCGTTATAATCAAATTGGTGTATCTAAATTTCTAAACAAGTGGGAAATTGTACGTTTAAGTGACAAATGAGGTGCATCCGTACTAGTTTTACAATGTAAAAAAAAATCGTCGTTAATATTTCAGTGAAATGAATTATATCGTCTGCTACAAGCGAAACCAGCATGCATTTTTTTTTCTGATTGCGTATGTCACGTTTACAGATGTGAATTTTTTTCGACACCAGACAGCGCTGAAAAATTCACCATGGAGATCTTGCTTTCCGAATAATTACCTCCATGGTTTAATATTTCTGTGACTCACGATGAACGAATCTCTTGTGTTTATTTCCTTTAATGGATGGATATATTCAGCTGCTAACCTAATTTAAAGTTATCTCAGAATCTATAATTGTTTTTAATGTAACTCCCCTCTCAAGCAAACAATTATTTTTTTCAACGATCTTTCTAAAAATGTAACTTTTATGCAATTTTATTCGAAAAGGTAATTTTTAATAAAAATGGCCGCTTGGGATATGAAAAAAGAAGTGGCTAGCCCGGATTTGTTTTCCTCAGTCACATGACTTGCGGTTTTATTATAAAGATTACGCATGATAGGATTTAATAGAATAATCGTTTTAAGTTTTATTTCGATTTTCATAACTCGATCAAATTATGCAACGATTATATATATTAAATTTCAAACCATTCTGTTGGATAGTTTTTGCGCTGTTATAAGCTGACGGACGGACGGGCGGACGGACAGATGGACGAACCAGACGACGACTATAGGTGCTACGTATTTATATAATTACGAACACACCTAAAAAGAAAACATCAGACTTAATACAATTATTATCAGTTACATATTGATAGAATTGTCTTTGATGAATTTTGTTTTGAGAGAAATGTTTGAAAATATGATTCTCATAATAAAAAGTACTCAGAAAAAAAACTTTATTAAATATTATTATTATTATTATTTTACTATATATTAATAATTATATATACATACATATATATAATTATTAATTAATTATATATATGTAATATATTAATACACACACACACACACACACGCACACACACACATATATATATATATATATATATGTGTTCTTTTCAATAATTATCTAGGATAAAGTTATTGATTTACATATGATACCATAATTTAGCCTATTTGGCTCATAAATCACTTTGATTAGCTTATATATATATATATATATATATATATATATAAATCCTGAAGGAAATTGAAATTTATTTTTTCCTGTAGTCAAAAAAAAAAAAAAAAAAATCTCCTTCTTTCAGAAGATTTATTTAAAAATTAAATTTTAAATTTTCGTAAAGAATTTACATGTGAAATTATATATATATATATACACACATACAAAACGAGTAAACAATATTTGTAAAAATAAATAACTAATAATTTTAATAACTACAGTATAATAATATGTTTCCGACCATTTTAATGCTTCTTCTGGTTTTAGCTTTCAACAAATTATTTTCCGTTTTATGTAAATCATCGTAGCTCATTATTCCGTTGATTGAGAAGCATCTACATCTTCAACAAATTTCCATGTGTCAGTAACCGAGGATAGAGTTGCTTTTTTTCAAAGGGTCAACGAGCCAAACAAAAAACACCCTTCTCATAGGATGATCGCATTACTCTACACCTCTGGATGGCCGACTTTAGCAGAAAGACTCTACACACAGGAATTTATGCACGCAAGACAGACACATCGAGTACTAAGGTGAGTAAAATAACGAGCAATATCATTCTCGTATAGCTAATACTTATTCTGACACAGTTTTTAATACAGTAACTTCCACTGAAAAAAAAAAAAAAGGAAATGTTGATTTTACAGTATAATACTGACATCCCAGCTGCTAATATTATAGGGTAAAATTAACAGTAATAAACAGTAAAATAAGCAGCAATACACTGCCGCGCATGCACGATAGTGTATTACTGCTTATTTTACTGTTTATTACTGTTAATTTTACTGTATAATACTGGCAGTTGGGATGCCAGAATTATACTGTAAAATCAACATTTTTTTTTTTCTTTTCGTGGATATATCGTGCCTCGTTACATCACTCACTAGGATATATCGCTCTTTTATAGTGTCTTTCCAAAAACTAAAACTAATGACTCCGGAAGCTACTCGTTTAAGTTACTTTATAATATAATGTCTGTTACAATAAGCGTAATTCTGTATCGTTATTTATTTAAGAAAATTGTAATTTGCGTATAAACTAACGATTTGGAGACATAATTAATTAATTAATTAATTAATTAATTAAATTTAATAAAATAAAATAAAAAATAAAATTAAACCTAGTCTATAATTTTTGTTAATTTGTTTTCTAGGTAGGTTATATCACCCCTTCAAAAAGTCTTTCTTTCTTTTTTTCTTCTTTCTTTCTCTTTTTTAGGGTTTCGTTCATCTCACGAAACCCTATTACTCCCGCTCCGTTGTCTGTCTGTCACAGAGCTATTCTGAGAAACTATGTAACTTACAGAGTTGAAACTTCGTGTATATAGCTGAATAATAGCCATAAAGAGCTCAAAATATTAAAATTTGAAAAATTCGTATTATTTTAATAAATAGAGATAAAAAACCAAAATTCTAACAGCCTTTTCCGATTAAATTTAAACATTTTTCGTTATAGCAGATGCCAAAATTTAAAAATCCACGATGAAATTCTTTCTACAATGATTAATTTTCTATCAGACGATTTCCACGTGAAAAATGAAAATGAAATAAAAAGTTTCACCAATTGAAAAAAAGATTAATATGAAATAAAAATGATTGACGTCATAGTGGTAATAAAACGAAATTTTCAAAGATTTCTCAATAATTCAAGGAGTATAAGTATGTGTATGTACACAAAGCAGATTAATATCACGTCATTAGAGAATTAAGAAGAAAATCTGACGTCATATTGGAAGTTTAACGGATTTTTCAAAAGTTTGAGAATAATATAAAGCGCGTATCAATATGAGTAATAGAGAATAGTAAATATGAGTTTGAGAAACATATTGAATCATGATAAAAATCAGATTATGGAAATATTCGCATATTTTAACATTTTGAAGGTGTACAACATGTTTAATTTTGAAATTATTTTCTTTTAAATATCGCATTTAGTTCACATGACAGATATTATTATGACAGAATATAATAGCGGGCTTAGCTGGTTTAGATATTCGAAAAAAGAAAAAAATAGACCGGTATTTTTTTTTACTTTATAAAAAACATGACCTCTTTATTTATTTATTTATTTTTTTTTTATTTTTTTTTTTTTTGCTAAATGAAATTTATTTGGATTTGTTAAAGAAAAGATAGTGTTTTGAAAGGAATATTAAACGAAACCCTTTGAGCGATCTTCGATCATACCTACCCACTTGTTTTCTTTTGTCTCCCGTAAGGTGCAAGATAATGAAAGATTACTGCATTATGCCCATAGAAAATTGCTCATTATAATTTGGTTGAGAGACATTTTTAGCAAAAATTTTAACACTTAATGTTCTGATGGAAATTTAAGTTCCGTTAAAAATATTTTTATATAAAATTGCTGTATTACATTAATTAATAGCAGGATATTTTATATTTCATACCAAATTTCACACTCTCTTTGCTTTACCATGTTTAGAAAGCACAATTTTCTAACACCAAAAGTAATTTTTTTTTCATATGTTTACATATGGATAGCCTATTTACAATTGAAAAATGTATTGTAGAAAATTTTACACGGAAGAAACCACACACACACACACACACACACACACACACACACACACACACACACACACACACACACACACACACACACACACACACACACACACACACACATACACACACACACACACAATGTATTTACTTTTGTTATTTTATAAGAATTTTTAGTTTCAACCAGTAATTCATAATTTGCGGCATAAAGGGTTAAAAATCATTGAATATAAATTTATAGGAATAGTAAGGTTATATTATCATTGACTAAAAAGGACAAGGGTAGATAAGCCGTATTTTTTCGTTTAGTAGTTTCATAAAAAAAAAAAAAAAAAAAAAAAAAAAAAAAAAAAAAAATTCTTAAAATCAGTAAACATTATTTTTTATAATTCAACATATGATCTTTAATTCTGTATAAGTTTAAAGTATGAAAAACAAGTGTAAATTGTAAAAATAACCTGTTAAAGTGAAAATGTTTGCCTCTTTTTTGCATATTTCTGCGTTTCTTCGAACAGTTGTTACATATTTCAGTAAGAGGAACTGAATGAACCAAAATAACTTTACCACTATTCAAAAGCTTATGCAATTTGCTATTAAATATGAGGTAAGCGTTATTTTCTTTGCGTAATTCCTCTAACTGAAATATGTGATAAATGTTAAAAACCGCAGAAATGTACAAATAAGAAATAAACACGTTTACTTTATACTCATGTCCAAAAATTAAATGCAGTGACCGATTTTTTTTCGATTTTAGATGTTTTGTAAAATATTTACTTAAACTCTTTACGAATTGTACCTGAAGTTCAAGAATGTAAAGAACATGTTTGACTTCATAATTTTCAGTGAAGATTTTGTCGCGAAGACAATTAAGTGGGGCAATAATAAATTTAATAATAAAATAATTTTGCGTTTTCCCAAGAAACAGAAGATGCTCAAAATGATCCGCCACTGTAACAAATGACTATGTAGGCCTTGTTCAACATATTTGTGCATTTGTGTAAGGATAGCACGCATATTCTTGAAGATGTTAATGTTTCTGTGAAAAGTTCAAATATGAGATTTCCTCCCCAATTTATCAATTAGCTTACTATATTGCCTGGAATTTTTTGAGTTTTCACGATATTAGAATGGTATTTTTATATGAGTTGCTCTATAGTATTGACTACCAAATCATGACAAAAAAAATCTTTGCTGTAATTCGCACATGCGCAGTTAAAATTATTTCATACAAATACCCATATCTCATCAAATATCCAATATATTAATATTGTAATTGCAGTATACCATTTCTACTGTTTTTAGTCAAGTTTTTGGAAAGCGGCGTTAAATTCGGTTGAAAACTCTGCATGCTATTAAAAAAAATGAATTTCTCACAGAAACATTAATATCTTCAAGAATATGCGTGCTATTCTAACACAAATGCACAAAAATGTTGAACAAGACCTACATAGTCATTTTGAGCATCTTCTGTTTCTTGGAAAAATGCAAATATTAATTTATTATTAAATTTATTATTAAATTTATTATTACTCCCTAATAGTACTCGGGACTAAATCTTCACTGAAAAACATGAAGTCAAACTTGTTCTTTACATCCTCAAAGTTCAAGGGCATTTCGAGCATTTCCTCACGAATTTCAGTAGATATTCGACAAAACATCTGAAATTGAAAGTCGCCGGTCACTGCCCCTTAATTTCTGGATATCAGTGTAAAAGGTTCTTTTTACAAATTATTCTTGTTTTTCAAACTGAAAACCTCACCAAAAATTAAAAACAAAAAAAGTTTACTGATTCTTATGAAAACATTGTTCTTCTTCTTCTCCCTTTTTTTTTTTTTTTTTTTTTTTGGTGTGTGTGTCTGTGTGAAATTTTTGTAGGAAAATAAACGGCTTATCTATCCTTCTCCTTTGAAATAATAGTATGGTGATATTATCATCGAATATAAATTTAAAGGCAATGTAGATGAATAATGATAATTATTTTTTTTTATAATCTACTAATATTTATTATTCATAATTTTTAATAAAAATTATAAAAAATAAATAAATATTACTTATTCTGTCCAATACTTGTTCATTATGATCCCATTCAAGTACCTACATAGCAAATATATATAACGAAACAGAAACCTGTGTTTTTATGACAATAAGACCCTATCTTAAATTAACTTTTTATCCAGAAGACATATTAGACATTAGAGCTTATTTTCAGGGGATGTCTTTTTTAAATCTTTTAACTACAGCTACGTGAAACGTTCGTCGTAACTTTCAAAACTCATTAAAAAAAAAAAAAAAAATGCCGTATCGGTGATCGGATTGAAACAAAAGACTTTGTAAAGAGTGATTTTTTGTGTCTCCTCCCTCAAAAAAAAGTTTAAAACAAATTTTAACTAATTTTTTGCTACAGAAATTCCGAGCATTTGCCAAATCTTATGTTGTATTCTTAATTCCAATATAACAGTTTGTTGAATTTTTGTGAATTTTCATAAATACTTTTTTATGTCAGTATTGTAAAGTCTTGCTCAAAATTCGTTTGACATATATTTATCGCAAAGATTTTAAGGATATTGGATGTAAATCAAATAAATAAAATAGAATAATGATGATAATTTTACCTAATTACTAATCCTTATTCTTACGAATTTTGTGTGTTTTCTCCATATTTACCCATCTTGATCTAATACAAGTACCAAAAACATGGCAAATATGTATTTATAAACTGAATATAAGTTTAAAAGGAACAATGCAAAAAAATATATAGAAATGTTCTTATATCATACAACTAACATCTATTCTTATATAATTTTTGAACTAATCCAATAGACTAGATTATCATAATTTCATACATTTGAACGACTTCAACACAAAGAAAATCTGTTTATTACAAATATCATATTACATTATTATTTAACATAATATATTGTATGTATTATATATATTTTTAAATAAATGTAATATGACTGTAAATTTTATGCCAGACTAATTGGCATGCTCATCATGATCTGATTCAAACATTTATATTTATATATATACTAGCTGATTACCCGTGACTTAGTTCACGTATCATTAAAAGAAGCATAAATGCATTAATTAATCAAAATATTTCATTCCCGATAGTTAGAAACGTAAATAATTAACTAACTCTTTATCACATTCCATAGGAGACAATACAGTATTTCTATGTTATAGAGTCCTTGACATAACTAAGTTTTAAAAAAGTGAAATTTTGTGACAAATAATTACGAAAAGGAAACTACAACCAATGGAAAAGGCGGGCCAAATAAAATTGGCGAAATCGGTGAATTGTGTAAAAACATATGTCAAGTTTGCCTGGTAAACCATTGTACTTTTAACGCCCTTGCGAAATGATTTAATAGCCATCCTTCAAAGATAATGGAAATAGTATATTATTTTTCATTAAATTCAATTCTTGTGAATAAGGAGCAATAATTGTAGACCTAAATGCAAGAAGCTTAAATTTGCCTGCTTGATTTAATCTATAACTGAAAAAAAAATCTTTATTTCTAAAGGAAAATATGTTGACAGACGATTTTTGTTCTCCAGAATAAATTGATTCATGAAGTTTGAATATGTGAAAATACTTTTTTATTTTTCAAAAATTTTACTGTAATCAAGATTTTTTTTCTTTCACCATCTATTCAAATTGAAAATAAATTCTTTTTTTCAGTTTTAATGAGAAAAAATATATTAATTCGTTTTATTTCTTCTTTTTTATCCACAAAAATGGAATAATTTAGTTGCCATTTTTAGAGAAACTTCGTTAAAATGTACAATAATAATAATAATAATAATAATAATATCTCGAAATTTAAATCATTTTTTCAAATTCTGAGAGTTTATGACATCCTCGGATCTATGATAACCGGTGTTAAGTAAATCGCGTTGCGTTTGACAATCTGAAAGGAGTAGTTGCGGAATACAAACAGGCGGTCAGATTTTAATATAATAGATTCGTATTTATTTTTCTTTTCCTTATAATCATGGTGTTGTTTTTGGCAAAAAAACTCTCATCTGTATGTAACTGATATTCATGCTTAATAATCGGTATAGATAAAAAAAATATTTAAATTTTTCGTTTTAAATGTGGCGTGAAACTCATCTACTTTCTAAACTTACCGATCCTTGTATTATTAATGTAAGGAATTGATTCACGCTCCTTGTAAAACACATTTGAAAATTCCCGTTTTATTTCAAATATGACCTCACTTTTTCTTCACAGAAATCTCTTTTTAATGGCCTAATTCTTGTTAATTTTCTTTTTCGGGCAATCAGGGCGTAAATTTTAGCGGAAAACTCACATTTGTATGTAACTGGTCTTCAAGGTAATTATTAATCAGTATCGATAAAAAATATTTCAGTTTTTCATCTTAAATATTACGTCTATTATCTATCTACGTTCATTAAACATTAATCTCATGCTCCTTGTTTTATTACGAACATTTGAAAATGCGTGTTTTATTTATGACGTCATATTTGTCCAAGCCGAGGAGGATCCTTTTCATAGTTCCATGGTCCAAGCGAAATCTGTTTTTAATAATATAATTATTGTTCATTTTTCCTTCTAATTATAACGCAGTTTTTGACAGAAAAAGATCTTTTCATGTAACAGGTATTCATACTTCAGTGTATAATAACAAATACTCCATATTTTTGTTTCAAACATCACGGAAATTCATCTTCTTTTGAATTCTTTCTAATTTTCATTTTTCACGTGAAAATCGTTCAATTGAAAATTAATTGTTGAGGAGAAAATATTTTTCCGTGTTTTTATTTATTGGCAACGATCAAAGCCCTAGCAACGATAAAGTAAAATGGTTAAATTTTATGGGAAAATGTCCATTTATTCTCTATGAAAATAATGAAATTTTTTATTATTAAAGAAAATAATTGAATAAAATAAATAAAATCTAGCCTATGTTCATTCCCGGGTTAAAATCAACCTATATACAAAGATACAGGGTAATTAAATTCTCCATTTTGACGCTGGCTTCAGCCTAACATTTGCACACAATCGGATTTATAATGTTATTAGGATAAGTGAGAAAATAGCTGAATACAACTTTAATATAGAAACAAATAGAAGAATAGAATAACAAATAATATTTTATTGAATACCTAGCATTTTCATTTGTGGCAAAAATACGAGAAAGAATACTGAATATAGAGAGACGCCGAGTTACAATAATGCGTAATTTTCTTTTACTTCCATAATTAGCATTATTGTATAATAAACTCGTAAATTTTCACATTGCTAACTAAGCGCAAAACCGGCAGAGTGAAAACTGTCCAAGCCGAGAATCGAACCCGGATCCTTGGAATAACACTCTAGGACGACTTTACCATTCAGCTTACGAGGACGATACCCAGCCCGGCATCTCCCACTCACATATATCGGTAAGACTGTGGACATTTTTCATCCTGTCGGTTTTGCGCTTAGTTAGCAATGCGAAAATTCACGTGTTTATTATTCAATAATTTCGGGCTAATTTCACTACTGAAAATTAATTGAAAAATTAATTTAAATTTACATATATGTGTTGATCTATGCTGGGTTTTATGTGTTGTGACGGAGTTTTTTTAGCCGTGGTCACATATGTAGGTTGTACACATCCGAAAATTCGTTCTGTAAGAAAATAAGGACTCCCAGAATGTTGAATGAACGTAGACATCGTCCCAATATGAATGGGCTTTATTATAATGCAGTTGATACCATGTTCTGTTACATAAGTCGCCGGCCTGAAAATATTGCAATATTGAGGAGGAGGCTTAAAATTCACGGACAATGAACAAAAGCAAGTGGAGAGAGAGAGTGAATACCATTACACAATTTCTTTAGAGATTACAGTGAAGGCATGGCGATGATTACATAACGCCAATTAACCAAATAACGTACTGTTTTGGCGAGAACAATATGACAAGAGACAGGTGGTGATTGTCCGTGAATGATAAGCCTATGGGAGAGAGATGAAGGAAAATTATGAATTTAAGCGCCACAGTGGAGATATGGAACTTTGATAAACCAGCAAAACCACATAGTACAGTTTTCATGCGGGTTACCTTAAAGAATTGAGAGCCGGCGTTAAAAATAGAAGTGGTATGTTACAGATATTAAATGAAAAGGCATCTGGACAACTGGGAAAAATAATGTAATAAGGTAAAAGAAATAAAACCTTAACGAACAAAAGTGTAGGCGTTAAGAATCTGGGTAAAGTTTGCATGTCTATCGAAAAGAGTGAGTTACAATGGGAATAAATTCTTTTTATTTTTATTTATTTATTTATTTATTTTTAACGGGGCGATTTATTTAACGGAGGAAAGGATTCCGAGTGAATTAAAGAAAGCTTAATAAAAGAGAAATACTAGAGTAGCTAGATTTTACAACACGAAAAATAAAACAATTATAAAGAAAGAAAATTTAGAAAAAGTAAGGGCGTGGGGAATGAATTTTTATGAAAGTGGAATATGTGAAGTTAAATCCTCTTCACATGTGTCATCTCAAATTTGCCGCAGGGTTTGTGTGCTCATGATGACATTTGCATATTGTGCTGCGGTTGCGTCCTTACCGAGATATGTGAGTGGAAGATGACAGGAGGCTGGGCATTGTCCTCATAGCTAGAGCATCAAAGCGTTATTCGAAGAGTGCGGGGACGATTCTCGGATTAGACATTTTTCACTCTGCTGGTTTTACACTTAATTAGCAATGTGAAAATTCACGTATTTATTATTCAATAATTTCGGGAGAAATTCTCTTCAAAAATCACATATACCATTATTCTTTCTTCCGATGGTGATATCGTAAAAAATAAATAAATAAATAAATAAATAAAACAAATAAATCAGAGGTTATACGACGAATAGGGTTTCGTGAGATGAACGAAACCCTAAAAATGACTTATAAAAAATATAAAAATCTTTGTTTAAAAAATCCATAAAAATTTAGCTATCCATAAACATTCTTATTAATTTTTTAACCGTCCCTAAACTTTCTTGAAGTATTTTTTCCCCCATTTTCCCATTATTTCTAATTAAGGTAAAAAAAAATCCATAGTACATTTTTTTTCCGGTTACTTTCTGAGTTTCTCTTTTCTGTGAATGCTTTGATAATTGTAGGCGTCCCTTTAGACTTTAGACCGCCGAAAAGTAAAATTTCTCTATATCTCGAAAATTAACAATTGGAATGAGCTATGAACTTATACACCCGTTTTTGACGATAATGGTTCGTTTTATGTAAAAATCAATGTAGGTGCTGATTCATAATTTTTTATTATGAATTCATTAACAATTTTTATAATTAAACATATGCTTTTGAATTAAAGAAAATGCCTGGAATAAGTTTGAGTCTATCCACTGTATCTCATTAATAAAATAAAACTCCAATGAATTTTTGTGAAAATATATATTAAGTTTGTCACGTGGATTGAACATTAGCATTCTGAAACTTTGACCTCTTCTATGAAGATAATAATAAAAGAAAGGTATATAATCTACATCTTTTTCTGGGCTGCCCTGAAACCAGATTTCATAGTAGCTCAATTTTGTAAATTTTAACCCCTTCGCGAAGAGCGTCCTTTACAGAATTTTTAATCTTTTACTACCGATTTTACAAAACAGAAATTTTCGCCTAATCGAATCGCAGAAATGCTAGGATTACATAAGGCAAAGCTTACAATAAAAAATAACTGGTGGGAATAATCGAGGATTCTGAGCATCTTATGCGTCACGTATACGTGTCGCTCGTCCCGAATGGGTTAAAAAGTTCCTTATTAGCTCGTTCTTCTTTTCTTTCAGATTTTCTTTCTATATGAACTGACGATGGAGACATTATTCTTTGGTGCAATTGCTACTGTTGCCATGGCAGTGATTTTACTGTACCCAAACACTTTGGCATACCCAAAACTTGCTCGTAAGTAAATTTTTTGTGCACAAATTAAATTATTCTAAGATTATTTTCCATTGTAAAGAAACCATCTTTGCAGAACTAATGGAAATAGCCGATCATCTTAAGAGGCTACTTCACTCAGGCTAAAACACCCGCTCGCTGATGTTAACCCTATGGGGAAATAATTTACGATATCTCGTTCACATTTCATTATTTTTAATTTTTAATTTTTTTTTTTTTTTTTTTTTTTTTTTTTTTTTTTAATTGGATAGCTGAGGTCAAACTCTATGCACGCTCCTTTTCACTTTTTCGATTTTTGTTGCAGTTTTTTTATTGAGGATACTTTTACTTTCGAAACTGGTTCCGAAAATAAAAATATCTTAATCAAAAAACTTGTACTCAAACTTATGACGTCACTTGAAACTGATAGGAGTACCCGAATTAGACAATGTATAAAAACTGTACACTTTTTAGTTAGCCTAAGATAAAGATTTTTACAATGTTTTTCTATGATTACCTTCAGAGGTTAGCTATTTTATAATCAGCCAATTTTAGGGATTCTCTCCAAATTGAAATCCTATCAAGAAATCTTATCTTATAATCTTGAATCTTATATCAAGTATTCATAACAATATTTTTTTCGATATTGTAATACATTTCTTTTATTGTAACTCCAGCAGATATTTTATACACAGTTTTCTATACGCAAAATGAAAGAAATTGCTAGTAAAAATTATATCCTTAATTAGAAAATTTAAATGTAGAATAAATTATTTTGTCAAAATTGGGTGTTGTCATTGAAGATTTAAATTTAATTCAGATGTTATTGCAGATAAAAATATGAAAATTGATCGTATTATAGAGAATAGTTCTATAAACACGCTGAAGCAGACAGTTTTTTAATCTAAAAATTATTTTAAGAGTTATTTAACGTACAAGTTGGTCAAAATAGTTCTGTTAAAAAGTTTTATAGGAACAAAAACTATGCGTAGTAATTTAACCATATTTTGAAGGGACGTAATTGACAAGCTTGCGGTGTGTAGTGTGCAATTATATTTTCAATTTGACTAACTTTTTGAGGGATTTTTTTTCTCTATTTTTTATTCAAATTTTCATTATTTCAATAGAGGTTTGTTTCATATTTGGAAATGGTCATATTTTAAATTGTTGCCAAATTGTGAAACAGTGCAAAGAATAATATTTCCTTTTAATTTAAAAATATATTTACACATGACTATTAAAAACAGAAAGAAAACTGTAAAATAATAAAGAAATTATTACGCGTTAATAGCAGTAAATGGGGAAAATTAAGACCAATTTAAAATGCTCAAATAATATTTCCAAACAGTTTCAATCTAAAAATATATTTATACGAGAGATTTATTTAATGCGAAATTTTTTTTTCTATTGTGGCAAATTTTAAAACAGTGCAAATAATAACATTTCCTTTCAATTAAAAACTATATTTTCACGTTAATATTAATAAGAGGAAGAAAACTTTGGTGAGAATTATGTCATATTGAAAACGATAATTAAAAACGTCTTATTTAGAACAATTTTCTAAATGCGTCGTTATAAAATACCGTGATGCAGCGACATTGTTTACTTAGCCACTTTATACAAGCTGTTTTTCAAACGCTTAATTGCTCTTATTTAATCAATCATGCAAACAGCCGTTAACTGTCACGACAACAGTTGATTCGGCCTTAAAATCCTCCAGTCAAAGGGAAATGAATGGAAACCCGATTACAGAATATCTCCACTGGTCGTTTAATTATAATTCAATCTTCCGTAATTTTTTTAATTGTGAAAAATAGGCGATAGCGTGTTTTTAGAGCTTGCGGTGTCTGAAAGGGGGATTGGCGAGCGCAGCTCGTAGGAAACAGAGACCTTATTTCTTTAAAAACAAAAGCACGTATTTTTAATTGTCCATATTTTTCTTTGTATTTGATATTTGATAATCTCTATAAACGAATAAAAAAATATAATAATAATAATAATAATAAAATAAAAAAACATACAATAAGCTCTTTTTCCTTCATAATCACGATATCAAAGTACTTTTAATACACTGCCTACATTAAGATTCATACGAGAAGATGAATTTGAGGATTTTCTCAGATGTTTAACAGCTTCTAAAATGAACAAGAGACATCCACTCAAAAGTAAGAAAAAAATACAGGTGTTTTTTATTCTTTATTTCGAGACGTATTTCAAGCAAAAGTAATTTAACATAATATTTTCAAAAGAAATATTTCAAACGTAAAATATTTTCAAAAGATAATTATTTAGTAGTTTCCGCATAGATAGCAACAATAAAAACCGTATTTGTGAATGTTATTTTACATTTCAATAATACCCAGTAGATGGCAGCACTAAAATTCGTATGTGTAAATGTTATTTATGTTTGAATAACTTCCAATAGATAGCAGCACTAAACTTTTGTATTCCATATTAGCGTTTCCTCAAAATAATTCTGTTACTAAAATGCTGAAATGATTGAATGCCACCAGAAGTTATTTAAAAATAAATAATTTTCTTCAAGTACATTATAAAATCAAAAGTTTATTCAAAAATTCCGGCTGCCATTTGGCAGTTTTGAATGAAAATTAAGAGGTATATATAATGTACAACCGGTTAGTTGGTTGATTTATGACGGCCGATTATCTACTCGAGGGATATAGGCCCTAGGGGAAGTGCCCTCCATGGGGGTCTTTCTAAGGGATCCTAACCCCTATTTACGGCAAGTAATGTACAACCGGAGTCGCCCCCTAAATGGTTAACGAAACTCTTGTACCAACATCCATTAGCCATATTCTAACGAATTCTACATTATTCATACATATATCACACTCATACATATCCACCCTCATTTAAAAATTAAAATTTTAAAAGTAAGAAATATAAATTGCTACAATTTTCTGTTTATTTTCAATTTTAAAAGTAAATCAGCATTGTTTTCATAAATGAAATGAAAGGTTTTTCTCAAATCAACGTTGCCACAAAAATAAAATACCGCATTATATCGTACTCAATAGAAACTCGTGATTGTAAAAAAATAAGTAGTACAAAAAAGATAAAGTGGGACGTTTGTGCACTGGTTTATTTTATATTTATGATTAAAAAGCAAAATTCAAATTCAAATGTTTAGAAGAAAAAGACACCATTGATTGATCGAAGCATTGGTATTTCACGTGTAACCTAAAATGTATGCTTTGTCATATTAAATTAAATTGTATGATATATGTATTCAATCTATTTTTCTTTGTCCCGTGTTCTTCCCGAAGCGGAGGACGTCATATTCTAATGCAGTTCAAATGTAATTATAAATTTCTTTTCTCACATGTGCCTTTTGCTATCTTCGATCAGTTTTTACTGTAACTTGATGGAATACATGAGATGATATTCTGGCTTATATAATGTTGCTTGTCGATATTTTTATCCTTAATGTTTCTTTAGATGTTTAAACCTACATCTAAAAAGTATTAGATATTACTAAAAAATATTAGATAGCAGTCCGAAATCCTCGCACGGATCCACTGGTGATTGTTTCTTTCTGTTAATATATCACTTTTTTTCTTTCTTTAAATTTGCCAATTAATAACAAGCTTATTCACGTTCAAAAGTAGACGGAAATAAATCAAAAACTACATTACTGCTATCCTGTGCCGCGCATGCGCGGTAGCGTATTACTGCTTATTTTACTGTTTATTACTGTTAATTTTACGGTATAATACTGGCAGCTGGGATGCCAGTATTATACTGTAAAATCAACACTTTTTTTTTTGCAGTGTACATATATAAGTCTTGTAAGAATAATATGTCTTATAAATCTAAAATTTGTTTAAAGGTATTATTTATTTTTCATATTTAGGGCCAAAGATCTACGGCACGGCTATTCCTCCTCAAGAACTTGATCCCATTTACAATGCAACAAAGAGAAAAATTGTCATGATTCACAATTTTTTCAGAACTCGTGTGAAACCTACAGCTGCAGACATGCTACAAATGGTATTGATTTATTCTTATTTTAATCACCTTAATGTCTTCCATGTTATATTTTTGTATATTTCCAACTAAATATGATCATGATGTACTGATGTAGCTCATGGTCTACACGACTGGGGGCAGTTTTTCAGATTTTTAAGCTCTATGGTTTTTCTTGAAATATTCGAAACAGTATATCGTGAGCATGAAAATGTCTTTGCTACATACCTCTCGGCGATTTCCTTTGCTTTTAGCAGCTTAACGATCACCTCTCTGGTAATTGGGTAATCTTCCGTAAATGGATTATACGCAGATTTAAAAAATATTCCTGCTTGAAAATTATTTTTAAAACCATAAAGAAAATTAAGTAAACCGAGATAAAGATTTCAAACAAATTGCATTCGAAAGTAATTTTTTTTTTCTATTTGACGGGGCAAAAATTTAAATTGTGCGATGTTTTGAAGTTTAAAAAATTTCAATAACTGCTAAATTTAATAGACAGGTCGTTTCCACCACCAGTATGACGTCAGCGTTACACACTGGCATGCTTTTGTTTTATAATATGGATTATGAGTAATGAAGTATCTGATCTTGACATGTTTAGAATACATGTTCAGCAAGATAGAATGTTCAGACTGGCGTACTCGTAAATTTTATAAGAAGTATAAATGAGCTGATTATTTTTTTAATTTACATGTGACAGATCTAAAGTTTGTAAAATTAGTTCAAAAGCGTTTTACCTAATCTACACCGGATAAAAATGATGTGTTAAATATTTCTGCTGTATTTCTAATTGTAGTCTTTCCAGAACAATATTTTTTTTCTTAAAAAGCATTAACTTTATCCGAAGGTGATTTTTCCGCATACTCTAATTAAGAATATTCAATACTGTTAAAAATTTGCAGCAAACTGTCCAGTCATTCAACCGTTTTTATAGAAAACAGTTACATAACCGTATTTTAACTCTATTCTGACAATAAGATGGGCAATAGTATGGTCAGACTTGAGTTAAATTA
Source organism: Maratus michaelseni (assembly GCA_963931845.1). Classification (NCBI taxonomy): domain Eukaryota; kingdom Metazoa; phylum Arthropoda; class Arachnida; order Araneae; family Salticidae; genus Maratus; species Maratus michaelseni. The sequence continues at coordinate 177,756,753 of OZ007592.1, read as the reverse complement.
CGGTTATATAACCGTTTTCTATAAATACGGTCTAAACAGTTTGCTGCGAATTTTTAACAGTAAAACTTTGAAATTGGTTCAAAAAGGTTTTATTTAATTTACACCGGATAAAAATTATGTGTTAAAATATTTCTGCTGTATTTCTTAAAAAAAAAAAAAAAAAAAAAAAAAAAAAATAGATATCGATTACTTCGTAAAATTTCGATATAATGTAACTGAATTTTTGTGGCAAATCTCTGAAATCCTTTCACGGTACACCGGTTGAAAACGCCTTTAATAAAGCTTTAACATATCTATTATTTTTAACTAATAAATTGTTTGAGTGACATTTTAAATTAAAACAGGGGAAAAAAAATCGGGAAACTGTCTTTTATTCGTTTCGTAGTCTCAATTAGAGTCTTGCATCGGGTCGGGTAACCCGATTTTACCTAAATCCGACACGACCCGTTGTCCGAGTCTAGTTGAGTGAAGTTGATGCTTTTTTTTTTTGGTTGAGGCTAGGTTTTTGTTTCAGGTTAGGATTTGAATCTCGCGGGTCGGTTCGAGTGAACCTGAAATTTCAAAAATGTCTAGAATATATTTTCAGATGTAAAAACGATGTATTTGAACATTAATGGGTACATACAGGGTGATTACAAATGATGGACCCAATTTTAAAAAATCATATTTTCGAACCTACTGCATATATTACAATAAGTCATACATGAATTTAAAGAGAAACATACCAAGTTTTTTTTTCAGTTACAAATGTCCGATGTGTGACCCTCTTGTTACACGGCGTACGGCATTTGAAGAAACTGCAATGACAGAGAAGAGTTTTTGCGTATTAGAGTATGCACGAGTTTCTTCAATAATTTCGGTGGAACGTGCATTTAGAAATCGCTACGGAAAAGAAGCATCAACCAACAAGAACATTCTGCGATGGTATCATCAATTTGAAGAAACAGGTTGTTTGTGCAACCTGTTTCATCAAATTGCCATTTCTTCAAATGCCGCATGTCGTGTAACGAGAGGATCACGCATCGAACATCTGTAACTGAAAAAAACTTGGTATATTTCTCTTTGATTCATGTATCACTTATTGTAATATGCCCAGTAGTTTCGAAAATATGATCTTTTTAAATCGGGTCCATCATTTGTAATCACCCTGTATATATATAAGCGTGAGATACAATTTTTTAGTTTAAAGCTTGTGTCTCGATGTAAATCGACTGTTCTTTGCTTATATTTGTAAATCCTCTGCCTTTGAAGACGTGATTTACAATATAAGCTTTCATATCTGTATATACTCTTGTTTTTTCATTTGTATTTTACATTTTTCATTTCATAGGACTACATATTTTAATTAGAATTTTGCCTCTGCTATTTCTTATAGTGATTTCATAATATTTGGTCAATATCTTATGTTTCAATGGTTTAAATGTACAGCAGGTTTATATATATGTATATATATATATATATATATATATATATATATGTGTGTGTGTGTGTGTGTGTGTGTGTGTGTGTGTGTGTGTTTATTCATTTTTCGACATAAAAGATAAAATTGATAATAGAGATATAATTGTAGACTATTTTTTATAATTGTATTGATAGATACATTGATTATTTTTTTTTCCATTTCGGGCTTCAGGTTGGCATAATTGTTATCGCCGGGGTCGGTTTCTAGTTGACTTTATATAGAATTTGCACAGAAGACTCTAGTCTGAATAAAAGGGACGTATAAATGGAAATTTGCTCTCTTCACTGTTAAAAATTTGCAGGAAACCGTCCGGTCATTTTACCGTTTTTACAGAAAACGGTTACACATAACCTTAATTTAACTCTTTTCTGACCATATTATTACCTATATTATGGTCAGAATAGAGTTAAATTACGGTTACGTGACCGTTTTCTATTAAAACGGATGAATGACTGGACATTTTGCTGCAAACTTTTAATAATGTATAAATACTTTCCTATAACACTAGAATCGCGATGGCGGGTCATTTTGACCCGTACCAAATGAATAGATGTTAATTCGAACCAGAAATTATTTCATAAAATTAGTTAAATTATGCTGCCCAAAAATAATTGAAATTTATAATTTAAATAGTTTTAAATAAAATTTCTGGTGTAAAAAATATTTATAAAATATTTATAAAATTTTAGTAAAATTTCCCATATTTCTAGTGATAAAATTAAGTAGGAGTTATTCGGGACCACGATGAAAGGACGAATAAATATAAAAATCATGAGAAACGTATAAATTGTTCTATACAATATTCTGAGATTTCTTTTTATTAGTATTTATTTATAATGACTTTCATTCTTATACATATCATTAAACAAATAAATAGTGATATACCGATAATGCTAATTTTTATTCGCCTATCTATTTTTATTAAATAAATATATATTTGAATATAGTTCTTACTTTGCTTATGAGTGCTGCAAAAATGTTTCGATTTAAAAGCAATTTTTTAAATTTCTTTCTGTCAGACATGGCATGATGGCGCAGCAGAAGATGCTCAAAGATGGGCTGAGTCTTGCCATCTATTGTTGCACGATAATGTGACTGGAAGATGGACAGATGGTAATTGTATACATTTTGCCTATATTAATAATAAACAAGAACGAAAAATCATGCGTCAAGTATAGATTATGAAACACTTTCCAACACAGCCAGAAAACTGTAATGAAACAGTTAAATAAGGTGAAAGAAGATATGTAAGTAAACAGTTTAGAAAACATATAACATATTGAAAAATATTGTTTTCGAAATTACCTTACAGTATCAAAAAAGCAGTCGAATTATTTTGTGCAGCCCTGTATATGATCAATAGATGTGGATATATAGCATGATAAAATTTAGTTCAGTTAGAGTATTCACATTTAGAAATTTTCGTCAATGGATGGAAATGCACTCGAAATCTTTTGTACAGCCCTGTATGTTATCTGAAGACTTTTGTACACACCACCTATTAAGCTAAAAGGCAACTTAAAAGTCACTTGCAGCAGTTACCGAACGTAAACGACAATGTATCTTTTTCTTCGCGTAGCCCTGTATATGAACTTATTTATATTCCACAAACTTCTATTAGTCTACTGAATATAGTTCAGCAGGAAAATGCGTAACACAATTAAAAACTAACCTTAAGTAATTCACTCCCATAGTCTGATGTAATACTTACGAAACTTGTGTAGCCCTGTATATAATCAACCGAGTTTATAAACACACACGTAGTATGAAAAAATTTATTTAAACTTAAAAACGCAAATCTAAGTTGAAAACGCACTTATCACACATAGACTGCAAATATCGCAGATGTACTGTAACCGAACGATGTGTAGCAGAATTTTTTTGTTTGACCCTGTAAATGAGTAATAAATGCTTTGCACCCCATATTCTACAAAAATCATGTTTTAATGTGCTTCATAATTATGTATCAATTTCATCATGTTTTAAATGACGTATCGTCATCAAAATATACTTGACACAATTATTTCCCATTGACTGTAATGTAAAGGAATATTTTCGACTGTTCCTGTAAAAAAACTCTAAGTGCTACGCACTTCAGTTGAAATAGGGAACATGCTATAGTAAACGAAAATAACATAGAAAAATTTCAGGGCAATCCGAGTATATTTACGCGAGTTAGAGCACGGAGAGACGGCCAGATGGCAGACAAACCGAAGTCATAAACACTTTTCAACTAGGTTGGAAAGTGTTAAAAAGAACGAATAATCATGCATAGCGCATAGATTATGAAACATTAACCAACACTAACAGTGTATTATTTGGATATATCCCCCCCCCCCTTACAATGAAATCCATCATATATTCCGTCCTGCAAACGAATTATTTTGTGAGTCTCTGTAAATGAAGATAAATACGCACTTCTTAATCTATAAAACATATATTGCAGCTCAGTAAAACTCTTTAATTTCACTGTGTTTGAATTTTCATAGCACCATTACAATGCATTGCAAACATTTTTTCTCCATAGATTATAATGAAATGAAATTCTCTTGTGCTTCCCTATGAACGAACTATAAATGCTATTTATACGATATTCCTGAGAAAGCATGTTTAGTCAATCATTAAAATGCATTAGAAACGTTTTTTCCCCATAGATCATTATGTAACGGAATTCTTTTGTGTGTCCCTGTAAATGAGCTATATAAATTCTAGACACTTCATTTTGAATACCGAACATTCTATAATAAACATCAATAACATATTCAAATTTCATGGCAATCCGAGCATATTTAGAAGAGTTAGAATACGGGAAAACGGCAGACAGACAAACCAAATTCATAAACACTTTTAAACTATGTTGGAAAGTGATAAGAAGATATTTGATCAGTATCTCTGTATCTTAGGGATGGCTAGGGAACATATAAATATTTACTGTTTAATTTTTTTTCTGAATGTCTTTTTGGTATTTTTTGTTTTTTGTGCATTTTAAAATCGCAATCGTTGGGCCTGGCTGGAATTAGAAAAATAATAAATAAATAAAAATATCTACATTTAGAAGGTATTTTGTAAGACTTTGAGTATCTGTCATATAAAATAAATAAATGTTTACTATATTTTCCGCGTTTTTTTTTTTCCTTGGGAGGGGGGGGGGTGGCATTTTAAAATTGCAATCAACTGGAGTGTGGATGTAGTTATAAAAACAAAAATACCCACCTGTTGTCGGGGCTTTCGTGGTACTATTAGAAAATACTCTTTGTTTTTACCTTTTGTTTAATTTTACTATTTTGTTTCATTTTACCTTTATTATTATACTTGAAATAAACCAGTTAACAAAAAAAAAAAAAAAAAAAAAAAAAATCCTTGACGGCTCAGTCTACAGGCACAGGTAGATTTCAAAGATGCAGACCGTCGGACGCCTATTTATTGGGAAATGCTGCAGAAATGACCTTTTGCCATAATGTGGCAGTTGGGATCGCCCTCTTCGAAACCTACCTGTGTTTGTAGGTGAAGCTGGCAAGGATTTTTTTTTTCTGTAAGATTTTGTCCTATAAAAAACTTGTCAATATAAAATTTGTAGATAATATTAAGACGATTTATAATAAATTTAAGCGGATTTGATATCTTGTGAAATGGCGAAGTTATGAATTATTTTCTTCTTAAACCTTTATCCCCCCCCCCCCTGAAGCCATTTTTAATTATATCAAAAATATGCCATACATAAATTTTCGGCCCCTTTAATAGAAGTAATAATAACTTTAAACGGATTCGATATGTATCTTAATTAAGAAGTTATGGGTTTTTTCTGTTTTCACAAAATGCCCCACCCCCCCCTTGGTCAGATTTTGCCCATTAACGAACTTGACCGAGATTTTATGCCCCTTGATTTTACGTATCAGTTTGGAAGAGATTTGTGCAGAATTATGGAAGTTATCCTGTCCATAAAAAAGTGATATAGATCGATCGATAGATAGATAAAGTTTTGAACTGGGGATTGTTTTGGGTTCTAGCCTTCTAGGAGTCATGATTAGCGTAGATCTGCAAAATATTTTTCAGAAATTCCAACATAGGGGAGAATGTAATAGGTAGTATTTCTTACGAAATCTACCTAAAATGATTTAAATTATAGATGTTTGCAAATTCTTGATGAACGCAAGAACTACAATACTCTCGAAATTAATGAGAAATTGAGGTGTTTCTCAAAAAGATATTCATATCCCATTCATTTTTAACACTTTCCAACATAGTTGAAAAGTGTCTATGAATTCGGCCCGTCTGTCTGTCTAGCCACCTGTCTGTCCGTCTGTCTTCGCTCTAACTCGCGTAAATATACTCGGATTACCATGTAATTGATGTATGTCATTGAGGTTTTTATCATGGCATGTTTGGTATTGAAAATGAAGTGTGTACCATATGTTGTTAGTTTACAAGGATACTGAAAAGTATTTCGTTACATTACGGTTAAGGAGGGAAAAACGTTTTCAGTGCATTTTACTGATGTTACATTATTTCAAACATACTGAAATTGATATTCTGAGGTGGACAATAACATGTTTCGAATAGAGTACAGAATAAGTAGCAAGTATAGTTTATAGGGGAAAACTGGGAAATTTAGTTAGTAGGCAGTGGCCGGTAGACTCAGTTTCATTAGTGGCCGCTTTTTAAAGTTAGTGGCCACTATTATGTTTCAAACTTTCTTGACAGCTAGATAAATTATAATCATTGTATATAAACATATTTTTCTATAAGAGTTTTGCACCTATTGTATGAGTGTATTTTGCATGATTAAACAGTATCTCTTGAAGAAAAACAATCCAACTGGTGAGCATGTAGCAGGAGTTGAAATATTGAAGATACTGAAATGTCCTTAAAATCCGCTTGTATCCGGTGGGATAAAAGAAATAAATTACTTGAAATGCATGTGGAATCAAAGCTGATGAATATATTTTGCAGAATAAAACTGCATTTCTTCAAAAAATAATCCAACTGAAGAGTAAGCACATGAGAAAAAGCCGAAATATTGAAAATACAGCTAAGTTGTTGAAATCTGTTTGCATCTGGTTGGAAAAAGAATTCACCAGTTCTCTAATTAGATGTAATCAATGTAGAGATGCATCGAGTGGCGACTAGGGTGGCAATCGATGGCTGATTTTTTAATCGCCACTTTTACACTTTAATCGCCATGTGGCGAGTGGCGACCGCTAATTTTAACCTCTATATATAGTTAATTTGCAGGGACATTCAAAAGTATTCTGTTACATTACGGTCAATGTGGGGGAAAACGTTTTCAGTGCATTTTAATGGTGTTACACGGTTTCAAACATAATGAAATTGGTATGACATCCTTGAGGTGGATAGCAACATGCTTTCTATAAAGTAAGAATAAGTAGCAATTATAGTTCATTTACATGGACGCAGAAAATAATTCAATTACATTATGATCTATGGGGAAAATTGTTCTGCGATGTATTTTAATGATGTTAGACTATTTCCATGAAATTTATATCGATTACTGAGGTGCATTACAGCATGTTTTCTATAGATTATTGAGTACGCAGAATTTATCGTTTATTTACAGAGACAACTCAAAAGAATTCGGTTACAGGACTGACTATGAGCCATAACTGCTGAATTGGCGTTTTCACCTGTGATATGCGTTTTAAAACTTGACTAATTTTTAGTGTATTGCGAGGTGTGTAATAGATCATACAGAGTATTGCACGAAAGAATTCGCACACATTACCGACTATAAACAGCAATTTCTGAAAATAAATATTTGATGAAGTTTCATAATCTATGTCGATGCCGTGATGCATGATTTTTCATTCTTGTTTAAAATAAAAGCATACAATCAGCAGGCATGTCTATTATAGTGATTGGGAATCGAATAGGGGATTTTATTTTTCGATAAATGTATTACATCTTGATTGAGTTATTGATGCCTCATGACTGTCTCATTTTTTAAATCTTATCCGCGGCTTTAATAAGCATAAAAAATTTATTGTATTTTGCAATTTAAAATGAGATTCTTTTTCAGACTATGGAACTTGTGGTCAGAACATTTTCGTGGCTAATGTGCAAGTACCCTGGTTCTTTGCGGCAAAAGTGTGGTTCTTAGAAAGACTGAATTTTACATACGGCGAAGATAAAAATGATCCTAATGTTGTAGGTCATTACACGCAGGTAATTACTGATGCATTAAAGCTTGAATTTAAAAAGTTTTGAATTTCGCTCATATAAAAGTAATTTATTAATTAATCTAGTCATACTCAACCTACAGCCCGCAGGCAGAATGTGGCTCGTCGACTTTTTAATTTACTCGCCGACAAAAGTTACTTACTTATTTCTAATCAATTTAAAATTATGTTAAAATATCCCAAATATCATTTTCTTAGTCAAAAAATATTTCTACATGTAATCCTATTTGCACGTCAATGGCGTATAATATGTATATTGTATATTTAAATCTTCAATAATACATAATTCGACTCTGAGACACATATATAAATGAGTTAACTTAAACAGATTTAAACTTAATAAACGATTATATTGAAGATTATAGATACTATTTCCAGGAGCAGGCTATGTACAAGAAAATAGGAGTTGTCGTCTTACATAATAATAAACATCATATTGATTTAAAATCCATCACTTCAGCTTCACAGAATTTTTGTACATTCTAATCGTAGCATCCCCTGTCATGTGTTACTACGTCGCACACCTCACTCACTTTTCTGCTTTCCGCTAGAATACCGCGCAACCATGAACATAGAACTAAAGAAGGATTTCTAACGAAACGTGTTAATATCGTGTCGCGACTTTGGAACGAAATGGCAGCTGCATATCTAAGCGCACTGTTCTGCACAGCCGGCGAGAATCCCTGCTAAGGCAGTGCCACCTACAGCATCAAACTGAAACTGTATATCAGAAACCCACCAAACGACAGACGGTTTGAAGAAGCAGCCGAACTGGTGACATACGAAGAAGCTGTCCTACACATGCGCCACCTATTTGAGACATTTTTCCAGGAATTCTTTTCTTCTTGGAATTTCGTTAGAAGTCTTTCTTTAAATCTATGTTCAAGTGCGCAACACTTATACCCTGTTCACATCGGACATTTAAGATATCTTAGATCGCCATTTTTGAAGTGGTATCCTCCCGGAATTGAATACCTGTCCACACCGCAAAACTCATCTAAGATAACTCACTGAACATCACCGTGTCCAAGATCTGAACAAACATAGAATGTGCGCATGCGCATATGTTAAAGGCAACCTCAACAGCCAATCGGCCTCCAGAGCCAATCAGAGTGAGTGGTACTGGCTGTATCTAGCAATAGAAAGTTCAAACTCACTAAGTGAGTTTCTGGAACTCCCTCAGTGAGTTCGGCAGTCTAAGATAACTTAACTATCCGATCTGAACGTAGTATTATAATCTCCGCTGGAAAACAGTTCTTTTGACTTCACGCACACAATGTTGTTTGGAGCATGCATACCTCCGAAGTACTGCATGACGTAATTACGCTGTATTCGGTAGGCGATAGCTGATTGGAGCTTCGCTTCACTCACTTGCAAAGAGGGCAGAGAAACACAATTCCCACAGCTCAATAATAATCAAACATAATCTAAAATTAATTCAATTTGCACTATGCATTTTTGCATTTTAAAAAGATAAAAAGTTTTGCATAGAATAAATCTAACTTCTTAAAGAAAACCTTCTGTTTTTTTATCTTTGGAACTTGCAAATTCTACGTTTTATACATATTATATAGCTAATACTGATTCTATTTATTTAGTTATATTGCTTTGTTATACTACTACTTTTGTCTCATTGTTTAATTACTTTTTTTCATTATTATTTATTAAGTACAGATGTTCACTTAACCTAGCAAACATATGTTTGTTGAAAAAAGTTGAGTATGGTTGAATTAATCAATGAAAAATACAAGTATTGTATTGTTCCATAGACTGTCTACTAACGAGAAACACATTTTTGTTTTCTATTTGAAATAGATGGTGTGGTACAGCACTCATCGTGTGGGTTGCGGCTTCAGTTATTGCGAAGCAAGTAATGCTACAGGCCGACCGTACTATAGCTATGTCTGTAACTATTGCCCCATGTAAGACTACTGTTTAATTATTCTAATCAAATTAATTCAAAAATTTTTAATCAAATAAATTCCATTTCATTAAAATCGACAAGTTGTCACAAAAAGGACATCCGATTTTTAAAATTGAATAATTCGTTAACTACGTATCTGTATTAATAAAATACATTTTGAGACCTTAAAAACCCTGACCGCTTATCCCACGATTTCCATGGGCAAGACATTTGTAGAAAGATTTATATAACACACAATTTTTGAAGCAATTTTGTTTTAAAAATTCCGCAGTCAAAGGATGTAATGCACAGTCAAAGAGTGTTATATCCACCCAAAACTTTTTCCGCACTCTGTAGAACACTTAGCCGGACATCATTGACTGCGGCACAAAGTATCTCAGCGGGAAAATTGGTTCATTCCTTAATCAATTTTGCTTCCAGACCATCCAAACTTTGATGGGAATTAGCCAAGAACTTTGCAATCAAAATTCTCCAAATGGAACAATCTATTGGATTGATGTTCTCCGCCCTAAGTCAGTCAAGAGATTTGCGCGCGCGATGGGCAGAGTCTTGCTGAAATACCCAATTTCGTCCAGAAAAGGGTTTTTGAGCAAAAAGCTTGAGCACTTTCTGCAAAATCTCGTAATGATAGTATTGTTGATTGAGCCATCCAAAACTTTTCTGCATCCTGTAACTGTGAAGAAGGATTTTCAAATATCAGCACTGCACTTACTAGCTGCAAATACAAAGAAAAGGTGCAATTATTAAAATTATTGCCAGAAAATTATAGGAAAAGAGAAGGACAAGAAAAATTACCTGATGTATCAATATATTTGATAGATAAGTACCGAAAGATTTTATTTAAAGGCCTTTGTGCTCAAGCTTTTCCTTATATTGAGAATTGTTTGTTAACAGAAACACCAAATGTTGCATTGTTCTATTACTTAGAGGATAACAAAGACTGCACTAAAGATATAGTCTAAACAAAATTGATGCTATTTGTATTAAAATGATGATGGTGAGAAAATTAAAAGCGTAAATCGTTTTATGACAGGGTATGTTAAAGAAAAATATAATTTAATTAAAAAAAAAAAATCCATCTATGAAAATAAGACTGTCAAAATCTGTTCATTGAATTCAAAATTTGTGAAAGTAGTATGCTGTTGCAAGTAGTACTTATACAATCTTATACAATGCTTATACAAGTAGTATGCTGTTGCATTTACTGTAGTAATTTGAAATTTATGGGATTAGCTCTTAAAGATATAACAGACATTGAATTAAGGAAGAAGATCTGATGATGAAATGCTTATATTGAAAAATAAACAATGGAAATTGTTGGCTAAAAGAATGTGATGAATGTCCTCGTTCAGAAAGTCTTATATTTGAAACTTTTGATTTTAATGAAGAGAAAGGGGCTGTATATGCTATATGGGAAGTTGATGATTTAATAAAAAAAAGTTTGTATCTGTTAAAAAAAAATATAGGAGGTGTAAGGTACTGGGTGAGAAAAATAATTCATCGTAAGAAAAAGCCAAAGAGAAATAATTGTTTGAAGTGTATTTATTTGCAAAAGAATTCTGTGTTGGCAGTGTATTTTGATTTTGCTGAAAACTGTCTATAATACTGCCATATGAAGTACAGAGGCAAAATCAGTGGTAAAATACTGAAATTTCATTTTTTACACGTGTAAAATATCTTTAAGGAGAGATAAATGTTTTATTGTAATTTTTGGTGATACAACTAATGCTACAGATCATGTTCTATGTGGCATAGAGAATGTAAAAAATATATGTATATTTAAGTAACACCAATTATGAACACTTGAATCAATTGTGTATATATCAGGTGGAGCTGTATTTTAAAAAGAAATATCAATTTTATGAACTGTATAAAAATCATGAAGTTGTGGTCTACTGTCTATAGTTGTGATCAGGTTGGTTTTGCAAATTATATGCAACCAAATTTAATCTCCAAAATGAGCCAATAAGAGCCATTCGAGATTATGTCTCATTTGTTATTCACTATCCTCTCTTGTAAAAAGATATATAATTCTACTCCCCTTTGACAGAAAAATTATTCCCACCTATAGAGCTAATAAAGAGGGAAAAAATGCTAACGTAAAATCTATTATTGATGTACAATCCAAAAAATATTGTCTAGTTTAAAATAAGGAAGCTTATATGGATTGCACAATTAAAAATCAATTTATAAAAGTTAAAACACTCAGTAAGATATAAAAACAATATTCAATATATGATTTTCAAATAGCTGAATTTATTGGATATATTTATAGATATAATATGGGGATAGAACAAATCAGTAATATATCACGAGAAGTAAAACTTCCTCATTCATGCACTCCTATGATCCAGTAAAAGGATTTCCGTAGACAGAAGAAACTGGAAAGAAGAAAGATGAATGCGTGCTGGCTAAAAGTAGGAAACACAACTCTAATTAGACTATCTGCACGACTTCACACTTTTGATGATGAGAAGTTGATGTCACTCATGACATTTACAGTGCCTAATTCTTCCGTAGGGTACTTCTGCATATTATTAAAATTATATCAGTGCTGTAACAAAATATTGAATGCGCTGTAAATGAATTGACACTATTTATGGGCATTTATATACTAAATGACTTATACTCAATCCTAATGCTGATAATGGCTGTATTTTATACAATTTTAAGTTTGAATAAATGGTTAGCTATAATTTAACAGCAATAATTATGTACCAGTATTGTTTTCTTTTGTTAGAAAAATTAATTACATCGTAAAAACAATGAAATAAGTAAAAGCTTGAATTTCTGATCTTTTGAAAAATACACAGGACATGTTATTTCATTTGTATTTTCTAAATCATATAAAATCTACTAAGCAAAAACACACGATTAGCTTGTAAAGTATTTATTAGACATTAAATAGCATCAATCGAGCATATTATCAGATTTTTTTTAAATTTCGTTTTTGAGAAATTGTTTTTCAAAAGTATTTCAAATAATTGCATACGTTAAAATTGAATTTTAAAAGTTGTTTTCACTTAGGCTTAAATTTTTTTTCTGTGAATCTACCTTTAAATATATTTAGATTGCCAGCTACCTTTAAATATCTTTAGATTGCCATCCTTGTTCAGCTTTAAAAAATATTCCTTGATTATTGAAAAAAAAATCAGTAAAATTACAAATTTCGTACTTAAAAAAAAAAAAAAATCCTTTTCTTAACTAAAAAGGTTAAGATATTTTTTTAAACTATGATAAATTGAAATTCAGTTTAATAACTATAGGTAAAAAAAAAATATTGAAGTGTGGAATATTTTTGGAACGGCGTTCATTTTAAAATGAAGGGTTTTTTTCTGATTTTCTGAATTGTATGGTAAACTTTAAAGTGTTATAATAAGAAGAAAAAAAATAATCGGAAAACTTCTTTCGGGGAACTGTTTGTGCAACTTAGTTGTAACTACTGTACTTTTTTGAATAAAAAAAAAAAAAATCAATGATAGCCAATTGACGCATAACGGTACTGCCTGCCTGAATTGAGATGGAGCAACTCTAAAAGATTTTTTTTTTTAAACTGTATAATAACAATGGCAATTAATAACTGAATGCATCATGCTTATTGGATCTGTTTTTACTTACCCATCATACGTAGTATAGGGCAAGTCTTGTAATCGTTTTGAAAATCGAAAAAAAATTTTTGACGGATTTACACGTTTCAGACACTGGAGATTCCGAAAAACATATTTTTAGAAAAAAAATTTTTGTCGTCCGTCTGTGTGTCTGTAAACGCTCTATCTCCCGAAAAAATTGAGATAGAGACTTGAAATTTGGTATGTACTTAGTATGTAATAATGGGAAGAAGCCTATTTCATTTCAATAACCTCGATTAACCGGAACTACTTTTTTCGGACTCTCGAAATATTCGTTCTGATAAAAGGTACATAAAAATTTTCGAAATTGTTTATTTTAAGAAATGAATATAAAAGACAATAAAAAAAAAAAAATTTTGCATAATGCATGAAGTCGATCGGATAATGAGTTGCCGAGATATTTGGAATCCTACTTTCCACACTCTTCGATTTTTCATGACCCTGTATTTCATCCAAATTTCACTTCAAAGATATATTTTAATTGGAAATTTGACGCTTAATCAGATGCAATAAACCGCTAGTTATTAGGATTATTATTTTTGGAGTTATAAGGACGTTTCTTTCAAGGAATTCAGTAATCGAGCCTTTAAAGTTTATGACGTCATCAAGCCACGATTTTATTTAAATTGCAATGCATTTTATAAGTAGTTTACACATTTCTATTTTAATATTTTACATTATGCATATCAATGATGGGTAAGTATTACGGTGGCCCCCAACGACTAGTTTTTCTTTTTTTGGTTGTAATTGTCTTTATCCAGCATGTTGCTGTTCGAACTAAATTCTTACTAAATTCGTACGTAACAATTAGTATACAAATGAATAAATTTACATTTGCCACCAGCCTACACTTCAGGAGCTCCCTAATAATCTTCATGCATGTGTTTCACATATTCGTGTTCTTTTAATTATTCTTAATATAAAAAAAAATAATAATCTAATTTCTTCTTCTATAACTTCACCAGTCCCAGTTTTTTATGAATTCGGTTTATCTGTCCGTCTGCTTGTTTGTCCATTCGTGTTCTAACTCGCGTAAATATACTAGGATTGCCATGTAATTGATATATGTTTTTAAGGTTTGCAATAACATGGTCGGTATTGAAAATGATGTATGTAGCACTTGCACTTCGTTTACAGAAGCACTAAAAAAGAAAAATGTCGTCACATTATGGTTTATTGGGAAAAATCATTTGCAGTGTATGATGTTGTACTATTTCAAATGTATTGAAATTTATATACACTACTGAAGTGCACTGCACGATGCTTACTTTCGAATATGTTACGTGTAGTACTTATAGATTACAGCGAAACTCAAAATAATTCCGTTATATTATGATCTATGGTGAAAAATCGTTTGCGGCTTATTTTAATCATGTTACACTATTACAAACATAATGAAATTGATATCAATTTTTGAGATGGCTTAAAATATGATTTATGTCGAATATGGAGTGTAAAGAACTTATGATTCATTTACAGGGCCACACAGATGTATTTACATAATGGTCTGTCTAAACTAAAGGTCTAAATGGGGAAAAACTGGTTGCAGCATATTTTAATTATGTTACACTATTTCAAAAATAATGAAATTGATATACATTACTGAGGTTTACTACAAGATACTTGTTGTAAAATATGATATACATAGCATTTATCGTTCATTTACAAGGACATACAAAAGATTTTGGATAAATAATGTATCCAAAGTATTACATATAAGCGATATTTGCTGGAAATGCGCTTTCAGTTAGGTATGTGTTTAACTAAATTTTTGCATACTATGTGGCATTTATAAATGCTATATATCACGTACATGTCTACGCAAAAGAATTCGTAAGCATTACTGTGTATCAGCATAAATTGCTTACATGGTTTTTTTTTAATCGAGTTATGCATTTTGAACGTGAAATATATTTAGTATACTAAGAGATGTTTATTGAATATGAATAAAATCATATACAGGGCCACGCAAAGAACTGGATACATGGTGTCCTGTGTATGATAATTTCTGGAAATATCATTTCAGTAGTTTTCAGCGTGTTTCTGCAGGAATTAAAGTTTAGCTTAATATGTGGCGCGTATAAATATCTTAAGGTAATATACAGAGTTCTACAAAATAATTCAAATATGTATCCGTCTATTGGTAGAAACTGCTGAAGGCGAATTTTCAACTGTCTTATGTGTTTTCTTACTAAACTAAATTGTAGTATACTTTATAGAATACACACAAATCTACAAATTATATACAGAGCTGCAGAAAAGAATTGGAATACTTTTCTGGCTATGGCCTGTAACTGCTGAAATCTGGTTTTCAAATGTGTTTTGCGTTTTCTAAAATGTGTACTTAGGTATCTTATTTACCTTACTAAACAGCGAAGGTTTGTTAAAGTATTCTGGAAGTGATGGAAAGTGTTTCATAATCTATACTTGATGCATGATTTTTCTTGGTTACACTATAATCTTTGATTAACTTGCAGACGATATTGTATATATGTTTATCGTGTTTTGCACTGCTGAGGCACCTCCTGAGAAAAGAATAACTTATTAATATTTTAGATCGAAACATAAGGACTTGAAAATCATAATAAATGAACGATAAAACAATCAGTTCTTAAAGGTCAAAAGTAATATTTAAAAAAAAAATATGACGATAAAATTAAATAATTAATACATGTAGCTTATTTTTATTATTTAAAAATTACATAAACCATGTTATTAGTTGAATTTTAAATAAAAGAAATGTCAAAATTTATTGATTTCAAAAAACAGTGTAGAAACCATTACATTCACAAGCTTTTTTGCTCGTGAGTCGTGCCAACATATTTGCCAACTTGTACAGTATTATTCGGTATTTTTTATTTTTATTTATTTATTTATTTGATAATGCATTTTAATTAGACATTCCTTGTAAATATCAAGCCAATTTATTTGTGAGTTAACCCTGTACGCTGCTGTTGCTTCTTTTTTTCATTTTCAAGGTTAATCAATTTATTATGTATGTTATGCATTGGCATGAACATTAAAACAGAAATTTCGTTTCAGAGGCAATCATCCAGAAAGATTTGATCGACCCTACACAAATGGTACCGCTTGTTCCGGTTGTCAAGGGCATTGTAAATTCAATAACCTTTGCAGTAAGTTTAAAATATTTATTTTCATTATAAATTGGTGAAACAATCAATAGAAAGCAAAGATTTCATTATATAATAGGTATTGGATAATATAGTACTTGTTCAAAGTTCTTATCATATTTGAAAACAAAAATGAAAATATTTTTATTAAAAAGTGATTTATGAATTCATTTGTCAAGAAAAAATGCATATATATATATATATATATATATAGATGTAACAAAATGGTTGAGTTTTAGGTATGAATACATAACTAAGAACTAACTACAGAACTAACCTCAATCACTGTATCATAATGGTTAACCTTAAATTGCAATTAAATAGCAATTTGTAGCATTGGAGCCACACAAGCAATTTTAGAGTCAAACTGGGAAATTCTTATTTGGGAAATTTTAGAGACCAAGGCCCTATAACCGTGCATAGAAACTGAAATGTCTCGAATTTTCTAGACACCTGGGATGATATCATTGGATTTACTTTCGCCAGAAGAAGGTAAAAGAGAAGAACGCACTATTGTATGCTTGAGTAAGTTAGGTGAGAAGCGATAAACTCTTGCCAGTGAAGTACGCGCTTTTTTTTTAAATGCGCGATTATTTCCTTTCTGCTGACTGTAAAATTCTGTTTTCGCAATTTTTGTGAGAAGAAATATGTGAATATTCATCGTATTTCTGACACTTTCACCAAAGAGAACGCATTCATTGACTAAAATTATGTGAGTTATTTATGAATCTCTATTCGCCGCTCCGAAAGACGAAGAATTTATAAAATATTGATTTAGATAGATAGATAAGTGTAGATTAATATAAATATATACATATATATACTATTCTGAATATACGGTGGTACAGGATTTTAAGAACATTGGTAAATTATATGCACACGAGAGCACAAAATGTTTTATTCTATACTGGTATCTATAAATAACTAGAGAAATCGGAAATTACGCGCCCGAAGGACGACTATTGATATTCCTGGTCCTCAATGATTCCATTGAAACCAAAAATAACATTAATTTTTACTCCCTGCTACCTTGGGCTCCTTCTAAAAGTCCAGTTCCCCAGGCTGCAATTCTTGTAGACGGTAAATTTCTTGGAATTACCTCTTTGTTTATTTTTTTAACCCTTTCCGGCACAGACAAATTCTGTTCGTAAAATGCAAAATTACTGACTGACACCGGAATTTACAAACGACTTTTTTAGAAAATATGAACTCCTTATTTTAATCTTTCACTGTAGAAGGAAAATTTTATTAAAATATTCTTGGTGCCGAATGCAAGTTTGGAATTAAAATTAGGTGTGCCCGGAGTGGGACCACTGCGCTGGAAAGGGTTAATAGAAATTTCAATAAATTCGAAGTTGAACCTCTGAAAAGATGACTATTTTATTTCATTAAAAGATCTTCACACAAAAAAGGAAGAAAGAAAAAAGAAAAAAAACAAAGGCATCATTGAAGGAAATCGTTTTTAACGCAACAATCGTTAAATATTTTAAAACTGCCTGAAAACTTATATGTAATAATTGCAATATGACAAGAATGCAATTGAGAGATCTTGATAATCAATAAAATGACTTTTTTTATTATTTGCACAGCTAACATTGATATCCTTAATCTGAATCTATCTCGATCTATTATAAAGAAGAAACTTTTGTTTGTTTGTAGGAGGTAATCACTGGAACTAGGACACCAAACCTGGACGCCAGCCGGTAGGCATATGGACTAATGTCCAGGCGGTAAAACCCCCACCTCTATACAGCAAAAACCCAGGCGCCGAAATCGGCCAAGAACAACAATCACATATACAAAATACGCTCACAGTAAAAACCAAAAATATATGTACATATATATATATATCATACACATACATACATATACACACACACACATACATATACACACACACACAAACACACACACATACAAATACATACACATATATATAACAAAATACTAAATTAAACTAATTAAAATCCTAAAAACATAAACTGAATCCTAAAATACACAAGCTCTCTAAAACTATGCTGTAACTAATAAAATAACACTAATTCGAAATGCACAAACTCATAATAACGTTCCCAGAACTTTAACAAACAGGAAGAAGTACAATATGCCTTGGTACAAGAATTAGCATGAAGACACTATTATGCAGGAAAGTCCAAAAGTCTACTATTCAAAAGCTATGGTTAACACACTGGTTGTTGAATAAACTAGCTCTAAACTTCTAGAACATGTATCTAATAAAGGAGAAATTTTCATTTAATATGTTATAATTTTCACTAAGTTTTCTGTAATTGTTTTGTGAAAAAAGAACTCTAATGATGTTTTGACTTAAAGTATAATTTTTTTGAAAATCAAAATGGAACTTCATTATGGGGCATCTGCCAAATAGATAATGTTTGACATCACCACAAGAGCCACATTCACATCGATCATTATTTCTCTTTTTTATTTTATAAAGGTACGAGGGGAAGTTCCCGTGGCCAGTAATAAAATACAAAATTACTTGTTTAGAACAAACAAAATCAGGATTAACCTTTTTAAAAATATCATATGTAAGGCGTCCAGTATCTGAATCTTGCCAATGTTTCTGCCACGTGCATAATATGTTACGTTTAACCTCTCTAGTGAGAAGAGATATTGGGAATGGAATCCTTGCTACAAGGTCAGCATTGCCAGATGTAATGACACTCTTGGCTAATGTATCTGCCCTTTCATTTCCGTAAAGGCCGACATGCGCTTTTATCCATCCCAAGTGTAGGATCTTATCCTCATTATCATATAACAAATTAAAAATATCACATATAATTTGATTTTTTTGGAAAAGCACGATTCAGCACTAAAACAGAAGACAGACTGTCTGTATACAGGATGGCCTCTTTATAATCTGAGTTCACGTACCATTTAATTGCGTGCAGGATTGCCAATAGTTCGGCCTGAAATATTGAGTTAAACCGATGCATCTGTATACTGCAGTCAAAAATGAAGTCATTCTTGAATGCCACTGTAAATGCAGCCGAAACTCCGTCCAACATCTTTGAACCATCAGTATAAATTATTATATTAGCAGAGTCAGGGACTATGTTCGTTACAGCAGGAACAAAAAAGAGATTTTTTAATTGGTTAAAGTTAGGGAAATCAAATGTCTTCAAATTTCTCATCATATCAGCATTTACAACCACAACATCTTCAATTTTCATTTGACCATTACCATTCATAACATCGTATTTTTTACTATTTTGTTGTAGTGTTATGTAAAGCGGTGGCACACCTGTGACAATGCATAAAGCATCTGTTGAGACGGTTCTGTATGCTCTTACAATTGAGAAAAGGGCCAGTCTTTGGCAGGAACTTAGTCTTCGCAATCCATGAGATTTCAAATCCCCGATCCAAACTTCCCAACCGTAGCATATTCTTTTTTCAAGTACAGCATAATACCATATCTTCCGCAAAGAAGCATTCAATCCACGATCTCGACAACCGGTTTTCTTTATATCCATTACAAAATTCCTTATATTATCTCTGACATAATCTAAATAAGTTAGCCAGTTAAACCTAGAATCCAGAACAAATCCTAGATATTTGATATTATCTTCCACCGGAATTGATCTATTGTTAAGTTTGAAAATTGGTCTTCTGCTTTCCAAACAAAAACGACCGAACATCATTGATACACACTTTTGAGCACTAAGAGATAACTGCAAAAGATCACAGATACCTGCAAATAAATTTATAATATAATTCATTCTGTCCTCCAATCCTCTACGAGTGTCAGCTGCCTCGAAAATAACGAAATCATCGGCGTACGAGATAATATAATCTGCATTAGTCTTATATCTTTTCAAGATAATATCTGCAATGATCAACCACAATAAGGGGCCAATGCAGGAACCCTGAGGGCAGCCCTGGGACAGCCTAAACCATCTAACGCCATTAGTGAAACGAAACCCAATATAACGGTTTGAAATATAATTTTTCAAAATGCACTTTAAATAAATTTGAATAGGCAAATTATCAATTATATTTGAGATGGTACTCCAACTAACATTATCAAATGCACCCTCTATGTCTAACGAGGTCATTGCACAATATTTCTTATTACTTAATAATTGATTAACAATGGATTTTAATTTCTGCAGAGCTGTAATAGTTGAACGACCCTCTCTAAATCCGTGTTGATCCGGGTCAAAATAATTTTCTATCTCAAGAGGGATTGTTACTTGCATCTTAATAATTCGCTCAAGCACTTTACACAGGATTGACAAAAGTGTAATAGGTCGATAGGCCCTAGGAGACGATGGGTCTTTGTTCCTTTTTCTAAAGAATACAACATAGCCTCGCTTCCATATATTCGGAAAATGCCCAAGGGCCAGACACTTATTAAAAATCGCCTTTAATAACTCTGGGAAGTATTTAAAAATATTCTTTGTCACTATCGCATCTATTCTGTCGGGTCCAGGAGCTTTATTTATTGATTGTTTATCCATGGCAAATTTAATTTCTCTGTGAGAAACTTTAACGAATGTGGGATCAGTTTCCATATCAACATCCGATATAAATTCGTGAATCTGCACTGGAACTCTGTCTGTTGCAAAATGTTCCCTCATCAAATCCTCTGCAACATTATCATAAGTATGAAATACTTCGGACTCTTCCAAGACGGTAAATATCAAATCGGTATGACGTAAGGATTTCTTTGATATATATTTGTATAAGTTACCAAAGGACTCGTTCGTTCTTTAACAGTATCTCAGCCAAGATTCTTTTTTAGCTTTTCTTACCATCTTTTTATAATTATTCCGTCGAAGAACATATAGATCTCTGTATTCCACCACGACCAGGTTACGAGTCCAGCGTTTGTATAGCGCATTAACACGATTCCTTTCAGCACGTAAGTCTTGCGTGTACCAAGTAATCTTTGGCTTGTAAGAGATACTTCCCTTGCGAAAACATCTGTCTAATGTATCTGTTAGTATTTGTTGAAAGCTCACCATCCAATCATCAAGGTCCTTTGAACTACGAATTCTTAAATGATCATCCATCCTGGTTCTTTTATACGTTGCGAGAATTTGATTAAATCTACGAAAACTCTTATTTTTAGTTTTGTAACGTGTATTTTCAATAATTGCAGGTTCAAAATCTAATTTAAAATGGATGTATTTGTGATCGCTAAAAGAAAATTTGTTAACATCTACATGCCAGTTGGTAACATGATGAATTATCTCAAGACCCCCCAAAGTTTGGTTTTCCCTTCAAGCTACCTTGAGTAAAAGTATGAGGTGCATCAATATCATTTAATATACTCAAATTCGTAATTGCAAGATGTTCTAGAAGAGCTTCAGTTCGTTCATTCTCTCGACTATAACCCAGGTCAAGCAAAGACACGTTGAAGTCTTACGATTACGTTTCCCATATCCGGAAAAACGTTATTCCAATCCTGGAAATCTTTATCTATGTCTCCCGAGGGAGGCGAGTACTGTGACCCAATAAAAATCACACCTTTAGAGACCTTTATCGAAACGAAAACACTATTACCTAGAACCAAATTTTGCAATGCAGTATAATCCCTGTTAGTAACAAATATAGCAGCAGAGTTATTAATAGAAAAATAAGAGGGTCAATGCTGAGGAATGCCAGAGGCAGAGCCATTGAAAAAATAAGGATCCTGGGCAAGGACTATAT
This sequence comes from Maratus michaelseni, assembly GCA_963931845.1. NCBI lineage: Eukaryota > Metazoa > Arthropoda > Arachnida > Araneae > Salticidae > Maratus > Maratus michaelseni. The sequence goes on along the minus strand of OZ007592.1, from coordinate 177,734,737 downwards.
CGACACTCTCATCCAGAATATACTGACCAAGATTATCGTTTGCTTCTTTACAATGATGAAGGTTAATTTGCAACACATTAATACCAGAACAATGAACCACGTTTGAAGCGGCGACCTTAGCTCCGCGAGGGAATTGCCTTTAATCTAACCTGCTAGTAAGTAGGACAATCTGGAGAGTCAGCCCTGTGTTCACAATCGGCCTGTGAGTTCTCAAAATAGCAGTTATAACATCGCACTTGTTCCGATTTGCACTCTCTGATAACGTGGTCTCCAAAACACTTTGCACAATGAACTGCACCCTTACACTCGTTCGCAAAGTGGCCAAAGGCCTGGCATTTGTAGCATCGAGTGATGGATACAAATTCCACAACTCGATAGCGATCAAAATCTATGCAGATTCTTTTATTCTGCAGCAAGTATTCTTTACAGTTGTTATCCACATCAATCAACCAGTTAGAACTATTATTCTTTGATTTCATTTTCTTTATTATTCGAATATCCAACCCAGATTTATCATATATTTCTTGAAGTATTTCCTTGACCCCTTGGTCCATATGTGGTTCTCTCAGTTTAACAGACAATCTTTTCGCCATGCTCCCCTCAGGAACCACATCCTCCAGCGCTTTTCGTACAGCATTCTCTACCTCCGCCTCCACAACGTCTGGGTCAACACTGAGGATCAGCAAGGGTTGCCGTCTACGCAAAGGAGCATTCACCATAACTTTATTCCTCAATGATTCCGCCGCACTCAATACTTCAGTTAATTGCTCTGTTTCATACCTGTTCCGCATCTTTAAAATCACTTGTTTACTCTTGGTTACTACCACGTCCCTAGGCAAAGGGGTCACATTATCATCACGACAAATGTTTCTGATATTTTTCTTTATCTCATCAACGTCTTGTTTGTCATCGGCCATACTCACTATCACAGGGAAGTCCTCCTTCTTTTCAACAGCTGCGCTTTCATTACTCTCGCCAATCACGTCACGTGAGCCCTCCGATTTTCTTGTTATTCGCTGCGCCAGTTCCTCCAACATCTGTCGACTAGCTTTCGATTCTTCCAGTTGGGTCTCCAGAACAATATTCCTCTTATACACCTCCAGTGACTTAACAGCTAAGTAGTCCAAAATTCGTTTCGAAGCTGCACAAACTGGCTGTGTTACTTGACCACTTCTCGATTTCTTATCCTCCAACTATCCATAAATTTTTGCATGAAGCTTGACAACCTGTGTGGCGAAGTCATCCGAAGCCACCTCTGAAATAGCTTTCTCCACACCCGCCATAATAAAACTCTGATAATCTCAAAAAGCCTACCAAAAATACCAAGATTCAATTAACCGAATAATATGATCCAATTAACCAAAGACAAAGATAAGCAAAGGCATCGAACATACAACAACCAACAGTACCAAAACCACAAAATTATACCCAACCACACCAGTAGCAGCGCCAAAAAAGCAATGATGTAATTATCCGATGGAAACAACCCCAATAACCGAAAGTAATCAAAACAAATAATCTCGGACCAATCAGCGCAGAAAAAACAAAACAAAAACAAAGCTGAACGAATTAATGTACAGAAGGGAGCCGGCACCAAACCCTATAACTCAGTGACGTCACAATACAACGAGCACCAATACACGTGACCAAACAGAATCCTCGAAAACAGAGGCACTCAAGACAAACCACGTGACTGTACAAACTCCTGTAAAAAGGACAAATTAAATACTAAGCCAGCTGCCTAGGCCGCGAAAGCGAACACCATGTGACAAGTAACCAAAGTTACTACCATAACATAAAATACAGAATACGTAAAATCACCAATCAAAGATTATGTGCAACGCAAAACAGAAAGGCACTCTAATAAACCACGCAAGCATAGACCACAGAACGCAATTTGCAAAATTACCAGATAAGCAGCAGAAGAAAAAAAAACAACACAACTTAACTCTACCAACAATGGCCACCAAAACAAACGACAACGGGAACATCCCACCGAAACAGAAAATGGAAAGAATACACTTAAATAGAGACAATTTATGCAGGTAAATTAATCAAAGTGAACAATATAGAAGGAAAGTTTGTTATTTCAAAAGTTTACACTTCAAATAAAGGAGATTAGTAGATGAAAAGACAAAATAACTTATCATAACACAAATACGCCATTATCGTGCAACCAACAAACATGGACAAAAACTATCTAATAAATGCCTGTAATTAGAGATAAATGCATAGAAAAAGAGCTAATAACCAAGCACTAACTAAGACAAGATATAAAGTTAATTAACAGATAAATTGTACAAAAATGATCCCGACATTTCGGCTTAGCAAGCCAGCACAGAATTTTTTTTAAAGTCCAGAAAAACAGAAAAAAAATTGAATACAATGCCAAATAACTTTAACAGAGGTTAGCTTAACAATAGGTTAAAGGATTACACGCATTACAATAAGGTTTTGATGAATATTTACCAACTTTATAGATGAATCTTAAAGAGCACAAAAGTACACGTCGAACTCCCCAGGAAATTATACTATACAGTAATCACTGGAACTACCGAACCAATTAAAAAAAAAAAGTTTTTTAAAATCGGTAATCACTGGAACTACCGAACCGATTTTAAAAATAACGGCCACAGTCTCCGCTCTAACATAGACTATTTTTTATGCTGATACCACTGTCCCCAATGGGACGCCAGAGTGAAAAATGTTCCAAAATAACGATTTCTTTGAAACTGTTAGGGCAAAACTTTAAAGTTGCTTGTTAACAATGGTTGTCAAAAAATTCGAAATTTAAAAGCGAGAAATGAACAAAAAAAATTCAAAAATCCCAATTATTCCGAAGCAACGGAAGTGTTTAAAAAAAAACATTTCAGTGTTATAATGGCATCTCTTTAAACGAAAAAGAGTATATCTACTTAAAGATTAGGTTATTTCTTATATCGAAATATCTGCCTCCCAGGGTATGCAAGTGAGGAAAAACCTCCTAAAATTAAAATTTCTTAGAAATATGAAATTTGGCATGGTGATTACTTTTAAGACTCAAATGCTCGCACAGAAGGTTTTTTTTATTATTATTTATTTATTTATTTTTAATTTAAATTCTAAATCCAAAGGATGAAATCACAATTACTCGGAAACTACCAAACCGATGACAAAAATTCTCAGTCTGTTTAAATATAGGGTATTTCTTATCTTGGCATCCAATCACCCAAACAGGTTCAACAAAGACAAATTGTTCTAAAATTACGATTAATTTGAAACTGCTAATGCTAGGAACTTGAAATTTGAAATGGTGGTTAAGTTTAAGACACAAATGCTTACTGACAAGGGAATCACTTTTGGTAATGTTCGCATCTAACATTGAGAGTGCATTTTATAAATTTATAGGCCAAAGTTAGAGAATCTATAAAATTTGTCTGCAAAAATCAAATTATACACTATATTTTTTTGTGTACATTTAATTTTAAAGTAATGAATTTTTAATTGTTAATTTCACACCAAAAACGAGTTATGTCGCCAAATATAGTGCTGCAATTTTTCACCCGCTTCACTATGTGTGCGTGCATATTGCACATGTTACCGAGTAACCTAAAATGGACTGACTGATTTTAAAATTCAATAACTGCCAAACGGTTACAGATATTAAGCAAATTCTTGCAAGAGTGTAATGTATGATGTCAGAAGGTTTTTTTTTACTGCGATTCCTGATTTTAGTTCGAATTATCAGCAATAGACGGCGCTGAGAGCAATAGACATCCAATCGAGGCAGGGGCAGAAATCACCCAGGATTGATGTGAAGGAAGAAGGTTCAATACATGGAGTGGGTCTTTTTCACCAATGAAATCTTATGCAGAATCGTGTCCTAAGAACAGAATTGTATTATAGAATGAGACCTGTTGAACCTCCTTCCTTCACATCAATGCTGGGTGATTTTAATTTTGGCCTGGATTGCACTCCTATTGCTCGCAGTGCCATTTATTGCTGGTAATTTGTACTAAAATCAGGAATCGCAGTAAAAATACTCCTGACATCTTACATTACTATCTCCTGCAAGAATTTTTTAAATATCTGTCACCATTTGGAAGTTATTGAATTTTAAAATCAGTTGGTCCATTTTAGGATACCCGGTAGAATTAAATCATGTTAAGTTTTTTTGTTTGTTAAGTTTGACAATGGATAGCATAAGAATTAGGTTTTTCTTTTTAAAGCAGACGATAAATGTATAAATATTATGTATATCTGTTTATTAAAATCTTTCATAATTACTTACATACTTACAAATTTATTTTATTAAAACTGCTAAATATATTGAGGGAAAAATTAACACTTTTATACAATTTAGAGAATTTACTGTGCCTAATCAGGTCGAAGCACATAATTTATAATAGAATCCAAACCGCTACTCACACACAGCAGATGACTATGGCATTCGGACAGGGTTGCCGGTAAAATTTTTACGGTAACGAATAAAAAGCAAATTCGTTCCGCTGAAAATGCATTTAGAATGTTGCATATTTTCAAAATGAAATTCGTAGGTTCATGAAGGATTTTTTAAACTTTGTTCTATATTTTTATTCTTTTTATTAACAATTTATATTTTAAAAGAGTTTTTTTTCAAAAAAAAAAAAACGTCTATGGTAATAGTCCGATAGGTGGTCTCAAAAATTGCACTTTCAAAAAGTTATGCTGTTGTGAAATCAATAAATACGATTTTTACAGACACATTTTATCGGTTCTCTAACTTTGGCTTATAATAGGACTATAAAATGCACCAGGTCTCAATGCTAGTTGCGAGTTTCACCAGAAGTGGTTTCCTTATAAGAATAATTTTTAAAAGTATTCGGAAAGTCAAGTGGAGTCAATCCATTATTATTATTATTATTATTTGCACAGCTAACGTAGGTGTGCTTGATCTGGCAAATTGCTAATGAACCTCTCATATTTTCAGAAGGGCTATGGACCACATAAACAGTTTTTTTTCTTTTGTTTGGAAGTTCTAATCATGTGATTGCGATACTAACATATTTCTCTCTCTCTCTCTTTGTTATTTAAAGACAGAGTTGCTTATTGCTTTGAATTGCCTGAAAAATGTCTGTCATTTATGACTAAAATATCCCGACCGTAGGAAGAAACTATTGCTGTATCGTGAAAGATAATCTATTACAGATTCATTTCCGTATGCTTGTCATCTCAAAGAAAAATTAAATACTATCAACTTTTGAATCAACCTAATAGATTTATTCAATTGGAGCAGGATTATGAAAAATTCCTCAATAATCATAATTATCATTTGAACCAAAAAAAGAGTTGTTATATGTGGTGTATACAGGGGTTGTCTCTGAACTCATAGGCCAAACTGCAAGGGGTGATAGAACACGCTTAGACGAACTAAAAACACCATTCAATGCATGGTCGTAACTCAAACAGCACAGAGCTATAGGGCGCTTTCTGATTGTGGAGATAACCGTGTTTTCTACACAATATCTAACAAATGATTGCTGATTTGATTTTTTTTATGCGGAATTGTTTTACTAACTAAGATGCTAATATGGATTAAACTTAGAAGAATAAATAAATAAATTGCGAAGTAAGTAGCTTAGGAGAATGTGGGGAAGGTGCTGTATCTTAAATTGGACCAAATTTCCTTCAGAGAAGCTGAGAGTGAATCAGAACTAATGTGCAAAACTTTAAGGTGCGATAGAACACATCTAAACAAGCTATTTTCGTCGTACAATACATGTCCGTATCGCAAGGGGAAAATCGCTAAATGGCTTTGTCATTAAATACACAAAACTCTGGTTTTTCACAAACCTCGTCATTTCTACCGTGGATTGCAAAACAGATGGCTTATTTTACTAATCAGGAAAAGGCGGACATACATTTCGTGCATGGTGCTGCGGTTGTGAGTGCTCTGGAAGTCGTAATTGGTGTTGTAAACATGGGTTCTTTCTACAATCAGAAAGCTCCCTGTAGCACTTCAATGCTTGAGTTACGACCATGCATTGTATGGTGTTTCGAACTTGTCTAGGCGTGTTCTATCACCCCTTTCAGTTTGGCCCATGAGTTCATGGACACCCTGTATATTTGTACTTGATGTATGATATGACTGATGTAAGTATGTACAGTGTATGTATTTACGAAGAGAAGTTGTAAAAAGATGTATATAAGAATGGGGGTAATGTATTTTAAATGCACTGTAAAAAAATTACCATGAAAAAACGGAAAATGAACTGGCAGCAAAGTTTCCGTCTTTTCTACGGTTTTTCACAAAACTTCCATTTTGATATTTTCCCGTTTTCAAGACGGAAATTTCTGTTTTTAGAAATAAATATGAGCAATGGCGCAATATTTAAAAAATACATATATTTTTATATACCGATGCACATTTATACGGAACAGGTATTTGTATTGCATATTATCACATTTTTTTACCGACTTGCCTTCCTAAGGATTCGAACTTCGGTACTCGCCATTACAGAAAGAATTATCAGTCCTCTTCACCACCGGCCACATCCAACCACTTGCTATAGGATAAAATATGAATTACGAAAATTTAACTGAATATTTACCGTGTTCTCTGAATTGAAAAGGGACATTTCCGTTTGTCTGCCTTGGACAGAAATTTTTTGTTTTTAAAATCATCCGTATATATATACAGAATATTTTTTACAATGTATGAAGTATTCATCATGCAGCTTTTTAAAAATTAAAATGTATTTATTTATCTTCACAAATCTGGCGTGCAAATAAAACCTTCCATAAGACATTCTTTTTTAATTCTTACGTTTTTAAACTCTTAACTGTTATGACAAAAATTCTCGCATAAATACTGTCTCTGAGACCGCTTGATCGAAGGATGAATAATAGGCTTGATTAACTTATAGGTTTCTGCACTAAACTTTATTTAAAAGGCTATGATAATTAAAATTCACCTATTCAAAGTATCTAACGATAATACTAGGGTTCCTAAAGAAACAATATTTCACAAGTATCTATAGTTAAACTGAAAATTACAAGTTAAACCGTAAAGATTGGAAAAAAAACAGCGGTCTGTGAGACCTCTAACAGCAGTTATTGGTTAAACACATTTTTACTTTTATGACCAAATGATAGCTACCATTATCAAAGTTACCGGGTGTCTTAAAAAAGACGGACTGATTTTAAAATTCAATAACTTCCAAACGGTGACAGATATTTAAAAAATTCTTGTGGGAGAGTAATGTATGATGTCAGGAGTTTTTTTATTGCGATTCCTGATTGTAGTTAGAATTACCAGCAATAGATGGCGCTGTGATCAAGACAAAAGTTGAAATCACCTTGCACTGATGTGAAGGAAAGAGGTTCAATACATGGAGTGGGTCTCATTCACCTAAAAAATCTTAGTTAGAATCGGCCCCTAAGAACAAGATTGTATTAGCGAATGAGACCTACTCCATTGAACCTCCTTCCTTCACATCAATGTAGGGTGATTTCTGCTTTTGTCTCGATCGCAGCGCCATCTATTGCTGGTAATTAGAACAAATCAGGAATCGCAGTAAAAAAACTCTTAACATCATACATTACTCTCCCGCACGAACTTTTTAAATATCTGTCACTGTTTGGAAGTTATTGAATGTTAAAATCAGTCAGTCTATTTTTGGACACCCGGTATATTAATACACTGAAATGTATGTATCGCTTTAAATTATAATATAATAATATTAATACATGCATTCATCTATCTGTGTATAAATATGTCTCAATATCTTTTCAGCAAATGGATGCCCTTATGCCGATTATTGGACAAACTGCATAGAATTAAATTCAACGTGGCATAATTGGCTCTGCGACGACCATTCAACTGATCGCTATCTAGCATGCCGTGCCACATGTGATTGCGCTGGAGCCATTCGCTAAGAATTTTTTTTTCTTTTTTTAATGGACATTAAAAAATGGACACTTTTCTTCATTTTGCTATTGTGCAAAAATATGTAATACTACGATGTCATTTTTTCTTATACTTTTTTGCCAAATTTTTGTATTGTTAATTTCATTTGTTTTCTGTTACATCATTTGTGACTTAAGAAATAACTTCTGTCGGTCTTGTGGACTGTAATACACGCTGAATACATTTTAATAGTTTTTATTAACACTTTTTAAACATCACAATAAACGCAGAAACATAAGGTCTTGAATAGGATTAGCTTAATAATGAATTACAGTTGATTTTACTTAATAGCCACCACGTGAATTGGTAGTATAAAAAGTGACATGACGATACTTATCTGATCCGACAGCTTAATGATGTTTTTACAGGTTGCTCGCTAGGTGAAGTTAAAAGTACTTCATGAATGTTAAACATGCCGCCCGGGAATGAAATATTTCAGCAACTATTTTAAACATAATACAATAGATAATTAGTTAACATTAAAAATAGCACTACAATACAAGTGATACTCAGTAACAAATCAGTAGTTTAATGGCTTTAAAATCAAACAAAAAATACAATGCTGAATAAATATTATATTACTTTTACTTGTCCAGAATGGCCAATAAGCATATTTTAGAAATGCCTCGTAAAAATATACTACAGGTAGTTTTTACTTTGACTGTAGGAATTTTTCCATCCTTTCTAGGAATTATGTCCATGATACTGGCAAGTTGCATGATGACATATTTTCTTATTTTAACAATACTAAGGTTATTTAGATAGTCAATAGACCAAAGTTTCAAATACATTACACATATTTAGTAACATGTTGTCAATGGGTTAATCTATATCAGAAATAGTTATATTATTATGTTCGGGAATACCCCATATGGGACAGCCAATTAAAAAATGGCCCGTAGAAAGCACCTCAAATTTATTTCTTAGCAGAGTCGTCCTTAGGGATATGCGACAGATACGGCCGGAAAGCCTGGTGCTCGGGAAAAAAAAAGTTTTTTTTTTTAATTTATAAAAAAAGGAAATGTTTGGCATTTGTTTGCATATTTAAATATTAGCACTACAAAGGATGTGAATTTTCTTTTCACTTTGCTTAACAGCGTACAACCAACTTGAGTGAAAAATGTGTCCAGACCGGAGATCGAACCCAGATACCTTGGTATAGTGCACTTAGTGCTTTAACAATTAAGCCATCCGGACGGACACATCTTTCATTCAAGTTGGTTGTACGCTGTTAAGCAAAGTGAAAAAAAAAATTCCCATCCTTTGTAGTGCTATTTAAAGATTTAAGGCGTAGTTTCAGTCCTGCTGAAAATTTAATTCGAAATTTGAATACTAGAATTCGTCGAGCAATTCATATTATCTCGCATAAGATTTTTACCTGTTACGGAGCGTTATACCTGTTGTAGCGTGTGTTTTAATTTATAAATTTAACGGAAGAAAAGAACATTGATTCTGCTCTTTTCTCAGAATACGATGTACTTATTTAAAAGGCAACAAGTGTAGCATTTTCAAGAATGAAATTGAACTAATTCAGGTCATTATACCTACACAAAACCTATGGGTCTGCACGGGCCGAAATTTACATGATTACAAAATTTATAATTCGTGTGAAAACCCCGGCATAAATGCAAAAAAACTCATCAAAGTTCATGTAAAAAAGTCCTTCCGGCCTGTACCGGGAGGAAAAAGTAGCTTTCCTATATCTTCGTTTTAAAATTTTAGCTAATGTTACACGAAAACAGCAAGTTAAAATGCAAAGAAACGGTTACAAAAGATTCTTTAATACTGAATTTGAAAAGAAATTCGCCAAAATATTGAGCAATAGCCAAATTGGCTTCATTTATAAAGACTTATTTTGGTCGCCAAATTTGGCGATATTTCGCCAAATGTCGCCAATTTTGGCGAGAATTTGGACTCTAACGGATATGAATATATAGTTTTATGCGTATGATTGGGAAAATCATTACCACAATGAAAGAAAATAATTTGCGAATAATCGCGTTAATGTGCTGTTTTGTTTCAAAATGTCAGCCACCCTAGAATTTCAAACTGCTTTATCTCAGCCATTTTTTAAGATAGAGGTAAACCAAAAAATGCTCTGGAATCCTCGTATCAAGGCCTAACACTTAATTAAAATTTATTTGGTGACCTATGTCATACATTTGACCTATGTCATACAATAACGCTCGTATTTATAAATCAATTTCGATGAAACTAATTGTGTGTATTAAGCTCACCAATGTCTCGACCGAGTTCGTTGGCCAGCTTGGTCCGCCATTTTGTTTCAAGATGGCGACCGTTTAAAAATTTAAAACTAAAATAAATATACAAAAAAGTTAAAAATTCAAATTTATTTTTTAATTAAGTGTTAGGCCTTGATACAAGGATTCCGGAGTATTTTTTGTTTTACCTCTATCTTAAAAAACGGCTGAGATACAGCAGTTTGAAATTCTAGGGTGGCAGACATTTTGAAACAAGATAGCACATTACAAAAATCCAACGATTAATTTATAAGTTTTAGTGAACGCGACATCTCACAAATTATTATCTTTCATTGTTGTAATCATTTTCCCATCATACGCATAAAACTATATATTCATATCCGTTAGCGCCAAATTCTCGCCAAACTTGGCAAAATTTGGCGAAATATCGCCAAATTTGGCGACCGAAATAAGTCTTCATAAATGAAGCAAACTTGGCTATAGCTCAATAATTTGGCAAATTTCTTATTCAAATTCAGTATTAACGAATCTTTCGTAAACGGTTTCTTTGCATTTTAGCTTGCTGTTTTCGAGTAACATTAGCTAAAATTTTAAAACGAAGATATAAGAAAGCTACCTTTTCCTCCCAGTACAGGCCGGAAGGACTTCTTTGTATTGAAAGCTACGTAAAAATCCCCATAAAATCGATCATTACATGCAATAAAATTAGGCGTAAAACATGCCGATATTCCTTAATCAATATTATCTTAAAAGTCTTTCAAAGGAATATTACATTACATCTACCCAAGACTATGTACAATAATATGAACTTTTATATTTCTTTTAAATTCTTTGAACTTTCATATTTTTGCTTTGTTTTGTCCAGTAAAGAAATGGCATGTGATATTAAAACTGTAACCAAAATTGTGTAACAAGCATTTAAGATATTTTATTTTGTATCCGGCAACATCAGTTAAATTAGAATATGGAACTAACTTCATTTAAATAAATGTTTGTGATTAAAAAAATAATAATTGTTATTTGAAAACACAATATGGGTTTTAGAAATGTAAAATATAACAAATTATTGCCATGCAAAAAGAGGGAATAAAAGTAAAGTCGCATGACAATAAATAATTATTTTCTTAACATATGAACACTTGGACAAAAGATATATTATTTCTTTATTCCAGGTATTTATTATTTTTTTAAAAATGATTATGGAAGGTAAGCACGAGATGTTCTACTGTGAGCTTTATATATATATATATATATATATATATATATATATTTGTTGAATTAAGATAGTAAATGGGTTATTTAAAATAGCATTCAATATTTTACAATAATTATAATATTAAATTAAATATTGTCATTTGTAAAAAAATAAATTTTGTCATCTGTAAAAAATAAAATATATTATATTATTAACTCTTATTCTTTATATATATCATTAATATTAACTAGTAAAATTAATATGTTTACACTACATAACAGCTGCAAATTAGTAATTTTACCTACAATATTCAAGATTTAGTATAATATCTATACACTAGATGTCAACAGAAAAAGTAAATTATATGTTGAAATAACTATTATACTAAAATTGTCTAATATTTTACAATAGATGACAGCAGTATAGGTTATTTAAAATATTGTAACTGTTGGCAATTTAGTTTAGTAGGAATAATCTGTATGATATAATTTCAAATTATCGAGTAATATAATATACATTAATTTATTAAATTAAAATTAAAGTAAATTAATTATTGGTTTTTATTTATATATATTATTATTTATTTTTTCTCCATTTTTAAAATGTTGTAATCTATGTAGTTAAATAAAAATAACTGCACCTGTTGGTTAAAATTTATGATTTGAAGAATTCTCTATTTAACTGTGAAATTAACCTCTTCCGTTGGATATACTTTTGTACATGTGCTAAAATTATACTAATGAATTTTGATATATAATTAATGTAAGTAATATATGATTTTTTTCTTTTTGTTTTCTTCTTTTTCTAACTCTTATTCAAATTGTATGTATGATTTATAATATTCCATTTTAAAAGGTCTTGTTATTCAATATTGTTTCAACGATTGCTCGGGCAAGATATGACATGATGTTTGGCAAAAGCTGGTGTCATATACAGAAAACAATCGTTATTTGCTTATAAATGTGATTTCCTTGCCCTTGAAAAAGTGAATTACATTATAAGCTTTCATTTGTGTTTATACTCGTATGGTTTTTATTTCATTCCTTTTATTTTCTTCATTTGAATTAATAATGTTTCATTTATTAGGACTACATTTTTAATTTGTAATTTGACAGGGCTCTTTGGTATCGTGATTTCAATGTATATGGTCAGTTTCTTATGTTTCAATGGTTAAATTTTACTTAAACTCTTATATATTGAACTTCCATAATGACATGCTGCATCTGCGCAATCATTTGTGGATAGTTATATTTTTTATTTTTATTTTTATATTCATAAGAATATCGTTCTATTGCAGCCATCAATTAGATTTCATCTAATTACAGCCCAAATTTTGGCATATCTTATATTTGCATAATTATTAAATACATTATTTTAATGCTGCCTATGCGCATATTTTGATGTGTTTCTTGTATTTCATTAACATCATTTTACGTTGCTGCATTCTTAACTTTTTGTATTTTTGCTATTGAAATAACATGTTGATTTGGCTATTTGCATTGTTTTTGTTTGTGTCAGAAAAGTATTGTCATCTTGCATATTGAACTATTTGGTTTGTTTATTCTGTAAGGGCTTCTATTGTTATAATTTTAAATATGAACTAAGGTATTTTATACTAGTTATGGTGGGACATTTTTTCTTCTATGTAAATATTATACATAAATTATAATTTTTGTAATCCAGGTTTTGTATTATTATTATTATTATTATTATTATAATTTTTATTTTATTTTTTAAATTTATGATTATTGGTATTAATTAACCTAGAATTAAAATGATAAATTTGTAATGAATATTGGTACTAATTAACTTAGAAATCAAATGATAAATTTGTAGTATTATGCATTACATAATCATATATATATATATATATATATATATATATATATATATATATATATATATATATATATATATATATATTATACAATTTTATATGATTTATATTTAAACATTGTCTAATTTTATTTATGATATACAAATCTCAATATGGTCAGTATTAAAAAAGATTTAGCGACTGGCAATTTAGGCGTTAATAATAATATTAGGGCTAATGCTCGGTACATGGAAATTGACAGGGATTTCTTTGGATCGTCAATACCTGTTTTATTGTTCCAAAGTGAAACTCAAATTCAAAAAATGTTCATCACCACGTTGCTTAACATGCCCACATGCAGATCCACTACAAATTGTAAATAGTTCTAACTCTATAATTAATGTATTTTTCTGTAAAGCATACAACATTATTTATTCGATAAACTGCAATATTTGTAAGATGGGATATATTGGTCAATCATGTAATCCACTGCACTACAGAATCAATCAACATAGACAGAATATTATAAAAAATAATTCTATAAATGTTGAGCACATGCACTTTAGACAACATGACTTTAAAGATATTACAATAAAAATCTTGAGTATGCACAAAAATTTCAATGATAGACTACTTTATGAGTCCATTTATATCAAATCTCGTAACTCTTTATATCCCTATGGTCTAAATTCTAAATTATTTAATCGTACAAACCTTGTTTATACTAATACTACTAAACATGAACATTACAGTAGCACTTATGCTATTTTAAATCATACAGCAAATACAAGAACTACACGTACAAAAAGGGGTAAAAATTGTAATAGTTCACAGTATATTTCTAGTAATGATATTAAACATCAATTATCTAATATGGAAAATGAATTTAATAATTCTTACAAATGGATTGATATCAGGAAAAATATTTTTTCGATCAAAAAGAAAAATCCTAATATGTATTATAAAGATTTTTTATCATTAAATCTATCACCACATTTTAGTGATGTTTATTTTGATCTTTTATTATTTAGAATTAATCAACTTAATGTAAAAATTTCAAAAAATACTTACAAAAAATCTAACAACACTATACTTATAATTACTTTTTCCAATATTGTACTAAATAAAATTAATTTACACAATGTAATTAATAACATTGATAACAAATTCCCCATCAAAAATTTTACAATACATAAATCATACAAATACAACGTTACATTAGGATGTAGGATTTTCAATTACAATAAATTAACATCAAATGATAAATCTCCTTGCTTATGTAATAATCCTAATTATAGCAATTATGTAGATAAGGTACATGGTCACATTATTACAGGGGATATTAATATTGTAGAGAATGATTACTTGCGAAATATTATGACTAATGGGACTAAATTTCGAATACCTTCATGTTATACAGTTTTTTCTATTTTAAAACAATTTAATCTGGATCTTGACCTTTTTATATATAAAATATCAATAGATTATAATAAACCTCTTGAATTTTTTAATGAATGGAAATTAAATGTTTTAAGTAATTTAAATGCTGAACTTTACAGAAATTTGGACATTTATAATTTTAATTTTAAACAACTAAATAGTGAAATAACGAATTTACAAAACAAATTTATTATTACATATGTTGATAAATCACCAAACTATTAAGCTTTCATCTGCAAATATTATTATTCGCAGTTAATCTCTAATGCAATAAATACAAGTTTAAATTAAAAAAAACTAATCTTGATAAAATCATTAATTATCGACATATATTTCAATTTTATAAATTACTAAAAATAAAAAATTATAACTTTAATTATCCATATATTATTGTTATACCTAAATTCCATAAAACTCCTTTAAAATTTAGAACTGCAACTATCGGTTGTAATACATACAATAATAATGCAAGCAAATTTTTATTAACTATTCTCACTAAATTGTTTGAACTTACAAAACAAAAAGATAATATGTATAGCATAAAAAATAGTTTTCAACTTGTCAATAATATTAAAAATTTAAATAACATAAAATACATGAAGACGTTTGATTTTAATGACTTATTTAATAACATTGATATTAAAGATATGTTCAGGATTGTCAATTTATTATATAAAGAATACAGGGATTCTATTAAATTAAAAAATAATATTTCGTTAAATTACTTTAAAACATTAACTAAATTTATTCTCTATTATAATTATATTGTTTTTAATGATACTATATATATATACAAAGCTGTGACCTCCCTCAATATGGCATTGTTTCTTCAGTTCTTGCAGAATTGTATTTATATTATTATGAACGTAACTCTAATATTGCTAATTGTAAAATATTCCGTTATATAGATGATATTATTGTCTTCTATTTTAATAGTAATTCAAATTATTTATCACCTATAAAATATCATAAAAATTTAAATTATAGTTTCAATGTTATGGCAAATAATTAAATTACTTTTCTTGATCTTAAGATAATTCTTAAAGATAATAAAATTTTGTTTGACATTTATGACAAGCGAAATGATTTTACATTTAAGGTAAATTTATTTACTAATTATTTGTCACGTATACATAAATCAGTATTCGTAAATATTTTACTAAATTTCGCATGTTAAAATCTCCTTAATAGTAATGATATTTAACTTTTGATTTTTGATATATTTGGCTAAATTATGACTCCTATTGTGTGCGTGTGCTGCATAGGATTATCTTAGTTAAATCTCATTCATGAATTAAAATTTAAATGAGTGCGAATTCTACATTTGTTGCTATGATTGTATGGAGTTAATATTATTGGGGTTGTAACAAAAGTTAAAATTATCAAGTATGTTACAATAGGTTATTCAATACAATATAATATTAATATGTTAAACAGATTTTAAATATAGTAAATATTACATATTTATTAAATATAGTACACTAATACATATATCTCTTAGTTTTATATTATTTAATTTATTTTAGATCATTTAATAAAAATTTTTAATTAATATTTCTATTTTTATTTTCATGGTAGATATTATTTATTTAGCTGGATTTAAATTTCAATAAGTGCATTGCCATATTGAATAATCTATGTTATTTCTAAGTATAATACTAATTCTTTATAAAATGAAAATTTCATATGGATTCTACATTATTGTTTTAGTTGAATTAAGATATATATTAAATGGGTTATTTAAAATAGAATTCAATATTTTACAATAATTATAATATTAAATTAAATATTGTCATTTGTAAAAAAATAAATTTTGTCATCTGTAAAAAATAAAATATATTATATTAGTAACTCTTATTCTTTATATATATCATTAATATTAACTAGTAAAATTAATATATTTAAACTACATAACAGCTGCAAATTAGTAATTTTACCTACAATATTCAAGATTTAGTAAAATATCTATGCACTAGATGTCAACAGCAACAGTAAATTATATGTTGAAATAACTATTATACTAAAATAGTCTAAAATTTTTAAAATCGATGACAGCAGTATAGGTTATTTAAAATATTATAACTGTTGGCAATTTTTAGTTTAGGAATAATCTCTATGATATAATTTCAAATTATCGAGTAATATAATATATTTTAATTTATTAAGTTAAAATTAAAGTAAATTAATTAATGGTTTTTATTTATATATATTATTATTTATTTCTTCTCCATTTTTAAAATGTTGTAATCTATGTAGTTAAATAAAAATAACTGCACCTGTTGGTTAAAATTTATGATCTGAAGAATTCTCTATTTAACTGTGAAATTAACCTCTTCCGTTGGACATATTTTTGTACATGTGCTAAAATTATACTAATGAATTTCGATATATAATTAATGTAAGTAATATATGACTTTTTTCTTTTTTTCTTCTTTTTCCAACTCTTATTCAAATTGTATGTATGATTTATAATATTCCATTTTAAAAGGTCTTGTTATTCAATATTGTTTCAACGATTGTTCGGGCAAGATATGACATGATGTTTGGCAAAAGCTGGTGTCATATGCAGAAAACAATAATTATTTGCTTATAAATGTGATTTCTTTGTCCTTGAAAAAGTGAGTTACATTATAAGCTGTAATTTGTGTTTATACTCGTATGGTTTTATTTCATTCCTTTTTTTTTCTTCATTTGAATTAATAATGTTTCATTTATTAGGACTATATTTTTAATTTGTAATTTGACAGGGATCTTTGGTATCGTGATTTCAATGTATATGGTCAGTTTCTTATGTTTCAGAAATACTCATTCCACAGAAAATATCTTTTTATTCCAAATTGAAATTTCGCGTTTTGTAAGACCAAAATTCTACGTTCCTATATATATATATATATATATATATAAGCATTATTCTTTAGAAAAATAAAGTGGAAAACATTCTGTGCCGACTCTGTGAGTTCGTCTGATTTTTTGAGACAGTTTGTCATAAGAACATTGCGGCCCAACCTCCAGTTTCACCACTATCGACTGCACTTGTCAAAGAAAGTGTCCACGGCAATCGCTGCTTCCATAGAAGCTTGTTTTCGCAGAAAATGTTATATGCAGAATTATGTGCTAAAGTTCATTTTTCATGTATTAAGTAGAAAATGGTGTGTTTTAGATAAACCATTACAACTATCTTTACTTTTGACAAGATTTAACTCGTTGACAAGTACTTGTCCCATCCGTCGTGTCTTCCACTCGATTTACTAATCCACCCAAGGGTTCCCACCAAAATGCCCTTCTGTTAACTTAACATGAAAAGCCAAAGTTCCATGCACCGGGAATCCATTTCCATTGAATGGTTTTGTACTCTCATGCTGACAAAAACTGGTGTATGACAAATGAATGCTTTGTAAACCGCATTCTCAAAATAAATGAAAAATTAAATGAAATCCGCAGACGAAGAAAAATAATATACATTTAGAAAACTACATATAAATTTATAGCTGCAGAATTTAAAAATCAATTAATAACATATTTTGAGAAATTAATGTAACGGACAAACATAAAACATATTAACTTGAAACTCAGGGCACAGAAAATATCTTTTTATTCCAAATTGAAATTTCACGTTTTTTAAAATCAAAATTCTACATTCTTATATATATAAGCATTATTCTTTAGAAAAATGAAGTGGAAAACTTTCTGTGCCGACCCTGTCATTTCGTCTGATTTCTTGAGACAGTTTGTCATAAGAACACGGCGGCCCAACCTCCAGTTTCCCCACCATCGACTGCACTTGTCAAAGAAAATGTCCACGGCAAACGCTGCTTCCACAGAAGCTTGTTTTCGCAGAAAATGTTAAATGCAGAATTATGTGCTAAAGTTAATTTTTCATGTATTGTGTAGAAATAGTGTGTTTTAGATAAACCATTATTACTATCTTTACCTTTGACAAGTCTTAAGTCGTTGACAAGTACTTATCCCATCCGTCGTGTCTTCCACTCGATTTACTAATCCACCCACGGGTCCCCGCCAAAATGCCCTTCAGTTAACTTAACATGAAAATCCAAAGTTCCATGCACCGGGAATCCACCTCCATTGCACGGTTTTGTACTCTCATGTTGACAAAAACTTGTGTATGACAAATGAATGCTTTGTAAACCGCATTCTCAAAATAAATGAAAAATTAAATGAAATCCGCAGACAAGAAAAATAATATACATTTAGAAAACTACATATACATTTATAGCTGCAGAATTTAAAAATCAATTAAAAACATATTTGGAGAAATTAATGTAACGGACAAACGTAAAACATATTAACTTGAATAGGGAATATGCGGAAGTTATTAAAGTTTGGAAGATTTTATAAGTTATTTATCAGCCTTGACAATTTCACGATCATTTTTTAAATATGTTGTCAGAATGTGCTTGTAGCGAGCATTCTTGTCATAGCCAGTCTGGTCGAAAGTTAACAGATGTGAATGGTTAGGAATATCAAGCTGACAAATTCTGCATTTTACCACGGTACGCCTAAATTAAGAAGTACTCAGGGCACAGAAAATACCTTTTTATTCCAAATTGAAATTTCGCGTTTTTTAAGACCAAAATTTTACGTTCTTATATATATAAGCGTTATTCTTTAGAAAAAAAAAAGTGGAAAACTTTCTGTGCCGACCCTGTGAGTTCGTCTGATTTTTTGAGACAATTTGTCATAAGAAAACGGCGGCGCAACCTCCAGTTTCCCCACCATTGACTGCACTTGTCAAAGAAAATGTCCACGGCAATCACTGCTTCCATAGAAGCTTGTTTTCGCAGAAAATGTTATATGCAGAATTATGTGCTAAAGTTAATTTTTCATGTATTGTGTAGAAAATGGTGTGTTTTAGATAAACCATTACTACTATCTTTACTTTTGACAAGACTTAACTCGTTGACAAGTACTTGTCCCATCCGTCGTGTCTTCCACTCGATTTAATAATCCACCCAAGTGTTCCCGCCAAAATGCCCTTCTGTTAACTTAACATGAAAAGCCAAAGTTCCATGAACCGGGAATCCACCTCCATTGCATGGTTTTGTACTCTCATGCTGACAAAAACTGGTGTATGACAAATGAATGCTTTGTAAACCGCATTCTCAAAATAAATGAAAAATTAAATGAAATCCGCAGACGAAGAAAAATAATATACATTTAGAAAACTACATATAAATTTATAGCTGCAGAATTTAAAAATCAATTAATAACATATTTTGAGAAATTAATGTAACGGACAAACATGTTATTAAAGTTTGGATTTCTGGGAAAAATCGCCTTTTACTGAACCTAATCTATATTATACATTTATTCATTGGGTTAAAAATAGAAAAGTTTATCCGAATACACGTGTATAGGACTATAAAATTTCGTTGAAAATTCATGATTTCGAATACTACGTTACAAAAAAGACATTCTTGGCCAAACGGGAAATGATAATTCTTTTAATATTAAAGTTGTATGAAGATTTTATAAGTTATTTATCAGCCTAGACAATTTCACGATCATTTTTTAAATATGATGTCAGAATGTGCTTGTAGCGAGCATTCTTTTCATAGCCAGTCTGGTCGAAAGTTAACAGATGCGAATGGTTAGGAATATCAAGCTGACAAATTCTGCATTTTACCAGGGTACGCGTAAATTCAGAAGTACTCAGGGCACAGAAAATATCTTTTTATTCCAAATTGAAATTTCACGTTTTTTAAAACCAAAATTCTACGTTCTTATATATATAAGCATTATTCTTTGGAAAAATTAAGTGGAAAACTTTCTGTGCCAACCCTGTCAGTTCGTCTGATTTCTTAAGACAGTTTGTCATAAGAACACGGCGGCCCAACCTCCAGTTTCCCCACCATCGACTGCACTTGTCAAAGAAAATGTCCACGGCAAACGCTGCTTCCATAGAAGCTTGTTTTCGCAGAAAATGTTAGATGCAGAATTATGTGCTAAAGTTAATTTTTCATGTATTGTGTAGAAATGGTGTGTTTTAGATAAACCATTACTACTATCTTTACCTTTGACAAGTCTTAAGTCGTTGACAAGTACTTATCCCATCCGTCGTGTCTTCCACTCGATTTAATAATCCACCTACGGGTTCCCGCCAAAATGCCCTTCTATTAACTTAACATGAAAAGCCAAAGTTCCATGCACCGGGAATCCACCTCCATTGCATGGTTTTGTACTCTCATGTTGACAAAAACTTGTGTATGACAAATGAATGCTTTGCAAACCGCATTCTCAAAATAAGTGAAAAATTAAATGAAATCCGCAGACAAGAAAAATAATATACATTTAGAAAACTACATATACATTTATAGCTGCAGAATTTAAAAATCAATTAAAAACATATTTGGAGAAATTAATGTAACGGACAAACGTAAAACATATTAACTTGAATAGGGAATATGCGGAAGTTATTAAAGTTTGGAAGATTTTATAAGTTATTTATCAGCCTTGACAATTTCACAATCATTTTTTAAATATGTTGTCAGAATGTGCTTGTAGCGAGCATTCTTGTCATAGCCAGTCTGGTCGAAAGTAAACAGATGTGAATGGTTAGGAATATCAAGCTGACAAATTCTGCATTTTACCACGGTACGCGTAAATTAAGAAGTACTCAGGGCACAGAAAATACCTTTTTATTCCAAATTGAAATTTCGCGTTTTTTAAGACCAAAATTTTACGTTCTTATATATATAAGCGTTATTCTTTAGAAAAAAAAAGTGGAAAACTTTCTGTGCCGACCCTGTGAGTTCGTCTGATTTCTTAAGACAGTTTGTCATAAGAACACGGCGGCCCAACCTCCAGTTTCCCCACCATCGACTGCACTTGTCAAAGAAAATGTCCACGGCAATCGCTGCTTCCATAGAAGCTTGTTTTCGCAGAAAATGTTATATGCACAAATATGTGCTAAAGTTAATTTTTCATGTATTGTGTAGAAAATGGTATGTTTTAGATAAACCATTACTACTATCTTTACTTTTGACAAGACTTAACTCGTTGATAAGTACTTGTCCCATCCGTCGTGTCTTCCACTCGATTTAATAATCCACCCAAGTGTTCCCGCCAAAATGCCCTTCTGTTAACTTAACATGAAAAGCCAAAGTTCCATGCACCGGGAATCCACCTCCATTCCATGGTTTTGTACTCTCATGCTGACAAAAACTGGTGTATGAAAAATGAATGCTTTGTAAACCGCATTCTCAAAATAAATGAAAAATTAAATGAAATCCGCAGACGAAGAAAAATACTATACATTTAGAAAACTACATATAAATTTATAGCTGCAGAATTTAAAAATCAATTAATAAGATATTTTGAGAAATTAATGTAACGGACAAACAAAATATAATAACT
The DNA here is from genome assembly GCA_963931845.1 of Maratus michaelseni. NCBI lineage: Eukaryota > Metazoa > Arthropoda > Arachnida > Araneae > Salticidae > Maratus > Maratus michaelseni. The sequence continues at coordinate 177,712,763 of OZ007592.1, read as the reverse complement.
TGAATAGGGAATATGCGGAAGTTATTAAATTTTGGATTTCTGGAAAAAATCGATTTTTACCGAACCTAATCTATATTATACATTTATTCATTGAGTTAAAAATAGAAAAGTTTATCCGAATACACGTGTAAAGGACTATAAAATTTCGTGGAAAGTTCACGATTTCGAATACTACGTTCCAAAAAAATTTTCTTGGCCAAACGGGAAATTACAATTCTTTAATATTAAAGTTGTATGAAGATTTTATAAGTTATTTATCAGCCTAGACTTCACGATCATTTTTAAATATGTTGTCAGAATGTGCTTGTAGCGAGCATTCTTGTCATAGTCAGTCTGGTCGAAATTTAACAGATGCGAATGGTTAGGAATATCAAGCTGACAAATTCTGCATTTTACCAGGGTGCGAGTAAATTCAGAATTACTCAGGGCACAGAAAATATCTTTTTATTCCAAATTGAAATTTCACGTTTTTTAAGACCAAAATTCTACGTTCTTATATATATAAGCGTTATTCTTAAAAAAAAAAAGTGGAAAACTTTCTGTGCCGACCCTGTGAGTTCGTCTGATATTTTGAGACAGTTTGTCATAAGAACACGGCGGCCCAACCTCCAGTTTCCCCACCATCGACTGCATTTGTCAAAGAAAATGTCCACGGCAATCGCTGCTTCCATATAAGCTTGTTTTCGCAGAAAATGTTATATGCACAATTATGTGCTAAAGTTCATTTTTCATGTATTGCGCAGAAAATGGTGTGTTTTAGATAAACCATTACTACTATCTTTACCTTTGACAAGTGTTAAGTCGTTGACAAGTACTAATCCCATCCGTCGTGTCTTCGACTTGATTTCTTAATCCACCCACGGGTTCCCGCCAAAATGCCCTTCTATTAACTTAACATGAAAAGCCAAAGCTCCATGCACCGGGAATCCACCTCCATTGCATGGTTTTGTACTCTCATGCTGACAAAAACCGGTGTATGACATATGAATGCTTTGTAAACCGCATTCTCAAAATGAATGAAAAATTAAATGAAATCCGCAGACTAAGAAAAATACTATACATTTAGAAAACTACATATAAATTTATAGCTGCAGAATTTAAAAATCAATTAATAACATATTTTGAGAAATTAATGTAGCGGACAAACATAAAATATAATAACTTGAATAGGGAATATTTAGAAGTTATTAAATTTTGGATTTCTGGAAAAAATCGCTTTTTACCGAACCTAATCTATATTATACATTTTTTCATTGAGTTAAAAATAGAAAAGTTTATCCGAATACACGTGTACAGGACTATAAAATTTCGATGAAAATTCACGATTTCGAATACTACGTTACACAAAAGACATTCTTGGCCAAACGGTAAATTACAATTCTTTTAATATTAAAGTTGTATGAAGATTTTATAAGTTATTTATCAGCCTAAACAATTTCACGATCATTTTTTAAATATGTTGCCAGAATGTGCTTGTAGCGAGCATTCTTGTCATAGCCAGTCTGGTCGAAAGTTAACAGATGTGAATGGTTAGGAAAATCAAGCTGACAAATTCTGCATTTTACCAGGGTACGCGTAACTTCAGAAGTACTCAGGGCACAGAAAATATCTTTTT